>JANEYF010002409.1:0-1492766 GCA_029963845.1 Rhamnusium bicolor | reverse complement strand
TTTCCTTCAAATCATATTTAATCACAATAGTTTTAGTCCGCCTGGAGCGAGGGGTCGCCCCTCTCGGTACTTGCTGTGATGCAAGTCGCTATCCGCCACAGAGACATCGAGGATGTCGGTCAGGGATAAGTGAAGCATTCAGACCATATGAGAAGTTTCATACCTCTCTACCACTATTCACTTCACCATAGTTAGTATATAACTAGCAAGTTAGCCCACTATCATTTGTCTGTTCTATAACCTATGGCATACTGAAGAGAACAAATAAGTTCGAAATCTATCTATGTCTGGTTAGGAATTGACAAAGGTATTGGCTATCGATCTATCATGATTTGAAGGTGTAATTCAATGCATGTCGGGGTATTTGCCCGCTGAGTAGTTGTTTCCTCCAAATCATATTTAATCACATTAGTTTAGTCCACCTGGGCTAGGGGTCGCCGCTCGCGTACTTGCTGTGATACAAGTCGCTATCCGGCACAGAGACATCGAGGATGTCGGTCGGATAGTAGCATTCAGACCATATGAGAAGTTTCATACCTCTCATCACTACATACATATATATATATATATAACATATATATATATACATATATATATATATATATATATATATATATATATATATATATATATATATATATATATATATATATATATATATATATATATATATATATATATATATATATATATATATATATATATATATATATAAAAAAATAAACAGGGTGTCTCACCCGGAACTGCATCGATTGATATAGGGAAAGTACGCACCAGAAAGTTTTGAAAAATTTAGGGAATTAGCAGTATGGTCAATCCAACCAAAATAATTACAAGCATTTAGTAGTTCCGGTTATACCGGAAGTTTCGATACAAATATGCTTATTTTAAATGGAATACTATATATTTTAGGGTTTTCGAAAAGAGCATTAAATTCTGAGTCAAAAACATGCTATGCCTAAAACCCAGCTGTTTCAGAGATATTTGACATTTAAAAAAATTTGACAGGTGTAATGGTTTACAATAACCTTTATAACTTTCTTCGTGTAAAAGATACTCATTTGCTTTTTGGCGTGTAGAAGGATCATAAGGTGAGCTACATTCTACAGTTTAAAGAAATTCAATAGTAGTATACCAAGTGTTCCATTTTTGACGTTACATTTTGTCAACTTCAAACTGCGAAAACTTACTTAAAGTCAAATGGAATACCCTGTATTTTTTTACATCAAGTTATGTCTAATTAAAATTCCTTTTTTTTCTGATAGAAGTTATTGTGGTGGTTTAAGTTACAACTTTTTGAAGTATTTGCGATTTTCTTAGAAATTCAAGTATTTTTAGTAAAAATTTAACAAATTAGCCCGATTAGAAACTATCAGTAATGTCAGTCATTCTCTTATGTAAAAAAAATGCCACCGCGTTTAAATTACACCCACGAAGACTTTTTGAATTTGTTTACTATGGCTGAAGAATGTGGTAAAGTAATATCAAGAACTTGTAGTACATTTGCTACTCGATATCCACTAAAACGGAAACTGTACCAAATACTGTAAAACGCATACTGAATAATTTTAAAAACTGTGCTCTGTCAAGGTAAGATATCAAAAGCGGAAGCCTATTATTGTTGAAGACGCAAACGTAGAAATAGAAATTCTGGGGATATTTTCATGCCATTTCCAGTAATGTCATCAAGACAAGACACTCTGGAATCAGGACTATGCAAGGATTCAGTTCACAGAATCTTAATTAAACATAAATTTCACCCGTTTTCATTCCAAATGGTTCAACGATTAAAAGAAACAAATTTCCCAAGAAGAAAAAAATGTTTGTGAATTTATTCTAATAAGGTGTGTGTGTGACAATTCTTATTGGGGAAATATTATATGGCCAAATGAAGCTAAATTTACCAAACATGGACTTTTTAATTGACATAGTTCGCATTATTGGAGTGACTCGAATCCTCATGTGTTCAAAGAGCGAAATTTTCAAGAAAGTTGGCAGTTTACTGTTTACTGTGCCATAACAAAAGATAAAGTGGTGGCATTAGAATTTTATCATGAAAATTGAAACAGTAAGTTATAAAGATTTCTTCTTCTGCTAATATATATAGCTAATTTTTTTGTTTTTTGTTTTGAATAAGAACTATTTAGAAAATTTACCTCTCTCCTAACATAGAAACATTTTTTATCAGCACGACGGTGCGGCCCCATATAACACGTATTTGATAAATAATTTTTCACAAGAAACTTTTTACTATCAATGGATCGCCAGTAATGGACCTTTCCTATGGCCTCCTCGCTCGCCCGACATCAATTTTAGATTATTTTATTTGGGGAACTATTAAAAATAAAGTTTATGAGAGCCTATTAACAACTATTGAAGATTGTATGCAGAGAGTAAGAAATGCATTTCAAAACTTATCACAGGATTCAATTAGAAGAGCCACCCATGAAAAACCAATCCGAGGGTGCGAAAAATGTGTGGAGATTCGAGGGCGGAATTTTTGAACAATTATTAAATTAGAAATCATGATTTTAGTTGATTTTATCTTAGCTATTTTAGTTTATGCAAAGTGTCTTCAATCCAATTTATAGGCATGTTACAGTGTTTAGTGTTATTTTCCATTTTTGTGGATATCTAGTAACAAATGTACTACAACTTCTTGATATTACTTTATCACATTCTCCATAAATAATAAACAAATTCAAAAGTCCTTGTGGGTGTAATTTAAACGCGGTGGCATTTTTTGACATAAGAGAATGACTGACATTACTGATTGTTTCTAATCATGGCTAATTTGATAAAATTTTTGCTAAAAATTCTTGAATTTCTAAGAAAATCGCAAATATTTAAAAAAGTTGTAACTTAAAATGCTGTAGTTTACAAAATGTAACGTCAAAAATGGAACACTTGGTATACTATTATTGAATTTCTTTAAACTGGTTTACTGATTTACATGCAGATAAACCTTTTTACGTAGTTATATATGCTATCTACCTACATTTTTAATTTTGTAAATCACTAATCACTGAATGCACTGTGCTACTAACTGTACACTTTACACAAGATACAATTTTAGAAATGTCTTTTTAAAAGCACCTTACCTCGAGGCGTTGCAGCATCGAACTAAATTAAATAAACCTTAAGTAACTCTAGTAAGTCCGAAGCATTTCTTGTATGGTCTTATGCGAGTCTTGACAAACAAAATATAATTGAAAAAAGAATTTTACTACAAGTAATTGTTTTAGAGTGCAAGTATCACACAAATATTTACTTGAAGTAGCCCAAGAATACTTCAAGTACAATTTATTACTTGAATTATGATGTAATACTTCAAGTATTTTTAAGAGTACTTAAAGTAACTTACTTGACAAAATCAAGTAAAAATTCAAGTTTTTTTATGTGAATAATTGAAATACAAGTACACATATCTACTCAGATAAGTACTTAAAGTACTTCAAGAACTAATAAATACTTGAATTATAATTTCAAGTACCTAATTTACTTTATATGTTCAATACCTACTTGGAAAATTGTATTATTCCTTAATTCTTTTGCATAATTTCTCTCATGTTATGAATAAATAGCCGCTAAATATTCAAAATTAGAAGGTTATTATCCGTTTATTGTTAAGATTGTAATTAAATTCATAATCGTATAATCCATGTATAAGGGATATGTTTTACGATGCCGACAGTCATTTTAATATTAAGCGATTTCTATACTTTAATACACACTACATGCAAGAAATTATGAAATTCTTGTTTTATAACAACATAATACACACCGTGCCTAGTTTCAATTCTTACAAATATCTAGTTCGGGCCAAAATATTTAAAAAAGTTTATATGAGCAAAGATTACTAAATATTTCGTTTTATTCTAGCCTACTTCAGGTTTTTGGGTATTACTTTGAAATATGAAATATGAATTTGGGCCCTTACTTGTAATTTCGATTTCCATATAAATTTTTACGGAACAAACCATTATATCTTTCTGCAGTAAAATCAATGTTAGTTAGTTAGTTTCACCTACAATGCAATTATTGCAAGAAATTATACATGATTTCCAAAATTTAAAAAAGTGACTGGTTAATGTAAATACCTAGTATGAATTTAGTCAAATCTGAGTCTTACTGAAGTAGACATAAAACTTTGACAAATTGTTCTTACAAAAACTATGTATCTACATCCATACAACCACACACAGCTGCTGTGGATATTAGGGTACAGTGGATTTTCAATATAAAAAAAATTAATCAAAACCTGCAAACGGATGTTAACGTCAGACTACTTGTCAACATCTTAATTAATTGAAAGTGAAATTAACTGTTGTAAGTTTTAAATAAACATGTAGATATTTCCTGTATATGAACAAATAGATATGGGCCGGGTATTAAATTGAAAAATGAGCTTCATATCATTTATAGGAGCAAATAAAATAAAAATACGGGGTGGGCCTAAAAAATCATGCTTTTTTGCCAAATTTTTGTTTCTCAGCCGATTTTAACGAACTTGGTGCCAGTAGTTAGCTGATTAAAAAGGCTATAACGACCAAATGTTAAGTGGCGAAAACATCAAAATTCAAGACGGCGCGGCAAACGCAATTAAAAATAGGCTTTCTCTCCCGCTCGTTCTGTTTAATTGAAAGTCGACAAAATGACAGAACCAATGAGAAGTTTTGAAAGAATGAACTTCCTGCTACTTTTGAAAAGTATGATGGGTGATATCAGTTCATTAATTTTGGAGATACTTATAGCGATTTCAAGAAAAAAAACCGACTGGCCATTTTTAAAATCGAAAACAAAAACAAACCTGCTAATTCTTTATTTCTCAACCGACATCAATGAACTTTGGTCCTGTTATGTAGGCCATAGAATCGGCATTAAGAAATTGCGAACAAATTTTCAAATATAAAATTACAAGACTACTAGTACTTGATTGCTTGGTATATATCCAACTTCCAGTACAACCTTTAGAAGATCCTTGTATCAACAGATGAAATTTGAAATCAATTTTAAATAACTACTTTCTTGACTACTTGAGGAAATTAGGCCGGTCAGTTTTACATATCAATGATTTCTCAAAAATTTAGCCTAGATTGCAACCAAATTAAACAAATGCAAAGTGGTCAATTAATTTTTCATTAAAGTCATTTATCTTCTTTATTAATGCCCTTTCTATGGTAAGCATAGCTAAAGAAGATAACCTTTCCTGACCCATGGTATTTCTTAAAAATGTCTTTATTCTTTTTAAGGTGGAAAAGCAACGTTCACTTTCGACGGTAGTCATAGGGAGAGTACACAAGATTTTTAACAGTTTGGCACTTTCAGAAAAAAGTATTGCACAAATTATTGTTAATAAAAGGCTGTAACAAAGCAACTGCACCTTCACTATTGGAAAAATCTTCTCGGCTATATAATACTTCTGATTCAGTTTTAAGTTTCAAATGATGTATGACTGGATACTCCATTTTAACTAATTTAAACATATCTTGAGGAAAGCTTTTTTTATAATCTTTAAATCGATCTGCGTGAAATAACTGCTAAATGATTACTGAAGCCAAACCTGTTTTTGATCTCAGACGTAATTATATCACAAACTTCTAATGAAATTCTCCTTTTTGATTCTTCCGTTTTACATCTCTGGGCAGACTGCATGGATGTCTCCTCCAAATAGTTATTCAAAATTTTATTTCTGATGTCTTCAATTTTACTATTAAAAACGCCAATACACTTATTTACTGTTATGACATCGATATTACATTTTTGTAATTGATTGAAAAATATATCACAATGAGGCATAACTAAATGAAAAAAAATTTAACCAGTAAAGAAAATGTTCATTTTGTAAGTAGTTTTTTAAACCAATAGCTTGGTTTAGAGTGTTGTTTTCTGATTTATTATCAATGATTTTTTTCTAAACAATCTAATAATTCTGTTCAATAGGTGTAAACAGTCTATACGCACTTTGTATTAAAATTCCATCGTGTTGGAGCCGCTTTAGGTAATCTCACCTTAACAACATTAGCTAACACGGCTGGGTTTTTGACGATTTTCCAAAGAATGAAGAAAAGCTATGTAAATTAGCAAAAAAAAATTTTATGCTTTTATCCTGACTTGATGCTTTTTGTAAAATTAAATTTAGTTGATGTGCGTAACAATGAATAAAATATATTTTGTACAACACTCATATTTAATAGTAAACACCAAAAACACTGTTTTAATACACTGGATTGAGTAAGTGGTCGGTTCCTTGTGAAACATCTTGTAAATAATTCTTATAAAGAAAAACACTGCTTTTAGATGAATCAAATAAACTGTATTACATTACAGATAAATACTATAGTATTTATCTGTAATGCTCTTGAGAAAAGGCCTAAAAAGCCGAAACATATATAGAGTGTATCTAAATACAGTTTATTTGATTCATCTAAAAGCAGTGTTTTTCTTTATAACACTGTTTTACTTAATTTCACGACAAGTAGAGATTTACTAATAAAATGTTCACAAATAAAAACATTAAAAACAACGCGACAGAATTTACCGACCAACGCGGACCTCGTCAGCATTAAGACTGCTCTACTTTATTGAACTTCGTGCGTTACCGTTTTCGTAAAATGTATCAGAGACATTGTCCCCGCCAGTGATTTCTGTCTCTTTTGCTTTCTGACGATTCGCGCATAAGTCTATTTCACTTTAATTCGTTGTAAATTCGGTCCGTAGCTAGCTTTGAGGACAAGTTGTGGATTGACCTAAGATTTTTAAATTCTATAAATGAATAATGTAATGAATATGAATGTAGATGCTCGGTGCTCGGAGGAGATACGAAATCCTGCGATCTAGATATTTGAATAGCATTGTGCATAGAATGAACTAGAAACTTTAATATATTTTTTTAAGAATATTAAAATTATATGTATTATATATTTTTAAACTTCAGAAAATGAATAGCTCTATTTTTTTATTTATATGTGGGAGGTCATTGACCAAATGACTCTATAGAAGAACCGCCAGTGAACGAGGCATTCTCTTAAATGTTTTATCTTGTTTTGGGAATCGAATTCAAATTGTTAAACTTGTTGCACAATATCAGCTGTAAATTTATTAAAGAGTAATCACAAGTATCAGTGTTGGACCCGCTTCTTATATCATTTTTGAAAATAATTTAATGTTTATCTTAGAAGAGATTTCTACATTATCTTATTGGTTATACTGACGACACATATGTTTTGGTCACGGACAATACATTAGAATCTTTCTTGCATTGAAGTTTTATTAGTAAAAATAATTGTGCGGACAAATAAAAATGTGGATGAATCTTCGAGAGCTGTAGTTTCAATTCAGAAAATAAATTAGTATTCTTTATTACCCATTAGGCAACTTTACTCCCATTTAAAAAATTTTACCACTATTTGGATTACTATTTACTATGAAATCATAGTATAAATAATTTAGCACAAAATTACATAGAACTTGACACTGCTAAGATTTCTCTCAGTTCATTTTTAGCAGCAACATTGTTTTCAGTTTGTGTAATATAAGTTTCTATGCTTCTAAGATTTAAATATACAAAAAAGTAAATTATATTAATCGAATATTTGTATTGCAAAACTATGTAATAATAATTTTAGCCAAATTCAAATATCAAGTATATAAAACTATTAACAATTTTTACATTGACTGTTATGTTTACGAGTTTTTGTTCCCGCAATAGGTATAACTTTTTATTGATTTATCAATAATCTGATACAAGACCCAATTTTGTAGACATAATGCCATATACGAGATAAAAATATTTTTTTAATAATAATATTAATAACTAATTTCTATAAAGCTTTGTGAAGAAAATGAATGTGCGCCCAATATCCACATTTTCAAAACATAATTAAAACACTTTCTTACACACATTATTTTTTGTCCAATAACTTTTACCTACGTGAAGTTATTTTCTGTTTTATATTGTAAATCTTTTGTTCACTGGTATATTAGTTTATAAATTTTGATTTATCTTTTTCTTCCATTACATGTATTGTATGCTTATGCTACATTGTATAATGAAGAATTTAACACTAATTATTATTATTATTTTTATTATATTATTATTATTAGGAACGAAAGTACGTTCATCCTGTAACAGAAATCTAGCCACACCACTGCTTGGGGCGACTGATTTAATAACAATAATTACACTGTATAAACTTTAATGACTTTCATTCACTGTAGCATTTCATAAAAATAGTTATTCGTAGTAAAAACAGTTACATTTTATGTGCAGTGGTATTTAACCATAGTAAAATTCTATTTACAGTTTCGTTTCGAAACGACTAGGACATAGTTTAGCACTCGAATGGCCTTACAAAAATAGACCATTTGGTTTTTTGCGACAATTTGTATTCTCCTGAAGTGGGTTCGAACCTCTGATGTGAAGACACTAATACTAAAAGTAGTTTGTACAAACACCATCATAATACAAAGCACTTTTCGTCATTCAGGTCGGCATCAAGTGGAGATAATTAGAACTCATTTTTAATAATCTCCAGAGGATTTGAACTTGGTTGGTGAAACTAGCGTCGACTTATAGTACCCAGTGATTTGATTTTTCTGGATATTACTTCAATGTTGGTGTTAATTTAGGTAGTATCAAATAAAACAACGAGCAATTTGCAATGGTTATTTTTTGAGATGTGAAAAATATTATGGATTTATTTATTTTGATGCAGTTTATAGGAAGCATTAGAATATATTTTCTATTTTCGTACCACAACGCGTCCTTTTTCATCGTAACCTGGAACATGAATTTCTTCCCTAAATAAAATGGTATTTCTGCGTTGGTCTGACAGGTCTAGGGTATATTCACTTGTTTAAAACATCTTCTTAGTACATGTTTAATAGCTGATCTACTGAGCTGCTCAAGTAACAATTTTAGTTTTAAAATGCTCTTCTATTTAGATATTTTCATACAGGGCCCGCTTTAGAGGCGGACAACCTAGACCCCTGTCGGGGCGGCGAACCTGAGGGTGGTATTTTCGCCCCCCTGAATGTGAACCAAATATTGATAAATTAATTATTCTCAATTAATATAAATTTTACACTACTTGTGGGTTTTTTCCTACCTAAAACTAAGTATTATGCAATTTACATTTGATCTTTGTGGTTTGTTATATTTTAAAGCTAGAAAAATTTTAAAACATCTTTTTAAGAAAAACATATTTATTTTTGAAATAAAACAAGACGCATAGTTAAAAGACGCGCATGACCCCGCATGAACTTGTATAATTACTTGTTTAAAATAGGAACTGCAAGACATAACATGCATGGACATGTTTTCGCGCCTAACTATGTAGAGTCATCTAAGAGCAATAATTGTGTTATTATTGCAAATGCGTCAGTGCCGGTGATAACATACCCATCCTTGAAGTAAGTTTATAAATATTAAGAATATTTAACAGTTTAGTTCGGGATAGTGACTTTTGTGTATTTTGTCAATTTCTAAATGTAAGTACTTCTGCAAATACCTATATTAAGTGGTCAAGAATTATTTTCAAAAATATTTTCCACAATATGTACTTATACATTTTTAAATAGTTTCTGTATGTTTGTTGTGACGGATTTTTATTAATTCATTTGGGGTTTTCGCCGCGAAAAAAAAGAAAAACAAAAAAATCTATCTTAAAAATTCAAACATTTTAGATAGGTATCTATTTTAAATATTTAATTTTTATATGTTCGTTGTGGTGGTTCGCAATTTGTCCATTTTGTTGGTATTCACCACACTTAATCCTACTAATTAATAAATTAAATTTTGTGTAGTAATAAGTAGAGCTGTCCGAGGTCGCCTGGCCGACAGAGCCGTCATATGACTCATATGTTTACATCATATCATAATACTTGAATAAGTACAGTAAATGGAAATAAATTTTAACAATAATGTTACATTTTATAAAAATTTGTATAAAACTCACCCTTTTAAGCAGATTTATGAAGTAGTTTGGTTGTCGTCATCACAAAGTGGGGAAGATCTATAGTATAATAGCATCAGGTATGTTTCTACAGCTGTCTCTGTCAGCGATGTTCGCTTTGGTGAAATAATATATTTGTATTTTGAAAATGACCGTTCGACATCTACGGATGTAATACAGGCATAAGTAAAACAATCTGTGAACTCACTTAACGAAGTTGTAGATGCACCATCACAAATTTGTCTTAATTTGCTAAAATCAGGATCTTTCTGTAATACACTCTCGAATTTTTCACTAACGCGATTATTTTTTGCGTCATTTATAGCCTGTAGCTGTGTTTTTACGTCGTCCACTATTTGCAGCGATTCCACTAACGACAACGAACTATTTTGCAATTTTTCTATTGCGTCGTGTAGTCCCCCTATAATTGTTATTAATACTTTTTAAATCTGTTTCAAGGGAAACGCCTTGAAAGCTTGTCTGGCTTTCCCTAATAGCTGCAGCCTCGTTAGGATTGAACTGTAGTATCACAGCTTTTATTTGTTGAAAATATTCAGCATAATAAAAAGCCGTGGAAATGTTGGTTTAAGAGGGTCCAGTACACGTACTATAATATTTAAAATAGAATTTTTTTTACAATCTGTCGTCTCGTCAATACATAATCAGAGCCGTGTATTTTTTAATCCACATTTAATCCTATTTAAAATGTCTTCACGAACAGCTGGAATATATCTACATAACGATGTACGACTTGGTAAGTTCACCTGGGGATTGTATTTATTCCAAAACTTCCGAAATGGTTGTTTATCCAGTATGTGTAGCGGAATATTACAGGCTATTAACATTAACAATAAATCAAACATAAACTGAGTTGTCAAGGCATGCCATTTTTTTATTTTGATGTTGCACGGTATTGATATGACGACAACAATCTGTTTTGTGCCAGCACATTAAGTCTTGATTGCAAACTTTACAAAATATTTTGCATAAATTTATTCACTGTGTCCGCGTACGGTCGTTTTTTACCCTTTGGCGCGTTTGACATTATGTATAATTTATAGGTACAACCTCACGCATTAACCTTTCAAATAAAACTGCAGCGTAAATCACTTCTAAATCGGCACGTGAGACGACAGCGCAAGACCGTGGCTGTACTCCAGGCACATCGGACAGCTCTATTAATAAGCCAATGCCTTGCATAAGAAGATAAAAGGAGAAAAAGCTTCAAATACGATTAGGTGGCGACGGTGGCTTAGTCTGTCCCACAGTTTAAAATAATGAAATGCCTAGTTTTAATTACTAAAAGTATTAACTATTTTTTCCAAAAGGGGAGTTGAAAATTAGCCTGAAACGTTAAGAAATTCGTTTTTATATTTAAAAATAGTTTAAGTACGTAATTAAAATTAGGCATTTTATTTTTCAAAACTGTAAGACAGACTAAGTCACTGACTAAATGGATTTGAAAATTTTTCCAATTTTTATTTTTAGCAACGCCGTGGCTTATTTTAACTAGCGTATTCTGCATTGTTTAATTTGTTGTTTTCGAATATCTGACGCGCAAAGGAAACTGTCCAGCCAATAACACAAAAAGCGAAGGCTAGAGAAGGAAACCCAAAATCAAAAACAAGCTGGTGCTCTGCACAATTATTTACAGGGTAGGTCCGGTAGCACCATTAGTACCAAAACATATATCTCCAAAAATTCAGATAATAAGGAAAACACGGAATTATCAGAGAGTCTTGGTGACCAAGACCAATCAATACACGATATTTCTAAACCAACTTTGTCACCAAATGAAGGCAGCCTACGAACTGACACAGCCTTGGCACTTACAGAAGGCACCATGGCTAGCACAAGTAGCACTCTACCTCTACAAACTGACCCCACCCTACCACCCCGGAATGCACTGTACAAACTTTAGGTACAGATCCAGCATTGTGGCCCAGAATTTTAGGAGATGCCGAAAGAAGTTTTTTAGTACGACAAGGTCCACCTAAACCCTTGTTTAATTACAAATTTCCTTATGATGGCACTGGTCGAAAATTTAGCGCAAATTACTATTCTCGAATTTTAAGAAATGGAGAGCAAGTTAAAGAGATTGGCTAGTGTACTCCACTTTAAAAAACTGCATATATTGCTTTTGCTGCAAAATTTACGGCCGTGTGTCAAGTTACATTTCAAAAGAAGGTTTTGAAAGCTGGAAGCATATCGTTGAAACTTTAAAGGATCACGAAATTTCTAAGAATCATATTTAGGCTCAAAAATCCTGGCTAGAACTTAGTCAAAGGTTAAAGTCTTGTACAACTATAGATGCAGCTGCCCAAAGTGTTAATACAGCTGAAACGAATCACTGGTACAAGGTGCTTCTAAAGATTATAGCAATTACTAAAATGCTCGGTAAAAGTTGTTTAACTTTTCAAGATACAAGCGACAAGCTGTTTGAGCATAATAACGGCAACTTTTTAAAAACAGTTGAATTGATATCTGAATTTGACCCCGTCGTGGAAGAACACGTGCGTAGAGTGCTAAAAAAAAGGAAACCAAAGATCACTATCTTGGAAAAAACAATCAAAACGAGATAATAGACTTGCTTCACGAAAGTGTAATATCGTATATTGTTGCTGAAATAAAGAAAGTGAACTCCATAATATTAATTGTACTCCTGACGTTACTAAGGTGGAGCAAATGACCCTGATAATTAGATATGTTTCTATCAATAAGTCTGATTCTGATTCAAACGATGTCGAAATAAAAATCTACGAACGCTTTTTTAGGTTTCTTACCTGTGGAAAGATCTACAGGAAGAAAACTATATGAAATTATAATTTAAGAGCTTCATGAAATGGTACTTGATGTGCAAGATATAAGAGGGCCGGGATGTGATAACGGAGCTAACATGAAGGGCAACAATGCAGGAGTGCAATCTAGAATTAGGAATTTAAATCCACGAACATTCTACGTTCCGTGTAGTAGCCACTCGCTTAATCTAGTGGTAAATGATATGGCAAAAGCATCCTTGGAAGTAGCCAATTTTTTTAATATGATCCAAAAAATACATTTATTTTTTTCTTCTTCTACTCTTCGATGGACAATATTTTTAAAACATGTTCAAGAATTAACATTAAAACCTTTGAGTGAAACTCGATGGGAAAGCAGGATAGAAGCTTTAACGCCCTTAAGATTTCAATTTGGTGAAATATACGATGCTTTGCTAATCATTTATGAAAACCAAGACATCGATATCTCAATAAGAGACGAAGCTTCGGGTTTGGGAAGTTGCATTAAACAATTTAAATTTTTATGTTCAATAGTCATATAGTATAAAATTTTAAACTCTATTAATCCCATAAGCAAGCTTAAGCAATCAAAAGATTTTGATTTGAAAAAAGCACTTGATCCTCAAAAATTTCTTTAAAAATCTTCGATCAGATAAGTCTTCCAATGAAATTATTGTTGACCCAACATAAAAAACGACGGCTTCTTTACTTTAAACTCTTTACCACCGTCAAAGAAGTCGACGCTTTTTATGTTGCAAAGAAGTTTGAAATAAACCATACATCGCTTTATTATTTTACATAATGGATAGACTGTAAATTATGTAGTTTTGCAAATAAGGAACATTATTAGCACTGCTTATCTGTTTAGGTGTAGTCAAGTACAATTTGAGGTTTCTTCTGTAAAGATTTAAAAAGGTATCGTATATAAGACATTAACATTTTTAAACAAAAGCGAAAGGAAATGAAATGGTAATTGAAATTTCCTCGCGCACCATGACATACGTATTCTGAAAGTCATGTTCAAAGCCACAGTTTGGAATACAATTTGTTATTGTGCTGTCGCAGTGTATTTTCTAAACAATTATACTAATAATTATTGTTCTTCCTTCCCACACTGACGGTATGGAAGTGTAAAATGTTTATGCATCGTGTTTGTTTTAATTAAACTTTAATAAATTATAGTCACTTCGATAATTTATCGTAACTTATGTATGTATCTACTTACTTATTTGTTGGATTTATTGATACGGAGTGTGGTACATGTATAGATAGATTATTCACTTGCTAATAAATCAGTTTTACATAAATTTGGCATGATTTGTGCGTTATCTTTGATTTATGTAACATATGAAGGCGGAAAAACGACCTTAAAATTTATGTTTATCTTTTCTTGCCTTAAAAGGCTTGGGATATAAATTTTATGATAATAAGCGTACTTTATGAGGGCCCTAGAATCTACAGTATCAATTTGAAAAGTGTCCACTTTGGATAACTCTTTTTTAAGTTTAAAATTGTAATTCAAAGTAACTTACATTCCATTTCTTTCATGGAAAAAAAAGTGTTAATAATGAGGCTTCTATTAACAAGCACAATTAAAATCAGTTATCAAATACCCATAGAAAATAATTTTGATGTATTAAAAATAAAGGTTTGATAAAATGAAATCAAAACAGAACTTATTAAGTAAACTTACAACACGTACAACTAAAAAAAAACAAATTAATTAATAGAACAATGTAATTAATTAAAATGAAAACAAATTTTCAAAATAACTAGTGGAAGAGCTGTAATTGTTGGAAATATTCAGCATAATAAAAAACTGCCTGCAACCATGTTCCCCAACGTGTAAGAATCGGCTGTGGTGGTTCAAGAATACCGGGACACTTGCTATGAAATCCACGGAGACGTTTAGGAGATTTAAGAAACACTTTTTTTGTACTTGCTATTAATGCATCCACCTCTGGAAAACCTTTTCGATTAGTTTCTGCCATAAGATGTAAAGCATGCACTTTACATGTAACATGTATAACCGTACAACCTTGTTCTTGCAAAGAACGGCCTACCGAACGCATTGTCACGGCACCGTCAGTCACAAACATCAACACTTGAATTTTTTGAGAGTTCAAATTTTTCTAACGTCTCCAGCACCACCCTGGTAATAGTTTCGCTAGTACACTGACTTAGTCTTTTGCTAGCTAGTAACAGTGGAACTGTCGGTTTAAAAGGGTCCAGTACTCGTACTATAACATTTAAAATAGAATTTTTTTACAATTTGTTGTCTCATCAACAGCCGTGTATTTTTTAATTCACATTTCATCTTATTTACCATGTCTACGTGTACAGTTGGTAGATATCTACATAACGTTATGCGACTTGGTAACTTCACCTGGGCATTGTATTTATTCCAGAACTCTAGAAATGGTTGTTTATCGAGTATGTGCAGCAGAATATCACAGGCAATCAGGATTAATAGTAAATCAAACATAAACTGTGTTGTCGAAGGCACGTCATTTTTTTTATTTTTATGGTGTACACTATTTACGTGAAGTCCACGCTTATCCCAGCACATCAAATCTTTCTCGCACACTTTACAAATTATTTTAGCAATTCACCTATGAATTTATTCACTTTGTCAACAAATTGCAGTTTTCTACCCCTGCGTACGTCTGCCATGCTTTATTATTAAATCAATATCAACAATACAGTACAACAAATAAAATAAAAACAGAAAAACAATATGCAATACGCCCAAGTGACTTAACGTGTACACAACTAAGAAGCTAATAATAGACTGGACTGGAGAAAGAGTTTCGCTGTCAAGGTGAATGCCGGCGACGGTAAGTACATCTGTACTCTACGACCATGATGCACAGAAACGATTTGTAGCTTTAATTATGACATTATTTTATATACAAGCCCATTGACTTTTTAAATGTCTACTAATATTTGGCAAAAAATGATACACAGGGTGATGCTATCGGCATTTACCACTAAAAATAAAATAAAAACTAAAATTTTGTATTCATATAATAGCTAGAAAAGTAGCAAAGTCCTAAAATTATTTTAAATATCATACTATATTTGGTTTTTTAAATATTTATAATAAATCAAAAATAAATGCTTTATTCATGCTCACTCGAAATCTCAACCTAAAAACTAAATTGACTTGCTTTTATAACAATTATCATATCAAGCCTTCGGTTCGGTTGTATAATAAAACATGTTAAGTGACAATACAAGATTTTTACTTTTCTGCATGAAAAACTTGTTAAGTGATGATATTACAGATTTAATTTTTCTAATTCGGCCCATTGTTGATAGATGTCGCCAACTCAAAGCGCCAAAATCGTGTTAAATGTGCATAAAATCTGTTAAGTATGGTAACTGTATTTACCACGTTGTAAATTTCGTTCCGATTATATGGTTAAAAATATCAGAAAATAGCGATGTTTCTTCACCAGAGGAGCCCTTTGAAGGGTCAGATTCTGACCAAAACTATAGTGCAGAAGAGACATCTTCAGAAAGTTCCGAATTATAACAAGTAAGTATTAAGATTAGGATTCTAACTGTGAAAGTAAAATCTGTTAAGTGATATCAGACCAGGTTTTACTTGCACCTGGTGCCATTTACTTTATTGTATTACTTAACATATTTTACGTGCTAGTGCTTACTTTGTTCTTGTAGAATAATGTTGTGAAGAGGAGACGATAGAGAAAATTATGGATAAACAAACAAAATAGAACAAAAAGATTGAAAGATTCCGGAGGGAGTTACAAAAACAACAGAGGAACTGGTGGTGAAATAATTAAGAAAACTGTTGGCCCTCCTTATATGTGCCAAGCAAAATGTTTTGAGAAACTATCGGAAGAAGAGCGTACAACAATATTCCCCAAATTCTGGAAGCTTAGATATCATAATATACAAAATGCATATCTACACGGGGGTATGCATAAAAGGAGTATTAAACGAAAGACCAGAAAAAGGGATACAACAAAGACTTACACTATTGAATAAACTCAATTAAATAACACGAATTTAAAAATTTGCAAAAATGCTTTCAGTTCTCTACATGAAGTTGGTAGAGGTCGAATGGCAAGCCCAAAGACGGTGTCATTATTCCTGAAAATTACCAAAGGGGAAAACATGGAAACCAAAAGAGAAAGTATTTACTAAATGACATTGACACAGTTCACCGTTTTGTAGATTTTTGGCCTCGATATGAACGCCACTACAGCCGAAATAAAAACATGAATAAAGAAAGAGCCTTGATTACTACATTGAAATATTATACGAAAGATATAAAGAAAACTGAAATATCGAAAATCTGTTATTTGTTTCTACAGACAAGTTTAGAAGCATTTTTACAGAGGATTACAATATTTCATTCAAATCTTCTAAATCAGATACTTGTGATGAGTTCCACATAAATATAAATCAGGCTAGAGAAATCGGCGACGATTCTGATGAAATTGCCAGCTGCCTAAAGAAATATTTTGAAAAATTTGATGTCCGCGGTGAAAAACTTTATGCCATATCTGATAACTGTTGTGGCCAAAATAAAAATTTTACTATCGTAGTGCTTTAGCTACAACTGCTGGCTTCTGGAAGATTTGATGTTTGCATTGTTCTTTATGTTCGTTTGTTTAATATAAGTTGTGCTGTTCTTAGAATAATTAGTTACATTTACCCACCAAACTTTGTTATATCATTAAAATTTTCTTAATCAAAACAGTTTTTTTTGCTAACTCAAGTGCATGAAAAATCTGTTAAGTGCCATTTTTTCTAAATTTCGTGCTGCTGGTACCAGCAAAAAACAAAATTTAGTAATGCAAATTGTTGTTGGATTGGTCTATAAAAGTTCTACCTTTCTATAATATTTTATTTAGCAACTGACATTTTAAACATTTATTTGTTTATCTTTAAATTAAATTCTTATCTATAGGGTTATCATAAAGTAAGGGGTCTATTTTAAATTCTTATATAGTTTTAAGAAATTATGCTAGTAGCAGAAAGTAAACAGAATCTAGTTGTTTCAATAATTGGATTTTAGTGTGTCTATGGAAAACAAAAGAATTGTCGTGACAACTATTGATACAAGTGTTAAACGGAATAATCGTAATTTAGAGAATTGATCTCAAAATAAAACTCGCGTAACGTAAATTGTAACAATTTCAATATGGATCTGCAAACAAGAATTGGTTTAGTGCAATGTTATTATGAAGGCGGTAAAAATTACACTACTGGATTACGAAGATTTCGTATGAAAATGGGTTTGAGAGCAGGGCCGTGCAAAATGAAGGCGTATCGTAATTTGATTAGCAAATTTGAAAGAACAGGGTCTGTAAAAGACCTTCCGAGGTCGGGAAGACAGATTAGTGATGTCCAAGTTGAAGAAGTTCTTCAGGAAAATCAAAACGTAGCCAATACTAATCCGCTAGCAATCAGTAATGTGAATGCGATATCAAAACGATTACAAATGCCATACACCACGGTTTGGAAAATATTACGGAAAATCCTAAAAATGTATCCCTATAAACTGCAACTGCTGTTTGAATTAAAGGACGCAGATTTTGCTCTCAGGATTTTTCATTACACGTATTCGCTCAGATGGAAATTGAACCCCAATGGTTATCCCGTATTTTATGGACAGATGAGGCCCATTTGTCTCTTAATGGTGGAATTAATACTTAAAACTGTCGAATATGGTCAACAGAAAATCCACATGAAATCGTTCAGCAAGGCCTTCATGATAAAAAAGTCACCGTTTGGTGCGGTTTCACAGCTAATTTAACCATACTTTTTCGAGGAAATACAGAATGGGAATGTCGTATCTGTAACTGTTACTAGTGAACGATACCTGCAAATGTTAAGGGATTATGCAATTCCACAGTTGCAAAACGAGCACGAAGGAATTGAAAACATGATTTTTATGCAGGATGGAGCACCTCCGCATATTTACCGACCAGTTAAAGAATTGTTAACTGCGGTTTTCAAGATCGTGTTATAAGCAGACATTTTGCAAATTCATTGCCACCAGGATCGCCTGATATTAACCCAGCGTATTACTGGCTGTGGGGTTATTAAAAAAATTTGGTATTTAGAACACGGCCAACAACGCTGGAGGAATTAAAGGACAGTATTAAAGAGCAAATTCGTGCAATTCAACCAGAAATGTTGAATAGTATACAATTTGGAGGAACGGTTGGTAATTTTACAACAGAATGGAGGTCATATCGAGCATTTGCGGTAACTAGTGTTTGACATCAGAAATCCCATTATGTAAGCAACTAGATTCCATTTACTTTTTGTTATTAATTTGATTTGTTAAGAATATATAATAAGTTGAAATATATCCCTTACTTTATATTCACCCGTTACTGTAAATTTTTTATTCTTGCAGTTAACAAGTTTTACGACTAAACTCCTCGTTTAGTCAAATACATAAGTACAGTTTATTTCAAACTTATTTGAAACATAGAAAACGTCGGCTTCTTTGATCCTTTTACCGCCGTCAAAGAAGCAGACATCCTTCTATATGTTATACCAAGAAAGTGTAGAAAATACTTTGAGAAAATTTATCAATAACCAACAGTCTCTAAACTTTTTTATATTATAAAGGTTCTACAGTGTAAATCTATTTTATTTTCAACATTTCTAAATATACTTTTATTTTTATACGTACGCATATGAAGGAGTGAAAAGATTCGTTCAACTTTTTAGGCGTCTACACTTGCATTAAGAGCAGAAAGTTCCAGTGAAAGTTAATAAATTGCAGTCTCAAAAAAGCAGTACAGCCTTTTTTGGAATAAGCACAAGTTCCATTCATAAGGCAGGTAATCACTTAAATGTGACAGTACATATCCTATAGCATTGTTTTCGTTGAAATGGGTTACTAGTACACAATTATGTTGTATTTGCACAAGGAAATATTATTTAAAATTAATCAGGTGGAATATTTACATCACAAGTAATAATTTTGAGTTGTCATTTCATTTTGCTCTTGTAACACATAACTAATAACATGTGCCTCAGTTTCCTGGATTAAAGTGCACTGAATTACTGTTATGTTTATGTTAATTATTGCATTTATTAATTTCGTGATGTAGCAGGAGTTTAATTAATATAACTCGCAATGTGGCTTGGATACTGAAGCTTAAGAACATGCACTATGTTTATGAGATTCGAGAATACAACCTGCAGAGGATCATAAACTAATTTCGAACAAAAACAATGGGGTCGTTGTATAAATTGTGGTTAGTCATATTTTCCTGCTCAATGGTACAAAACAAATCAACTTATATACGTATAGTTGTTATAAGAAAAATTAAAACAAATTTAAAATTCAACAGATAAACATACATCTCGACACAAATTCATCAATACTGTAAAAATACGGTTTTAACTTCATTTTTAAAGTCTAATGCAACTGATTTTTCATATTACTGGCATTAGTAGGTAATGTATTGTACAAACTGGTGCAGTTATACCGTAAATAATGTTTAAAATGACCTAAATGTTGTGGTTTTATGAGACAGAATTCTTACGAATTCACATACTAGTATTGCATGAAGGTAATTTGATGTAATATATCTAGCGTATCTAGATTCAGTTTCATAAATATTAAACATGGTAGAATTAAACTTTTTTTTTTTTTGAAAATAATTCTGCAGCTTTTGTTAAATTTAAATTTAAATATCAAACGAACTAATCCATATTAGTCGCAAGTACTGAAATTGTGGTGTCATCCACAAACATAGTGAAGTGTCTGACATTTTCTATGTAATCTGACAGTTCTTTTATAAAAAACATAAACAGCAAGATTACTAAGATATAGCCATTAGGAACTTCAAGCTTAACATTGGAAATCGTAGAATTTGTTTGACTGTAGTTCATTACCAATGACCTTCTTTCTATATAAGACTTAATCCAGTTTAAGGAAGTGTTTCTGATACCTAGATGAAATAATTTTGATAGTAGCATTTCCCAGTGAATGGGATCGAAAGCCTTAGATAAGTCAATGAAGATTGATGCAATGCAACATATTTACCATCGTCTAAACACTAATACGCATTATTAAGTAGATGACAAGACGCAATCTCAATAATGATGTCATAATACTATTTATTTCAATAAAAATAGTAATACGAGAATAAAAGACATTCTCTATTATTTTTGACAAGGTGCTGAGTATACATCTGTCTATAGTTTTCAACATCTAAACTTTTTTCAATGTAATAAAATTAATTTGTCTCATTTTGACTAACACGTCTTTTATTGTAAATGTAAAGTTTTTAATGAGAAATGACCCAAAATTATCTATTATATACGATGTTTAATAAAACGTACTAATATTTCTAGTCCAGGTACTACATAAAAAAAATAAGTGGAATTTACTATGCCGGGTGGCCACGAGTCAATGTACGCCCTCAATATTTTAGTTGTTTTTCAATTTGAAAATTTAGTTTTTGGTACACATAAATTAAACAGTAATGGGCTACTTTTAGACTAACAGGAATGAAAATATCACTTTCGGTTAAACCGGAAGTGACATCAACTTTTTATTCTTAAATGGAATGACTATATTTTTTTGATGGTTTCTCATTAAGCATAAATTTCAAAGTGCAACAGTTTTTTTCAGATTTTAAAAATTCCAAAAAATAAGTGAGATACGAACAATTTTTTAATTTTTTAAAATGGCCGCGTCAGATGAATGCGATGTAAGAAAATTACTAAGTAGGCTACGGAAATTATTAGTAAGGTTGTAGACTTGTCTGTAAAAAAAGAAAAATCAGAAATAATGATTCATAAACTATAATTTTTTGGCCATTAATCATTTCTTAATATCCTTCGTAATAATAAAAGTATTTTTTAAAAGGTAAGCGCCAACAAATCATTTTAATAAGGTACCTATCTACATTTAAATCCAAAATTGCAGATAGCCATGAAAATGACAGACATTCGCAACAATTGAATTATTGTTGACTTACTAATTTTCTGAAGCAAGTGTATTAAATTTGTTATAAACAAGAAAATTAATATAAAATGGCTGAAAAATATTCAAGAGATGAAAAAGTTGACATGTTGATTATTTATGGAGAGAGACAACGTAATGCAACTAGAGCACAAACTCTGTATGGAGAGAGATATCCAGAAAGAAGACAACCTCGGAGAAACTATTTCGCCCGGTTGGAGCATCACTTTAGAACTGAACCTGATATAGAAATTGAAGAAAGATTTATTGTGGATAAAGAAACGGAAATTAATGTATTAGCTTTGGTGCATGTTGACCCAACCATTTCGGTAAGACAAATTGAACATGAATTACCAATTTACAAAGAATCAGCCAGGAAAATTTGAAAGAAACACGGCTATCGTGCTTATAAATATCAATTGCATCAATTTTTGCATGAGAATAATTATCAACGAAGAATAACCTTTTGTAATTGGTTACAGTTAGGCCAATTAAGAAATGAGAATTTTATTAAAAACATTTTGTTCACTGATGAATCGAGATTTACAAACCTTGGGTTATTTAATCGAAACAACACTCGAAATTGGGCAATTGAAAATCCTCACATTATGAGACAGGGGCGGTTTCAGGAGCGGTTTGGCTTCAATGTTTGGTTAGGCGTACTGGGCGACCATATCATAGGTCCAGTAATTTTTGACGGAACTCTAACTGGACCAAGATATCTATAATTTCTCCAAAATATAATAGTTCCACAGATTAATTAAATCCCCAATACCAATATTGACGAGGTTTACTTCCAACAAGACGGGGCTGGATCACACAATGCTATTATCGTTAGGGATTACTGAAACAATTGTTTCCAGATCGTTGGATTGGGACCCATGGTCCAGTCAGATGGCCTGCAAGGTTGCCTGACTTAACCCCACTCGATTTTTTTATTTGGGCGCATTTGAAAAATATAGTCTACATGACTGCTCCAACCACAAGGCAAGATCTGGAAGAAAGAGTTCGACACGAAATTGCAGAAATAACACCTCAACAATTACAGAATGTTAGACGTGCAACAATAAGTCGCGCTACTCTGTGTATTAATCAAAACGGTGAAAAGTTTGAACAATTTTTATAATGGTTTATTATAACTTAGGTTTTAAATAGTTTTGTTATTCTATTTATTCATGGTTGTAACGTTTTATTAAAATTATTTCTTGTTTAATTTGTGTTTACCTTTTAAATATACTTTTATTATTACGAAGGATATCGTTAAGAAATGATTAATGGCGAAAAAATTATAGTTTATGAATCATTATTTCTGATTAATAAAAAAAAAATAACACAGTTCCATTAAAAATATTTCCATAGGGCCCCTACGGAAATGAAAATGAAAATTAAATTCCGTTTTTTTGAAAAAAAAAACCTAAAAATACTGGTAATTCAAACAACTATTTTCTTCTTTACAGTCTACAACCTTACTAATAATTTCCATAGCCTACTTAGCAAGTTTCTTACATCGCATTCATCTGACGCGGCCATTTTGAAAAAATTAAATTGTTCGTATCTCACTTATTTTTTGGAATTTTTAAAACTGAAAAAACTGTTGCACTTAGAAATTTATGCTTAATGAGAAACCGTCAAAAAAATATAGTCATTCCATTTAAGAAAAAAAAGTTGATGTCACTTCCGGTTTAACCGGAAGTGATATTTTCATTCCTGTTAGTCTAAAAGTAGCCCATTATTGTCTAATTTATGTGTACCAAAAACCAAATTTTTTAATTCAAAAACAACCAAAGTATTGGGGGAGTACATTGACTCGTGGCCACCCGGTATGTCCTAATATGAACAGTTTTCGAAGTACTTGATTTTTTTGAGGTACAAAGTGCCTTAGAAATGTTGGTAGGTTTTTTGATATACCGATTTAAAAATTAAAAGCTCTTTCCTTTTCTGATATAGAAATCAAAGAGAACTGTTAATTTTGCACAATGTAAATTATTTGGAAAGCATAATGTACTCTGATGTTAATTTTCGTAATCAAACAGGCTATAGTAGTTTATTAATCGATTTCTATATTTAATCGAATTTAGTAAATTGACTAATTAGTTGGTGGTACTGGTAAGCTTAATTCTTTGTATGGATTGTATTTTCAATTTTGGTAATTTTTTGGATATGTATGATTTGTTATAAAAAAAGTTATCATGTTTATAAGAAACTAAAATCAGAAACACCAACATGTTTTCGATTTAAAGCTGCTTTAAAAGAGATTTTAGCACTATTTTAATAAAAAACGTTTTTATTCAGTGACAAAATTTATTTGACATTAAACAACAACACTAATGTATGTAACAGTAATAAATGAGACACTTTCACACCTTAATATCAATTTTTTTTTACAACAGAAATTTAAGAAAGTAAATTACGGCACATTATTTAATCGTTTTATTAATAAATATTCATTAGAAGGGGAAAAAGTAAAATTGACCTTCAAATAATTTTAAAGCGTCTCCTAGCATTTTTTACACTTTTAATTTGGATCCTCACGTCGCGTCATATGTAGTTTATAATGGAGATCGACAATTTCACTGTTATTTTTTTTTGTTTAAGCAATTATCGAAGATGTAAATAATCCCCTGCTGAATGTAAAGTGTGTTCAATTTGTTAAATCTTTATTGTTATTAAATATACAAATATTTTAATTTAATCGAAAGGTATAAACGTAAATTGTCACATAAACAAGATTTTAATGTCACGGAATCTTACTTGGGGCAGCGGCGCACTTTACGGAGGATTCTCTCGAAAATAAATTAGTTCTCAATTAGTAATATCTTTCCATTTTTTACTGTAATGATTCACCTCTTATTTTTTTCTTTCATTATGAATCAAACATTTAAAATCAGCTTTACGCTTGTATATAGTGAAGGCAAAATATGAAAGTAAAAAGAAATAACAGTACCTCTCGAAATACATTTCGCAGTCTAAAGTTAAGCAAAAATAATATTTATTCTAATGTACTGTTAAAATTCGAATGTTGTTCTTATAAGAGCATATCAGATCCACAAGTACAGAGTGACACAAAAGTAACTCCCGTCCTCCTGGAAATCGATTCAACAAATAAAAACAAATTGAATTTTATCGAAAATAAATCGACGAAATTCAAAAATAATTATTATTTTAAAATTTACTATTCTCAAAATTCGTGTGTGACTTTGTGTGAAAGTTACAAATGTTCTCAATGGAGGGTTCATGCATGTTTAAATTGCCAATAGCATGTTGATAAGCAATATAATTTTTTACTTTCCTATACCAAATATAAGGAAGTATAGTAATCGTGATTTTTTTTCAGAGTGTATATTTTTTTATTGTCGTGTAAAATAAAAGATGAAAATTTTTTTTAACAATTTATTTCTTAACTTATTTGAAAAAACACATTTTTAAACAGCAAACTAACTTGAAACGTAATATTAATATCATAAATTCAACAAATACATTTTCTCTAAATCTAATGATTAATACTTAGTTAGATACCCGTTAGCTTCAATAACTTTCAGGCATAGACTTTACTAAACGTTCACATGTTTCTACTGGAATGTCTACCCATGCTTGCCTCATGCCGTCAAATAATTCGTAAACATTTTGAAAATTTTACGTACTTTTTAACTATAATCCAAAGATTTTCTATGAGACTAAAGGTCTGGGCTACTAGAAGGCCACTGTAAAACTTCCATATGATCATCTGGATGCCAGGCAATTACTCTTCATTGGCCGCCTCGTAGTCCAGATCTAATTTATACACTATTCAAATTATAATTTATTTAGCAATAATAAAACTTTCGTAATGATATGTTAGACAACCTAATAAATCATGTGTGTAGTTATAAATATAGGGTGTCCCAACCAAAAGTAAGCACCCTGAATAACTTTGGAGATAAAATTTTTTTGAAAAATTGGTGAAACACGTTGACCTTGTTTCTAAGGAGGACATATTTTAATGTAATACTTGTATACCTATCATCATACCTCTACCCTACATGGCTTCCTCCTCAAAAAATTCATATGGCAAAGGGGGTCGAGTGATACATCTTTTGAAAGGTCTTTCAATTCTCTACATAACTGTGTATTTTTTTAAACTTGTATTGATTCGTTCCTGAGAAATAACTGTTTCATTATTTTAGGTTCGGGAAATAAAAATAAAAGAAGCAGTTTAAATTATCGTATGCATTGTTCAAAATAACCCCCACCGACTTCCATACAGTAGTATAATCTGTCTTGAAATTCTGTACGAACATTTCTGAACACATCTGGAATTAATAAACGGCATTCTCGAACAATTCTTTCACGCAATTCTTCCAGATATGCGGGTTTTGTTGCAAATACCTGCGATTTCAAATGTCCCCGCAGAAAGAAATCCAAGGGAGTTAAATTGGGTGACCTAACGGGCCACTCCACAGGACCTCTGTTTCCAATCCATCGCTCAAGAAACCGATTATCCAAAAATTGACGAACTGCTATAGCAAAATGTGGGGATGCCCCATCCTGTTGAAAAAACAGTTCGCCCTCTAAAAGATTATCGTCTTCTTCGAGGATTTGGGTGATCATTGGGTCGATGTTGTTTTCTAACAGATCGAGTTACATTTCGCCATTTAAATTGTCAGAAATAAAAAACGGCCCGACAATGAGATCCCCTAAGATGCCAGCCCAAACATTTAATTTCTGAGACCTTTGGGTATGAGTTTTCATGAACAAATGTGGATTGGTTTCACTCCAATACCTACAATTGTGCCTGTTTATCTCCCTATTTAACTGAAATGTCGATTCATCAGAAAAACATGTATTGTACAGTAGATTGGCATTACCGTTTAATAGTTCACTAAAAATCTCACAGAATTCAAGCCGACGATCGGGATCATCTTCGTTTAATTCGTGTACCAATTTAAATTTATATGGATGAAATTTGTGGGCCTCTAATATTCGATGAACACTGCTTCGTGATACACCGGAAGCCTCAGCTACTTTCCTGATCGATTGAGTATTATCCATCTGCAAATGACCCAGAACTGCCACTTTGACTGCTTCATTCCTAATCGGTCGCTGAGGTTCATGCTTTTTATTTCCTACAGAACCTGTTTCCATAAATTTTGTCAATAATTGGAAAACATACTGAGAACCAACTCTTCTATCTGGGTGATTTCTATTGAATATGCGCTCCGTAGCTCTAGCACAATTATCATTTTTAAAATAAATGCTGACAATTTCAATTCTCTCCTGAAGGGTATAAACTATTTTGAGAACTCACTCTGGTAAAATGTATCTCTATTTAAAATTGGTAGTGAACAAATTAATGTTCAAGGACTATCAAATACTTATGAGTCTTTTATTATTCTAAAACTAAACGGACAAGGGAAGTGTTTTTTGTCGAAAAAACTCGTGTTGATTTGAGAGCACTAAAAAATTTAGTTTTTTTATAAATTCCAATACCCAGTGCCGTGTATTTTAGATTTTTTAAACGATTTCGATTGTGTGTAATCATCAAACATAAAATTATTTTCCTTAAGAACGAATCGATAAAAGTTAAAAAAAAATACACAGTTATGTAGGGAATTGAAAGACCTTTCAAAAGATGTATCATTCGACCCCCCTTGCCATTTCAATTTATTGAGGGGGTGACCGTGTAGGGTAGATGGATGATGATAGGTATACAAGTATTACATTAAAATATGCCCCCCTTGGATGCAAGGTAGACTTTTTTCACCAATTTTTCAAAAAGTTTCTATTTCCAAAGTTATTCAGGGTGCCTACTTTTGGTTGGGACACCCTGTATATTTGTTGTCAAACAAAAAGTATATTATAATTGGACATTTTTTGTTGTGGCGAGAGAAAAAAATATGTTAAGGCAAATAAAACTTTTTATGACCGAGGACATTTCTTTGAAAAATTGAAAATAAATTAAGTGGTTATCTTCCAGACACACATTGTATTCAGAGTGTCCCATTTAAAACGAAACACCCTGAATAAATGCTGAAAAAATGACAGTATTGTATCATTAACAAAACATTTATAGAAATTAAAATGGTTGGAGTAGAAGTGTTTTGTTTTACATTGCAAATAAACTTGAACTTCCTTTATTTTTTTTCGCATTACTGAAACTTTCGTTATTTAATAGATATCTCGAATACGAATCGACCAATATACAAAAAAAAGACAACAGTTGTTATCAGGGTTAGAAGGCCTTATAAATGGTGCATCACTCAAACCATGCTACCATTTGAAATTCTTGAAAGGGTGCTTCTATAGAGGAGAGGGAAGCAATGACAGATGATGGTTTAATGTCAATATTTTTCATGAGTTATTCAAGGTGTTCTATTTTAAGTGACACACCTTGTATGTAAGGCAATGATCCATTCATTATTATTATTTTCAAATATTTTATTAAACCATGAAACAAGAAAGTATCAAATATACGGAAAATCCAACTCGCATTAAAATTACTGTGTATCCCGTATAATCATTATATTACTCTTTGTAAAAAACATCTAATTAAATTAACACCTTTGGAGAAAGGCAACTTATCAAATATCTTCCAATTATTTATAAGTTTTTTATCGGAAAAGTGAGAGTATGTAATATACACCAAACGTCTATGTGCACCCACACATTTGCAATTTAGAATATCCAGATCGATAAAAACTGGTTTTGAACAGGTTCAATGTGAACGGTCTACTTCGAGTGGTATTCGCAAATAACGATACCATTTAATTTAGTACATATGAAAAAATTTAAAACAGTATATGTTAAAAAAAAATTAAACTGATTGTAAATATGTACAGGGCGTTTCATAAGTTACGCACAATCTCTCGGAAAATAAAGAACTCGGAGGTTTATGGTATAATTTGGATTTCCAAATTTTTTAGAGTCAAATTAACAAAACACCCAATTTGAGATAAAAGTAAAAAATATCCTACCGAAAATTGAACCTCAAGTAGTAATTGTTGAGGAAATTCCACGAGTTAATAAATTAAATTATTTTTAGATCAAAATTAAATAGCAACAAAAAACTAAAAACCTTTTTTAATAAATTTGTCCTCATTATTTAATATTTGATCATTAGTTGGAATAATTTTTGCCCTGTCATACAAACATTTAACAATATCCCTTTTAACATTAATTACCTGGTTAGATAAATATTGAAGATTGACTTAATAATCCGGTACAAGAAAAACCTGAATACCAATATACAACAACAGTTCCTTAGGGACAAGTTCTACAAGGTTTTACTGGAAGATTGATCGTGTCGGAGATAAGTTTCATGTTAGGACAGTATATTAAACGGGCAACACTTTGAGATCCATTCCATCCATCCAAAACAAAACCGATTAATTGTGAGCAAAACTCAAAAAATTGTATTTACAGTATTCCGCGTGAGTGTGATAAACATTATATGAGAGAGTCATCCAGATCTCTCAATGTAAGGTTAGGTGAGCATGCAAATTATACTAGAAAGAGTAAAACTGAAACATTTGCGAACGTGCTTGGGAAAATGGACATAGAATAAACTGGGTTCGGTAAAAATTTTAATGAAAGAAACGGACAGCAAAAAAAGAAAAAATAAGAAATTGGCGATAATATTATTGAATGGAGAAAAATATGTATCCCATTGCCCTGTAGACTTTGGTACAAAGTGGTTGCCGATGTTAAAAGAAGAATCGAACAACATTAATATTGTACATAGTTCTATCTAAATATGTATGGATATTACATAAATAAATAATATGCGTCAAATATCACGCTTGACATATTCTACAAAAATATAACTAACTTTGAAAAAGGAAACAGATTCGTTTCGGAAACGTTTGGGAAATATGTTATTATATTTTTGTCTTATATTATTTGTCAAAAAACACATTGACTAATCTTTTGACGTGGAATTACAAGCGCAGAGGTATATTTTTTCAGTAACTAATTGTATTTTTTAGATAACCAAGAATTATTCATGTGGTAGTAAACCCCAGGATAGAAAAATAAAAAATATATGAACAAGATTGAAAACAGAAAAAGTAATTAGATTAGGTATTTTACTTTACAACATTTATATTTAAATTGAACAATTACTAAAGACATAATAATTATTAAATACAGTAATTATTCTGAAAATGATTAGGAGTTAAAAATAATCTATCTGCTGCAATATGCGTTGGTCTATGCATTAAAATTTTGTAATATAATCTTACGGGGCATAAATTGTTGTTTATTTCGTCTGTAGTTATTAACCATTTGCTTTCACAGCATTTTTTTAAGCCATCTTTAGAATACTTACTATCTGTTAATATTCCATTATTGATTTTTCTTTTTTAAAATAGTAAATTTTGCAACTTTCCGCTTCACCGTCTTGCCAGGCAAGGCTAATTCATAAGACCAGACTTGACTCCTGTGGACTTTTTTTGGGGATTCATTATAGAACGTGTCCATCAGGTACCAATTGAAAATCAGGAGTAGTTACTCCCCATAATTCAAGAAGCAATAGACGGACTAGTGATGCAGCTAGTGGGATTTTCTTTTACATTACATCATGCTAACTTATGTATTCAAGTTGATGGAGGATTATTTGAACGCTCTTAATTAGATGATTGTCATGTTTTCTATATTTTAATTCAAATGAAAATAAGTATGATATAATAATTTTTTGTTTATTTTGATTATAAATTTTTAAACGTAATTTTATCATTCCCTATTTTTAACTTGTAAAATCAAATTCTGAGAGATGGGGTGTGACTTATGATACTCCCCGTATATTTATTTCATCTTCTGTGAAATCTTTTTGTCGATACCCTTCAGATTTCCTTAGTTGAAGATTTTTTAAATGGCGCCTCTCCGGAATATAAGCCATAATAACTCTTATTGAAATATTTTTTTACCTTTAAACAAATTTCATATAACCACAGAATCACTCTGATTCTGTGATATAACGCACTTGATTTTCCACGTAACCAAACTAGAGACAGCTGCATTTTAAATATACATCGGCGCATTCGCCAGATTATTGAAAATTATTTGCAGTATATCTTTGACTTTTATGACAGTAGAAATATTAATATTAATATGTAATATCGCTTATAGATGATATTTTACACAAGTTGTTGGCTGTTAAGGTAGAAATTATTTCTTCAATAAAAAACACAAAAACTTTATTTCCTATTTTTATTATTACTAGAGGACTTCTAGCCAAGTACATGAACAATTTGTCCTACATTTCGTCCGAGTTTTCGGACTTTTTCAAGGTTAAAAGCTAAAAATAATTAAAATTTTTGTTTAGCTTTTAACCTTGAAAAAGTCCGAAAACTCGGACGAAACGTAGGACAAATTGTTCATGTACTTGGCTGGAAGTCCTCTAGTAATAAAAATAGGAAATAAAGTTTTTCTGTTCGTTATTGAAGAAATAATATCGCTTATGATTTCCTTATTGAAGCGCACACCGGATAAAATTTTTGTAATATCTCTTATCTTTGCTATAAAGAAAAAATATCTCAATGATAATTTTACTCATAAATTTTTCTTTAATTTGGATGAAATGATATTTAGACACAGTATCTCATGCACAAATACATCTCAAGCATTCTAAAGCAGATTTCTTGTATCAAATTAAAAAAAGGTTCTACATAATGAGACCAAAAATGTCCATTTAATGAGATGCTTACTTTTAGAGTTATGGATATAAAACACTTAACAATGAATTTTTTAAAAAGTTGTAAATTTGAAAGTTATAATCTGCTTTTGTTGCAAAAACAATTGTAAAGGGTATTTGTTGTTTTCAAGTAAAAAATTACAGCATCTAAATCTCCATTTGCTGATTTTTACATATATGTATATTTGCATAATGCGTGTTTGATACGAGTTTTTGAAAAAAAAAAACGGATATTACAGCTGAAAATAACCTTTTTTTTAGTATAATGTGAAAAGTGGCACACTGTTGTCTTCAAAAAATTATTGTAGTAAATTTTACATTTGTTTCTTTTTACACATATTTGTATATTCCATGTTTGGTACAACTTTTTGGAAAAAATTAGTAACACGGTTGAAAAGAACACCATATTTTTAGTATAATGTGGAAATATCAGTTTTGCAGTTGCCAATTTTTATACACATTTGCATATTGCTAGTTTCCTACGGGTTTTCGGAAAACAATAATAATACGGCTAAAAATAAGAACATCTTCTTTTTAGTATAATGTAGAAAAATCAGAGTGGCAAATTCAATAATATAATCAAAGCATTACGACGCGCGACTCAGAGCCTGGTGGAGTTCTTTTTTTTGGTAACGGTACCAGAATTATAGTTTGCAATAATTAAAGATGTGACTTAATGATACAGTTTATAGTTTTAAGTTTCCTCTTGCCAATTCCAAGAAAAGCGCACTTATGACACAAAAGTAATCACCCTTTGTAATTTTTTCTGTTTCTTCATTTGTTAGGTATTGATTTAATTTTTGTACCTGATTATTATTTTACTAAAATAAATATACAGGATGTTCCGACTTGCATTGGCCAAACTTCACCAAGTGATAGAACTTATCAAAATAGGAAAAAAAGTTCATATAAACATGGGTTGGGAAGTTAAAATCCTGAAAATAGTTTTTTATGAATATGTCTGAAACGTCTAAATATAAACAAATGATAATTTACACAGGTCTTTAACTTGTTATGTTCATTATAAGGTGAAATAACAACTCTGAACCAAAATCATTCAAGAGCGGGTAAAACTGGGGGTGCCTAGGTAAAATTTTGCCCCAACTTTTTTATGTGTTATTTTTTCATTAATTTATGAACAGAACTTGAAAATTTATAGTTTTTGACACAACAAGGTCTCTGGCGTTTTTTTCTCTAAAGTTATTCACATTTGAGTATGGCCACCCCGTTCACCAGATTTGCCTCCGGTTGATTTTTCTGTCTGGGGCTATTTAAAGGACAAAGTCTACGCAACCACTCTAAGCACCAGAGAACAGTTAACTGAAAGAATTCGAGAAGCATGTGAAGATTTGCAGACTAATTCTGATTTCATTCGTAATGCCACACTGTTGTATCCAGATGCCAAAAATACATTGAAGTTGGAAGAATGCACAATTTTTGTAATTTGTAAGTTACCTTGTTTTAATCAAGTTCATTGTTGTCTAATAAAAAATAATGTAACCAAATTATGTTTTCTTGTAATAACTCATTCCGTTTTGCGAAAATATTCATAAGAAAACTATTTCCGCATAAAGTTCATGTCAGTTACAGAAAAACGGATAATTTTAGATAACACTGATGTAGTTTTCCACTAAACACTAAAACACTATATACTGCACTCGACGTACGTCTCGCCAACCAAGTTGGCATCATCTGGGGATGATTAAAACTAAACTTATGCTAACAATCTACTCTATCCATATTTAAACTATTGTCGCGGTTTACCGTATCGTTACGGTTCTGTGAACCGTGACCCACTAACCAATAAAGCGGGCTATTTAGGATAGGCCTTCTGTCACTATTCATACTATTTTTTACACTTTATGATTTCCAAGTTTTCAAATGCATCCAGCTGTCTAGTACTTGTTACATTCCTAATTAATCTTAAATTGCTAATATCTATTTTATGGTTGTTCTAAAACGCATGTTGGTCTACTCTAGATTTATCTGTTCTACCATATTTGATATGGGCCATATGCTCTGTGATTCTAGTTTGAATTGATCATCTGGTCTGTCCAACATATTTTTGATTACAGTCTTTACAGCCAATTTCGTAAATCCCCGACTTTTCGTTTGTTTCAATTTTGTCTTTTGGATTGCCTAAAAGTTGTTGTAGTTTGTTTCCCGATGAATGAACCACTGTCATACCTACATCTTTAAAAATCTTATTAATACCACGGGTGAATCGAAGATCGAATGGAATCGATACAAATTTTGGATTTTCTGTTTCATTTTGAAAGGTCAAGGAATTTCGAAGCGACTCTTTAAACTTTCGTTTCCTAATTATTTTATCAATTAAACTTACAGAATATCCATTACTCGCAGCTATATCCTTAATGAATGCCTTTTATTTTTCAAACATATCCTTATTGATGGAGAAGCTTAATAGACGATGGACTAGAAAACTGAAACTCGCCATTTTGTGTTGAGCACAATGGTGGAAATCCTTAGGGATATATCTTTGAGTACTGGTATCTTTTCTGTATATGTCAAATTCCAACTTATTTTCACTATTTTTAATTATTAATACATCTAAAAATGGTGGTTGTCCAGAGTTTTCAGTTTCATATGTGAATTTAACTGACCGGAAACGACTGTTTAATTTAGATACAAAGTTAACAATATCAGCGACTTTTGTATCGAACACTGCAAAAATATCATCCACATATCTGAGCCAAACTCTGGGGAAATACTCGAATTCTTCTTTTGCTTCCGTCTCGAATCTGTTCATGAAGATACTGGCAATTAATGGTGACAAAGAGTTACCCATTGCTGTTCCTTCATGTTGTTCGAAGAAATTATGGTTGAATCGAAAACAATTTGTTTCATGCAAAGTTTAGTGAGTTTAAGATATTCTTTTACTACATCTTGACTGAGATTGTTTAATTCGAGTAGATCCTTAAGGTAGTTCAAGGGCTGTGGTATCGGAACACTTGGAAACAATGAACAAACGTCAAAGGAGATCAAAATTTCACCTTCTTCCAACTGAATATTTTTTACCTTATTAATGAAATCGTTGGAATTAATCACAGAGAAACTAAGTGGTGCGATAGGTAAATTTTCGAACTCTTCTGTTAACCATTTTGAGAAGTGGTAAGTCGGCGATCCGATTGCTGAAACAATAGAATGTACCGACTTTTCTGGTTTATGTATCTTAGGCAAGCAGTACAATCTAGGTACACTTGGGTTAGATACATATAACTTCCTATTTAAAGCTGGAGTAATAAGGTTGTTGCAGGATTTAAGTACATTTCTTACTAGTAACCATTTTTGGTAATGGATTTCTAGACAGTTTTTTATAAGGACCATTACTAATCAGATTGTCTACCCTTTCATAATAGTCCTATTTACCTAAAATAACAACCTTATTGTCCTTATGAGCTTTTAAATAAAAAACAATCTTTCTTACGCAACCGTTTGATAATTTTTTTTTGACGTTTCGAATATATTCATAATAAACCATTTTCAGGATTTTAACTTGAGCAACTTATATCTCGGAAACTAAGCACTTTCCGACCTATAACAACTTTTTTTTATTTTAAAAACTTATATTATTTGGCGATGTTTGGCCTATGCAAATCAGGACACTCTGTATAGTTCATATACTTATGTGCAAGTTTTTATAGATTTTTTCTTAGGGGGTATATTTTTTTACTTACGAAACAAAGTTTGAAAATGTTGTGAATCACATAATAAAACTTTTTAATCCCCTAAGAATATGTTGTTTTTCCAGTATTTTAACCCTAATTTCGAATGACCATTAAAAATAATTATGCAAAACTTCATTTTCTTGGGAAAGTGGTATTTTCCCGTTTGGCCATTGTTGGTCTAATTCATCTTAAAGTTTAAAGTGTGCCAGTACCTGCTTGCCCACCATGTATAACACCGATCGAACTTTGTACGTTCAACATCCTTACTGAATGCAACTGTATCCACTTACACTTTACAGCCTTTTATAGCACAGATCGATATCAATAATTTATAAAAGCATCATGTTAAATTTTATTTCATCGACCTGTATTAATTGTCAGTCGTTAAGATCTACTTTTATTACTTTTCCGTCGCGAATAATGTTTTAGATTTATTTTAACTTCTTAGCATTGACCATATATACAATAAGTAATAATAAATTTAATTGGTATAGATTCCGAGTGAATGTGAATGTGTAAAAGTGGATGATTTTATGTTTTAAAGGTGTGATATTGTCAGTGAATATAATTTTATTTCTTAAGAGCGTGTCAGCGCTTTTTTATGGAGAGGAAGTTTAATCACAGTTTTATTCCGAGTATTATAAACTCATATTAAATTGAGTATACGAATTGTGTTGCACAATTTTTATTTAAAAGGCATGTTTAAATAAGGAAGTTTTGTGTATTTTTGTATAAATAGGCATCAGTAAAAAGCGAAAATTGGATATCAAACAAAATATTATTATTTTTTAAATAAACAAAGAAAATTTGCTTTTAAATGTTTCAAAATTACATTTTCACTCTACACGTGTTTTGACTTTTTAGGCCCTCTTCAAGAGTACAGATGAGAGGTACTAAATTACAATTTTGTGTTCCTTGCATATATATTGAATGCTACATCTGGCAACTTATACTAATAAAAATGGTTTGAAAGATTTGGAATTTTTTAGAAAAGTTAAATTACTTTATCTAAAATGTGGTGACCTGCGAATATTTGTTGTTCATTTGTAACTGTTTTTTTATTTTTTGGAAGCTTTCTTAATTTCTGATATTTCTAGTAAGTCTAATTTTTTGCTTTTCTTTTCGTAATGAAGTAATTCTACATTATCCATATTTATAAAGTGATTGTTTTCTATACAGTGTGTTGACATGCCGGTGCTATATACGTTGTTTACAATAGACTTTTTTATGCTCTTCAAGTCGCTTTTTTACGTACGTCCAGTCTGGCCAATATATACATATAGCGTCGCACTCACTACATTTTAGTTCATACACTCCTGTCTTTTGTAGTTTTTCTGTTTTATCCTTATTGTTTATTAACATTTTTCCTAGGTTATTTTTATTTACAGATATTGTTTTGCAACCTAATTTACTTAATTTATTGCTGACTTTATCATTAATCCCAGGTCTATAATTAATACATTTATGGATGATATTGGCGTCTTGTACAGAACCAGCGTAAAACTCCTTATACATATTTTTTCTTCTATTTTGTTTTTATTAAATTATCTATGATACTTTCTTTGTATCCATTATTTCTTGCTATTTGTTTTAATGTGTTGACTTCTTTTTCAAAATTGTTTGGACTTAAAGAAAAGATTAGCAGACGGTGAACAAAACTATGAAACGAAGACATTTTTAATTGAAAAGACTGGTTAGAACTATTGTGTATTACTGTATCTGTACAGGTAGGTTTACGGTAGATATCAAATTCTAAACAACAATTATGATTTTTTATGTTGACGTCTAAAAAGTTTAAACCGTTTTCATTTTCTTTTTCTAACGTGAACTGAATTCTTTCATTAAAGGAGTTAAGTAAATTTAGAAATTGTTTTAATTGCCTTTCCGTACCTTTCCAAATGCAAAATACATCATCTACATAGCGTATCCAATAAAACACATTTCCTATTAAAACGTTTTTGGTGTTAAATAATTTATTTTCAAAATCTGACATGAAAATTTCGGCTATAAAGGAGAGATTGGTGAACCCATCGGTAATCCGTCTAACAACTTATAAATTTCTCCGTTGAATTTGAAATAATTTTGGTTAGTGCAATTTTTAATAATGATATTTAACTCTTTTTTTCGTTTCTGCGCTTATATCTGAATTATTTATAAGTTGGTCTATTATATTAAATAAAGTTTGTAGTGGAATTGAAGTAAAAAAGACTTTTCACATCAAAAGTACTAATTTCGCATTTCTAGGAATTCTTAGATTTTTAAGTTTTTCTATAAACTGAAAGGAATTTTTGATTGAATATCTCGATTCAAAATTTATGAGAGCAGGTAGTAAATTATTTAATTCCTTGCAAAGTTTATAGGATGGGGCATTTATGTAGGATAAAACTGGTCTAAGGGGGTTGTCTTCTTTATCGATTTTGGGTAGTACATAGAACAATAGAGGTGAGGGGTTCATTATTTTAAATTTATATGTTTGTTCTGGTGGTATGACTGATGTGTACTGCTTTAAAGTTTTTATGATGTCGGCTTGATATTTATTAGTTGGGTCATGGATTAATTTTATTATTTCATTAGTGTTTAGAATAGAAAATATTTTTGTGTTATATTCATTTTCGGTTAAAATTGTTGTCGTGTTGCTTTGTCTGCTTTACAAAGAATTAAATTATTTTCTTGAATTATAGTTTTTATATTTTTTATAGTTTCTATTTCGTTTTTCTTATTTTTACAAATTTCTGTGTTATTACATAAATTAGCGATACTAAATCTGTCTTCAATTTCGGTATTAGTTAATGAGTTTAATGCTAATTCTGTATCGACTACCAATAACTCTATATCTTGTTTGTTATATATACGTACATTAGGAGAATATGATAAACCTTTTTCTAATAGGCTTATTTCATCAGTATTAAAGTTGACATTTGTTAGATTGACTACTCTAGAGTAAAATGTAAATGTAGAAACACAAGAATTGTTTGTGGGATTATTAAAATTGCTAATTTGGTTTGTCTTACTTTTAATTAAATTTTGGAGTTTCCTGTACTGACTGTGATGATGTGAATGAACTATTTCTTGAATTTCTTCTCTAATTTGGCGGTCTAAGTATTGAAAATTAAAATAGTTTTCCTTGAATAGTAATTCGGTATGTATTAATTTTAGATGAAGACCTAGAAATTTGTAAAAATAACAAAAACGAAATAGCAACTATAAAAAATATAAAAACTATAATTCAACAAATAATTAAATTCTTTGTAAAGCAGACAAAGGCAACACGACAACAATTTTAACACCAAATTTTTTGTATTGGAATTATTTTTTAGAAAGATCCATTTACAGCGTTTAACTAAAAACATTTTACAAACGAATTAATTAAAAATAAAAGTTAAATTATATTTTTGGGCCGTTTTTTATAGAAAATATAACTATTTGCATGAACATATATTTTGTTTCCAAAGCAATCTATATTTCAAAGAAAAAAAACAATCTAAATGAATTTAAATACAATAATTAATAAACATTGGTTTTTTAGTAATTTTAAACAAGACTTACACGTTTTAAAAAATTCCAAGGCACGCTAGAAAAATTAAAATCTTTCTCCAGTATTTATCCCTTTTTACATTAAAAATGCTTATGTCATTGTTATTGTTAAATGTAACGATAGCAAATTATATATTTATGAAAACTTTAAAAATATGTTTTTTTTTTTGATATATAAAAATAGTATTTGGTGCATGCATAGAGCAAAATTTACAATTCGTAGAAAAAAAAAAAAGGATTTCTCAGAATCTTAATCTACGTAAAAAAAGTGTCTTTAGTAGTTTTTACCGTTTGAAAGAATATCAGCAAATAAAAAAGTTATAGGACCTTCCCAAAATTCTAACAGTCCAATCCCTCTCACTTTGATACACCCTGTACATTGAATGGGCAAAATTTGACCTCCAGTAAGAAAAAAATTCTGGAAATTTCAAATACAATAACACAGTATTAGAACCGGTGAAATACTACGTAGTTGTAAAAACATAAAATGGCATCCAAGCTCCCATAAAAATATGGGTAAACGAAACTCGCTGTCATACTTCTTTGTATTTCTTTGTAAAGTGCACTTTACGACCTTTGCAGTCATCTTGCAGCTAAGTAATTGCATTTCCTCGAGATTTCACTCGCCCATCAAAACATCTCTTATCAAGATTAACATACAATGCATTTCTAGACTTGACACATACAATTAACACATGATTGTACACTTTTTGCTAATGGTTCTCATGTTTTATCAATGACATACCTATTCCCTAAGGGGCAATGCAAAGGTTCAGCGATTTTTTAGCGCGATATCTCACGATTAGGTGAATGCAAAAAAAATAAAACATACTTTCTCTAATTAAGTTACCGACGCCGATGCAGATGAATTTAAGAGTATGTCGTGACTCTCTTGTGTTTATTGGAATAGGATAATAACAATTGCGTTACAGGAACATTTAAAACACGGCGTCATTGTGTTTAAGGGGCGTTTTTATCGAAAGAAAAGTTAAAGCTGTGTAGGTTATTGTTACAGATTATTTCGTAGATTAAACAATAGACTACCCTCTGGCGTATGATATACTTAACTCTGATTAAATCCAATGAAAAGACTGTTTATGTGACGCCTTACAAAGGAAGTAAAATGAAAGTATGTTTTTTTCCTGTTGAATTTATTACAGTTTTGAAATGTGCATTCGATAACAATCACCGCGTCATGAAACATAAAAGAGGTCCATTAATTTGTAATGTTTTCTATTAGTTTTCAATTTACTCTGTTTAATTTTCATTCATGAACTTATTTTTATCGTGGTTTTAACAGTAGGACGTCCAAATATGGTCCTCGATGCAATAAAGTGGAATAAGGAGTGGTACCATTTGCATCTACTGTTTACCGTCTGTCCCTTTTTAACGAATATGAAATTACAGTTGTGAAATTCGCTTCTTTCGTCCACGCCTACAACTTCTATAGTGAAGTATTGTCCTGTCGGAGTCGTTGGAGATATAACAACCGACTCAGGTCATAGCCCGAAAGGTGTTAATTGATAAGGCAATATAAATTCCAAGTACTCACCGATTGTTGTAAAATTGGAATTATCTGAGCTTTTCAGATTCTTATATATACTGTGTCCTGGAATAATATCAGGTACACTACCGCATACTAGCAGGCTGAGGAGGCAATGGAATATTAGGAAAACGCTTTTTAAACTCATGTTATTGTGATCCTGATTTGACAAATATAATTTTTTGTGCTCCAACCAAAGAGTCGACGACTGGAAATTGTTTACGAATTTCCTCGGCCACCAAATTTAGTGCGTGTGCATCATGTTGCAATACGTTTGTTTTAAACAATTTGCAGCTTTTAGCAAATAATCCACGCCATCAGTTGCTAACATGATCACTATTACTTTGTTCATCCATATTATAAAATGCATTTTTTACTAGAATTTTTATTTCGCTTACTGTAGCCCTCAACACACGTTTACTGGTAATTAACATTGGAGATTAGGTTAGGTTAGGTTTGTTGTGAGTGGGTCTCAGTAGACCCTCCACATCAGCCATCAGGCTCACGCCTAATTATATTTCACCCAATAAGTTCAGTTTCTTAATGAAACTGATAACTTTATTGGGTGAGAATGTGTCCAGATCCTCTGGTAGCAGTTACCCTTTGCCAAATATTGAGAATCGAATCCTCTCCACAGCGGGACAGGTGCATAAGATGTGGTCTGCCTTCTCATCATCCTCCAGGCATAAACAGCACTCGGCGTTTTCCGCTAAGCCGAGTTTATGCAGATGATAGTTTAGTCGGCAGTGCCGGGTATATAGGCCTGTTAAAGTTTTCAGGTTTACCCTGTTTAACTCTAAAAGTTTCTTAGCTCTTGATTTCAAAGGGTATTTTATAAACTCCTTCAAATGGCAGTACTTGAGGATATGCCAAGTATTGGTTCTGGTCCGATGAATCGTGATCCCGCTCCTTCTCTGGCTAAGGAGTCCACTATTTTGTTACCTTCCATACCAGAGTGGCCGAGTATTCAGACCAGAGTCACTTTGTTGTTTTTGTTCAAATGATTTAGAGCTTTCTGACAATTCCTTACCGTTTTGGAGTTACACCGGTAAGAGCCAAGAGCTTTTATAGCTGCTTGGCTATCTGAGAAAATTTTTATTCATCTGCGTGTAAGATCATATATTCTAGCCTTCGTACACATAGTTCAATGGCATGAACCTCAGCCTGAAAAACAGTTGCATGAGTACCTAGCCTTGAGAATATCCTCATCCTTGGTCTGTAGCTATGTACTCCGCCTCCTGTTCCCTCAGGAGTTTTGGAGCCGTCTGTAAACCAACAACTGTCTACCTTGAGTAGGTCGGTTTTATTCCGATCCCACTCCTCTCTTTCTGGAGAAATGATGTTGAAGGTCAGCTCGTAGTTGGTCATGGTGGGCATAGTATCAGAGGGCATTCTCAGGATGCTGTGATTCTCTATGTCATCCAACAACCTGTTCCGCTCCATGATACTAGTCTACGGCATATTAATGGCCACTTGTTGCAGTCTGTATGTTGCTCACCTGGCCTCTCTCTCCAGATATATATATGGAGAGGGGGTAAATCCAGGAGGATTTCCATTGCAGCTGACGGTGTGGTACTAATTGCTCCCGTTACGGTCATGCATGCTAATCTCTGCAGTCCAGAGAGTTTGGATTTGGCCGTCCGTTGTAATCCTTTCGGCCACCAAACAATGGATCCGTATGTTATCATTGGTCTGATGACCGTGATATAGATCCAGTAAATTTGTTGGGGACCCATGCCTCAGGATTTGCCACAAATACGACGGCATGTCCATAAGGACAGCTTTGCTTTGTGGATTACCTTTTTCCAGATGGGAGTTCCAATTAAGTGATCTAGCCAGAGTGATTCCTAGATATTTCACCTCCTCCTCAAATGGAATAGTTTCACCCATTAAGGTGGGAGGTCTTAAGCCCTCCAGTTTCCTTTTCCGGGTGAATGGTACTATTACTGTTTTTTGAGGGTTTACAGACATATGTTCCCTGTCACACCAGTCACTCACTGCATCCAGTGTCTCTTGAAGGGTATTTGATATTACTCCTTCAGAGTTTCCTCTAACTAGTATGACTTGATCATCTGCATATGCTAGAACCTCAACCTCCCACACACACAAAAATTTTTTTTCGTCCTCTCTTTATTGGCTTTAACGTTTGCATAAGCACACGGTAAATACTATTTGTGCAGTGTAACACTACTAGGCAAGGAAAAGTTAGATATATAATTTTTAAAAAAGTCTCCTAAGTTAGCATGATCCACCAAATTTCAAGAGAGGCTACAAGAATAAAATATTACACATAAATCGAAAAAGAAAGTTCTGTTGTGATTAATATATTGCCAATGCAAAATCAAATTTATGCATCTTTCGCAAGGTCAAGGTGGAGTAGTAGCCTGGCCAGCTCGCACAACGGATCTGAATCCTATGGATTATTTTGTTTGGAATTATTTGAAATCCTCGTATATGTAGCACCCGTAAAGAGTGTCAAGAACTTAGACAAACGGGTAATAATTAATAATTAATTTAGTTCCTAATTTTACTTTAACAACGCCAGACATTTTATTTTTATATAAAAAATTCTTAAAAAATTCAGTATAGTTTTCATGAGTCTTTATAAAAATCAACGAAAAGCGTTAGCTGAAATAAATTGTATTATTTTTTTGTCAAAACAACCCTGAAATTGACCATTACGTATAAAAGATTTTACTGGGCACAAAATTAAATTACAGGTAATAATTAGTGGTTGTAAAACTGTTTCAAATCAACAGGGAGTATTCTAGAAACTTCGGCGGTAATTGCAAAAAAGGTTGGATGGCTGTGTCAACATGAATATTTTCATTGAGTATCTTTCGTTTTTCTATCCTTATAACATAATTCATTTTTTCGATTGTATATCCCAGTGCTTAGTTATCATTTATTTCAAAAAATTGTAAATTAACATGTAACTTTTATCTCATCAAATTATATTTGATGACCTTATTAATGACATAAAAATAAAATATTCTTTTTTTTGCATGTGAAATCAAATGCGTAACTTTGGCTTTTATAAAAAATAGAAATGAGAACTTTTTCGTTGCAGTAAGTTATTTAATGTGGTTTTTTCTCATATAAGGTATATGCTATGGCTTTCTATCAAGAAAACCTTTTACTTAATTTTGTCCAAGAAATTTAATGTCAGTGCCGACAAGTCAACAAAGTTTGAGTCAAAAATGTAATACAAACTTTGAGACGAACTCTGCCGGTTCGCACTCCAAGGTGCTCTACGGGCTTTTTTGATAAAATCATTAGAATCGTCATAAAGATGTACCCCTTGTACCAAATTTCATTGTTTTGCTCAAAATAAAATTTGATGTGGCCAGCACATAACTTTTTTATACCAGTGTACATCATCCCGATCTAAAAAAGTCATTCTAATTTAATCCCTGCTTTAATCCAATTATATTTTAAAAGTGTACCTTGAAATGTTTCATTAAAAATTTTAAATAATTAATTATCAGTGTCCTTCGATATGGTCAATAATAATTTAGATAATATTTTTTTAAATAATTTCTTATTGACATAATGACATTTTTGTAACTACATTAGATAATTCAAATATCAAACTGCTAAAATTATCTTAACCCCATTTTATTAGGTAAAATGTGTAAAAAATTTCAGTTTACATCAGCTTTAGTTAAATATGTGGAAAATGTGTTTTATTGGCTTGATATAATAGACGTGATTTATAATGATTCATCAAGAATGTATTTTTTTTTATAAAGACAAATACAAAAAACCTTGGGTCCAATGGATCTCCTTTCAGTATTAGTACTACAAGTAATTTTGCTCATCACCGAATTTATAATAATAATAAAACGAGTATATTAAATTAATAATTATTCAACCATTAATTTACTACCTGAGCGAAGTTTAGCACTAAGGCTATTCTTACACTTAACACAATGTAAATAATTACATAAAAAATAAATAAGAGTAATATTAAATTAAAGAAAAAACAAGTAAAAAAGTGAAAGTAATAAGTAGATTATCTTAAAATAATACAATTCAAAATTGTATTATAATATATATATATATCATGTGTGTATATATATATTTCTATACATACATACATATATATATATATATATATATATATATATATATATATATATATATATATATATATAGTATGTTAAATTCGTTTCCGGGTATACTCCCGCGTAGGTGATAGGCCCCGAGAGGGACCGTGGTTGTCTGAACGACGAATTTCAGTTCGAGTTACCAGAAGCCGCAGTAAGCAGTTATCTGTTAGAACCTGAAGATGGCAGATGAGATTCTGCCGAAACGTCGTTCAGACAACCACGGTCCCTCTCGGGGCCTATCACCTACACGGGAGTATACCCGGAAAACGAATTTAACATTCACCACCCGCGAAAACCTGAAAAACAACATATATATGTATATATATATATATATATATATATATATTTATATATGTATATATATATATATATATATATATATATATATATATATATATATATATATATATATATATATATATATATATATATATATATATATGTTAAATTCGTTTTCCGGGTATACTCCCCGCGTAGGTGATAGGCCCCGAGAGGGACCGTGATTGTCTGAACGACTCCGAACAACCCATAGCAAAAGCCTATCTGCCATACATAAAAGGAACAACGGATAAAATAAGCAAACTTCTACGTAAACATAAAATAGAAACAACTTTTTAAGACCGACAAGAAAATCAGCACCATTCTTCGAAATCCAAAGACCAAAATTGCTCTAGAAAGTCAAGGGGTATATGAAATACCTTGCCAAGATTGCAACAAATCATACATAGGACAGACCAACAGAAAAATAAGTGCAAGACGCGAAGAACACATAAACGCTGTTAGAAAAGACGAGAGAACATCATCTTTAGCTCAACATGTCAAAACTACAGGACATAGATTGATTTCGACAAAACAAAAACACTAGCCAATATCGAGCATTACAAGTCAAGAATCATCAGAGAGGCCATAGAAATAGAGAAAAGACCACACAATCTAAATACACGAGATGACACCCAAAGACTACCTACCACATGGAAGCCTGCTCTGGTATTGCATGCTGCTGTCCATGAGGAAGCAAGAAACATAACGCAACGAACACACGAAGAGGAACCAACCAGAGCTAATCTAATAGGACCAAGTACACGGAGTCGCGCTCGAAATCAGGAGATGGGTGCAACAGACCGTGACATAAGCACAGACACGCATGCGCTCCCGAACAGGACCGATTACACGAAGCCGCGCTCGAAATCAGGGGATGGGTGCAGCAGACCATGACGCCCGGAGTGTGTCGAGAGCAACAGGCGTAACATAGGTAGAGTATATAAAGAACTGCCAGATCCAGAAAACGTCATTTCCAGTTCGAGTTACCAAAGCCGCAGTAAGCAGTTATCTGTTAGAGGAACTCAGAAGATGGCAGATGAGATTCTGCTGAAACGTCGTTCTGATAACCACGGTCACTCTCCCGGTGGCCTATCACCTACGCGGGAGTATACTGGAAAACGAATTTAACATTCACCACCCGCGAAAAACCTGAAAAACATATATATATATATATATATATATATATATATATATATATATATATATATATATATATATATATATATATATATATATATATATATATATATATATATATATATATATATATATATATATATGTATATATATATATATATATATATATATATATATATATATATATATATATATATATATATATATATATATATATATATATATATATATATATATATATATATATATATATATATATATGATATATATATATATGTATATATATATATATATATGATATATATATATGTATATATATATATATATATATATATATATATGTATATATATATATATGTATATATATATATATGTATATATATATATATATATGTTGTTTTTCAGGTTTTCGCGGGTGGTGAATGTTAAATTCGTTTTCCGGGTATACTCCCGCGTAGGTGATAGGCCCCGAGAGGGACCGTGGCTATCTGAACGAGGTTTCGGCAGAATCTCATCTGCCATCTTCAGGTTCTAACAGATAACTGCTTACTGCGGCTTCTGGTAACTCGAACTGAAATGACGTTTTCTGGATCTGGCAGTTCTTATATACTCTACCTATGTTACGCTCTGTTGCTCCCGACACACCCCGGGCGTCATGGTGCTACTGCACTAATCTCCTGATTTGAGCGCGTCGTGTAATCGGTTCTGTTCGGGCGCGCATGCGTGTGTCTCTGCTTATGTCACGGCTGTCGCACCCCTTTCCGGATTTCGAGCGCGACTCCGTGTACTTGGCCTATTAGATTCAGACAACCACGGTCCCTCTCGGGGCCTATCACCTACGCGGAGTATACCCGGAAAACGAATTTAGTATATATATATATATATATATATATATATATATATATATATATATATATATATATATATATATATATATATATATATATATATATATATATATATAACCAGGGTGTCTCACCAGAAACTGCATTGATCGATATAGGGAAAAGTGCGCACCAGACAATTTTGAAAATTTAAGGAGCTACTAACGTCAGTGTGGCCAATCCAACTAAAATAATTACAGGCATCTGGCATTTTCGGTTATACCAGAAGTCGACACCAACTTGCTTATTTTAAATCGAATACCCTTAGACTTTAGGGTTTCGGAAAGAAGCTTAAAATTTCGAGTCAAAAACATGTAGATACCCTATGCCTAAACTCAGCCGTTTCAGAGATATTTGATAGCTTCTCAATCAAGATACACCGGTACGTGTAGTATAAACTAATTATAATAATTAAATCAATAAATTTATTACAAACGAATTAGATAAATAAAATTTCTATCAGTAAAATATACTTGTATACTTGTAATAAAGATTAAAGATAACATTATCAAATTACAATAAATGTAATTTAATTATTCGTAGCTGACAAATATTTTGATATAATCTTCCATAACGTCAGTTCGTTGAATGCAAATGGTTTTAGTATCTTAATTAAACTGGTTTATATTCATTACAATGCAATGGGACAAGATATATTTATGTTGTAATTGCTAGACATTGTGTTCGCATTAGTAAATCATATTTTGTTATTTCTGCATGATACATTCCGAATATGTCATTCTCTAAAAGACAGGGTGGCAAAGAATTCTCTTGTCTTCGACAACGCTGGATTTTATAGCTTTTAAATTTGAGGTAAAACGAATTGTTTTATTTATAATTCTCATAGTGCTAAAATTATTTAAAAGATTCTAGATTCTTAAAAAGAAAAATGGTTGTACTATTTTATTTTTTGTCTACATCTATTTGTACCGACTTTCTCAATATAACATTATATTTTAACTTGAGGTAATGTACTCATAACCGAAAGCTTGCAGTACTTATAGTAGATTAATATGTTCATTATCATTACTTTCTTATTAATTTGTATATGTCGCATATGATGTCTGCTAATTATCTGATATAAATTAAATGATTAATTCATAAACAAATAAGGCGATCGTGGGCAATAATAATAACTAATTAAACACAGTAATCCGTACATGGGAAAGTAATTAGAATAAAAATTATAATTTCCAAAACGATAATAAATAATTAACTAGAAGGGAAATTGGTTCTAAATCCATGATCATTGTTTACCTTTCGATTTTATAAAAAAATTGTATATAAAAAAAATGTCTTCTATAACAAATTCTAGAAAGTTTGATTTGTTCTTGAGGCATTGACCGGAATCTTGGCTGAGAAAATATTCTTATTAAGTTGGCGACATTTTATATGTGATAAACATGTTCGAAGTATATTTTATTTGTAAATATCCTATCATATATATCTACAAATAGGAAAAAACACTTTCTTATAAACCGCTCTGTATAATAAATAATAATAATCGGAAATTAACGCAATAAAACACTTATTGTCAAAGAATCGATCTTTCCACTGCCGAAAAAAGTTGAGGAATCATCGATTCGTTATATACCCCACCATTATACACGGTGCCCCGAAATTAGTGTGCAACATTTTACCAGCTGCTTCTACGGCCAGAAATAGGGAAAAAAATTCATATAAACATTGGTCGAAAAATGCTTCCTAAAGGAGCTACAGGCCCCTAAAAGGGGCCCTGAGAAAGGTTTTTATCGAATATCTCCAAAACCACTCAAAGTCAAATATTGAAAATTTACACAGCCGCTACTCTTCTTATGTGTAATAAGATGAAATGGAAATAATTCGAAAATTTTATCCAGGGGCTGTCAAACTGGGGTTGTGGGGTTAAAATAACCCCAACTTTTTTATGTAACTTTTTTCTATTCTTGACGGTAGAATATGAAATTATAGAGTTTTATACGTAAAAAAGGTACTCTTGATGAACCGTTTTGAATAATATCGACTTGAAAATTTTAAAATTTAACTAATTTTATCTTTGAGTCGTGGCCTGAAGAAAAAAAAAACTAATTTTATTTGTTTTTTAAATTTTATAACATATGGAGCAAAATACATTGTACCAGATGAGTTTTGTCTATTAATTTCATGTCCACATAAAGTACATAATTTGTTGCTTGGAAAATAGGTGAAAAATATTTTTCTATGATTAACTCGAGCGAAACTATCATACTCAATATGAACAAAAATCTATATTGTAACAGGTGTTCAAATAAATTTCCATTTTCTTGGCTACACAGTCTCGCTCGACGTTTTAAAGTCTGAGAAGCCCGTAAAGTCTTAAATGTATTTCTTCTTAATTCATTTCCGGCCTGATTTATTCTTTGAAGTAGTTCTTCTTGTGTATTTACTTCAGTGGCGTAAACCAAACCCTTCATATAACCCCAAAAGTAAAAATTTAATGGGTTTAGATCCGGTGAACGGGGTGGCCAAGCTATAGGACCACCTCGACCTAATTACGTGCCTGGAAAATTTTGATGTAACCAAGTTCGAACATTGCGCCCAAAATGGGCAGGCGCGCCGTCATGTTGAAAATGCATATTTTGTCGAACCTTATGTCGAACATTCAACGGTAATAAATCCATATGGTCGTTTTGGAGGAAGTTTAAATACTCTTCTGCATTAAGACGATTCGGGGAATTCTATTGGGCCAATTACTTGATCCCCAATGATTCCTGCCCATATATTCACCGAAAATCTATGTTGGAAATTTGTGCGCCGAACAACTCGTAGATTTTCATCCGACCAATGATGCATATTGTGCATATTAAAAGCTTCGTTCCTAGTGAACATTGCCTCATCAGTCCATAATATGCTAGGAAGAATATTTCTGTTCGCTAATATCCATTGACAAAACTGGAGTCGTGGTAAAAAATCTGCCTCCGTTAAATGTTGCACGCGTCTAAAATGGTATGAGTGTATTCTTTGCATTACCGTCATTCTTCCTATCTGAAATTATTAATTAAGATAAATAATTATCTAGGTACTTACATTTTTTATTAACTATTGAGCGAGGTATGAAGACAACTTCTGGAAACTCTTCGAATGCTAATTTGTGGATCATTTTCTAAGTGATTCAAAACTATATCTATACGATGATTTCCTTGTGGCCATCCTGCGCCTCGAGACCTTTTAAAATCCCCATGGTTTGCCAAATTCCTTTGAAGAACTGCAAATAAGCCACGCCCAGGTACTCTACCATTGGGAAATCTTCGTCGGTATTCCTTCACTGCGGCTAATGCACTACCATTGCAAAAACCGTACACGTGATCGCGATCTTTCAATTTTTGGATGACATTTTGTATGAGCTCAGGGCTTATTTTGAATATCATCGGTTATCCCATTTTTTAAATCTGTAATATTGTCAGCTCGATTAACATACACTTTTCATTTTAAATAGCCCCATAAAAAGCAATCAAGATGGGTCAAATCGGTATACCGAGGTGGCTATTCAATAGTTCCACGTTTCCAATCCATCTGTTAGAGAAAACTTTGTTTAAATACTTTTTCACTCTACGTGAATAATGCTCTATCTTGTTGGTACCAAATGGACCCGTCTATTTTATTTGGATAATTGCTGACCAGAGTATTTATTATTAAACACTTCACAAACCTCTTTTTTAAGTTCCTGTTTTATTACCGCATCCAAACATAATTAGTTTGAGTTTCAGATAAATGGGCTATAATAAAGTTGAATAAATAAAGAAATATTATTAAATAGACTGATGCGTGTGAGTAACTTCGAATAAAGTGACAGTAATTGGACACAAGAATATTCCATTGCCCACTTGATACTTTTTTTAAAGCACAGTTAATGGTGTTATTTCTTTTAATATTTTAGTGTCTACTTTAAATAAACTTTCTGGTGGGTACAATTTTTTATTAAAAACTTTAGAAACAACAACAGATCACTTTCAATTTTTCTTCAAAACCAATGATTGAGCAAAAAAATATTTTCGTGCTAAAAAATGACAATTTCAAATTAAAAATCGACCTGCTCCCTAAAAGTTCATAAAATGAATCTATTTCATACATATGTGTTCCGAAAGCTTGGATTTTTTTCTCATCTTTTAAAGTCAAAACCAACTATGAATTCCATTTGAAGTAAAAAAGTTGGACTTAATGCCTTAAAATTTAGTGGTGGTAATTTTTTTTTGGAAGTTATATCTTATTCTATAATGAAAACTGTTTATAGAAAGTATTTACTGCTCCAAAAAATTTTCACAAATAAAAAAGTTGATATTTTTTCGGATTTGCCAAATGTTAATTTTCGACGATATCTCGAAAACGGTTAGAAACATTGAAATACGGTTTTCACCTATCGATGTTTCGCGGAAGTCGACCTTTACACACCTAGGTCGGTTCTTTTCTGTCTGGTCTAGAGTAGAAGCAACAGCCAAAATCTAACAATTTGGGACACTCTGTACTTTTTACTTTTCTAGTGCATGCGTACATAAATTATTGATGTTTCGGTGGGATTAATTATAAATCAATTGGTCTCTATAATAATAGCTATAAATATATTTTTAAACGTCAATTTATATGATTATTTCCCTCATCATAAATCTAACCAATAAGAAACATGAAATTTGTACCACGTGACTTGTTTAAATAAGTGATTACCTTGTAAAAATAATCGGTTATTTTTCACCTAGCTGTTCATTTATTTTTGACATGTAAAGTAAGCTTTGGCCTGTTGTTGCTATGCGATACTCACCAACTTAACAATTCTGATAGTTTGAATTGTCAATATCATTTATACTTACCTACACCGTCAAATGTCAAATAAAAAAAGTACTCGTCTCGGAAATGTTTCACTTTCCAAAGTGGACAAAGAAATCCTAAGAAACGTTCCTATTAACACAACAAAAACGCACAAATCGGTATGGGCCCAATTTACTGATTTTTATAATGAAACAAGATACCAATTTGAGCCACTACAACCATAGATTATATTGCGTTGGTACTTAAAAACTGGGCCTTCAATATGAAACGGAGAGATGGTAAAGGTTATAAGGAAAATGTGATAAAAACCATGTGGAACATAACTGCAAAAATGGTTCAGGAAATGTATTTTTTTAAAATACATCGTCATTTTCGATCAATTTAAGGAAGCAATTTAAGCGCGCTAAGGATGCTCGTAATGCTAAAAGAAGATATTTACAGAAAAATGTCACGAAAAGAAAAATTTCTTCAGTTGCGTTAGATTCAGAAGATCACAAAAAATGATAATGCTTTGGAATTAAAACACTCCTGAAGGACTGCAAAAAGTTCCATATTATCGCAATTGAGCTCGCTTGGAGAGGCGGAGGAGCCGCAAATTGCGTAACAAATCACTTTAAAGAAGAAATTGACAACAGGGTACAGACAACAGGTAAAAAACGGTTCACTTTTTATTTGCGACTGTTTGACTAAGTCTTTTTTGCCATTTTAACATGATTAGAATATAACCCTGTGATCAGTAAGACCACACAAGGAGATGACAAGAAATGCGCCGATATTAAATGGCTCCGTGGTCTAGAGGTAACGTACTTGCCTCGAAACTTCGGTGTCCCGGGTTCGATTCCCTGTCGAGGAACTGGGATTTTTCTGTGAGAGAAATTAATCGTAGTATACTCGGATATTGGGTGTGTGTTCATTGTCTCTAAATGTGTAGCCCTCTCCACACAAGGTCATTCCAGACCTTCAGGGATAAAGGGGGTTGTAATTTCATGTGGTGTTATTAAATGGTTAACACCTAATGAAATTAATACCGATCTATGTCCTGTAAGGCTATATAAACAACTATTATACAAGAGAGGTTCCAATATTACTACAAATGCTTTATTTCTGACATGCAATAGGTACTGGAATAAATATGAAAATTCCTATTGGTACAAAAATTCACCGATTGGAAGAAATGAAGTGTCCAAATAGACAGCCACAAAAATCGGTTTAGATACAACAACTGTAAAAATAACTAATCATTCCAATCGAGCCACAACTGTCAGTAACTTAATAAAGAATAGAACACATGAGCATGGGGTTATCAAAATAACCGGACTTGGAAGTGCAAATTCCATAAAACCGTATTTGCAAATAGATACCCTACATCATTTAAACGTGATGGATAAATTAAGATGTAATCCAAATGAAATACAAAATGAATCAAGCACTTCTAAGGCAACATCAAAACATACTACTATTCAAAACATGAATGAAGAAAAACAAGCTCAAATTGTATATCAAAAATGTCATTTTTTATCAATTGTGCTAACGCAACGAAAAATAATGAATGTGAATTCTCTTCATTAAAAAAAAAACGAATTGTCAATGTAATTTGTACTTTATAATTGTTATGAAATAAATAAAAATTAATAAAATAAAACCTGTGCATTTTATTGTCTATAATAACGATATCTATTCCGGAAATAATCTTTATGTATCCCTCGTGCATCAATTTTAATCACTTAAACTGTGTACGTCACACAATTTACAAAATTTTGCTTTTGAGCAAATGCTTTTGTGCATAATAATTTTAGATAAAATTTTTTATATCAAATTATTATACTCGTCATTTGCTAAGCAAAATTTCTTAACTTATGTGAAGTATACAGTTTAACCGATTAAACTAGAGGCACTCGGGATATAACTCTTGAATATTAATATCCGATGCCCTAATATGTAGCTTATTTTATGAAGTAGACTTTCAGATTGATTTGTCAAAGCATGACTGCTGCCAATGACTTTATTTGTCATAAGAATAACTTTTACTAGTCACTGTACATATAAAGGTATGCTATAACATCACAGTAATTTATAGATTGATTGATTAGTATTAGTTTATGCATTTCCGGTGTTAATAAATAACTAAAGCCTATTAATGATCCAGAAAAATCCAGCTAACGATGCTTATAAAAATGCATGTATAATTGTTTCTGACACTCTTCATGCGGCTTAGGTTTTCTCAAAGACAGTCTGAGAGCATTCCATTATACATTTTCTGTTTATTCTACTATTCCTTTCGCCAATAACTGTGCCGTTCTAACATTTATGTCCAATTATAGCGAAAAATAAATATAAAATACGCACATTGAATACAAAATATACGATTGATATCAACTACCTCGTGGCAATCGTGGCCGCCTAGATAATAACATTTCACTTCTCTAGAGTACTAGATGAATTGCAGGTATAACTTGCTTATAAGACGGACAATGCAGGTGGCATTTAACAGTAATTTCTTATTTGCAAATAGATTTAAACGGGAGGCTGACAAAGTATTAAAATTTAGATATTAATAGAGAGACATCTCTTCATTTTTGGCCTTTATCGTGCAGCCACTGCTGAACATTGACACTTGCTAAAAATCAAATACATATTTATCGAAGTAAAAGCGCCAACCACGGAATTGCATCTTTTACGTTTCTGTCAATTTGTCCCGACCGTTTCGGAATTTATCGAAAACAACAAACGCATCTTGATCAACAGTTATACTTGTTTACAAAAAAAGGCGATTCACTATATAGAAAATTACAGGGGAATATGGATAGGTATTAAATACTTTCTTAAAAATTATAGAAAGAGCCTTGTACGATAATGTTGTTAAATATTTAAATGACAACAATATATTATCGCCTAGTCAGCACGGATTCCGACAAAATTATTCAATAGAAACTACTTCTGTAGATCTAATACAATATATTTATGAAAATATGTATGATAAGAAATACTTCCTTGGAATATTTTTTGATTTTTCTAGGGCTTTCGAAAGTATTAACTTAGTATTTTTAGCAAAAAAAAATTGAAAAAGTGGGAATTCGAGGTAGATTGAATCAGTGGAAAGTGTCATACGTAACAAATCGTTCCCTTAAAGTTAAGATAGGATTAGAATATTCAGATAGTTTTAACACAGAACTAGGAACCCCTCAAGGGGGTGTCCTCGGTCCTACTTTTTCCTTTGCTCCTTTCATCACACCACATCAAAAAACAATAGAAATGAGATATTTAAATGAGCCCTAAAAGCACAGTCAAACTAATAAAAGTATAACTATAACCTGGATTGCAGTAAACGCACTTAGAGGCCACCGGTTACTTTGACTAGCGCCAAGGCGATATAACCTACCGATTACTGGAAACCCGTTGAAATGCGTAGTTATCGACGCATGTCGAACGTTCGCCCTCTATCTCCGCTCGATAAACTGCATTACAACGGGCTGGCTTTAACTATGAAAAATGCTGGTATTACTAGCGATTAATTCATTAATTAAAATCCGGCCAACTTGACGTAGCTGCGCAATTTAAAATTTATCAAAAAGAACTGTGACATCTTTCAAAACTCGTTGAGTACTGAAAGATGCCATAGTTTTTTAAATAAATGTTGCCGATATGAGTCACTAATTAGTTGAATAAAGTTCTGAGTTAACTGGACGATGACTCGGATAATTCAAAATTTACTGAAAAGAACTACGGTATCGTTCAATGCGCGCTGAGTGCCGTGGATGTCATACTTCTTAAAAGTAATGCTGTTGTTATGAGTGAATGATTAGTTGATTAAAATTTCAGATCACTTTGATGATGACTCGGAAAATTTAAAATTTATCGAATAGAACTACACAATATTCAACGCTCGCTGAATGTAGCAACATGCCATACTCCTGTTGTTGTCAAGAAGTGCATGAATGATCAGAATTCCGGGTCAAGTTGATGATGGCTCGGATAATTTAATATTTATCAAAGACAACTTACCGCATCGCTCACTGCCCTCTGAATGCTCAACTTCTATATGTAATGCTGTTGTTTTGAGTAAATGTTAGTTGATTAAAATTAAGGAACAATTTGACGATGACCCAAAAATGTAGTGTTTGAAAATAACTATGACATCATCAGTGCGCATAGAATTCTGTAAAATGCTGTAATTTTTAAAACAGATATTCTTATGAGGAAATAATTTTTAAAAATTTGGCCAACTTGACGATCGGCCAGACTTTCTGATTTATTGAAAACACCTATGCCATTGACCTTAGCATAACTACATGTATTATTATTTTTTTTAAGAGACAACAATTATTAACATTAATTGCTGGCCAAGGTAGATAAACCCTACTGCTGAAATAATGTCTACAAACGCCAAACCAATTAGTACTATACTCAAAGTGTTCTCACCCACCAAGTTGGAATCACCTGGAGTTGATTAAAATTGCATTAAATATAATCACTGGCGCATCCCGTTCAAATAAGATAATTCATTTTACAATTGTTAATCATTTTCAGTCAAATGTCAAGTCACTTTACGAAATCTGTCGTTATATCTCAGGCCCTTTAAATTAATAGAATTTAGGGATTGGTAGGATATTTAAAACTAATATATTTGGCTGAACATTAAACTGAAATTATGATTCGCAATCTTGAAATAATCTGTTGCTACCAAATTGCTTGGCAGCAAGAAAAGGAGTGTGATAAATCTGTAATTGTAGCACCTGCAAAATAAATATTATTTTATTTGGTTAATTGGGAAGAAAGTTGTCCATAACATGGTTTACGACATTTTCCAACTGCAGTGTAAATGGTAATAAAGTCATTTTGTAAAAGCAATAATTTCTTCGAGGAATAAATTCCACCTAAACATTGTTGCACCTTGATCATACATAATTATTCTTTAATTTCGGTAATAAATAATCAAGACTGTATTATTTTACTGTTATCTTTATAAGAGAAGGTTCCACATAAATAATTGCTGACAATGTGATGCTGGGAGCCGCAATAAAAGTGAAATATATAAGTTTCTTAGATATATTTACATCTGTATTAATTAAACATTAAACATCACAGGTAATATGACCCATAACCCCCAGTAAAATAGCCTTGTACGGGTAGAAGCTACACATTTGGAAACAACGTACACACAACCAATATCTGAGTATGTCAAATTTAATTTATATCCCAGAAAAATCCCAGCTCCTCGGCTAGAAATCGTAATTAGGACCTTGGGGTAAGACAAAATAGTGTTCTTCGCGCTCCAGCACAGAGTCATCATTAGAAATAATAGAAGAATGTTTGGTACAATAACATACAGAGTTTTTCAACGAAACTAGGAACCTAAGTATTTATCAAATTTGTTAATTATTTAAAAATCAACAAATATATCAAGGGGGGCATACTTTTACATGAAAACCAGTTGTGTGGCACATCGTTGAAAAGGTAAAGATTTATTGACGTACCCACTTTTTTTAGTTTTTAGATCCGGCAGATATAAAATAATCATGTTTTTTAAAGAGCTTTTATTTAATTAAATTAACTGATATATGTGTGTGTATATATATATATATATATATATATATATATATATATATATATATATATATATATATATATATATATATATATATATATATATATTGCGTTTATTTATATACCTGTAATATATACAACCATTTGTGCTACCAAGATCTACGCGAGAAGTCGGGATTTATCTCATATAATTTTTAGGCAACTAAGCACGCGTTCCCCTTTTCCGCAGTTGGCCTTGCCTTGTGACCGCGTTGGGTCAGTTATTTTTGTGGAACGGTGTTTGGCATATATGATTCGCTACATATTAAACAATATTAAATCATTTTAATACTCGCCAATCCACAGTGTATATATAGTCCACAATGCTCAGTGTTATGTTTGTTTTTATAATTATACTATATTAGGAAAAGTAATCTGACAAAATAAATATTACATATTAAGGCGGGGCAATGCCAGAAGATTAGTCTAAAATCGGCGCGGGGTGTGTAAGGGGAGTTTGCAAACTCTGTCTAAATTATTCGTATCCACTTTCACTACCCATGCTTGTCTTTTTAAAAGCTGCTGCTGAATCGTCATGTAGTTCTTAAAAAGTACACGAGTGTATGTCATACACAGCTCCAGTGCGATTACTTTGTAGATAATAAATATTTGTTTAATACTGATCCTCGTTTCTATTAAATAATGTCCATATTTCTCAGTTTTATTATGTTCATTGATTAAAACTTTTGTTGAATTTGGTACAAAAAGAATTTTGGTCAAAAAAATAATTATACTTGAGGGATTTGTTGAAATTTCTTGTATTCATTATTAAAAAAAATTGTACTGTTTAATGCTAAAAGGACACAATTCCAAAATATTGTATTGATTTTATTTATAGTCTTTTCTTAATTTTTTTTTCGTCAGATATAATGATTATACCACCCAGGTACTAATAAAACAAAGAAAGCAAACACATACAAAATATGCATTTGTCTGTGTTTGCTGAAAGTATCTTCAGTAGAATTATGTGTGTGTATATTTGGACATTTAAGTCCATTGTTAGTAAACTAGTCAGTTATGCGACAAAAAAAACTTGAAAGAATTTGATCTTTATCACTTGACAACGATGTCTAGTTTTACTTTCTTTTAAAAACCTGATCAGCGAGGAAGGATCGTGCCATATTTTAATTGATTTCTAGCATAAACAAAAAAAAGTATATATTAAATACTAATTAAGATGTGGGAACTTCACAATTTATTCACTGGACTAGTTTGAGTATGGGAACTAGATGCCAGACAAACAAGTAGCTTTATTTAAATATTTTATGTCCCGTTAATTATTTTCCTTTAATATATATACAGGGTGGGGCAATAGTGCGTCAGACCTCGATATCTCGAGTTCTACGATAGCTAGAAATTTTTAAAAAAATTGCAAGTAAACTAGATAAAAAAGTCTATAACTGGAAATTATTTTCGAACATACAGGGCGAGCCAAGACGAAATTACAGGACCAAGTGCCTTTTTTTTAAACGGAATGCTATGTATATCAGTAAATTTTTTGAAGCCTCTTTCTAGGCTCTACTCATTCCTATATTTTTCCTAGATTGGCTATCTCCCAACCACTTTGATGTAATGAATTTTTTTGTTGAAATAATGCCATCTGCAGATGGATATTAAAAAAATCACCACAGTCACAATTATGGGTTTTAAGAAAAACTTATGTGAATACCAGTTACGAGATATCTAATTAATATTTTTGAATCATTTCCTAAAAATGTACAGGGTGGCCAAAAATTAGTATTCAATTAAGAACTTTTTAAATTGAATTTTCTCAATTTTTTCAAATGGAACACCCTGTATATTTTTCAACTATGTGATGTGAAAAACTAACATTTTTTGTAAGTACTTCACTATGGCTAATTGCAAGAATTTTCGTTTTATTGAGCAATAATTACAACATTCAAAAATAAACAAGTAATTACTTCTTGTTCACGAAACCGGTCACATTAATAAAGGAATTTTATGAGAATTTTTCTATTTGATTTATCATGAATAATTACTCATATGGGATCAACCTACCTACGTTAAAAAAAAAGAGGTTTCTTCAAATAACTCAGTAGAAAAAATTATAATAAATGTTCCACATGTTGGCCATTTTGATTGACACACATCTCTATGCGCTTTTGAAATGAGGTTCCCACTGTTCCTAAAACTGCCGCTGTGATAGATCTAAAGGCAGTTATTATTCTTTCCTTCATATTTTGTACTGTTGTTGGTGTGTCTCTATAAACAATTTCCTTCACGTATCCCCATAAAAAGTAATCCATTTTTGTAAGATCTGGGGATCTAGCAGGCCATTTAGTGGGTTCGTTTCTTCCAATCCATTGATGAGGGTAGGTATTATTTAAGTGGTCTCTAACTGCATTTAAATAATGTGGTGGAGCACCATCTTGCTGAAACCACATCCTATTTCGAATTCTTCTAGGGAGATTTACCAATAATTGTGGCAGATAGTTTTCCAAAAAATGAAGATAAATAGCTCCAGTCAATGTACCATCAAAGAAATGTGGCCCTATTACATATTCTCCAATAATTCCTTCTCAAACGTTTATAGACCATCTGTGTTGGTTATCAACTTGCATAAAAAAGTGAGGATTTTCCGAAGCATAATAATGGAAATTGTGCCTATTAACAAATCCATTTTTATGAAAAGTTGCCTCATCAGTGAATAAAACATTATTGAAGAAGTTGACATCAACTTGCATTTTACCTCTGGCCCAATTACAAAATTGTAGGCGCTTTTGAAAATCGTCTTCAGATAATTCCTGGTGCATTTGAATATGATATGCGTGCAACTTATTTGTTTTTAAGATTCGACCCACAGACCGTCTACTTATTCCTACTAATGAGGTCACTTCTCTTTGACTAACATGGGGATTCTCAACCGTTGCCAGCACCACAGAATACTCATTTTCTTCGTTCACAACACGTTTTATTCTTTCACTTTTTTTATATTCGACATTTCAAGTTTCCAGAAATCTATCGCGAAGGTTTTGGAAGCTGCTAACATCAGAAAGCCTTCTTTCAGGATAACGTTGGTGATAAATTCTATTGGCAAGTAAACAATTTCTGTCTGACTCGCTCAAAACAAAAGTCATGTCTACAAGTTCCGCTTTATTAAAATTCATATTATAAAATTCCAAATATTTTAAATTCAATACAATTTGTAACTAACGACCGATAAGTGTGATAAATGCTCCCTTGTACACAACAATTTAAACTCAGGTTTTATTGCTTGTCGAATAACGAAATAAGCAAAAAAATGTACAAATATACATTGCAGTAAAGGACTGGTTAAATACTATTTACTCATTTCAATGGAAATGGTCCCACTAAATGGCCTCATTTCAAAATTGCATAAAGACGTGTATCAATCAAAATGAGCAACACGTCGAACACCTATTATAAATTTTTCTAATGAATTATTTGAGGGAACCTCTTTTTTAAGTTTGTTCTTGAATTTGACACTTATTTATTTATAAAACGAAAATGGTTGCAATTAGCCATATGGTAGTACTTACAAAAAATGTTCGTTTTTCATTTTTACATCACATCGTTGAAAAATATACAGGGTGTTCCATTTGAAAAATTGAGAAAATTCAATTTAAAAAGTTCTTAATTGAATACTAATTTTTGGCCACCTTGTGCATTTTTCGGAAATGAAAATGATTCAAAAACATTAATTAGATGTCTCGTAACTGGTATTCACATAAGTTTTTCTTAAAACCCATAATTGTGACTGTGGTGATTTTTTGAATATCCATCTGCAGACGGCATTGTTTCAACAAAAAAATTCATTACATCAAAGTGGTTGGGAGAGAGCCAATAATAATATAGGAATGAATAGAGGCTAGAAAGAGGCTTCAAAAAATGTACTGATATACATAACATTCCATTTAAAAAAAGGCACTTGGTCCTGTAATTTCGTCTTGGCTCGCCCTGTATGTTCGGTAATAATTTCCAGTTATAGACTTTTTTATCTAGTTTAATCGCAATTTTTTATAAAATTTCTAGCTATCGTAGAACTCGAGATATCGAGGTCCGACCCACTATTGCCCCACTCTGTATAATAGTGTATAATGTGTCCAAGAGTAAAGTGAACGGGGATCTCGTTTATTTATACTTTTAATATATTAAAAATATAGTGGAGTGAACGTAATGAATGATCTAGGTACCTGTCCAATTGGAATTTTAAATATGACAAAAAAATTACTACAGTTTTGTCCTGAAGATGACCAAATTATAGGGTTAAAACGTTAAATAAAGTTTTTTATTTTAATAAATCTTTCATCATTTTAAGAAAAAATAACATAATATTACTTAAAGTGAGTTATTCGAATAGGCTCACCGTACTATTATTAAATTTGTTACTATGGTATCCCTTATAATAATAGTATTCTACTAAACATCAGTATGGACAAATTTATTTTTTTAAATAAACAAAGAAAATTTGCTTTTAAATGTTTCAAAATTATATTTTGACTCTACACGTGTTTCAGACTCTACACGTGTTTCGGCTTTTAGGCCCTTTTCAAGAGTACAGGTGAGAGGTACCTCTCATCTGTACTCTTAAAAAGGGCCTAAAAAGCCGAAACACGTGTAGAGTGAAAATATAATTTTGAAACATTTAAAAGCAAATTTTCTTTGTTTATTTTAAATATTTAATATTGTTTCACAAGGAGCCAACCGCAGAATCAGCACAATGTACATATTTATTTATTGAAAATTATTTATTTGTAGTTCGGAGTAAATATCACTTTACAATCATTCTAAAGAAAAGTTTTGAGAAATGTGAGAAATAATAGTAGAAATTGTATCTAATATAGCAGCGCTAGCTATTATCCTGTCGACAGATTAATCTGTAAAGATGAAGAATATCCTATAACTAACGTCTCTTCATATTCAAAACATATTTTCAATTGTTGTTCAGATTGATAGCGGAATATTTAATGTAATTGTCTAAATGAAAGAATCGTATTTTATTATGAGAACGAATATGAATTATAAAAAAATTCAAAAACAATGAGGGTAATTCATATGCAATTATTTAAGTAATTTCTCTTTTGAATAACAGGTTCTAAGCGTAGCAAAAAAACTTTTCACATATCACCAATATCAAGAATAAATTTAATAAATTTTAATATGCGTGTTGAGAGTTTGTATTTAAAAATACATTCGTAATAATAATTATTATAATTAAGATGCGGTTGGAAAGCCCAGAGGTTAAGATGATATTTACTCAAAATGTATTTTTAATTTAATATATTTTTTTAATTTCCCGTTATTAGTTAAATTTGAATTTTCAGATACATGTATCTAAATATCTGGTATCTGAAAACCAGTATCTGAGTATCGGTATCGGTATCCAAAATCTTGGTATTGTCCCAGCTCTAGTTCATATACGTACCACATATTTAAAGGACATGGCACCCGAACAAGAGGGATCCTGGGTTTCAGTAGATTTTTCTGAAATATTTTGTACAATATGTTATGACCCAGGATGACATTTATATACGTGGGAAATTTTTGTGAGCCACATTAATTATAGAAACTGAAATAGCCTCAAAAAATGTACAAAATCAGCATTTATTCTTTCAATATTTTTATCAATAGTTTGCATCTAAAATACCTTTTTTTAGAACTTTAAAAGTTAGTATTTATTTTTAATAATCATAGCACCTCATATATTTTGCTTATAGGACACTTCGATAAATAAATGTATATTTCAAAATCCTTATATTAATCGATTTTTGTAAAGGATATTCATATCCAAAGAAAAAAATAATATTTTTGAACTTTGCAAAAGAAGGAATCTTCGGACCTGTTTTCTGGTACACCCCGTAGGCTCACACAAATTTTCCGCATATACAAGTGTATTCTGAGTCATAATATATTGTACAAAAACATTTCAGAAAAATCTACGGAAACCCAGGATCCCTCTTGTTCGGGTGCCATGTCCTTTTCGCAGTGTCTGCTATATTATCTCGAATGACAATTTCTTGAACATTCTATAAATATTCTCTATCATTATTAATTTAATTTTTTTTTATATGGGAGTGTGTAAGCAGGCAATAACTGTAACTTATTCTCGAGGTACTGGTTGCATAATTTTTTAGCGGTGAAACATATTTATTATATTAATCGCAACATAACAAGCGTATGTACACACTACTCGTACACAGTGATCGTAAATTAGGAATAGATAAGGCATAATTTCCATGCATTTCGGATTGTTGTTTCAATAGTTAAAGTTCCAATAAGGCGCCATCGCCGCATGGTTTATCATATCACCCTTTAGAATTCTAGGGCAGGAAATTTGTCTACGTCTCATAGTAAATTCTAGTGAAGCAAGTGGTTTAAAAAATATATCCCTTATTTATATATTCCCACCTACAGAACCTTAAGAACTTAAGAAAAACTATAACATAAAAATAGCATATAAAACTAATAATAGTAATACATGCTTGGAAAATTCATTAAAATAATAAAGATAAAACAAATAAAAGAGCAATAATGTGGAGTCCATAAGCTTACATATGATACATGCCCTACTAAAATCAACATTGGGCATACAGGAACAAGTTTTGTGAAGAGCTGGTCTGAGCATAAACGTATAAATAATAATAAAATATATTTAACCAATGCCAAATATTTGTTATCGGAGAACCATTCATTTAAAAATAATTTTAAAATTTTCAGCACAGAATATAGAGGATTTAAGTTGTCACTTTTAGAAATAGAAATATTATTTTAAATGATCAACTAGATTTAATACTGTTCACCACATCATTCAATATGTTCTAACTTATTAATATTATTATGTACCTTATTTGAATCACTGATTTGTGAAATACCATCATCACAAAAATCAAACTTTGAGAAAACTAAAAAAATATGTCTAATACTTTTGCAAACTTTATTAGCCATTGCGCTAATTTTTAATAGGAACAAAGAATTCAAAACGTATAGAATTTTGCAATGTTTGATTAAAGTAAAGTTAAAAGACAACCACAATTTTTTTACTAATTTAAGTTAAATAGCCGACTAATAGGTTTTCTCAAATAAACGTAATTATATTAAAGAAACTACTTAGAAATAAACTCATTTTTTATTTTTGTCTGCACACCACACTTTATATATAAGTAAACCAACTATATTTTCTTACTATTAATTGGCAAAGGATTTGTGTAAAGCTGTACTTCTAGCGAAGATATAATATTTTCTTTTCTTTTGTTGCACACATCAAAAGCTTGCTGTCAACCACGCACACAGTGGTATTTTACCGTCAAATGATGTGTTTATACACCGTGTCTCAAGAGAATCTGCAATATGTATTTCGTACATATGCGCACATTCCTACGCAGCGTAACCTATCAGATTTATCAGTGAGTCAGGTGGGCCGTGAATAACATACTAACTGGCCTCGCCCCGCCTCCAGCTTCCCAGTCTTGTGTAAGAGCGGAAATTTTAAAATTATTACAATACATGACACGCCTTAAACACACGTTTTTGGTCTTTTCAATGTACCATAATTCCGTATTTAGTGCGAAATTACTTTATTGCACAATAACGCACTTATTAGTCACACCCAATATGCAAAAGATCCTGAGACACGCTGTATGTAAAGAATAGAACTTCATCATAAAATGAAAATGGCGGAATAAGTAACTTAGGGGATTTCTCAAATAAGTAGTTCATGTTTAGTACTTTTTCATTTTATTACCTAAGTTAGTCTAGTATATTAACCATCGCTCTGCAATAATTAATTTTTTTCTTTTGTTGCACTTGCTATGTTTTACGTTGTTTTTAGCAACAGTTTGTAGAAATAAATGATGAATGATGATTCTCCACACCTCTTACACACACTAGTCAAGTAGGAAATAACTATGTATGTATTTTAAAATTCGTAATTGAAAGAAGCCATCATAATTGAAGCCAGGAATTAATATACCTAAGAAGAAATTCTAACAAATATTATAGTTTTTTAGGTGAAAGTGTATTCCTAACTGATGCTGATTACACCGAAAATAATATATTATTTTGTTAAACGCGTAGCTTACCATAAATTAATTTAAATACCAAATTCGTAGGTATCTAGATTGTGCAAAATTTTACTTCATCACGAATTTGTGAAAACGTGATTTTGCATGTAAAGTGACCAACATCCAGAATGAAGACACGTAAGATAGTTCCTGTGAATGGTTCATAATTTATTTCCTTGTTTATAATAACACCGGCACACAAAAATTTTTTTATAGATTTTACAATTTTTCACATTTTCAGATTCTAAACTTGTATTTTATGCATAAAAAAAATACAAGAAACGTATTTAATCGTGTTTCATAGATTTTTTTTCAATTTTTTCAACTGCAATTTTTTGCTCTTTTATCGGATTTTTGCGATTTTTTTGAGATTTTGAGGGATTAACGGGCCAAATATATTTCAGATTCGGATTCAGCACATCAAATTACATAAAAAAATCCTCTTCGATCCGGGTCTACAAAATTTTTTTCATCAACATAATCACAATTATTTGCCATTTTTAGCAATTTTCGAGAGTTTTTTACAATTTCCTTAGATTTAAAATGGCTTATGGTCTAAATATACTTTAGATTCGTATTCAGCGGATCGAAATACATAAAAATTAGGCTTGGTTTAGATCCACAAAATTTTTTTTATTACCGAAACACCCAATTTTCGCTATTTTTTACGGTTTCTCAATTTACTCGATATTTGAGGGTGTACGGTCCAAACTGACTTCAAATTCAGATTCAGCGGGTCGAGATACATATCGGGAGGTAGGTGGTGTCAAATGTACAAACATCTTTTTTTTTTTGTGTGCCGGTGTAAATTATTCATTAGTCAAATAAGGGTACATTTACAACCAATTCGGTACGGGCACAATCTGCTGGTGGATTGTAAATTGGGTTTTAAGCATATCTGGGTGAATGTATTTGTTTACAATAAAATTTTAAGTCGGCACGACCTTGAATTGCACTTCAAGTTTGAATTGGATGCTTGCAAATCGCAAATATTCAATTCAATTGCGGCACGAATTTCAAATTGCGCATGCGTACTACGACACAAATTTATTGTTTATATTTAAAGTCGGTTTGTGATTTAAAATTTTAAGATTAGATCTTTTTCTATTAGAAAATATGATGATTTTAGAAGTTATGTTAAATAATTGTAATTATTTAATCAAACTGAATTTGCACACACGTAATATTAAAAAATCTCAACAGATGGCAGCTTCTAACTTATTATAAATGACCTAAATTTTATCTCGGCACAATTCACAATCCGTTAGTAAATTGTGCCTGTAGCGAATTGGTTGTAAATGTACCTTAAGGTACATTCCGATTATTGTAATATCTAAGGAAAATGAAAATGTTATTTTATATTTTCCTGACAACGTCCTTCATTTTAGATAATGAATAACCAATTAAATTCAACTGATTTTTTTTGCTTCGGAAACTAGGTCCATTCGGTAAGAACTGAAATTTATTCTCCATAAAATGTGTCTGTCAATTTGATATTCATCTTGATGTCTTGTCTCATTCTGTTCAAGAAATTGACAGACCTATACTGCCGTCATAAGTAAAAGTGCAGTAACTGCATAATTGCAAACTTTTCAGGAAAAAGGGAAACGCTGCAGAGTCAAGTTTTCGTACATTAACTTGGATTAAATTAAAATGTAGCTCTGATTAAAAGTAAAATTTTCCAATTTTTCCGATAAAACTAGAAATGTTTCGATATTGTTTTATTTTTTCGTAAAAAAATCAGATACTTTAAAATAGTTTTAAGAAAAAGGGTAAATGTTGAAGTTAAAACGCAGTATCCAACAATTTATGATTATACTGCTTTCTATCATCAAACAGAACCACCTATTTATAAACTAATGTTGAAGTTAAAACACAGTATCCAGCAATTTATGATTATACTGCTTTCTATCATCAAACAGAACCACCTAATTATAAACTAATGTTGAAGTTAAAACCCAGTATCCAGCAATTTCTGATGAATTATACTGCTTTCTATCATCAACTGAACCATCCATTACTATAAACTAATATGCAGTATATAACATCTTGCAATACAAAAGGACATTTTTTAAACAATAGTATCTATTATGTAAAAAAATAATTTTTTTAGGAAAAAAATGGAGAACACCAAACCTTTATTATTTATATAGGTATGTATTTTTATTCAATTTATTATAAAACAGAAAAATAGAATATGAAAAACAGGGAATAAAAACCAAATATTAAGTACAATATTAATTATAGTAAAACCAACTAAAAGTAACTAGTTTAGATTACAGGAAGGTCTCCCCAAAACTTCCTACGGTTTTTAGGTATTAATGGTACAACGTTTTTTAATAAGTCTGACTTGACACTTTGTTCAATTCCAATTAGCTTTTGTAACACATCTGGAATATGGTAAATGCTCTTTACTGATGTTTTTTTCAGAAAATCTTATTCATATATTTCTCCCTCAAAAGAGGTTTTATATTTTATTGTTTCGGAACCTCTCTGTGCTATCATATACACAATATCTTTGATGTATGGTTTATTAGTATTATTGTTATTTCTTCGAGTTTTATTTAATTTTAACGAATGCTGCTGGGTACGATGACGGGGTCTCGTCTCGCCGACAAGACGAATCCCCAAGCTAAGGGCTGAGTCTCAACAGATCGCAGCGTGGAAACTGTTCTACCGAGTACAACACCCTGCCAGGTACATAAGTCGTCTACAGACAATTCCGAGTTCCAACATCGAAACGTTTGTGCGACCCATGATCGGCCGTCATGACAGATCAGGTCGGACATGGCAAGGATCGATCCCACCGCCGACCGTCGATCTCGAGACGGCAAATAGGGCTAGTGCGACGACCGCGGCGAGCCGCGATCGCCTAGTAAAGTCACATTATTTTGAGGCTTTCGACTCTCGGAACTCCAAGAGATATCATTGCCACCTTTGACTAGAAAGGATACGGCCTTAGAGACGTTCAGGCATAATCCCACGGATGGTAGCTTCGCACCACTGCCCGCTCGAGCGAGTGCGTGAACCAAATGTCCGAACCTGCGGTTCTTCTCGTACTGAGCAGGATTACTATCGCAACGACGAGTCATCAGTAGGGTAAAACTAACCTGTCTCACGACGCGCGCGACGGTCTAAACCCAGCTCACGTTCCCTATATAAACTATTATTAGTTAAACGCACATAAGTTATTTTACACATGAATAATAATGTTTTTCAACTTTCATTAAAGATGGACAAAATATTGCTACTAACTGATTTATAAGTAAACAAATACCTAACTGGCTATAAACAAAAACTAATATTTACGAAAATAAACGGTCATATTATTATATAGTTAAATACAGTATCTGTATACAAGATGACGGTATTTTGAAGTTAAAATACAGTATATACATATTCTAAGCAAGAACGTAGTATCTATACTGCGTTTTAGCTTATTATACGTAGATACTGCATTCTTACTTCAAAAAAGCTTCATAATTTGTAGATACTGTGTTATAAAATTATGGTTTATTTCAATTAATTTAGAGATATGCTGTGTTTTAACATCAAAAATCGCTTTCTTGGACACGTGTTGACCATATAAGCACATAACCTCAATTTTAAAATTTTCTGTAGATACTGCGTTTTTACTTATGACGGCAGTATACCACTCTACTTTAGCTACTTGAGACTAAAAAAATGTTTATAAAGAAGTAAATAAATTGCACACAATGGAAGAAATCCATTTAGTAATACTTTTATGGTAGTGTTGCCAGGTAAATCCATCGCAAAAGTGACGGTTATTTTATCTCAGTCCGTAACAGGTAAAGTCGGTGGCGAAATTTGATATCATTTCAGAAAGCTACCAAATTAGGACTAGCAGAAAAATAGAAAATTTGGTTGGGTAGAAGGGAAATTATTGCCAAATTACACCAATTAATTCTAAATTTGTCAAAATTGATGTATTAGCAAAATAATAATAATAAATTCATTTATTTATCTAAAGAAGATAGTAAATCCAATTAATATACATAGTGACATAGTAGATGTATGGTTTCAACAAGACAGTATAATATAATAATACAAAAGAGATACAGTAGTAAATAAAAACAGCATTGAAAATAACTTAACTAAACAAAAATTGCATTGAGAACAACTTAACTACTCGTAGGTTACTAAGAAGTATTTTTCTTTAAATATAAAAGTTGAAATTTAAATTGTTGAATAGTTTTACTGGCCTTAATTTTACGAGGAAGAGGATTGAACTGTACAATTCCCTTGTGGAACAAACTTTTCATAGTACTACTCTTAGTTGTTTTTTTTACATAAAAATTATTTGCAATTGCCGTACGAGTATTACGTAGGTGTACCTCAGTAACAGACAATAACTGTCGTACTAGATAGTCCGGTAAAATATTATTAATCATCTTAAAAATAAAAGTCATAGTTTGGAAGTAAAGAAATTGTTCAATGTTAAACCACTTCATTCTTTGACTACTTGAGAACCTGTTGCATCTTAATATTACTCATATTGTCTTATTTTGAAGAACCTGCAACCTACTAAAATTTGTACAACTTACATACAACACTGAACTGCAATAGAGAAAGTGGGGCAATATTAGTGTATTATAAACTGTTAAATTTGTGGACATTGATATGAAAGGAGCAACTCTACTGAAAAATTCTATCTTTTTGCCAATTTTTTTGATATGTATTCAATGTGCTTATTAAATTTCAATTCCCGATCAATTACTAGACCTAAGTATTTTATTTCCTGAACAAGCTCAACTTTTTCATTATTTAGTAGAATATCAAGATTTAAACTGATAAATTTGTTGTACAAATAATTATTACCCACAAACATACATTCAGATTTCAATTCATTTACTTTAAGTTTATTGATTTTAAATTTTTCTGTCAAAACCTTTAATTCTAAGTTTACAGTAGCTACCATCTCTTCAAAATTAGTATTTTCATAATAGATAAGGGTGTCGTCAGCAAATAGATGGATTTTACATTTCCTCAACAAATACCAGGCGCGTGGTCTTTTTTTCCAAAAATGGGTAGAAGAAACTTTATTGTCCACGTTGATTACTTTCAAATTTGTCGCAATTAATGTCCTAACGTAAAATGCCAGAGGCTTGGTGTATTTTTGTAGTAATGAATAGGTGGAAATTTATTGCCCAAATACATCGTTTAATTCCAGATTTATCGAAATAGATGTCTTAGGAAAACATTTTTGGAAAATTTACTCTCCGCAGTTTTTGTCGGCAATCACATAATGGGATCCGTTTTCATACAGGGAAATTTACCGATAGAGAGATATTTGGCTTTGTTAATACAGAACATTGTTCCCGCAATAGAAGCTCATCATCCTGACGACAACGATGCTATTTGGTTATAACAAGATGGATCACTTCATTTAGATTAGAGGTCAGAAATTATTTACATATTGTTTCTCCAAACAAGTGGATTGGACCTAGAGGAGAACTAAAGTGGCCAGCTTGGTCACCTGATTGACCCCCTGTAACTTTTTTATGGAGTCACATAGAAAACCAAACGATTGCAATGCGATCTTCTATGGAAAGATTAGAACTGTGTATTCAAAATAACGGTAGACATTTTGAAAATTTGATGTTATATAATCTGTTTTAAATTTATGGTAATCGTTGGTTGTCATTGTGCATGTAATTATTGGTTGTGTTGGAGCAACTGACTGGCAATAAAATTATGAAATAATTGATTTTGCTCGAAATTCTCATTATGTAACCCCATAAAAGTTGTTTGCAGTCATATGCAGAAAGATGTGCTGATTCCTAAAACAGTATACAATTTAAAAAAAGTATGGTTGATTGCTACAGCAACAGGACTATAGTAGATAAAAAAAATCATAATCGCCAGAATATGTAATAAAATTAACAAGAAAACGTTTATTGAAATATTTCTTCGTTATAATTTTTTTAAACTATGCACATGTATGTAGAATGTAAAATTTATTACAGTACAACTAATTTTGATTCACACACTATAATTTATTTAACAGTAAGGATATATTTCTATTATGGTGAGGCACTAGTGCGTCGGACCTAGATATCTCGAGTTCTACGGTAGCTAGAAATTTTTTAAAAAATTGCAAGTAAACTAGATCAAAAAGTCTATAACTGGAAATTATTTTCGAACATACAGGGTGAGCCAAGACGAAATTACAGGACCAAGTGCCTTTTTTCTAAATGGAATGCTATGTATATCAGTACATTTTTTGAAGCCTCATTCTAGGCTCTATTCATTCCTATATTATTATTGGCTATCTCCCAACCACTTTGATGTAATGAATTTTTTTGTTGAAATAATGCCATCTGCAGATGGATATTAAAAAAATCACCACAGTCACAATTATGGGTTTTAAGAAAAACTTATGCGAATACCAGTTACGAGACATCTAATTAATGTTTTCGAATCATTTTCATTTCCTAAAAATGTACAGGGTGGCCAAAAATTAGTATTCAATTAAGAACTTTTTAAATAGAATTTTCTCAATTTTTTTCAAATGGAATACCCTGTATATTTTTCAACGATGTGATGTAGAAATGAAAAACGAACATTTTTTGTAAGTACTTCCCTATGGCTAATTGCAACCATTTTCGTTTTATAAATAAACAAGTGTCTATTTTTCAATTAAGAACATTTTAAATTGAATTTTCTCAATTTTTTCAAATGAAACGCCCTGTATATTTTCGACGATGTGATGTAGAAATGAAAAACGACCATTTTTTTGTAAGTACTTCCCTATGGCTAATTGCAACCATTTTCGTTTTATAAATAAGTGTCAAATTCAAGAATAAACTTAAAAAAAGAGGTTCCCTCAAATAATTCATTAGAAAAATTTGTAATAGGTGTTCGAAGTGTTGCCCATTTTGATTGACACACGTCTTTATGCAATTTTGAAATGAGGCCATTTAGTGGGACCAATTCCATCGAAATGAGTAAATAGTATTTAACCAGTCCTTTACTGTAATGTTTTTTTTGTAAATTTTTTTGCTGTTTTCGTTATTCGACAAGCAATAAAACCTCAGTTTGGTATAAATTGTCGTGTACAAAGGAGCATTTATCACACTTATCGGTCGTTAGTTACAATTTGTATTGAATTTAAAATATTTGGAATTTTACAATATAAATTTTAATAAAGCGGAACTTGTAAACATGACTTTTGTCTTGGGCGAGTCAGACAGAAATTGTTTACTTGCCAATAGAATTTATCACCAACGTTATCCTGAAAGAAGGCTTCCTGATGTTAGCAGCTTCCAAAACCTTCTCGATAGATTTCTGGAAACTGGAAATGTCGAATATAAAAAAAGTGAAAGAATAAAACGTGTTGTGAACGAAGAAAATGAGTTTTCTGTGGTGCTGGCCACGGTTCAGAATCCCCATGTTAGTCAAAGAGAAGTGACCTCATTAGTAGGAATAAGTAGACGGTCTGTGGGTTGAATCTTAAAAACAAATAAGTTGCATGCATATCATATTCAAATGCACTAGGAATTATCTGATGACGATTTTCAAAGGCGCCTACAATTTTGTAATTGGGCCAGAGGTAAAATGCAAGTTGATGTCAACTTCTTCAATAATGTTTTATTCACTGATGAGGCAACTTTTCATAAAAATGGATTTGTTAATAGGCACAATTTCCATTATTATGCTTCGGAAAATCCTCACTTTTTTATGCAAGTTGATAACCAACACAGATGGTCTATAAACGTTTGGGGAGGAATTATTGGAAAACATGTAATAGGGCCAGATTTCTTTGATGGTACATTGACTGGAGCTATTTATCTTCATTTTTTGGAAAACTATCTGCCACAATTATTGGTAAGTCTACCTGGAAGAATTCGAAATAAGATGTGGTTTCAGCAAGATGGTGCTCCACCACATTATTTAAATGCAGTTAGAGACCACTTAAATAATACCTACCCTCATCAATGGATAGGAAGAAATGGACCCCTTAAATGGCCTGCTAGATTTCCTGATCTTACAAAAAATGGATTTCTTTTTATGGGGATACGTGAAGGAAATTGTTTATAGAGACACACCAACAACAGTACAAAATATGAAGGAAAGAATAATAACTGCCTTTAGATCTATCACACCGGCAGTTTTAGGAACAGTGGGAACCTCATTTCAAAAGCGCATAGAGATGTGTGTCAATCAAAATGGCCAACATGTAGAACATTTATTATAATTTTTTCTACTGAGTTATTTGAAGAAACCTCTTTTTTTTAAGTTTATTTTTGAACGTTGTAATTATTGCTTAATAAAACGAAAATGGTTACAATTAGCCATAGGGAAGTACTTACAAAAAACGTTCGTTTTTCATTTTTACATCACATCGTTAAAAAATATACAGGTTGTTCCATTTGAAAAAAATTGAGAAAATTCAATTTAAATAGTTCTTAATTGAAAACTAATTTTTGGCAACCCTGTACATTTTTAGGAAATGAAAATGATTCAAAAACATTAATTAGATGTCTCGTAACTGGTATTCACATAAGTTTTTCTTAAAACCCATAATTGTGACTGTGGTGATTTTCTTAATTTCCATCTGCAGATGGCATTATTTCAACAAAAAAATTCATCAAAGTGGTTGGGAGATAGCCAATAATAATATAGGAATGAATGGAGCCTAGAAAGAGGCTTCAAAAAAATGTACTGATATACATAGCATTCCATTTAAAAAAAAATGCACTTGGTCCTGTAATTTCGTCTTGGCTCGCCCGTATGTTCGAAAATAATTTCCAGTTATAGACTTTTTTATCTAGTTTACTTGCAATTTTTTAAAAAATTTCTAGCTATCGTAGAACTCGAGATATCGAGGTCCGACGCACTATTGCCCCACTCTGTATATGTATATATGGTTCGAATTGAAGTCACTGACGAATTAGGTATAGACATAGCAATTTCCCATTGCTCTTTTCTTGTTAAAGGTGATGAGTATATTAATTTCTGGTCTTGCTTCATAAAAATATTAGTTAAGCTGGTGAATGTTAAATGTCATATCTTTCCAATTCTCGAACACTTTTTTAAATACCACTAATACATCGGTGAAAGGAATTACTACTTACTAAAATATTCCTAATTTGGGTTGAATGTTACTAATTATACTTTGTCTTTTGCTTGCAGGTAAGATATTTATTTGTCATGCTGTTTTAACTTTGATGTGATAAGAAAGTTGACAATGATATTCATAACTTACAAGGAGGTGGTGAGTATTTAAAAATTATTACTATTAGTAGGTCTTTTTTTATTATATTATCTTGTACCTGTAATATAATTTTAAGTAAGTCCAACTTTTTTCCTTCTTTCTAGGCTGTGGCTTGGTTGTACGCCTCCTTAAACAAAATCTTAGGTATCATTGGGCCGCAAAATTTTGTTAGATATTAAAACAAAATTTTCATTTGCGGAGAATTAAAACAACCATGTACTATATATTTTCTAATTTATTAATAGTGAACAACCCTAACCTAAATGCACCACTGACCAAAATTAAACAATTTGGGACGTCTTGTATATTTTGAACAAAAAGGACGACACGTGTCACAACCTGTAAAATGCCTGCGTAGTATCTTCTTATTGTTTGACCGTTATTTGTGGCATTCTTTAAATTGTTCTTTTTCTTTTTTGGGACTTACTACCACATAAGTAATTCTTCGTTATTTTTGATGTAATTAGTCTTTTTACTAATGTCTCAGTAGAGAAAACTTTGATAATAATTAAAAACAAATTACTAATTGATAACAATTTGGCGGAAAGAAATAAACTGAGTGTAAACAGTGTAATGGAATTATTGACTGTTTGTATTAGGAAAACTTATTTTCAGTTATATAATGAATTCTATCACCAAAATTTCTGTATGGCTATCTCCATTATCTTCTATATTAAGTAATATAGTAATGGAGAATTTTGAAAATAATCATATACCAAATTATGTACATAAACCGATTTATTGGTGGAGATATAATAATAATAATAATAATGGTCTTTATTAGGCGAAAGTTTAGTTATAAACTATTCTTACACTTTAACTTAATTATATAAGAGAAAAAAAAGATATTTTATTTAAATAAATTAAATAATTAATGGGAGTAAATAATTTAACAAATATTTTATATAAATATGCACATAAACATATATACCAAGGCAAGAGAACAAATAATTATGTATCCTCTCTTTGTTTACATAGCAAAATATGTTTAAGTTTCATTTTAAATGCGTTTACAGTAATTAGTTTTAGTTGGTCAGTGATATTATTGTAAATATTAGGCATTTGGTATGAAAATGAACATTGAAATTTTTTGTTGAGTGTTTAGGAATATGAATTTTGTTAGGATAGCGGATGTTGGCATTATGCAAGTTTTGTCGAAGCTGGATCTTGTAATTCAGATAACTCGGTATTTTAGTTACATTTGTTTTATGAAATAATGTACCTAGTTAAATAAAGCAATCGGCGATTTCTCATATTCAACCAGTTTAAAGAGGTTATTTGTCTCGAGACATGATCATACTTTCGCAAATTCAAAATGAGCCGACAACAGTTATTTTGCATTTTCTGAATTCTCCATGCATCAAATGAGTCAATACATGGCCCATATATAGGTACTACATCACAATAATTAAAGAAAAATAAAACAAGTTACTCACACAATATTTATTTTAAATTTTGACATAAGATAGTACGATTTGAGTACAAGAATTTCAGAGAACAGTATGCTTTTTGTAAACACTTACTAACATGCTCCGTGAATTTTAAATTACTGTCAATGATTAGTCCAAGGTTCTTTGTAGATTTAATTACTACTTAAAGTCTTGTATTTTTATACTGAGATCATCTTCTACCCTATCTCTATAAGCTTGGCTACCGATCGAAAGCAGTGATGACTTTAATGCATTAATATGTAAATTATGCTTTTTAGATACATCAATAATTGTTTTTAAATCTTTATTTAATATAGTATTTGCCAAGATAACATCATCAGACGGAAGCTATAATAAACTTGAGTGTCATCAGCATAAAAATGACTTTCACATTGATTCAAACAGTTTGTGAGATCGGATGTGTAAATTAAAAAAAAGCAATGGGCCCAATATTGACCCCTGGGGAACACCACTGGTAATATCAACAGAATTAGACATATTAGAGCCCATCTTAACTTGCTGGGTTCGACCATATAAAAAACATTCGAAAAAATCTATTGAGGTGTTATTTAGGCCATAATATTTTAATTTTGAAATTAACAAGCGGTGATTTATGGTGTTAAATGCTTTTGAAAAGTCTAGTAACACTAGTGTTGTCAGCTCTCCTTCATCCCACTTTCTCAAAATATCATCACAAACATTAATAAGAGCGGTTGCAGTGCTATATCCGCTTCTAAATCCGGATTGCCTAGATGGTAATATATGGTTTTCATTGACATATTGGTAAAGTTGTTTGTAAACAATTTTTTCTAGAATTTTTGACATTAATGGAAGAATGCTAATAGGGCGTAACTCTGAAAAACTCGGTTGGATTTGTGACTTTGGGGAAAGATCGCAGTATAGACTTTTTTCCAAGAATTTGGAAAGTAGCCTCTTTCCAAACATATATTAATTAAATGTGTAATGGGCAAAAGAAGAGCTGGCACACAGTAGTTGATCATTTTACGATAGATACCATCATTTCCAACAGCATCTGACTTTATCTCATTTAAAGATTTCAAAATATCGTCCTGTCCCACTAAACGAAAATTAAAGTTAATATTATTATTAAACTTACCAGAATCATATATCGGTCATTTCTGAACAATCCTCATTCATATTGGAGGCTACAGACAGGGAATAATTGTTAATTCCATCACATCACCAGCAATATGTGAAGGTATCTCAGATGCCTTATTGGGAGTTACATTTAATTTATTTAAAGTTTTCCACACTTTACTTGAATTGGGTTCATTTATTAAAGTAAAATTTGAATAACCTTTCTTTCCTTTACGAATAGCTTCTAATGTGAAATTTATAATGATCGAGATCTACATCTGATTTTGTGAGATTATATTTTTTTAATGCATCCTCCCTATCTTTTATCATAATTTTAATGACGGCCGTTAGCCATGGAGCTTTCGGTTTTGTAATACGAGCAGTTTTGACAGGAGCGTGCTTATCAAATAAAGTAATAACGTTTTTATTTAAAAATGATGTTTTTTCCTCAATAGAATTTATTTGATAGATTCTGTTCCAATCGACAGATTGCAAGTCTATATAAAATTCCTCCAAAGAAAAATATTTAAAATCTCGATAGGTTATAAAACGCGGAATTTTATGAAAGCGATCGAAATTAAAAACTGCATAAATTAAATTATGATCTGATATATCTTCAGCATCGAGCGTTCCTGATGCAGATACAGAATTTTCAACTGCAAATATTTGGTCAATTAGAGAAAAGGCACCTTGAGCTATTCGAATAGGTTCATGAATTATCTGGTTCAGCCCAAAAGAATCCATAATTCTACACATTTTTTCCGTTCCTGCGTCATTATAATTTAAAAAAATTGAAGTTAAAGTCGCCCATGCGTATCACTTCATCTACTGTGAGAAAATATGTGATATGGTATCATCAATGATGCCGATGGAATCTGAGACATTTGACCTAGGTGGTCTATAAATTACCCCTATTGCTACCAGTTTTTTATTGAATTTAGCTTTAATCCAAATATGTTCTAGATTTATATCACAACTTAAAAAAATTACGGTACAATGTATATTTTTACTTACATATATGCCAACATGCCAATATGTCGACGATATTTTTGCAAATTGGTCTCATAATATTGAGTTATTACATATTTCTTTAGAAAATATTAATGATAAAGAACCATACATTAAATTCACTTTGGAAGTAATGAGTAAAAATAATTTACCTTTCTTGGATATTTTGGTTAAAAAAATTGATAACACATTTGAAACTAGTGTATACAGAAAAAAAGACTCACACTAATAGATATTTAAATTTTAAATATAACGAGGCAATTAATGTTAAAAAAGATGTTGTTAAATTTTTACAGGATAAAAATAATATCATCTAATGATCATATAATCAATAATGAGAAAAAATTGATTAAGGACGTATTAATAAATAATGATTATCCCGAATTGTTTGTTGATAGGACTCTAATTAATATTGAGAATAGACTTAATAATCCGGTGTAACAAAAACCTGAATACCAATATACAACAATATTTTCTTATATACAAAGTTTATCAAAAAAAACTAAGTCGTGTCGGAAATAAGTTTCATGTTAGGACAGTATTTTAAATGAGTAATACTTTGAGATTCATTTTAACAAAAACAAAACCTGTAAATTGTGAACAAAATCAAAGAACTGTAATTACGGTATTCCGTGTGAGCGTAATAAACATTATGTGGGAGAGTCATCCAGACCCCTCAGTGTAAGGTTAAGTGAGCATAAAAGTTATATTAGAAAGGGTGAAATTGAAAACTCGAAAATTTGCGAACATGCTTGGGAAAATGGACACACAATATAAAATATCGATATAGTGACAAAACGCAGGCTAAATAGCTTTAGACGGTAAAAATGTTTATAAAAATGTATAAAAATCAATAAAACATCTATTTTTTCTTGCTTTTTCTTTCGGGCATCAGCACTACCTCTAATTTGAAAACAATCAGTTTCTAGGTGATGATAAATAAAAATTGAGATTCGGCAAAAAATTTAATGAAAGAAGTGGACATCAAAAAAAGAAAGAAAAAACCGCTGCCAATTACTTGGAGATCAGAACTTCCTCACCGTAGTAAAACTCGACGTGTGGTGGAGTTTATAATAAAAGTAATTTTTGACGTTTCAAAGGAGTCACATTTTTTGGCGTTTCAAAAAAAGTCTCATTTTGACGTTAAAATTCGTCGAGATTCGTCCAGAAATGCAAAATTTTCAAAATTTTTGTCACCAATACATAATTTCCTCACTTTGAGGGGTGAGGAAGTAATTAAGGAATTGACAATAATATTGTTGAATGAAGAAAAATGTTTATCCCATTGCTCTGTAGATTTTGGTACAACTTGGTTACCGAAGTTAAAAGTAAAAATTGAACGAAATTAATATTATGTAATTTTTAAGTATCAGCAGTTCTGTATAAGTATCTATGGATATTACATAAACCAATAATATATGTGTAAAGTTTCACTCTTGACACATTCTAAAAAAAGATAAATAACTTTTAAAAAAGGGAATAGATTAGTTTTCCGAAACATTAGGGAATTATATTATTATGTTTGTGTCACATATTAGTTGTTAAAAAACACCCTCTGACTAATCATTTAACGTAAAGTCACAAACATCTTTCCAGTAACATACTGGGAAAACTAAATTTATTATTTAGATAACGAAGAATTATTCCCAAAAAAGAAAAACAAAAAATTTAGTATCTTCTTATTGCTTTTGTTTTTCTTTCCCTGAAATCTCAGCTGTTTTATGGATTTCCTTCCGCAGATACCACCTTTCTAGGTAATGATAGCCCACCACCATCCTCAACATATCAATCTTTCGAATACCTATTTAATTCTCAAGACTTTCGGCCTTGGCCCATTTATATTTTATTAATAACTTAGCATGTTCTTGAACTTGCGAACGCAGAAAATTTAAATTCCAGTTCAACATCAAATACAATACTGGTTATTCCTTGTTAGTAGTCGGACTTTGTATAAAGCATCCAGAGAATTACAAAAAAAAGTTAGGATGCAGTTCGTGTAAGCAAGTCTCCTAATAAAAATCAATCAGAATCACAAAAAAGTAATGCCGGATATCACGATTTCCGTCATTCATTACTATTACTTTCATCTGATAGACACAGAAGGAAGAACGGGTTTTTTATGTTTCATTCTGTTTATATATACGGTTCGGAAACCATTTTAAATTGAATACACACAGAATCATTTTTTGCTCAATAATTAATTATAAAAAACAATAGGTTGTGTGAGAACCAGATAATAGTAAACAATATGTATTTTTTCACTGTTCTTGGTTTATTCTTTTGTAAATTGTCGGAGGTGTGGAAGTTAAGATACGAAAAAGTCAATGAACTTGATGGACTAAGGTAAACTTAGGTATTATAGTCCTTTATTTTGTTAAATAAATAAAAAATACACTTTCAACGCGTGTATTGCTTACATAAATTATGTGGCACTTGTTAACAATAATTTTAACTTTATTGTGGAACTAGGAATCTAGAGAAAATAATTTTTCGACAGATTTAACTTAACTTAATTTAAGACAACACTGACGTAGTTTTCCACGAAACACCAAAACACTATACACTGCACTCAAGCGCGTTTCGCCAACCAAGTTGGCATCATCTGGAGATGATTAAAATTGAACTCAGTTTTAATCATCTCCAGATGATGCAAACTTGGTTGGCGAAACGCACGTCGAGTGCAGTGTATAGTGTTTTGGTATTTCGCGGAAAACTACGTCAGTGTTATCCTCGCATCAAAGATTCCAACCCATTCCATGATTAATTTAAGACACTGGATGTGATTGTTATATTAATGTTTTATTTAACCAGTCATTAATTCACATCATACATTTTTAGCTTTTAAATAGGCCATCGTGCATACTATTCGCAGACCGGTTTCTGGTTTTTGCCTTCATCAGTGCGAAGTAGGCATATACAGAAGAGAAATTTCAGAATCACTAGTCTCTACATGAAAGCAGATTACCAATGAGTTGAAATCAGCTCCATTTACCAGTATCAATCGCAATGTCTGCGGTCTGCGAATGGTATGCACGATAGCCTCAAGAGGGATTTCCATTTATTTGGTAAAAAATCCTTTACTAGTGGGAAATCGCATTTCAAGCTTAATCAGTTCTCTTAGTATGATACAAATTTATAATTTATTAAGAAGTGTATGTTGGCAAATTTATTTAGTCTTCAATTAAATAAATTGAGATGATTTCTACTTTGATAGGTACTTATTTAGTTATTATTTCTAGTAACACTGACGTAGTTTTCCACGAAACACCAAAACACCATATACTGCACTCGACGAGCGTTTCGCCAACCAAGTTGGCATCATCTGGACATGATTAAAACTAACCTTATACTAATAATGTATCGCATTTATATCTAAACTATTGTCATGGTTCGGTTAACCGTGACCAACTAACCAATAAAGCGGGTTATTTTGGATTAGCCCTCTGTCCCTATTCATACTATTTTTACACTTTGTGATTTCCAAGCTTTCAAATGCATCTAGCTGTGTAGTGTTTGTTACATTCCTAATTAATCTTAAATTGCTAATATCTGTTTTATGGTTGTTTTCAAACGCATGTTGGGCCACACTAGACTTATCTGTTCTACCATATTTGATATGGGCCATATGCTCTTTGAATCTAGTTTGAATTGATCGTCTAGTCTGTCCAACATATTTTTGATTACAGTCCTTACAGCTAATTTCGTAAATCCCCGAATTTTCCTTTGTTTCAATTTTGTCTTTTGGATTGCCTAAAAGTTGTTGTAGTTTGTTTCCCGATGAATGAACCACTGTCATACCTACATCTTTAAAAATCTTACCAATATCACGGGTGAATCGAGGATCGAATGGAATCGATACAAATTTCGGATTTTCTCTTTCATTTTAAAAGGTCGAGGAATTTCGAAGCGACTCTTTAAACTTTCGTTTCCTAATTATTTTATCAATTAAACTTACAGAATATCCATTACTCGCAGCTATATCCTTAATCAATGCCTTTTCTTTTTCATACCCCTCATTATTGAGGGGGAAGCTTAATAAACGATGGACTAGAAAATTAAAACTCACTCACTCATTTTGTGTCGAGCACAATGGTGTCCTTAGGGATATATCTTAGAGTACTGGTAACTTATTTTCACTATTTCTAATTACTAATACATCTAAAAATGGTAGTTGTTCAGAGTTTTCAATTTCATATGTGAATTTAACTGACGCGAACGACTATTTAATTTAGAAACAAAGTTGTCAGTTTCAGCGATTTTTGTATCAAATACAGTAAAAATATCATTCACATACCTAAGCCAAACCCTAGGAAAATATTTGAATTCTTCTTTTGCTTCTGTCTCGAATCTGTTCATGAAGAGACTAACAATGAATGGTGACAAAGAGTTACCCATTGCTGTTCCTTCATGTTGTTCGAAGAAATTATCGATGAATCGAAAACAATTTTGTTTCATGCAAAATTTAGTGAGTGAAGATATTCTTTTACTACATTTTGACTGAGATTGTTTAATTCGAGTAGATCCTTAAGGTAGTCCAAGGTCTGTGGTATCGGAACACTTGGAAACGATGAACAAACGGCAAAGGATATCAAAATTTCACGTTGTTGCAACTGAATATTTTTTCACCTTATTAATGAAATCATTGAATTAATCACAGAAGAACTAGGTGTTGCAAACATAAACAACAAGCAACTACAGCCACAGTAATTTTCATTTATATTCCTTTTCTGGAACTATTATACAATTTTTCATAATTTTTTACGTTACAACTTTTTGAAAATTATGTGTTTTACATGGTTGGCGAGGACTCTCAACAATATTGTGGTCATTATGCAGAACGAACTTCTTACCTACATATCAGGGTAAAACGTTAATGAATTAAAAGTATTCATAGTTTCTAGGGCCATTAGCGGATCCAGAAGGCCTCTCAAGGAGTGGCCAGCTATACATAATAATATTAATAATAACTACACCTACCTATAATACTAAACAGCATGATTTTTTAAAAATATTTTTGAATTTCAAATAAAACATTACGAACATTTTTAGGTGCATAGGGAAAAAAAGAAGAAAAAGTATTAAGTAGGTACGGTACAGGGTAGTTGATTTATTTATTTATTTATTTATTCATTCATTCATTCATTCATTCATTCATTCATTCATTCATTCATTCCTTCCTTCATTCATTAATTCCTTCCTTCCTTCATTCCTTCTTTCCTTCATTCATTCCTTCCTTCATTCCTTCCTTCCTTCCTTTCTTCATTCATTCATTCATTCATTCATTCATTCATTCATTCATTCATTCATTCATTCATTCATTCATTCATTCATTCATTCATGCATTCATTCATTCATTCATTCATGCATTCATTCATTCATTCATTCATTCATTCATTCATTCATTCATTCATTCATTCATTCATTCATTCATTCATTCATTCATTCATTCATTCATTCATTCATTCATTCATTCATTCATTCATTCATTCATTCATTCATTCATTCATTCATTCATTCATTCATTCATTCATTCATTCATTCATTCATTCATTCATTCATTCATTCATTCATTCATTCATTCATTCATTCATTCATTCATTCATTCATTCATTCATTCATTCATTCATTCATTCATTCATTCATTCATTCATTCATTCATTCATTCATTCATTCATTCATTCATTCATTCATTCATTCATTCATTCATTCATTCATTCATTCATTCATTCATTCATTCATTCATTCATTCATTCATTCATTCATTCATTCATTCATTCATTCATTCATTCATTCATTCATTCATTCATTCATTCATTCATTCATTCATTTATAGTTACAACTACCCAACAGAAGAATCCAACTACAGGACAGGAAATTACAAAACATAATCGATACTAATTAAGTTAACAAAATAACTTAAATATTAACAATCCACAGAAAGAACAAGGTTTTTTATAACCCTAATATTACAATTAAAAATATAAATGTTTTCTTGAACCGACGCGTCGCGACGTGGAGTTTGAATACATGGTGTATAAAGGTGATAATTTTAACAGATTTGTTCTGGGAACTGGCAAATAAAATAAACTACCTGAATGAGTTTGAAAAGACAGAATATGAAGATAGACACAACTAAGTTATTTTGGACAATCAATTTGTTTATTTAAAATTTAATATAAGGTTACTATTATATAACACAGGTCTACAAAAAAAAATTATCTTGGTGCCGGAAAACTAAGCACTGATTTGAGATATTTTTGATGTGCTGATTCGAAAAGTATATCACGATTTTTTAGTAGGAGTTCTAGTTTTTGAGATACATTATAATAAATTTTGGTCTGATAAAATGCAAAATTAATGAAATAATGGTGTATTCAGAGACCAAAATAGCATTTTCTTACCTAAAATTAGGGTCTAAATAGCCCTACTGGATATTACCTATGACCATAAAATCCAACCCTCAACTACGTGATGCCCCCCATTAAATAATTCATGCTGACCGATAGTCGGCGGTGATTACGATCACAGTTCAGTTTGGTACAGAGTTTTCGTGACGAAATATGTTGTATTAAAACTATGGCTTCCACAAGCAGACGTAGCTGTGTAAATCATTCAGACTTTTTTGTTACATATGTGCTAAGTACACATTGAAAGAAAGCAGAAAACCCGTTTCTGACTTTGCGAAAAGTGCATATCTGGCTTATTTTGGCGTCCAGTTAGGAGATCAGGATAAATGTTGGAATCCACATTTCGTATGTAAAACATGCGTTGAACATTTGTGACAGTGGACAAATGGAAAGAGGAAGTGCCTAAAGTTTGGAATACCAATGGTTTGGCGAGAATCAAATACCATTTTGATTACTGCTATTTTTATCTTGTAAACATCAAAGGCATCAATCACAATGATCGGCACAAATGGACATATCCTGATCTAGATTTCTGAAGAAATATCCGTTCTATCGTTCAGCAATCTGCCTATGCTCTCAGATATTGATACATCAACGTCTGAGACAGATCTGGAGAATGTGACAGTGATTTTGAAGGAGCTTAAGCAAATCTCCTAAGTTTCACTCAACAAGAGCTGTATGATCTCATTAGAGATCCCAGCCTTCCAAATGACTTGTCTCCAGATTAAATGAAAATAACGCAATTCAGGTACTAATAATACATTTTATCGTAAGAGAGAAAAGGATCTGGTGCCCTTTTTCTCTCACGAAAATAACCTAATATTCTGTAATGATATAAATGGCCTCTTAGAGAAAATGGGCTTGTCAGAATACACACCAGGCGAATGGCGTCTTTTTTTTTGATAGTCCAAAGTGAAGTTTGAAATGTATCCTTTTACATATTGGTAACAAATATGGCTCTATACCTATTGGACATTTTACCAGCAGTATGAGACAATATCGCTAGTTCTAAAAATCATGTATGAAAAACATCAGTGGGTGATTTGCATTGAATCGAGATGGAACTTGTTTTGGCTACTTGCCACATAAATTTCTTGGCATTAGCATGGAAAAACTGAAGGCCGGAATTTTTCAAGGTCCTGCGATAAGACAGATCCACGTTTAACAGAATCAATGAACGAGGTTGAGTCTAATGCCTGGTGTTCGTTTGTTCTGGTAGTTAAAAATTTTCTTGGAAAGCATAAGGCAGAGGATTACGTTGAATCAGTGGAAGAGATGCTTTCCAACTTGAATAAGCTCGGTTGTAACATGAGCATTAAGATTCACTACTTCCACAGCAGCATAGATCGTTTTCCAGAAAATCTAGATGATTTTTGTGAAGAACAGGGGGAAAGATTCAACCGGGATATAAAAACTGTGGAAGAAAGATATCAAGGAAGATGAGATATCCACATGATGGCCGACTACTGCTGCAGTCTTCAGCGAAACTGTTCTGGTAAACCTCATACAAGGAAGTCTTATAAAATAAAGTTTTTAAGTGATGATTGATCATTGTATATGTCTATTTTATGAAATAAATACCTTAATACATATTTTCTGACTTTTTTGAAATGTATATAGGTTAAAAGATGAGATGATTTTATTATCTTTTTATCGATTCAAAAAAATAGGGCAGATATACCGCATCTCAGAATCTAGGTCTAAAAAAGCAAATCTGACAGTATTTTTGGATTCTGCATGCCAAAATTACCCAGAAACACTTAACAAATCACAGGCACCAAAATGTGTGTCGGTCTGTGTAATATTTCCGTCGAGTATTCAAGTCATTCATGTGAAATCTTTGTTATAACATATTGTTGATGCCTAGAGGGTGATAAACACCAACCGTCTTATGCCCTAGGAACTTTACAAATTTCCTCTGTATTTTCTCAATATAAAATTTATGAATTTTGTATCCCGGATTCCAGACTAGGTAAGCATATTCCAATTTAGATCTAACGAAAGCATTAAATAGTAACTCCAGTATAGCAGTTTCCACAAGTTTCTTGCTGTTCCTTATTATAAAACCAAGATTTCTACAAGCACCCACCCATATCATTGAAGGTCAGCAAAAGTTAATCTGCAGTTAAGAATATTCCAAAATCTTTAAACTTATAACATCTAGTTACATTAGCCTCGTTAATTGAATATGTAAATTCAATTGGCAGTAGTTTTCTTGTAAAACTCATGCACTAACATTGAGAGGTAATAAATTTTTTTCGCACCAAAGATTCAATTTATTTAAATCTTCCCGCAAATTAATAGAGCCCTCAAAGTTTGATAAATGTAGTTTTAGATCATCTGCATATAGTAGAGTATTACAACTAAGTTCACAGACGATGTTATTTATGAAAATAATGAACAAAAGAGGCTCTAGAACGGATCCTTGTGGAACTCCTGAAGTTGCTGTCATTTAAACAGATTTAAAACCCTGGTACTGCACATATAAGCTTCTGTTCTTTAAATAAGAATTAAAAAATTTGAGGAATCCATCACTAAGTTATTTTAGCAGGAATAATCCGTGGTTAAGTCTGTCTGTCAAGCGTTATATCTTGACCCCTCATATCTGGCATATTTTTTGAAAACAGGAAAAAAATTTAGTTACAAAAGTTTTGGTATTTTGGAAAAAAATTCAGAAACTTGACAATTTGGATTTGAGAACACAATTGAACGTCATACGCACTGGGTAACGTCCGATTATTTCAGTTGTTTTCGTTTTTTCATTTCTGCTAGGAGATAGATCATCAAATATAATAAAATATTTAAATACTAATCGTAACAGATAGTAATAGATAAAGTGTACCGGTTAATCCTTGTAAAAACATGTATTTTAAAATATACTAAATAATAATGATACTAAAAAAGTAAACAACAGTATATGTATGTAAATGTGCACCAGTTTTTATCATTTTCTATAACATAATCGATCGAAGTCCTCCGGCTCCACTTGTGCGCTTGTCCGCGTTCAGGGACGAAAACATCAACCTAGCCATGAGATCCACGATCCGTGAACCTTGGTCGCGCGAAATAAGGCCTTCCTTAGTAATCGCGGCAATCAGCTGTCCTGTCAAAGCACACTTCATTATTTAGTCGGTCATAAACAATCGCCGGGCGATAGTGAAACGTTTTATTCGAATAAACGGCGGATTTACTCATTATTAGTCACGATTCTGGACTTAATAGCCGGTGCCCGGATTCTCCGGTAAAGTGAGATGGCTCCCGCGAATTATTTCCAAGTAGTTATTTAGTGATAAATAGCGGAAAAATGAGTGCTTTCGAAAAACCGTGCAGTGAATTATCCGACGAGGATTACGCAAGGAATGTTATGCTAGACGGTAAGTTATTTGTCAAATGGAAACGAACACGAATATGATTCATTCAATTCGCAACGGTTTTGCCAATTGTTATTTATCCACGTACTTGTTTCTGACAGAAATTACTCAGGATCGAGTTGGAATAGATATCTTGAAATCAGTTTTCTGCAGTACATAATTAATAATCGATTTCCTAAAATTATTTATTAAATTAGTTGTAATAATTGTTAATCGTACACATAATTTAGAAGCTGCAACAAGCTCTACCTACGTAACGTTTATTCTTAAACCTCGGTTATTATTATTTAATTTGATTTCTGCATTGCAATTAATTAACTACTGCGAAATCGATTTTACTCCCCCCTCTATTCGCTCTTAGTTCAGATGTTTCGTGTTTTGATTCTAAAATTTATAACTTTAAACCGAGTTACAGCAATTTATTGATTGAGACGTGAGTCACATGATATATAACGTGACAAGTGCATGTGCATGTGCATGTGCAAGTGGGTTGGCATTTAACAATAGCATCCACTTTTTGTACGGGTATACATATATAATTTGTAAACTTAGGGCAAGTTTAAATTAAACTGCTACTAGTTCAAGTGAGGCATCGCCCTCTAGACTATCTGGAAGCTACTCGGGGGAAATAATGTATGGACTGTCATATATTTCACCAAAGTAGGGTCGCTATTGTCGTCATAACACAAAAGCAGTCAGTGTTATAGGGACATGCAACTTTTGATGCACCTGCTCTAAAAGCCAACATTTAATAGGAGCTTTTAAAATTCGTTAAAGCATTTCTTCACAGTGTCTTTTAAAATTCACTTTAGTTTTCTCATTAGTATATTTTCCGATATACTTGATTCTAATTTCACAAAAGATGTATACTGTGATATTAAAATTGCAACAATTAGTAATATATAAAGAATTTACCAATGACAATTCCAAATTCATACGCCTAATAGTGTCCCGCAGGGTAGTGTCCTGGGACCATTGTTGTTTTTGATTTACGGCAATATCTTGTGCCAGTGTTTTCAATTTTGTTTGCCGATGACATAAATACGCTTAATAGAGATACTAGAACAAAATTGGACTGTTTTTTCTAAAGTGAATGGTTTTCATTTTATAGGGGTATTACATACTTTTTTGGGACAAAATTTTGAAAAGAGATAAACGTACGAATAACGATCCAATATTTGGCATGCTATTATAAAATGGTAATCTAAGAAACTTTTTCCTTCCATATTTTTTTTAATAAAACGTGTGAAAAGTACAGTTTACCTAGAGGAGACAATATTTTTCTCAATTTTTGCACACCCTGTATACCTGAATTAAAGACAAAAAATTGAAGAATCAAAAAATATCAAAAAAAAAAAAATTTTATTTCCTATAATTTTTATTCAAAAGTTAATACTACAGAGAGTAATACTAAAAGTTGATGGCAAGTTACATCAATCCGATGATAAATTAGTTCCAACTGGTGTTCCTCAGGGCAGTACCCCAGACCCAATTCTTTTTCTTATTTTCATCAATGACCTTTGCAGCTATTTGAAAGTGACGAATGAGTTTCACGTTATTCAATTTGCTGATGATGTGGCAGTTGCCTCTGTGGCAAACAATGTTCCAGATATATCGCCAAATGCAAACATTTGTACCTCAGTAATGGACAGATATTGTAATGACTTTGGTTTGAAACTTAACGAGTCAAAAACTCAATGTTTACCCATATTACTTCTGATTTTAGTTTATTAGCTAAAATTGATCTTTTAACTATAAAAAATAGTGACTTAGTTAAATTGTTAGGTATATTAGTGGATCATAACTTAAACTGGTTTGATCATATTGACTCTTTAATAAAAAAAAGTCTACCAAAAGCTATGTTTTTTGGCAGCTTCGCTATTATGTAAATTTAGACGTGCTTAAAATGTGTTACTTTGGACATGTGCAATCATTGTTAAATTATGGCATTTTATGTTGTGGCAATTCTAGTAGAATGAATAATCTGTTCATAATGCAAAAAAAAATCATCAGAACTGTGATGTTCAAGCGTTTACCTATTCATGTAGGGACATGTTTCCCTCTTTCAAAATACCTACGCTACAATCTTTATACATCTTGTCGTGTTATCTGTTTGTTAAATCTAATATTAATAAGTTCACTTTGTTTACAGATCGTAACATAAATTACAGTCTAAGAGGTACCAATAACATTCTGTTACCAAAACATAAATTATCTGTTGTTGCTAATCGTGTAACTATTATGCCCATTAAAATATACAATCATCTACCCAGTTATTTAAATAAAATGAATAAAACTATTGTTACAACACTCCTTTTACACTTTAAAAGAATTTTTTAGTTCCACCCTGTAACACTGGCATCGACAATTATTTACTTTTTATTTTTCACACAATCATAATTTGCTTTTATACTTTTTTAGTTTGTTTTTATATGACCAAAGTTTGTTCTTATACTGCACGTGTTTGTTTTTATACATATTTTTTTGTTTATATATATATATATATATATATATATATATATATATATATATATTTATTTATTTAATCATATATATATATGAGAAGTTTCATACCTCTCACCACTATTCACTTCACCATAGTTAGTATATAACTAGCAAGTTGGCCACTATCATTTGTCTGTTCCATAACCTATGGCATACTGAAGAGAACAAATAAGTTCGAAATCGATCTATGTCTGGTTAGGAATTGACAAATGATATTGGCCATCGATCTATCATGATTTGAAGGAGTAATGCAATGCAGGTCGGGGTATTTGCCCGCTGAGTAGTTGTTTCCGTCAAATCATATTTAATCACATTAGTTTAGTCCACCTGGGCTAGGGGTCGCCGCTCTCGGTACTTGCTGTGATGCAAGTCGCTATCCGCCACAGAGACATCGAGGATGTCGGTCGGATAGTAGCATTCAGACCATATGAGAAGTTTCATACCTCTCACCACTATATATATACGTCTTTTTATACATGTAATGCATATCTACTGAAAAATAAAGAGATTGTTTATTTATAATTAATATTCGTCATTTTATAAGGGTGCTGCGCACTTCTTGGGATACCCTGTATATATTTCGAAAATAATGATGTCCAGATCCTCAAAATATAATCAGCTCTCTGGACAAACTGTAGAAATGATTTGGTGACAGAAAATTTAAAATCGCGTTTGAATCTACACAAACACACAAACAAACGGAATTTTTTTCTGGTCATTAAAAAAAGTATTTCAAAATATTTAATTATTGTAAATAATATAAATTATTAGTGACAACAGGAAAATATCGACTCAAATAAATTAATCTTCGAACAGGACACACTGTTTTTAAAGGTTTTAGAGCACTTATCAATCATAATTAAAAAAATTAAATAAATTTGTCTAGTCTATTAATTCATTATTAAGAATAATATACCAGTTGACCTTGAAATTTAGTTGATATCTAACGGACACAGAAACTAAATTACAAAAATAATATAACTAAAAATCCTTAAAATAAAGATTAACCTCGTTTTACTTAAAAAAAAACATTGGATTATCCTTCATGTATTACTTTGTTGAGAATTTCCAATTTTTTTTAACAATAAGAAAAATTATGCTCAGTGACTTTCCCAGTGTTTGAAACATAATATCACTTCTTCTCGGATTTCTGTTGCTATCATTTGAAAGAACTCCATTTCGTCAGAGAAAAGTAAGTCAAGTGCTACTTTAATTTTAACAGCTTTTTCTTCGAAACATTGCCCCACTGCCCGATATTCCAATTGAAATGTTCGTGTCCGAAATTGAGCTTGGCCACATGATGAATCCAAGGAAGCTTGGGGCAGTGTTTATATAGTATAGTTAAACAACCTTATGGGATTTCGAGTTAACATATTTTAGTAGTTCTGGACACAATCCCCAGAGGGCGAGGACAATATGTGCAAAATAATGCGACTGGAAATAGTTGAGAGCTTGGCTAAACCAGTAGGCATAGGGCTGGTTGGGACACCCTCCACCACTCCCATTTTTGTTCCCTCCCACCATCTCCTCTCAGCCACACAGACAGCGGAAGTATACCTCCCGTGTCGACCATTTCTACTCTCCCCCATCACCTCCTCACAGCTGTGGTACAGCTTTTTACAGGTCTGTACTTTTACTGGTATAGATTTTTATAGGTCTGTATATGAAGGATAAAAATAAGTATAATATGGATAACGTAAACATAAAAATAAGTATAATAAGGGTAACCTGCTACTATTTAATCATTTAATGTTATACTTATTATACTTATTTTTATTCTTCATATACAGACCTGTAAAAAGCTGTGCCAGTAAAAGTACAGATCTGTAAAAACCTGTACTAGTAAAAGTACAGACCTATAAAAAGCTGTACCATGGCTGTGAGGAGGTGGTGGGGGAGAGCAAAAATGAGGGTGGTGGGGGTGTCCCAACCAGCTCCATGCCTACTCATTATTTACTGCCTGTTAGTACTGTAGGATCAATGATAGATTGATAATGTGTGCCCATTCATAAATTTTAATCTATTTTACTATTAAGGTATAGCGGAGCAAGCGCTTAGAGGGTGTCATACAACCCATTCATTTACAGATGGGGAAAGAAGGGGATTAAGGGGAACAATGTTACAAATAATTTCCAGGAATCTGAAGATATCGTTTTCAAAGAACTGCTTGGGCCCGGACTCGGGAAGTTAGTTGTTTACTACCATTCGTCAAGTAATTTGATTTTTTCCGCGTTTATCTATTTGATCTGAATTTTTATTTATTTAAACAATAATTTAAGCTTCTGTGGATTGAGGTTATTTTTTCAATTATAGTCACTATTTTTTTATTAGAATTATAATTATGAAAATTTTATCCAAATAGAATTTTACTAGCATTCATAATTTATTGGTAAATTTTGCCAAATTGATGGATAAATTGTGAGTCTATAAAACTTCTAAGCACAAAACATACCTATGGCATTAAAAGAAAATAATTTAATAAGGCAGGTTATATATATATATATATATATATATATATATATATATATATATATATATATATATATATATATATATAAGATGTACATGGCTGATGCTTAAATAATCCCTGGGGTTTTATGAACCAGATCCACACCATATTTTGGCCTCCTGCGATAATCATCGGTTTCTTGAAAGCGATCAACTGCCCTGTGGACATTGGATCGAGGAAAATCCAATCTTTCAGCAACTTCGCAGATGCTAAAGCCAACATCAATTAAAACAACTACACTAACGGAATCTTCCGAAGATAAGTGCAATTTTGAAAATTACCAGCACTCAAACCAATCTTCAGAATGCAAGTCAATACTCATAGTGATTAAAAATGTTAAAATTCGTCAGTTTTTAAAATGATAAGGTAGAGAAAAAGTTGAGATGAAAAAATGAACAGAGAAGCTGCAAGAATGTAAAACAAATGATTCTACATATTTTGTGTACACTGAGAAAATTTTTAATTAAATATACCAATTTTTCCTGCTTTCCCACTTTTTGTTCTGATCAGTGTATGTAGCACATGATAAAAAAAGCTAAATTGACTTAAGACTTCCACCAATGGATTTCAGGAGAGGCTCAATTATCTTGGGACTCATAATACAAAAAGATATTAATCATTTCATTCGGAGCAAGACTTACAGATGATTGTATAATTTTCACAGAACGCCAATATATTAATTCGAGTAGTAATTAAAGGTATACTTTTATTTTTATTTCTTATTTATTTTATTATTAATTTAATATTTTTGTTTAATACTGTTTGGTTTCAATAATATATCCCAGTTACTAGCTGTTACATTTTCAATAATACATAAATATATTTTTGGCTCATTTCTATGCAATGAAGTAAAAGTATAAAAGTTAACGTTTTTTAAGCTTTTTAAAATAGTTTCAGTTGGTAACGCTAGAGTAAAACTATTAGCAAAATAGTATTAACTGTATCAATGAACATAAATTGGAAAATAATGATCTGATAAGTCACGTGGAAATATCAATAACAGTTTTTGCTTAATACAGTACATTTCCGAATCTGTGGATTCTGGTGGACAAGTTGACGTCATCTATACAGATTTTAGTAAGGCGTTCGACAGTCTTGATCATGATATTCTTTTGTATAAACTTAAGCAGTCTGGTTTTTCAGATAAACTGTCTAAACTTTTTTCATCATACTTGTAGTGCAGGCGCCAATACGCGGAATACCGTGGTTTTAAGTCTGGCGAATTCATTGCTTCATCTGGTGTACCACAGGGTTCCATACTTGGGCCTCTTCGTTTCGTTATTTTTATCAACGACATAGTAGATATGATTGACGTCAATTGTCTTCTGTATTCAGATGATTTGAAAATTTATTGTAATATGAATTCTATCTGTGATTCCCCTCAATTGCAAATAAATTTGAAAAAAATTAATGACTGGTGAAAAATAACTTGGCACTGAATGTGCAAAAGTGTAACGTTCTGTCTTTCACAAAAAAAACTGAACCGTATATTTACAATTATACACTCAATAATATGTCTCTAAATAGAGTAACTGAATTTAAAGACTTAGGAGTTATTTTTGATTCAAAGCTGACCTTTAATCTTCATATTAATGCTGTTGTTCTTTCTAGTTACAAAAACCTTGGTTTCGTTATAAGGCATTCATGAGGGTTTAATGACACTGACGTTTTGTTTTTATTGTTTAATTCTTTTGTTCTGTCTAAGATAGAATATGCTAGCATAATTTGGAATCCTGAGTATCAAACATATAGTAATAATTTCGAAAGTATTCAGCGCAAATTTTTAAAGTACGTACCCTTTAAAATCGATGGCATTTACCCAGTTATTGAAGCGCCACATGAACAACTATTAACTAGGCATAATATGTTGAGTGTAAAAGATAGAAGGGAAATGTATTCTCTTATATTCTTACGTAATATTATTCATAATAAGATAGACTGCCCTTCTATTTTAAGTCGACTTAATTTCAATATTACTTCAATCGCAACTAGACACACTGTCACTTTCTATTCACCAACCCCAAGGACCAATTTACTTAAATTTTCACCTTTATTTTGTTTATGCAACAATTATCATTCAGTTCAAGATAATTTGGATATTTTTGTCTGTAGTATTAACTCGATCAAAAAGTTATTTGTAAAAAGTAATGTAAGTGCTGTTTAATGTATTTCTTTTTTTTTGTTGCAAATGCATTGTAATAATTGTCAATTTTCAATTGCCAATTTATTTTTTCTTTGTAATTAATATTTCTTATTTTCCTTTTTTCTTTTTGTAATTATTATTATTATTATTTTTATTTTTTTTTGTTAATTGTGCTTAATTCCCATCCTATAATTAGTATGCAAATACTGTTGGATGGTGTATCTGAAATAAATAAAATAAATAAACAGTATTATTCTTTAATAAATTATTTTAACCAAGATTAGGTTAGATGATATCACTTGCATTATATGAATTAAGTTCACATGATTGTTATCGTCGCCCATATTATTGACTAATTTGTTACTTAATTTTTTATAGAGCACTTTGATAATTATTAAATTATAATGTCATATACATATACATATCTTTAAAATTGTATCATGGTAAATTCTTGTACGTTAAAAATACATCACTACTAACGTAATGACCTAACATAGTTACATAATTATTTCTTGATATATCTAATGAAAAAAGTTGTTTGGAAATATTATACTGATTATTTAGATACCGTATTTTATATCTAATACCTAGAACAGGCAATTTGTTCACATATTAATTTGCTCAGACTTAAAATCATGGTTATAAAATACAGTGTCTGCATTTTTTTAGCCTGCTATACAGTTATTATAAAACTGCAATGAAAATTTAAATTCCGAAAAAGTTGCAACATTTTTATATATAAACTTCGTGTTAATCCAAAGGCCTTTCAGATCCTGAATGTAGGTAAGACGCAATCAAAACAGCAAAACAACACTTAAATAACAAATAAATAATCTTAACATTAACACTTAAAAACAGAATAATTAAATTTTCTAGCAAAAAGTACACAAATATTTACATATAGATTATTATCGATCCCAAACATAAAAGGACGCTCAGATTAGGAAAAAAAGACACGACTCAGCATTAGCCACAAAAAACATATATTTTTAAAATATCAGTAAACTAAAAGGTTTAACATCAAACCCAAAAAAATCCATGTAGGATACAAAATACCTTGTCAAAATTGTGACAATACAGTACAACTCGTACCATTAGAAACGTGATAAAAATTAGGGTAAATTACGAGTGGCCGCCTGGCTGAATACCATGTTCGAACGAAAGTTACGATTGCGCATTAGAGTCAGGGCGCTTGCCAAAACATTGAGAGGAGCAAAAATCGAAACAACAGACTAGCAGATTTCGGTATCGCATCGACATTCGCGCTGCGATCGTCCCATGCATCGTACAGATGAACAACTCTAAACTGCGCATATCGCTAGTCATGTATCTAGTAGTCTGACCCAATATGTATAGGTGTACATAGAACAAACCTCTCAATACTTAGAAAAAAACCAGACAAGAAAACACATATTCAACTTCGACAAGATAAAATACTAGCAACAGAAAGTCACACAAAAAAAAAAGAAAAAATCTTAGAAATGACTGACAAAATAAAACCCTAACACCATAAATGACAAAATCTACAATAACTTGCCAAAAATCAAATAAAGTAATATTCCCATCTATGGAACATTTAAAAAGTACGCCACTGTCACAAAAATTTGTTTCTTCTACTTTTTGAAAAATGTTTGTGAACCAGTCCTGAAGTTTGGATTATGAACCATTTTTTCATGTCACGACACGATCTAAACATATTACAAAATTACTTCTGTGATTTGAGGGCCAAATAATACATTACTTACAATTGAATTGTTAATGCCAGGTCAGTACATTTAAAACAAATTAATGAAATTCGATAAATTTGTAAGAAATAAACATCCTGTACGATAATCTTATAATTTATAACCTCATGCTAACATTTCTTGGCTATTAATAAAATTTATTACCTTACTACCTAATTCTATTGTTATCAAAGTATAAAATAATTTAATTAATAATTTCACATACTGATTAATTTCATTTTTATCAGCAATTAATTGTTTCTTCAATGAAGCAAGCAGAGATGTTCATATCACTGCAATTATAGAACCATTAAAGTTATTGCCACGATTTCTTCAGTACCTCATAAACCTTATTTCTAGATCCTTGATGAATCCGAAATAATGACAAAAACTTAATTAGTTTTTTACGGAAATGTAATAATGAACGCGTCTTTAAAAGCATTTTTTCTCGGATAATGGACGACAGGGTAGAAAAAATCGTTCTATGTTGTACGAGATCTACTTCATACTCCACACAGAAGTTTAAGCTGCCACTTTGACAGCCCAGAGTATGTTGAATTTTAATAATGTTGATCTCTAGTCCCCTGTTTTAAATGTACGAACCCCATTATAGGCAAGAGTATAGAGGCTACGTAGCTAGAGCGAAGACACGGTATTGTCCAGGGGTTTAATTAACGTACAGTTTTACCTAGATTAAACGACATCTTTGATTCGAAGTACTATTTACAAAAATGAAAAAGCATGAAAGGTATTTCGACAAGAAAAACAGTTACACTGTAAAAGCGGGCAACTGAGAATTAGGCAGCAAAATTTTAAAACGGGTACCAGGAGAGACAAAACTGAAAAGGATAAAAATAGTAACAGTGTGTCAATCAAATCAACAAACAGTGTGTCAATCAAAAAAGGAAGATACAAAACTGACTGCTCAAAAAGCTCCCGTTTACTGCAGTGAGCTAACAAAACGTGGAGCGCGAAAGAAACTGTTAAATAGAATGCCAGGTAGAGACCGATGAGTCTAGCTAAATTTACCTCAGTGCATGATATGGCTACTGTGTTATACGGACTTACAAAAAAATAATTGACTTACTGAATTTGGTATTGGATGGATTGGTTATTTTGGAGCATCATTCGACTGTTGCATGTATGGTACGGTTAGAAGAAGCGGTTGACAACAACCGACTGGATTTTTTTAATAAAAAAGCAGGGGCCTCGAAACAGGTAAAATCGTACAAGTTGTATCAACGCAATATTGTTGTATTTGCTATACTGAAACAAAAAATATCGTCAGTACGCTGATGAAAACTGCAGTAGGTTATTTTTTTTTAAGGCTCGACTCTCAGTGGGTTTACTCGTGTACTTCACAAAATTTTATTTGCACTGTATATAAATTTTACAGTTTTGACGTAGCAGAGTAAAATTGCAGATTTGTACTTAGTGCAATGGTTCAAACCTTCGGACAAATATCTACGTCTATGGCTAACCAAATATGAAATTATGAACAATTAATCAGCTGTAAGATTATGAGGAAAACGCTGGGAGTGTAAAATTATAATTAAATTAACATCTGAATATTATGCAATTAGTCATAATTGACAGTATAACAAAGTGACAGCAAAATTATTGTTTAATGCGGCAATTACAAACCTGTAATTAACATATTCCTGTGAATATTGGCATGGTACTAAATGGCATGTAACATCAGGGAATGGTAATGTTGATGAATTAATATTCTAGGAGCGTAAAAAAAGACTTACATAATTTATAATGTTTGTACATGTGTAATGCTTAAAAAATATGCGCACCATACAAGTTTCACAACTGCATACTGTTGATTGTCCCAATCATTCGAATTTTCGAGCATCATATAAATTTAAAAAATTATAAACACTTTTTATTACTTGTCTAATTTTCACTTTATTAGTTATTTTACATCTAGTTTCATCCTATTCGGACATAACATCTGTACAAATTTAAATTATATTATCAACCATAAAGTGACCCATCCTTCTATTCAGTTCAGTTTATATTTAAATGAAAGTATAATCTGTGTATAATTTAGTTTACTTGAAAATGTCCGAATAGGATGAAACTAGTTGTAAAATAACAAATATAGTGAAAATTAGACAAGTAATAAATAGTGTTTATAATTTTTTAAAACAAAATGGATTTTCACAAAGTAACTTCATCTTCAATTGACTTTTTATCATATAAATTTACTCGTCATATCCAAGGTCATATTCAGTGTCATAATTTTAATCCGGAGATTTTGAGGCTTCCAATAGTGCATAATATATGCCAATTATTTGTTTAAATGTGGAAACGGAATGATACTAGATGTTATCTGATAGTCTGAGCTTTTAAAATTAAATTTAGATTACGACTATTTGGACAGTAAACTAAGGAGACAATTACTTCTTCAATAAAAAACAGAAAAAACTTTATTTCTTATTTTTATTTTTAGAGGACTTCCAGCCAGGTATATGGACAATTATTTATCCTACGTTTCGTCCGAGTTTTCGGACTTTTTCAAAGGTTAAAAGCTAAAAATAATGGTTTTACATAAGTTTTAAATTAGATTAGTGACAGAATACATATCTAAAAAAGTGTTTTCTTACCTAATATAAATTTTCTATTTTAATTTCATTATATGGGCTGATTTTATTTTGTTTTTCATCATTTTTTTTATTTGGTAGGTATGTGTTGTATGTACGTGTATTTCGACGAGTTAGGCAGAGAATGATCAGTATTTGGTGTCGTCGTTGTGTGTTCTTTTTAAGAGTAGGTAATTATAACAGCTGATAGTATACTTATATTGATGGTCCGAGTGACAGAGTTATTGCAAACATTCTCATGATATTGGATAGCCGCTGAGAAGAGATATTGCAGCTAGCACATATACAGGATGTATAAAAATTGTTACTATTGAATAAGATTGCGATATATGCTACTTAGATTTTCTATATCTGTTTGATAATTTACTGTTTTTTTGTTATTTTGTATTTCGGCCATTTCCAAAGACATGCGTTTTTTGGAATTTCTTTCTTTATGCAGTATGGTTGTATCCGGAAAGTTTAAATTGTGTGAATTATTTATGGCGTGTTCAGCCAATGCTGTGCTACATGAATTAGGAGTTGCTATGGAATTTCTAATTGATAATTTATGTTGATTTATACGTTTATTTAAATATTGTTGGGTTTGTCCAATGTAACACCTATCGCAATCTGAGCAATCAATTTTATAAATAACATGGGTTTGATTTAATTTTTCTATTGGATCTTTTAATTTTGAATGTTTAGGAAATAAAGTTTTTTCTGTTTTTTATTGAAGAAATAATTTCTACTTTAACAGCCAACAACTTGTAAAATATCATCTAAGGAGACAAATTTACAAAATAGTAATCAATACTAAAACTAATACGTAAATACAAGATAGCAAAGTGATAATCTTCTCACTTTATTTAATTGAAGATAAATAAAATAGTCACACACATCTTGATGACTTAAAATTTGTATCATACAAAGAGAAGTGATTAAACTTTAATCGTGATTGTCCACTAGTAAAAGATTTTTTTACCCAATAAATTGAGGCTATCGCATATACCATTATTTACACTTCGCACTTTCTGATAGTAGTGAACCTTGAATGTTTCAATACTACCTCACAAAATTTCAATACGAAACATACGTTGTCGAATCAAAAAGGTAAATATTTCAGTTTCTCAAACTTGACCCAAAAATCCTAATCCTAACTCTATTCTAACACTTTTATCAACATTTGAAAATTATGGTAAACATACTACTTTTACCTCCAAAACATAATGTCTAGATAAATTATCAATGAAATCTGTGGATGCTTTGTTTTGTAGTATAATTAAACAATGTAAATTTACCGTTTCATGTCCCTCAAAGAAACAGTGAGTCATCTAGTTATACATCTAGACGACCTTGACTAGTCGATTCGGAAATGAGGCAAATAATTGCTTGTTCATGCAGCGCTTTTATACATTAAGAACATCCTGTATAAGTGCGTTGTCTGTTACTTTCTTTGTAATCTTATGTTCTTCTATGTAATTAATAGATGATAACGTAATTTTCCACTTAGACTTATCGTGGAATCAGCCTTAATTAAAAATTCCAGTTACCGCGTTTCGGACGCTTAACTTTTAAAAACTTCGCTATTAGAAAACGAATGTATTGTCACTAATATTGTTTATTAATGTTTCCTTAATATTGCCCATTAACAGCTTTATGGGTGTTTTTACATTTAATTGTATGTTCAAATAATTAATTTAGTTTTCGTAAATTTCAATCTGGAGATCAATCTGATTATTTCATCGCACATCGCTGAAGTTCAAAAATGTCGCTATTTTGAATGGAAATTGAATTAATGTGGTAAAATGAAACTTGTGAAATATCACAAGTTTCATCTGTAATAGATTATTATCTGTCATATACTTATTGAAGAAATAATAACAATTATCAGTAAAGCTGGCCGAGGTCACCTGACCGACAGAGCCGTCATATGACTCATATGTTTACATCATATCATAATACTTGAATAAGTACAATAAATGAAAATAAATTTTAACAATAATGTTACATTTTATAAAAATTTGTATAAAACTCACCCTTTTAAGCAGATTTATGAAGTAGTTTGGTTGTCGTCATCACAAAGTGGGGAAGATCTATAGTATAATAGCATCAGGTATGTTTCTACAGCTGTCTCCGTCAACGATGTTCGCTTTGGTGAAAAAATATGTTTGTATTTTGAAAATGACCGTTCGACATCTACGGATGTAATACAAGCATAAGTAAAACAATCTGTGAACTCACTTAACGAAGTTGTAGATGCACCATCACAAATTTGTCTTAATTTGCTAAAATCAGGATCTCTCTGTAATACACTCTCGAATTTTTCACTAACGCGATTATTTTTTACGTCATTTATAGCCTGTAGCTGTGTATTTACGTCGTCCACTATTTGCAGCGATTCCACTAACGACAACGAACTATTTTGCAATTTTTCTATTGCGTCGTATAGTCCTCTATAATTGTTATTAATAGTTTTTAAATCTGGTTCAAGGGAAACGTCTTGAAAGCTTGTCTGGCTTTCCCTAATAGCTGCAGCCTCGTTAGGGTTGAACTGTAGTATCACAGCTTTTATTTGTTGAAAATATTCAGCATAATAAAAAGCCGCCTTCAATCACGTTCCCCAACGTGTAAGAATCGGCGCTGGTGGTTCAGGGATACCAGGACACTGTCTGTGAAATGCTCGAAGCCGTTTAGGAGATTTGAGAAATACTTTTTTTGTATTTGCTATTAATGCATCTACCTCTGGAAAACATTTTCGAATCGTTTCTGCCACAAGATGTAACGCATGCACTTTACACGTAACATGTAAAAACCTACACTTGTCTCTTTGAAGAGAACGGCCCACCACGCGCATTGTCGCGGCACCATCAGTCACAAACATCAATACTTGACTTGTTGAAAGTTTAAATTTTTCGAATGCTATTAACATTAACAATAAATCAAACATAAACTGAGGTGACAAAGGCATGCCATTTTTTTATTTTGATGTTGCACGGTATTGATATGACGCCGACAATCTGTTTTATGCCAGCACATTAAGTCTTGATTGCAAACTTTACAAATTATTTTGCATCCGTCATAGAATAAATCCGGAAATTCACCGATAAATTTATTCACTGTGTCCGCGTACGGTCATTTTTTACCCTTTGGCGCGTTTGACATGATGTATAATTTATAGGTACAACCTCACACATTAACCTTTCAAATAAGGCTGCAGCGTAAATCACTTCTAAATCGGCACGTGTGACGCCAGCGCAAGACCGTGGCTGTATTCCAGCCACCTCGGCCAGCTTTAATTATCAGTTAACAGAATTTTTATACTACTTCCTAACTGTTTTTATTAAACGACTTATATTTACGTGACAATTTGTTATATGCTTTAATAGCTAAAGGTATTTCTAAAACTTATTTATTTCTTGTACAAAGCCTTCATAAATAATCGTAATCCACGTGATTAATTAATACCTTTTAACTTGTGTTTCTCATATTATGGCAGTACCCGATGAGGATTTTTGCATATACGTATGCGTCTAAGGAATAGTTTTTAACCATCTTTTGCTGATAAGACAACTCGACAGTGCTGTTAAAGGTAACTAATTGGTCACGTGGGTTACGATCATTTATAAAGGCTCTATATTATATGAGCGGAAAGCATTTAAATTGTTCAGCTCTTGATGATTAGTTTTAGCATACAGTAATAAATGCATTACAGATATCCACGGTAAGGTTAACATTTTAAAGGCCTTAAAGTAGCTCCTGCACATCGTCCAGGTGTTGATGTTAGCCATGTATCTAATGGCCCTTTTGTGTAATTTAAGGGCACTTTCACTTTCACCAGAATGGCCCCAAGTCATTATACCATACGATATAATTAAGTGTATTTGTGCATAATAATATGCAAACAGATAAATATGTTCCAAAACATCTAGTGGAATCAACTTGTTGTAAAGAATCACAATTAGATTTATTTAGACTTTTATTGTAGTTGGTGCTTGGGTAGTTAAATCTAGTAAAAACCGATTTTTTTGCTATTTAGCACTGTTATTATTTGAAAACCATGACTGAGGATTCTGCATTTCGCTGTTACACGAGTCTATAGTGTTACTTATGTTATTGCTACTACGGAGTATATATGTGTCATCCCCAAACATAATGATATTTGAAAATTTCAGATCATTTATGTAAATTAGGAATAATAGTGGTCCTGATATTGACCCTTGTGGAACATCTAAAGTTGTCGGTAAGAAATTCGATTTGCAACTGATAATTTCAACATACTGTAACCTATCATGTAAGTAGCTAGTCAACCACTCTAATGTTGTGTAAGGACAGAAGCACACAAGTACGCGTTAAAGTGACGTTAGCCATAGCTCCTCAATACTAGTCTACGATTCCAGCTTGGCACTTGGTGTGGATGCGCAGAAAACCTAGCAAGAAAACCTACTTTATACATCGATTGTACATAAATGAGTTCATCTTGGCTCCGTGGTCTAGAGGTAACGTACTTGCCTCGAAACTTCGGGGTCCCGGGTTCGATTCCCGGTCGAGGAACTAGGATTTTTCTATGAGAGAGATTAATCGTAGTATACTCGGATATTGGGTGTGTCCATTGTCTCTAAATGTGTAGCCCTCTCCCACACAAGGTCATACCAGACCTTCACGGATAAAGGGGTTGTAATTTCATGTAGTGTTATTATTATTATCTCCTGGCGTTGGTGATTGTCCCTGTTGGCGGAATTAGGTCAATGTTAAATACTTAAATGATTAAAGAACTGTTTTCAATCTTTTTTTTTCATATGACAAATAGGTTTATTGCATTATGTTTATAAAAGTGTAATATCTTTTAATTTTTACATAGCTAGACATCTTGGCTCTCCTTTTGTAATAAGACACGGCACAAAACACGAAAGTGTGCGAGTAGCTTAAGATATCCGTATCAAAACCGGAAGCAGTGTAACTGATACCAACAGTTTGCACTGGTTAATGAGAAATTGTGAGAGTTTAGTGTTCAACTATATAATTGGCATTATATCTGCAAATAATCATTATGAGCTTTCCAATAATGTTATATTGCCTTGTATGATGTCAATCGTGCGCGAGATAGCCAGCTATAATAACCAAGTCATTGCATAATACCATTAACAAGACAACTGAATGAAAATAAAAGTCTTTGACTTGATTACTCAGACATGTCTAGATCTTTTCATCAAAATTTCTAAAGAACAAAACTACTCGTAACAAATTAATTAGTCATAATTGTACAGCTAGATTATACATTTTAACAATTATCATATGTCTATCTATGGCATTTTAATTGTTTGAGTTGTTAACCTAGATTTTGGCTGCAATGATAATTTCATTGTTATTATGAAAGGAAATTTTATTCTGTACTTACTGTTAATTAATTCTTCAGAATATAGGTTGGGTACTACTTTGCGGTGAAAAATGTCAAAATAAAAGACATAATCACAAATCTGAACTTAAGCAACAATTGGTGAATAATAAACACTAATTTTGATAAATAGATATGGACGAAGTCAGTACTTAATAAATATATCATAAACAAATATTGAGTATATCTATGTAATACTTTTAAATCATCTGAGAGCTTATTGTCTGAAGAGCAACATAGCACCAACTGTATAGCAATTTCAATAAAACAAATGCTGTATTTAAATAAAGAGCCCCAGTTTCAAAGCAGCAAACTTCGCACATTAAAATCTTATTGGCCACTCCAGTTTATTTGATTGATTATAAATAGTTTGGCCTATAATTTTTTTAGTGACTTCATTGACACCATCAATAGATCTATTTTTAAATTATTTGCTTAAGAAATATTAACAACCATAAAAATAGGTCTAACCTGGCAAGATCTTATTTGATTGATAGTTGTCGCTGATTGTACAATAATGTAGTCACCAATCTGTCAAATTTGTCGATTCCTCTGGAGTCCTTCAAGGCTCAATTCTAAGGCCTCTTGTATTTTCGAACTTTATTATTGATACTGTTACCTAGAAGAAAGTGTTCTCTTATACGCAAACAAGCTAAATTCAATTTGATCATTTGCATATTATATGTGAGACCGAAACTTTTTTTTGATGATATTAAATTTCAGGAAAATTTAGATCTAACATATTCGGGATACTCAGTGAAGTGGGTCGTCATAGTGATCAGTGTTCTCGGAGGTATGAGTACTACGCTGCTATCAGAATTGAAGACCATATAGGCCTGCCAAAAATTAGCTGAATGGTTGGTACTCCATATACTTACGACCCACGTTTCTAATTAATATGGCGCCATACAAAAACTTTAGTACAGTAAACCCGCATGATACTAAGACTAACAAGATATGCTCACACGCATGTAGTGGTGACGTAGTTCTGCAACAAGTTATCAAACCATTTGTTAAACTATAACAAATAATTGGAAATTGAAGAAAGACAACAGGACAACAGACTAGCATATTTTAGTATCTCATCGATATTCGCGCTGCGATCGCCACATCATGCTGGCCACAGATGGGCGACTCTAATCTGCGCATACCGCTTGTCATGTATCTAGTTATCTGACCTAAGCTGTACATAGTTTGTATTACAATATAGTTTCTTGTTTACCTCATATTTGCATTTTTTATGAGATTAGTTAGTTTTTAAATGTTATTTTATAACGTTATACAAGATTTTATAGATTTTTTTAAGTATATAAACGGTTGTACACATTGATGGAAAAAAATGTATTTTCTTAAGGTGGATTTATGCAGACACATTTAGCATTTATCATTTAAGATTTAATATTTAGCATTTAAATGGGAGATTTAAGAATGCTAATCCGCATTTATGCATAATTTATTTATAACTTATCATTTAAGAAGCATCCAATCAAATTTAAGGTTTCTGTTCCTGCCCAGATGATGGAAACCAATAAATAATTTAGTTAGGGATTTGTAACCCAACCTCACATGTTTATGCATGCGCAGTACGATTTTCATTTAACATTTAATCTAAAAGTTAAAGGTTGACCAACTCTTAAATGTAAAATGTAAAATGCTAAATGATAAATGTGCTGCATAAATTGGTCCTTTACGTTATGCGACTTTAACTCGGAAATGTTAAATGCTAAATCCTAAATCTTAAATGATAAATGATAAATGTGTCTGCATAAATCCACCTTTATTTCAAATAATTCATGTATGAATCATCTATTAATTTTAAATGTCAGAGAAATAATTTTTTTATTAGCTTTGTTTATGACTCCTAGGCTGCGACTTATCTACAAATTCCAATACCATAAGGAATGAACATGAAAAAAAACCTTTTTTAGAACAGTTGTAGTATAATTTAAGCGATTTAAAGTTAAACCCCTCAAGATGTGTTTGATATCTAAAGATATTGATTGTTGCGGTTGACCAACCATTTCCTTTCCTTAATTGAATTTGGATTGGACTTTTGAGTATTGACTGCCCAGCAGGATGGAGATGGTGGCTTGCATTTCACTTGATGCTATCTATAATTTCTACACTAATTGTCCTAAGAAAGTAAATGAAAAGATTGTTCCCTGTTAGACATTTTTACATTCAGTTGCATGTGGTTAAATTTGATAATCTTTTAGCAAAGATCACTGATCCGAAAACTATGCGTTGCCAAATCATTTCCATTAGAAATCGCAATTTTAATTATCTGAACTAAATCAATTCCCTGATGGGGACGATGGAACATAGTGATTGTCAAGATAATTGGAAGAATAGTAGATTTACCTTTCAAATTACGGAATGTTTTAAAAATTATTACAGCACTATGAACAGAACACCTGGAACAATTTAAAGAAGAACATCAGGGTGTTTCACTTTGAGTTCTAAGCAAAAAAAGTCCGATTTGTTACGTTATCGAGATAAACAGTTTTCAATTGTTACCGATAATACCGTGTGTCCCAGATTCGATGCTCACCATTGGGATCTCGGAAACGGCAAGTAAGAGATACAAGATCGGTTAAATGGGATGTGTTAGCCAATTTTATGCTGATTCCAAATCCGTTAAAAAATCACGGCTAACTGCAACCGTTTTTGAGATTTTCCAAAAAGAAACCGAAAATTTTGTGATTTCTCTTTTTGGCTCTAGCCAAGTAATCCTTAGTCAGACCGGTTTTAGAATTTTACATTATTAGGACACTTTTTGGAGACTAATATTTTGGTCTAGAAACGAATTCTCGTTAGTCTTTTGTTTTCGAGATGTCCGAGGTAACTTCTGTTTTTCTTATGGCATCCTTATTGGGTTTTTGGTTTTTCAGATTGCGCTTAAAAAGAGCTCTCAGATGATGATGTATCACATGCCGAGGGAAAATCGTTTTTCTAGGGACTGATTTAAGAAAAATTATGCATTGCTTAACAAAACAAAATAGTAGGCCATGGAGAATTTAAAAGTTTCTGTAAAACCATAGACAAGGAAGTTGCTTTTTCAGACGGCAACTAATTATTATCTGTGTACTTAAAATCTACTGTAAATTGCCTTATTTGTACAATTTTCTGAAATATCAATTTTTAGACGATCATTAAGGTTTTATTTGTCACAAAATTGTCAATAAAGAGTTGAAAATTCATCAAGGGCATTCTTGCATGCAAAGTAGTTAGTAATTAGTAAAATGTTAAAAATGCTTTTCTAAAATGACAAAAATAAAAATACCTTTCTCTCACATTTTTTTACGATTCCCAGATAAACAGTCAGCCAAGCATACACAACGCCCATTATAGTAAACAATAAAAATAGTACATGTCTACGTGGAATGAACTTACTTGATATTTTTTTCTATTTAAGCAACAACGTATCATGCAAGTTTGTCATTGGAATTCGAAATTAGCAATTTCAAGTACCTTTGTAACATTCCGTGAGTGTTTTACACCCGAGATAAATTTTTATGTTACATAATAAATGTCAACGCATTATGACAAGCCGATAAATTATGTCTACAAAAAACACCTTTGTCAAACGGTATTAAATGATACTTGTAATTCAAGCAAATACAAGGTTTTATAGGAGTATTAAATTATTTAACATATTCGATTCCTCTATCAATGTAAAAATAAAACGAAAAATATACAGATGATCAAAAAATGCTCCTGCGTCTTCTGGATTCATTTTTATATCTTTCTTGTTTTATTCGTAGCGTAAAAAAATTGAAATCTCAAGTCTAAACCACATCTGTATACAATATACAAATCTAATATAAATTCTTAATATCATGTTATTCGATGTAGGATTACTGACGGAATAGTTCCCATCTTCTTCAGGGTTGTAAATGTTTATACCATAATTTAGATTCACTCTGTATATATTTGTTTCATGTTTTGCCTCTCACATTTTGAAAAATTAATTCATCATCAAAATATTAGTAGATAGATGGATAGATAGATAGATATATAGGTAGATAGATACAAATATTTTAAATTTTATTCGGGGATTGCAGTCATGTGACCAGATAATAAAACGAAAAACTCTTTTTTTCTGTTCAAGCTTTATTTTTTCTTCATCAGGAACTCTAAAATAAATTACACTTAATTAAACCATATTATGTAAAAAGTGAAAAGTTCTTACAAAAGTGAGGTTCAAGTTAAAGTTACATTCATTGAAAAATTACAAAGCTTGATGAATTGAAGAAAAAAACACTTATAATTTGTAGAAAAAAAACACTTATAATTAACTGCTGTTGATATACACAACAACTGTATAATAATAATAACGTCTAATAATGACTTTTGCTCGAAAATTTTCTATGTAAGGTGTCAAAATTATTTTGTTGTCATTTCGGCAAATGAAGGATCTGTCGAAATCAAGAAAAAAAATTATGAGACTGCAATAAAAAAAATTCGGTGATGCCACTACTCAAAAACTAATGATGGTCGGAAATTTAATTTAATACAAAAATGTGTATTTTTACAAAATGAAATCAACCTGTCCACGGATTTTTCCAAAAATAAAAACGTATTTCAATTTTAATGAATTCTTTCCATACTTTAGTCGCTCACTGTAGTTAAGAGTATACAATTTTAAATTCCAATGAGTATTTCAAATAGTTTTCCCTAATCTGACAGCATGTAACTGTTGCGAATCGATTTAAATTTCAAAATTGAGAACAGAAAACAATTGATAATAGACTTTGTGATTACATGTAGCTTGATTAAGTTGCTCACGTATGAAATTGATCAAAATAAAGTGAAACCAATTCGCAAGTCTAATAATACCTTGTGGAAATGCAAAAAATGTAATTTTAAATGTGTGTATATAATTTTTTTTAAAGAGATATTTGAGGTTTCTGTATATCTGCTTGACGTAAATTTTTATATGTATATTTTGTGACCTTGGGTTAGTTCTAGCTTGTGACGCACGAAAAGTTATTTATTTACTTATAACGTGTGTTGTATCTGGTAATTATTATGCGTTGTAAGATAGTGCAATCCACAAGTAAGCTAGAACATATACAGGGTGGGCCAGCGAAAATGAAACAGGTGTGTTTTTTGCATTTAATCCCATTTTTCCGAAAAACGCTCGGACCCGTCGATATTATTCTCAAGGGATACAATTTCATTTGGTATTTCCAATCGCGCAAACTTTAACCTTTAACCGTTGGTGGAATCCACTCCTAATAGTCCAAGACAATGAGGTGAGAAGTTGACAATAATTAGGTAGTGATTGAAAATATTTGGAAGTTGTTCAGAATTTAAAACTGAATGTAACGATCGAGATTCAAGAAATTAAAAATATTTTATAAAAAGTTGCGCCGCTACCCTTTACCCAAAACGCTGAGAGAGCCGTAACAGATTCTCAAAATTTTATAGGACCAAAGGTGTAGAGGCAAAATTATACAAAAAAAGTCCACGACGGTATATATTTATCTTTTATAGTTTAGCCATGAGCCGCTCTCAAAGTTGTGTAATCAAAACCCGTCGCATTTCAGAGATATGAACCACAATAATTGTTTTTTTAAACGTAATACCCTATATATTTTTTCATCATCTGAAAAGACTTAAAAAAAGCTTTTAATGATATATAATACATAACATTTATCTTAAAAACTTTACCAGATTTAATTTTTATATTTCGTTATCATAGGAGGCCATTGAATATTAAATTTGTACAAAAATTAGTATAAACTTTATTTTAAATTTAAATAAAATGAAAGTAAAAATAAAAATAAATTAGGTTTCCTCTTGGTAAAAGTTTAAAATGTAGAGTGGAATGAAAAAATAATAACGCTGAAAAATTGTTTGCCAATTATTATTTACTACTTTTACAAAACTTATCATAGATAAGTACAACATATATCTTTTTAAACAATTATTTTTTCCGGCTATTTGCCAAAACGCTGAAACTTGGATTACAGAAAAGATAATGTGCACATTATGTTCAGTACAACTGACTCAATAATGTTATTTTTAATTCCAACTATTCTGTAAAACCAAAAATAAATAAAACAAAAGGTACTCACCAGTTAAACAATCACTTTAAAAACTTTAAGACATCTGCCGACACGTGTTTCTGCTTTTAGCTTCTTCTGGACAACTCACCCAAAGGATGTAAAGAAACTGAATAGTAGTAAACCCCAATGTAATAGACATTGATGGTTTCAGAGAACAGGATAATTCAAATTATATAGTGGAAATTCCCCGTAGGGTAAAATGAAACCATCAATGTTCATTACATTGGGGTTTACTAGTATTCAATTTCTTTACATCCTTTGGGTGAGTTGTCCAGAAGAAGCTAAAAGCAGAAACACGTGTCGGCAGATGTCTTAAAGTTTTTAAAGTGATTGTTTAACTGGTGAGTACCTTTTGTTTTATTTATTTTTGGTTTTACTGAACAGAATAGTTGAAATTAAAAATAACATTATCAGTCACACTGAACATAATGTGCATATTATCTTTTTTGTAATCCAAGTTTCAGCGTTTTGACAAATAGCCGGGAAAATAATTGTTTAAAAATATATATGTTGTACTTATCTATGATAAGTTTTGTAAAAGTAGTAAATAATAATTAGCAAAAAATTGTTCGGCGTTATTATTTTTTCATTCCACTCTATAAAACAGCATGGAGGTCATTTAGAACCATTTTTATAATTTTAGCATTTTTTCGTTCACTTTGTTTCATTAAATATACACACTGTCAAAAGTCTTGGACCCCTGTATATTGTAGATTTGGGCTATGTTTATTTTGTCTTCATTGTTAGGCAACAAAGTTGAGTTATTTAGCTAACAAGCAAGATCATATAAATTGACAGATAAAGTATTGTGAATTAGTTATAAATTTTTAAAAATATTCGTCAGGTTTAGACATATTTAGCAAAGCGACTTTGATACTTTTCTCTCGTTATAATGCCAGAACGTGAGGTTTCTGCTTTTAATAAGGCAAGAATTGTTGCTTTGCATGATGCTGGTCATTCCAATCATCAGATATCCAAGATGTTAGACATTCCTAGATCTTCGGTTGTGCGAATAGTGCATAAATATGAAGAATTAGGGACAGTGGAAAGAAGACCACGTAGTGGGCGGCTTCGAGTGTCAGATGAACGACAGGATCGGTATTTGGTTCAATATGCCCGTAGACACCGAAATGCTTCAGCTCCAGCCCTCAGGGCGCACTTTCAAGGTACGTTCCGTCTTGTTATATCGACCTCTACAGTTCGAAGAAGACTCCATCGTGCAAGTTTGCGTGCAAAAAGGCTTTTAAGGGTACCCACTCTTCTCCCACGACATCGAGCTGCCCGCTTTCAGTGGGCACGGGAGCGTAGTGATTGGATTTTGCAGCAGTGGCGATGGGTTTTATTCACAGATGAAACCAGAATTGGATTGGCGAGTAATGACAATAGGCAAAGGGTCCTGAGAGACCCAGGTCGTCAAGAGAGATTAAATTTTCCCCGTGAGGTTGCTCTCTAGAATGGTGGGACAGTAATGTTTTGGGGAGGAATAATGTTCAATCGCCGTACGCCGTTAATTCCCATAAATCAGAATATGACAAGTCAAGTTTATATTGAGAATATTATCAGGCCCATTATTTATCCCCTACGTGACGAATTAGGTGGCAATTTCATCTTCATGAATGACAACACGAGGCCACATCGCGCAAGAACGGTTCAAGAGGTACTTGAACAGGGAGATATTACCCGATTAGATTGGCCAGCTAACTCCCCAGATATGAATCCCATTGAAAACATGTGGGATTTTGTTTCTAGATCAATTCACAAATGCATGAACCCACCACAAAATGCGGAAGAGTTAGCTGCAGCAGCAATAGAGGAATGGAACAATATTTCTCAAGAAAATATCAACCGTTTGATTGTTTCAATGCACAGGCGTGTCAATATGTTACTAAGAAACAGAGGAGGTCATACTGACTATTAAGTTGGAGTTTACCTTGTTAAAAAAAATGTTTTGTTAATTTTTGTCATAATAAATTTACTTAAAAATTGCAAAATTTCAATGATCTCTATATATTTCATGGCCTTCTATGACTTGATGGTAATAAAATATAAAAAATTAATATTTCGTATTTAAGGGGCCTACTCGGGAAAAAGCTTCGGATAGCTGTGTTACTCTCTAGACAGTTTTTATCACAGAAACTCTGTGGTTTTTATACATGCGCCGCTGAATAATTTTGCTCTTGACTATACCTTCACTGGACGTTTTATTCACTGACTTCATTGGAGTGCGAACTCCGATAGAGGTAACACTTCCTTGCTCCATTTGTAGTGATAAAGATACTTATTTAGAAAATTCTTTTTTACCAAATGGTACGGAATAGAAGTTTGAAACTTGTTGAGCATAATTATGAAGATTCATTCTAGAAGACATGTATGAATTTTACCTCGAATTTTACCGATTAATATCATAATTCAGGAGATAATCACGTTCAAATTTCACTTATATTTACAGTATAAATTTTCCCTATATAAAGTGAAAGTTAATTAAAATAGATATACATGTACTCTCTAGTACACTTTCAACTACTGATCCTCCAAATTTGGTGTAATTTGACCAAACCGTATGGAAGAAATAAATTTTGAAAAATTACCTTACAAACACTGGTTCGATTAGCCCTCTTAAGATAAGTACCATGTGTTATATATCATTAAAAATCTCTCTTCGAGGCCTTTCAGATGCTATAAAAATATACAAGGTGTTCCATTTAAAAAGAAAAAAGAAGTTTAGTTCATACCTCTGAAATGCGACAATCAATTGTTTCTCTGCATGATTTTTGGAAAATACATGTAATTCTCTATGACTTTAATTTTCGGACTATTTTACATAACTTCAAAAATAACGAAGATAAATGGGGTTCTAATGTTCTTGTGACCCCCCTGTATTTCCTAAGTAATGTAATGGTTTTTATTTTCCACCTACCACATTTTTCCCGCTATATCTTCTGGTGAGACCAACTATAATAACAGTTTTTCTGAAAATTATATTATACGGTGGTATTTTTCAAGGGGTCATGTACCCTTCCTCCCCTCAACCTTTTGTAGTCCGTCAACGGTCTTTGGGACTGATTGATTTAAGCCTGGTCTATTTCAAAACTTTTACGTCTTTTGCAGTTTTCTTATATCTCTTTTGGTTTAGAAGTTATCAGACAAAATTCAAATGCATGTTTATTGATTAAGCGTTAAGTTTGGTACACTTGTAATTTTTCAATGTAAATATATGTTTTCATTTGCAACTAACTGAATAAAGACGTTTATTATTATTATATGAAAAGATACATATATATTTAGATTGTCATTTTATAGATCTTCCACGTTTTGAATAGGGATTGTATAAACGAGTGATTTTAGATGGCCCCATAGGAATAAATTTGAGGAACTAAGATCTGGTAACGTAAGAGGCTACGGTTATAGTCGATCTATACAACGACCTGGATATGTAGCAAAATTTCGTACAACTTTTGATTTTGCCATATTTTTGTAGAACAAAAAATAAAAAAGTTAAGAGGGGGACAATATTTTGTGAATATCCCTGTACAATGTACAGGGTTATTCATTATAAATTACCCACCCCTTATCACCGTTATTATTGCCTGTAGATAAAAAAATTTTAAATAAAAGTTGTGTGGTTATGGCTGAATTTTGTTAAAATGCTATCAAAAGTACAGTGCGTACAGATTTCAGGGGATACAAAAAAATTATATATTTTTCGGAATGATCCTTTGTTCCTGATTTAAAAATAAACCATATACCGTTTTTGAGTTATTAAACGTCGAATATCTTAGTTAAACTAGTTACTGTAAATATGGAAAAGTTAACATTATTAAAGTGAGCTATGAAAATTATAATAATTATGTTATGATAAGTGACAGTTATTTAATGAAATAATTAAAATGGTTTACAGTAAGGAAGAAAAAAAACCAAATATTTATACAAAATAGATAACAAAGATTTATTTAGGAAATTTAAATATAAATAAATGATCTCATAAAAAATTTTCGATATGTCTACCATTATTGTCAATGCATAATTGATAACGTCTTCTTATATTTATAATTGCACCGGAAATGGCTTCATTATTTATTTTCAGATTGTCCTGTCTTTAATGACTTGAATACTATTATTATTATTAGCAATGTCTTTTAGAAATCCCCAAAAAAAAATAATCCATAGGGGTCAAATTCGGACTGTTAGGTGGCCATTTATTAGGTCCAGTATTCTCTATCCATATTGGGAATACATTAAACAAATGATCTCGAATAGGTAGGACACTATGCGGAGTTGCCCCATCCTGCATCCAAATCATATCATCAAGTTCGGCATCCGAAAAATTCTGCAAAAGAATATTTTCTGCTTCTGGGATAATTATTTTCAGATAAGTAACTACAGTTAAAGTATAATCATAAAATATAGGTCTAACAATTTTGTTTCTGAAAATTCCACACCAAATGCTAACAGTTTTTCTTCCTGATTTTTTTATTTGTTTTACCAATGTTTTTCTGTTGTGCTTGTTTTCCCACGACTTCGATTTTTTCCTATTAAAAACTCCTGCCGTAGAAAAGGATGATTCATCAGTCCATAATATTTTAGTAAAAAAATCGGGATCTTCATCCAACTTTGAATCATCTGGTGACAAAAGTCCAGCCTTTTCCTTTTATGAGCCTCTGTTAAAACTTGTACGGGTAAAATTTTATGTGGTCTGTAGCTGTTATTTTTTGACGTACGTTGGATTTCGGAATAACTTTTTACCTAATTGATCGACTGCATTATTTATACTACATTCAGAATTTTCTAAAAAATAAATATTTGGACTTCTTCATCCTCACTGTAAACCATTTTTAATTATTTCATTAAAGAAATGTCATTTATCAAACATAATAGTTGTAATTTTCATATAGCTCACTTTAGTAATGTTAACTTTTCCATATTGACAGTAACTAGTTTAACTAAAATATTCGCCGTTTAATAACTCAAAAACGATATATGGTAGGGGCAACATATGGTATAATTTTGAAATCAGGAACAAAGGATCATTCCAAAAATTTAATAATATACAGGGTATCCCAATTAAAAAATATATTAGTTTTTTGTATCCCCTGGAATCTTCACGCTACTGTACTTTTAATAGCATTTTAACAAAATTCAGTCATAACCACACAACTTTTATTTAAAACTTTTTTCTATAGGCAATAGTAACGCGGATATAAAAATCTTATGTAGTAAAATTACGAAGATATAATCGATTTTTTTTGTAAATATTATGTTTGGGGCATTGTACGATGAGTTAAAAAAAATAATAATAAACATATAGTTTAATTATTTTCAAAAAACCATAACTTATTTATGGCAAATTTTGGGTTGTAAATTTGCCGATGATTGGCACAATCATGTTTTTTCTTAGCCTAATAATATAATAAAATCCCATTTGCTGCTTTGTTTGGCAAACATATGAAATAAGTATGAATTAAAATTTTGCTTCATTCATTTTCTCACTTTATAGATCAAACTTAAAATATTCAATTTACAAAACAACAATTTGTTAATAATCACGTAGAGAAGATAATTTTAATATGTTTTATACGCCAAATAAATTGTGAGAAATCAGTGAAATCGCAGACGGCACGCTCCAACAGTTACCAAGTTATTTATTAAAAAAAAAAACAAATTCCTCGTGCATGGCATAAAATGTGGGTATATAGTAAATGCTTTTCTGAGGAAAGCTGGTGTCCAGTCTTAATTATCTGATGCTTAAATTGAATTAAAGTAAAAAAAATGTTTTAACTTGGAATAAAATTTTCGGAAACAATATACAGGGTGAGTGCGTCCGGCTTCGATATCTCGAGTTCTATATGACAGGTAGAAACTTGATTTAAAAACATAAGTAAACTAGACAAAAAAGTCTATAACCGGAAATTGTTTTCGAATATACAGGGTGAGCCAAGACGATTCTACAGGGTCAAGCAAAATTTTTTTAAATGAAATGTGGCTTCCTTTCACTCCTGTATTTGACAACCACTTGGATGTAATGATTGTTGAAATTATACCATTTACACGTGTAGCTATATTAAAAATATAACTACAATCACAACTATCGATTTTAAGAAAAAATATGTTAGTGCCAGTTATGAGACATCTGTGTGATAACGCTCAGTCATTTTCACTTCCTAAAAGTGTATAGGGTGACCAAAAATGATTTTTAAATTTACAACTTTTTGAACTGAATTTTCTCAATTTTCTTCAAATAGAACACTTTGTATATTTTTGGACGATGTGATTGAAAAACAAACATTTTTTATACGTATATTCCTATAGCTATTATTTTTCAAATAATTCAAGAGAAGGTATTATAATAAGCGTGTTACATGATGCCCATAAAAACATCATATCTACAACAATCCAAAATTTGGAGGAAAGGATAAGAAATGCTTTTAGAAGTATAACTCAGACAATTTCATGAACACTAGAAACCTCATTTCAAAGTCACATAGAAATGTGTGCCAATCAAAATGGGCAACATATGGTGCACTTTTTAACACGCTTTATATTAGCTTCACCTGTATGTATCTATGTATGTATCTATCTATGTAACGGAATCTTTCAACGTAATTTTCACCAACTTCAAGACGTCTGATTAAATTGAAAATTTGCACACGTTTTAAGGACCGATAACAATACAATAATTTGAATGCGCATTGACGCGGTTCTCTTTAAAAAAAATTATTAAGCGGATGTCAAAGTTGTGTGATAGGCGCATTCGCCAAAATAACGGAATCTTTCAACGTAATTTTCACCAACTTCAAGACGTCTGATTAAATTGAAAATTTGCACACGTATTAAGGACCGATGACAATGCAATAATTTGAATGCGTATCGACGCATTTCACTAAAAAAAATTTCTAAGCGGATGTCAAATTTGTGTGATTGGCGCATTCGCCAAAATAACGGAATATTTCAACGTAATTTCCACCAACTTCAAGACGACTGATTAAATTGAAAATTTGCACACGTTTTAAAGACCAATTTTATTTAATTTTATTTTAGCATACACCATCCAACAGTACTTAAACCAATTACAGGATGGCAAAATACAACAGTAATTATACACAATACATAATACACTAATAACTAAAAGTAACAAAGAAAAAGAAAAACATAAAATTTAACAATTCAAATATGACACAAAAATAAAAACAGAAATTAAACTCAGCTAGACACATACACCTTTTTTAAACAACTATAAGAACAATTAAATATGTCGATTCTATCTTGCAGGTTATTACAATTTTCACACATAAAATGTAGGGGGGAAAATTTCAATAAATTAGTTCGTGGTACGGCGAGATAAAAAGTACTACCAACACAAGTTTCAACTCTAGGCACACGAAAACTAAGTTGTTCCAAGAGTTGTGGACAATCAATTTTATTATTTATTAATTTATTTAGAAAAATTAAGGCCTGTGTTCTTCTGCGATCATGCAGAGTTAATACTGAAAATCTATTAAGTAAGTGATTTTGAGGTATTCCAACAGGTGGGTATTGACCATCTAATTTAAAATAAAGGTATTTCAAGAAACGCCTTTATACATTTTCCAAGCTTTCAGCATAGACATTGCATCCCGGCTGCCATATTATAGCAGCATATTCCAGCCTAGATTTTACAAGTGCATTAAAAAGAAGCATTAGTACTGCTGAATCAGAGAATCCTTGAGAGTTTCTTATAACAAAACCTAGGCTTCTGTAAGATGTTTTAACAACTTGATTAATATGAAGATTGAAAGAGAGTTCGCTATCAAATATGACTCCTAAGTCCTTGATTGATTCGGGCCGATTTAAGGTAACATTATCTAATTTATATTGATATCGGATGGGAAAATGCACTTTGTAGCATTCAGAGGAAGATTATTCAATATACACCACTCATTCAAAATATTCAGGTAGCTTTGCAGGTTCATACAGTCTGATACATCATTAATAGGGCAGAAAATTTTTCAGCGTACAACAAGTAATTTACATCTAGATTATTTACAATATCATTGATGAATATTATAAACAGGAGTGGCCCAAGGATGGAACCTTGGGGCACTCCTGACGTGACAGAAATATCTTTGGAAGCAAAACCACGACATTCGACATTTTGTTTTCTTTCGGACAAATATGATTTAAATAGTTCAAGTAGCGGTAAGGATAATCCCACGCTCCCAAGCTTTTGAAGTAAAATTCCATGATCTAACCTGTCAAAGGCTTTAGAGAAGTCAGTATAAAGCACATCAACCTGAATATTCATATCACATGTTCAGCAATAAATTGAGTTACACAGAACAGATTCGTTGTTGTTGATCTACTCCTCATGAATCCATGTTGATGGATAGAAATCTGCCCCTGAACATGCAAGTACAATGCATCATGTAGAGCGATTTCTAGAACTTTTGCAAAATTACATATTATTGTTATCGGCCTGTAGTTCTCGACATTGCCTTTATCACCTTTTTTAAATACAGGACAAATTCGTGACCTTTTCCAAATATCCGGAATTATACAAGTACGCAATGATAAATTAAACAACAAAGTAAGAGGTGCTACCAGGGCATAGGCACAATCTCGAATAATAAATGCCGGAATTCCATCTGGACCTTTGGCAAATTTCGGCTTTAGTTTCAACAAGGCAGTTAGAACATCACTTGAGTTAAAATTATTAAAATGCAAATTTTGATAATTATAATTACTAATATCTAAATTATCCTTCAGAACATCGGATGGTTGAGTAAACGCAGTACTAAATTGGCTGGAAAAGCCATTGACAATAGCTTCCATAGAGTTTAAATGTTCATCGTTGTAGATTAAATTGTTTGGAATCCTCGATGTACCTGTTTAAGCAATGACAATACAATAATTTGAATGCGTATCGACGCATTTCTCTTCTTCTTTCGTTTTGTCAAAATATGCAGCAATTCAACAATAGCAATACAATAATTTGAAAAAGAAAATAAAAAAAAATTCCGAAATAAATTCAAATCAATAAATTTTGAAAAAAAATTTTAATTAAAAAATTTCGACAAACATTCTTGAATACTATTACATTTGTTTTCGTTTCATGACTAAAAAATAAAAAATGAATTATATTTTAGAAACTAAAAAAAACACGCTTCAATAGCAAACCGAACTAAAAAGTAAAAAATAAGAATAAAATGATTGACAAAAAAATTCAGTTTATTGTAAAAAGCATAGGGTGCTTTTTACTATACTTTTATGATAACTCTACTTTTATTAATAGCTACCAATAAAATATTTATAAAAATTGATATCAAGCACCCCACGCTTTTTACAATAAAACGAATTTTTTTGTCAATCACTTAATTCTCATTTTTTACTTTTTTAGTTCGGTTTGCTATTAAAGCGTGTTTTTTTTAGTTTTTTAAACTATAATTTATTATAATATCCTCTTGAATTACAACAAATATATATTTTTCATTTTTATTGCTGAATTTTGCAGTTATTGTTCAATAAATCGAAAATGGTTACAAATAACCATAGGGATATACATACAAAAAATGTTTGTTTCTCAATTCTACATCACTCTCGTCCAAAAATATACAGGGTGTTCCATTTGAAGAAATTGAGCAAATTTATATCAAAAACTTGTAAATATAAAAATTACATTTGGCCACCTTATAAACTTTTAGGAAGTGAAAATGGCACACAGATGTCTCATAACTGGTACTAACATATTTTTTCTTAAAATCGATAATTGTGACTGTAGTGATTTTTCTAATATACGCATGTAAATAGCATAATTTCAACAAAAAAAAAATCATTACATCCAAGTGGTTGGAGAGAGTCAATAATAATACAGGAGTGAAAGGAGGCCACAAATAGGTTTCAAAAAATGTTCTGATATACATGGCATTCCATTTATAGAAATGTTACTTGACCCTGTAGAATCATCTTGGCTCACCCTGTATATTCAAAAATAGTTACCGGTTATAGACTTTTTTTCTAGTTTATTTATATTTTTAAATCAAGTTTCTAGCTATCATAAACCCAAGAAAATATATTACAACATTGGTACGTTGAAAATTTGGTCATGCCTGCTGCTACCCTGCCCACTTATTTAAAATTGCAGTCTTTACCTCCGATAAATGTCAACACTGTAACGTCTTAGGAGACCTTGATCACATATTCTTTGGCTGTACCAAATACAAAGATGCCTCAACTAAACTTATTAAAAATATTGTTGTAATGTTTATGCTCCCTTCAATTTATTACCTCTGTTGTCAGTTGGATCAAAGAAGATATATGATTGTATTGTGAATTATTTTAAAAGATACGCAAATTAAACTGTAGGTTAAATTTTGTAAGCACTGTGTCTTCCCGTCTTCCCTTATGTTAGTTCCCCCTGTCAAACCGAGATCTCCCCTGCATTGTCAAAGTTATAACAATGTCCAGATCGACCCCTGGGCGAGATATGTGTGTCCCTGTGTATCCCTATCGGTTTCCTTCGCATTAATTTCCATTTTTCGAATTTTGGTTTAGTTACTTCTTTTAGCGGCTGGCTGCATGGTCTACGACAAAAAAACAGTTATCATAGAACTCGACATATCGAAGTCGGACGCACTATTGCCCTACCCTGTATTATCTTACACTTTTTTGGCAAGACTGTAGGTTATCCTGCAGGATCACAGATTATTACAAAAACCATAGTCTCTGTAATATTCTATACAATGACGTCAAATTATTTTCAAACTTTTAAGTAACATGATTTTATAATATAATAAAACAATGTGTCATACTTCTTCAAGTTTTATATAAGTACAATTGCCAGACAGGGTAATATTTTGGATACGATAACACCGGCACACAAAAAAAAAGTTGTTTGTACATTTGACGCCACCTACCTCCCGACATGTATTTCGACCCGCTGAATCCGAATTTGAAGTCAGTTTGGACCGTACACCCTCAAATATCGAGTAAATTGAAAAACCGTAAAAAATAGCGAAAATTGGGTGTTTCGGTAATAAAAAAAATGTTGTGGATCTAAACCAAGCCCAATTTTTATGTATTTCGATCCGATGAATACGAATCTAAAGTATATTTAGACCATAAGCCGTTTTAAATCTAAGTAAATTGTAAAAAACCCTCGAAAATTGCTAAAAATGGCACAAAATTGTGATTATGTTGATGAAAAAAATTTTGTAGACCCGGATCGAAGAGGATTTTTATGAATAGTGGTGAGAAGTATGAAACTTCTCTTATGGTCTAAATGCTACTATCCGACCGACATCATAGATGTCTCTGTGGCGGATAGCGACTTGCGAAGCAAGTACCGAGAGCGGCGACCTCTAGCCCAGGTGGACTAAACTACTGTTATTTATGATTTGAAGGAAACAACCACTCAGCGGGCAAATACTCCGACCTGCATTGGATTATTGTGTAATTTTTATGTAATTTGATCTGCTCAATCCGAATCTGAAATATATTTGGCCCATTATTCCCTCAAAATCTCAAAAAATCACAAAAAACCGATAAAATAGCAAAAAATTGCAGTTGAAAAAATTGAAAAAAAATCTATGAAACACGATTAAATACGTTTCTTGTATTTTTTATGCATAAAATACAAGTTTAGAATCTGAAAATGTGAAAAATTGTAAAATCTATAAAAAATGACGTATAAACAGAATGAAAATTCTTTTCATCAACATAATCACAATTTTTTGCCATTTTTGGCAATTTTCGAGGGTTTTTTACAATTTACTTAGATTTAAAACGGCTTATAGTCTAAATATGCTTTAGATTCGTATTCAGCGGATCGAAATACATAAAAATTAGGCTAGGTTTAGATCCACAAAATTTTTTTTTTACCGAAACCCCCCAATTTTCGCTATTTTTTACGGTTTTTCAATTTACTCGATATTTGAGGGTGTATGGTCCAAACTGACTTCAAAATCGGATTCAGCGGGTCGAAATACAAGTCGGAAGGTAGGTGGCGTCAAATGTACAAACAACTTTTTTTTTTGTGTGCCGCACAGTGGACGGAAACGCCGAAAAGCTGGCCAAAATAAAAAGGCATTGAGCTATTTTACTGAAATTGTGCATACAGGGGTTTTTTGTGTCGCTGATCAAGAATCCGAAGTTGAATTTTGAAAAAAACAAAATGGCGGCCATGAAATCCCCCCAAAACATACCAAAAATCGCCAATTATCGCTGCATTTTTACAAAACTTTGTATACAGTTTTTTTGGGTCGCTGATGAAGAATCCCATATAGAATTTCAAAAAAATTTCGGTCAAAAATATATACATAGTTCAAAAATTATTATTGAATTGAAGCGAATTCATGTGTTTCATTTGTTTCGGGAAAATTAGGATCTGGGGAATGGAATAAAAATGTGTAATGACTTTGAAAATTAATTTTATTTAATTACTATCTGAATTACATTCATCGTCGCATTCAAAAGGAGCCCACTTTATGGTGCACGAATGTGCATGCATCCGTGCATTCGCGCACAATTTGGTCAATATCTCGCAAAGATGCAAAAAGATACAGCTAATTTTTTATACACTTTTGAAAAAATGTTCATTGAACACATTCCAATAAGTTTCAACACCAACCATCACCAACCGCGTAACTTATGGCTTTTTTTGTGGAGAGTTTATGAATCGTTGCATGTACAAAAATGCACTCCACTTCGATAATTATTTGCTAATTACCATATAAATAAACTGATCTGATACTGAGATATTTTAATTGTACTTACTTTCTGATGCAGAATCCATTTTTATGACACAGAAAACTGCACTTTGAGAATTTTTACGCTGCAGACAAAATTTATCGATTTTTGAATCGTTGCGAGCTGCCTAAGTGATGCGCTGCATGGTCGCACAATAAGTAATTTCCTCGCTCAGGTAGTGAACCCGGACCGGTATTAACGGTCGTTTCTAATGCTAGGGGTACCACTACAACGATTTAAAACATTTCCATTTCAAAAAAAAAATCTTCATTTTTTTAATTTTGGCCAGCTTTTTGGCGTTTCCGTCTACTGTGTGCCGGTGTAATTTATCACAAGGATCGTAACATTTCCTTCAAAAAATCTCAGGACATTGTCACTAGCGAAAAGTCAATTAACCTCCTTTTCTGCAAAAAAACAAAGAAAGGCGAAAACAATTTATATTTGTTTGCTATATGAACAAATATTGGGAATTAAAGCCTTCACGTCGCTATTTGTTTATATTCGTTTGATTATATTTGCATAGTTTGTCGAGGTTTTACTAACGTTTTTTAAATTTCATCAACGTTTATACTATACCACAATATATCGAAGAAAACAGTGCATAATACGAATTGTTGTGTGTACAATAATTGTCACTCTAAGAAAAATGTGAATAGGATCAACTTCCACTATTTTCCCAAGAAAGACGAAAAGAAAGTTTATATCACCAACAGTTGTGGTCTCGTGTAGAATATAGATAGAAGAAAAGTATGGGAGGAAAGCATTATTGATATGAAAAGCATTAACTTCGGCAATACGTGTCCATTTCAAGCCAGAGAACTATAATACTCAAGGTTTATAAAGTTATAATAGTAAGACATTTTTAGGTTAAGTACGCCCACCAATTAATGCAAAATGGGTAAAAATTATTGAATTTACTTACAAACTTCCGATTAATATAATAATATATATTTTTCTACCTCAGAAAGAACTCACAAAAGCACTTAAAATGGGTATTTTGCCAATATTTTTCTGGGCATTTAATAATTTTTTTTGGCTGACTACATACTTTACTTGGTCAAATAGTATAAATAAATCTTATATTTTATAGCTAGATTTATTAAGTGGCTAGTGGCCAGTTTACACACTGAAATGGTAATTCAATATCCATCTACGGTAGTTGATTTTATCATATTTAGTTACCACAGGAAGATTGTACCATTGCATTTTGCAATCTAATATTTGTATTTTGCGCAAACGAAAGGCTTCACTCCTAATTCCATGTGTTTGTTTCTGTTATTATTTTTCCACACGTTTAGCAGGTATTAAATGACCAAGTTAACTTTCATATTTCTTAGCAATACTTAGCATATATTAATATATTTAATTTTGCTGACATAAGGTATACCGGGCGGCCCAACCCATAGAGACACTCTTGTAACTTTTAATTAAATGAATGGATTTTTTCAAATTTGGTGTAGTGATGCAAGACATTTCCAATTATGTGATTTAAACAACCACAATGGCCGACTTCCGGTTTCGATGCAATTTACAAGAAAATCAAATTTTTAAATGGGACAACCTGTTTCTTTTTTCATATTTGGATCCTAATTGTCAGGAGACATATGGTCCAACCCTCAGATATTATTTTGATTTTCAAAAAATGTTTTTTTTATTTTTATTTTTAATCAAAATTTCTTCCTTAGTATTGTTTTTAGGCTACACATGGTTACTCAAAAAAAAAACTAAGGTTTTAGGTAGATATCAGGTGATTAATAGGTACGTATTTTTTATTTCATTTTCATTTCATTTAAATTTCAAACCTACTCAGGGCCAACTTAAAATAATTTATTGTAAAAAGTTTAATTACAAGTTCATTTCAGAGAGAAGCTAAATATTATGCATATCGTGTTTTTCGTAATTTAAGGATCCATGAAAATTCCTTCTTACAAAATCAAAAATTAAAAAAAATATATATATAATTTGTGGCTTACGAAAGGTATTCGCACATTATCTAAGAAATTAAAATTTTTCTGCGGCAAACAAAAAATGTTGACCACCTAAATAAGTTTAAAAAATATAAAAAAGTATATCGAAAAGTCATAAAAGCTGCACAAAAATTTCACATGAGAACAAGTGTTTTGAATTAATAACTAGAGTTGGCAAAAATGCGCCGCAGGACATAGACGTACGCATCATAATAAGTGTAATAAAAGAAATTAACTAGTAATAAAAGCAATAAACTGTTACAATTTATAACAATGTATGCACAACTTAGCTTGATTATTACAAACTGGAAAAGATCTGTAAAAACTTTGCAGCATTATGTATGTTTCTATGGTTGTCTCCGTGAGTAGTGTTAGGTGTCGTGCTTATATATTGAGAACGACCATTCGACATCTATTGATGTAATACAAGCATTCTTTTATATATATATATATATATATATATATATATATATATATATATATATATATATATATATATATATATAGATATGTATATACGAACAGGGAATGAGTTAAACGCGGGTATATTTACACGTGTCCATGGTTTGCATCTTTCTGCCATTTGCAATTTTTGCATTTTCCACCGTGCAATTTTTTTCTTTTTGCGGGCGTTACCCGATTATTCATTTTTTTTTGCTGTAATGTAAATATACCCGCGTTTAACTCATTCCCTGTTCGTATTCATTTTCCTGGGTCCGGAATCCCACGCAGGTTGCTATAGTTGCCCGCGTGTGCGATGCTTGGACGATGCTCTCATACCAGAGTCATCCAAGTGGAAGCCACAAAAGTGCGACTGGCTCCCTGTCAGTGGTTTTCCTTTAGTGTCTTTTTTGAGTTTTGTCCATCATTTTAACTCAGCTACACCGTGCTGATGAAGACCAATTAGTCAGAAACACGTGTCCACGGTTTGCATCTTTCTGCCATTTGCAATTTTTGCATTTTCCACCGTGCATTTTTTTTCTTTTTTGCGGGCGTTACCCGATTATTCATTGTTTTTTTTTTACTATATATATATATATAAAACTTAAAAAAAATCTAATTCTTGCGGAGAAGATTTTATAAATACTGCGATATATAATACATTTTATTATAAAGTCCTTAACCTTTTTAATAAATAAGTCCATAGAAGAAGGTACATTTCCAAACATTTTAAAAAGTACTTGAATAAGTCCTTAACATTTTTAATAAATAAGTCCATAGAAGAAGGTACATTTCAAAACATTTTAAAAAGTACTTGAATAATTCCAATTTATAAGAAAGGAGATCCAACAAACCTAGAAAATTATTGACCAATTTCACTCTTATCCACAATATCAAAACTAATGTATGATAAAATTATTTCTTTTGCAACACAATATAATATTTTAAGTCCAGTACAACATGGTTTCAGAAAAAAAAGCTACGCAAACAGAAATCTTACATTTCTTGCGAAAAAATTTATGAATATTTTAAAAATAACAATGAAATTGTTGGCATATTTATGAATTTGAGCAAAATATTTGACATAGTCGATCATGTTTTGCTCTTAGATAAATTAAATAAATATGGCCTGAGAGAGGAAAAATGTACACCTGGATAGAATCGTATCTTTCAGATAGACATCAGTTTATGGAAATTAACAACGTACGGTCGAAAAATCTAGAAATAAAATTTGGAGTCCCCCAAGCATCAGTTCTTAAACCCTTATTATTTATTTTATACGTAAATGATTTGCCGAGTATTGATAACTACTATTCACTAGTCATGTATGCTGATGATAATAGTTACCTGTGTACGGATGTTTCCCTACCTGAGGTTATGAAAATAACACAATGTTGGATAAATTTGTAGCCTGGTATCAACAAAGTAAGTTGCATTTAAATTCATCAAAAACAGTTTTTATTATCTTTACACTTAGAAATAGCCATATCAATGAAAGTCAGTTATAAAAAATTAATGGAAAATCAGTACAACAGGTAGCCAATGTAAGATTTTTGGGAATATATTTGGACAGCTCGTTAAACTGGGAAACACATATTACTAACTTATGTAATGAAGTATCGCCAATTTGCTATGCAATTTACTGGTTAAGGAAACTTACAAATGAATGTACTGTTAGATCTTATTATTCTCACTTTTTATCAAGAATATCTTACGGAACTATATTTTGGGGAGCATCTAGTTATAGCATTAGAGTATTCAGAATACAGAAACGGGTTATCAGAAACATCGTAGGTGCATCACGATTGGCATCATGTTTTTCAATTTTTCCGCATAGCATAACAACTTGTGAAAATATCATCTATTTCGTGGGTATAAAAATCTATAAGGTTCAAATACTACAAAAAAAATGCAATAAAAGAAATACAGGTCCGTATTTAAAATGACATGCTTGATGATGGGTACGAAAAGACGAAACGTCATAAAAAAACTATTTACGCTAAATTGTAAAGGATAAAAAACGCCAATGAAAAAATGTTTTTAGTTTTTCGATATCTCTTCAAATAACGCCAGGAAAAAATAGAAACGAAAATTCAAAATTTTACTTCTTTTCTAATATCTCAAGAACAGCAAGAGATGTTTTCGATTTCTCAACGACATATTCCTGATCGCTAAATTCTGCAACTTTACCTCAATTTAACCAATGCTGTATCTTTTATCGTTTCCAAGATCTCTGTAGTGAGAAGCGAATTTGTTACAGTCTGTATGTCAATTGGCCGGAAAATTTAGCAGAATTAAAACGGCGATTGCGACTGAAAATAATATCAATTATTTCGGACAGAAAAAAATTTGTACAAAATTTTTTTTCTGTCTAGGATATTGCCAAACGATCAATGGAGAACAATTTAATATGATTTCTAGTAAAAATAAACCTAAATTTCTATTATTTCTTTTATTTTATTTTCTCACTTATTACATTGTGTTCATTAATGTTAACAAATTGATTCTACCGATATATACCAAAAGGCAAAAATGGGTGGAGGTTGCTGATGTAAAAATTCTCATTAAAACTATGCTTTTTTATATAAAAACGGTAGGTATAGCACAAGGAAAAGTAATTTTTTGTTTTAAACTTTCCATGTTTTGAGATCCTTTTCGGAAAAATTCTTCAAGTTTGTCCTACATTAATCATATAAGCAGCTATTAAAAAAAATATTATGCAATGTGCAGTAAAATTTATAATATATGTATATATGTATATATATATATATATATATATATATATATATATATATATATATATATATATATATATATATATATATATATATGTGTATATATATAATTTTTTTTTGTAATATACTCAATAAATAATTGCATCTGCGATGTTTCCCGTGGTACGCCTGTGTTGTCATTCATAAATATTGCAATGTGTTGCGGAATATATCACGAATAACAATGAAAGTGTTTTCATTTCCGCATGGCTATCAAGGTGCTCTTTTAAAGCCCGTTGGGAGTGGTATGTGGGACAATAAACTTGGTGTATATTGAGTTATCTATACAGTAGGCGTAGGTATGTAGCTGGTTAAATAATTCATTCATTATTCAAGCAAAACCTTAAAATTACACTCCTTCTTCAGCATAGGTCGATGAACTTGCATTGGTCAATAGGATTAATGGGTTTATATTTGCACAGTAGCGGTATGTATTTTAATGTTCACATTTTACTATGAATATTTTTGAAGTACTACTTTCAGTTAATTACTTGACTAAATAAAATTTTTATGTAATTCAACATTTCATAATATTTTACTTAGTTGTATATGTTTTATCCTTCTTCATATAAAAACAGAAATAAAATTTATAATTCCTACCTGTCTTGCATTATTGCTGAAAAATATCAACATTTTAATACCATTGTGGCCTGTAAAATAACTCGTAAATTGTAGACTTAATCAGATTTTTTACGCTACATTTAATCTGATGAATTTAGTAATTTAATGAAATTTTATACATAGTATACAACTTTGCAATCCCGCGTCATCAGGTAGATTAATGGAAGCTTCTTCGTTGGAATAAGGCACTATAGATGATTTTCCTTCCAGTAACTCTTCAACAACAGCAGAAGCGATAACATTATATTCGTATCAATAAAAGCTTGGGGTATATGATGAACCGTATGGGCACCTAATGACACTGGCGGACAGAAAAATATATATTTAATTTAAAAACAAATTAAGTTCCCCTTCTTGATAAAAGTTAAAATATAGAGTGAAATGAAAAAATAATATTAGCTGAAAATTTTTTGTTAATTATTATTTACTAACTTTTACAAATCTTATCACAGATAAGTATAACATATATCTTTTTAAACAATTATTTTCCCGGCTATTTGCCAAAACGCTGAAACTTGGATTACAAAAAAAGATAATATGCACATTATGTTCAGTATAACTGACTCAATAATCTTATTTTTAATTTCAACTATTCTGTCTAGTAAAACCAAAAATAAATAAAACACAAGGTACTCATCAGTTGACACTCACATTAAAAAACTTTAAAATATCTACCGATACGTGTTTCTGCTTGCCATATCGTCATCAGGCTAGCCTGATCCGAAGTAAGGAAACTTGTAAACCTTAATGTAATAAACATTAATGGCTTCAGAGAACAGAATAATTGAAATTATATAGTGGAAATACCCCTTAGGGTCAATGAAATAATTTAAAAACAAATTAAGTTCCTCTTCTTGATAAAAGTTAAAATATAGAGTGGAATGAAAAATAATAATATAATTTCAATTATTTTGTTCTCTGAAGCCATTAATGTTTATTACATTAAGGTTTACAAGTTTCCTTACTTTGGATTCTTAAAATGTGCCGGCTACCCTGATGACGCTATGGCAAGCAGAAACACGTGTCGGTAGATATTTTAAAGGTTTTTAATGTGAGTGTCAACTGGTGAGTGCTTTGTGTTTTATTTATTTTTGGTTTTACTAGACAGAATAGTTGAAATTAAAAATAACATTATTGAGTCAGTTGTACTGAACATAATGTGCATATTATCTTTTTTGTAATCCAAGTTTCAGCGTTTTGGCAGATAGCCGGGAAAATAATTGTTTAAAAAGATATATGTTATACTTATCTGTGATAAGATTTGTAAAAGTTAGTAAATAATAATTAACAAAAAATTTTCAGTTAATATTATTTTTCATTCCACTCTATATACATATATATATATATATATATATATATATATATATATATATATATATATATATATATATATATATATATATATATATATATATTTTTTTTTTTTTTTTTTTGTAACATATAGCACATTATGGGCAGGAACAACATTATTGTTAATTTTACTAATCTATTTATTGCTATATATTAATCAATGATATATATGACATTATTAGGTTTACGTAGATGTATTTACAAATATAGAGAATAATTTTTAAAAAACATATGCTCAGTTAATTTTTTTTCATGAGGGATCAAATCGTCTTGCTTTAAGAACCAACAGTAATCACCCATTATGGCTAGATCCCATCGTCCTTGATACTGAGTTTCCATTGTCCTGACATTTTGATGAAATCTTTCTCCTTGCTCGTCGCTAGGGCTGGGCGATTATGAAATTTGACAATCGAAAATCGAATATTAATAAATTGATAATTACCGATTAATCGATTATATCCAATTAATCGATTAAGCGATGATAAATTAACCGATTAATCGATCAATATGTCAATCGATTAATCGATCAATATATCTATCGATTATTCGATCAATCGATCAGTCGAATAATCGATTATATCCGATTAATCGATGCTCAATTACTCGATGATTCGATTATTTTAGGTTAATAGATTAATCGATCAATCGATTATTTCTGATTAATCAATCAATTGATCAATCGATTATTTCCACAATCGATTGTTCGATTAATCGATATTTCTCTATTAATCGAGTTTTTGAATAATCGGTTGATCGATTAATTGATTATTTCCGACTCATTGATTATCGATTAATTGGAAATAATCAATTATTTACAACATTATTCAAATGACTTATTATTAATCGATTATTCGTATCGTATGCAAAAGGTACAAAATGTTATTGTTCATGTACAATTCAACCATATTACTGATAAATTTTGAGAGTTAAGTTGGCTTAATGTTCAAAATATTTGGAAAATGCATCTTCTCGTCTCTGTTCAATTTCTTTATTCATTTCTTTATTTCATGGTCTCCATTTCTCCGGAGAAGTAAGGCAGCACCGGTGCATGGTCTATCTGATGCCTGGTCTTGATGGTAGCACAGTACTCGTAATACCGCGTTATGTCGACGGATGAAGAACAAAGACGCATATATCGGACATGATAATAGTAAGTCAGATCATCTCCGGCTCCTCAAGTCCTGCAATTAACATCTGGAACCTCCACACCCATCACTTTGCGGCGCTAGGCTAGGCTAGTCAATTTATCTAAATTTCGACGTCGTCTTATTCTCCACGTATGTCGATTCCACATCGCGTCAACGTAAATTTTACTTAAATATGGTTAATTCCAATTTTGCGACTGAATTTATTATACACTAGCTGACCGGACAGTCGTCGTCCTGTCAATTTATACAAAAATAGATATAGATAGAAGATAGATAGTAAGATTATTTTAATTAGGATTTAATGTTGAGACCAAGTTGCAGAGCACCCATATTGGAATATTACAAATATTTACAAAAATTAAGTAATGCGTTCATCGCAACGCTTGGTGCTGAACGATAATTTTTGTCTTTCCGTTCGAAGAGAAAACGAATGGCGCCGATGGTTTACCTACTCTCGAGCACGCCACGTACAACTGCCAATGGGAAAAACATGGCAATTCATGGTTCATTCCACACACTTCCAACGATTAACCTTGCGATTTATTAATCGTCATTGCGAATGCAAGGCGAACAGGAAACTGGACACGCTTAAATTGAAACGGCAAATCGGTTGGAATCAATGGTATTCTTGGAATCCCCTTTGAACTTTCCTATGATTATCGTTGCTTCAATCACGTTGTTCATCAGCTTCTTAACAGCGAGTCTTGTTCCATTACATAGTTTCAGTTGGTTCAGGTTGCGTAACATGATTATCACCGAGCCAGTCGAACTCGACTGTATCCGTTCTTCCAGAGTCATAATTGATCACGCTTGAGAAATTCTTATTCGATTTGCCTCCAAACGATGTCTACGCTCTTCATCAGTCTCATCGATTCGACGATCATGTATTTCTCTTGCGTTGCACGTACGCCGACCAATATTACGACGCCTTATTGGTGGCATTTTTCCAAAGACACCAAAATAATCTTTTCAACACACGAACGATTTTCAATGCACCAAAAGATCACCACCGATAACACAATATTTTTTTTCGTTAAGGCAAGAAAATATAATGAAATCACTTCGCAAAATGTCAATTGGTTGTCAAATGTCAAATGGTTGCAATACCTTTAAGCCATGCACGTTTTTTTTTTGTTATGAAAACATGTGACAGCAGAACTCTCAAACTGTGCCTCATTTCACGTCATGACTGTCGATGTCGAAACGCCAAAATTTAACAAAGATTTTCTTCACATAAAAATACCATCCAAATTTCCGACTTTTTCCGTGGATTTTCCAAACATTTTCTTTCATACAAACCTTGTCCTGACAATTACGAACACAACGAAAAAGAAATCAGTCAAATCGATCGAGACGTTCTCAAGTGATGCTCCGTCATACATGTGGCAATTGATTTTTATTTATACAGTGTGGAAATTAAGTATCGCATAAATTCAGTAATTCCGTTGATATTAATTTTTTGGGAAAAAATCTCGAAGGGGTATAGCGATTTCAACTTCGGCAAATATTTTCAGTCTAATGTCATTTATTTTCTAAGTTATGACGTCATCGACTTTTTTTTAAATGACAACCTATATTTTTTATTATTGATTTTGGTAGTAGATTTTATTCTGGTTCCGACCGTATAAAATTTTCAATATATTATTATTTGAAAAAATCGAGAAAAACCGTCTTAAAGTTCAGATAATAAAAATTCATTAAATTGAGTAAATTTATCTAGTTGCCGGTGTATCACATTAGTTACGGCTGTCAGATTTAAATAATTTGTAAATGTCACAATAGAACAAGTGTTATTATTTTGCTTTTTCTAAATTAGAAAAACTATTTTATTAATAAGAATGGTACAGTTGAGCGACAAACAGAGAATCGAAGTGTTAATAATGATTGGTTATGGCGACAGAGCTAGAACACATCAAGAAGTGTGTCATCTTTTTAGAGAAAAATACCCGGATCAGCCCATAAATCAATCAACAATTAGTAGGATTTAAAAAAAATTTTGGGAACATGGCGTTGTAAAGAATATTCCAAAAACTGGACGTCCGGAGACATTAAATGAAGATGCACAACTTGATGTGCTACTAGAAATTGAAAACAATCCACATTCAACTAGTAGAAGCATTGCTTTGAACCACAATATAAGCCACACTACAGTTCTAAAAATTTTGAAAGTTCAAAAATTCCACCCATATAAGGTGCACTTGGTTCATGAGTTGACAGAAGATGTCTTTGATCGTAGATAAGAGTTTTGCGAACAAATGATGGAAATTCGCAACCGCGATCCAATGTTTTTCCAGCGTGTTTTATTTTCGGATGAAGCAACATTTTGTTTAAATGGCCATGTCAATAGACAGAATTGTAGATATTAGGCTAGGAACAATCCCCATTGGATGCAGGAAAGTCATACCCAATATCCTCAGAAAGTTAATGTTTGAGCATGAATTATTGGTGACAGAATTATAGGTCCATTCTTTTTTTAAAACAATTTGACTGGAGATAGATACCTGCAATTTTACAGTTGGAATTGATGCCTGCATTAGCTGCATTATTCCCCAATGCAAATAACCCTGACCTACCAAATAATATCATTTGGTTACAACAAGATGGCGCTCCGCCTCATTACGAAATTATTGTGCGACGCTACTTGGACCAAGTTCTCCCAGCAAGATGGGTAGGGAGAAGAGGTCAGATAGAATGGCCGCTTAGGTCTCCTGATCTAACGCCATTAGACTTCTTTTTATGGGGGTACTTAAAAAGTAAAGTGTACAACAATCGACCCAATAATTTAGACGATCTCAGGCAAAGAATTCAACATGAGATTAGGTTAATATCGCCTCAAACTATTCAGAATGTGAGAAATGAATTTTATAATCGTCTTGGGTATTGTCAAATGGTACAGGGTTGTCAATTTGAACATTTAGTGTAAATGTAATTGAACAACTGTTATTTCTGTGCTTATTTTTGTGTTTGATGATATTGTTAGATTTTTTTTCTGGTTAAGCAATTTAGTTTCTTTTTATACTAATGTTTGCCTCACGAAGTTATCGTTATTACTAACTTTGAATTGAGCAGATAATAAATTTCTAGTTCGATTTTTCAACTATTTGTATAATTTCAAAATAAAAACGAATGTGCCGTCGATAACTTTCCGTCAAACTTAGGCAACTAGATAAATTTACCCAATTTAATGAATTTTTATTATTTGAACTTTAAGACTGTTTTTTTCGACTTTTTCAGATAATAACATTGAAAATTTTATACGGTCGGAACCAGAATAAAATATACTACCAAAATCAATAATAAAAAATATAGGTTGTCATTTAAAAAAAAAGTCGATGACGTCATAATTTAAAAAATAAATGACATAAGAAGCTGAAATTAGACTGAAAATATTTGCCGAAGTTAGAATCGCTATACCCCTTCGAGACTTTTTCCAAAAAATTAATATCAACGGAATTACTGAATTTATGCGTTACTTAATTTCCACACTATATAGATAATTTAGGTAGTTTCGACGTCAAGTTAAACCAAAATGTTTGCTGGGTGTGTTGTCCTTTGAAAAACAGAAGATGGTAGTATAACTTAAAATATGTCAAGCTACAGTACGTCAAAGTTTTATCCTAAACGATTTTGACAAATTCCATATTCAATAGCAACCCTATGTAGGCACACCAGTACTTCAATGCAAATAAGATGCATGTCAATCGCCATGAGAAAATTTTGTTATTTGTTCAAAACAAGCAACAATGTTGCGCTGCTATGTTATTAATATTGTTCGTAGCATTTTTACCGGTGCGAGAATTGCATAATCTAAATTTTTCCCGTGATGTTTCCTCAGGATACACAAGGCCATTGTGCTGCCAAATTGTTTCCGTCTGTTGTTCAAATACAATTAGTACAATCAAGAAATTTATATGGTTTGTTGGGCAAATCAAATTATCTAATTCATGTCAGATATCATTAACGTTAACGTTGTTTATTAGTTTAGTATTTATTAAACACTCCATTACATTGCAGTTATTTGGAGCGGAGAAGTGAATATGTGAACATGCGTGAATTTGAAAAACAATTATTTATTCATGTTAAACGCAAAAGCAAAAGGTAAATATGCGAACAAACATTCCATGAAAATAGGCAGCAATTCCATGGGGATGGGGCTATGGGTTGATTTGTGTATACAAGCACTATTATGGTAGGCAAATGCTTGTCACTATCATTATTGTGACAACAGATTCAAATATTTTTATAAAATACCAATATTTCATGGTTACATTTAAAGGTGTGTTAACGCTAGAAAAAATCAGTAATATTTATTCGTTATTTGTGATAAATAACATTAGCCGACATAATTTTTTTAACATACTACTGTTTCTATATAGTTACTACCTCCCTATTGATTGAAAAAATATCCAACAAGTCCTAACCCGTACCATTTTTATGACGAAGACAATAGGCCATATTTGTTATTATCACTGTTTTTGTTTATCAAAACACTATTAGATTTTATAATTTTTAAATTTTTAGTGATATTTGTTTGAAAAAATGTTATAAACAAGTGAATTAGTTGCATATTTTAGAAAACAATTTTTTTGCCAAATTATTAGTGGAATATGATTTTTAAAAAGTAAATTTTTTCTTAAAAATTTTTTTTTATTGTTATTAATCATTTTTTAACTTTTTTCATTATTTAAATAATAGATTAATAAAAGATTTTTTTTCTAAATTTATCATTTGCAATTTTCTACAAAGTAAAAAACAAATTTTTTTTTTTTCGCTTAAAATTTATTTGTTTATTTGTAATAAACAATGGTCGAATGTATTAATATCACCGGCACACACAAAAAAAAAGTTGTTTGTACATTTGACGCCACCTACCTCCCGACATGTATTTCGACCCGCTGAATCCGAATTTGAGGTCAGTTTGGACCGTACGCCCTCAAATATCGAGTAAATTGAAAAACCGTAAAAAAATAGCGAAAATTGGATGTTTCGGTAATAAAAAATTTTTTGTGGATCTAAGCCAAGCCTAATTTTTATGTATTTCGATCCGCTGAATACGAATCTAATGTATATTTAGACCATAAGCCGTTTTAAATCTAAGTAAATAGTAAAAAACCCTCCAAAAAGGCTAAAAATGGCAAAAAAATTGTGATTATGTTGAAAAAAATTTTCATTCTGTTTATACGTCATTTTTTATAGATTTTACAATTTTTCACATTTTCAGTTTCTAAACTTGTATTTTATGCATAAAAAAAATACAAGAAACGTATTTAATCGTGTTTCATAGATTTTTTTTCAATTTTTTCAACTGCAATTTTTTGCAATTTTATCGGTATTTTGCGATTTTTTGAGATTTTGAGGGATTAATGGGCCAAATATATTTCAGATTCGGATTCAGCAAATCAAATTACATAAAAATCCTCTTCGATCCGGGTCTACAAAATTTTTTTCATCAACATAATCACAATTGTTTGCCATTTTTAGCAATTTTCGAGGGTTTTTTACAATTTACTTAGATTTAAAACGGCTTATGGTCTAAATATACTTTAGATTCGAATTCAGCGGATCGAAATACATAAAAATTAGGCTTGGTTTAGATCCACAAAATTTTTTTTTATTACCGAAACACCCAATTTTCGCTATTTTTTTACGATTTTTCAATTTACTCGATATTTGAGGGTGTACGGTCTAAACTGACTTCAAATTCGGATTCAGCGGGTCGAAATACATGTCGGGAGGTAGGTGGCGTCAAATGTACAAACAGCTTTTTTTTTGTGTGCCGGTGTATTATTTTTATAGAAAAAAAAAATACTAAAAACAACAATATATTTAACCAATACAAAAAAATTTCTTTTTCGATTTTTTTATAGAATTTTCAATTTTGCTACTCTACAGAAATTAAAGTGCCTCCTTCTTTTAAGTTATTAACCTCTATATCTTTTAAACTATTAGAGATACGACAATGGATACACAAGTCGCTTTTATAAAGGACTAATTAAATCTTTAAAATGAGTTAACCACCTAGTTTGTAACTATTGTTAATCAGCTATTATACGCATTTGTTTATAAAAAATTAAGATTTCTTTGTCATTTTCGAAACTTTTATGACATGCTTATTAAATATTGCAGATACAGTAATAGACCTTCAAGACAATTTTGTTCAGGGATTAAATTTCTACCGAATAAGCTTTTGATCATATCCATATCTCTTATAATTTAAACTATGTATTTTTATTAATATTCTTCAAATTCGTATTCCGTTGAACTCTTTCTTCCTCACTGTCAACCATTTTGATTATTTCATTAAAGAAATATCACTTATCAAACATAATAGTTGTTATTTTCATAGCTCACTTTAATAATGTTAACTTTTCCATATTTACAGTAACTAGTTTAACTAAGATATTCGACGTTTAATAACCCAAAAACGGTATATGGTATATTTTTGAAATCAGGTACAAAGGATCATTCCAAAAATTTAATAATGTACAGGGTATCCCATTTAAAAATAAATATAATTTTTTTTGTATCCCCTGAAATCTGTACTTTTGATAGCATTGTAACAAAATTCAATCATAACCACACAACTTTTATTTAAAACTTTTTTTCTATAGGCAATTATAACGATGATAAGGGGTGGGTAATTTATAATGAATAACCCTGTACCTAACAACGAACATTTTCGGTTATTTTGGAAAAAGTATGTATATAAGTTGCTACTACGTACGAGGGAAAGACTATGATGTCATGTTCCTTTTTATTTCTTATCTTTTATTTTTTATTTCCTTCAATCACGTTTGCAGAGGTGAAAAAATATACATGCAATATGAATATTACTTTATAAACTAAGAAATTAATTTAAGAGATATAATTTTTTCTCCTTGCTTGATAGGTATTTATTTACCTCTTCAACCCTTTTCTAACTACTTACAGTATTTCTGCAAATTCTTCTTGTTTGAAATATGCATTGTAAATTAGGACTGATGACCTAATACATTTATTGCAAATAGTGCTATTTTAAAATAAGTATAATGAATTTCTGGCTGATTTATAGACGTGACATTTACGTAAAATAGAAAGTAAAAAGATTTGGCAAAAATTTTTATCACTGAACTGAAATTAATACGGCATTTATATGATTTTATAATAAGTATTCTGTTATTTATTTAATGCTATGCTAACAATATGTTTAATGAAGAAAATATCTACATATCCTGTTATATGCATATATCTTTAGCATTTATGTAAGTAAAATTTACTTAAATATATGCTTGGTGGATATGTTTGATTATATTAATTGACAATTATGTAACATTTATACTGTTTTCTAAAGGCACAGTAAAATAACAACTCTGTATAACATTGTTGGAATAAGGTAAATCTACAATATCTACAGCCTGTTTGCTTTGAAACCTCTTTTCACATTATATTAATAAATAAAATATTTTTTCTGATGTATATTAATTAATCCGTCCAGGGTGGTATTCAAGACTCGGAAACACATCCCATTTATTAATTTAACTTTAATTTTTTCAAAGTTATTTCAATAATTTTTACCGAAAGGTTACGTACAGTAATTTCTGAATGCATTCCACTCACGAATAATCCGTGGATAATTATTATAAAAACCGCTTTTTAATAAAAGTAGGTTAACAACGAATTTGTTTTATTCACGGTATTTAACAATAATACATCTTCTTGATATTCTCGCCAGATAATATTGTTAGAGATTAGCAGCAATTATATATATAAATAGTTTCCTTTTGTATTTAACCATTTGCCATGTTTCATTACATGGCTTTATTACATTTATATATTTCCCTTTCAATGACCTGGAAATAATTTATAGGAAAAATGTAGGTATTTGTTATAATAATAAAAATTCGAATTTTTTGATTAAAAATTAGATTAGTCACCACAAAATCTACTGTTGCTATAGTTTATTTAAAACTTATTTGCAACATAAAAAACGTCGGCTTCTTTGATGGGTGTAAAGGGATCAAAGATGCCGACGGTTTTAATGTTGTAAATAAGTTTAAAATAAACTGTACGTCCTGGTTTTCGATTGTTGCCACTTATTGGACTACCTCTAACTCTGTAAAAATTTACACGGAAAAAAAATCTAAACTATATTTAAGACTACTATTCTTAAATTAAAATATTATAGTACTCACATATCCGCAAGAATAGTTATTTTTCCATCAAAGAAAACGTTATTCTTAAAAGTCATTTTCTTAGTATCCTTCTTTTAATGATAACTAATTATTAACTTTTGAATAATGGTTCTACTTCAGCTTAGAGGAAGTTTCGAACAATATTCAATACTAACTTATACTCAATCTAAGATTTCATTTATTCAGTTTAAAAGTAGAGATATTGCGATCTGTTACATTTAACACTTAATGTAAGAAATGTGTTATTTCGTTCAACAACTGTATTATTTAAACAAAACTGATGAATTACTTGAATCAATAAATATTTGATGTTGACTGAAATCTTTTCTTTCTTGGTTTAATATTGCGATCTATTAAATTTACCACTTAATGTAAGGATAAATTTCATTTCGTTCAACAATTGTATTATTTAAATAACACTTTTTCCTTTTCTTTTTTGGAACTTACTACCACATGAATAATTCTTGGTTATCTAAAAAATATAGTTAGTTACCAGTATGTTACTAGAAAAATAAACCTCTGCGCTTGTGACTTTACAATAAAAGATTAGTCAGAGAGTGTTTTTTGAAACGTTAAGGAATTATATTATTATTTTTTTTGTCTCATATTAGTTGACAAAACATACCCTCTGACTAATCTTTTGACGTAAAGTCACAAGTGCAGAGGATTATTTTTCCAGTAACATACTGGATAACTAACTATATTTTTTAGATAACGAAGAATTGTTCATGTGGTAGTAAGTCCCAAAAAAGAAAAGAAAAAAAGCTTTATTTAAATAATGCAATTGTTGAACGAAATGAAATTTATCCTTACATTAAGTTGTAAATTTAGAGAATGCCACAAATATTGTTCAGGCAATATTTAAATAAAACCGATAAATTATTTGATCAAATTTGAATTTCTGGTATTGGCTAAGGACTTTTCAGAATTAGAAGACGTTTTTATGAAGAATGATGTTTTATTAAGAAACCAAAAACAAAATATTTTACAAGTATAAGTCCATTCGTGAACACACTGTGGATAAAACTTCAAAATTACCACAGTAAGGCACATTATTTCTTTATGAGCCATTACGTGTTTTATGAATTTTATTCTCTTTCCGATTTGAGGAATTAGTTTTATAATCTGTTCTTCTGAAATTTCTAGTAAATTGTCCAACGTTAGTTGATTTTCTTGACCTAGAAAACAATTTTTTATGTTATTAAAGTATAAATAACTTAAACAAATCATTGTTATGGCATAACAAGTTTTCTACATATGAAACCGAAATTTTTAAGCCCATTTGAATATTCACAAAATTTCCATGCATGTATACAAAATGTAAATAGGTAGCTAAAATACATAATAATTAATATGTTAGCTTAGCATTTTTGGCAAGAACAAAGAATTTTAATCCTACACTGATAATAAATTAATATGATCAATGACTTCTTAAAGTCATTGATTAATAATGTTGTATACAGGTACACATCAAGGTGCATGACTGGTAAGTCGCCGTATTCCTTTCAAGGGATATTAGTAGAACTCATTGGCAACTGATTTAACTATAATATGCATAGTACAAAACCTAACAGTTTTTGAGATATTTTACTATTATTTTTTTTTAGAAGTATCCCTTGCCCTTATGTGTTTCAAAAAATATGCGTCATCGCTTAAGCGGAGATTTCTCACTCAAAAATAAGACAAACTATCAACATGGGTCCATTCAACACCTCCTAAAATACATATAGGAGTTGTTGGTCCATTGCTGTTTCGTACTTGAAATGCAGAATGTTGAAGTTTTATTATTATTTCGGTTAATTTTGTAAAGAAAATATATACACCACTGATTTCTTTAGTTTTAGATGGCACAGTTATGTAGACAGTTAATTGCTGAAAAGAAGTCACCTCTTGATTTTTGTCAGATTTAAGTTTCGTGTAGGAGTACCTCTCATCTGTACTCTTGAAAAGGGCCTAAAAAGCGGAAACACGTGTAGAGTGAAAATACAATTTTGAAACATTTAAAAGCAAATTTTCTTTGTTTATTTAAAATATTTAATAATGTTTTACAAGGAGTCAACCGTAGAATCAATACAATGTATAAATAGTTTTTTTTTACGTAGGGTACTTAATAGCATTATTTTTTTTTTAACAGACTTAAAAATACTTTAAAATTTGCATTTATCTTCTACACGATGCCAGTATCTAAAAAACGTCAAGAGGTGACATTTTTTTGGCAATTAACTTTCTACATAATTGGGCCATTAAAAACTAAAAAAAAGAGTGACGTATAAAATTTTCACAGTTAACGCAAAGAAAAATAAAACTTCAATATCTCAGAAACGAAGCAAATATGGACCTATGTTGATAGGAATTAGATATAATATTTGTCTTATTTTTGAGTATAGAATCTCCGTTTAAGCGATGGCACATGTTTTTCGAAACACCCCGTATATCTTTAATTTGAAAACAATGGACGCTCTACCTGTACCTAGTATTTTTTGTATTATTTATGGAAGTAAAATATAGTTTTTAAAACTTCATATAAACCTCATTCGAAATATAATATATAAAGTAGAGAAGTTTTTAAATAATTTGCACGTTTAATGCATTATCAAGTTTTAAAAATAATTTTCTATGAACGTACGATTGGGTTGAAATTTTTTTCACAGATGTAGTTTTTAGCTCATCTTTTTATCTTATTAAAGTATTTAACCTAATTTTTGTTACATAACTATGTAAGCTAACGCAGGAAACTGAAATATTAAAGAAAGTTTTATTATTTTTTTATTTTAAAAATAAAATATCCCAAAAACTATTAGATCTCTAAGTCAATTGCAAATGAGTTCTACTAACCCACCCTCAAAGGAATAAGCCGACTTATCAGTCACCCTGTATATGTATTGTATAATAAAACGCCACTACAATAAAAATGCAGATCTTGACTATAGATTGTATATAATACACAAGCAAAAATTATCAAAAAGGAAAATAACTTGGGAAATCTATACACAACCATTAAACTTCACATGAATACCTTTTTACCTACAATATAGTGACGTTGTGTATTCATTTCTTGTAAAGTATAACGTAATTAAAATAGCTTGCATGCAGTTAAACCAGAATTATTAAACTTACTAATATTGAAATTAAGGACTCCAAGTCCCAACTTGCTAATAGCTCTGCGTAGACTCATTAACTTCTATTTCACAGTTCATAATGTTAATATACTTCTTTTTCAAGTGTAACTTTACATTTACATATTATTTCATAATAATCAACATTTATAAACAAACTACAGCACACACAATTCGACGCATAGTAGGTAAGGTATGTAGTCTTTGTTTGGCAAAGGCATAGCTTTCTACCTCCCACCACTGCGCGATTCATTTGTTTCAACATTAGAACACTTCACATTGAGTTTAGCAAGTATTCAATCAAGGATAACAGTTATTGGATTAATAGTACGTATAATTCATCCAGCAAAGTTGTTTGTAGTTTTATTCCAAGAGTAGTATTCTTATGTCAAGAAAAACATTTAAATAAGAATTTGGAAACACTGAATTATCGGCGTTGGATTTCTTCTTGTGAGGATATTGTAACTTCGATGGTGTCAAGTCATTTTCATTCATATTTTGAACCGTTACAATATGTCTCGATACAATTAAAAACCTAAAATACATTGCTCAAGAAATAGAAGTTATTGGTGAAGAACTCCTAGTCAAAGTTATGGATAAATTAGGGAATAGATTACAACAGTGCCTAGAAGCCAATTAACGTCATTTGGATAAAACTGTTTTTAAGTAATATAGTTATTGTTTCTTACAACATTCTTTTATTTTATTATTCACTGATCTTTTGAAAATAGACCATACCTGTTGTTGATCCCTGTATAAAATAGTATCCTAACTTTTTTCTAAAATTTCTAGAGGTTTGTCTGAACTGAACTGGCGCAACTATTAAAAATACAGTTTCTGCAATACTTTTCTTAGTTCCTAGATGAAAGTTTAGTTAGATAATTAATTTCAGATTAGATGTTTGATGGGAGTTCACGTTTTTCAAAGATCACTCGTGTTTCTGTAATAATAAATTGTTACCACTGAAACGGGAACGTTTCTCATATTAGTCATGCAGAAGATCAATTTTTTATACACGAAAATGTAATGAGGAAAAAGTTAAATGATTAAAAAATTTTAAATAATTATTTATAGTCCTACCTACATTATTGCAAGATGTTATTATCTTCCTATTTAATGCATCCAGGCTAAGTTTCTAATTTAAACAGCATGTATGTTTGCTTTTAGTTAGAGCTGAGTAAATTATTTCTTCCCAGTTTAAAAATTATACTATAAGTATTATGACGTCTTTATTTTGCTAAAGTTTGGTTACTGTTCACATTTATTTAGTATATTTTTCTTTTTCAGGTAAATATCAGACACTGATTGTTCGTAACTATTAACATTTGACTTTGATGAAAATTATGTAAGTATAAAAACAATTTTAGAAAATATTTGAAAAATTTTCTAATTAGTAATTAATTATTTTAAAATACTATTTTTTGATCCAAATATTTTTGCCATTTTAAAAAAGTGAGCGTTTCTTGTGACTTTTTATTTTCTTATATCTAATATAAGGAAGTATAGTAATCGTGATTTTTTTTCGACCTCGAGAATTTGATTGATATACAGGGTGGAGTAATAGTGCGTCGGACCTCAATATCTCGAATTCTACGATAGCTAGAATTTTTAAAAAAAAACTAGATAAAAAAGTCTATAACAAATAATTATGTCCGAACATACAGGGCGAGCCAAGACGAAATTACAGAACCAAGTGCCTTTTTTTTTTTAAATGGAATGCTATGTATATAGGTAAATTTTTTGAAGCCGCTTTCTAGGCTCTATTCATTCCTATGTTATTATTGGCTATCTCCCGACCACTTTGATGTAATGAATTTTTTTGTTGAAATAATGCCATCTGCAGATGGATATTAAAAAAATTACCATAGTCACAATTATGGGTTTTAAGAAAAAATTATGTGAATATCAGTTACGAGACATCTGATTAATGGTTTTGAACATTTTTATTTCCTAAAAATGTACAGGGTGGCCAAAAATTAGTATTCAATTAAGAACTTTTTAAATTGAATTTTCTCAATTTTTTTCAAATGAAACATACTGTATATTTTTCGACGATGTGATGTAGAAATGAAAAACGAACATTTTTTTGTAAGTACTTCCCTATGGCTAATTGCAACCATTTTCGTTTTATAAATAAATAAGTGTCAAATTCAAGAATAAACTTAAAAAAAGAGGTTCCCTCAAATAATTCATTAGAAAAATTTATAATAGGTGTTTGACGTGTTGCCCATTTTGATTGACACACGTCTTTATGCAATTTTGAAATGAGGCTATTTAGTGGGACCATTTCCATTGAAATGAGTAAATAGTATTTAACCAGTCCTTTACTGTAATGTTTTTTTGTAATTTTTTTTTGCGGTTTTTGTTATGCGACAAGCAATAAAACCTCAGTTTAGTATAAATTGTCGTGTACAAAGGAGCATTTATCACACTTATCGGTCGTTAGTTACAATTTGTATTGAATTTGAAATATTTGGAATTTTGCAATATGAATTTTAATAAAGCGGAACTTGCAGACATGGCTTTTGTTTTAGACGAGTCAGACAGAAATTGTTTACTTGCCAATAGAATCATCAACGTTATCCTGAAAAAAAGGCTTCCTGATGTTAGCAGCTTCCAAAATTTTCTCGATAGATTTCTGAAAACTGGAAATGTCGAATATAAAAAAAGTGAAAGAATAAAACGTGTTGTGAACGAAGAAAATGAGTTTTCTGTGGTGCTGGCAACGGTTGAGAATCCCCATGTTAGTCAAAGAGAAGTGACCTCATTAGTAGGAATAAGTAGACGGTCTGTGGGTCGAATTTTAAAAACAAATAAGTTGCATGCATATCATATTCAAACGCACCAGGAATTACCTGATGACGATTTTCAAAAGCGCCTACAATTTTGTAATTGGGCCAGAGGTAAAATGCAAGTTGATGTCAACTTCTTCAATAATGTTTTATTCACTGATGAGGCATTTTTCATAAAAATGGATTTGTTAATAGGCACAGTTTCCATTATTATGCTTCGGAAAATCCTCACTTTTTTTATGCAAGTTGATAACCAACACAGATGGTCTATAAACGTTTGGGGAGGAATTATTGGAGAACATGTAATAGAGCCACATTTCTTTAATGGTACATTGACTGGAGCTATTTATCTTCATTTTTTGGAAAACTGTCTGCCATAATTATTGGTAAATCTCGCTGGAAGAATTCCAAATAGGATGTGGTTTCAGCAAGATGGTGCTCCACCACATTATTTAAATGCAGTTAGAGACCACTTAAATAATACCTACCCCCATCAATGGATTGGAAGAAATGGACCCACTAAATGGCCTGCTATATCCCCAGATCTTACAAAAATGGATTTCTTTTTATGGGTATACGTGAAGGAAATTGTTTATAGAGACACACCAACAACAGTACAAAATATGAAGGAAAGAATAATAACTGCCTTTAGATCTATCACACTGGCAGTTTTAGGAACAGTGGGAACCTCATTTCAAAAGCGCATAGAGATGTGTGTCAATCAAAATGGCCAACATGTGGAACAATTATTATAATTTTTTCTACTGAGTTATTTGAAGAAACCTCTTTTTTTAAGTTTATTTTTGAATGTTGTAATTGTTGCTCAATAAAACGAAAATGGTTGCAGTTAGCCATAGGGACGTACTACAAAAAATGTTCGTTTTTCATTTTTACATCACATCGTTGAAAAATATATAGGGTGTTCCATTTGAAAAAATTGAGAAAATTCAATTTAAAAAGTTCTGAATTGAATACTAATTTTTGACCACCCTGTACATTTTTAGGAAATGAAAGTGATTCAAAAACATTAATTAGATGTCTTGTAACTGGTATTCACATAAGTTTTTCTTAAAACCCATAATTGTGACTGTGGTGATTTTTTTAATATCCATCTGCAGATGGAGTGAATAGAGCCTAGAAAGAGGCTTCAAAAAATGTACTGATATACATAGCATTCCATTTAAAAAAAAGGCACTTGGTCCTGTAATTTCGTCTTGGCTCGCCCTGTATGTTCGAAAATAATTTCCAGTTATAGACCTTTTTATCTAGTTTACTTACAATTTTTTTAAAAATTTCTAGCTAACGTAGAACTCGAGATATCGAGGTCCAAGGCACTATTGCCCCACCCTGTATATGTTTTGAACCATCCTGAATCCATTCTGACTATTTTTCGAATGAAGAAAAAAGGTACAATTTCGGAACAAAAAATTAAAAAATGTTATTGCATCTCAATGAATTATAATGAAAAACTATAACTTTATGGAAACAAAATCTGTCTGCATGTCTGTAGTATCGTGATAGCAGCCACAGTTTTTGAGATAAAGCTCACAAATTTGATGCATGTGTTGTAAAGGCCAAAGACAATGATAATTCGGCGATGAACAAAATTTGCCAGCTAAAAGTAGGTCCATGGGACCCAAACATTTTTGTATTTATCTTTACAAAAAATATATTCTTGATGATAACTTATAAGTATTGTCTACTATATCAAGCCAATAAAATATATTTTGCAAATACTTAAATAAAGCAGATGTCGTTGAAATTTTTTACACATTTAACCTCATAAAATGGGGTTAGGATTTTGGCAGTTTGACATTCGATATGTCTTATTTACTTACAAAAATGTCAATGTCAATAAGAAGAAATTATTAAAATATATGACATGAATTATTATCAAGATGCTTTTGGTGAAAAGTGATATAATAACTATGTTCATTAGCCTTTGACCCTATTCTTAGTAAAAACTCTTACAACCCTACGTGTTTACGTCGGTTTATTTATGTTATCATTCTCGGCTGGAGAATGCTTTGGGATTTTGTAGTTTTGTCAACGTTTTAAAATATTAAATGAATACTGTGTGTTCTTTTAGTTCTGAATAATTTAGACTCTATAGTTTGAACGCATACGTTTTCTGGCAAAACTCTAAGAAAATGGCTTAACCTTTTTTATGTAATAGTTTGGAATTTAATGATATAAATGCTTGGGAATAATTTAGTTTTATGTAGAAATTATAGGAAATTTATTCGCGATGAAGCAGCCCAGGGCTGGAGTGCTTCAGTACGCACGGCAAATTACGCTGGCTCGGCTGGACCAGCAGTTATGACGTCACACCGTAGCACTTGTTTTCAGGTGGTAATGATATAACGCAGAAGTTCATATTTTATCGTTTTAATGAAGTTACATTGTAATCTAATTCTTTTCTTCAATAACAAAAATAATTTATTTTTGCGGTTTCTTGATTGCCTCGGGGAAATGAAGCTGACGTCTAGTAAAACCTCAACTTAGGTCGTCTAGTGGCGCGTTGAATATCAGATTTATGCAACGTTCTCTCTATATTACATGCGCCATTTTTATTCGAGCGAAATCAAATTCCGCGATTAATCAGCCAGATACATAAAGTGCAGTTAAATGCATTCGATCTAACCATGCGTGTCCGCTTGTACACGAAAGAATTTTAAATCGTGATCTTGAATCTCTTTCAAAATATGCAGACAACACTAGATTTGAAGTCATCCAGGCCTAACAAAGGAGTAACGGCAATACCTGCAATATATCGGACACTGATGGGCATCGACGACCGCATACTGTGTACGGGTCACTAGATCATGTGAAGACACTTTCATCAAATATACTGTTTTAATTGAGTAATTGTATCTATCTGTTTGCCTACTAAGGCTCGAAGCCAACTGCAGTCATCATGCACAATGTCAAGCTCCATCAAGTGTATTACAAAAATTCCATCTTACACTTGGCAAAAATAATTAAAAATTGAAAACTATTATTACAGTTCCAACTGTCATAGTCGAGAGGATTTTATACGATTATAAACTAAGAAAATACTATGTGAGTTCTTAGTTATTCCTTTATTTAATTATTGTAATATAATGTATTATCCATGTTTAGATCAGACTACCAAAAGCAGAATTCAGGTGTCTCAAAATACATGTGCTAGATTTGTTACTAATCTGCGAAAGTTTGATCATATATCAATTAAAATATCGGAATTAGGGTGGTTAAAGATGCACAAATTGGTTAAGCATCATTTTCTTTTATTTGTTCATAAACTTCTTCAGTCATTAACCCCAATATATCTGCATCAAAAATTAATTCACAGATATAACGTTCATGATAGGAATATTAGAAATCCTTTTTTGATTACTGTACCACAACATTCTACAGCTTTATTTCGTCATATTTTTACATATAATGTTGCCACTCTGTATCATAATATTGACAGCAATCTAAGTTTCTTTGCAGTGTTTTAGATTAAGTATTAAAGCTCGTATCTTAGCCGATCAACGTTTGGTGTTTTTTTCGACGACACATGTTTTGTCACAGCGGAATTACTAATAATTGGTCTGGATTTACGTATGACAGTCCCACTCTTTACATAACAACACACAACACATTAATTTTTGAAGTTTGGAGTCGACTCCCATGCAGGTCCTTAAACTAATTGCATCATTTATATTATACATAAATTCAAGTGGTTCCAGTTTACGAGAATATGTAACAACATTACATTTAGTAATGTTCAAATATTATTTTTATTGCATCAATTTTTAATTTGTTAAGATCATCGAAGTACGCAACACTCCTCAACTCTATTAATGTAAGAAAATAACTACGAATCATCAGCCTAATTAGAGTTCTACATTACAGGTTCATAGTGATGTCATTGATGACTATAACAAATAGCAGAGGCCCAAGCACAGAGTCCTGAGGGGCTCCAGAAGCAGCAGTAATATTGAGATTTGAAACCACGGTACTGTTTACACTGGTTTCTCTTATTTATGTAAGGGCTCAAAAACTTATGACACCATTAGTAAGTTCTTGCTCTGCCAATTTCGGTAGTAATGTACCATCGCCAAATCTGTCAAATTCTCTCGAAAAATCTGGCCTGCCATATCTAAGTGTTTAGCAATATATTGCGTAATGCATATTAAGTTGCTACAAGTTGATTGAGACGGTATAAGTCAGTGTTAATCTATGGATATACACATGATTATACAAGATATCACAGAGTATAAGATTCGACCACAACAAAGTTACACATGATTACAGTCAATGAGGTGATAATTCTCAATCACCTGTTTATCATTATTTTTGAAAATACGAATGCTTTTAGACATCTTCCATATACATGGATAAATTGAGTTGAGAACTGAATCGATAAATTAAAACTATCAGTTAATAGTTTAGCAAATAAAATGGCACAGTTTCTAGAGGAAAGCAGGGATATCATCTACATTTCATTTTAATTTCTTTAATGTGGCGAACACTTAATTTTCGTTAACATTAGGGACAGACAATGGTAAATTATTAATGCAAATTACGGTCAGGATTGAAATAAGTTGACAAGGTATAGGACGACTGAAAATAGGTAGGAAAAGCATTTGTAATTTCATGCGGATTGTTGATAGGGGTTTCATTGATATATGTACATAGTTTCCGGAATGTCTTTGTATAACATTTCTCCTTCCATTAACATTTAACAAAAAGTGATTCGAATTAGAGTTGCACTGAAAAACGGATTTATTTATGGTAATTCAATCTTATTAAAATTAAATAAACATTTTGTTTTTAGCTAATAAATATGATTTCACGGAAGCAAAACATAAGTTGTCAACGAATAATTATTTATTAGCAGTCGAAGTGGCAGTTCTGGGTCATTTGCAGATGGATAATACTCAATCGATCAGGAAAGGAGCTGAGACTTCCGGTGTATCACCAGGCAGTGTTCATCGAATTGTAAAGGCCCACAAATTTATAACCATTTGTGACCGGGGGGGATTAATGTAACGCTAGCCCCCTCCGGTGAGAATATGACTTTCAACCTTTAGCATCACAAAATTTACATCTAGCACTATTTAGCACCTAAGTTGAAGAGCTAGTATCACAATAGTTTCATACTTATGGTAATTGTTTACGGGGAGTGGGGCTAACGTAACGTCAGCCCCCCCCCCAGGAGAATACGACTTCTAACTTTTAGCACCACAAAATTTACATCTAGGACCACCTAGTACCCAATTTCTAAAGCTCGCACCTTAACGGTATGGTACTTATAGTTACTATTTGCCAGAGGGATTAACGTAACGATAATTCTCACAGTGCGATTACGTTCTCTAATGTTTAGTACCACAAAACCTACATGTTGCAGCACTACCTATGGACAGAACTAGTAGTACCGTCCTTATTGCTACCATGTTCCTGAAGTTGGTTTCAGATTTATATTTGCTTTTATTTGAGAATCACTTTCTTACAGTCGGCGAAATAAATAGTCGTTAAAAACTCGAAATAACAATGTTAGCCTAATTTATGTTTCAAAATTGTCAACTTGGTTTTGCAGGTACTAAACTAAAAAATGTATACCTATTTACTGCGTTTACTATTCACATTACATTTTAAAAACAACTGTAGCTGGCGAGATAATTATTACACAATTTTCAAATAAGTATGAGTGAAAAATATGGTAAATAGTTGAATGAGGATGAAGTTACATTGTGAAAATCCATTTGGATTTAAAAAATTATAAACACTTTTTATTACTCGTCTAATTTTCACTTTGTTTGTTATTTTTACAACTGGTTTCATCCCATTCGGACATTTTCAAGTAAACTAAATTATACACAGATTTTACTTTCATTTACATATAAACTGCACTGAATAGAAGGATGGGTCACTTTATGGTTGATCGTATAATTTAAATTTGTACAGATGTTATGTCTTTATATGTAGGGGTTTCTCAAGATAGTAAATTATATTATGGTGTGATTTTTATTAACAGCATTAGGTTACCTGAACAGGTTTAATAACCGAGAATTATTTAAAACTATTTGGTCGTTTAATATATTGTAATTTTTATTCCTATTTAATTTATTAATTTCTAGCACTTCTAATAAATTAAGTTTTTCACTTTTCCCCACAAATATGTAATATTTTAGGTTGTTGGTCATCAGGTATTGTGTTACATGGATACATAAAATGTTAAAAAAATTATTCGTTTTATTTTTTTTTAATAATCTGAAATTTATCTATATAATATTGAATTATCTATTATCTTAATCTAGATAATCAAATGTAAGATTATGTCTTATCACATATAGATAATATTTTTGGATTTTATCTGTTATCTACATAAAAAATTAATTATCTTTGCACAACACTGGAGGACGTTAGTCCCACTAGCAAATAGTAAATATAAATACAGTACCAGCTTTCCAGATGGGATATTAGTGTCAGATGGAAGTGTATTGGTGCTAAAAGACATATGTCATAATCGCATCGGGCGGGGGACTATCGTCACCTTAATCCCTCTGTCAAAGAGTAGCTATAAGTACCATACTGTCGAGTTGCCAGTTTTAGAAATTTAGGTGGTGCTAGATGTAAATTTTGTGGTGCTAACAGTTAGAAATCTTATTCTCACCGGGGGGCTGGCGTTACATTAGCCCCCACCCCGTAAACAATAACCATAAGTACGAAACTATTATGGTGTTAGCTCTCCAACTTGGGTGCCGGATAGTGCTAGATGTAAGTTTTGTGGTGCTAAAGGTTGGAAGTCATATTTTCACCGGGGGCATTTATTACCAGGGGGATAATGTAACGCTAGTTATATTATCCCCCCGGTAATAAATGGTTATAACCTCGGTGTTGGTTTGGTGCCAGCAATTTTTAAAGATTGGATGCTAGATAGTGCCAGATGTAACATTGTCGGTGCTAAAATCTAGGAGTCATAGCAGCACCGGTGAGGGGCAGTGTAACAGACCCAAATTTTTAAATATTTTTATTAATTACGATATGATTTAGGAAAATAAGTCTGATTACCTATAGAGGAATTAACAGTGGCTATTGTTTTATTACAACTAAAAACCATATTTGAGTTTATTTTGGAGCGCCGCATCTGAGAAGCACCTGAGTGCTACATTTAATTTAGGAGGTCTTCATATTCTATGAAAATAATCTACTGTTAAACTCTCTCTTGCTCTCTCTATCTCCGACACATTCAGGATACCCTGTATTATGTATCTAATGTACGTTACTAGACTTAACAGTTTTTCAGTTTTTACTTGTGTACAAATGTTCTTTTACCATTAAATCCATTTTGCATTGTTACATGTTAACCAGTAATAGTCTTCATTTTAATAATTCGGTTCATGGATACATTGACAAATAGATTAGTTACAAAAATTGCTATTACACTGGTGTAATTTGTGTACGTTTGATTTAAGCTTGAGAAATATATAATTGAAAATCAAGATACCATTATTCGAAGTTATTTAGGCTCCCAAATGTTACCTCAAGTCAATTTGCGATAACTAAATTTACACAAAAGAAAAACAATAATAAAAGGAAATTGTATGCTACCAATGTTATAATGAACTACGCTTACTCACAAAAAAATGTAAATTTAAATCGCGATAAATTGAAAATAAATTAAATGTCTAAGAATTTTATTTACATTTTTTACTTTTCATCGTTTCAGTGAGAGTGAGCATATCGTTCTCATCAGGGCCGAGCATGCACACCTTAGGAATCACCTCCCGCATATTTCGGCATGTTATCAGGAAACACCCTATATATAAGAATTGTTTTTATTTTTATGGGCTGAAAATAAATAACAAATCTTGAATTAATTGTAGTCAATGGACGATACTACACATTCTGCAATTCGTAAACCCATTTTTTATTAAATGTTTTCAAATAAGTCTTTGTCGACAACAATAAGACTTATCGATCTCACACTTATCGATCTCACAGAGGCACTTTTCATAACAACTACATCCTAGCCAAATTATGACATTATAAACGGCAGGTGTATAATTGGCGCCGGAGGCGCTACAATGGAAGGGACCTGAGCGCCACAGAAACGACTGACATTGAATGGGGTTCATTTAATTATATTAAAAAATCTATTTCTTCTTACATACAAATTCTGAGAGTGATAATCAATTATGTAAATGATCTTTTTAACACGCTTTTATTAGCTTCACTTGTATGTTTGCTTGTTTGTTTGTTTGTTTATTTGTAACCGACTCTTTGGACTCGATTTTGACCCACTTTAAACGGACAGATTTAATTGAAACTTTGTACACTTACGAAGAACCGGTAACAATACAATAATTTGATAAGTTTATATCATTATCCTGATCAGGATCGCCATTCCTTTCCTCACGTATCCTCTGCGTGAGAGCAAGAGGCTTAATAGTGTAAGTATATTCCGTGATTCTCAGTTCGGTCGTTGGCCGAGTGATCAAGTCTTAGTCGACGCGAAACGACGGACTCCTCGGGCGTGAGTTCAAATCCCATGGCTGAAATAAAAAAATATTTTTTTTTCAGAAATATCTGTTGGATCGTAATATGTTATAATATCAGCATCAATAAGCAATATAAATATAATTTAAAAAAACTACAAAACACGCTTTCATAGCACATCAAACTAAAAAAGTGAAAAATAAATATAGTTTAAAAAAATTAAAAAACACGCTTTTAAAGCACATCAAACTAAAAAGTGAAAAATAATTATTAATATAAACTGAAAACAATAATGAACGAAAAGTACTAGTATTATTGTGAAAAAAGCGTGGGGCGATTTATGCCATATTTTTCGTATATCGAGCAACCCACGCTTTTTTCACAATAATACTAGTATTTTTCGTTCATTATTGTTTTCAGTTTATATTAATAATTATTTTTCACTTTTTAGTTTGATGTGCTTTAAAAGCGTGTTTTTTAGTTTTTTTAAACTATATTTATTAACAGTATATTGTATTTAAAATATCATCAGTAATTACCGTATCGAGAAAACTATATAATAATGTTAAACTATAAATTATGCAAATTTTTGGAAATCATTTGACAGAATTGACAATGACACATTACAAAAATTGGCTTAATAATTTCATAAGTTTTTTGCTTCTAGTTAAATAAGTGAAAATAATATATACACTGCAGCCATATGTATGGAATAAATTCATTTTAAGCGTAATTATGAACTTTCAGGAACAATCGTCCAACAGGTCGATTTTTAATTTGATATTACCATTTTTTAACATGAAAATAATACTTCCCGCGATCACCCCCTCTGAATTATGATTACCCCCTGATAATTTTAAATTTGGATGGGTGTTGTGCGGCACCTCGTTCGAAAGGGATTTTGATTTTCTATTCGGCAATATAAAGTTTTTTAAATTTGGTGCATTAATTACTGAAAAAATTAATTCTGAAAATGTAAAATTTTGTGACTGTCTTGTAAACTCAGGTGACGTATTTTTTTGCTAAATTATAGGTTTTGAAGAAAAATTGAAATTGATCTGTTTTTGTTTTTAAAGTTTTTAATACAAAATTGTATCACCAGAAAATTTGTTAAAGTAGGAATTACTCAAAAGAGCTAAAGAAATAATACCATTAACTGCGCCTTAAAAAACTATCAAGTAGACCATGGAAAATTTTTCTTTCCAATTACTGTCACTTTATTCCATTCTTGATTTGACCCCTCTTGATTACTTTTTCTGGGGCGCTATTTGAAATCAAAAGTGTATGTTAATCGACCAGACAATATTTTAGATTTAAAAAATAGAATAACCGAGGAAATTCACAAAATAAGCCCTGAGGTCATACAAAATATCATCCGAGAATTCAAATATCGCCTTGCTTATTGTCAAGAGGCGACTGTCAGTCATTTTAATCCTTTAATTTAATTAAGAAATAAATTGGAAATACATTCTTAATATTATACGAGTCTGTGCTTGATTTTGTGTAAAGAGTTGAGGTGGGTACAATTTTTTATGAAAAACTTTAGAAACAACAGATCAGTTTTAATTTTTCTTCAAAGCCAATAATTTAGCAAAAAATACTTTAACTAAAATTACAAGCATCTGGCACTTCCGGTTATACCGGAAGTCGATACCAACTTACTTATTTTAAATGGAATACCCTATATATCTTAGGGTGTTCGAAAACAGCATAAAATTCTGAGTCAAAAATATGCAGGATACCCTATGCCTAAACCCAGCCGTTTCAGAGATATTTGACATTTTAAAAAAATTTTGTCAGATGTAATGGTTTACAATAACCTTTATAACTTTCTTCGTGTAAAATATACTCATTTGCTTTTTGGCACGCAGAAAGACCATAAGGTGTGCTACGCTCTACAGTTTAAAGAAATTCAATAATAGTATACCAAGTGTTCCATTTTTGACGTTACATTTTGTAAACTTCAAACCGCGAAAATTTGCTTAAGTCAAATGGAACACCCTGTCTTTTTTTACATCAAGTTATGTAAAATTAAATTCCTTTTTTTTATATAAGCATTGTGGGGGTTTAAGTTACAACTTTTTGAAATATTTGCGATTTTCTTAGAAATTTAAGAATTTTTAGTAAAAATTTTATCAAATTAGCCATGATTAGAAACAATCAGTAAGATCAGTCATTCTCTTATGTCAAAAAAATACCACCGCGTTTAAATTACACCCACAAGGACTTTTTGAATTTGTTTATTATTTATGGAGAATGTGATAAAGTAATATCAAGTACTTGTAGTACATTTGTTACTAGATATCCACAAAACGGAAAATAACACTAAACATTGTAACATGCCTATTAATTGGATTGAAGACACTTTGCACAAACTAAAATAGCTAAGATAAAATCAACTAAAAACATGATTTCGTTTTAATTTAATAATTGTTCAAAATTCCACCCTCGAACCTCCACACATTTTTCGCACCCTCGGATTAGTTCTTCATGGGTAGCTTTTCTAATTGAATTCTGTGATAAGTTTTGAAATGCATTTTTTTACTCACTGCATATAATCTTCAATAGCTGTTAATGGGCTCTCATAAACTTTATTTTTCATAGTTCCCCAAATAAAATAATGTTCGGCGAGATGTATTTTTTTTAAATAGTTATTTTTAAATTTTGTAAAATATTTATATATCTTTCACCTAAAAAAAAATAAAACAAATACAAAAAAATTAACTATACATATTATTAGCAGAAGAAGAAATCTTTATAACTGTTTAAATTTTCCTGATAAAATTCTAATGCCACGACTCTATCGATTCTTATGGCACAGTAAACATTAAACTGCCAACTTTCTTGAAAATTTCGCTCCCTGAACACATGAGGATTCGAGTCGTTTCAATAATGCAAATTGTGTCGATTAAAAAGGCCATTTTGATAAATTTAGCTTCATCTGACCATATAATATTTCCCAAATAAGAATCGTCGCCTACAGACCTTATTACAATAAATTCACAAAAATCTTCTCTTCTTAGGAAATCTGTTTCTTTTAATCGTTGAACCATTTGGAACGAAAATGGGTGAAATTTATGTTTAATTAAGATTCTATGAACTAAATCCTTGCATAGTCCCGATTCCAGAACAGATTGTCTTAATGACATTATTGGAAATGCATGAAAATAACCCAGATTTGCTGTTTTTACGTTTTCTTCATCAACAATAGGCTTCCGCTTTTGAATTTTTGCCTTGACAGAGCCGTAGTTTTAAAAATTATCCAGTATGCGTTTTACAGTGTTTGGTGACGGTTTCCGTTTTTGTGGATATCGAGTAGCAAATGTACTACAAGTTCTTGATATTACTTTATCACATTCTCCATAAATAACAAACAAATTCAAAAAGTCCTCATGGGTGTAATTTAAACGCGGTGGCATTTTTTGATATAAGAGAATGACTGACATTACTGATTGTTTCTAATCATGACTAATTTGATAAAATTTTTACTAAAAATTCTTGAGTTTCTAATAAAATTGCAAATATTTCAAAAAGTTGTAACTTACACCCTCGCAATGCTTATATCAGAAAGAAGAAATTTAATTACACATAATTTGATGTAAAGAAATACAGGGTGTTCCATTTGACTTAAGCAAGTTTTCGTGGTTTGAAGTTTACAAAATGTAACATCAAAAATGGAACACTTGGTATACTATTATATATATATATATATATATATATATATATATATATATATATATATATATATATATATATATATATATATATATATATTAAATTCGTTTTCCGGGTATACTCCCGCGTAGGTGATAGGCCCCGAGAGGGACCGTGGTTGTCTGAACGACGTTTCGGCAGAATCTCATCTGCCATCTTCAGGTTCTAACCGATAACTGCTTACTGCGGCTTCTGGTTACTCGAACTGAAATGTTTCAGTTCGAGTAACCAGAAGCCGCAGTAAGCAGTTATCAGTTAGAACCTGAAGATGGCAGATGAGATTCTGCCGAAACGTCGTTTAGACAACCACGGTCCCCTCTCGGGGCCTATCACCTACGCGGGAGTATACCCGGAAAACGAATTTAACATTCACCACCCGCGAAAACCTGAAAAACAACATATATATATATATATATATATATATATATATATATATATATATATATATATATATATATATATATATATATATATATATATATATATATATATATATATATATTTGTCGCACCTTTGTGGCTTCCACTTGGATGGCTCTGTATTAAACTGGCTCCCTGTCGGTGGTTATCCTTTAGTGCCTTTTTTGAGTTTTGTCCACCAATTTAACTCAGCTACACCGTGCTGATCAAGACCAATTAGTCAGAAGCACGTGTCCACGGTTTGCATCTTTCTGCCATTTGCAATTTTTGCATTCTCCACCGTGCAATTTTTTTCTTTATGGGGGCGTACCCGTTAAGTCATATTGTTATTTACTGTAATGTAATTAAACCCGTGTCAAATTCCTTCTCTGTACTAGGCAAAGAATATAAATTTCATAAATAGCATGCACAAACCTAAACAACTCTTGCTGTGTAAATAAATTTTTATCGAAGCGTGTTCTGAATTTCAAGTGGCGATGTTACATACCACGTTTTAAAAATATTTTGTTTTAAACAATTTATTTAGTAGAAAATATGTGGTTCATTTACACGAAATAAATGTTAGTGTCCGTTTCCTATTAACGTAACAATATTGTTGAAGTGCGACTTATTTTGGGGCATATTCTTATCACGTTATTTCTACAATGTTAGTAACATTAAATCATCATCACAAGCACCATATGAATATAACATTTTAAGTATGATCACAAAATGACGTGTCTTCAAGTAAGTTGTCTTAACACAATTGTTATTTACTTGTTAGCAACGTTACAAAATGTCCTTTAAGTGTTTCATTTTTAGTGGGATTTTGCTTCATAATGCAACTACCTAACTTATTCCGTAAGTGTGCAATATCGTTTAAATCGGGCGGCAGTGCAGGCCACGGAAACACTTCTTTTCATGCCACAACAAGACGTTTTCGCTAATTCTTTCTGCGTATAAAAAGACAACACATTCAACACTTGTCAAAATAGTCAGCTGTATTTAAACAATGTTTCTAGGAAAACAAACTATGCTCTACAGACCATCACAATTCCTCCTTCATCAATCATCACAGTTCGTTAATCATTAACTTTATATTCACGTTAATTAATATCATTTCTATCTAATGACGATATCATCTCTGCAAGGTGCACTCAAAATTGTTCGTTTAATTATCATTGAAACCAGATCGTAGTGACAGTACGTGTCTATATTTTATATACATTGTAAATTAAAGAAGCGTCTGCATGTTTCATAAACAAGTCTCAGGGTAATTTATTGGGTATTGTTTATTATTGAGCGTCGTTTCTATTGTATGTTACTGACTAAATATTGACTTACACAAATATTGCATGAAAAACAGGAAACAATTTATCATATTTGTACTTTTATCTTCAATCCTAACATTCACTAACATGAAGATGAATGAAAAGTATGAAAGTATATATTACCTAACTATCCAACTTTTAACTTAATTATTAGTCAATAAAAAAGATTTATGACTGATCGGCCAGAGATAAACTTAATAGTTATCAAAATGCTGTGTTCTACAAGAAGCAGTTAGACAATTTAAAATTTTATCTATAATCTCTATAGGTACTTTCTTCTATGGTTCGTTTCATTTATATTATAATTTATGTAACAAAATAGTACACCATTACGTTCCAGTTAAAGGATAATAATTAATAATTCGATGGTATTTTTTGGAAAAAAACTAACGTGCCATTTGGTTGTTTTGAGAAAATTGAAGAAAACTGTTTTAGGATGACCCAGAAGAGAAAATTGTTAAAATTTGAATCTAGACGTTTCAGTTTTAGTATAAGATGATTAAGAAATTAAAAATTAAAAATTAAAAAAAGGCATTGTTAGTTTAAAAATAGAATCTTTGTGGATATTCATCCTTTTTCCAGAATACTCTTATTAGACATGGGGTATTAGCCCCACGTTTGTCCTTTTTCTTAAATATATTATACATTCGCCCAAACCCCCCACCATGTTTTAATAATAATAAAATATAATAATTCAATAAAATCGGAGTAATGAATAAAGAGTTTTATTGTGAAACAACATCAAAATACAAAATAAAGTTAGTTCTTATAATTAATTAGGTGCGACGTCTTCATCTTCTTCATCGGTCTCAAATAGCCTATCTTCCACGTTTGGCCTGAAACGCATAGCAAAGTACTCGTGATGATATCTTGAAGGTATAGTTCCATTTGTGCACAACTTTCTCAAACCATCATATTTTTTTACCCCTATTGGAAGTTTATATATTCGCTGTGGTGAGTTTATGTTTGTAGAGGTTCTTTTCGCTTTAATTTGTGACGTGCAAACTTCCAGTAACGGCGAGTTTTCAGAATATGTTGTTTTAAAAATAAAACTATCTGGAGTGTTTCTACTAAATAAAGCTCTTCTTATCATTCCAATTTTCACAATCGTTCCACTTTCAGTTTTAAACACTTTGGGAAAACTTGTATCAGAAAATGACTTGAAATCTAAAAAATCCTTATGAGTCAAAGTTAGGACATCATAAGGCTTAGGATTATGGCGAGCGTTTCTTATAATGGTTGGCCATTCTGATGGGGCAAAAATTACTTTGTTCTTATACGCTTGTTCAATGGTGCCATGAACTGAATCGACAGGCATATATAAGTGCCTAGGTAACAGAAAATTTATGGAGATTTCTTTCTAAATTTACTGCTGATTTTAGAAACCACTGTATAAGACATAGCATCTGATGGTTTTTGTTTTGCCCTGCACAACTGTCGCAGTACAGTAGGAGCTCTTTTGTAATACCTATCTCATCTATATGACGTAAATACATGTACATAATCGTACAAATCTCATTAGCGCCGCGTTTCCCTTCACATTCACCCTATAGGTAACACTGAACGTTTTTCGTAACACTTTCATAATATGTCAGATTAGAAACTGCATACTTATTGGAAAAGCCCAGCAGAATAATATCACCATTTGGGGTACCAAAGACCTTCTGTAAATCAAAACTTGTGCACAAAATTGTACAATCGGCGTGCCTTTTTTTTGGTCCTCGATGAATCTAGCGTTTGTGAGATCTTTCTCTTTTATGTGTTTATTATATTCATTTTGTTGCTCTTCAGTTATGTTCTCTTTATCAATATTTTTGTGGTCTCACAGATGAGACATTTGTCTTTTTTAGGTACATGAAAACCTATATTAAATTTATTTTTAAATATTTTTTTTGAAAACTTGCAGGCTAACTTTACTTTTCGTATTACCTTCTGTGGCAAGATATTGCTTATAGATTCGATACAAGTTGGAGATATTTTTGACGTCATTTGGCAAATATTTACGTGTGGTATCTTTTCTACAATAATGCGATGGAACTGCCGGAAGTTTATTGATGAAAGAAATCACTATATTGACATCTGCAACAGCAGTTTTATTTTTTGGGTAATGTTTTCCATGTTCATCAGTTTTTGAGGTCTTAATGTCACTTCGTTTATCTGTTACATTCAGTGTATTTATAAAAAAGCGTCTACACTTTCAATTTTTCATTAAATTTAGGAAGATAATAATCTCTAGTAAGAGACTTTCGGCTTTCCGATTTAACCCTCCTTTTTTTATCTCATGAACATCAATATAATTGAGTAAAAAATCTATTTGCCATTGATGATCAAGCGACCAGTAACTTTCAAAAATGGATTTCCTGTCATCTTCGCTGAATTCATTACATCTATTAGGACATCCTGTTTCGCACGGGTTTTGTTTCATTTTCTTCTTTGATTTGGCTATATTTCTGTGTCCTATGTAAGTTTCACCTCTAACTTTCTTAACTTTACAGATTTCTCTTTTGTTTTCCACCTTTCTCCTTTTGGTGCCATAAACACATTCTCTAGTATTATCAGAATTGGTAATATTTGGGACAGTTCCATGGTCAGAGTCAGAGCTATTTTCAATATTTTCTGGGATATAATCACTCTCTGATTTTATTTCGCCTATCGATGAATCATCAGTTGGATCAACCAACGGCTCAGTCAGGTCTCTAAGATTGTCAGGTATTTCATCAAAATTGGGTTCAAAAGTAATGTCCAAATTGTTTATATCTAATGGATTATGTATTTCTAGCAATGAAGGGTCTGTTTCTTCTAGAGGGATTTCATGCTAAAATAACATAAGAAATTAGCAAGTTTCCAAATACGCTGTAGATAAATTAGCAGAAGACTTTCTTATAGAGATTTAAACTTTTTTTGCTATCATTGATTAAATGTAGTACAATAAAATAAAAAAGATCAAGAAAATACTTACAGCCACACTTTCTAGATCTTGAGAGGAACTTATTTTGCTTGTATTCAATGGAAAATGACCATTTGTGTCACTGATAGTATCAGACATCACACCGGAATTTGACGTACCAACAACTTCTAAATTCTTAATTGCAGTATTACATCTGGCTGGTAATTTAACATTACTTAAAACTTTAATTGTTTTTTTATCAACACGCCGAGCCAAATTCATTATTTGTTTCGTCCTACTCGACATATTTGAACTTAATTTGTCAGACATTACCGCATTGATACACTCCATAATAAAATAAATAAGTGAGGTTATGATTCCAATTAGAACTATATGCACGTTCGCTCTTTTGACTTTTAAACATGGCTAGATTCGTCCTTTTGACGGATTGTAATGAGCACGTTCGCCTAAAGAAAATTTTGTTTCTCTTTACTACTAATTCTTTATATTTCATTAAATACATTAGACCTTTTGCCAAAATATTCCCACAGTATGTACCTATTGATTGGCGCATAAAGCTCAAAATCGAAAATCTGGCGCGTTCGCCCTTTTGCAAAAATACCATCAAATTAAAAACTAAAAAAAAATTTAATTATTTTATTATTAGCAATTTTTGATAAGCCAGACGTCCTCAGGCTTTTGAGATTCTTCAGTCTTTTGGAACCCACAAAACCTCCAATGGAACATTGGATCTGCCCTTCATGAGACGTACAGTGCAAAAAAACAGATGGAATACCGTAGTTTTCCAATAACAAAAAATATTGATGGGTCTCGGCTGTAATCTCAATTTAAGAATGCAAGTTTCTACAGGTAGCTCCTTTTTTATTTAAATATTTTTAATATGTGACATTGTGACATTACTGAGGCCTTAAATATCAACGGTTCTAACAGTTTCTTTCCTCTTGAAGAAAACGTGAATATGTCAAAATAAAGACAATAGGATTTACTGCAGAAAGGTTAACAGTTCATCTGCTGGTAAAACCCATTACTAGTTAAGTAAGTAGAGTACTTGGTTAAATTGCCTCGTGTCCCAGTTATGAGCAGAGAAATAACCTGTGTTATAATTTTTTCTTTAATATTATCATTAAAAATTATAATAGTCAATGTGATCTTCTAAGAGAAAGACAGCAAAAGGAAACCAAATAAATTTCATAGTTTATTATTAATTAGATCCCTACAAATCCACGCCATTTGATTACCTGTGAGACAGGTGTGTTGTTTTAAATAACCTTCGCCAGCAATAAATCTTGTGAGTTGCAAAAGTAAGAAAATATATTATTCTGTTAATGGAATTACAATTTTTGTAAAACGGTTTAAATTACAGCCTTTCTTAATTTTTCTGTGATTCATAGTTGCGACCTATATATATTTTCAAAAAAATACATTCTCACAATGATTTTAGACGTTTAATTAGCTTTACGTACTTTGCCTCGTAATAGATTGTTGTGTCGTGTCAAGTAATATAAAAACCTAGTACAGAACAACTCTCTTTGTAATATTTTTAATGTAGAACGTAGCATACCAACAAATGATGTTAATTGTGTGTTATATATATACACAACATCTTTCACCACAGGATTACCCTAAATATTGAAAGACTGGAGGAATTAACAATTGAATATGAAGATGACTTTTAATTTCATCCTTCTCGCTCTGTTTATGAAATTACAGATTAAAAATTATAATAAAAGGCTATATGCAAATGCATTAGTACAATATCTTACTGGATTTGACAGTGTTTCCAGCGAACTTATATTTTCATTCACATCAATATTATCACAATGTTAGAGTTATAGTTGGTTTTTACTAAGGCTGGGAATCGAATACGAATAATTCGAGTATTCGATTATTCGAGTATTCAAATACGAATTATTCTAATGGGAAATTATTCGAATATTCTAATAATCGAAATATTCGAATACTGGAATATAATCGAATATTCCAATACTCGAATATATTCGAGTATTCGAATATTCGATTATATTTGAGTAAATTTGAATATTAAAATATATTATTAAATTATGTACGAATAGGTATGCTGTATGCATCCAACCAAAGTACCTATTCTAAAATCCAAATATATAAATAGACCACATTAGTGGCATGTAGTAGGTATAGGTAGGTACCTATTCTAAAATCCAAATATATAAATAGACCACATTAGTGGCATGTTTTACTCCCAGTCAAACTATTCCATCTCTTTCTCGCCTCGGCTTATTCTTACTGTACTAAGGCAGGGGTTAAAATTAAACTTTAAATTTCAGAAAACCTCTAAATATTTAACTATTGACTTTTCATGTATTTGTTTTACCTTCACAATCTGCGTCTTTTTAAAAAACATTCTAATTTTAGAGCACTTTTATTTTTTTCGAAAAGGAAAAATAGTTATGACACAGAAGTATAATAAACTAGCTCTGTTTTCGTTTTATTTAAGCTTCAATAGTTAAATGTGAACAATAGCGCCTCAATCCTAAAATAAAATACTAACTAAATAATTCTGACCCTTAAAGCACATGTACAGGAGACATACCCTATTGTGGGTATGGAAAGCAAATCAAATTGCCTGCTTAGTGGATTCCGTCACGACTATTATTGTGGTCTATCCAACCAAATACTCAAATAGAGTATTCACTATTCACTAGTATTCAGTGGTATTCCTATTAATAATGAATATTCGAGGATCCGGATTATTTGGATACCTATTCGAATAAGTCGGAATATTCGAATAGGTATTCGAATAATTCGAATATCCGAATACTCGAATAATTCGAATATCCGAATAATTCGAATACCTATTCGAATAATTCAAATAATCCGAATATTCGAATATCAGAATAGTTCCAATATTCGAATATTTTTTCGAATGAATATTCGAATACTAAAATCTGGAAAAATTCCCAGCCTTAGTTTTTACAGAAATAATATTAAAAAAAATATATCTGATGTGGCCAACACATAACTCTTATACCAGTATATATCATCTTAATGTAAAAAAATCATTCTATTTAATTCTTCACTTACTTCAATTAAATTTTAATAGCGTACCTTGAAATGTTTCACTAAAATTTTTGAATAATTAATTATCAATGTCATTCGATACTGTCAATAAGAATTCATGTTATATTTTAATATCTTCTTATTGACATTTGGCCTTTAGAACATGTTTACCAAATTTTAAAGCTTTACCTCAAGAACTGTGGCTGCTATCGCGATACTACGGACATGCGGGCAGATTTTTTTCATAAAGTTGTTTTTTCATTATAATTCGTCGAGATTCGTCCAGAAATGTAATAAAATTTTTTAATTTTTTTTCCCGAAATTGTACCTTTTTTCTTCTTTTATTCATTATGTCTCTTCTGGTGGTACCACATTCACCAAATTGAATGTGTCACCTAAAATGTTGTTGACAATCTTAACTGCCAAATTTGGGAAGTCTCCCGTTAGTATTTTTTGAGTTATCGCAGATACACACATACATACATACACACACACACACACACACATCCACACAGATACACACGCACCGACAGACATTATTCGGAAAATAGTCAAAATGGATTCAGGAGGGTTCAAAACGTATATATCAATCAAAATTTCGAGGTTGAAAAAAATCACGATTACTATGCTTCTTTATATTAGGTATAAGAAAGTAAAAAGGATATAATTTTCAAAAAATGTTTAAAAAAATGGTCAATTTTTCGAAAAAAAAAAACAGATTTTGATAAATTTTTGTATACGTACGTACTTTGTACCGTAGAACGCGAATATGCAGTCAGAATTTGCCGGAAGTCTCGTGCTAGATTGAACAAAATATGTGTATGAAATCAAAAACAACACCAGCATGGTTCTCCACAAAACACCAAAACAACAAACAATGCATTCAACGCGTGTTTCGACAACCAAGTTGGCATCATCTGGTGATGATTAAAACTAACCTTATTCTAATAAAGTATACTGTTCATACCTATGCTATTGCTACGGTTCGGTGAACCGTGATATGCTTTTAGGAAGGTTATATGTATCTAATTCAAGTATACTTAGATTGTACTGCATGCCAAAAATAGGTACATAAACCAGGAAAGTCGGTGCGGCCTATTCATTCAGCAATTCGATCGCAGACTTACCACCTAAAAATGGTTAATAGAGGAGTTCGAAAGTTTACCCGTTGCACCACCTAGTTTCTTTGTGATTAACTCCAATGTTTTCATTAACAAAATGAAAAATATTGTTATACAGTTGCAAGAAGGAGTTTTGATCTCCTTTGACGTTTTTTATTGTTTCCAAGTGTTCTGATACCACAGACCTTGGACTACCTTGAGGATCTATTCGAATAATAATCTCAGTCAAGATGTAGTAAAAGAATATCTTCAATTCACTAAACTTTGCTTGAAATCAGCAGTCGGTAACTCTTTGTCACCAGTCATTGCCAGTCCCTTCATGAACAGATTCGAAACAGAAGTAAAAGTAAAATTCGAGTATTTCCCTAGGATTTGGCTTAGGTATGGATGATATTTTTGCAGCGTTTGATACAAAAATCGCTGATATTGACAACTTTGTTTCTAAATTAAACAGTCGTCTCGCGTCACATATGAAATTAAAAACTCTGAACACCTACCATTTTTAGATGTATTAGTAAGTAGAAGTAGTGAAAATAAGTTAGAATTTTACATATACAGAAGAGATACCAGTACTCTATGATGTATCCCTAAGCACTCTCACCATTGTGCTCAACACAAAATGGCGAGCTATAATTTTCTAGTTCGTCGCCAGTTAAGCTTCCCCCTTAATAAGGAGAGGTTTGAAAAAGAAAAGGCATTGATTAAAAATATAGCTGCGAGTAATGAATATTCTGTAAATTTAATTGATAAAATTATTAGGAAACATAAATTTAAAGAGATATTTTCAAAATAAAAGAGAAAATCCGAAATACGATCCTCGATTCACCCGTGGCATTTGGTAATATTTTTAAAGATGTAGGTATAACAGTGGTTCATTCATCGGAAAACAAACTACAACAACTTTTAGGCAATCCAAAAGACAAATTTGAAGCAAATGAAAAGTCGGGGATTTACGAAATTAGCTGTAAGGACTTTAATCAAAAATATATTGGACAAACTAGACGATCAATTCAAACTAGATCCAAAGAGCATATGACCCACATCAAATATGGTAGAACAGGTAAGTCTAGTGTTGCTCAACATGCGTTTGAGAAGAATCACAAAGTAGATAGTAGCAATTTATTATTAATTAGGAATGCAAGAAATATTAGACAGCTGGATGCATTTGAAAGCTTGGAAATTATACGGTGTAAACATAGTATGGACAGTATAGACCAGTAAAATTAAGGGTTTTTCAAAACGGTAATTTCCAACCATTCCCGACCAATACCATTCGATTCAGTATGTTTTTGAATTCTCATGGTTAATTTTGCCGTACGTTATATGAGCAAGAATTTAATTTATAAACAATTAAAGTTGTGAAAATGATGAAAATCGATGTTTCTGAATGTTCAACTTCAAACGCTGCGAAAACGGCAACAGATAGAGAAAAACTGCTCAGAAAATTTTTTATAGAGCGTTAAATTCCCTTCAAAAAAAGTCCGCGACGGCATGGCATATCTCTACGATGAATAGTTAAGGCGTTACAATGAGTTAAATATTTATTATTTTTCTGCTGTATATCAGTCAGCTGTACAAGTAACGCGCATGCGCGATCAACAGACTCTTATGCCGCATAATGGCCGCCTGCGCAGAACATTTGAAAGTAGACTTGCTGTAAATCTTTCATAATTTTCTTATTTTTACAACGTTAGCAAATGTATTTATCACTTTTTTTGGTCTAGATATAATTATTATATACTTTTATGCATACTCAAAGACCTGGAAAATTATTATTAAGTTATAAGATAAATTATTATTAAGTTATGAGCTGTTCAGTTTGATGCTAATAGTCGTCGCAGTTATAACGCAGTTATACAGTGTACTGGTTGTGAGCAATTTTTACATTATCATTGTGGTTGTGCTGTTGATTAATATAAAATAAACCGATCAAAAATGTCGCTAGAAGAAAATTGTTTTATATGTGAAGGAACTCTGCAAATGGGCAAGACTGTAACAGTAAAACAAAAGGGAATCGAATCGTTTATAGAAAACAGCAAGAAACGTGAGGATAAGAAATGGAATCAAATAGAAAATGTTAATGAAGTTACTGTTCATGATAAGTGTAGAAAAGCGTATTCCTCAAAAGATAATTTGAAGCCTGGCTCTGGAATTCCAAAAGAGCGATACTCACGTCGTTTAAGTGTGCCGCAATTTAATTTCGAAGAAAATTGTTTCTTATGTGGAAAAAAGTGGATACGCGTTGCGTATACAGCTGACCAGTACGCAGTAGAAAAATAATAAACATAAGAAGGTTTAGTGCCATATCCCCAAAAAAACAACTATGCAGCTACGGACACGTGTTTCGGAGTTATTGCCCCTCATCAGCGTAGCGTAGCTAAAGAATTGGATCTAGGATCTAAGTTGTTTTTTTGGGGATATGGCACTAAACCTTCTTATTTTATTTTGACCCCAATAAATCTATATTATTTTGTTTGTATTTGCCAGGTGGAAACGGGCAGTACACATAGAGCTCTGTGTGTTGACTGTGATCATTGAGGCCCCAATTGTGGCACATGGGAACATGAATGCACTAATTGAGTACTGTGTACTGTACTTTCCAGCTTTATTTTAGTTCTTGTTCCTGATCTATCCCATCCTAGATCCAATTCTTTAGCTACGCTACGCTGATGAGGGGCAATAACTCCGAAGCACGTGCCCGTAGCTGCATAGTTGTTTTTTTGGGGATATGGCACTAAACCTTCTTATTTTATTTTGACCCCAATAAATCTATAATAATAAACATTTAACTCATTGTAACGCCTTAACTATTCATCGTAGAGATATGCCGTCGTGGACTGTTTTGAAGGGAATTGAACGCTCTATAAAAAATGTTCTGAGCAATTTTTCTCTATCTGTTGCCGTTTTCGCAGCGTTTGAAGTTGAACATTCAGAAATATCGATTTTCATCATTTTCACAACTTTAATTGTTTATAAATTAAATTCTTGCTCATATAACGTACGGCAAAATTGACCATGAGAATTCAACAACATACTGAATCGAATGGTATTGGTCGGGAATGGTTGGAAATTATCGTGAAAGTGGGCCTGATTTTTGCTTAATTTGATTGGTCTAGTAATAGAGGGTCAATTCCATATAATTCGCTCTATTGATTAGTGAGTCACCGAACTATTACAATAATTTAGATATAAATAGAATACATTGTTAGCATAAGGTTAGTTTTAATCACCAGATGATGCCAACTTGGTTGGCGAAATACGCATCTAGTGCAGTATGTGGTATATTGGTGTTTTATGAAAAATGACGTCAATGTTAACTTCGCTAGAAAGTTTTTTTTTATTATTACTTAACTTAAACTAATTGGAAACGTAATATTAATAATATAAATTTTCTAACAAATAAATTTTCTCCAAATCTAATGGTTATTACTTAGTTAGGCATAGACTCTACTAAACGTTTACATGTCGCTACTGGAATGTCTGCCCATGCCATCAAATAATTAGTCAACATTTTGAAAAGTTTTCGACTCTGCTTGATTTTTAACTATCATCCAGAAATTTTCTGTGGGTTTAACATCCGGGCGACAAGAAGGCTGCTATAAAACTTCCAAATGATTGTCTTGAGACCAGATAGTTACTCTTCTACTAGAATGCTAAGGTTAATTGTCATCCTGGAGTTTCCAAAGTACCGATAAATTTTCTTCTGCGTAGGATTGCATGACGTTTTCCAGTATATTGATGTATTCATACTGATCCATAGTACCATTTATTCTATAAAGTAGGCCAACACTATTCCAAGGAAAGTAGCTCCATACTATGATAAAACCACCTGCAAATTTTACGGTTTTTATCGTAAAGCGAATTTCAAACTCTTTATTTCGTGGGCGCCAAATGAAACATTTTCCGTCAGAACAAAATAAAAAATACACACTCTAACAATACTAACATGTAAATAGTAATTGAATGTTCTTATGTTAATTTCAGAATAAAAAAATATTGAATTATTATTTGCTGTCGTTTCCAATGAGTCTGCCGCCATTGTATACTATGTAGATTAAGCTAGCAAACTCTCGGCTTATTTTTTTAATTGCTAGAAATATTAGTACGTTTTTTTGAAACACCCTAAACGGAATATATGATTTTTTTTAGTTGATTCGTATCAATATCCGAACTGGAACGGCAATGATTGTAATAATTCATTTCTCTTTCTACACACACAGGTGTAATAAATATAAATGGACTTGTTAGTTGTCGTGAAAGTTGAATGGTGAAGAATCCATAGTAAACACAAAAACGCAAAAACCAAGCAGCGCATGATAAGTAAAATTACATTTGTTAAAGGTGTATTTTATATGTCTTTTAAACAGATAATCTATATACTTAACAAATACTAATTTATATAACAAAAAATAACATGAATAGTGTAAAATACTAAAAACATATTAATTACTACATAAGGAAAGTTAACAGGAAAATAATCGAAAACAATGGATATGCCGCATAAGACATAATTATTTATACATTCTACTTAATATAAATTAAACATAAGCATACATTATGGTTTTTGTGGGAACGCACCATCATCATTATAAACATTTAAACAGTCAATGAGTATATCAAATTAAAGAGTAATTAAGTACATGAGAAACAAAAGGTGTAAAACCGTAAATGGGTGCCTAATTATAATATACAAACAAAAAGATATTTTCAAGTAATACCTTCTTTTACTTGTCTTTAATACGTAACGTCACAGTTCGTGATTTATAACTGATTAGACGTTTTTATGGTAACTACATTTTTATCAGAAAAACGACTTAGGTATTACATGCAACTTACCATACTTCCATATTTAATTTGAGTATTAAGTAGGTTGTTTAACTAGGTCGTAAAGCAACGTAAATTGTACTTAATATAATAAATAAATCATATTTGTCAATACAAATTAATTAAAAAATTAATAACATCTGAAATGGTAATAAAGATGATAAGAACTAAAGTAAATATATAAACAGAACCGTCATGTTCATCGGTTCGAACAGGGGTCTATAACGTTTCAACAATTTATTATTATACAGGGTGATCTACCACGAGTGTGCCAAACTTCAGGACCTCTATTCTGTAATTATGGGGAGAGTGATCATTCATCGTACGAAGCGAGCGCTCCCATCACACGCATCTCACCCGACCGTCCTAGACCGTATTCCGCAAGCGCAGTGAACGTGAAGTGATCCAGCGAGAATAGCCGAATTCACAACCAATTAGATTGCCGCAAAAGCGTCAGCTGTTCAGTGTTCAATTGTTTTGTTATTGTATTGTGGTTAGGTTAGGAAATTAAATTAGGTAAAAAGTGACATTGTTATCCTGGTACCTGTGTCACAGACGGCAATTTGGATAGTATTTACTTTATGCTCTATGGTGATTCCTGAACGTCGTATGGGGGCTTGCATAAAAGGAGTTACAACTTCAATTATATCACGGGCAAGTTCTTTGCTGACCCTGAATCTCCTTATAAATGCTTGATCAGTTAATGATGTAAAAGGGTTAATCTTCTGAAGAACTTGCCGTTCTCCTTCCAAATCCTCCTTGGCATCACGAAGGTCTCGTAATACTTAGAATTTATTTATTGATCAAAAATTGCGTAAGCTTATACCCTTGTTATTGGTAATATAAGTATTTAAAAAAATATGACTGTAATGAAGAGTAATTGTAATATATGCTAAGAATTATATTATTATTACCTCATTGGCGATTAGCAAATCCACAATGTCCATTCTGGTTCACAGATTTAACAATTCTTATCTATTAACAACAATAACTTTTTGACCGATACAAACTCAAACTGTCATAAAAGTACGGTTAGGATCGCCGTTCTCCCGGGGAGCTGACGGATTCTCTCGCGATTTACTAGTAGAAGTACGTTCACGCATTTTTCGTGCGAGGTGAGCACTCCCGCAGTTACAGAATAGACTTTTATTCATATTCAAGTGAGCTCCGCCCACTTCTCACGGGAATGGGCTTTCACGCTTTTACAGAATAGAGGTCCAGAGGCTGGTAATTTATCAAAAAATAAATGAACTTTCATTAATCAACATATGTCCTAAAACGCATAATAAGGGAGCTACAACCCCTTGAAGGGGGTTGATGAATATCAATTTTTCGATTATGTCCGATATGGTGGTGATTAAAAAAATGAAATTTTCGTACATTACGGCCCCGATGTAGGCGCATAAAAGTACAAATTTCGTAATTAACAGCTTGCTTTATTGAGGTAGTTTTGAGGGGTGAGGAATAGCTTTTTACCCTAAACTTTTTTTGACGTCACTTCCGAGGCAAAATTTTGGATAACATTATTTTCCATGCAATGACTCAGAAAAATGTATTTTTCAAAATTTCTGTCACACCAGCCATTTTTGAATAATTTGCGTTGAACGGCAATAATGTTTTTCATGTGAAATAAACAACACTTTTATTACAAAATTAAAAATCAATGTACAACACAGAAATAACGTACTTAATAGCTAAAAGAGTAACTGTTCAAAATGACCTCCTTGAGCATAAATACACGCCTCACAACGACGAATAACTAAATTATTAATTTCAGCCTTGTCACCATTGTTTGTGATATAAGCCATACTATTATTGATCCTTTCCATCAAGTGCTGAATATTATTTATTTCCTCAAAATAAACTAACTGCTTCATATGCCCCTAGAAATAAAAATCTAGAAGATTGAGATCGGGAGAGCGAAGAGGCCATAAAACAGGACCACGGTTACCAATCCAGTTATTTCCAAAATTCCGATTCAACCATTCATTCACATGTCTTTCATTATGAGGAGTCGCCCCATCATGTTGAAACCATACTTTCTGTATAATGTTTAGTGGCAAATGGTCTAGATGTTCCGTTAGAGAGGTTTCAAAAAAATTTAAATAATATTGTTCATTCATCCTATTATTTAAAAAATGCATACCTTCTAGTCGATTATTCAGTATACCTGCCCAAACATTAATGCTGAATCGACGTTGAAATCTTGCCTGCCTTATAGCGTGTGGATTTTGCAAGGACCACAAATGCTTATTATGATGGTTATTAATGCCATCCCTGATGAAGGTGGCCTCGTCAGTCCATATAATATTTCTAATAAAATTTGGATCATCAGCAAATTTATTCAAAATCCAGCGGCAAAACTGGAGTCTTCTTTCAGCATCTCCTGGTTCTAAAGCTTGAACACGCTGATAATGATAAGGATGAAATTCGTCAGTGTGAAGAGTTCTCCATACGAAATTTTGCGATAGACCTAATTGCACCGAAATCCGTCGAGTGCTGGTTCCTGGGTTATCCCTTACCATATTGAATACATCCTCTTTCCCATCAATGTTTACCTCTCGAGGGGCCCCTCTACGATTGTGAGATGAAGATCCAGTTTCCCGAAATCGTTGAAATGTGCGACTAAATACTGCTCGTGATGGAATTATTCTATTCGGAAATCGCTGGTGATACTCATTTCTAGCTAATCTGGTGTTTCCATCAGAAAAACCGTAAATAAAAACAATGTCTGCATATTCATAAGTAGTAAACTGATTCATTGTTATTATTTTTTATTTTTAAATAATTTAGAATCAGAAATGATACTTAAGCAATGTAAACGACATAATACTACAAATCAGAAATATCAATTGTTTTTAAACATAGATGACTTCAAGTCACTTGATTTGAAGATTGATCGAATTAAGTTTTGCATTGATTTAAAAACATCTCTTAATAATGTAACCTGTTGATATAATTCTAAAAAAATCAATATTGTTACGTTACTGGACTGTGTAGACTGGTTAGATGAGACTGGAATTGGACGCGAACGGCCGTGTCTATTCTGGAATGCTCTAGACCGTGTGAATGGTTGTATAAATAAGACGCACGGTGGGCCGAGACTCAGTCTTAAGTTGAACGTGAACGAGTAAAGAAGAAATACGTGAAATTAACTAATACGAGAATCAATAAACTGTTACAATTTATAACAATGTATGTAAAACTTACCCTCTTAACTAGCTTGAGGAACTAGCTTGCTTATCACAAACTGGAGAAGATGTGTAGCCTTTTTGCAGCATCAGGTATGTTTCTATCGTTGTCTCCATGAGTGATGTTCGCTTTGGTGAAAATATATTCTTATATTTTGAAAACGACCGTTCGACATCTACTGATGTAATACACGCATACGTAAAATAGACTTTGAACGCACTTAACGGATATCTTTATTTAACACACTTGCTAACATTTCTTTAACGCGCTCATTTGTTTCGTCACCTATAGCGTGTAGCAGTAGATTTACGTCGTCCACTATTTGCAGTGACTCCGCTAACGACAACGCACTGTTTTCTATTTTTTTTATGCTTTCATGTACTGGTTTATAGTTCTTCGCGATATTTTTTAAAGCTGTCTCAACGGAAATATCTTCGAATTTTGTCTGGCTGCAACCTCATCTGGATTGAATTGTAGTATCACAGCTTTTATTTGATGGGAATTTTCAGCATAATAAAAAGCTGCCTGCAACCATGTTCCCCAACGCGTAAGAATCGGCTGTGGTGGTTCAGGAATACCGGGACATTTGCTATGAAATGCATTGAGACGTTTAGGAGATTTAAGAAACACTTTTTTGTACTTGCTATTAATGCATCCACCTCTGGAAAACCTTTTCGAATAGTTTCTGCCACAAGATGTAAAGCATGCACTTTACACGTAACATGTATAAACGTACAACCTTGTTCTTGCAAAGAACGGCCTACCGAACGCATTGTCACGGCGCCATCAGTCACAAACATCAACACTTGACTTTTTGACAGTTCAAATTTTTTAACGTCTCCAGCACCACCCTGGTAAATGTTTCGCTAGTACACTGACTTAGTCTTTTGGTAGCTAGTAACAGTGGAACTGTGGGTTAAGAGGGACCAGTACTCGTACTATAACATTTACAATAGAATTTTTTTTACAATCTATTGTCTCATCAACAGATAACCACAGCCGTATATTTTTTAATTCACACTTCATCTTATTTACCATGTCTACGTGTACAGTTGGTAGATAGTTACATAACGTTGTGCGACTTGGTGACTTCACCTGGGCATTGTATTTATTCCAAAACTCTCGAAATGGTTGTTTATCGAGTATGTGCAGCGGAACATCACAGGCAATCTGCATTAATAGTAAATCAAACATAAACTGTGTTGTCGAAGGCACGCCATTTTTTTATATTTATGGTGTACACTATTTACGTGAAGTCCACAATCACGCTTATCCCAGCACATCAAATCTTTCTCGCACACTTTACAAATTATTTTAGCACCATCATAGAATAAATCCGGGAATTCACCTATGAATTTATTCACTTTGTCAGCAATTGGCCGTTTTCTACCCCTGCGTACGTCTGCCATGCTTTATTATGAAATTAATATCAACAATACAGTACAACAAATAAAATAAAAACACAAAAACAATATGCAATGCGCCCAAGTGACTTAACGTGTACACAACTGGAAAGCTAATAACAGACTGGACTGGAGAAAGAGTTTCGCGGTCAAGGTGAATGCCGGCGACAGTAAGTATATATGTACTCTACGACCATGATACACAGAAACGATTTGCAGCTTTACTTATAAGTGTTCAAGTGTGATTATAGTTAAGACAGTAATTAATCTATTGTTGTTAATTGTTAATTAGTAAATATAGTGTTACCTGGACTTTCAATCAACGAATCTACGAGTATAGGTGTTTGTGTGAATAGCAAACACGTAAGAATATATTTTATTACAATGTAACATAAAACGTAAGTGATTTTTTTCTCATTAAAGTTATCTATCACATTTGATTATACAAGCGTGTAGGATATTCTGCAATAATTTTCAATAACAGTTTGTATACGGTTATAAAGAATGCGTTGCTGTAATATCAATTTGAATCTCAATTTCTTCTGAATAAGTGAATGATCTACATGAGTGATTTGTATGTCTAGATATTCCGAAGTAACGCTGGTAATTTAATCTTGTCGCCTAACATGATACAGTGTTAATGTTACAGTCGAAAGACTTTGAAATTGCACTACATGAGAAAATGAACCGTAACATTCGCATTAAATAAAGGAGCTGTCAATGTTGTAAAATTTTCAACAGTACAAAATGTAACTTTTTTTATTCTGTTATTTCAAAGAACTTGTATGTAAAATTCAGTTAAGTTTGTATGCAATTTTTCAAAAATAAATTACTGTTAGAAGCAAACTTATAAACAGTTGTACCAAAATTTTATATTAAGAATATAATATATTAAGAATAAGTGTTAGCACAAATGCAAATATCTTCTTATCCAGAGTGTGTACAAAAACGGCTTATTATTCCTTACAAGCGAAGTATATTATTATAAGTTGGTCCATATGTTCTGCTGTCAAAATCCAATGTTTATCTGCGAAAATCCATTTATTTGTTGAAAATCAACGTTCCATCGACAGATGTTATTGGGGCATATTTAAGTTAGGGAAACATTAAAGACGCCATATTTATTTGAGACCCTAAACAATCCAATTTTTTATCCTGTATGGTGGGGCTACTGAATTCGATGAACTGTGACAAAACCAGGATTGTCGTGTAAAACACTTCCTAGTTTTTTGTTTTCGTGTTCAGCGATGTTCTAGATAATTGATACATACTCGTATTGTGGTAAATTCTTCTGTTTTTGAGTCGCCGCTATCCGAATTCTACGTTTATTACTTTTATGAAAAATTTTGTTGCTGCATAAAGGATTCTCTTTTTTACACGTGAAACTTTTTTCAATTTTTTTTTTAAAGCCCTGAGAATTTTATACAACTCGAATATTTTTAAAATGTGATTAATTTCAGGGAAATGACATAATCTCAAAATATGTCCATTTTATTTTGCCGTTAATTACTTTTGGCTTAATATCAAAAACGTATTGGCGATACTTTCGTCTCGATTAAAAAGAAAAAAAATGTCATCCTATTAGAGCATAACAGATTATATTACTGCCGGTATTAGATTATCAAGACTACTATCAAGACATATTTCAAGGTTTTCTTCAGGAAACCAGCTTATAACATCTGTTAGGCAGATAACAGACCATAAACACTATTATTAAAATATTTCAGCATCACGAGCGTATTCCTCTTACTTCCTATTCTTTATCTATTTATTCTCTTCTGTCATTTATCATGCTCGTTTTGAGTCATTACTTTTAAATGCACCTGCTTCTAGCTGTTGGTTAGGTAATTGTAATTATATTTAGTATCCTTCTGTGTAATAAATTATAAGCAACTAAATACTTAATATTACCAATTATATCTAATATATTATAGCTGTAAATATATGTATGAAATGAAATAATAATGTAAATAACTGTAAAAGGAAATATCTGAATGTAAGGTTTTTTTTAAATTTCATTACAATCAATGTTTGATTTTAAAGTCGGCCAGTTTTAAGAACTTACAGAAACATACCTCTTATATCATGTCCATTAACACTTTTATGATTGTCAGCGTGTATTTGCGTCATCAATTAATAAACCTTCTATAGTATCCTCTGCGGTTTGTGCGACCAGGTGGTATATATTTCATTTCTTGACATTTTCCATGTTTAAAGTAAAACAATTTGAAGATTATCTAGATAAACGAAATAAAATATATAGTAGGCGAAATATTTTATTATTAATAAATGAATAATGAATGCTACAAATTTTTTAGGTTATAAAATAAAATAGCCAGATTAAAAAAACCAATGCATTATTCATGTCTCCAAATTATTAATTTTGTGTTTTGTGTGCCAGTTTTAAAGTTTTTGTTAATAAATTTTAGAATGTAAAATATTCCTTAAAGCAGTTTTTCTCGATTTTAGAAAAATTGCCAATACAGCGCTTCTACACGCATGACGTGGCGTGAAAATAAAATAGATTAAAATAAAATTAATATATATTTTTTTTCATATAAGACAATATATACGTATTTTGGGGAGCTGAAACCGGATCCGAGGTCAGAATTGATCCATCACTTCAGGATTTTGACAGAACCTCCAAAAACCGTTAAAAACCAGCCAAAACTGAAGTTAAAAATAAATTATTTATTTATTTATTTAATCACTTAAGGGTCTATATCAGATGCAAGTGAAATATAGTCTCGATTTTACCACACCCCGCGCAGGCCACGGTGCATATATACAGCCAAACCGAAATTATCGCGGCGAATGTCGAAGGTGGCCGATGTTCTAGTTACAGAACGGCATAGTGGAACATTTCAGATCGCGAGATGTTGAATTATCAGAGGCGGAGTACTAGAGGTTTCGTACAACATAAACCGACGAAAATGTTGTGTTGCGTCAATCTTATAAGCTAAGCAGTAGCTAACCTTACCCTTCATGCGTCCTTGTCCTGCAATTAATATGTAAAAACAATAAAAAAAACCCGAAATTATTTTATTTACTTTGTTTAAAAATAGGCAAAGAACTAAACAACAAAACAATTAAATCGTTAATCTACAAAAAAATTTTCATTTTACCGTTTCTTATTAATGCATAGTATTATTTTAAAAATTTTTCCTATAAAATGGAAGTATCAATGTGTGTCATATCATTCAACGCAGAATGGAAAAGGCGATGAAATAATATGAAAAATATATTTGTGTTATTTTAAATTTAAACTCCAATATTTTTATCAAATATGAAAGATTATGATGATGTTACATATATTATTGCTGAATTCAGAAAGAAATTTTTTAAATTAAGCTGAATATACAGGATATATCATTTAGAATAAAAAAAATTAAGGCAATTTCCGGTCAAACCGGAAGTAAAAGATATGTATGTGACGCGCATATTTAATCAGTATTCGGAATGTCGTATGTCCATTTCCGCATATTAATGCGGGGTGTAATTTTTTTATTTTTCAAGTTTTTCGGCGTTTTCTTTTTTATGTGACATTCAATTGTTTTTAATTTTCGGATTCCTTAGAAAAAAAGCACAAGTATAATTTTTGAAGTTTTTTCCTAGGTTAATAATACAGCAGAAAAATCGAGTAAGGTGCACTTAAAATGATCACCCTGTACATGAGGTTACTGCGCTTAAAATAAATCAAAAATAAAAATTATCATATTCACCTTTCATTGAGCCTTTCATTCTCCATATCAATATTTAGAGACGGCAAAATGGGAAAACTTTCATTTATATTAGTCTCTACAGAAATTACCGGAAATAAAAGAAAATTATTACTTTTATTAATTTACGAAAAAATTCAATTTTCAGTAGTACTTTTTATATTTTCTCTTTTGGGCTAATGTTCGATTTTTCGGTTTTCTGCTAGGGTATTTACGCTTATGATATGTTTTTATTTTTCCCATTGTTCTTTCACTGCACTAATAATCACTTTCAATAACACGTCTACTTAGGTGTACACTTGCTTTAAAAAAAAACTGGTACAACTCTTGTAATCGAAAATCTTAATAGTTTAGTTGTGTGCATATGTCTGTAAATAGGGCTGGCCAGGCATGTCGAGAGGGGGGTGGAGAAGAAGTGATTTACCCGGGACCTGGGTTTTTTGGAGGAGATCGGTTTTCTTTGTGTTTTTAAACTTATTAAACCTTTCTCTTTTATTTTATTCAAATGGAATTTTAAAAAATAATTAGAAAATAACTTTTTCAAAACATTTTCAAGCCTGCCATATTATTGTTTAAAAAAATAATATTTGTTACGGATAATTCTACTAATGGTTGTAATTAAAATACTAACTGAATAATGATAATTCTATTTTTAAAATAAGAACACAAAAATACCACTTGAGATTAAAAAAATGTAAACAATGCAAACTGAACATAAAAATACAATAAAAAAAATTAAATAAATGAACTTCAATTACGTAATACAGAATTATCTAATATTTTGTCATTGCTCCATTAGCGTCTAAAACTGCCTGAAGTCTTGCAGGTATGGACAAAATCAGATTTCTTGCAAGGTCAACTTCTTGCGACAAGTTCTCCCAAGCGTGTTCAATTATCCCTTCCAATTCTTGGGCATTATTTGGATGGTTATTTAATTTTCTTATATGTTTCACCATTAGTCCCCATACATTTTCAATTGGATTTAAATCCGGACTTTTAGATGGCCACGGAACAACTCTATGTTTCTATTAAGAAACCATTGCCTGACACGATGGGCCGTATATATGGAGCAGTTGTCTTGTTGGAAAATAAAATTATTTTCCGGAAACACCTCCATTATTGACGGCAACATAATATTGTCTAATATTTTAATATATTTAATGGAATTGAGATGACCACCACTGTTCCAACACACACCTAACCTATTTAGGCTCATCCAAGCCCAGACATTGACTGAAAACCTTCCTAATATTTGTGGATCGAAAGTATATTTTTTGTCGTATCTAGTGGAAGGAGGCCTATATACGCGAACATGTCCATCGTTACAGGATTTAAAAACCTTTTCGTCAGAAAAGACAACTTGTCCCCAGAAGTTTTCATCATCGATTATATAGTTGAGTGCAAAAATAATCCTACCCTGCTTCTTTTCTTCTGAAAGTTTGTATTTTTTAGCCGCTGAACAACTCTTCAAGTCGCTTTGTAGTTTTATTCTTCTGCAAGCAGTAGATACCGAAGCAGGGAAATTTGTCTCTGAAATTGCATTTACTGCAGTCTGAAAAGGGTTTTCTATCAGGTAATTTATAAGATTTTCATCTTCTTGATTATTGCTCTTTCTGGGCCTACCGGAACCAACTTTACGGGATACCGTTTGGTTGGTTTCCCATTGTTTTTTAACACTCATTATCGTGGTTTTACTCACATTGTATTCAGCAGCAAATCTTCTTATGGATCAACCATCTTCAATTTTAGAAACAATTCGAAATTTTTGAATATCTGTTAGATGTCGAACCACTGATTAACGTCAAAGTGACATTTGTAAGATTATTAATATCAATCAAAGAACGAATGATTTACATAGCTAAAAGAAAGTGTACCAGTTTTTATTGAAATCAAGTGTACCCACTTTATAACAAATAAGTAAATTTGAGATATCTCTAGAATACACACGCCACTGTTGTTTACGAAATCGCAACGTGGTTCCTAAGTGCCCGATTCCCCCTCCCGCAAACGAGTCCAGTGTATGCAAGTGCATCCGTGTTTCCGAAATATCATGCGAGATGGCAGCTATTATCGGAATACAGATATGCAGTTTTTAGTTTTCTAATAAATTTATTTTCAACTAATCCAAGAGTTGGGTCACATGAATATAAACGTTACAAACAGTGACTAATGTCGGAATGTTAAAGAATTTGGATACAAAATATTTAAAATGCATGCGAAAATTTTTTGACGACTCTAAAAAAAAAAAATTGCATTCCGACATTTTATACATATTTTTGAAAAATCTTGTAAAAATCGCACTCAAATCGGATAAGTTTTAAACGAGATATTCGAGAATTATGATTTAATAGGGTATATAAGACTCTTAAGCTGTTATAAAACAGATGTGAACGTTATGATGATACAATAATAAATATCATATAAAAGGAATAAAAGTTAAAATTGTATAAAGTCGTATAAAAACAGTATAAAACATTGCAATAAAATATAGGACAAAAAAACTACAGATTAAAATTCATTGAATAAGTAAACACATTTTTCAATTAAAAACTTTTTAAGACTAGATTTAAATTTATTAAAGTTGTCGATGCTTCTAATTGTAAGTGGCAGTTTATTTTAAAAGCCAATACCAGAATAATGAGGAGACTTTTCCTAGAAAGTCGTATTGTGATGCGGCATGGAAAGTAGGTCATCATGGCGAGTATTGTAGTTATGATAACTGGCATTAGTTTTGAATAGGTTAATGTTACTTTTAACATATCTCAACAATGAAAAAATATAGATAGAAGGCACTGATAAAATTTTGTGATTTTTAAAAGAGTTCTTACAAGAGGTTGCAAAATTAAGATCAAAAATCAATCTTATAATACGTTTTTGGCAAACAAAGACCCGTTGTAAATTACTGGCTCTTCCCCCAACTATAATATAAGAAATATGACAATATGCTATTGAATAATACAGATTTAATAATGCAGTGTGGTCTAATGAATCCTTGAGCTTTCGGATGCAATAATATGCTTTGTTAAGTTTTTTATAAACTTCATCGATTTGAATGTCCCAGATTAGTTTAGAGTCTATTAAGTCGCCTAGAAATTTAACTCTTTGGCTAAAAGGTATGATAATATCATTAAAATTTAGAATATTAACAGGTAGTGATTTTCTCTATGAAAAGTAAACGCAAACAGTTTTATTAACATTTAAAATTAGATTATTGTTGTTACAATAGTCATCAAATTCCCTTATAACAGCAATAGTTTTATCAAGGAGTTCCGCAGCATTCGGTGCAGAAATACCAAATAAATTATCATCAGCGAATGAATGTTCCCCTCAGACATGAATGATGGTAATTCATTTACAAATAGTAAAAAAAAACAATAGCCCTAACACCGAACCCTGCGGAACGCCAAGACTCACTTCATAATCATTTGAAATTCTATCATGAATTTTAACATGGAGCGATCTATCAATTAAATATGACATGATCCATTCAAAAACGATTCCTCGAATGCCCAACTTAAACAATTTTTCTTTAACTAAAGCCAGATTGTGAGAGTCAAACGCTCTTGATAAGTTAAAGAATAATCCTATGATAAGCTTTCCATTGTCCATTTCATCTAATATAAATTACAAAAATTGTATTATAGCTGTGTCCGTAGAACGATTTTTCCTGAAACCGTGCTGATGATCGGTTAGTAGATTGAAAGAATTCAAAAATGCCATTATTCGATTAAATGCTATTTTTTTCCATTATTTTTGAAATAACGATTAATAGTGATATAGGCCTATAGTTTTCAAGTTCCAAGGGATCATTTTTTTTTTTTTAATATGGGTATTATGGTTGTTATTTTTAATATAGATTAAAAGCCTAAACGAGCTAACCACTTTCCTTACTTGTATTTTGGGACGCTGAAATCGAATCCGAGGTCAGCATTGACCCCATTACGTTATAATTTTTACATAACCTCAAAAAAATCTCTATAAATTCCGTTTACGATATTCTATTGTAGCGTACCCTCTTACTTTCGAAAGTCCAATGTAATGGCATTCTTTTTCTCTTCTTTATTTTTTTTATATCCTGTTTCAACATCCAACAGTAGTCTGCCAGCATTTTTTAATCCCATCTTCCTTGATATCGACGTTCCATCTCTCGAATGTCTTGGTGCAGCACAGTATATGCTTAAAGCTGGCCAGTTGTTAAAAGCTGTCGTTTCACATTTAATACATATGCAATGTATGATCTACGCCCTACATTTGGTAGCAGAGGTAACTAGGAAAATATACGCAGGGGTAGACGCGCTAATTGAAAATACAAAACAGATTTACAGGCTGGTGTCGATGTTATCCATTTCTAAAATATTATAAAAAATAATATTTAACAGTATTTCTAGCTTTATATCAACAACACTATTTTAAATGAAGCTCAGCATAGAGTTAGGAAAAGAAAATCTACAACTTTAGGAATTTATAAGCTCCTAAATATGTTCTATGAAATTATGGATAGTAATAAAAAATTTGTAGGTTTATTTTGGGTAAGGCTTTGATATAGTTGGTCATGTCTTACTCTTAATAAAGTTAGACGCTTATGGCTTAAGAAGATTAGTGAAGAACCCAATAAGCACCTATCTTTCGGATAGAACACAGTTAGTAGAAATCGGTGGAGTTTGATCAGAAGAAATAAAAATTAATTACGGTGTTCCACAAGGATCTGATTTGGGTCCATTGCTTTTTCTTTTGTTTGTTAGTGATCTCCTAAATATGGACAGTAACAGCCAATTAGTTATATTCGCTTATGATAATAGTTACCTTTCTGCTAAAAATTCAATTTTGGATACAATATCTGATACACAATTTATGTTGAACCAATTTATAAGGTGGTTTAATCAAAACAAGCTTTTTCTACATACAAGTAAAACAGTATTTGAGTTCTACACCAAGGTTAAAACCATATCTGAAAGCCACCTTATAAAAAATAATGGCAAAACCGTAGAACACGTTACAGATGCAACATTTTTAGGTTTATATATAGATAACAGAAAAAAATATTTCACCTATTTTCCAAGCAACAAATTAATATTATTAGTATGTACTTTATTTGGACATGAAATAATAGACAAAACCCAGCTGGTACAATGTATTTTGCTCCATAAAATTTAAAAAACAAATAAAATTAGTTAGATTTTAATATTTTCAAGTCGATATTATTCAAAAACGGTGCATTTTATCGATGTTCATCAAGAGTACCGTTTTTACGTACAAACTCTAAAATTTAATATTCTACCGTCAAAAATAGAAAAAAAGTTACATACAAAAAAGTTGGGGTTATTATAACCCCACAACCCCCCCCCCGTTTGGGACAGCCCTGGATAATTTCGAATTATTGCCATTTCATCTTATTACACATAAGAAGAGTAGCGGCTGTGTAAATTTTCAATATTTGACTTTGAGTGGTTTTGGACATATTCGATAAAAACTTTTCTGAGGCCTACCTTTAGAGGCCTGTAGCTCCTTTAGGAAGCATTTTTCGACCAATGTTTATATGAACTTTTTTTCCTATTTCTGGCCTGAGAAGCAGCTGGTAAAATATTGCATACTAATTTCGGGACACCCTGTATTTTTGTATAATATGGAATTTTATGATTCTTTCACACATTCTGAACTTAATAAAATACCATTTACTATGTTCATCATTAATTGATTTTTGGTTATAGGTTTGATCTTTTTGGTTTTGATTAAATTACACTAACCTTTGAAAAAAATGCGTCCACATGTAGCACTGCGTGCAGTCTGCACTCATTGCAGAAAGAGGGGTAGAGCTCTCATTTTTCGTGCAGTGTAGCATTTGTTTTATAATTATAAAATAAATGAGCGTAGCTGCATGAACAAAATCTCGTATGCCGCCCTACTACGTCGCCAAATGTTCAACGCAGTTAATAAAATGGAACAGTATTCATTCATTTATATGCACTTTACATGAAACGATTTTAGTTATTTGTCAAGGTGTAAATAATTTTATAAAAAAAGTGACGTTCCCAAAAAATTATCGTAGATTATGCTATTATTAGAGGCTCCATTAACAACTACCAGTTAAAATTCCAAATTGTAGATTTTGGTAATTACCAGGCATCTGGTAACACTGTTGTTTGTTCTATCTACAATAAATTTAGTGTAGAAGGGAAGGGGATCACATGTGGAAGGGATACGATGAGACGGCGAACTGTCCTCGTTACTTCGTAAACACAATAACGCAGAAAAAGGCAACATTGATACACATACTTTTTTCTTGTTGATTTGTCCGTTCGTGTAATTGGTCTATTGGGTGAATAAATTATTATTATTATTATTATTATTATTTTTTGTGAAAGGCACAAAGTGGTAAAAACATTCGTGTGACCTGTCCCGACATCCTACTGCCAGAACAACCTATTTTAATACGTTGGGGGCTAGCCAGAAAAGGCGCTAAATCAATTCTAACAGATCCCGAACCGACCTGCGGGGTATCTTATAGCACCGCGAAAGGATCGGTAAAGGAACTCTTAAGACAGAAACACTACTCGCACTGGATAGAGATATCGGGAATGAGGCAGTCACGCTTGTTCATCGGAGAAATATCTAGAGCAAGGACCAACGAAATGCTAAAGCTGAGCAGAAAACAGCTGAGGTGTGCGGTGGGAATATTAACAGGACACGGCACACTAAACAAACACCTAACCAATATGAGGGTGAAAGACAATCCAGATTGTAGGATGTGTGGTGAAGAGGAAGAAACTCCCCACCACATCTTATGCGAATGCCCAGCCCTAACGGCAATGAGACTAACACACTTCGAGGAACCACTTTTAACCCCGGAAGAGATAGCCACAGCTCCCATAAACTGTATACTCGCCTTCTGGAATAAATCGGGTCTTATGGAGTAATGAGACTATGGGGTACAATAAGCTTAAGCTTCAGTACAGCGGGTAGTCAAAACCGCAACCCGTAAGGAAAAAAACACGATGGGGGACATGGTTGGAGGCAGTTCTCTATTGTCACAAGTATTTTAATGATGTAAAAACTTTTGTGCTCAGTTAAATCCTGGTGACTCACAAGCCATATCTGAGGCTCAGCAATTTTTAACAATCAAGATATTGAGGATGATATACCACTATAATGCAGTGTTGGACAGTATCCACAAATTAAAAAAAATCCAAGAGATGCAAAATTATATTATATTAATCGTTTTCTCAGTAATAAACTCCTTAATTTTACGTTTCAATTGCTCAACGGTTTATTATAAAACACATTAATTGCTATATTTATTCAAAAAAATTGTATGTTTAACAGCTAATCCAAATTGTTTTCAACGTTAGGTTGCTAATAATTGAAGTGGGAAAATATATTACCTACAAGACAGATGTGACCTGAGTTCTCGTTGGAGAATTGCTTTTAAATTAAAATGCATTTGAATTATGCACTACAAGACGTCTATAGAGGCATACTGCAGATTCTCTCTGAAGTGCGATAAACAGGGACTGGTAGGAATACGGCAACAGGAAATATATTATATTCCAGCCGCACTTTATGGCATGTGTTGTAATAATGCTAATGTGCAAAGCATTGCAAGTGATAATTTAATTTATGTCTCGTACAGTTATTATATACTTCAACATAAATGCAATAAATTGAGAAGCAAGAAATATGGCATGCATGCAAATTGTCAATGCGCGCATGTCAGTATTAATTGTTTTAAAATTTCACATGAATAATTACACTAATTTTTCAGAATAATTATGTTTCGTCACTTAAAAGGCTAATACGGGGAAAGCTGACATATTTACTTAAAACAAAGACTATCTCTGTAATATTATCTCAAAAAAAAACTGTACTATTGAGGATACCACTTGAAAATACTATTCGACTAATAACAAAACCAAAACGTTGCAATTGACGACATATATCAGGGTACCCACGGATTTGAAGAGATGAAATTCCGTGACATTTGCACGCTTTCCAGGTGTCCTATGTGAAAGTTAGAGAGCCAATTTTTGGCTATTTTTGAAAAGTTTTATATTATGTGACATAGAAAATGCATTTCCCACCAATAGTTAAAATATTGTTACGTGTTTGCTATCCACACAAACACCTATACTCGTAGATTCGTTGATTGAAACTCCAGGTAACACTAATTTATACATCCATTCACACGGTCTAGAACATTCCAGAATTTTCCCGGCCGTTCTCATATAATTCCAGTCTCATCTAACCAGTTTACACAGTCCAGTGGCGTAACTGTTCCCTGCATACTTGGCTAGTCTCTCTATATGCTCCACCTTCATCTTTGATTTTGGACTTTGCTGAATTCGGTATACGACATCGTTTAGTCTGGTGACGACAGTGTATGGCCCTTCCCAGGGCGGGTGGAGCTTCGAGGATCTGCCTTTCTTTTGTTCTGGGTTATATAGCCAAACCAACTCTCCTACCTGGTACCCTTCTGAATTGACCTTAAGATCATAACGAGCCTTCATACGGTCATTTGTTATTGTAATTCGCTCAAAAGGAACCCTGGCGTTATATTGCTTATTTTTTATTTGTGGCCTCATGCTTGCCGCGCAAAATTCACATTGGCGGCACCGAGCCTCCACATCTTGACGAATGTTTACCCAGTAGAAATGTTCTCTTACTTTTGTCAGGGTTTTGTTGATGCCAAAATATCCGCCAGATGTTTAATTATGCACTTGCTGAAGTATATTTTTAGTCGTTAACTTTCCTCCCATCTGGGCTTTCCCACGCTCTCTTTAGCAGTCTATCCTCTACTCTAAGGGAGTCCAATTGTGCCCATAAAGCCTTCATCCCCACTGATTTATTTGAAATGTCATTCCAATCGTATCGGATTCCTCTTTCTTTCCATTTCAGAATAGGATATTATGTTTGTGTAATTTGGACTTTAGGATATGAAGTTCTCGTGAAAAATATAGAAAATATACACAGGCTCTTAATGAAATTTCTTAGCTTTAAAGTTCATGGTTTTTACCCGGTTATCTAAACACCACAGGGAACAAGTTTTATTTTAAGTAAAATTGTTTTGTTGTTGTTGGTGTTATTTGGGACCAAGTATTGGAAAAATGCTCTCTTAAATCTTTGAGACATCGACGAAATTTTTGTATGTGTGTTTTCTTATAATATCATCAACAGGACTATCCAGAGATTTTAAACTAAGTTCATTTCAGAGTTCCGTCCATCTCAATCCACAACCATACAACTTTTTATTTACCCAGTGCTCGTACGAATGTCTTGACTCATGAACCTTTCTCCATTATCTAAAATATGTCACAATTTTTATAGCCTTTATTCAGATATGGACATTTTACACATCAATTCTAATGCATCAGTTTTATTAAGTTAATTCATAGATTTAAGTTCTTTTTATTTTTTTATATGTAGTTATTGTATTTTATTAGTATGGAGTACTAATTACAATGGTGTTACATATTTAGATAGTTCCTGCTCTGTAAATGGATTTTGTGATCTATAGCAGTGTTTGTAAATAAGTAAATAAAAATAAATATGGAACAAAAAATAAATATCTACTGTTCTCTCACTATGCCAAATCACAACTTAAGCAAACTTTCCAGCTTTCTTGTGTAAACTCCCTTGCTTTTAGAATTTTTTTTATATATTATTTATTGACTTTTTATTTAAAAATTTATTTTGATGATTTAAAGGATTTCTAGATTTTGCAGACGAACGATGGTGTCCGAGATTTTACGATGGCACATTTTTAGTTCACTATGGATAATTCTGATTTTATGTACAAAATTAAGCGAGTACACTCAATACGATGCCATGGAAAAAGTGTGCAAAACGCACATTTAATTAAAGCAGGCTTTTTATATACACACTATAACTAGTGGTTTACCGCTGATGTTTACATTATGCTATAATACTAATTACAACGATGAGTAAATATGATTATTTATGCAGTAATTACTGGACTGTAATTTTTTATTCACATAGAAATTTAAATATAATAATAATTATACCCATGAGAGACAAATAAACATTTAGTTATGTTACAGTTGACTCGTTTTTATTTCAATAACAAAACTTACTTGTAATAACAATAAAGTAAAAAATGTTATTTTTTGCCGTGTTGTTTATATAAATTCAAAAGGTACCAATCGTGCCACATTGTAAAATGCCTGCCGCACAATGCCAACAGATGGTTTTTTTATCAGCATCTCTAAAATGGCTCTCCAGAAGGTAAAATTATTAACAAAAACAAACATAAAGAGAATAAAATTTAGTATTACATATGTCCATCATATCACGCTTGTGAATTAAAAAAAAGCAGTGTGCACGAAAAGAAAAAAACGACAAAATAATTTCAGTTTCTGAGAAGGTCTTTTCCTACCAATACTAATTTCATTGCATTTTATTCATATACTAAACGAATTAAAACCTTCAGTGTCGAATTTTCTATATCCGGCCAAGTTATCTGTCTATAATTTTAGCATTGTCATTCCTATAGTCTAAATTATTAATTTTAATTCAATGATTTCAACTACAAATGTATCACATTTTGTGCATTTGCTTCCCGCATTCCTGCATCCACAGTTCATTTCACATCATTGATGGCAGCCGCACAAATTCAGATGTAGTAGTGATTCTAGAGCAAGGATGTGTTTCCGGTTTTAAGTGTTAGATGATTTCATGTCATACCTTCCAATCAGTACGAGTTATTTCTTTGCACCACTGGGTCATAATCTCTTAACAAGGAGAGTGTGTGTGTGTGTGTCGGCTTTTAAGTAGTGTTGGCAAAAACCGGAAAAACTGAAACCTCAAAAACCAGTTTCGGATAAAACACCCAGTTTTATCCGTTTTATCCAAATATGGATCAAAACCGGTTATTAGGGTAACCGGGTATACGAATTATCAGTTACTCGGATATCGGTTATTCGATTAATCGACTATTCGGATATTCTAAAAACCGATTAATCGGTTATTCGAAAACCGGTTACTTGGTCACTTGAAAAACCGAATTATTCGAAAAACCGGTTTTTCCAAAAAAACCGGTTATACGAATAATCGGTTAACGGAGGAACCGGTTTTCAATTTTGTCTAAAACCGCGAATAATCCAAAACTGATTAACCGGTTATCCAGAAAACCAGTTTCAGTTGCCACCACTAGTTTTAAGTGTTAGATCATTTTATATCGCACTTTCCTTGGTCATAATCTCTTAACAAGCGTTGGCAGAACTCATCATAACAACTTGAGCTTCATATCTTACAGTCGTTCATACAAGCAGTCGCTATTTTGAGCCTGTTCAAGCTGTTTACATGCAATTTTCGTGAAAAATTTGAATGCAGTGAGAATATTTTTCTTCTGAGTTGCTCATTTTTATTTGTGCAAAAATGTCATAGGGACACAGTGAATTGTACTAATTTTATTTACATCCAATTTTACTAACAACAAACCTCTCGGTACCTATAAAGCGGTGGCCATTTATTCAATGTGGCAGCGCTAGCGTATTTCGGATACGTTTAATATGTTATTCAGTAAGCTATTCTGAGTTTCAATTGTGCCAGAAATTAGTCCTTTATTAACTGGTTATTCTGCCCATAAATTATTTATAATACCTGTTAAAAGACGGTAACATATCAGCAAATCTAGTAGATAATTTTTAAAGTGATTTACTATAAAATGTTTGATTGAACGAATTTCAGTTTGAATATTGTGATCAGCTGTCAAACTGTAAATAATATTTGGTAAAACAAATGGATTTTTCTTGTTTCAAAATAGACGCACATATCACTCTTGAAAACATGATTATAATATTTCACTTTCATCTCGTAATCGTGACTTTTGTAAATAATAATTCTAAAACACGATTTGCACTTTAAATTGAGTACTTAAAAATGTTACTATATATCTGGAAACATGCTGAATAAATCATTTTAATATATTCTGCAAAAAATAACAATATGAAATGGTGATTAGCGTGTACACAATGATATGACAATATTCTTTTATTTACGCGATACGTGACACCTAACGATTTTACAGGAGATACAAAATAAGGTCGCTATCTGTGCTTGTCACTAATAAGCCAATATATACAATCTTTGGAGCATCTACATATATTTATATTATTTCCCAGTTCCGTTTTGATCCATTTTCACGATTAAGCTAAAGTATACTTAGGTAACTCGTCTTGTGTTCCGAGATAATTTCTCTAGGCATTCTGTGTCTGTCAAGTGAAAAATAACTAAAGAATTTTTTTGACATTGAAATACTGAAAATATCAAAATGATTGGAAAAAAAACATAAAATGAAAAACAAATAGAGATCACAAGAAAGCAGTCGAGAAGGTTGGCATCATCTACAGATGATTAAAACTAACCTTATGCTAACAATCTTACCTATTTATACCCAAACTATTGTCACAGTTCGGTGAATCGTGACTCACTAACCAGTTGAGCGAGCTATTTGGGATTGGCCCTCTGTCACTATTAATACTACTTTTAGACTTCTAAGCTTCCAAATGCATCCAGCTGTCTAGTATTTGTTACATTCCTAATCTCAAATTGCTACTATCTATTTTATGGTTATTTTCAAACGTGCAACACTAGACTTACCTATCGGTTTTACCGTATCCGAATTGAGAATATGCTTCTTGATCTAGTTTGAACTGATCGCTTAGTTTGTCCAACATACCTTGATTACAGTTCTTGCAGCTAATTTCGTTAATCCCAGACTTTTCGTTTCTTTCAATTTTGTCTCTTGGATTGCCTAAAAGTTGTACTTTATTTCCTGATAAATAAATCGCTATCATACCTACATCTTTAAATATCCTACCAAATACCACGGGTGAATTGAGGATCGTATGAAATCAAGGCAAATTTCAGATTGTCTCTTTTGAAGGGTCGATGAATTTCGAAATGTCCCTCTAAATGTATGAAGGGAATGGCAATGATTGATGACAAAGTTACTCATAGCTGTCCCTTCATGTTGTTGGAGGAGATTATCCTTGGGCGAAAGTAATTTTGTTTCATGCAATGTTTAGTAAGTTGAATGTGATAGTCTCAGTCAAGATGTAGTAAAAGACTACATTCAACTATGGTAATTTTACTGAAAATGATACACAGGACGGTCATTTATTCTTTTATTCTCCCAATCTTTTTAGGTCACTGGCCAATTGCTTTTTCCGGAATTTTTTTGTCTCATAGTTTTTTTATATCCGAGACAAAATTCAAATGCATGTTTATTGATTATTAAGTATTAAATTCACCCTCTATATAAAAAAAATATTTTAAGATGAATAAGTATGATATATGGCTGGAAATAAATTTAATATAATTAACTAGCAAGCACGTTTTACTTAGGAACATGAGAGTGAAATCCCGAGAAGAGCAATTTAAAAAATGAAATCAAATGCCAACTGAACCCAGCTTTAATGGACTTTTACTATTTACATCGTTTACTACCTATTGTGAGACGAAACAAATGTTAAATTATAAACCAGACTGGGGCGATTAACATTTCTGACAAGTGGATTGCATCGTATCTCCCAATGAACGCAATTAGATGAAATGTGTTTCATTAAGGTGTGGACTAACACCTAGCAGCTAAGCCTAAATGTCAGCTTTAACATGAAACATGGTTATTAATTTTATTTGATTCCCTCTTATTATTGCAATACTTGCTATAAGTAAAATCATGCACTATGTATTAGATAAACTTTTACGGCTGACTGTTGTGGCACGGTGGGAACCTGCTACATTTCCATCATTGGTGCAACAAGATCAGCAATTTAACATAAAAGAGCACCCGGAAAGGAAACAGCCGGATACACTATAGGGGTATTCAATGAATGAATCAAGGATTTCGATTATGATAAAAAGTGTTTCAAAAAAGCGCAAGATTTGAATTGCGTGTCAAATTGGCTGTCATGAAGTCACAAGATTATGACATGCCAGATCGATAGGAGACAGGTGGGTGTTAATAAACGTGGAGCATTACTCGATAGAACCACGCGTCCTGATTGTTAAACATTAATATCAAAATGGTGAAAGTTTGATTGCCACGAATCGTAAAGTGCGTCCAATTTTCGGTCGAAATAATTCTCCTCATTCATCTACTTTCAAAAGAATAATCGAAAAATTCTAAAGCACTGGTTTGGTTAGTGATGTGAGGTAGTTCAGTATAAAACATCACGGCAGTTCGCAAGAGCATGGCCGAGAGTCCAGGGTCATTGATTCGTCATCGTGCACAAGAATTGGACATTACAACAGCCACTCTTCAGCGTACTCTCACTAAAGATTTGCATCTCCATGCCTACAAAGTCCAATTGACTTCTGCCAACTGACTGTGCACAGCGAAGAGAGTTCACCAATTGAATCCTTGAATAACAAGAAGTGAATGCCGATTTTGCGGACAAAATCATTTTTAGTGATGAGGCCCATTTTCACCTCGATGGCTTCGTTAATAGACAAAACTGCCGCATTTGGGGCTTAGAAAATCCACGAATGATTCATGAGAAAGCAATGCATCCAAAACGTGTCATTCTTTGGTGTGCATTGTGATCTGGAGGAACCATTTGGGCCGTTTTTCTTCAAAGACGAGGCAAGTAATGCAGTAACTGTGAATGGTGAACGTTATCGTGCTATAATAACCCAGTTTTTTATGCCTCAATTGGAAGATATTGCTCTCGAAGACATGTGGTTTCAGCAGGACAGTGCCACTTGCCATACCGCCCATGAAACACTTACGGATGTGCACGAGTCTTTTCTTGGTCGTGTCATCTCTCGGTTTGGTAACCAGAAATGGCCGCCACGCTCTTGTGATTTAACACCTTTGGACTTTTGGTTGTGGGGTTATCTGAAGTCACAGGTTTATGCCAACAAGCTCGCGACCACTGAAGCATTGAAGGCCGAAATTAGACCCTATATCAATGAAATACCGCCACATGTATGCACCGTTATTCAAAATTTCCCCAAAAAAGTACATGTCCAGCAAAGGCGCGGCGGCCATTTACCAGATGTGTTGTTCCATATGTAATTCCCAAATGTCTACGTTATAACTTAATAAATATTTCAATACTTTGCTACAGAAAACTATGTTTTATTCAACCTTGAAATATTGCGATCTTATTGAAACACCCTTTATATATCGCATAATGTTTTGTTGAACGGGCAAATATGATTGACATTTATCAAAATCCTAACCTAAGATTGTAAGTAGTGTGCATGTTTTATTAAACCTTATCATTTTCATATTGAACTGGATTTCCAAAATTGTCTACAACAATCATGAGTTCACTTTCAAAGATTTGGCTCATGACTGTCAAATAGTGTATTTGTGATTGCGAATTATAAGTCATTAAAATTTTATGATTCATTTTACTGCTATCGATTCAAATCGGATTGCTTTCATTAATCAAAAATTCATATATTTAAAAGATTTGGACTATGTTTATTTTGTTTTCATTGCTAGGCAACAAAGTTGAGTTATTTGGCTAACAAACAAGGCCATATAAATTAACAGATAAAATATTGTTGATTAGTTATAAATTTTTTAAAATGTTGGCCACTTTTAGTGTATATTTAGCAAAGCGAGTTTGATACTTTTCTTTTATCATAATACCAGGGCGTGACGTTTCCACTTTCAATAGAGCAAGAATTATTGCTTTACATTCCAATCATCAGATATCTGAGATGTTAGACATTCCTAGATGTTCTGTTGTGCGAATAGTGGATAGGTATCAATAATTAGAGACAGTGGAAAGAAGACCACATAGTGGGCGGCTTCGAGTGTCAGATGAAAGGCAGGATCGGTATTTGGTTCAATATGACCGTAGACAACGAAATGCTTCATATCCAACCCTCAGGGCTCACTTTCAAGGTACGTATCGCCTTAGTACATGGACCTTTACAGGTCGAAGAAGATTCCATCGTGCAAATTTACGTACAAGAAGGGTAACCATTATACTTCCACAACATCGACCTATCCGCTTTCAGTGGGAACGGGAGCATAGTGATTGACTTTTGCAGCAGTGGCGATGGGTCTTATACACCGATAAAACCAGAATTGGACTGATAAATGATGACAATAGGCAAAGAGTCTGAAGAGAGCCAGGTCGTCAACAGATATTAAATTTTCCCCCGTGAGGTTGCTCCCTACAATGGGGGGACAGTAATGTTTTGGGAAGGAATAATGTTTGATCGCCGTACGCCGTTAATTCACATAAATCAGGATATGACAAGTCAAGTCTATATTGAAAGTGTTATCAGGCCCATATTTATCCCGTACGCGAAGATTTAGGTGACAATTTAGATCGGCCAACTAACTCCACAGATATGAATCCCATTGAAAATATCTGGAATTTTGTTTCTAGACACGCATTAATCAACCCCAATATGCGGAAGCGTTAGCTGTAGCGGCAGTAAAGGAATGAACAATATTCCTCAAGAAATTATCAACCGTTTGATTGTTTCAATGCACAAGCGTATTAATGTGTTACTGATAAACAGAGGAGATCATACTGACTATTAAGTTGATATTTATTTTGTTTCATTTGTTTATACATATATTGATCATTATTTTGTTTATAACTATTTACGTAACAAGACCAGAAAGTGATTCTTTCCTGGGGCAGCTGGCAGTTTCGTAAGCGGGCGAGCTCGGGCAATATCTCGATTTAAAATACTTTATTCAATTTATACATGTTTGCGTTTCCTTCGTATTATTTCCGAAACGAAAGCCCAAATGAAAATGTACTCTTAAGAAAAGTTTACTTTATCAAATGCAATGTGACGCAAACGCCGACAGACGAAATCCGGCCTTATAATATAAGATGCCGTGCAAGCGCTTATAAAGAGCATTTTCTGATAATATTAACTGTTAAGTAGGGCTGGGCGATTGTCAAAAGTCATAATCGATTATTGAAAAATAATCGATTATTTCGATTAATCGATTATAATCGATTAATCGATTAATCGATTAATCAAATAATCGATTAATCAATTAATCAAATAATCGATTAATCAAATGATCGATTAATCGATTAATCAGATGATCGATTAATCGATTATATAAGAAGAAATAATCAAATGATCGATTAATCGATTAATCGATTATTTTTCGATTAATCGATTATTTTTCCCAGCCCTACTGTTAAGCTGTTAGAGGTATGTTAAACAAAAAATTTGATTGATCAAAACGACAAATTTCAGGAGCAGGCTTTAAACGTTGACCTTCTGCTTTTAATGGTGTGCTTTCAGAATTATTTAATTAATTATTTTTTAATGGCTACGTTGACAAAAATTGTATTATTATTTTACAAAAATGTAGACGATATTCTGTAGACTAAAATAACGTAAAATTGTTTTAAGGGTAATTTTTACGTTTCACAGGGAGGACAACATTTTGACGACCAATGAATTTTGAAGTCCCAAAAGGTAAAAGTAATAATTTAAAATGGGTTTTAATTTTAATTTAAAAGTGCAATCAGAAATCACAATTTGCTGGTTGGTGAAATACTATTCTTGCCGGGACTACAGCACTCATTTTACTCCCTTAAGTGCATAAATAACTATCTAAAGTTATTTCTCTATATTTTGACGCCGTAGGGCTGGGAAAAGATAATCGATTAATCGATCATTTGATTATTTCTTCTTATATAATCGATTAATCGATCATCTGATTAATCGATCATCTGATTAATCGATTAATCGATTATTTGATAAATCGATCATTCGATTATTTGACTAATCGATTAATCGATTATAATCGATTAATGGAAATAATCGATTATTTTTCAATAATCGATAATCGATTATGACTTTTGACCATCGCCCAGCCCTAGTAGTCGGTAAGTTCAAATGGCCACCAACAGAATAAAAATGATGTGGAAAAAGATTTTGAACGTTATCCTCAGACGCCACCTATAGATATGGACGATGAACCACTCATATGGTGGAAAGCAAACATATCACTATGTCCAGTTCTCTCTGTATTGACACGAAAGTATTTAAGGATTCAGGCTACTAGTGTAGCATCATAAAGAGTCTTTAGTAGGGGAGTTTTAATAGTTGATGACCTGAGAGCCTCATTACCAAGCGAACATACCTCACAATTGATTTTCCTATCTATGAATAGAAAATATATTAAGAAATAATGTAATAATATAATAATAGATATCAATCAAAATATTAAAATAACAACTGTCCTTTATTTATCCTATCCTCATTATCAATTTTTTTACTTCATACAATTATTATAGTATTATAGTCATATAAATAAACAGTATGTAAATAAAATTGAAAATAACCCTAAGATGAATCCTACAGCTCCGTAAATTAGGGGTGGGCAAGAGAATCGAATAATCGATTAAGGCTGGTTAACATCGACTATAATCGATTAATCGCTTTTACGATTAATAGATTATAACCGATTTTCGATTATACGATTATTTGATTAATTGATTAATCGATTATTTGATTAATCGAAATAATCGATTATTCTCCAATAATCGATAATCGATTATGACTTTTGACAATCGCCCAGCCCTATTTGACGGTTAATAAAATCTAAATAATTCTAAAGCAAGGTTTCTGACACTGAATTAGCAAGGTAATCAAAATTATTTTTATCGAATCATTTTAACACACCCCACTAAGTATTCATATCATAGCGAGATTCCAACCAGCAACCTCTTTAGTGTGAAGCCTAATGCGTTAAGCATTGAGCCATTAAACTTCAATTTTTTAGTATCGTTATTCACCTATTAAAATAGACGCTCCAACAAAATTACATAATGGATGGTCGGCTACTTACACAGGTGCTTGTATTTTTTTCTATTCACAAGATGAGTAAAAACCACGTAATTTTACAAATGTCCTTGGAAGTGTAACGTTTAAGCAAGTTAATTTGTCGTTATTCATCCATAATAATAGTTTAAATTGTTTTATAAATAAAATCTTGAGTTCAGTGACTGTATACAAAATTATTCTAACCATTTTGGTAGCAACTGCCGGTAGCAATTTATGCTAATATTGATTCGGAGGTATATATTTGCGGATATCGTCATCAATAATACATATTTGACCCTTGGTTGGATATAATGAAACCGTATAATTAACATAAATAAAAAGAAGTTTCACGCTACCATCTGGATTATAAGGCACGGGCGGTCGATCGACTAATAATTAGGAAACAATACATTTTTAAATATGAAATTTATTTTTCAATGCACAATGGACCTGTGCCCGATATTTTTTTGTAACATTTGTCGGAAACTACGTCAAAGAATAATAACTCACTCGTATTGTTGTTCTTTTTATGTTCAAGTCTAGTTTTTTTTTATTTATTTTTTTTTTTATTATTAATGACATCATCTCTCATATCCGTATATGCCAAGGCTTCGCCTCCTTCTCAAACTTCCCCACTCACAAAATAAAATGACACTTTTAACACTTCTATCATAAACAGCTAATATAATACGCTCGTTTCTCCTCGTTATGGAAACTTCTCTGCCACTTTTAACAGTTACATAATCACAAGGAACTACTTTGTACGAATGTCATTAAAAGTGGAGCTTTTAATTCTAGTTCATAGAATTACAACTTGAATATTATAGACAAACGTATTAAAAATGGTCACTTTTAATACTAGTGTTAAAAGCTTAACTGCGTTTTGCGTATATTGCTCTGTTACCAGTTTTTGCAGTATCAGGCAGCCCAAAATCATGTTCAAAACCATTTTCTACTATAGTGTGTCCTCGATAAAAAACTTGCTTTTACACGGATTGATTTTTCTTTTAATATAGTTTCTATTTAACAAATAAATTACAATGTGTCTATGGTAAAAAGTAGCCTATTATGATTAAAACTAAAATCAAAAAATGCAGAAATCACATTAGGCGTTTTTTTTAACAAACCATTTTGTGAAGAGAAATTGTACAGTATCATCCCAAATGGTCAAATCCAATTTAGTTTATTGCACAATATTTAAACACAATTTCAAACCATATGAGGAGTAAATATTGTCTATTGTTTAGTGGACTCTTAAAAATATATTACTGTTGTCTGAAAACAACTGAGGTTATCCTGGAATGGGTTGGAACCTTTGACGTGAAGATAACACTGACGTAATTTTCCACGACACACCAAAACACCATATACTGCTCGCGATGCGCGTTTCGCAAACCAAGTTGACATCATCTGGAGATGATTAAAACAGTTTTAATCATCTCCAGATGATGCCAACGTGATTCGCGAAATGCGCGTCAAGTGCAGTATATAGTGTTTTGGTGTTTTGTAGAAAACTAAAGTTATATCGAACCTCGACTTTATAAGCAATCAGTAAAAAATATGCCGATTCAAATATCTTGAAAAACTTCCTTGTTCTTTGCCCTTTCAAATAATGTATCAAACGTAAAATTATATAAAGATGGTATTTTAAAAGGGTTATTTCGCAGAAGCAGACGGAATGATTTCTATTATGGCGATTAAACAAAATAAAATAGTAAAATCATAAATAGGTGTTTATTCATTTTCGAGTTCAAAATGAGAACCGCCGTTTCTGATATAGCTTGAGCTCTTCGTTGCATCTAGGTAGTGAACCTCAGTTCCGCCTTCATTATTTATGCAAGTGGTCTAGATTTCGTATTTCTTCGTTGTATATCAGTTCCTTCATACGGCTCCAGACATAGTAATTGAATGGGGGGGGGGGGGGCAAATCTGGAAACCTGGCAGGCCGCAATATCGGTCCATTTCGCCTTATCCATCTATTCGGGAATTGGTTATGTAAAAAATCTGTTAAGTTTTTCTTTAATGGGAACTTCAGCATTCCATGGGATAACATATGTTATATGAATAATATAGATCTGAAACTTAGTTTTCTAACTGAAAATATTTTATCTTTATTTAACAAGCATGCACCACTTATAACAACACGTGTTACAAAACCTAGCGCCCCATGGTTAAACGAAGCTATAAGGCAAATGATGAAAGAACGTAAAAGAGCACTAAGTCTCTATAAAAAAAATAAAACCACAGAAAACTGGAATTATTATAAACAGCTGCGTAATTTTACTTTGCAATCTATAAGACACGAAAAAAGTTTATATTTGACATGTTGCCAAAATAGACTTGATAGTAGACATTTATGGAATGCTTTACAGAAAACATAAAACAAAATAAATCAACTGAAATCCTACTTAACTTACAAAACGTAAATGACATTAATACGTATTTTACCTCTGTTTATAGGCCCCCTGATAATTGTCCAGAGACTGTAAATCAACATTTGACAAATACATTTAATGCTTACTTGCTACAACTGTGTTCACCACTTATATGCAAACATATTACCCATATACTTAATTCCTGTTTAGAGTCTGGATATTTTCCCAATTTATGGAAAATAACTATAATTACCCCACTACCAAAGATTAGTAACCCTAAAGCTTATTCAGATTTAAGGCCAATTTGTATAATAACTGCACTTTCGAAGGTTTTAGAAAAATGTATCCAACCCCAAATTTCTAAATATGTTATAGCTAATAATATAATCTCTCATCTACAGTCTGGATCCCGAAAGGCTCATAGTACGGTATGTGTTTTGGCAAATATCACTGATGACATCATAAAATCATTAGATAATAGTCATGCATCGGCGCTAGTGCTTCTAGATTTTTCTAAAGCATTCGACACTCTGGATCATTTTTTAAAATGTGCCAAACTTAGCTACTTCGGATTTAATGACAAATGTATTGAGTTTTTCGGCTCCTACTTAAGTAACAAGTATCAGACTGTAAAATTGAATGATAAATTTTCAAATATCACGGAAATTACCTCAGGAGTTTTTCAGGGTTCCGCCTTAGGACCTATACTATTTCTAATATATACAGTCGATATCTTCACTAGTGTAAATTATACAAAAATTCAATGCTACGCCGATGACACACAATTGTCATGCACTTTTGATACAAATAATATAAAAATTACATCTGATAGCATAAATCGTGACCTGGCCTCTATTGAACAGTATGCAAAAGATCACAACTTAAAACTAAATGCTGACAAATACACAGTAATATGTTTTTGTAATAAAAAAAATTATAACTATGGAAAAGAGAACATAAAATTAAAAATATCTAACAAAAATCTAACTGTTGTAAATAGAGTAAAAAAGTTTAGACCTAATTTACGATGAAAAATTAAGATTTAAAGAACACCTAGGTTTAATAGTAAAAAAAGCCTATGTAGCACTAAAATTATTATATAACATTATAAGTATTATTAACTTTAAATTACGAAAAAAACTCTGTGAGTGACTCGTACTACCTATATTACATTACTGTAATGTCGTATATTATAGCAGCTTGGATAAAATAACACAAAATTGTTTACAAAAAATACAGAACAGCTGTTGCCGATTTGTTTATCGTATTCGAAAATACCATCGTACTTCTTCAAAAATAAATGATCTTGGATGGTTACGAGTTGAAAATGTGTATAAATATAATGTCGTTATTCACCCACCGTATTCTATGTACCTCCTCGCCATTGTATCTTCGTGAGAAATTGGTATTTAAGAATATTATTCACGATATCAATTTGAGACATACAAATAAATTATCGTTACCGCGTTATCGTCTAACCTTGTTTCGTAGATCTTTTTTTATAACTCTGCCGTAATCTATAATGGCATAAATGATGTTCTAAAATGTCTTCCTGTGGACAATTTTCGAAGAAAAAATATTTTCATTCTTTTCTGAAATCTTTATTTCATTTTTTCTCACCTCTGAGTTCTTCGCAGTATGACATTTACTATTTGCCATTTTTTTTATTGCATTATTTGATATCTTATATTATTTTATTTTTTATCATCATTGTAATTACACAGCTTTTTTTTTTAGATTTTATTTACGTATGTTTTTATGCGTATTTATATTACTTTTTTCTCTACTTCTTTCTTAATATACATTATTATGTATATATATTTTTTATATTTTTTTCTATAACAGTTCATATTCATTATGTTTAATAATTATTCTTTAATGCGTTTTTATATAAGGTTAAGTGGAATAGCTTTCGCTAGACTTCGCCTTATGCGATGTATGTATTGTATTGTACATGCTTTCGTAATAAAGACCTATTATTATTATTATTATAACTTCATCCAAAATAATTGTGTGGCACTGTGCTGTGGTACTGTGCTTATCCCCAAAAAGGGGGATCTCTCCGACCCGAAGAATTATAGGCCGATCACTTGCCTCAACTCCTGCTACAAGATATTCACACGTGTCTTGTATGCTATTACACTGAGGTCTGTTGATCCGATCTTCCAGCAGATACACGAACAGCGTGGTGCCAAGAAGGGAATGGCAGATTGCAAGGACAGCCTGCTGATAGATCGCTGTATTACACAGGATTCTGTCCAATACAAACGGAATTTATCGATGACCTGGATTGATTACTGCAAGGCATTTGATACAACATCGCATGAGCTATTGTTGCACTTGCTCAAATGTCTTGCGGTATCAGCATCACTAGTGAGATGCACAGAACAGCTGCTGCTGCTTCACCATAACATCAGGTGCACAGCGGGTCACGACACAGCAGATAGCATTTGGGAGAGGGGTTTTCCAGGGTGACTTCCTAAGTCCTCTCCTCTTCCGCATCTCACTGCTACCGCTGTCTGTTGGGCTCCGCCAAACCCGCGGATATCAATGTGGGCCACACAGCGACCAGAGGCATAAGGTCACCTATATATTTTATATGGATGACCTTCTTTATGCCTCCGGAGAGCGCGAACTACAAAACGTGCTTAGGGTGGTCGAAAAATACACGCGGGCCATTGGTATGGAGTTCAGGTTGGACAAATGTGCAGTCGTCCACCTCAAGAGAAGACGATGCGGGGAATTCTTTGAAGATGCGCAGCTCGCAGACGGAAGCAACCTAAAACATCTGGATGCTGAAGAGACCTATACATATCTGGGTGTGCAACAAAGGCACATCCAGGATGTAACACAAATAAAGGATTCTCTCCGCGGCAAGTACAGACACAACCTCCGAAAGATTTGGTCTTCCGAACTTTCGGGGAAGAATAAGATGTCTGCAACTAATATGCTCGCCGTTTCGATTTTGCTCTACTCCTTCGAAGTAGTAAAGTGGACGGTAGATGAGCTATGCCAATTAGACAGAGATACCTGCAAGATGATGAATATTCACAGAAGTATTCATCCTAGATCATCCGATCCTCGTGTGTACCTCCTACGTCAACGGGGAGGCCGAGGACTCTTGAGCCTGGAGTGTATGCATGGCAGAGTAGTACTGAATATGGCATGTAACATCCTCAGGAGCTCAGATCCCCTCTTGCGGTTTGTAAGACATCACGAAACTGTAGGAGTGGAAGTAGGATTGTTCAAGGCAGCAAAAATATCAGCACATGAACTCGGTCTCATATTCGACACCAGGCGAGATGCTCATGTAGAGTCATTCATTGACATCAGCTAAATCGTCTGAAAGCCCGAATTAGAGCTGTCGAACAGGAAAAATCTGTTTCAGCAGCACGTCGATAAACCCCAGCATGGTGTCTTCTATAAGAACATAGAAACACTGTGATTATCGACCAGGCTGACATTCGCCTTTCTAAGGCCAGCCTGGCTTAAGTCGGAGACCGAGAGATTCATTAGGGCCTGCCAAGATGGTGTTATCAACACCTTGATATGCAGGACCTGCCGTCAGTCGCCGGAATCGCTCATGCACTTACTTTCTGCATGCCCCTTATATGCGATTTCGGCCTATATCCACCGACATAACGCGGCGTTACGAGTGCTATACTACCATCTAAGGCACTCGTACGGGGTAGACCAGACACCAGTGCTGCCTTATATCCCCGGAAATATTGAGTCCGTTGTCGAAAACGCGAAATGCCGAATTTACTGGAACTACTCGTTCCCGACGGTCAGGCTAATCCAAGCCAACAAGCCTGACATAGTCCTCCTCGACTATCAACTCAAGGTGATGTATGTCATCGAGTTCTCGGCACCTGCGGATAAAAACATCACCCTGAAAGAGGAGGAGAAACGGACCAAATATCGCGATCTCCGGTATGAGCTACATATGCTGTACCCAGGCTATTCAGTCAAAATGGTCGTCCTAATTATCGGTGTACTCGGAGGGATAAAACCTACTCTGCTCTCGGAACTGAAAACCATACCGGCACGCCAAAAATCAGGCGAGTGGCTGGCAGGCCAAATGCAGAAGGCGGTCATTCTGGGTTCTTTACGTCTGCTTAGGGCACACGATTCTGGTATGAACAGCCACTAACCCTGCGGGATGTGGGTAGTGGCTGTAGTTAATGCGCCTGCGTGATTCCCGTGAGGCGTCGGAGGCCACGGGAGGACTGTCCGACATCGGATATTCCGGAAAAAAATAATGAGTTATTTCTCCATTAAAAGTACAGTGTTTACAAAGAAAAAACAAAATATAAGAAATACAGCAAAAGTCAAAAATATACGCATATGGTTTTAAAATACGTATAAAAACAACATAGACAGCCAAGCGGCAAAATGGTATACCGTAATTATTAGTAAATAAAATAAATCACATAAAAATAGTATAAAAATTTTTATCTACAAGATATTTTTTTTAGTCTTTTTTAATAAATGTATATATTAGGTGAGGATGTTATTTCATCATTTAAAGTATTATATAATTTACAGCCAATATAGAAGAATTTCTTTTGGTATATAGTTGTTCGATGAGAATTGGGTAGCAAAATGTCTTTGTGCCTTATACTATATTCATGATTTAATTTGTGTACAGAAAATGTGAATTGTTTTTATAAATGAAAGAACATATCTCAAATATATACTAACAAATGCAAGAATGCATAATTGTTTAAAGGAATTTCTGCAAGAATCACGATAATTTAGTTTTGTAATAATTCGAACTGCATATTTTTGTAATATGAAAATACGATGAACTACTACGAGTACTATTACCCCAATTTATTATGTCGTATCTCAGACGGGTGTAAAAATTTGCATAGTATAACGTTAACAGAACATCAGGACTACAGTGCAGTTTTTTCACTGATAACTGGCATAAGTTTTGCAGATTTTTCAGTGAATAAAATGTTCGTATCATCCGCATATAAATTCGATGTTCGATATACAGCAATACATTCTGAAACTTTCACTGGGTCATAAATGCCTTTTTCACACATGTAAAATCTATTAAGTGTTTTAAATCGATAAAATAAATATTTAAGTTCATGAAAAAGAAAGGTGCAAAGAGTAAAAATGTTGATCAATGTTTTAAAAAAAAACTTATATGGAAAAAGCAACCGAGTAGCCTGTCATCTCCTTTCAACTATATGTGCGTCGGTAAATCAAACGCCCTGTATTACAGTATACAGTTTATTTTAAACTTATTTGCAATTAAAAAAGTCTGCTCCTTTGATCCCTTTACCGTCGTTAAAGAAGCCGACATTTTTTATGTTGCAAATAAGTTTGAAATAAACTTTACATGGTAATTTCATGGCAGCTTTGCAAATAAACTACAAACCAATTTTTATCAAATCATTTAAGGGCTAATTTTCAATTTGAAAAAATATGTATATGCTGCCTTTACCAAAAACCTTGCGAGCGGTACTGGGAGGGCGGCTGTACTGGAGACGACATTCTGACAGGCATTTAGTGCTCCTCTATCAATTATTTGAATTGCACTGTCTTTATTAGTACTTATAGAATTATTGCCGGTATAAAACTTTTTAGGGCACTCCGTCTACCAGGAAGTTTATAAAATATATTTTACAAATACAAATGATTATAGGTGTCATTTTAAAATAAACTCTGAGAATTCGGCCTCTTGGAAAAGCCGACTGCTTACACACAAGAATAAGGTTACTTATTCTTGTGGCTTACAGGTGGTTGTTTATTACTTAATATCTTGTTGAAGGTAACAGATTACCCTCATCGTCATCATTATCTCTCAAAGGATTAAATCGTTAACCACTGAAATCCTGCCATATGTTGTAGAAATGGAAAACCCGGTGAAAAGTTTGCTTTTGGCTCGACATTTGTGTGGTTATTGATAATAATGCCCATATCAGAAAATATATTGATAACAATGTCCTAGAGTTTAATTGTTGTACAGGGTGATCGTTTTAGATGTGGCTAATTTGATTTTCTGACATGGAGCGTAATTTGGTCATACACTTTATGGTATGGATATATAGTCCAATGCATTTAGACAAGAAATATGTCGTTTAAAGAAAAAATATCTCCGTTCATTTTAATTTTACGAATATAAGGTCGAAAGATTTCTATCTCTATCTATGTACAAGCAAGAGTATGGCTGTGGCAGCGTGGCCATTCACACAGCGCCATCGAAAGATGTGGATTGTCCAGAAAAAAGCTCCTTACTCGTTTTATCATACGAGTTACAATGTTCGAGAAAACTTGATGTTAAAGTTATTACTCAAGCAAATACTTTCCTTTTAACATATTTTATGTTTAATAAGTTTATAAATTAGGTCCTATATTAAAAAGAAAACAAGACATTTTTTATGAAAATGTTTTATGTGATTTAGTAATGAAATCTATTATGATTGCAGTATAATCAAGCCTTATCAAGAACTGATATTTATTTTCTTTCATTTTTTTCTCATTTTCCTTCTTATTCTCCTTCTTCCTATTCCTACTTTTTATTATCCTTCTCTTTCATATCTTTCTTCTCTTTCGCCTCTTTCTTCTACATTTTCGTCCTATTCTCCTTTTATATTTTCTTCGATTTCATCATGATAATTTACACAAGATTGCCCGTGACAAATTCCTCAAACAGAAGAGCAATAGAATCTCAACTATCAGCAGCCATACAATTGTCTGCAACTGTTTGCGTAATTGCAAAAAATCGTATTTAAAAGAAAATCCGGAGCAGGAGGTACTGATGTCTTTTTTGGCTCCAAAAAATTGTTTTTCAATACCCACCGCCAATCTTGTGGGTTCAGCTCATTGCACAACTACTTCTGCACCTGATACCCGAAAACAGTGCTTTTCAGCTGCTTTCGCTATAGGATAATTAAATTCCGGATCCGTAGGGTACATTCCAGAGACGAACTTATAATAAACTCTAATAATAAATAATGGTAATTAATAATAATATTACTTAATTAATGTCAATTAAAATAGTTCTGAAAACAAATACTGGTCAATTTTTTAAATAATACAGTTTCATATAAAGACAATGAAATGTAAAGAAATAAACAAGACAATAAACGTATGTAAGTTAGATAGTAGTATGTACGTCGATTCACCTGTTTGAATCTCTGTAATTCAGTTGGAGTGTAACTATCGAGAGCACATTGCATTACATCGATAAACTAAAACATTCTTTGGGAGTATTGTATGTGACAAAGTCGCGGAAGCTTCCATCTCGACCTACTGTAAAATGTTGGATAAACGATTATCTGGAAATAGAATTCAATGGTACCAAACTAATATGCACAATTTGTGACCAGATACTGTCGTGGAAAATTAAAACACGCCTTGTATGGCATGTGAACAGCGAAAGACATAAAACCCTTGTACGTGTCATTTCAGAGCTGCTGTTTTACGTCTATGAAAAAGAGCATTTGCTTGGTTTTCAAAATATAAGATAGAGCAAATAGAGAAAATACCAGATATATGATAGAGCAAATAGAGAAAACACCAGATATGAGATAGAGCAGATAGAGTCCTTCATCAACAGCTGACAACACGAATTGTCCATTTTCAACGCGACTTGATTTTCTAACATTGCAAAATACGTCTACAAACTTCGAAAAACTAACCAAAACTAATAATTTGCTTGTCATAACTTTTACAAGTTTTCTCGAAAATTATAACGCGTATGACAAAACGAGTAAGGACCTTTTTTTGTAGATAATTTTCTAGTCTTTTGATCTTATTAACATTCATATTCGTAAAATTAAAAAGACCGGAGATATTCGCGAAAAAACAATTTTTAACCCTTTTACGCACCATAAAAAATTATGCGTATAACGGATCATTGGAGACTTTTGAGATGTTGTTTAGAAAGACGAAATCAAAGTGTATTCGTATGAAATACACCATAGTAGTCGTTGTTGTAGACATTCATGATCAGTGGCGGCTGGTCAGGGGAGGCACGGGAGGCTTGGCCTGCTCTACAATTTTGGAAGAAGCAGAATATCTCCAACCTAATATTTTTCACAAGTAGAAATTTCTACTTAGGTATATCTCAATTCTCAATGTTGTTTATAATTCATTAATTAATTTTCAATGTAAAAAAAAATATTGCATTTCCTTTCCACAAACATGTAACATTGTAGGCCGGATAGCCCACTCCACGTATACATATCTCCCAGTCTCTCATCGTGCATTCGCGCTTGCTTGGATGAACTGAGGAGGCTAGCGGCCAGCAAACCCCCATTTCAATACATTGTTCGTGACCTTGAATTTTTGGCGCTTATCTCAGTAAACATTCCGTATCTGATAGTTACGGCAGCTAGTATCTAACACCCCATCTCTCTCTAACGCATGTACACTTCAGTTGAGCGTTGATCCCCTCTCTCACAAGAGAATAACAGTTATAGAACAAGGACAGTGACAATTTGTAGTTTCCTGAGAGAACATAAACATACATAAAATATTTAACAGGTGGTTGAAAATGAGTTCTAGGTGAAAATAATCACAACGGCATGTCTTGTTGTCCAGACGTGGTGGATTATTTGTTGTTAAATGGATTTAGTTCTCTTAGTTATGATCAAAAGGTAAGAATTAAATAAATGGTCAGACCTACACCGTCAATGCCGTCATTAGTTTTCACAAGTGGTAAACAAAACAGAGGGTTTAGTGATAGCAATTATCAAAAAATTGAGTGGTTAACGGCATCAATAGTTAGAAATAAATTATATTGTTACAAATGTTTTTTTTCCTCAGTACAAGAGTATACCAAAAACGTGGGGAGCCCCGTTATGTATACACAGGGTGTCCCGAAGTTAGCGAGCAATAATTCACTAGCGATTTCCCCAAGAGATTTCCTAAGAGAGCTACAGCCCTCTAAATGGTTTTCTCCAAATATCCCCAAAACGGGTGAAGGTAGAGTTATAACCTTTGGTACATTGGATATCTATTAAATTTAATATATAATCGTGCAAAAACTGTTTAAAGCAGTTAATCATAGGCGTCCTAAACAAAAAAAGATGTGTTGTTTACTTCGCATTTTTCAACTCGCATCTAAGGGAGCTTTTTTTCTTATTTTTATTTTAGATTTTGATTTCAAATCACTTCTATTCTTTAGACAGGCTTCTGACTTGTTGAGAAGGCTTCAATTAATTTAATCATTTTAATTTCTCCCTAAGCTTGCGAATCTGATTTAAAGCCGTTTATTTAATAGTTCCCGATCCTAACTTGGATTCTTTTTTCGAGAAGGACATACCTAGTTGTGAAGTACCTTGCAGTATGTGATCAATGAACGGAAAGAAACAAATTATTTAGGAAAACGGCACCTTAATGGTGAATAGAATGAACGAAGTGAATTAGTTACTAAATTAACGTGAAATGTGTCAAAAGCAAAACATGAAATAAAGAAAAAGCAATTTATGAAATGAAATGGCACAGGAAAGATTAAAGTTTAAATCTTGTGGAGATGTAAATGATGTCGTTAAAAAAAATAAATATTTAAGAGTAATCATTGATGATAAACTTAAATTTATTAATTATCGGTGAGCGCGGTTCAACAAAGCTGATGCATTCCCGTGTTCGCTCCTTCGTAGTTTTATCTATATGTTCATGCGTAGCAAAGTGCTAAATAAAAGGATGTATTAGTATTACTGTATTAAAATCAAATGGACCAAAATCTACGACTTGCAAGTAAAGTAAGTACTACATCTGTCAATAGCTTATTGCAATCGAATTGGATGCTCACTCTCTTTTTATTAAATTAGTGAACGTCTTATTTCCTGATATTGATTTATATGTTTTTACATTATATCGACTACAAGACATTTAATAATCCATTTGTTTTTATAATTATGATGGAAAACACTGTTTACTTAACTCAATTATAAGCATCAGTAATAAAAATGTTCATAAAAAGTTGATCGGACCCACATATTAAATAGAGTGTGTTGTTTTTTATTACCAAACTATTTGAAAGTTTCACTTTAAAAATAATTAATATTTTATTATTATACTTGCATAAATTACTAATATTTTATAATTACCACTAGAGACGAATATCCGATCATTGAAAGTGTTTGGTCCCTGATCATCTGTAAGTAAGTCTTATATACACTACTGTTTTAAATGAATATATGTTTAGAAAATATAAAACAACTTATTGACTGACTTTTGTAATAAGGGTAAAAAGATGAGACAGTAAAAACTGGATCGTTTAAAAATTAATCATTACACTTGATATGAATAAATCGTTGAGGAACTCGAAAAAGAGATCTGATTGAGGTGGAATATGTGGGCCTTTGTGTGGCTGTTCGTAGTTGCAACAGCAGTTAAGTACTGAAACGTTGTTAAATTTATGAAAATCATAGTCATCTCGCCTTGTATGTAGTTACTTGAACTTGTATTTACCGATTACAGACAGACCACAGACTATACTTCAGTCAATCAAATTGCCACATAAAAAGAAAATAGTATTAATAATAATAATATATAGAAATATACAGGGTGTTCCATTTAAAATAAAAAAGTTGGGGTAATTTCAGGCGAAACCGGAAGTGCAAAAAAATTAAAATACTGTCTTCTATGTGTATAACAACATATTAAAATGTTATCAATTAATTTCTATAAACAATGAATATAGAGGGGGTGAGCCAGGTTTCATTTACATCTGGTATATCAAAAACAATACGCTACAAAATAAAATTTTGAGTCTGTTTGGATACTTGAAAACGGCAGAAAAAATAAACTAAATAGCATATTTTCAACATGTCCGCATTTAATTCTACAGTTTTGATTTTTTTAACACAAATTCAATTTTATAGGAAATTCGATAAGGTACAGGGTTATTCATTATAAATTACTCACCCCTTATCATCGTTATTATTGCCTATAGAAAAAAAAGTTTTAAATAAAAGTTGTGTGGTTATGACTGAATTTTGTTAAAATCCTGTCAAAAGTACAGTAGCGTGCAGATTTCAGGGGATGCAAAAAATAATATAATTTTTAAATGGGATACCCTGTATATTATTAAATTTTTGGAATTATCCTTTGTTCCTGATTTCAAGAATATACCATATGTTATCCCTACCATATACCGTTTTTGAGTTATTAAACGTCGAATATCTTAGTTAAACTAGTTACTGTAAATATGGAAAAGTTAACATTATTAAAGTGAGCTGTGAAAATGACAACTATTATGGTTGATAAGTGACATTTATTTAATGAAACAATCAAAATGGTTTACAGTGAAGAAGAAAAAACCAATATATATATGATAGTTACATCGATTTATAGGTAAAATACATAATGATGTAAATTTTGGTGGGTCATTCCGCAGATATAAACAATTATTTATAACCTTATAAAATATTGTAACATAGTACTTAATTTTAAAAGTAACTGACCTCATAAAAATACATATGGAGATAAAAAACAATGTGAATTATAATGTAAACCACATTTAAATACTTATTTATAAATTATAAGATAAAACAAAAATGATATAAAAATTACGAATTCATTTAGGGCATAGGTAGATCAGAATTTTTTAAAATACCGTATTGGTATTCAGCAGATTATTACCTAAAAGATGGGGTCAAATTTTAACCGCATGTTGAAAATAGTAAAATAAGAGACTTGTATGTAGTATTTGGTAGTATGTTTCAAATCTAGCCAAAAACGTATGCCTACACCGTTATTTATGGTTTTAGAAATCACTCTTTATGTTTTTATCGTTCTTCCGTTAGTCGAATTTCACGAACACATTCTTTTAAAGATAGACATAGCTTCTTTAAAGATATGTCATTGGTGCTTCGAATATAAAATCCCTATTTTAACTTAATTAACAGAAAAACAAATCGTTAAATTTGTCATGTGGTTAATTTGTCTATGTGACATGAAATAAAGTAATGTTAACATACTGTTACATGTTTGCAGTCCCCACAAACATCTCATACCATGGATTCGTTACTTAAAACTCCTGGTAACACTTACTTTCTACTTTATTAACTAATTATTAATTAACAACAATAACTTAATGAATAAGTTAACTATAACCACAATTAAACACTTAGAAATAGCTACTTTAATTTCTAACTTATTTCTTTTTTATTCGCACAATTCCAAATCAATACTGAGCTGAACCCTTTCTGTGCCTCATATATCCTCTTTGTACGGTCTAGAACGTCCTTGAATAATATTCTTTGTCGTTCTCAAACAATTCTATATCCTGCTTTATAAATCTAGACCTCCATGGTTATCTAATTAAATTTTGGAATTATTAGTCCACATAGTCCATTTGCGTAATAATACTTTAACAAACATTTTACTTAAAAGATCTGACTCTTAGAGCTATGGCTATTAAAATCAAATTCCAACATTGGGCCACGAAAGAATATTGCAGACCCAAACATAGAAGAACTCCTTTACACTACTTGACCTGGCATTTGGTTCAAATTTGTTACATTTTTGGGACAAAATATTTAATTGTGTTTTATTTCGTTTTATTCTGCTTAACACAATCTTTTAACATTTTAATGAACAATATCATTACCTCCTTTTTTTGATTTTATTCTCATTTTTGAAGTAAAAAAATAAGGCTAATCACATAATTTATGAGCATTAATATAGCAAGAGACGTGCACCTATTATTATTTGCAAATAAACAAAAATAATCTGTAGGTATATGAATGAAAAAAAATCCTAGACAGGTTGTCACTATTATACATTTGTATACACCAGCCTAAGGCTCTAAGTCAACACAGTTATTTTTTCTCTGTTCACGTAATATTATTATAAGGATATGTACGTTTCCGTGTTAAAGAAAAGTGGAACGGTTTACAATTTTTACACGCTTCAATCTTTCTAATTTTTTCGCTTTTCTAAATTGTTCCCATACAAATTGATTACCGCCGTGAATATCTAATACATATTTGCATATTCTTTGCAGTATTAATTGAGATACACTAGTATATACAGGGCGTTTCATAGGAAAATGTACATATGTTAACTGTGGATGTGAGACAGCTAGGTGTTTTCAAATAACTCATGGTTAATGGGTCTAACAATCTTCATTACCAATGCACATACAAGATGTTTAATCGATTTTGTCTATTTTTTTCTTAAGCCACAGTATACGAATTACTCTGTATAAAAACTTGATATTCAGTTGGTATGTTTTACTTACGAACCGATTAACGTATTAGCCAAAGTGGAAATACAGGTCCAGCTTCATAAAAAAATATCAATTCCGTATATTCCAAAAATAAGACTGTATAACAGACTTCTGAAAGTTTGCACACAGCTGCAAAAATAAATTAAATGGTATACGTTCTACATTTCTGCAAGGTTTAGTTTTTAACACAAATTCAGTTTTATTGAAAATTCCATGAAAATTTAAAAAACTATTTTTATTGTCAAATTTACAAGAATATTCACCTTTGAGTAATTAAAACGCCAAAACAGTTTCTTTTTGAAATGCTTTTATAACACTAAAGCAACATGATGAAGTTTTATCGTTTTAATTGCTCAAGAGTAATCTTGTTAATGTGATATAAAACTAGTTTTTTAAATTGTACAAGGCTATTCATTATAAATTACCCACCTCTTATCATTGTTATGATTGCCTATAAAAAAAAGTTTTAAATAAAGTTGTGTGGTTATGACTGAATTTTGTTAAAATGCTATCAAAAGTACGGTAGCGTGCAGATTTCAGGGGATACAAAAAACAATATATTTTTTTTAATGCAATACGCCCAATTGACTTAACGTGTACACAACTCGAAAGCTAATAATAGACTAGACTGGAGAAAGAGTTTCGTGGTCAAGGTGAATGCCGGCGACAGTAAGTACATAAGTACTCTACGACCATGATGCACAGAAACGATTTGCAGCTTTAGCTATATATAAGGTGCCTATAGTGTGTTTGTAGGCATATTTTGATGTTCAAATTATACGCGAGGACAGATTGCTAATATCTATTCCTATTCTGAAATTAAAATTAAATACATTTGTTTGATTTCTTCATTGGTACATTAAGTATACTTATACATAATTAAATAAAGAATAGATTTCTCTGTCAAATTAGTATTGGCAGACCTGAAGTGGTATTAATTGTGAAATAAGTTGTCAATTTAAGTACGTCTGTTATCTAACGTTTTCATTGAAAATATTCATCCCAGCCAAATATATCCGGCGACACTGATAAAGAAGGATGATTACATTAAGATAAACTATTAAATGACTATTAGCAGTTGTTGACTCCGACAAACATTATTGAAGGCAATAATCCCCAGAACACTTAAAATGTATTATTTACAACATGAGACAAATTGTCGACAATTATTCTCACTGGTCTATCCATCGCTGGTATAGCACAGGGTCCAGACAATTTGTTGCCTTTCACAATTTGATGAGAATAAAAGAAATTCCACTTATCGTTCTGACTTTTCTGTATCCTTTATTATATGAAGTACGAAGCATCCCAAAGATAAATCGTATTACTGGTGAATATGAAATTTCTCATCGTTACTTAGTTAATTCAGTGCGATAAGCTGTGAGTAAATCGAATGTCGATTATTAAAAATAATCGATTAATTTCGATTAATAAATTATAATTGATCTTCGATGAACGATTATTCAATTAACGAGTTTTTTGATGATCGATTATCCGACTGTCATACATCGATAATCGATTATAATCGATTATTACGAGAACATTAATCAAATGACCGATTAATTGATTTTCAATTATTTTATAGATTAATGGATTATTTTTGCCAACCCTAAGTAGTATGTAGTATATAATAGAGTCAGCTTACGTTCACAAGGGAGCAGATAGGATTGGTATTTTTATTAGAGTGTCATCACACAGATATCTCATAACTGGTACTGACATATTTTTTCTTAAAATCGATAACTGTGAGTGTAGTGATTTTTTTAATATACACGTGTAAATGACATAATTACATCAAACAAATCTTTACATCTAAGTGGTTGGGAGTGAGTCAATAATAATACAGCAGTGGAAGGAGGCCACAAAGAGGTTTCAAAAAATGTGATACATTCCGTTTAAAAAATGTTAGTGGACCCTGTAGAATTACCACGTCCGATTTGAATCCAAAGATCGACTTGATAAACTCTTAATTCACTTCAAATTAATTTGGCCTGGTTTCCGGTCTTATTTATATTTAATTTTGCCTGGTTTGCCGGCATATAAGTATTTAAGTGGCCTGGTTTGTCAGCATTTGTTTATGTTTAATTTTGCCTGGTTTACCGGCACATATTTGTTTTTAATTTGGCCTGATTTGCCGGCACTTGTTCATATTTAATTTGGCCTGGTTTGCCAGGCACTTGTTTATATTTAATTCTGCATGTTTTGCCGGCGCACGTTTGTGTTTGGTTTAGTCCGGTTTACCGGCCATTGGTTCTCGTCTTTTTACTGTCGTAACTAGATGAAATCCCCTTTATCAATTGAATTAATGCTAAATGTATTAATCTTAAATGTCATTGTTGAGAATAAATTATCGGTCGAGATTAAGAGTTGCTATAAAAGAGAAAAAAAACTTTACAAACTCAACATCCAAAGACGAAAGTGACCTACACAGAACAACATAACATAATACACGATCGCAGACTGGCATCACAAAACTTACTCTACGGTACCTCAGCACAGGAGACTCGGAGAGCACTGTTGCCAACATTTTATTATTTTTTTTTTTTGCATTTTGGCTTTACATACAAAGTGTTTTAGCCAGCCAACATTTTATGATTTGGTTGTAAAAGTATAAAATGGAACAATCTGACTTCTGATACCAAGTTCGAGCGCGTTTTATATTGGTCGAAAATGTATTAACTATTTGCCGATTATCGATTATTCAATTAATCGATTATACTGAGGACAATAATAAAATGATCAATTGATTTTCGATTAATCGATAATATCAACTCATACCTACAATTCTAACATTTTTAATTACGTATTCGAATTTGGAACGTTTTTCTTGAGACATCGTGAACTTTTGTAAGCCGTACTTTTCCGCTAGCTAAATAGTAAAACGTGATAAAATAAACTCTTTTCATATAATTATAATATAAGACGGAGTTGTGATAAATTATTATTAAAAACTGTGATTAGCCCATCTAAATGCTATATTTCGCAAAACAGTAGTATTAATTACTTGATCAACATACAAAGTACGATGAATTAACATTTTTAATATAATGAAATACGGGAAGCAGAGAATCTGTTGCATAATGTACTAGAAACCTTGAACTTACAAAATTGACGACTGGAACTAACTTAAAAATTACACAATGTATAATAAACAAATTTTATAAAAAACATGCAATAACAATTTAATAATTTTTATATCTACTTAATTTAAATTCATCCGGACTTAACACGGCCTCAAAAAAATTTAAATTGTATTTTGCAGCTCATGTACACCTTATGGCAATATTTACGATGATATTAAAAGAATTATCTAATTTTTTTCAAAACGTGTACACATACACACAAAAGGTTCATTATCGAAAAAAAGAAATTAAAATGATTATTGATAGGCAATCACATGCTACAGAGATAAATTTATTTTTATTATACTTTTTAAAATTAGACTGTCATATTATTTTTTAAATAGCAACAGTGATCGTGTAGGCATCATTCTAATAATAATTTTTTTCTCTATCCAATGGCATGGACAGCGTATTAAGTTACGCGGCAAAAATATTGGTTATAACTAGACAACAGATTTTTTAGGTGATGGGCAGAGACCGTTATGACAAATTTAATTAATCAAAAGTAAATTATTTATTTAGTTATTTATTTATTTAATACATATCCAACAGGCAAAAGCCCAATTACAGGATACGGAGATAACTTGGATTAACGGTAACAGTAAAAAGAAAAATGATAATAATAAAAATAGCAATACAAAAATAAAATGAAAAGGAAAGATGGTAATAAAAATGATATAAACAAAAATAAGCACATACGCTTATACAAACATGTATGCACACATATACATACACATGCACATACATACACACATAAACCCATATACACACATATATACGCACATACATACATACATACATACATACATACATACATACATACATACATACATACATATATACATACCTACATACATACATACATACATACATACATACATACATACATACATACATACATACATACATCCCTACATACATACATACATGCATACCCACACATATACACATATATACATACATACACACATACATACATATATAAACACCTATTATATATACAAATCATTATAATAGTGAATGACTAGCTGTAAACAATTTTTAGCTGCCTGATAGTACAAAAGAATATATCAACCCTATCCTCCACGGTACAATAATTAGAGATCATTTGATAAGGAGGAGATGCTTTGAGAATATTGGTATTAGCTGTAGGAAGATTAAAAACATTGTTGTGCCGCGCTGAAATCCTGGGCACCGATATATTGATATGACTTAGTATATCTGGACAGTCAAAAATATTATTAACAATTTTATATAAAAATATAATCAGATGTACAGATCTCCGTTTTGACAATTCTATGATGTCAAACGGTGTTAATAACAAATTATGAGAAAACCCTCTTGGCGGATATATGCCATCTAATATATATACTGCAGATTTCATAAATCGTCTTTGTATTCTTTCAAGCGTCGATACATGAGTAACATAGATTGGGTTCCAGACTATCGATGCATATTCTAATTTCGATCTAACGAAGGATGTATAACAATTGAAGTGTAAACATTAGAAAACCCTTTCGAGTTTCTAATGACAAAACCTAAACATTTAATTGCAGATGAAGTGGCAACTTCAATATGTTTTAAGAATGTTAGTTTAAGATCAAAAGTTACTTCAAGATCTTTTATATAATCAGGTCTATTAAGTGATGCACCGTCCAATTTATAATTAAAATCAACAAGATTTTTTTTCTTGTAAATGACATAACATTACATTTGGAAGCATTTAGTGGTAAATTGTTATGTGTACACCACGAATTTATTTTATTCAGTGCAAATTGCAACAGTTCACACACTTCGTAAGAATTCACTTCACACAGCAGCTTAAGATCATCTGCATAAATCAGATAATGTACACATAGGTCTGCCACAATATCATTGATAAACATGATAAAAAGGAGAGGTCCAAGGGTCGAACCTTGTGGTACCCCAGATATCTGCAAAAACTTCTTCGACCTGTAACCACGGTACTGAACAAACTGATGATTATGTATGAACTAAATTAGACTTTGGTAGAACAATTTATTCAGTATGTGCCATATGCTACGTTATTATAGATAAGATCCATAAAAGAAAGATTAGTAAGTATCAAAAGTAACAAAAAAGATCTTTTATTAAAGCTGATCGACCTAAGATGGACCTACCAAGAGTGTAATCATACAGTAGCATATCATTTATTGACTCCTATACAACATTACATTCCATTTACTAGCATTAAAAGGTAGAGTATTGTCAAGGCACCATAAATTTATAAGATCTAGACTTTCTTGAAATTTGATACGATCGAAAGAAGATTCCACCTTACAAAATATCCTTAGATCGTCCACGTATAAAAGAAAACGCACACTACACACTCAAGTTAGTTCCGATATCATTAATAAAAGTATCGAACATGAGAGGACCAAGAATCCAATCTTGGGAAACACCCGAGGTTTCGGTAAATTTGACAGACTGGTAGCCGTGACACTGTACAAACTGATACCCGTCAGTTAAGTAAGACCTAAACGTGGTAATTATGCTAACACTTTTAGTCAAAATTTCCCATTGCCACTCAATTAATATTAAATATAGCTTCACCATGCGACCCCCGTTGCCATCTAAAAAAATGAAGTTAGCAACATAAATTCAAAAAATAACTGAAAAATTATTTTTCAGATGTCACAATATCGAGTTGAATATCTTTGGACTCCATACCCAATTTCAAATTGTATTCCAAACTATTTTAACAAGAACGAGCTGTTCCACATACAGAGTGTTTTACTGAGGACGGACCAACCGGCGCAGGGTGATTGAGTGCCTCAATACGTATCGATTTGACCGTCATTTGTCATGCTAAATTTGTTAGTTTAGGAGTTATTTAGGTTTTCGTTTATTTTTTGCTAAACTCCGGTTTTGCCCACAAATTTCGTCATTCTGGCTTAAGTATTAGTACAAGCATCATGATTTTTTTTAACGCAGTCTAATAGTGGGTCCATTATCCTGAGAAATAATTTTTTTTTGGAACCGAAACTATTTGGACAAAGAAAATAATCTTCTTAAAATTTTATTAAATCAAAAATTATTCCTTAACTTTACAAGACTCTAGCGAAAAATAAAAGGATATAAAAAAATTTTAGTAACAATCTTAAAAACTTCTCTACTTTACTGACAATCAAACCAATAAATTTCATTCAGCTAGCCCCATGACAACATCGAAAATTTAATATTTTGTATAGTGTAGAAGACGAATATCCCATTTTTTAATTAAGAAGAGAAGGTATCATAACGTAGTCTAATAGTAGGCCTATCATCCTGAGAAATAATTTTTGTTTTGGAACCGAAACTATTTGGACAAAGGAATTTAAAATTTTGCACAGTGTAGAAGACGAAAATCCCACTTTTTAATTAAGAAGAGAAGATATCATGGGTGAGATCCGCACAAATAAGGATACAAGTCGTAGACACATGTGTTTCGGACTTATGGTCCTCGTCGGCACTGTGCTACCAAATTGAAAGGATGGGCACAACTTAGAACTACGACACAAAGGAACCACCGACAGGCAGCCAGTCGCTCATTTGTTGCTGCAATTGAAAGACCCCGTGTTTATAGGGCGCTAGTCAGTATTGCCACGGAGGCAATTATAGCTACCTGCGTGGAATTTCGTACTCAGGAAAGTATAATAATAGGGGATACTTCTTCCCGCAGTAAGTAGAGAAGTCCTTGCTAGTCATGCAAAGTTAAGGAATAATTTTAGTTCTAATACAATTTTAAGAAGATTAATTTTTTTTTCCAAATAGTTCCGGTTCCAATAAAAGAATTATTTCTTAGGATGATAAGCCCACTATTGGACTACGTTCGTAAAGAAAATCATGAAAAACCCTGTGTAATAGACATCCTGTATACTTACCTGTTAGGTGTATTTTTGTTGATATTGCAAAAATTAATGACTTAAAGATGCCATTAAATAGTTTTGTCATGTCTAATTCAAGGCAGCAAAATTTTCTGCTATTTACGACCTTATGAAATAAAATAATTTATATTTATTATTACAGACTTGTTCGTATGTATAATAATTCCAGGGTCACATAATAATATTATATAAATAATTTAAATCTCTTAGCAAATCAACTAACCACAAAACAGTATATCATAAAACACATTTTTTTTACAAACAACTATTTTCCCCGTTGTTTGCCACGACGAACACTAAATTACCAAAGTATATACGTCACAATGTCCTTATTTTTAATCTGTCAAGTTTGCTAAAGAGCTAAAGGCCAGTTTACTCTACCGAAATTGCTATGGAGTCAGGGCGAATAAGTATCTTTCTGCAGTCACAGCAAGAGAGATGTTCAACCAAAATTACTGTTCAAGAAAATTTGTATCTTTAGTTAAATTTAACTGATTACCATTTAGAACAATATAAACATTTTTATATACATTTTTTGTCCGTGTTTTGAACAGGACACATACGGTATTATCATAATTAATAAGTAATAAGTTTTTGTAGCACCACGCGTTAAAATTGGTCACGAGTTAAATTACCTAGATTTTCTAGTTCTTCTGGTGTATTGGTCGATATTATTCCATTAAAACGTCAGTCTTTTCAAACCAATGGAAAGTAGCAAAAGCTTTTCCAATTTTTAAAGCAGGTGATATGGCCTGTGTAAGCAAATATAGACAAATTTCTCTTCTGTCCAATTTTGCAAAGGTGCTGGAAATTATTTTATATAATCGAATATATTTGTCCACAAAAAACATATTATCGCCATATCAGCACGGATTCATGTCTAACAGATCTACTGTTACGAACCTAGTGTTATTCATTCAAACCATGTCTAAAGTCATAGACGAATAGGGTCAAGTAGATACTTTGTATACGGACTTTACCAAAGCCTTCGACCGCATTGATCATCAGCTACTGCTGCAAAGGTTGGAAAAGTTCGGATTTAACCTAAACTTACTAAACTTTTTTCGATCATACAGAGAGAAAGCAATTTGTATTTTACAACGGACATAAATCATCGATATATTTGGCACCATCCGGAGTACCACAAGGCTGCAATCTCGGACCCTTATTATTTCTGTTATTTATAGATGATCTGTGTATTGAACTACAATGCGATTCTCTGATATTTGCAGATGATTTAAAAATTTTCAAACGCATTAGTTCCGTAAATGATTGTATCAGTGTTCAAAATAACTTCGACGCAGTCAACAATTGGTGTATCTTAATGAAGTTGGCATCAATGCCATCAAATGTAATGTAATAACTTACACAAAAAAGATAAATCATATTATCTACAACTACAGAATCAATGATACTGTCCTAGAACGCACAAATACAATCAAAGACTTAGGCATATATTTCGATCATGAACTCAGCTTTGTCGAACATACGAACATTAAGAAGCAATAAAAATGCTAGGTTTTATCATAAGAAACTGTAAATCATTTATTAATTCAACATGTCTAAAATTATTATACAGCTCTTACGTAAGATCAAAGATCCAGTATGGAAGCATAATCTGGAACCCATATTACCTCATCCACAAAAACACGCTAAAATAAGTTCAAAGAAAATTTCTAAAATTCTTATCTTTTAGAGCTACAGGTAATTATCCCAAGAGAGGGGTAGGCAATAGGTATCTACTGGCTAGCTTTAATTTTGAGAGTCTTTAATTTCGACGAATTTGTTCCATGCTAATTTTTCCCCATACATAATAAAATTGATTGTCCTCAAATTCTTTTACAAATTAATCTGCTGATTCTTAGAGCGCATTCTCGACAAAATCTCACATTTTACGATATTCGAGCCAACCGCAACGTGATATTAAAATCACCTATATATTGTATGTGTTATAATTTTAACAAAATAAGTCAATACTGTGATATAAACACTTGTACACAAAAAGAGCTATTGAAATATGCTAGGCAAGCTTTTGAAATATAATCTTAATCCTCATAACCAAAATCTTCTTTATACCTCTGCGTTTTTTATTTTATTTATTTACCTTCTTCAAAATGCTCAAATATTACCATACAAGTATTAATTACTGTCTTATATTATTTACCTGTCTTAATTATTATTATTGTTATTTTGTTCTCATCTATATTTGAACTACTTTAATGCCTAGTGAAATTAATGTTCACTATGCGATATACCATATTATATATCATGTAAGTACTTTACTTTTCCTATATTCAGCATCAAATTTTGTATATATTTTTTATTATTATAGCAGCATTATTATGAATTTAAGTTTATTACCTTAGTTGATAAGTTTATAGTTTAATATAAGTATAATATTTTACGCATATATTGTACTGAAACTTTGTCCTGTAAGGGGGGTTACCTGTTGGGCAAATAAAGCATATTATTATTATCGAAATATCAGCAACATACATAAATAATTTTCCATGACTGATAAATTCTGGTAAGTCGTTAATAAACAATAAGAATAATAAAGGACGGAACACACTACCCCGAGGGGTGCCGATTGACAATTCATATTCATCTGACAAGCTATTTACCAACTCGACAAAAAGTCTTCCGTCCGACAAAAAATATGAAATTATCCAATCAGTTACCTTGAATTCCAACTTTGTCTAGCTTATCTGCCACAAATGGTATACTTAGTGTCAAACAAGCTTGAAAGGTAAAAAAATAAGCCAATTACATATTCATTAGCGTTTAACTTTTCTTTTACCGTTTGCACCAGCTCAGTTGCTGCTGTTTCAGTTGAAAACTTAGTCCTGATTCCATGTTGTCAGTTAATTAAAGATAATATATTATCTTTATCTAGAAATGTACACATTCCATTTTCCATAACCTTTTCTATAATTTTAGAAAAGACACTGATATAGGCCTATAGGCATAATTTTCTGAATCCAATGATACCACATAAGTAATATTTAAAACGTCAATATTTGTTTGTATTTTAAATCAAATTATTTAAAATAAAAACATCTTAAGACGTAAAAGGATGTAAAAACAGAATATAAAAGTTGCCGGGATAAAGTTTTTTAACCAATGTATGTTATTGTTGTATTAATATATGAATGCAAGATACATTGCAATCGCTTAAATTATTGCCGTTGAATTAATAAACCTGAATTTGTTTATTTAAATTGAATTTCATTTCGATTATATAATATTTTATGTGTTCTAATAAGGAATGTTAGAAGTGCAATTTATCTATGTGAAACTTGTCCTGTGTAGCAAAGTTTTTTTTATTAAAGTTCACACTTGAGTCTATAAATGTTTATGGTTACATAATTTGCAAAATTTTTCCATTTATAACCACTTATCTAATAGTTGCATCAATAAAATTAAAATTATAGCCGTAGTTACCTCCAATACCGTTACAGTAAGAGCGATAATTTTATATTGTAATTTAAAAGTTAAATTTAAACACCTGTAGATAACACAATTTTCTCCTAAGATAAATTATTCATGATAAATCATAAAATACAGACTTATTATTATTACTTCTTAATGTCTATAAGATGACACTCCTTTTCAACTGATTTCCAAGTTTTTCGACGAAGCATAAGTTGCAAAGTCATACAAATTTTAATGTGAAATTTTGAGACATTAAATTTTAACACTGTCGCCGCCGCCAATTTCCGAAAAAGCTTTTAACGATTCGAAAATTAACAGTTTTAAATATTGCCACATATCATTCAGAGTTTTTTTTTCTATAATTGAATGCATGAAATATTTAGAAATATTTAGTTTCGGAATACTCATTCCATTCTCAAAACTAAAGGGAAATTTCTTTGGTAATAGATTGACTTTTCTATCAATGTCAAACAATCTAAATTAATCGACATTTAAGTTTCATATTCAGGTTAATATTTTTGAGGTGTGACATTTTTTTGATAGGGAAAAACATTTTTTTCAAAAAACCAAGCTCCGACTAATCCTTTGGTGCAGTAGTTTTGATTTACCACATTTTTTAAATACGTAATTTATAGAAGAGTGGCTTAATACCCAAAGAAGACGTAAGGAAACATTAGAGGATGCCACAAATAAATAATTATAGACAATAAGTACTCTTTTCCTATCAAGTGTTTCTTTTTTTTCTTTCAACTTATAAATAATTTATTACTTTTATTTAAAACTTGGAACAAGAATGCGCATATTATAATCCCTTGTATAACATAAAACGGATATGAGGAAAAATGAAAAGATGTGTGTAGTGGGGACGCCTAGTACGCGACTTCAAATGGATCACAGAGAATTTGCATTGCATTGCATTCAGTTATAATTTATTTATTATTAATCATAAAGTTATTATAAATCCTGCCAGTGTGTTCAGAACAAATAAGTAAACTTTTCTTACGAGTACTAAATTTTGATTTGGGCTTTCGTTTACTACGAGGTACACGCGAAAATTGTCGAAACTAAATTAGAGTTTGAAGTATTTTAAACTGAGATATGGCCGTTTTAAGTTTCGTTCTTACGTAAGCACCATTGTATAACATTTGAAAATTATAACAAAACATTTGTTGTACAAAACCTTTTCTGAAAATCGCAATTTGTCTCTTCTTTGCCACTATATGCTTAACTTGATTTTCAACTTTGCCCTTTTGCACAACATGTATGTTACCAGTAAAGATTAATTTTTTTAGAGATCATATGAAACACTTTTTATCTATACTGTAAAAAGTTATCATATTTATCATTTTTATCAGTGTTAATTACATGTTATCAACTTCTTAAAATAGGTGATCCCGACCTGGCCAGTTGTGCCTAATTACGGCAGAATTCAGGAGTCAGGAAATCACGGCACACTAAGAAATGCATTGTGATTCTCGGAAAGGCCGGCCGCTCATCTTAGCATCAGCATACTCATGCTACAGAAAGAAGTAGTATACGTCTATAGTCTATACGTACTCGGATGAACTTTCCTACCACCACCGACACCGCTTTATTTACCTGAGTATAAACAAACTATTGCCAGCAAGGTTGGGAGTCGGTAGTTGGCAGGTTGACGTGCTGATGGAAAGGTGCGAGGCATTTGGGACAGTGAAAGTGAATTTGGTTGACAGATATTTTGAATTCGCTTCGGGTGTGCTGGTCGGATAAAAATGTTTTAATAATTTTTAAAAACAAATTCGGTGTGTGCTTATTAATTGGGTGCCTTAATCGGTTTTGAATATGGGTGACGAGCCTGAGATTCATCAAACTTTGAACTCGTTGGATTGTTGGGATTATAGCATTGAGTTAGAGTGCCTTCAAGGAAACCAAGGTTTGTTTTTGTGGATATAATTACTGTTCGGAATGTGTTAATTTGATTAAATTTACGTCATTTAAAACGAAATGTTTTATATGCGGTTTTCGCGTAATACCATAATATATTATATCTATAATCAATCTTGAATTATGTTGGCAGATTGTAGTAGGATTATGTTTTACATACTACTATTTTTTTATTAATCGCAGAAAATTACAACAGTGTACAATATTTAATACAGAATATACAGGACGTCTCCTAGATTTAGCACTTTTAAACTTTAAATAAGTATGTAATATGAAACAACTAAAATAATGAAATGGACAAATTTGAATATACAACAATAAACTTCACATTATACAGGAAGTTTGAAATAATGCAGCAATTTTTTTTGTTTACATTAGTAAATTATTATTCTATATAAATTTTATGAATTCGTAAAATTTCGTTTAGGTCATAAAAATAATGGTATACTATAAAATTAAATACACCATAACCGCAAAGAATTTACTAAATCAGTACACTAACTTTACTGGTTATTTACATATAAACTAGAGAAAATATTTACAAATTGTTTTATTATAGCATAAAAAGCATGATATATGCTTAATTTCAATAATGTACAAATCCAGGGATTTTATTTCCTAAACGGAAAGAGACATTTGAAAAATTATCGGAAAAACTTAAAAAAGGTTTTTTGAGCTCAACTTATTCTACAAATCTGGTGGCAAATCATGTATTTGGTGCATCAACGCTAGGCATCGCGTCTCGTTTTATATATATTTTTTCCATGGATAGATACCCAATTTCTTTTGATTTTGCATATGATATTAATTTGAAAAACTTTTTCTAAATTTTCTCCCCAAAAATCATTAATTTTTGGAGATAAACTGACTGATACATAATTCCAACCCAAACCTCTCCTAAAAAAAATATTTGAAGAATACAAAAAACATTCCTTTGAGCTCAACCTACTCTACCAATTTGGTAGCAAATGATGTTTTTGATGCATCGATGCGTCACAACACCATTCATACATTTTTTTTGACACCCAATTATAATTGTTTTTCATTGACATCCAATTTTCACTGAAAATTTTATGAACTTTTTGCTAGTTTAATTTTATTTATTCATATTTGAAATATGTAGTAACCGTTTTATTATACAAATAATTAACTGAATAATCATGAAACATAATAATACTTTATAAATGGTTTTCGATATGCCCTCCATATTGGTCAAAACCCATTTGGAACCTTTTCCTTGAATGTGACGTAGCTTTTAAAATTGTAGCATCTTCTATCCTTGCACCGGATAGGTTATTTTTTGTTATAGTTGTTCTATATTCAGGGACAATGTTGCATATACAACATTTTTTGTTTTCCTTATAAAAAATAAAACAAAGGATTTAAGTCTGGAAATCGGGGTGGTCACTAAATAAGTCTTTAGGTTGCAATACACCTATGGTGATATTTGATATTAAGGTAATTCCGAGGATAATTTTGAATCAATCTTGTGTTACGGGGAGCAGCCCCTTCTTGGTAAAACGTCGCAACCTGTAAAAGTCTTGGAGGTATGTCTTGACAAGGTCGTGAAAATCGGCGCGTTGCAACGCTTAGCATATATGCACCAAAAACACGATTTGTAGAATAAGTTGGGATAAAAAAATGGTTTTTGAATTTTTCAAATATCTTTCCGTTTAGGAAATAAAAGCCCTGGGCGAGGATTATGGGACACTCGGTTCATAGGGTATCTGAATTACAACTGTTTTGCTTCAAAGTACACGGGAAAAAATCTAAACTATTTTTAAGACTACTATTCTTAAATTAAGACATTATTGTACTCATATATGCAAGAATAGATATTTTTCCATCAAGGAAAACGTTATTCTTAAAAGTCATTATCTTAGTCTCCTTCTTTTAATGATAACTAATTATTAACTTTGGAATAATGGTTCTACTTCAGCTAAGAGGAAGTTTCGAACAACTTATTCTTAATCTAAGATTTCATTTATTCAGTTCAAAAGTAGATTATTGCGATCTGTTACATTTAATATTTAATGTAAGAAATGTGTCATTTTGTTCAACAACTGTATTAGGTATTTAAACAAAACTGATGAATTACTTGAATCAATAAATATTTGATGTTGACTGAAATCTTTTCTTTCTTGATTTAATATTGCGATCTATTAAATTTACCACTTAATGTAAGGATAAATTTCATTTCGTCCAACAATTGTATTATTTAAATAAAACTTGTTTCCTTTTCTTTTTTGGAACTTACTACCACATTAATAATTCTTCGTTATCTAAAAAATATAGTTAGTTAACAGTATGTTACTGGAAAAATAAACCTCTACGCTTGGGACTCTACATTAAAAGATTAGGCACAGCGTGTTTCTTGAAACGTTAAGGATTATTATTTTTTTGTCTCATATTAGTTGTCAAAAAAACATCCTCTGACTAATTTTTTGAAGTAAAGTCACAAGCGTAGAGGATTATTTTTCCAGTAACATACTGGGTAACTAACTATAGTTTTTAGATAATGAAGAATTATTTATGTGGTAGTAAGTCCCAAAAAAGAAAAGGAAAAATTTAGATAATGACACAAATAACGTTCAGACAATATTTAAATAAAACTGATAAATTATTTGAATCAAATTTGAATTTCTGGGATTGGCTAAAGACTTTTCAGAATTAGAAGAAGTTTTTATGAAGAATGACGTTTTATTAAGAAACCAAAAACAAAAAATTTTACAAGTATAAGTAGATTCGTGAACACACTGTATATGAGTCTTCAAATTTACCACAGGAAGGCACATTACTTCTTTATAAGCTTTTGAGTGTTTTATGAATTTTATTCTCTTTCCGATTTGAGGAATAAGTTCTATAATCTGTTCTTCTGAAATTTCCAATAAATTGTCCAACGTTAGTTAATTTTCTTGACCTATAAAACGATTATTTATGTTATTAAAGTATAAATAATTTAAACAAATCATTGTAGCTAACTATATAATAGAAAAGTATGTTCGAATTTTCAAACAGGTATGGCATAACAAATTTTGTACATATGAAACCGAAATTTTTAAGCCCATTTGAATATTCACAAAGTTTCCATGCATATATACAAACTGTAAATAGGTAGCTAAAATACATAATAATTAATATGTTAGCTTGGCATTTTTAGCAAGAATAAAGAACTTTAATCCTACACTGATGATAAATTAATATCAATGACTTCTGAAAGTAATTGATTAATAATGTTATATATAGGTACACATCATGGTGCATGATTGGTAAGTCGCCGTATTCCTTTCAAGGTATGTTAGTATAGCTCATTTGCAACTGATTTAACTATAACCTAACAGTTTTTGAGATATTTTATTTTTATTATTTTTTTTTTAGAAACTTCTCTTGCCCTTGTGTTTCAAAAAACATGTGTCATCGCTTAAGCGGAGATTTCTCACTTAAAAATAAGACAAATAGTTACTATCAACTTGGGTCCATTGCTGTTTGGTACTTGAAATGCAGAATGTTGAAGTTTTATTATTATTTCAATTAATTTTGTAAAGAAAATATATACACGATAGTTTTAGATGGCACAGCTATGTAGACAGTTAATTGCTGAAAAGAAGTCACCTCTTGATTTTTGTTAGATTTAGGTTTCGTGTAGGAGATAAATAAAAATTTTTATATAGGGTACTTAATAGCATTATTTTATTATTTTTTTATAGACTTAAAAAGACTTTAAAAATTGCATTTATCTTCTACACGATGCCGATATCTAAAAAACGTCAAGAGGTGATATTTTTTCGGCAATTAACATTCTACATAATTAGGCCATCAAAAACTAAAAAAAATCAGTGGCGTATATATTTTTTTACAATTAACGCAAAGAAAAATAAAACTTTAATATCACAGAAACGAAGCAAAAATGGACCTATGTTGATAGAAATTAGGTATATTTGTCTTATTTTTGAATGTAGAATCTCCGTTTAAGCGATGGCACGTTTTTCGAAGCACCCTGTATCTCTTTAATTTGAAAACAATGGACGCTCTACCTGTACCTAGTATTTTTGTATTATTTATGGAAGTAAAATATAGTTTTTAAATAATTTGCACGTTCAATGCATTATCAAGTTTTAAAAATAAATTCCTATGAATGTGCGATTGGGTTGAAATTTTTTTCACAAATGTAGTTTTTTAGCTCGTATTTTTATCTTATTAAAGTATTTAACCTAATTTTTGTTACATAACTATGTAAACTAACGCAGGAAGCTGAAATATTAAAGAAAGTTTTATTATTTTTTTATTTTAAAAATAAAATATCTCAAAAACTATTAGATCTCTAAATCAATTACAAATGAGTTCTACTAACCCACCCTCAAAGGAATAAGTCGACCTGCCAGTCACCCTGTATATGTATTGTATAATAAAACGCCACTACAGTAAAAATGCAGATCTTGATTATATAGATTGTATATAATACACAAGCAAAAATTATCAAAAAGGAAAATAACTTGGGAAATCTATACACAACCGTTAAACTTCAGATGAATATCTTTTCATCTACAATATAGTGACGTTGTGTATTCCTTTCTTGTAACGTATAACGTAATTAAAATAGCTTGCATGCAGTAAAACCAGAATTATTAAACACCTAATATTGAAATTAAGGACTCCAATTCCCTACTTGCTAATAGCTCTTCCATCGTAGACTCATTAACTTCTATTTCACAGTTCATAATGTTAATATATTTCTTTTTCAAATGTAACTTTACAAATATAAATTATTTCATAATAATCAACATCTATGAACAAAATTCAGCACACACAATTCGACGCGTAGTAGGTAAGGTATGTCGTCTTTGTTTGATAAAGGCATAGCTTTTTACCTCCCACCACTGGCGACTCACTTGTTCCAAACCTCCCACCACTGGCGACTCACTTGTTCCAACATTAGAACTCTTCACATTGAGATTAGCAAGTATTCAATCAAGGATAATAATAGTATGTATAATTCATTCAGGAAAGTTGCTTGTAGTCTTATTCCAAGAGTAGTATTATTATGTCAAGAAAAACATTTGAATAAGAATTTACTTCAAGATGTCCTTATACTTACTCTCACGGTTAACAGTATTCGAAAGAAATGTACTATTAAGAGTATATTTAATACATACTTATACTTCTAAGGAATCAAACTTATATTGACTTAAAAACTTGCGCTAATGAAACTCAAAAATATATCTGTTCTTGGTTTACAATTGGTATATTATGGAAACAATAATAATTTATTATGCCAAGTAATATTCTTCTAGTGACAAGTATAAAAATTCAAGAATAATCGATTACTTTGATATAGAATAATTTTCTTTCCGTGTATTATTTCAAAAATGCACCATTTTTCGTAAAAAAAAAATAGTATACTAAATTTGACGCAGTCAGATGTCTCGTCTTCAGAAAAATTTTGAAAAATAATTACCTAAAATTAGCAAAAATTACCTATATAAAATTAGCTCAATGTTTACAAACATATTAAATTATGTATTTATTTAAATCTGAAACTGCTACAATTAGTTGTATATTTTTCAAAATTGTCTATTATGACTGAAAATACTTGTTACCTACTTCTTCGTTCACTCTCTTTAAATTGTTATAATGACAAATTTTCAGAAGACTATAATAATTTTGAATATGAGGTAAAAGTTCCTCGAACTTTAAATTTACTAAGTGTTAAACTCGGTTATTACCTACATACCTATTATTAAATCAAGGATTTGTTTTTGTAAAATAAATTTAGTCAAGAATGTTTCAAGTGTGCCAAAAAGATAACTAATATCAACCTAAATATTTATGACATTTTTATGGTACAAACATTATTTTTATAGCAGTATCACATCAATACTGTAAATAAAAAAATAATTTAATAAATTACATATTTTGTTGTAAGTGCTGAATTAGTAAAAAACGACTAATTGAAAAATTTGGCGCAGGAGTCAGTGTCATCAAGTTCCTCTCTATAAGACTTTTTGGTTTTGAAATTCTAGATTTTAAACAAAACAAATATTATATATCACAACATTAGAATGGTAAATATCAACCACTGTCTGTTAAAAGATATTAAAAAGGAATTTAGAATCACAACAATATCGTACAGTACAATAATTATTTTAATAGCAACATTGCTAGTGTTACTTAATACTTATTTTTATTTTTAATGAAAATATGCATTATACACTCAAAGATTGCGGTGTAATAACTAACTTTTTTTACAGTTATAAGACGTACATTGTTCTACATAAGACTGAACTTATATTTCGTAACTTTTAACCGATTTGGTTACCCCAAACAATTATAACCACGTACATAATTAAACCCGATTATCGTGATGTGATCTTAGCATTTTGTATCTGTTATCAAAAGAAGTAATTTTTTGTATCTGTACCAACAAAACATATTTTTATTTTAACTGGAATGCCTAATATTTTTACAAATTTGGATTGCTTATGTGAAACTTATTTTTAAAATGTATTACTATTTTTTAGTAAAGATAATGAAAATATACCAGTTTCCGTCAACTTCGTATGGTATTCGAAATTAAAATAAGGATTTATTTATTAGGCATTTGGAAATATTATTTAAAATTCGCAAGATTTACTAACTCCCGAGGAGTAAACTGCTGAGGAAATTTGGTGTACATCTGGAAGGAAATACTAAGGAACTAGTGGAAGGATAATACTAAAATACATTAGGTAAATCGGAGAGTGTCAAATTAATTCAAGGAAATACGTTATATACAGGGTGTTCGTTTTCAACCTACCTCCTAGACGTATTTTCGAACTGATTTGGAATATTGTTTTGAAATTGTGGAAAAGACCTACCATTCTAAAATATTTTCGACCTTTTATTACTTCTGGTTATACTGTTGTTATTTTAAATAGAATTCCCCCCATTTTCTTACATTTCTCGTCAAAATGAAGGCTAAGCTTGATAATACAACCCTACCTTGAATCTCAATTGTTTTTGAGTTATTACAATTTTTTTAAATTTGTTGCATTTGCAGCGTCTTCCTTTATTGCGGTTATGTGGCTAAATCAGTTTTTTTATTTTATCACAAAATATTAATTTTGGCAGCATAGTGTCTTATACTTTTTTTAACTTCCCGCTAAGAAAATTGAAAATTTTCAAAAGTCGGTAAGTTATTGATTTCACCCCGATTTTCGAAAATCGAGTTTTTGTCAGATCTCGACGTTTTGAGGTCCTGAGAAGCTATTCTGACTATTCCCACGATGGTGTCTGTATGGCTGTATTTATGTGTGTGTATGTGTGTACGATGTATGTAAACCTCTCATAAGTTTTGAACGGTTTGACCGATCGAAACGCGGTTTACGCCATTCTAAAGGGGTTGAATCATCTTAGATTTTCTGAGAATTAGAACCGATTCGGCCTGGTAGATTCTGAGAAATCTCAAAAATAAAATTTTCAAAAATTTGTTTTTCTGGAATATCTTTTAGACTACTGAACCAATCAATTCCAAAATCTAATCAGCTCTTCCTCTTATAAATCAACGTCGATCGTCGCAAACCGCATCAAGATCGGTTGATTCGTTCGAGAAGATATCGAATACGAGAAATTCGCAAAAAAAGTGTTTTTTTGAAATAACATTTAAAATTCCTATCGGATCGATTTTTGGTACTAAGGTAACTTTTTGTACTTAAAAAACTGCGTTGAATGCCGTAAACCGCATCAAAATCGGTTAATTCGTTCAAGAGATATCGATTACGAAAAATTCGCAAAAAGAGTTTTTTTGAAATAACATTCAAAATTTTTGTCGGATCGATTTTTGGTACAAACATAACTTTTTGTATTTGAAAAACTGCGTTGAATGCTGCAAATTGCATCTCGATTGGTTAATTTGTTCAAAAGATATCGCAGTTCAAAAATTGCAAAAAAAGTTTTTTTAACATAACTTCGGTATTTTTCACCTAATCGTAGAGCTCAAAAATGTATGTGTATAATATTTTACGTAATTAACTAATACGTATATTTTTGAGCGCTTTAAGCTCGAAAATAGCAGGAAGTTTCAGGGATGGCCTGCAGGGTCAACCGATTTTCAGATTTTTTTTTTCTAGGGATTGAGCGATTAATGTAATGGTATAAAAAATATGGGGTGCTATTTAAAAAAAATTAAGTTTTTTAGATTTTAAATTTATGACTCAAGACATGGTTTTATCTCTATTTTTAATTGTCTTCCAAAAATTTTGTCGACGATTTGATAACTTATTAAAACATTAAGAAGATCTCAAAAAAAATCATTAATTACCATCTATTAGTTTTGAGGATAACCGCAACTCAAAAACGGTTGAAATCAAGCTAGGTGTGTATCATCAAACTTACTCTTAATTTTGATGAGGAATCCAAAAATATAAGAAACCCCCATGTTTCTACTTGAAATAACAAAGTTAATGTTAACTTTTGATATATCCGGAGGTGATAAGAGTTCGAAAATATTTTAGAATGATGGGTCGTTTCCAAAATCTCATTCGCCCAAAATTTCAAAACGATATTCCCATTTAGTCAGGAGAAACGTCTAGGGGGTAGGTTGAAAACGAACACCCTGTATATAGAAAGGAAGTAATGTACAATTTTTTGGTCAACAGTTTACCCCTCTCAGTATTGTTTTTCTCTTAAGCACAAATTCCCTTGATAAATAATTGAAAACTAAAAAGTGCAGAAACGAGTAAGAATTCTATGTTGGAAATGTTAGAATATACATATTGATATAAAATCTCGAATGGAATATTAAAAGGTAAATTGATATCATACTTATGAAAACAATAAGCATAACCATGACTGAAAATTTACATACCTGTGTTAACAGGTATGTTATCATTGTATGCCACTATTTTGTTCTTGTTTATACACCTGATTTTAAAAAATTAAGATGGATCACAAAAAAATCTCATCTTATCTTATTATTTCCTACTTAATTGAAATTGTTTCAATCTATATTTATTAATAGATGTTTTGAGAAATATATTTATAAGCTCAGATGTAAATACTTATGTCTAAAACAAATGGTGAGTTTTTTAATCGATAAATTTCATTGAGAGTGTAATGAAATAACAATACTTGTGATGACATTATATACTGTGTGATATTGACATTGAAACACTTAGTAATACATAAAGAGTTTAGGTGAAAATCTGATAGAAACTTGAAGGATGGACTATTTTTTGGACCCTAAGGGACCGTTTTACAAGGACCAGGTGTATGGCAATTGAATCGTTAACAGCCATGGGTGGACCAACAACTTGAATCTTCGATCGTATTAGTAGTAGTAGTGGCTACTTATTTTACTAGGCAAGTAGGCCACAATGGGCCCTTTTACCTAGGGACCTACAGTTTAGCGTGGACTCCGAACCACGGTCTTCGACTGTCAACTAACCCGCCGCCTGGGCCTGCCCGCCTGCACCGCTAGCAGAGTGGCAAACCTCTTGCGCAGGTCTCTTCGACCCTCCACACGGGCTCGCCTCTCCGCCTGCGTCAGGCTAGCGGCCTACCGACTGTTAGACGAGCTATCGCTGATCCATCCAATTGCCGGACTCGATCAGTGCTGCTTAACTTCACTGATCGAATATCGGAAATTAAACGGAGGTCCATACCTCATCCCCTTCGATAGTATTAACTCCGCCTCATTTTGCCACTGACCCAGAGGCACCAAGAGGTAAGACTTGAGTTATCAAGAATGTGCCTAGTGGGATAGATAATGAAATCGGATATTGTTTAGTGATGAATCCCGATTGTTTATGGACTTATGAGAGGTACAGAAGTTTCTTCGAGGATTTGCTCCATTATGTTGCCAACCTAAAGGGGACTTCAAGGTAAATGTTTTAAAGCGAGCTTATTGGCGCTTCCTAACACAGTTTGCCTAACCACCGAGGTCTTCCCATTGCCTTCCTCTTGTGGTTCTAACTTCCGGTCGAAATTTTCTTACCCCATTGTCTTATTGGTTGGTGCTGGATTACCCCGTCCAAGGTTAAAATGACCTTTGAATCCACCTTTGCTACTTAGCCATAACTGAATATCCGTTTGAGAAAAAAAAGGTCTCAATGGCGAAAACTTATTTTATTTTATGTATGGTGTAAGAGTAAAATAAAACGTCATCACATAGACATAGTGAGTGATAAGTGTATCCCTCTGGTGGTCAATGCTACTAACCGTCACTCGTCAGCCATCATTAATGTCTTAGTGACTGGAAGCGACCTGCAAAGCAGGTACCAAGAGCTGTAACCTCTAACCCGGATGGGCTAAACTATATACTGAATAAAACTTACAGGAAACAACTACTCAGCAAATAAAAGCCCCGACCTGCATTGAATTAAACCTGCAAGTCTTGTTTGGTCACATATTTAAAAATATCCGTTTAATTCATTGAAATGGAGTTTTGGAGATATTTCACGTTAAATCCGGATATCCCATTTTGCCGGACCCTGTACTGTAACGCTCCACTTTTTAATCGCCCTATGTTTGGCATAAAGGAGTATTTAAGTTTATTTATGACCCTGTTAGTTAGGCAATTTCTAACTTGCACAATTAAATAATAAGTTGTCTACGTTAGTTCTAATGAATACCTTTATCGCAAGAGGGGCGAAGAAAAAAGCCGCGAAAATAAGCACGATCGTGGGAGTTGAGAAGAAGAATCCGGCCGAGGGTGGTCATTGTATGTTGTCTGATTAAGCACGAGGTGCTGTTTTTACGTTGTACCTGATATTTGATTAATGTAAATTGAATATTATTTAATTTTTATTGTGTGTGACTTGGTAATGGCTAGTAAAGTGCTTGCACAAATCTGTAGTCATTGATGCTCCGCATGTAAAATGTGTGGAAATTAAGTAACGTATAAATTCAGTAATTCCGTTGATATTAATTTTTTGGAAAAAAAGAGGGTGTAGCGATTTTAACTTCGGCAAATATTTTCAGTGTAATTTCAGTTTCTTATGTCATTTATTTTTTTAAGTTATGACGTCATCGGGGGATGAGGTATGGACATCCGTTTAATATCCGACATTCGATCAGTGAAGTTAAGCAGCACTGATCGAGTCCGGCAATTAGATGGATGAACGATAGCTCATCTAACAGTCGGTAGGCTGTCAACAGACAATCCCGGGAAGGCCGCTAGCCTGATGCAGGCGGAGAGGCGAGCCCGGGTGGAGGGTCGAAGAGACCTACCCAGGAGGTTTGCCACTCTGCTAGCGGTGCAGGCGGGCAGGCCCAGGCGGTGGGTTAGTTGACAGTCGAGGACCGTGGTTCGGAGTCCACGCTAAACTGTAGGTCCCTAGGTAAAAAGGGCCCATTGTGGCCTACTTGCCTAGTAAAATAAGTAGCTACTACTACTATGACGTCATCGACTTTTTTTTAAATGACAACCTATATTTTTTATTATTGACTCTGGTAGTAGATTTTATTCTGGTTCCGACCGTATAAAATTTTCAATATGTTATTATTTGAAAAAATTGAGAAAAACAGTCTTAAAGTTCAAATAATAAAAATTCATTAAATTGGGTAAATTTATCTAGTTGCCTACGTTTGACGGAAAGTTATCGACGGCACATTCGTTTTTATTTTGAAATTATACAAATATAAATTTATTATCTGCTCAATTCAAAGTTAGTAATAACGATAACTTCGTGAGGTAAACATTAGTATAAAAAGAAACTAAATTGCTTAACCAGAAAAAAAATCTAACAATATCATCAAACACAAAAATAAGCACAGAAATAACAGTTGTTAAATTACATTTACACTAAATGTTCAAATTGACGACCCTGTACCATTTGACAATACCCAAGGCGATTATAAAATTCATTTCTCACATTCTGAATAGTTTGAGGCGATATTAACCTAATCTCATGTTGAATTCTTTGCCTAAGATCGACAGACTTGACCACGGTATTTTACTAAGGAAGCTTTCTGCTTTCAGCTTTAACCGAGATTTAGTTCTATTCTGCTCCTCCTACTTAAACCAATATGTTCAATATCGCGGGCATAAATCTGAAAGAATTGTTTGTACTTCTGGGGTACCCCAAGGGTCAGTGTTGGGCCCCTTATTCTTTATTTTATTAATAAACGACATCGTACTTGGTCTGAACTGCTATTGTCTATTATACGCGGATGACCTCAAACTGTATCTAGCTGTCAAGGATGAATCTGACTGTTTGCTACTACAAGCTGACTTGGATCTAATAAACGACTGGTGTACTTCAAACCTCCTATCTCTCAACGCTGCCAAATGTAACGCAGTCACCTACACTAGGAAATTGAATCCTGTACAGTATGAATACGCTATAAATCAGGTACATTTAAATAAACCAGAGGTATTTAAAGATCTAGGCATAACTTTTGATAATAGGCTGACCTTTAACCAGCATATCAATATCATTGTATCATCAGCTTACAAAACCCTGGGCTTTATCATTAGAAACTCCGGTGAGCTTAACAACATCGACACATTAAAAATTCTATTTACGTCTTTTGTGCGTTCTAAACTTGAGTACGGCTCTGTCGTATGGAATCCTAATTACGCCGTACATAGTAAAGCTATCGAACAAATTCATAGAAGATTTTTAAAATTTATGGCATTTAAGGAGGACAAAACATATCCACCAATAGGGTTTCCGCATGACAAGCTGCTGGAGAGGTTCAGTGTTGATGAACTGGTCAGAAGGCGGTTTCTTCACTCTGCTATGTTTTTGCATAAACTTGTCAATAATAAAATAAAATGTCCTGAACTGTTGGTAAAAGTTAATGCGCTCGTTCATATGCCATTGGTGCAAACAAGATTAACTAATCTTTTTTATTTACCCACATCAAGAACAAATATATTAGAATTCTCACCGGTGTATGTTATGTGTCATAACTGGCATGATATTCAGGACAAAATTAACCTTTTTAATTGCAGTGTTACAGATATAAGAGCTGCAGTGTTACAGATGTAAGAGCTGCTATAACAATTAACTCATTATACCTATGTGCTTGTAATTAATTATTTAAAAACCTATGTACGTTATACTCATTGAAAATTAGTTAATTGTGTATTTTTTAATGTTATGCATTTGTTATTGTGTATTTTTCCTACCCTGTAATTGGAACATGTTCTGTTGGGTAGTGTATAATAAAATAAAAATAAATAAAATAAAAATAAATTATTGGGTCGATTGTTGTACACCTTACTTTTTAAATACCCCCATAAAAAGAAATCTAATGGTGTTAGATCAGGAGACCTAGGAGGCCATTCTATCTGACTTCTTCTCCCTATCCATCTTGCTGGGAGAACTTGGTCCAAGTAGCGTCGCACAATAATTGCGTAATGAGGCGGAGCGCCACCTTGTTGTAACCAAATGGTATTATTTGGTAGGTCAGGGTTATTTGTATTGGGGAATAATGCAGCTAATGCAGGCATCAATTCCAACTGTAAAAATTGCAGGTATCTATCTCCAGTCAAATTGTTTTCAAAAAAGAATGGACCTATAATTCTGTCACCAATAATTCCTGCCCAAACATTAACTTTCTGAGGATATTGGGTATGACTTACCTGCATCCAGTGGTGATTGTCTCTAGCCCAATATCTACAATTCTGTCTATTGACGTGGCCATTTAAACAAAATGTTGCCTCATGCGAAAATAAAACACGCTGGAAAAACATTGGATCGCGGTTGAAAATTTCCATCATTTGTTCGCAAAACTCTTGCCTACGATCAAAGTCATCTTCTGTCAACTCATGAACCAAGTGCACCTTATATGGGTGGAATTTTTGAACTTTCAAAAGTTTTAGAACTGTAGTGTGGCTTATATTGTGGTTCAAAGCAATGCTTCTACTAGTTGAATGTGGATTGTTTTCAATTTCTAGTAGCACATCAAGTTGTGCATCTTCATTTAATGTCGCCGGACGTCCAGTTTTTGGAATATTCTTTACAACGCCATGTTCCCGAAATTTTTTTTCAATCCTACTAATTGTTGATTGATTTATGTGCTGATCCGGGTATTTTTCTCTAAAAAGATGACACACTTCTTGATGTGTTCTAGCTCTGTCGCCATAACCAATCATTATTAACACTTCAATTCTCTATTTGTCGCTCAACTGTACCATTCTTATTAATAAAATAGTTTTTCTAATTTAGAAAAAGCAAAATAATAACACTTATTCTATTGTGACATTTACAAATTATTTAAATCTGAGAGCCGTAACTAATGTGATACACCGGCAACTAGATAAATTTACCCAATTTAATGAATTTTTATTATTTGAATTTTTTCAAATGACATATTGAAAATTTTATATGGTCGGAACCAGAATAAAATCTACTACCAAAATCAATAATAAAAAATATAGGTTGTCATTTAAAAAAAAAGTCGATGACGTCATAACTTAAAAAATAAATGACATAAGAAACTGAAATTAGACTGAAAATATTTGCCGAAGTTAAAATCGCTATACCCCTTCGAGATTTTTTCCAAAAAAATTAATATCAACGGAATTACTGAATTTATGCGTTACTTAATTTCCACACTGTATATAAATTAGTGTTAAGAATGCACATGTTTTATTAGGTCAGTATTTGCTATTAATAAGATACAGTCTTTTCAGTTTAAAACTAACCCCGTCACTTTTGCAGTTTTAACTCGGGATGTACGTTATAGTTTTCACAAATAACATCAGTTATTATTATTAGGTATAAAGAAATAAGAACTGGTGGTGCTCAACAAAAATGAATAAGAAGTTTGTATAAATTCTGCCTCCACCTGCCTATCCTTAGAGTTGTTTGCCTTCAAAACTAACTGGGACATTCCTATCAAATATCTACAAATTAAATAATAAGAATTTTGTAGATAACCAGAAAGTTATAGTACTTAACAACAGTCGACTTCAATGCGAAATTTAATCTAATATGTCATAAAATTTAGATACGTTATCGCCCAGCATTTCTATACTCAAAGCAATCAAGTCTCATTTTCAGGAAAACCTGAATAAATAGGTAAACATTGATTAAATAATATTTATATATGTATAATCAAAACAGTGTGTAAATAAATATAACATATATCAAATAGTCATATCTAAAAGGAAAAAGTACAGATGAACGCTCTTAAACGTGAATAAATATCTGATGTGGAGCGATACACTTTGGATGTGGCTATATGAAATTTTGTTACATACAATAATAGTTACGAAATTGTCTGTTAAAAATTTTTAAATTGATATCTTGAGAAAACACTTACCAGTGTGGAGTATTTTTAAAGGTAATCTGAAAAAAATAATTAATTAGCCTTTATAAATCGGTGTTTTTATGTGTACAGGATGATTATTTTAAATGCCTCACTCATTATCATTACTTGATTTTTCTCTCTAAATTCGAACAGAAATAAACAATTGAACATCAAATAAAGAAGTTATGGCCGAGAAACTGAAAAATATAATTATTAATGCGGAAAAGGATGTGACATGTGACATTCCATTAATTATTAATGCGTATCACATTCATACTATTCACTTCCCGTTTAACCGGAAACCACTTAATTTTTTTTATTTTAAGTGATACACCCTGCCCAGTTTAAAGAAAATGTCGTTCCCAATTCAGCAATATATCGGGTGTAACAGGATCATGGTACACCCCGTTTTCTCCTTCAGTTTTGAAGATAATTGATTGAAATTTTGGATATCCTATATACATAATAAGCGGCACTTTTTGACATACAAGTAATTTTTTTTCACATCCGGTTTCGCCGGATGTGGCACTAACTTTCGATTTTTAAATAGAATACCCTGTATATTATTGCATTTTTGAATTCTGCATAATTTTCTGAATCCAACGATACCAAATAAGTGACATATCAAACGTCAATATTTTTTATTATATAATTTTTTGTTTTCCATTTAAGTGTGCCATGACGGTTCCGATTTATTCTAAATGACCCGTGTAATGCTAGAAAAATCGAAATCCCGTCAAAAATACTAAATTACGTGATTTATGAGCAAATAAAGTTCATCAAAATGGTTTTTTTGACAAAACTCAATTTTTTCAAATAGCACCATTTTGGTACCGTGGTACCATTTATTAGTAGTATTAATAAGGAATTTATTCATATGTCGTGTTTAAATATGCGATAAATACAAACAAAATTACAGCTAAAAGAAAATAAGAAAATACAATTTGGTTCTAAATAAATGTTAAGAAGTAACTAACTAAGGCGACTTTGAAAACAATGAAATATTTAGCTTGTCAATCATTCGTTAGTTTACCGGTGTTTTTATTGTGTCTTTAAAAATTGTTTAAAATTCTTGTTAATTGTGTTCAAATTGCCGCAAATTTATGCAAGAGATGAAAAAGTGGATATGTTAATTATTTATGGGGAATGTAGAAAAAATGCCGTTGCGGCTCTTTATGCCAAACGATATCCTGATAGACAATGTCCAGCGAGAAATTATTTTAATCGCCTTGAAAATCAATTCCGAAGTGAGCTCAACAATGATCCCAAAGAAAATTTCATTCTTGACGTAGGAACGGAAATTAATGTTTTGGCTCGAGTAGAAGTTGATAAGACTGTTTCTTTAAGGCAAATTGGTTTTGAATTGGAAATTAGTCACCAAACAGTAAAACGAATTTAGCACAAATACCACTATAAATCTTTTAAATACCAATTGGACCAGAATTTGTACAAAAATGATTACGAATGTAGAATGGAATATTGCAATTGGATTTTGCAGAATAACGTGCAGTCAAACAATGATTTTTTGGGAATGATTTTATTTTCTAGGTTAACAAATTTGGGATTATTTAACCGACAAAATACAAAATATTGATCACAAGAAAATCAAAATTTATTATGGGAGAGTAACTTTCAAGTGCAGTTCGGCTTCAATGTTTGGCTTGGAATAATCTGTAGTAGAATCATTGGTCCATTAATATTTGACGGATCCTTGACTGGTGCCAGATACTTGGGATTTCTGCAAAATGAGATTGAGGACAGTTAAGCTGAATTACCTTTCCATTTACGACAGGGAATGTATTTCCAACAGGATGGCGCTGCTCCCCAAAATTCAAGGATAGTAATTGATTACCTTCACGGAGAATCGGACAAAACGTAATTTCGACGAATGGTCCTGTGAGGTGGCCTCCAAGGTCACCTGATTTAACACCCCTTGATTTCTTTGTTTGGGGTCATTTAAAAAATATTGTTTACACAACCGCCGTTACAACCCGTGAAGACTTGGAGCTACGAATAAAACGCGCAATTAATAGCATAACGGCCCAGCCATTGGCAAACGTTCTTCGACAAACAACTATGAGAGTTCAGAAGTGCATTGACGTAATGGACATCATTTTGAACAACTGTTGTAATGCTTTGTGTTAATTTCTTGTATTCCAAAGCCACCTTATGTATAACAAGGAAATTAAAACAAAATTGTATTTTCTTATTTTCTTTTAGCTGTAATCTACTTATCGGACATTTTAATAAGACATATGAATAAATTCCTTATTAATAGTATTAATAAATGGTACCATGATACAGATATGGTTCCATTTGAAAAAAATTTAATTTTGCCCCAAAATCTATTTTGATGAACTTTATTTGCTTATAAATCACGTAATTTAGTATTTTTGACGGGACTTCGATTTTTCTAGCACTACACGGGTCATTTAGAATTATTAGGGTCATTTAAATCGGAATCGTCATGGCACACTTAAATGAAAAACTAAAAATTATATTATAAAAAATATTGACGTTTGAAATGTCACTTATTTGAAATCGTTGGAATCAGAAAATTATGCAGAATTCAAAAATGCGATAATATACAGGGTATTCCATTTAAAAATCGAAAGTTAGTGTCACTTCCTGCAAAACCGGAAGTGAAAAAAAAATCACTTGTATGTCAAAAAGTGCTGCTTATTATGTATATAAGATATCCAAATTTCAATCAATTATCTTCAAAACTAAAGGAGAAAAGGGTGGTGTACCATGATTCTGTTACACCCGGTATAATATCGGGTCATTGTCTTCAATATTTAATGAGAGATTGGAGTTTAAATTTAAAATAACACAAAAATATATCTTTATCATCTATGAAAACAAAATTTATTTCAAAAACTAAAGTCATTCTACATGTTTTATCTACAGAAAATTTTCGAAAACATTACCATTTTGCTGCAGACAGACGCGAAGGTGTTTGATACACTTATTCTTTAACACCAGTGATGTGCCATTTGTATAAATTTACTAGTGGACTTATGTCCTTTAAAAGATAAAAAATAAAATATGAAAGACAATTCCACTCCTGTCAAATACTACATACTCTAGAATCATATTTAAAATGTTTACCAGTAACAGAATTATAATTTTTTCACGGCAAAATTTTTATTTACCCTCACTCACTATGTCAATCATAAAAACGCTATTGTTCTCTGTAAGAAATTAAACTTTAGCTAAGGTCATATTTATTTATTTTTAATAATTGTACTATTAGCAAATACATTTGTTATTAATTATTCTATTATCTGTGTTATTACATACTCCAGGAATTATCATGATAAATACGGCACGAGGTTTCTCTATGCCTAAACTCAGCCGCTTCAGAGATATTTGACATTTTAAAAAAATTTTGACAGGTGCAATGGTTTACAATAACCTTTATAACTTTCTTCGTGTAAAAGATACTCATTTGCCTTTTGGCATACAGAAAGACCATAAGGTGAGCTACGCTCTACAGTTTAAAGAAATTCAGTAGTGGTATATTAAGTGTTCCATTTTTGACGTTACATTTTGTAAACTTCAAACCGCGAAAACTTACTTAAGTCAAATAGAACACCCTGTATTTTTTTACATCAAGTTATGTATAATTAAATTCCTTTTTTTCTGATATAAGCATTATGGGGATTTAAAATAACATAGACATTGTAACATGCCTATTAATTGGATTGAGACACTTTGCATAAATTAAAATAGCTACGATAAAATCAACTAAAATCATGACTCCATTTTAATTTAATAATTGTTCAAAATTCCGCCCTCGAACCTCCACACATTTTTCGCACCTTCGGATTAGTTCTTCATGGGTAGCTCTTCTAATTGAATCCTGTGATAAGTTTTGAAATGCATTTCTTACTCTCTGCATACAATCTTCAATAGTTGTTAATGGGTTCTCATAAACTTTATTTTTAATAGTTCCCCAAATAAAATAATTTGTAAGGCCAAAAAGCAGAGATAAAAAAAAAATAATAATAAAATAATCCAAAATTGATAAATCGGGCGAGCGAGGAAGCCATAGGAAAGGTCCATTATTGGCGATCCATTGATCGTAAAAAAGTTTCTTGTAAAAAATTATTTATCAAATACGCGTTTTGTTGGGGAATACAGTCGTGCTGATAAAAAATGTTTCTATGTTCGGCGAGAGGTAAAATTTCTAAATAGTTGTTCAAATTTTGTAAAATATTTAGATCTTTCACCTAAAAAAAAAAAAAAAATAAAAAAATTAACTATACATACTAGTAGAAGAAGTGATCTTTATAACTTACTGTTTACATTTTCCTGATAAAATTCTATTGCCACCACTCTATCGTTCCTTATGGCACAGTAAACATTAAACTGCCAACTTTCTTAAAAATTTCGCTCCCTGAACACATGAGGATTCGAGTCACTCCAATAATGCGAATTGTGTCGATTAAAAAGTTTATTTTTGGTAAATATAGCTTCATCTGACCATTTAATATTTCCCAAATAAGAATCGTCGCCTACAGACCTTATTAGAATAAATTCACAAAAATTTTCTCTTCTTAGGAAATCTGTTTCTTTTAATCGTTGAACCATTTAGAACGAAAACGGGTGAAATATATGTTTAATTAAGAATGAACTGAATCCTTGCATAGTCCCGATTCCAGAGCAGCTTGTCTTAATGACATCATTGGAAATGCATGAAAATATCCCAGAATTGATACTTCTATATTTTCGTCATCAACAATAGGCTTCGGCTTTTGAATTCTTGCCTTGACAGAGTGGTAATTTTTAAAATTATCCAGTATGCGTTTTACAATATTTGGTGACGGTTTCCGTTTTTGTGGATATCTAGTAACAAAATACTACAAGTTCTTGATATTATTTATCACATTCTCCATAAATAATAAACAAATTCAAAACGTCTTCGTGGATATAATTTAAACACGGTGGCATTTTTTGACATAAAAGAATGACTGACATTACTGATTGTTTCTAATCGTGGCTAGTTTGATAAAACTTTTACTACAAATTTTTGAATTTCTATGAAAATCGAAAATATTTCAAAAAGTTGTAACTTAAACCCCCACAATGCTTTTGTCAAAAAAAAAGGAAGTTAATTAGACAGAACCTGATGTAAAAAAATTTTACTTAAGCAAGTTTTCACGGTTTGAAGTTTACAAAATGTAACGTCAAAAATGGAACACTTGACTATTATTGAACTTCTTTAAACTGTAGAGCGTAGCTCACCTTATGGTCTTTCTGCGTGCCAAAAAGCAAATGAGTATATTTTACACAAAGAAAGTTATAAAGGTTATTGTAAACCATTACACCTTTCAAAGATTTTTTTAAAATGTCAAATATCTCTGAAACGGCTGGATTTAGGCATAGGGTAATGTTTTTGACTTAGAATTTTATGCTCTTTCCGAAAACCCTAAAATATATAGGGTGTTCCATTTAAAATAAGCAAGTTGGTATCGATTTCCGGTATAACCGGAAGTGCCAGATGCTTGTAATTATTTTAGTTAGATTGACCACACTGCCATTAGTAATTCCCTAAATTTTCAAAAATTTTTGGTGCGTACTTTTCCCTATAATGGTCGATGCAGATCCTGATGAGACACTTTATATAATGTGATACGCATTTATAATCAATGGAATGTCAATTTCCACATTAATATACTGAGAGGCAATTTTTGCATTTTTTAGTTTCTCGCCCATAACTTTTTTATTTGTAGTTTGTGTTATTTTTCTTTTCGATTTCGGATTCAGAAAAAAATACATAATTATAGTTTTGGAACTCTTTTCCTGGGCGATAAATCAAGCAATGAAATCAAGTGAGGCACTTAAAATGATCAGCCTGTACAAACCCTCAAGATATACACCCAGTAAACTCCTTTATTTTCATCTTCGAAGGCTTGTAAATCTTTGAGGAAGCATTTTTTTAATAGAGGTAAATAGGATTATTTTTTGTCCATAATCTGCCATTAAATTTATGACATGCTTTTGTCTTACACCCTGTATAAAATGCCACTGCAGAACTCTTCCATTTTTATTATATGTTTGCCTACTACATGTCCGCAATAAATCTACTTACAATCGTAAACGAGAGAATCATATTTATATTACTGCTCTTTAACTAACATATTTAAATATTAGCTTTTTACGTGTTCATTAAGTATCATCATTTTAAATTACAACCCATTGTTTGCTGTATAAATACAACAAATAAAATAAAAACTGTTTCTTGCGATAAAAATAACTTATAATAAAGGTACATTGTCCAAGGATTCCTTATTTTCTTGGTGCCGCGTATTAGTTATGTATGACTTGAGAAAAATATGGGTACTTATTGTAACTCTCAGGGAGACGGATGAAGGATCATTATGATTAATCCTTATTATTTCATATCTGGTATTTAAATAACAACTGTAAACTCTAAAGTCTATGGCTGTCTAGAATTAAACTGCACACAATAATATTTTAAAAACAAATTAAGTTCCTCTTCTTGGTAAAAGTTAAAATATAGAGTGGAATGAAATAATAATAACGCTGAAAAATTTTTTGCTAATTATTATTTACTACTTTTACAAAACTTATCATAGATAAGTATAACATATATCTTTTTAAACAATTATTTTCCCGGCTATTTGCCAAAACGCTGAAACTTGGATTACAAAAAAGATAATATGCACATTATGTTCAGTACTACTGACTCAATAATGTTATTTTTAATTTTAACTATTCTGTCTAGTAAAACCAAAATTAAATAAAACACAAGGTACTCACCAGTTGACACACACTTTAAAAAACTTTAAAATATCTACCGACACGTGTTTCTGCTTGCATTGCGTCATCAGGGTAGCCAGCACATTTAAAGAATCCAAAGTAAGGAAACTTGTAAACCCCAATGTAATAAACATTAATGGCTTCAGAGAACAGAATAATTGAAATTATATAGAAAATATTAAAAAGATATATGTTATACTTATCTGTGATAAGATTTGTAAAAGTTAGTAAATAATAATTAGCAAAAAAATGTTCAGTTAATATTATTTTTCATTCCACTCTATATTTTAACTTTTACCAAGAAGAAGAACTTAATTTGTTTTTAAATTATTTTATTCGACCCTAAGGGGTATTTCCACTATATAATTTCAAATATTCTGTTCTCTGAAGCCATTAATGTTTATTACATTGGGGTTTACAAGTTTCCTTACTTTGGATTCTTTAAATGTGCTGGCTACCCTGATGACGCAATGCAAGCAGAAACACGTGTCGGTAGATATTTTAAAGTTTTTTAAAGTGAGTGTCAACTGGTGAGTACCTTGTGTTTTATTTATTTTTGGTTTCACTAGACAGAATAGTTGAAATTAAACATAACATTATTGAGTCACTTGTACTGAACATAATGTGCATATTATCTTTTTTGTAATCCAAGTTTCAGCGTTTTGGCAAATAGCTGGGAAAATGATTATTTAAAAAGATATATGTTATACTTATCTGTGATAAGATTTGTAAAAGTTAGTAAATAATAATTAGCAAAAAATTTTCAGTTAATATTATTTTTCATTTCACTCAATAATATTTATACAGTGTGTTTCACTTTAAGCAGACGCACCCCTGTATTTCGGTTGTATGTGGGTGAATTGAAAAAACTTTTTTTCAAATTGTACTCGACGAGATCTACCTGAATGCCAATTTTTTTTATGTTGTGCGAATTTCATATTGATAGGTCTATGATTTATAAATTTTTGTGAAAAAACTAAAAAAAAAATCGGAACTTTTTCAGTTTAAAAAAACGTAGAAGAGGAGTTCATTTCATCCAATCAGTACTCAGTAATATTACGGTTTGTATAGGCTGAGCAAAAAAATACTCTCTATACTCCAAATTATGAAGTGGAGTAAGTGATAATTTTATTTTGGTACCAGTGTACTTTTTGATTACCCTGTATAAACCGTAGTATTATTTCATACTAATTAGATGAAATAACACCTTCTTTACCGTTTAAACTGCATAAAAACATTCCGATATTTTTTTGTAATTTTTTTACAAAAGTTTATGAGTCGTAGTAAGGGTTATCAATGGAGTTGACATTTCAATCCGCAAATCACGGGCGGTGCCAGGTGGAGAAATACCCAAGTACGTAAGAGAGACTTGTTTACTATTTTAGTATATTGTTATGCGTCGAGGTGTCAATAACGTAATTTGTTTCTCTCCGTTGTATTGTTGATAATTTTATTTTTTGTATTTTATCCTTGATATTAATTTAATAATAAAGTACATATGTCAGACCTGCCTAAGGGTAAAAACCGGCCATACGCTGACAAAGTGAATAAATTTATCAGTGAATTCCCGGATTTATTCTACAATGGTGCTATAATAATTTGTAAGGTGTGCGAGATTGACCTGATGTGCTGGGACAAACGTGATTGTAAACGTCACGGAAATTCTGTGCAACATAAATACTAAATAAAATGGCGTGCCTTCGACAACACAGTTTATGTTCGGTTTACTCTTAATGCTGATTGTCTGTGATGTTCCGCTGCACATACTCGATAAACAACCATTTTAGGAGTTCTGGAATAAATACAATCCCAATGTGATGTTACCAAGTCGAAAAACGTTGCTTAATATGTACCAACTGTAACCGAAGACATTGTAAATAGGATCAAATCTGTACTAAAAAATACACGGCTGTGGTTATGTGTTGACGAGACGACAGATTGTAAAAAAAAATTTATTGTAAATGTTATAGTACTGGACCAACATTTCCACTATTACTAGCTAGCAAAAGACCAACTGAGTGTAATGGCCAAATAATTACGCAGGTGGTGCTGGAGACGTTAGAAAAATGTGACCTGTCAAAAAGCCAAGTGTTGATATTTGTGACCGATGGTGCCTCAACAATGCGTTTAGTAGGACGTTCTCTCCAAGAACGCGGTTGTAGGTTAGTACATGTTACGTGTAAAGTGCATGCTTTACACCTTGTGACAGAAACTATTCGACAAGGTTTTCCAGAGGTAGATGCATTAATAGCAAGTACTAAAAAAGTGTTCCTTAAATCTCCTAAACGTCTTCGCTCATTTCATAGCAAGTGTCCCGGTATTCCCGATTCACCACAGCCGATACTTACATGTTGGAGAACATGATTGGAGCCAGCATTTTATTATGCTGAATATTTATAACAAATTGTTTCTGTTGAAACAGCTTTACAAACTATTCACAACTATAAAGGATTACGTGACGCCATACAAAACTTACAAAACAGTGCGTTGTCGTTAGCGGAGTAACTGCAACTAGTGGACGAAGTAAATCAACTGCTACACTCTATAGATGACGCAAGAAATGAGCCCGTTGGAGAAAATTTCGCACGTGTGTTAAAGCAGGAGACCGGTTTTACCAAATTAAAAGAAATTTGTGATGGTACTGATGGTGCATCTGCAGATCTGTTAAGTGAGTTCAAAGACTATTTTAAGCATGCTTGTATTACATCAATAGATGTCGAAAGGTCGTTCTCAAAATATAAGCATTTTTTTTCACCACGTCGAACATTTCCCAACTTAATATTCCAACCATTACCGAAAATGATGTTTTAAAAGCACTAAAAAAAATTCAAAAATAAACTCACAACGTGTCCCGATGGTATACCAGCCTTCTTATTAAGAGACTGTTCCTCTATCTTTGCTTTACCACTCTCGATCATTTTTAATTTAGCACTGCGAACCACTACATTTCCCCAAATATGGACTCAATCAAAAATCTGTCCTGTTTTCAAAAAAGGTGATAAGACCGATATTGAAAATTACAGACCTATAGTTATCCTGTGTAATTTTGGCAAACTTTTTGAAATTGTCTTATACGATATAATCTCTTTTCATGCTAAATCTCAAATCTCTTATGGTCAACACGGGTTTTTGGCAGGTAGATCTACAATTACCAACTTGGTATGTGTTACATATGCTATCGGAAATTCGCTGGATCATGGTGGTCAAACAGATATAATTTATACAGACTTGTCTAAAGCATTTGACAGATTAGACCATGGGCTCCTATTACAGAAGTTGTCAGCTTTTGGTCTAAGTCTTGACTTTCTAAGCTTCTTTGAGTCATATCTGGGCAATAGAACATTAAACGTGAAGTATCATGGGTTTTCATCTATTGAAGTATTAGCGACGTCAGGAGTTCCGCATGACTCTGTTTTGGGCCCACTATTATTTTAAGATATACAAAGTAATGTCCTCCTATATGCTGATGATCTTAAATTGTTTGCATCTATTAACCCGAAGAAGATTGCCATCGATTACAGCATGACCTCTCAAAAATAAATTCATGGTGTGAAAATAATAGATTACCTTTAAATATATCAAAATGTAACGCGATGACTTTTACGAGGAGGAATAACTCGATAAAATTTTCCTACAAAATAGGCAATGAAATAGTTACGAGATGCACTCAATTCAAGGATCTCGGAGTCATCTTTGACTCAAAACTAACCTTTACTGCCCACATAGATCACATAACTGCTAATGCCTACAGAAATCTAGGCTTTATCATGCGAAATTCAAGGATTTTAAAGATATTTCCACTCTTTCTCTCCTGTTCAATGCTTTTGTACGGCCAAAACTGGAATACGGTGGTATTGTCTGGAACCCACATTACAATATTCATATCCTTAATTTGGAACGGGTTCAGAGAAGGCACGTTAAACATCTTTCATTCAAAGCTGACGGAATTTATCCTTCCAGAGGCACGCCACAATCTGACTTACTAGCCAAATTTAATCTAAATGACTTAGCAACACGTAGGATCTACTTTTCTGTGTTGTTCCTACACAAACTATTAACAAGTCAGACTGACTGCCCGGATATTCTTAGTTCCATACATTTCAAAGTTCCATATTCTCAAACTCGCTCACACGACATCTTCTACCTAGCTACACCAAGAACAAACGTACTAAAATCGTCGCCTATTCACAATATGTGCTCAAATTACTTAAGCTATCAGTCGAACCTTGATATTTTTATTTGTAGTGTTAATAGTATAAAGCAATGTATTTTGAATCGCTCTTAAGTAAACCTCTAGTTCATACCAAACCACTGTTTAATCTATCTTCTCATAAATTATTGAATCCTCTTTTTTAGTTTAATAGTAATTATTTATCTGTAAAACATTTAGTATTAAGTCGTTTACTCTGTACTGTGCACATATTTCTTTGTATATTTCCTGCCCTGTAATTGGATGCATATCTGTCTGGGCAGCTGTATTCATAAAATAAAATAAAAAAAATAAAATTACTCTCGGAGACAGCCATAGAAACATACATGATGCTGCAAAGTTTTTACACATCTTTTTTCAGTTTGTGATAACCAAGCTAGTTAGGAGGGTAAGTTGTGCATATATTGTAATAAATTGTAACAATTTATTGCTTTCATTACTAGTTAATTTATTTTTTTTACACTTATTATGGTACGTACGCCTATGTCCTGCGGCGCATTTTTGCCAACTCTAGTTATCAATATGAAATTCGTATGTGGCTTTCTAAGCATGCCCGATTCATATTTCCTAAAAAATCCCTTATAACGTTTTTTTACTTTTAGCATTTTATTTTAATTATAGTAGGCCGTGGATACACAACATAAAAAATGGGCATTCAGGAAGGTAAGTGTAATTGTAATTTTACTTATTTCTTTTTCTAATGCTATCACCCCCTTGAAGGAAGGTATTTAATTATTAAGTAATTAGATTTAATGGTACCATAAAAATATATCCGTTAAGCCGACGAAATAGCTGTGGCAATTAAATACAATGGCTTCCATAATTTATAGGTGGGTGGTTAATAGTGGCAAAAAAAAAAACAAACATTCTAAGTTACCTATAATGCTACAATAAACCGTAGAGAATGTTTAAATTTAGCCTTAAAATGTAAAGTATTGTCATTTATTCAGTTCAGACTTGTGAAACTTGAACGTTTTGAAAAAAATAATTTATTTCCAAACTGGCAGTAGTTTTACCACAATTACTTGACTTGGCATATCTACGAGTAGATACTTTCATTTAATTTAAGTTAGTTTAATAATTGATATGAAATTATAGATTAATATTAAAATTGTTTCTAACGTTCGGTTCTACTAATATTATCTTTTAACTTATACTCGTAATATAAATAAAGGTAATTTGCATTTATGTCAGTTTAATTGGTTATGTCTCATGTATTTTATTAAAGTAGAGGTTTTTAAATTTTCGTTCAAGTTAATTATAAATAAATTATTTTCCGTCGTCGAGTTAATTATTACATTAAAAACAGTACGTTTTCATGAAGTTTCGTAATATATGTATGTACATCGATAACACTATCGCCGACGCGATGTTTCGTTATATGTTGTTAATATTTCATTTCTGTTAACAGTATTAAGTTCTAAAATGATGAAAAAAAATAACGAAATTTGCCAATATCTTTGTAACCTTAGAAAAACGATCTATTTCCTATTATTTTCTTTATTTTTCATTATATCACGATCCACCCAAGCATTTTTAAAGTAGCAATTAATACATATATATATATATATATATATATATATATATATATATATATATATATATATATATATAATATAATAAAGTAATATTTTATATGTTTACATGTGAGCGCTTCAATCCTGAACATCCTGTACGAATGAATAAAGAACAATAATTTATTCATTATAACTTATGTGAATGAGGTTATTCTATTATTATGCGTGTTTGTTTATAACTGCATTCCGTGACAAAAATTGATATTATTCAATCGGCTTTTAACATTTATTACGCTAATACAAGATGTATGTGATGTGATGATGATCCTTGAATATAAAGTAATAATAATAATAACAAAAATAATATTAATAATAATAGTAATAATAAGCACGTCGATAAACCCCAGCATGGTGTCTTCTATAAGAACATCGAAACACTGGGTTTATCGACCAGGCTGACCTTCGCCTTTCTAAGGTCAGCAGGGCTTAAGTCGGAGACCGAGGGATTCATTATGGCCTGCCAAGATGGTGTTATCAACACCTTGGTCTACCGTAGCCGCGTGTGGCGTGTAGAGGTTCCTGATATCAACTGCAGGACCTGCCATCAGGCGCCGGAATCGCTCATGCACTTACTTTCTGCATGTCCCATATATGCGATTTCGGCCTACATCCACCGACATAACGCGGCTTTACGAGTGCTATACTACCATCTAAGGCACTCGTACGGGGTAGACCAGACACCAGTGCTGCCTTACGTCCCCGGAGATATTGAGTCCGTTGTCGAGAACGAGAAATGCCGGATTTACTGGAACTACTAGTTCCCGACTGTCAGGCTAATCCAAGCCAACAAGCCTGACATAGTCCTCCTCGACCATCAACTCAAGGTGATGTATGTCATCGAGTTCTCGGCACCTGCGGAGAAAAACATCACCTTGAAGGAGGAGGAGAAACGGACCAAATATCGCGATCTCCGGTACGAGCTCCAAGTGCTGTACCCAGGCTACTCGGTCAAAATGGTCGTCCTTATTATCGGTGTACTCGGAGGGAAAAAGCCTATGCTACTCTCGGAACTGAAGATCATACCGGCCTGCCAAAAACCAGCCGAGTGGCTGGCAAGTCAAATGCAGAAGGCGGTCATTCTGGGTTCTCTCCGTCTGCTTAGGGCACACGATTCTGGTATCTACAGTCACTAACCTTGCGGGATGTGGGGAGTCGCTGTAGTTGATACGCCGGCGCGACTCCCGTGAGGCATCGGAGGCCACGGGAGGACTGACCGGCATCGGATATTCCGAAAAAAAAAAAAAAAAGTAATAATAAGCAATTGCACACTTCGAGGTTCTGTGCCACAGACATCTTGAAGAGCCAGAAGAAGTGTGCCCAGCAATCAGTACGGATGAAGTCCAACAAGCACTTGATACCAAGAACTTCGCTGCCCCGGTCCCAGGCGGCATTAACAACTGGTGGTGGAAGAAATTTCCTACCATTCACCACCGTCTGACGCGACTTTTCAACTCATGGTGGAACGAGGGGCAGCAGATTCCGGACTGATTCGTCCAGGGGCGTACTGTGCTTATCCCCAAAAAGGGAAATCTTTCTGACCCGAAGAATTATAGGCCGATCATTTGCCTCAACTTCTGCTACAAGATATTTACACGTATCTTGTATGCTAGGACACTGAGGTCTGTTGATCCGGTCTTCCAGCAGATACACGAACAGCGTGATGCTAAGAAGGGCATGACAGGTTGCATATAGATGCAACTGCTGATAGACCGCTGTATTACTCAGGATTCTGTGTAATACAAGCGGAATCTATCGATGGCCTGGATTGATTGCCGCAAGGCATTTGATACAACATCACATGAGCTATGGTTGTACTTGCTCGAATGTTTTGCGGTACCAGCACCATTAGTGAGATGCATAGAACAGCTGCTGCTGCTCTGGAAGACCCGCTTCACATCAGGTGCACAGCGGGTCACGACAGAGCAGGTGGAATTTAGGAGAGAAGTTTTCCAGGGTGACTCACTTAATCCTCTCCTCTTCTGCATCTCACTGCTGCCGTTGTCTGTTGGGCTCTGCCAAACCCACGGATATCAATGTGAACTATCCAGCGACCGGAGACATAAGGTCACCCATCTATTTTATATGGATGATCTTAAACTTTATGCCGGAGAGCGTGAACTACAAAACGCTCTTAGGGTGGTCGAAGAATACACCTCTGAACTGAGTATGGTATGTAACATCCTCAGGAGCTGAGATCCCCTCTTGCGGTTTGTAAAACATCACGAAACTATAGGAGTGGGAGCAGGATTGTTCAAGGCAGCAAATAGAGAATCAGACGAACTTGGTCGCATTCGACACCAGGCGAGGTGGCCGGCGAGGTGCTAATGTAGAGTCACTACCAAATCGCTTGAAAGCCCGAATTAGAGCTGCCGAATAGAAGAATCTATTTCGGCAGCACGTCGATAAACCCCAGCATGGTCTTCTATAAGAACATAGAAACACTGGGTTTATTGATCAGGTTGACATTCGCCTGTCTAAGGTCAGCCGGGCTTAAGTCGGAGACCGAGGGATTCATTATGGCCTGCCAAGATGGTGTTATTAACACCTTGATCTACCGCAGCCGCGTGTGTCGTGTAGAGATTGCTGACATCAACTGTAGGACCTGCCATCAGGAGCCGTTACGAGTGCTATACTACCATCAAAGGCATTCGTACGGGGTAGTGCTGCCTTCCCCGGAGATATTGAATCCGTTGTCGAGAACGACAAATGCGGGATTTACTGGAATTACTCGTTTCCGACGGTCAGGCTAATCCAAGTAAACAAGCCTGATATAGTCCTCCTTGATCATCAACTCTATGTATGTCATCGAGTTCTCGGCATCTGCGGAGAAAAACATCACCTTGAAGGAGGAGGAGAAACAGACCAAATACCGTGATATCCGGTACGAGCTCCAGGTGCTGTACCCAGGCTACTCAGTCAAAACGGTCGTCCTAATAATCGGTGTACTCGGAGGGATAAAGCTTACGCTGCTCTAGGAACTGAAGACCATACCAGCCTGCCAAAAATCAACATTAATTTCAAGAATTCAAAGTATTTTTTTATATGTGAATTTGTGTACTAGAAATGTTCAGGTGATATACTTTAATGGACTCCCTTATAAAAAAACATGAAACTAAATGAATAAAATAATTTTGTATTATCTGTTTTTTAACTTGATTATGGCAATGAAAGTTAAACGTGTTTATTTGTTTGATCGTGAGAGCTTAATTTTTTTTTTTTTTAGCAATCATATATTTCATTATAACGTTAACAATGCAAGTTTACCAATAATACTTTCTCCGTAATAATTCTATATGATTATCAAGTCAGTCAGCATGCATTGCTAAAGAATTAGTAATATATTTCCAATAAGTCATGCTGAAAATGTGTCGGCGACTTATTGCGACTTATTAGTTCGTTAACAAGCACGTTAATGCTAAATTACTTACAGGTTTTTTACTTATATTAATTGATTATAATCAGCACAATGCTGGCACGTGTTCAGTTGCTAGACGTTTTCCTTATTTATACGATCGGCAGTTAATTTGCAAGAGTAACAGCCATAATGTATTAAAAAATATAAAGACTTTTGCAGATTGTTTGACGATAAAGGTAAAGGTGTGAATAAACTTGTGAAGTGTGAAGTTCAAGAAAATTTTAGACCAGAATATGGAGTCAAGAGGCAGACCTGAACTTCCCAAATGCTCCAAATATTGAAAACAATACCACACAAAAATTGGACAACCCCCGAATCCAAAGCTGAAGCTGTAAAGGCTAGGGTTTGAGATTTCATAGCTATGTGTCATTTAAAAGAAAGTATTCAACTCAATATTTCTAACTTGTGAACTGAAAAAATCTAAATCATAAGTTAATCTTCTTCTTTATCTGCAAGTTAGCTTTCTTCAAAGTTATCCAAAAAAAATAAAAATTAAAAATCGCATTTTAAATCGCACTTTTCACACAGATGTTTCATAAATATCATTTTTTTTTAAGTGTGTGTTTTGTCAGGAACAATACGATATTTGAAGCTGAGTTTCCTTTGAAAATATTCTGTGTAATACGAGTATTTTAGACTTATTCCATGGCTAACTTGTACAGACTTTTATTTTGGGTTCTATATCATTTGTAAAAGTAAAAGTTGTTGCTTGTGGGCCATACATAGAACTGTTTTCTCTATAGGAGAGTCGAAAAAAATGGAGATGATATTTAAAAAAAAAGTAAATGTAGGTATAAAATCAAACAATAATATATCAGATAAAAAAATATATTTCTATCAACTCCTTCCTGTTTATGGATAAATTTACACTTAATGATGATAATCACTAATATAAAAACATACAAAATGTAAATTTGTCTCATATTTCACCGTAATTCTAATTTAAAAATGGTTTCATTTTCGGTTTTATGACTGCAAATACACGTGGTATTTGGAGCAGAAGCAATTTAGCAGATAATTTATTCGCTAAATGAAATTAAAAATAACTTGTGTAATAAATTACCTACTTACATAATTATGTAAAGAAATGCATAATGAAGTCTACAACACATATTTCTTATAAAAAATTGTTAAATGTTAATACCTGAGTAATAACTAGCAATAATTGTCGTCGGGCATTGTCGACTGAAAATTTGGGTATCTTATGTCTTCAGTAATGAGTTATAACAAAGAAAATTGCATAATAAACATTTACAGACCACCTAGTGGTAATATTGATGTATTTTTTCTACAGCTTTCTCACATCTTATCGAAAGCCTTTGATCTATTTAAGTTTGTTATATTAGTTGGAGATTTAAACATAGATGCACTAAATAATTCGCTTAAATTTAAAATTTTAGAAGATATCTATGTCACTTTCAATTTGACATCAATGATATCAGAACCAACAAGAGTTTTCACCACCTCCACGCATACCACATTTTCTGCTATTGACTATGTTGTATCGAGTGTTCCAGGCAATACGAAATGTTTAAATTTTGATACGGGCCTGGCAGACTACTATGGCCAATTAGTACACCTCAACCCACCCTCTAGTGTCCCTCCTGTCATTAAAAATAGGTATAAACCAAATAAATATAAGAAAATCAATGAAAATACTATCAACGAGTTTAAATTATTTCTAAACAAAATGGATGATAGCTTCCTAAATGACAACGATATTGATACCGCCTTTACAAACTTCTTAGAACAATTCACCTGGGCTTACAATGCAGTCTTTCTTAAAAATATCACAAAAAAATAACAACACCTTAATACCTGGTAACAAAAACGCAATTCGCTTTTCTGACCAGCTTCGGGAAATTTTAATTAGGCTAAAACATATGAATTGACTTAGAAAAACTTTAGATGATGCACAGCTTAATAAACAATATAAAGTCTAAAAAGAAACATGACTAGCGGTATAAAAAATGAGAAGAGAAACTTTTACTAGAAAATAATTGAAAATTCACAAAACAAATCTAAAACTATATGGAATATTGTAAACAAAGTAAAAGGAAAACCAAGACGGTCAAATAAATATGAAATATCTCATAATGGCGATATCATAAGTAATCTAAATGACGTAGTAGACTAATTTGGAAATTTCTTATCAACAACGGTCGATGAAAAAATGATCTCTCATTTTGCTCAAAATATATCTGATCAATATACGTTAGGATCAAATAACAATACGTCCATGTTTTTCAGCCCTGTATGTGAAGAAGAGGTTATCGAAGTCATTATGAAACTATCAAACAAAAAATCTACTGGTCTTGACACCATTTCAGTAGATCTAATTAAAAATGCAGCAAAGAAATATCTCCTATTCTAGATTAATAAATCGGTTGTCCTTGCTACTTTCCCTTCATGTCTAAAAATAGCAGCCATTCTTCCAATTTTAAAAAAGGAGACACTTCCAATATCGAAAATTGTAAACGGATTTGTAAAATACTTTTCTGGTGTTTTCTCGACTGGCGATACTAATCATTTAACTGCAATATCTGGTACCCCTCAAACTTGCATTAATGTAATAAATTTTGCAGAAGAGGACATACGGCAATTCATTTTTAAACTAAAAAACAAAATGACTTGTGGGGTTGATCAGATCCCTAGCTTAAATATTGCGCGGGGTCGTTATATGAGCCACTGCTTCTATTGTTCAATCTCATACTCTCTACACACACCTTTCCTGACAGTTGGAAAATTTCAAGGGTCTGTCCTATACTAAAATGTGGCAACCCATCGGATATTAAAAATTATCGTCCCATTGTTATTCTGTCTAATATTGCAGAGGTTTTTGAGATGTCTTTATATGCTTACATTTACCACGGTGTCGAAATTGCTATGTCTCCATGGTTTTATCGGTAAACGCTCTACTGTCACGAATTTATCCGAATTCGCTCAAATTATCGCAAATCATATCGATAATAAAGGTCAGGTCGATATAGTATATACGGATTTCTCGAAGGCCTTTGACAAGGTGGGCCATGCCACTCTGCTCTCTAAATTAGAATTATATGGATTTAGTGGGGATCTGCTCACTTTAATACAGTCATACTTGTTCGAACGCAAATTGTTTCTTTCATATAATGGTTTTAAATCTCAGACTTTCTTTACCACTTCTGGAGTACCTCAGGGCTCAAACCTGGGGCCGCTCCTTTTAATTCTGTTCATCAACGACTTGTCCTTAGCTCTTGAAACACATCATCTGTTTTTGCCGATGATTTAAAATTATTCTTAAATATAACTTGCATTGATGACTGTTTAATGTTGCAAAAACTTATTGACCTTGTTATGATGTGATGTATAGAGAATGAACTACCAATTAACATCGCTAAATGTAAAGTTTGTACATACACACTAAAAAAGCAACCACTTATTTATGATTATTCCCTGAATGATACAGTTCTAACGCACTGCAATAATGTCAAAGATCTAGTCAAATATCTCGAAAAGTAATCATACGAACAAATTTTTCAGACGAAATCTTTAGGAGTTCGAAGGGAAAACAGGATGGTGGTGATAGGTTTTTTTGTTGTTAACGATTTCAAGGTTAGCTTTTATAAATCACAAATTTTATTTATAAAAACGTTTTTAATATGTGTGATATTAATTTAGCTATTAGACGTATATAATTTTAACTCTGACAATAATGCCAAGAGTATTTTTATTAATGTTTGGAATTAATAATATTTTACTATCTTATTTTTCATCGATAACAAACATCTTGACTTTTAATCTCGCTTTTAAAGTATTGTGTGGTTGTGATATACACAGATATGTTAGATTATTATGCAATATAATTTAATTTTACGTTTATCTTTTTCAAACGTCACTAAGTGGTATTTGTTGATTTTGACTATAAATCCACTAGCATACGTATATTATGCTCTAATAGATGAATAAAGATTGATTGATGATTAAAACGTCAAGATTTGTTAGAAGTCCTGATTTGCATTTGTGGAAGATTACTACAAAACTAAAATATATATATATATTTTTTTTCATATAAACATATAAAGGACCAAACAAGATCGAGCTCTCTGCATCAAAACTAGGACTCAATAGGAGCATATTCTCGTTTGAAACCTAACAAAACTAACTAACAAACAGCATGCGTAGAGTGGACAACTTCAAAATATTTGCTGTTGGCAAAATGAAACCAAAACTTTTAAATGCTCCAGATACACTTTCTTCAATATTTTAAGAAAAGTTTCGATGCAAAGATAATGCCAAGGTCTTTAACAAAGTCGTTTCTCTCTAGGGTACAGTTGTCCAAACTGTAGTCAAACATAAACCGATTTGTTTTCACCGAAAAAGACATGACCTTACACTTGGTGACATTTAGAGCAATCAGAATCAGAATTTACATATGTAATATCAACTTATCAGCATTGAGTCAGGTTGTCAACATTATCGTTAATGAATAAAATAAAAAATAATGGACCGACTATGGAACACTGCGGCACTCCTAACGTTTGATTTAGAGATATTGGAAGACTAAAATTAAATACTGTTTTTTACGCCTATACGGCGCTTAAAAAAAATTCGGCTAAATCACCCTGTAGACGAGACTGGTCCCTGTGAATTAAATGAGCTTAAAAATTGGATTGAAATCCATACATCCTCTCCAATGAAAGTCGATGAAATGAAAAAAATTACAAGTGTCACAACTTTGGCTAGTTTATTTCTAAGTAAAATTAAGCCTCCAACGCTGTCGCGTTTGTTTATTTACAGTCACGACAATCGTCACCATCAGAGGCATTTTACTTTTAGTTAAACTGCGTTATTCATCGGCAGTGTAGCGTGTAAAGTAGAATGGGAATGCCAGCTAATAGATCCCAGTGTCATCATCATCAATATAATGAGAGGTATTTTAATGTGCTAACAATTCGGTCAATAGAACAATTTCTTCTGCTAATCGAAACGGATTGTATTCACAAAAGTTTTCCATTTCTAATTGTAAAACTATTTCTTTCGATACCATTGCTACGTGCGACGAATTTTTAATGAGATTATGAAGAACGTTGGTAGCTTCAAAAACATTAAAATAATTTTACAGCAGTAGCCTGTTTGTATCATTCTATACCTTTAAAAGATATACTATAGCTAGCTACTTATTTTTTTTATGTAATTAGATAATATCAGATAATAAGTAACTCTTGATCTCTACGCATATGTTCTCCCATTACGCATAATGGCTACTTTTGCTGTCTTTACCATGGTGTACTTCATTTCAATTGTATTCATGTCATTAACTACAATGTTTTGTACAGGGTTATTCATTATAAACTACCCACCCCTTATCATCGTTATTATTGCCTATAGAAAAAAAAATTTTAAATAAAAGTTGTGTGGTTATGACTGAATTTTGTTAAAATGCCATCAAAAATACAGTAGCGTGCAGATTTCAGGGCATACAAAAAAAAATAATATATTTTTTAAATGGGATACCCTGTATATTATTAAATGTTTGGAATGATCTTTTATTCCTGATTTCAAAATATACCATATGTTATCCCTACCATATACCGTTTTTGAGTTATTAAACGTCGAATATCTTTGTTAAACTAGTTACTGTAAATATGGAAAAGTTAACATTATTAAAGTGAGCTATGATAATGACAAATATTATGTTTGATAAGTGACATTTCTTTAATGAAATGTGTTGACGAAACGACAGATCGTAAAATAATTCTATTATAAATGTTATAATACGTGTACTGGACCCTCTTAAACCGACATTTCCACTATTACTATCTAGCAAAAGACTAACTGAGTGTACTGGCAAAACAAATACGCGAGTGGAGTTGGAGACGTTAGAAAAATTTAATCTGTCAACAAGTCAAGTGTTGATGTTTCTGAACGATGGTGCCGCGACAATACGTTTAGTAGGCCGTTCTCTTAAAGAACACGATTGTAGGTTGGTATATGTTACGTGTAAAGTTCATGCTTTACATCTTGTGGCAGAAACTATTCGACAAGGTTTTTCAGAGGTAGATGTATTAATAGCAAGTACAAAAAAAGTGTTCCTTAAACGTCTTCGCGCATTTCACAGCAAGTGTCTCGGTAATCCCGAACCACCACAGCCGATTCTTACACGTTGGGGAACATAGTTGAAGGCTGCTTTTAATTATGCTGAATACTTACAACAAACCTGGGCGGGAATATATCTGGAAGGCAAAGAAGTACAGGAGAGCTTTGCTCTAGGCTCATACACCACAGTCTTCCAGGCAGAGGTTTACGCCATCCTAGGGGGTGGCAGGTAGGGCTGAGGTTAGGAATGGGGCGGAACAGATAATATACATCTGCTCCGACAGCCAGGCTGCTCTAAAGGCGGTGTGCTCCCCCAGGACGAGATCAGCTCTCGTTCAGAAGTGTGGGGATGCCCTAGAAGAGCTGGCCAGGCATAAACAAGTGAGACTATCATGGGTCCCGGGACATATGGGAGTTCCAGGCAACGAGAAGGCCGATGAATTGGCTAGACTCGGAGCCGAGGAACCCTGTCACGGGCCTGAGCCTATGTTAGGTATTTCAAGAAGGCAGGTCACAACGGCCCTCAATGAGTGGGCCCACGAGACACTGAGGACGCACTGGAGGACCAACAGGGCCTGCAGGCAAACCCGACATTTTGTGACGGGGCCGAACAAATCGAGATCGGCCTGGTTGCTAGGACGGAGTCGTAAAACTCTGAATCTCATAATCGGTGTTCTGACAGGCCACTGCAGACTTAAGAGGCATCTATCATTGATAGGTATTGAGGAAGACCCTACATGTCCAAGATGCAGGAGTGATGAAGAGACATCTTACCACTTCCTGGGACAATGTGAAGCGTTTGGGCGCCTGAGACACAGTATCTTCGGTTCTGAGGCGCTTCTAAGGGGAGGAGATGAGCTCCCTCGCAATGAGTGACATCCTGACCTTCATCAGAAGGTCGGAAAGATTCGATGAGGGAGCAAGCATGGCTGAGGGGACAGCTGGGGGTTGGTAAAAAGGGCCCGTCTGTGGCCTACTTGCCAGGCGTCAGCCCCACCATTACCATTACCATATTACAACAAACCTGTGATACTACAATTCAATCCAGACGAGGCTGTAACTATTAAGGAGAGCCAGATAAAATTTGAGGATATTTTCAGCTTTAAAAACTATTCACAAGAACTATAAAAGACTACATGACGCCATACAAAACTTACAAAACAGTACGTTGTCGTCAGCGGAGTCACTGCAACTAGTGGACGAAGTAAATCGACTGCTATACTCTATAAGTGGCGCAAAAAATGAGCACGTTAGAGAAAAATTCGCACGTGTATTAAAGCAAGACAACGGTTTTACCAGATTTAGACAAATTTGTGGTGGTATTGATGGTGCAACCCCAGATCCGTTAAGTGCGTTCAAAGACTATTTTAAGTATGCCAGTATTACATCAGTAAATGTCGAACGGTCGTTCTCAAAATATAAGCATATATGTTAAATTATTATTGATAAAACTGAGCAACAAGAGAATTACTTACTAATTTTAATTTGGAGTTAGTTTTTAAATTAAAATTAAACAGAGATTTTTTTATTTAATAGAAGCGACATCAAATATCTATTATCTAAGACACTACTTTTGAATCTGTTGTATTATTGTGTTCACTGTAATACACAAAAAATTGGGGCACGGCTCTGTATGCCGCCAATTAGATCTTGTCGGCACGCTGGCTTTAAAGTTTTTATGACAGTTTTTTTTGTAGTCATTTTTATGTGTACATTATTTCTGCAATAAACCATTTTAAAATATGCCGACATTTTTTTTATTTTTCTTTAACTTTGAAGGTCCATAACTTTGCAGAGACATACTTCCGGGCCCATGCCTTTAGGAACTTTTAAAATCGTCGAAGGAATTACGTCCTTGACATCACTTAGGAAACACTCCGTTGCTAGAACACTCGGATGTTAAGAACAGTTTTAGAAATTCAACGATTTCATTACTTACATTCTTCACGTTAAACAAATTTTAAATTAAAATTGCATGGCTCCGTAACGAAGCAGGGTAAAATAATAAAGTTTTAAGGAGAGGTATATCAAATTTGACGATGAAAGTTATACTATTATTTTTAATTTTTTTTAATTATTCATTTAGAAATTCCGCTCAATGCTTCTAATACATACCACTAATTTGTATCATTCACTACATAGCGTGTTAGCTGTCTGCAAAACATGCTGTTTAACTATAAGTCAATTAATATTATTATTTTTAATTATTTAAAATAATAATTATAATAGAGCAGGCGTGATCTCCATAAATAAATCTTCTGAAGTTCAATGTCACGATAACTAACTATCCACCACTTTCAGATTTTAATTGATTATTTTAATAATATATTCCGCTTTATGAAAGTAATCATTTAAATAAATAGTTTTGGACAGATGTACCGTATATATTTTAGTTTATTATAAATATTTAAGAACCAAATGAAATTTAAAATGGGATTAGGACTTTGCTATTATTATAACGACTATATTAATATAAAATTTTGGTTGTTACTTTTTGTTATAATTAAACTTCGTGACCTTATAATGAAAGTAAGAAGGTATTTTCATTATCAGGTCAGAAATGTTAATTACGGCAAAAACTGACCACTAAAAATCTATATTATCATAGTCACCAGAACAATAGCAAAGACCTAAACCTATTTTAAATATCTTACTATGTATAATTGTTAAATATTTATAAGAAGTTAAAAATAAATGCCTATACAATGACCCGCGCGCTCTCCAGACTTAAGACCATTGGGTTTTTCCTATGGGGGTACATTAAATTACTAGCAAAAGAATATTAGGAAATCACATTATAGGATCGCTGTTTCTTGAAGAAAATCTGACACGCCAATAGACCCTGAGATGCTGGGACACATAAGAGATTTAATGATAGTTGGGGCACCTCCTCACCACAGCATAGAAGAGACTTTTTAGACAGAAACTATCCTGAGCGGCGAATTGGTCGTCGATGTCCAATACAATGGACCGTCGGCTCTCCAGACTTAACGCCGCCGGTGGATTTCTTCGTATGGGCATATATTTATATGGGTAGAATGTTTTAAAATTTTATGGTTATATTCGGCATGAAAGAAGGGACTTTCAAATAAAACGTGTACAAATTTTCATATTTATCCTTTCTAGTATGAACTCGAATGTAAGGATGACTGGGCTACTAAGACAGTTTATTACTATGCTTTGGTTTTGTTGAAATTTAACTTCGGTTATGTAGTATTATGGCAAATCATAGTCGGCTATATTCTGTACGCTTCAAGACTTGCTCGATTTAGCCAACTATGATCAAAGACTGTGGTCTGTACTATGATCAAACATGTAGATCTGTGAGTATGCAGTCTGCAATAGCCTTATGTAATCATTCAACTAGTTTACATAATAGTTTTGTACATATCCTCTTCTAGATCGTTAATTGTCTGTCCAACACTTCTTGTTTTTTATTTCTAATAATTACTCTTCGCAATTATGTGTTACCAAATTCTTATATCACAAATTTTTATGTAACATATAACAATAAAACAAGAATTCTTTAAAATCATCGAATTTAACTATATCTACATATAAGTGACACCATACTTCCGCTTTTGTAATTTTATTTATCGAATTCTTTAATAAGTTTCTTATTACCTTCGCACATAACAATAATTTATTTCCTTCTTATGGCTTACCTTGATTAATTAATTAATAGTACTTACCGGCATATGATATGATGTATTTTTAATTTCTAGAATCAGTTCTTTTGGAACATATGTCACACATACAGGGTGAGTCAATACTGTGTTCTCCTTCGATAACCTTTGAACCGTTAGTGATACAACAATTTTTTAAATACAAGTTTTTTTGGGTCGATAAGATCTATCATTTAAAATTATTGTGAAATCTACAGGGTGCTTAAATTTTCTGTTACACACAAAAAATACTTTTTTTAAATGGAACACCCTGTATTGTCACTATTTCATTAAATGAGAAGAGTATTATACAGTGATATTTTGTTTTTTGGATTTACATGGAACGTTGCCAAGTTATTTAACATTTTCTGGAAATTTAGGGATTTATAAGGGTCCGTGTAATAATTTTTAATTACCTATGAAAACAAGCTGTGTAAGCAAATATTATAAGTTCATACTACACGCTAAGTATTAGTACCTTTTTTACATTATTCTATTTTACAGGGTGTCCATGACGGCATGTCAATTAATGCGAATTTCAAATGGGAAAAACTATTTTTTTTAAATGGAACACCCTGTATTTTTTTACGTAGTTGGATTCCTCCTTCAAATTGCTTTCTTTTTTGTATAACACTTCCTATACCTAACTGTTGTATTTTTTGGAGATAATTAAGGTTTTCTCTTTAACCTCACAATCATACTAAAAATTAATACAATTTTATCAAGAATGGCTGTGGAAAAACAAAATTGCGGTCAGGCGAAAAATTATTTTCTATAAAATCGTAAAGGAAACAGTAAAAGTAGCAAATTTATTGAACTTGAATGACAAAATGTACACCTCACCTTAGGTATGTACATTGTACATAACAAATTAAAAGTGTAATTTTGAACGTAAACAGTAAATAGAAGACAAAAAATAAAACAAGTTACTAAATATGCTCACCGTGACCTCCTAGTTGTAAATTACAAATTCTGGCTCAATGAAGAAATGAGTCACTTACATTTTGCAACATGTTAGGCGTGATGGTGTCGAACGCTAGTCGAATTCTTTGCTGCATGTCTTCTCTTGTAATTGGTGATGTTTTATACACCAATCCTTTAATGTACTTCCACAAAAAAAGTCCAATTTTGTCAAATCTGGCGACCTTGGTGGCTATTGAACTGGTCCTCCTCGACCTCTCCAATTGTCAACAAATGTAAAAACTTTCTTACGGCAACACTATAATGGGGTGGATCTCCGTCGTGCTGGAACCACAGCCTTTATAAGACATTTTGAGGACACCCTACATCCTCCCAGTACATTTTGTAAAAAATCGAGGTACATATTCCCAGTCAAGTGACCATTAAAGAAATGCGGTCCAATTACATATTCACCTACTATCCCTGCCCACACATTGAGTGACCATCGGGTTGATAATCTACAGTTCTCGTAAAATGATGGTTCATGGTACCATAGTAGTGTAAGTTATGTCTATTAACACAACCATTTTTATGAAATGTGGCCTCATCAGTGAATAGCACGAAATCAAAAAATTGCGGCTGTTGATGAATCTTATTGAGTGTCCACTCACAAAATGTTACCCTACGTTTGAAATCATTTGGCTCTAGTTCCTGAAGCAGTTGATTATGATAAAGACGAAAATTTTGTGTCCTCAATATTCTTGTTACAGAGGACTGACTGATGTCAAGTTGTCTATTAATTTCTCTCGTATTTTTATGCGGATCTTTAACGACACTTAATGTAACTTGAAACACTTTTTCTTCATTTGTTGCTAGTTTTGTACTTTCATGTTTTTCATAATTTATATGTCCAGTTCGTTCAAACCTTTCTCGCAACCTTTCAAATGCAGAATGGTGAGGATGTCTTCGTTCAGGATAATGCTGAATATAAATTCTTGATGCTAGTAGTGGATTTCTCTCCCCTTCTCCCAATGCATAAACCATGTCGATCAACTCATCGTGTGAAAAATTCATAATTTAATTAACAAAAATAATTAACTCAAGTAGAAAATACAGAAGAATCACCACCAAGTAAAATTAATTACGTGTAAACCACAAAATATCAGTTTGACAGCACAATTTTTGTTTTTTCAAAGCCATTCTTGATAAAATTGTATTAATTTTTACTATGATCGCAAGGTTAAAGAGAAAACCTTAATTTTCTGGAAAACTTCGACAGTTAGGTATAGGAAGTGTTATACAAAAAAGAAAGCAATTTGAAGGAGGAATCTAACTACGTAAAAAAATATAGGGTGTTCTGTTTAAAAAAACAGAGTTTTTCCCATTTGAAATTCGCATTGACATGCCGTCATGGACACCCTGTAAAATAGAATAATGTAAAAAAGGTACTAATACTTAGTGTGTAGTATGAACTAAGAATAGTATAATATTTGCTTACCCAGCTTGTTTTCATAGGTAATTAAAAAATATTAAACGGACCCTTATAAATCCTTAAATTTCCAGAAAATGTTAAATTACTTTGCAACGTTGCATGCAAATCCAAAAGACAAAATCTCACTGTGTAATACTATTTTCACTTAATAAAACGGTGACAAAATATACAGGGTGTTCCATTAAAAAAAGTATTTCTTGTGTGTAACGGAAAATTTAAGTACCCTGTAGATTTCGCAATAACTTTAAATCATAGATCTTATCGACCCAAAAATATTTAATAAATTCTTATATCACTAACGGTTCAAAGGTTATCGAAGGAGAACACACTATTGATTCACCCTGTATGTATTTCCTATAAATATTATATTTCGACCATAATAAACAACTTTCCTCGCTTTGGTTTGTATAGTAAGTACTGTTATTGAAAATGTAGAACTCACTTATTTACACTTCCGTATCTTTATCTTTAATTTGTTTTAGTGGGTGCATAATTAATTCGTTTTTATTTAATTTCAGATCTTCAGTTGGCTGCTGAATTAGGAAAAACCCTTTTAGAAAGGAACAAGGAGCTAGAAACTTCTCTTAAACAGCACCAAAATGTTATTGAGGATCAAACTCAAGAAATTGAGGTAGGTACAAATAATTTATATAATACTGGATCACCACGAGACCAGATACCCCCCACTCTTATCTATATTTTTCAAAATAAAAATTTGCAATTTAGTTACAGGATATTAGGCATAAAAATACATTTTTTGACCTAACCAGACCCAAAAATACGCCTCTGGTTTAACCGCAAGTACTAGTAATTTTTTTTTGTTTTAAAAAGCACAATGGTTTTTTCAAAATCAAAATCGAATCAGAAATTACCTTGAAAAATGGAATTGTATGTGATTACTAGATGGTCATGAGTCATATTATTAAAGCTTATAATACCCAGTAAACTGCTAGGTACTAACCGTTTTATTTTTAAATAAATATTTTATAAAAAAATAAACGGCCAAAACTCTGTACATTTTTTACGTACTTTCGGTAGAGCTTTAAATTAGCTTTCCGTCACAATTTTTAAATTTAAAATCGGTCTATAATAATTTAAAATCGATCCATAAATGGGATTGAAACTGCAATTTGAAAATCTTGTTTACGCGGTTTATTCTTTACTTAGACATTTCAAAGTATACCAATATTATCTTTTAATTACTGACAAAAATGCTAAATCTTCATTGTGTCATCTCGAACCTCAAACTGCAGTTTTAAGTCCAAGTTCGCCGGGGTAGGACAAGAAAGAAACTAATTCAGTTTAATCGCTAACGTTTCGACTATAATTTAATCTTCTTCAGGGCTCTACAATAATTAAGATAATTATAAAACAAGACACAATTAAATTCGTGTTTTTGCTATAAAATAATTGATTAAAACAAATAAAATGTAATAAAATCACATATAATGTGAATTTAGATTTTTTAAAATATGTCTATGAAATATACCGGGTGTAACAGAATCATCGTACGCCCAACTTTTCTCCTTTAGTTTTGAAGATAAATTGATTGAAATTTGGGATATCCTATATAAATAATAAGCGGCACTTTTTGACATACAAGTGTTTTTTTTTCACTTCCGGTTTCGCCGGAAGTGACACTAACTTTCATTTTTAAATGGAGCACCCTGAATATTATTGCATTTTTGAATTCTGCATAATTTTCTGAATCCAACGATACCAAATAGTGACATTTCAAATGTTAATATTTTTTATAATATAATTTTTACTTTTCCATTTGCCATGATGGTCCCGATATATTCTAAATGACTCGTGTAATTCTAGAAAAATCGAAATCCCGTCAAAAATACTAAATTACGTGATTTATGAGCAAATAAAGTTCATCAAAATGGTTTTTGGGCCAAACTCAATTTTTGCAAATGGAACCATATTGGTACCGTGGTACCATTTATTTGTATAGTATATAATAATGAATTTATTCATATGTCGTATTAAAATGTGCGATAAATACAAACAAAATTACAACTACAAAAAAAAAAGAAACTCCAATTTTGTTGTAATTAAATGTTAAGAAGTAACTAAGGTGGCTTTGAAAACAATGAAATATTTAGCTTGTCAAACATTTGTTGGTTTACCGGTGTTTTTATTGTGTCTTTAAAAATTGTTTAAAATTCTTGTTAATTGTATTCAAAATGCCGCAAATTTATACAAGAGATGAAAAAGTGGACATGTTAATTATTTATGGGGAATGTAGAAAAAAGCCATTGCGGCTAGACACCTTTATGCCGAACAATATCCTGATAGACAATGTTCAGCGAGAAATTATTTTAATCGCCTTGAAAATCAATTCCGAAATGAGAACAACAATGATCCCGAAGAAAATTTCTTTCTTGACGAAGGAACAGAAATTAATGTTTTGGCTCGAATAGAAGTTGATAAGACTATTTCTTTAAGGTAAATTGGGTTTGAATTGGAAATCAGTCACCAAAAAGTTAGCCGAATTTTGCACAAATACCACTATAAATCTTTTAAATACCAATTGCACCAGCACTTGTACGAAAATGATTACGAACGTAGGATGGAATATTGCAATTGGATTTTGCAGAATAACGTGCAGCCAAACAATGATTTTTTGGGAATGATTTTATTTTTGGTCACCTGATTTAATACCCCTTGGTTTCTTTATTTGGGATCATTAAAAAAATATTGTGTACGCAACCGCCGTTACAACCCGTGAAGACCTGGAGATACGAGTAAGACGAGCAATTAATAGCATAACGGCCCAGCAATTGGCGAACGTTCTTCGAGAACCAGCAATGTGAGTTCAGAAGTGCGTTGACTTAATGTACAGCATTTTGAACAACTATTGTAATGTTTTGTGTTCATTTTTTGTATTCCAAATTCACCTTATATATAACAAGGTAATTAGAACAAAATTGTATTTTCTTATTTTCTTTTAGCTCTAATTTTGTTTGTATTTATCGCACATTTTAATACGACATATGAATAGATTTCTTATTAATAGTACTAATAAATGGTATCACGGTACCAATAGGTTCCATTTGAAAAAATTGAGTTTTTCCCCAAAAACCATTTTGATGAACTTTATTTGCTCATAAATCACGTAATTTAGTATTTTTGACGGGATTTCGATTCCTCTAGCATTACACGGATCATTTAGAATAGATCGGAGCCGTCACGGCACACTTAAATAGAAAAGTAAAACTATGTTATAAAAAATATTGACGTTTGAAATGTCACTTATTTGATATCGTTGGATTCAGAAGATTATGCAGAATTCAAAAATGCAGTAATATACAGAGTGTTCCATTTAAAAATCGAAAATTAGTGTCACTTCCGGCGAAACCGAAAGTGAAAAAAATCACTTGTATGTCAAAATGTGCCATTTATTATGTATATAGGATATCCCAAATTTCAATCAATTATCTTTAAAACTAAAGGAGAAAATGGGGGTGTACCATGGTCCTGTTACGCCCGTAATTAAAATCAAAAACAAAAAACAATATTATTCAATGTAACGCTATACAATTAAAAAATTTAAAAATCTAGAACCATACCTGAACAATACAATTTAAATGGAAACATAATTTGGAGCATCTGTAATTTGCATTAACTATGAACAAAAGGGAAACATTCGCAATCCGTTATTATTTCTGCAGACATAGGTTCACCTTGTCACAACGATGGTTGTTTAGAATCTAATAAAAGACCAGATAGCTGTTGTTCTTCATGTTTTCTCTCCCTTCAACGATGGTTGTTTAGAATCTAATAAAAGACCAGATAGCTGTTGTTGTTCTTGTTTTCGCTCCCTTCCTTTTCGTTTTTAATAATTTTATTTATATTATTATTTATATATACTAGTATACAAACATACCAAAAAGAGAAGTATTTGTTTTTTAATAATTGAAATTGAATGTGGACCTAGTACATACAATTGCCCAAATTATTAAGGATTTATTATTAGGAGCACTAGTATTATTTGATCATTGTTAAAGTTAAATTTAATGAGATTGTTAAATATTATGCTCAAGTTATTAATGTCTGTTTTTAAATTAAGCAGTTTCGTATTTTTTTTTTTATATATAGCATCTCTAAAATTATTCTTTTATTAAGATTTATTTCATAGTCTAAAATAGTGACATTATTAATATCGAAGTTGTGACCAGTGATAAACTAATGAGTAGCAAGAGCAGTTTTGTTGGTTTTATCCGCGTTCGTTGTACTAAATTTTAAACTACTTACATTGACTCTAATCTTAGTTATCAATTTCATTCAACACTGCCGCAAAAAACAATTATAAGAACAAAATTAAACACAAAACATTTCAAAAATTTAGTAAACTAACAACAATCATGTTCGTGATATTGATCTGCTCGTTTTTGTTTTAATTTTAAAAAGCAAGCAGTTACTATAAAATGGTATTATACGGTTAAGCTCTCGTAAACGATGCGTTTTTACGTTTTTTTTTTTTTTAATTGAGGGTTTGGGTAACAGCAAAGATTGTTTAATCTTTGAATCTTTGGTAATGGCTAGATAATACATTGTCGACCGCTTCTTGAAAACAGGGGAACATAGGTAATGGGGATGCCCACTAGATTGAAAGACTTTTTTTCATTAGTGCATACGAGGATGGGCTTAACTTCGAAATGAAGCAGTATATCTAGCTGTTGTTCCTGGCTTGCTTGAACTATATGCTTTCTTCTACTAAAACTGGAGGTATTATTCACCTTTCGGTATATATTTTTGAACGTATTTTCTGATGGTGTTGGACGATTGGGATACAACACCCTATATGCCATTTTTGCTGCACGTTTATTTTTGTTATTTTGTATATAACAAGTAAATATTTGGACTTTTTCTTCCTCACTGTAAAACATTTTGATTATTTCATTAAAGAAATGTCACTTGTTAAACATAATAGTTGTCATTTTCATAGCTCACTTTAATAATGTTAACTTTTCCATATTTACAGTAACTAGTTTAACTATGATATTCGAAGTTTAATATCTCAAAAACGGTATACAGTAGGGTTAACATATGATATATTTTTGAAATCAGGAACAATGAATCACTCCAAAAATTGATATCCCATTTAAAAAAATATATTATTTTTTTTGTATTCCCTGAAATCTGCACGCTACTGTACATAGGCAATAATAACGATGATAAGGGGTGGGTAATTTCTAATAAATAACCCTATGCATTAGATATGGTCAGTTGGGCCATAAAATGTGTTTTGAAGACAAAACACGATAAGTATTTGGGACGCAATTTGACATTTATTAGTTATATTAATCCTGTATTTTTAAAAATATGCTCCAAGATCCATAAATATCTATTTTCTTGTAAAAGCTTCCAGAAATATCAAAACAAACTTTGTCATAACAAAGTCATTAAAATGCTGTTTACAAATAATATATGAATGATATAGGGTTCTATTTAAAATTATTGAATTCTTGGACTACAAAGTAAAGAAATTTTATTTTTAATTTATTTTATAATAATGAATGAATGACTGAATGAATAAAAGATTTAATGATTGAATGAATGATTAATTAAATAATTAAATTAATAAATTAATAAATAAATTAGTAAATTAATAAATTAATAAATAAATTAATAAATAAATTAATTAATAAATAAATAAATTAATTAATTAAGCAGTACCTTGTAAAAATAATTTAATAATGTTTCAGTATCTTACGAAGCAAACAGTTGCTTTGCGGGAAGTAAACGATTCTCGATTGAGGATCTACGAACAGTTAGAAGTAAGCATCCAAGATTTAGAGCGCGCAAATCACAGACTATCCCTTGAAAATGCTGCAGAGAAAAAGCACGTTAGGAGTTTGAATGCCACCATCGAAACTCTGGAAGCAAAAAACGAAGAGCTACAATCCACCGTCGACGACCTTAGACTTCAACAAGACGTACAAAGGAGAAGACCGCAAAAGACAAATGATGTGCATACGTCAACAAACGCCTCCACGTTACGGCATTTTAAATATGACGAAGACAATAGTCCTGTCAGTCCAGATTCATCTGCTGCACACATCGACTCGGTGAGTATTTTATTATAAATTATATAAGTAAAGCGACAAATTTTGTTATAAAAATATATACAATGTGTAACAAAAACATAAAATAAATTCTTGGTCCTCGTTAAGACGAAGTTATAAAAAATTTTAAAATAATATCACAATTTGTCACTGGCTTATGTTACACGCTGTATACTTTGCAGTATCTAAAATGCCTATGTTAATCAATGGCGGATGGGGTAATCGGTACCACTAAGAAGAGTACAGTCTCATGGTGGTGTTTATGTTCCTTGGAAGGTACAAGTTGACCGACGAACGACCCCCTTTTCTCAAAAACTGTAAATATATTTGAATATACAGGGTGTTCTTAAATTCAATGCACCACGTTATACAGTGTGTGACCTTGCCTCCTGGCGTCGGTGATTTGTAGCGGAAATAGGTCAACATTCACGGAACACAGAAATCACCATAAAAATGCATCTTCCTTGGTGTCAACCGAACACCCAGGTTGATGGACTAACGGTGTAGGTAATTTTTTAAAATCCAATGTCACGTTAGAAATAAAGACAACTGTGCTAAATCCTACTACTTCTTTGCAGAAAAAGTGTGGCAGCACAACTCCCAAGACTGACTCCCCGACTCAGGTAAACAATATGACAGAATCCTTGAAAACAGACAGCAACTATGTCCAAAACGACGAGGACATGGAACCTGACAGTGGCATGGAACAATTATCCCAGCTTCTTACCCAGCTTAGCAAGACCAGAGCACAATGCAATAGAGATGAAAGAAGGATAGCAGAATTGGAAGAGCAACTGGCCACGATGGTACAGCAGAATCAAGCGCTTGAGAACCAAGTGGTGCAGTTATCTCATAGAGAAGATGACATGAATATGAAGAGCATGCACGAAGAACTTACCACCTTAGAAGAAGTTAGGTAAGATGATGATTTATGCTTTCAAAATAATTATGTCGTTAAGGGACACGATCAACATACAATCTTTCATTAACAGCCGTTTGCCAGGCGATTTTATTGTTTCTTATCTTTGCAGGCAAGGACAAATGTGCAGCAGATGCTTGCGCCGCGTCGACCAAAATGGCAGCGAAGTCCCTGAGGATGACGATTCCAGCATGTTAGATGAGTTAATGACTTCTTCATCTGAGCATCGCTCATCATTCTCAATGGATGTTCAGGTGAGAACTTATACGCTAGTAAGAAACCTGGGCTTTCTTAGTTTCACCCAATGCTTCTTTTGAATTTTCAATATGCACATTGTTTTATAGTGCTTGATTTTCCTCGTTACCAAGCTATCAGTCAAATTATACCTAATAACTTAAGTTTTGTGTTTCGTTCTATGTCTAAGGGTGGTGCATGGGAGCTGCATGCGTAGATTTAAGTCTGGAGCTTGTCTTTTGGAACAATTAAGCTTCGAGTGTTTATATTATCTTCTACAGCGATGCAGGCGGTCTTATCAATTATTATTGTTTTGTATTTATATGGTTATGAACATTTTTGTAAACCTTGAGTTTTTATATACAGTATTGGAAAAGAGTGCTTGCTTTGTGTGTGTGCATAAAGGATAAAAATAGCAAAGTCATGTATGCGACAGAAAAAGACTGTGTCTCACTGTTGCCTTTTTTTTGCGCTATTGTGTTTACGAAGTAACGAGGGTACGTCTCCGTCTCATCGTATCGCTTCCACATGTGATCCGGTATGCCTCCAGTCCTCAGTCATCACATCCCTTCCACATCTGATCCCTTCCCATTCTACACTAAGTTTATTGTAGATAGAACAAACAACAGTGTTGCCAGATGCCTGGTAATTACTAAAATCTACAATTTGGAATTTTAACTGGTAGTTGTTAATGGAGCCTCTAATAATGGCATAATCTAGGATAATTTTTTGGCAACGTCACTTTTTTTATAAAATTATTTACACCTTGAGAAATAACTGAAATCATTTCATGTAAAGGGCATAATATGCAATGAGTACTATTGCATTTTACTAACTGCGATGAACATTTGGCGACATCTAGTCAGTAACAGGGCGATAATTATACAATAAATGCTACCCTGCACGAAAAATGAGAGCTCCACCTCTATTTCTGTAATGAGTGCAGACTGCACGCAGTGCTACATGTGGACGCATTTTTTCACAGATTAACGTAATTTAATCAAAACCAAAAAGATCAAACCTATTACCAAAAATCAATTAATGATGAACATAGTAAATGGTATTTTATTAAGTTCAGAATGCGTGAAAGAATCTTTAAATTCCATAATGTTATACAAAAATATGAACGAAAATGAAGATGATAATATAATTTCTGAAGTTGAACTTGACAGCCAATTGTTATTATTTGAAAAGTTTTTCTATTCAATACACTTACTGTTACTTTTGTTTATTTATTTTTTTTATATGTTTTTGAATATTGACGTATTATTTAAAGTATCTGGTAATTTTTCCTAAAATCTGTTAATTTCATTGTTACTTTCTGAAAATCACACTTTCACAATCTGGCAACACTGCAATAAACAATTTTGTGAGCACGTGGTGAACTGCCTTCACGTTGCTGTTGTCTCATATCTTTTATTATTGCGTCAGCCGTTAGTGTGGTAACTTATAACATTTTTAACACGCTTTTATTAGCTTCACTTGTATGTTTGTTTGTTTGTTTGTTTGTTTGTAACCGACTCTTTGGACTTTAATTGAAACTTTGTACACTTACGAAGAACCGGTAACAATACAATAAAAGTTTATATCATTATCCTGATCAGGATCGCCAGTTCTTTCCTCACGTATCCTCTGCGTGAGAGCAAGAGGCTTAATATTGTAAGTATATTCCGTGATTCTCAGTTCGGTCGTTGGCAGAGCGGGCAAGTCTTAGTCGACGCGAAACGACGGACTCCTCGGGCGTGAGTTCAAATCCCATGGCTAAAATAAAAAAATATTTTTTTTCAGAAATATCTGTTGGATCGTAATATGTTATAATATCAGCATCAATAAGCAATATAAATATAGTTTAAAGAAACTACAAAATACGCTTTCATAGCACATCAAACTAAAAAGTGAAAAATAAATATAGTTTAAAAAAACTAAAAAACACGCTTTTAAAGCACATCAAACTAAAAAGTGAAAAATAATTATTAATATAAACTGAAAACAATAATGAACGAAAAATACTAGTATTATTGTGAAAAAAGCGTGGGTTGCTCGATATACGAAAAATATGGCACAAAGCGCCCCACGATTTTTTCACAATAATACTAGTATTTTTCGTTCATTATTGTTTTCAGTTTATATTAATAATTATTTTTCACTTTTTAGTTTGATGTGCTTTAAAAGCGTGTTTTTTAGTTTTTTTAAACTATATTTATTACATTTGAAAACCGTCCTGCCCCGATGGTTCAAACTGTATTAAACATCATTCATAAGTTTGAGTCTGTGGAATATGCGACAAATTGCAGAAAATGTAGTCATTTAAATGACGAAAACGAGCCTACAGTTTACTTAAGGGAAGATCGGGAAAGGCGGGAAACTAATGTCTGTAGTTTCGCCGAGGTAAACGTACCTTGTTCGAGTAGACAAATCTCGCAAGAAGTTGGTGTACAAGAGCGAACAGTGTGGAATATTCTGAAAAGAAATAAATACCCCTGCCACAAATTTATGACTACCCAAGAAATTTATCCTGAAGACCATATGAAACGAATGGATTTTTTGTGAAACCATGATGGAAAAGGCTAATGAAAACAAAACTTTCATCAAGAATATTTTATTAACTGATGAAACATCTTTTTCCATACATGGCCGGCATAAATGTCGGAAACGAATTTTATCACCGATTAGGGTATTGCCAGGCGCAACAGGGCGACATTTTTGGGCAACTTATAAAATAACACTTAGAAAAAAATTGTTTTGTTTCATTTTTAATACGTTTTTTAAATCTATTTCATTTTAGAATTTTTTATTTTATTTTCGTCAGAATATTTGTTAATTTATTTTTATTTAATAGCAGAATGCCAGTTTACTTTCACGTAAAATGACCACAAATTACTGAAAGAATTGCCACTGAGTTTTTTTGATGCATTTTAAAAACAATTGTGCATCAAATAACTAGAAATCTCGAAATAAACAGTTATTTACAGAAATAACAACTATTCCCCACAACATTTTGAAATTTACTAACCAAAACATTACCAACAGTGTCATCTGCTACCTGATCTGATGAAGGGCAGGCCATCGCAGCGCATGACCTAAAGCTGAATAATTTATTAGCAGTACTTGCCCCGCTACTAATTACGCATACCAATGGTCGTGCTCGCAACTTCGTGGTTTTTGGGGGCTTTAGGAGTATTTACAACGAGTGGCCAATTCACTATCTCTGTCTCTGTTTTTCTTATTAGGTTAAGATAAAGAGAATATTTGTAAATCACTAGAATTTTCCTAAACACCTAATATATATACAATAAACTGTGTCTGGAAAGAAGGGGTATGATAGGGCGTGCCCTCTTTACTTCACAGAGACAACGTACAATGAGGCAACATCGATACATAATTCTCTTTCTCTCCCATGCATGACTGCTATTTTTATCCTTTATGCACACACACACAAACAGGCACTCAAATTAAATTTTTTCCAATAGTGTATGTTTTGATATAATTTTAATAGACTTTAGTATGTTTTTATAGTACAAGGTACAGATTATCTTGATAACTTATTTTAAATATTTAGTTAACGGTCAACTCATTAATTTTATGAAAATAAATTAATATGCACAAAAAGAGTTTGTTCATTTTTATAGTAGAATAGACCAAGCAAATTAAAATTTCAGCTAGAATAATAAGCTTATTACTTTTTACTGTATAATAGCAATCTAAATAAGAATCCTAACATCATAAAAAAAAATAAGGAAATTTGGATGTCATGACGTAAATAACAGGAACAAACTGTAAAATAGGAGCAAACAGTATTTTACCTTTATACAGGGTGGGACAGTACTGCGCCGGACCTCGATATCTCAAGTTTTACGATAGCTAGAAATTAAAAAAGATACACAAGTAAACTAGATAAAAAAATCTATTACCGGAAATTATTTTCGAATATACAGGGCTAGCCAAGACGAAATTACAGGAACAAGTGCCTTTTTTTTTAATGGAATGCTATGTATATCAGTAAATTTTTTGAGTCTCTTTCTAGTCTCTATTCATTTCTGTATTATTATTGACTATCTCCCAACCACTTTGATGTAATGAATTTTTTTGTTGAAATAATGCCATCTGCAGATGCATATTGAAAAAATCACCAAAGTCACAATTATGGGTTTTAAGAAAAACTTATGTGAATACTAGTTACGAGACATCTAATTAATGTTTTTGATTCATTTTCACTTCCTAAAAATATACAGGGTAGCCAAAAATTATGTTTCAATTTAGAACTTTTTAAATTGAATTTTTCCAAATGGAACACCGTGTATATTTTCGACGATGTGATGTAGAAATGAAAAGCGAACATTTTTTGTAAGTACTTTTCTATGGCTAATTGCAACCATTTTCGTTTTATTGAGCAATAAGTACAGAATTCAAGAATAAACTTAAAAAATACAGGTTTCTTCAAATAATTAATTAGAAAAAAATTATAATAAGTGCTCGACATGTTGCGCGCATTGATTGATACACGTCTCTAGGCGCTTTTGAAATGAGGTTTCTACTGTTCCTAAAATTGCCGGTGTGATAGATCTAAAAGTAGTTATTATCCTTTCCTTCATATTTTGTACTGTTGTTGGTGTGTCTTTTTAAACAATTTCCTTCACGTAAAAAGAGATCGATTGTAATAAGATCTGGGGATCTAGAAGGTCATTTAGTAGGTCCATTTATTCCAATCCATTGAAGTGGGTAGGTATTATTTAAGTGGTCTCTAACTGCATTTAAATAATGTGGTGGAGCACTATCTTGCTGAAACCACATCGTATTTCGAATACTTTCAGGAAGATTCACCAATAATTGTGGCAGATAGTTTTCCAGAAAATGAAAATAAATAGCTCCAGTCAATGTATCAGCATAGAAATGTGGCCCTATTACATGTTCTCCAATAATTCCTCCCCAAATGTTTATAGACCATCTGTGCCGGTTATCAACTTGCCTAAAAAAATGAGGATTTTCCGAAGCATAATAATGGAAACTGCCTATTAACAAATCCATTTTTATGAAAAGTTGCCTCATCAGTGAATAAAACATTTTATCTCTGGCCCAATTACAAAACTGTAGACGCCTTTGAAATTCGTCAGATAGTTCCTGGTGCATTTGAATATAACATGCATGAAACTTACTTGCTTTTAGGATTCCTACTAATGAACCCACTTCTCTCTGACCAATATGGGAATTCTCAACCGTTGCCAGCACTACAGAAAACTCATTTTCTTCGTTCACAACACGTTTTATTTTTCCCTTTTTTTTATATTCGACATTTTCAGTTTCCACAAACCTATCGAGAAAGTTTTGGAAGCTGCATACATCAGGAATCCTTCTTTTAACACACCTTTGCTTATAAATTCTGTTGGCAAGCAAACAATTTCTGCCTGACTCGTCCAAAACAAAAGTCATGTCTACAAGTTCCGCTTTATTAAAATTCATTTTGTAAAACTGGAAATATTTTAAATTTAATACAAATGATAACTGACGACCGCTAAATGCGATAAATGTTAGTTTGTACAAGACAAATTATACTAAACTGAGGTTTTATTGCTTATCGAATAACGAAAACGGCAAAAAAATTTACAAAAAAAACTATTACAATAAGGGACCAGTTAAATACTATTTACCCATTTCAATGGATTGGAAGAAATGGTCCCACTAAATGGCCTCATTTCAATGGAGACATGTGTCAATCAAAATGGGTAACATGTGGAGTACTAATTATAATTTTTTCTAATGAATTATTTGAAGAAACCTTTATTATTTAAGTTCATACGTAAATTTTGTACGTATTGCTCAATAAAACGAAAATGGTTGCAATTAACCTAGGGAAGTACTTACAAAAAATATTTGTTTTTCATTTCTACATCACATCGTTGACAAAATTTGAAAAAATTTTGAGAAAATTCAATTCAAAAAGTTCCTAATTGAAAAATAATTGTTGGCCACTCTGTACATTTTTAGGAAATAAAAATGATTGAAAAACATTAATTAGGTGTCTCTTAACTAGTACTCACATAATTTTTTCTTAAAACCCATAATTGTGACTGGTGATTTTTTCAATATGCATCATTCTACAGATGGCATTATTTCAACAAAAAAATTCATTACATCCAAGTGGTTGGGAAATAGTCAATAACAATATAGATCTTAACTAGTACTCACATAATTTTTTCTTAAAACCCATAATTGTGACTGGTGATTTTTTCAATATGCATCATTCTGCAGATGGCATTATTTCAACAAAAAAATTCATTACATCCAAGTGGTTGGGTTAGATGAATAGAGTCTAGAAAGAGACTTCAAAAAATTTACTGAAATACATAGCATTCCATTTAAAAAAAAGGCACTTGATCCTGTAATTACGTCTTAGCTCGCACTGTATAATCGAAAATAATTTCCGGTTATATACTTTTTTATCCAGTTTACGTGTATTTTTTTTATTTCTAGCTATCGTACAACTCGAGATATCGAAGTCCGACGCACTATTGCCCACCCTGTATAACAATTCCTCCTTATTCACCGCCTGTGTTTATCTCCGCCAATCAACGGTTGGTGTTTTTTCGACGACACATTTTTCGGCACCGCGGATTTACCAATGACTGGACTGGATTTACGTATGATAGTCTAACACCCCACACTATACATAACAACACACAAAACATCACTCTTTCTGAAGACGCGAATTTTCTCGCCATTTTTTACGTCGATTAATAAAAAATGTCTGAGATAGCTAGATTCTCATAATACATTTTGTATGATAAGAAGTTCTAAGACTTGTATCAACAGTCTCTAACAAAAATATATTAATTCACATTTAATGAATCTTAAAATTTAGTTTTGCACAATTCACCTGTCCATAATTAAAAATATAGATTTGTAATTTTGTCACCTAAATTATATTAAAATTCTCGAAACTTGCCAATTTCTATCGGCAATGTCAAAATGTCAAATAATAGAAGCCAAAATTATGAATAGATGTTGTTTGCGCCGTCTCTTAAATAATATAATAATCAGACCACAGTGATATTTGGAGTGGAAACATCACGAAGCGCCCTCTATTTTCAGATGACTAAAGTCTAGATTAATATTTAAGAAATTACAAACAGAAAGTCATATATTTGTGTTACAGTTCACATGAATTATTCTAAAAATGACTAATATACATAACGTATAAAGAGCGTCAAAATGTATTAAATCTCCACAATTGTACTGCTTCTGGCAATACATAAGGTACGTGAATTTGTGTCTCCGCACGACCCTAACCTCCCGCAAAAGCAAAAAAATTCGCCACGTGCCGCGCAGGTAACAACGCAACCAGGTGTTTATATTATAATTATTCATAATTATAATTATTCATATATCATTTATCATTTTGTTTACTTAATTTCGATGGAAAAATAGTATGAGTGTAAAGGTCGTCTCCGGGGAATACCAAATCCTCCGATGTTTACTAATAATTCAGATTTTGCTAACAATTGGCTATAATAAACTGGAGATATTAATTTTTTTAGTTACTTGCGCATTTACTTACCTTTTTTTAATCTTTCATGGTCCGCCCATCTAATACAATCACGGTGACACTGCTTTACATACCTTACAATCACATTACCATATACATATAATATGGTGTGCCCCAGAATAGAGTATCAATCAGCTTTATTACGAACATTTCTTTTTCTTTTTTGAGAAAAATGTCATTAAGCTGGTGGCTGGTGGATTTGAATTTTGATATTTTGTAAAGTTACGACATTTTGAAATGTAAGTTCTTCATTGTGTATATTTCAAAATGTCATAACTTTACGAAAAAACAAAATTTTCGAAAACCAAAAAAAAACAGAATGATAAATTTTTCTTCTGATTACGAAAAAAAATAGTTTGCAAATATTTTATTAATGAAGTAATCTGGGGTGACAGCGCATTTTTGTAACTTTCCCTTTTTTTTTCAATTTTTGTTCTGCAAAACGTCTTCGTTCAGTACTGATAGTCGCGCCTTAAAATATTGCTTGGATTCCATGCTCCAATACTGAGATATGGTATAACCTAAATCCACCAGCCGCCACTGAAGGAATGTTCGTAATCAGAAGACAAGCTTATAATCAGGATTTTCTGAAAATATCAGGTTTCACGAAAGACCAAAATTCTGCATTTAAGTCTATTATATGATTATGAACATTTCTATAAAAAGACAAATACGGGTAGTATTATCTTGAGCCCATTTCACATTTTTAAAGTTTTTAACCATTCTGTAAAAGTTTTCACATATTTGACTGCAGATAATGAAGTATTAGAATCAGTATAACTTTTTGTAAAAAGTACCGTTGCTTAGAAAAGGGAAAAAATAATGTTTATAATTATTGGGTATTTCATCTGGGCACACTGTATATAAATTCTAAATACCTATTGGATTAAATTATCAAAAATAAACTTGTAGACAATATAAAGCCAAACCAAGCATAAAATGCATTAATAATGATTAATCTGCTAACAGTTCTCATAGTTGGAGCGTTAACTTCTAATTAATTAAACAGGATTATGTATATTTGCATACACTGTAGTGACTAATAATTGACAACTTGTTATGTAACTGCAAACAAATTTACACTGAAAAAATAAAAATACAGATTACGAATTATAAAAACATATAATAATTGCATAACACCGTTAATTAAACAAAAATGTTACTTTAATCTGATGAAGCAAAATGCATGTCACTTAAAATTAATTCGTGTAAATTTGATATTAAGTACTTAAGCTTATTACTTAAAATTGATAAATACTCCAATATATTAAAGTAGATCAGCTCTTGAGGATGTTTTATGAAATTGACATGCTTTTAAATTAGAGCTTAATTGTGCTTAATAGGCACTCAACTCTGTAAATGCTCAATGAATGACAGTAGTACGTTTAAAAGAAACAGAATTTAAAAAGGCTTCAGTTGGTAGTAATTTTAAAAAAATATATTTTATACGATATTTTTAAGTAACGTAAGATAACTGATGATTGTAGTATACGACAGTTTGTTTTAGACAATTAAGTTCATACCTTAAGTTCCTGAAAATATTTTAGTTAAAATTCCGACGTATAAAAATTATGACTTTAAATATGATGCGGTGACATAATATGAGCAAAACATCACATGTCTCTTGTATCTCGCAAATGGGTGAGAATTTGAAAAGAATTTGATTGGTTATATTAAAAAGCTACCCTACTGTCCGGGGTTGCAATACTATCAGGTTACTTGTTCAAATGTAACAAATTGTTTATGTTTAATCACACGGTTAAATTTATTTGCACATATGTAACGGTCCATTTTCGGAAATAAACAATTTGGATCACTTTCGTTGCAAATAAAATAAAATGGTTCGAGTTATACCTTAAATTTCAAACTCGATTAAAATATTTTCGATAAACTTTCTTGTATTACCCCTGTAGCGTGGCGCTACTGGACCACTGGATTGTGTCCAACGTTTTTGTAACTAGTGCGCGCATTGGTGAGACGATGTTCTCGGGCACGAAAGAATGACTATTGAGGCTGATCCACGGCCGCGGCAGGAGGTCTTGAATGGAGACACGCTCTAGCCACGGCCCGGTGTGGATCTGCGGTGAGTGGTTATGTTGCCTTATCTTTTCGTTGTACCTTTGGAGACAATACTGAGCCTTGATCAAGAGAGGGCGTGAGTTTTGGGTATGTTGCCGTGTCCTGTTGGAGGTACGATGCCTTGCACTTTCTGCGTTTGAGATGATCTGTTGCCTTGAAGTTTTCTGAAGTCCTGAGAGTAAGAAATTAAAAGATGTGCTAGCTGTGCTCCAGCCGCTGGTAAGCTCCTCTTCATTAACTAGATACCTAGCAACGAACGCATCAACCGGTGTCTGCTGGAGGTGCCTATAAGGTGCAACGAATGACAACATTAATGATTTGCAAATCTGCCTGTGTTCATGAACCTTACGAATAAAGTTAATTTGACTTTTTCCGTGGACATTAACAATCAACCTGTTTGAAGCCGTTACCCGTGTTTCCCTTTTTTAACGGTAACATTGGTTTTTGATCTAGCCAGAACTTTGGTAAAAAAACGCATAAAAAAAGGTGGCGCCTAACAAAATTTCTTAAGTATATTGGGCGATAATTAATGATTAAATTGGCTAAGGCCGACTGTTCATGCATTTGTTTAGTTTTAAGCTTTATTTAAACCTTGTTCTAGTTAATCACTCGCTTCCGTGCCCGGAGAGAAAGTCCGAATTTGTATTGATTTAATATATGTATTTGTTTATAGATTTTGTTTTATTCCTTTAAATAAATTGTGATCTATTAAAATAAATAACAGGGCCGGAAAACCCCGCGTTATACATATTTTCACTAATTCGCACATTAATATATGTATGCGATTAGGGTCTCCGCCAATAAATTTAACTATACATATAGAGTTGGCCATGTAATAATTTTTCCAACTGAAGGAGTCACGTGACAGTGCTATAATGCTCACGATAAGGGCGCTCTTGGGAAGGAAATGGATTTACAAACTTTTCAAATATGCAACCGTTCAAAAAATGCCTAATTAGTATTTTTGTATTTCTTGCGATTACTTACTATTAATCGTAATAGGCTAATTTTTTACTGACTCTAAAATGTAGTTTACTTATTTAATAAAGTTTTACAAGCTACACAATATAAAAAAAATTATCAAAAATAAAAAAGTTATTGAGGTGTTTTCATCTTAAGTGAAACACACTGTAGATTGTTGATACACAAAAACATAAACGTCCTAGACATTATTATTAATTATAATGTATAATGAGAATCTATACATATTAGTATAATCTACATATTTTGAAGTTGTGATCTAGTACTGGGTGTACCACTTGAAATGGTCCAAATAAAAACGTTATCTTAGATACAGGAAAAAGTCTGATACGTAGGTGCAGTTTATTTCAAACCTATTTGCCATGTAAAAAACGTCGACTTCTTTGATCCTTTTTACCGCCGTCAAAGAAGCCGACATTTTTTGTGTTGCAAATAAGATGGAAATAAACTATACAAATAACTGTATTCTTGTACTAAAAACGTGCAACTGCCTGGTTCTAAAACAATCAGTAATGAAATTCCTCTCGGCGCCAAAAGTTAGCGCATCCTACGTGCGCAAATAGGCCGCCATATTCCTGGGCTATTTTGGGTGTGGCTTGTTCGCTTGTTCAGTTGTCAGCCTAGGGTGACAGTAATAAGGTGTTGTTGTGTTTATGTTCTCTTGTGACTTGTACTATTTACCAAGTGTTTTATTAAATCCTCAATTTGGTTTGTGTTAAGACAATGTTTATCCATTTATTCATGTCCAGTGTACTGTGTCCAGTGTGTCTGAATTATCTCGACATAAGGAATCTGATGACACAAGTTTATTTTGTCACTTTAAAGCCTACAAAAATGAAAATTCAGATACATTTGGAAATTTATGTACATATGTCAAATAATAATTTTGTTTTATTTCCAATGTAAATAATCTTTCCATAATACATTTGAGGGAATCATTGTAAATAAATGTTATTAATCAGTTCATTACAATTTATAAAAATGTAAGTAGGGTACGATTATTTTTTACGCTAAAGTTTGTCAACAAAAATTTTAAAATACCTAATGTCAATAAAATTTAGAAAATTATTATATGGAAACATCAATAAATAAATTATGGAAATATCGTTGTTTTCATTCTGATTTATTCAAAGTTGGAATTTACAGATTAGCTTGTTGATTTTTCCGCGTTGTTATCAACGTGGAAGAAAACCCGAGAACAACAAGCTTATCACCAGCTCCGCGAAAGCTTCCACCAAGATAAAATTTACAGGTTTATATTTGTTTACGATTTTGTATTCTATACTTCTTTAGAAAAAAATCATGATTATATTTCATAAATTTTCAGCAAGAAAAAATGTTTTCTTATCTCGCCCAAGTGGAACTATGCTGAAGTCATAAAATAAACAATTGTTAACTAATGTCTTGCTAGAAAGGATGTAATTCTGGATATCATTAATGATTTCTATCAATTTAGTGTATTATTCATTGATTATGATTTCAAAAATATAGAGGAAATAAAGTTAGAAGTAAAATATAGAAAACATGATTTTCAGCAATCGTCTATTTCACCTAATATTTTTTCACAAATATGTATTTGTAAACAAAATACATATCTTGAACACAACACTATTTATCAGTTCCTAGGTTAATTCATATCTAATATCAATACTTGCCAGTACTGATGACATTCATTAAGAATTCAATTACGAATATTTTATTTATTTCTAAGAGAAAGTTGGGGAAGAAAAGTCTTAATTTCTCACAATTTCTTATTTAATGCGACTGGTTTCAAGGCATTAGAATCTTATGCAAAATGTTCTCAAACCGGTCCTGTCGTTGTTTGTGTGGGCAGTTACGATCCTGACTATTAGCCCAGCAAAATGGCGGAACGTTGTTTTGCCAAATCAAAGGTGCCGACTGAGAGATTCATTACTGATTGTTTTGTGTTTTGTATACTGTGCTGGTGGTAGATAATTGAGTTGTGAGTCTGGCGGGTGTGATATAAGCAGGTATGTTCGGATTAGCACTGGGCCTTGTTTTTAGGTAGTAATGATCTTGGGCAAATAGGGGACTGCCCGAGCTTGACCGAATGCTTCCCTATGTAGTATTTTCAGATGCCATTATACAGTACCTATACATACAGTATAAAATATAAATACTTATGTATTGGGAATTAAGTTTAATTCTCGCGACGAAGTAATTCAAAAATTCGTAATGATTTTTTTAATGTAAAATGTTAAAGTTTAGTAATGATTAGTGAATCATGTATCTGAATGATAAAAATAATTCAAATTTATGCAAGATGCTATAAACACTCGTAAGCCTAATTTGGTCAGCTAGAAATAGTGCTGTACTGTGCACGTTTTAGCTGCTGTGTTTGTTTCTCAGGACAATCACCTGGAGGATATTCTCCGAAGGGAGATGTCCATAGTATGGATCTCGCCTGCAGCAAACGTTATATCAGTATTAGTTGACTTATGCCTATACGTTAAAGACATATACTTGATCCCATTCCTTTCTAAACCATTCAAGTTTCCTTTTATCCTGCTACACTACTGTCTTCGACATAAGTTACACTGATTCGCAAAGGTATGTAATGGAATATTTTTCTAATTTTCTACCTAACAAACTTTGTATTTGTTTTTTTATATGTATATTTTTTTCTGGTTTTTATGTGTGGGCATATCAACGGATGATAATGTTATTTGTGGTAAAATTTTCCACTCAAAATTCATTCTCTTCGCCAGAATGTCTATCTTACAGATTTTGAATTTGTTGTCCAGACGTAAATTAAATTAATCATAGACATATATTTCCAATTTAATTTTGCATTGTGCTATCTAAGCAACTAATTATTGCATTAAAATTCATTACCTAATTAATTTTAATTATAAACTCCATGGCATTGTAAAAGGACAAAAACAAATGCTTTATCTCAAATCAATAAAATATGTATGAAAATTTTGGCCACTCGATTATACTGTAATTTTTACATTTTGGAAGAAAAAGATGACCAATTTTGTTCAACATCTGTCAACAATTATAATTTATCTTTCATAGTTTCTAAAATATGTAAGAAAATTAAAAACATGTGATGGAACAGGGTCGGCACTAGAATTTTTGCCGCCCAAAGTAAAACATTTGTGTGCCCACTATTGTTTTTTGCCCACTTATACGGAAACAGAATCAAAATAAAAGGTAGAGGTAAATAAAGAAAAAAATCTTTGTTAATTTTCAAATGTTTCTATAAATGTTTAAATACAAATTAAAAAAATAAAATCAATTCTCATATACAGATATTGCAGGGAGATCTACTTACCGAGCCACTTAGAGATATTAATGGAAATAAAAAATAGTTTTCTCGAACACCAGTTTAAATAATTACATTTGGTTTATAGTACAGTAAATCATCGAATTGAAAAAGGGAGAGAGATATTGCACTAATAGTCCTATACAACGTAACTCAAAAATTCCAAAAATCCGGGTTGTGCTCGACCGCCATCTTGGAAATGGCAACCATTATTTAATTTTTTACTGCTACAGATTTAACGGTAGATTTTAGTCAAAAATATTTAAAGCAAAAGTCGTGGAAGAAAATGGATGAAATTTTGATGTCATGACGTAAATAACAGAAAATATCGAATAAATAAAAAATGCCTATACTCGCCGTACACACAACAGATCGCCAGCTAAAGTGTTTCGAGTTGAACAAACTGCATGGAGCAACGATGTAAACAAAGTTATTCCCTCCTACTAAATAGAAGGTCAATATACAATAGTCGCCCAAGAATGTGCTTTGTTTGGAGACACAAACGATATTTTCGCCCTTCGACACCTACTTACATAAATAATGTAATTTCCGGCCACTAATTGGTGTCAGTTTTAAATGCAAAAGATTAATTAGTTAATGCGTAAGTGCCAGCCGTGGCTGGTGAAATTTAGGCTATGTCATATCTTAGTATTGGAGCATAGGACCTAAGCGATACTTTAAGGCGTAACTATCAAAACTAAATGAGGAAGTTTTGCAGAAAAAAAAATTGCGATTGAAGTTTACGAAAATAGTTGAAATACATTTTTTTTCAGAATCAGGTGGAAAATATATCAACAGATTTCAAATTTCATAAAAAATATTGATTTTTTTTACAAAGTTGCACCTTTTTTGAAATTTGCAGAGTGAAAAATGAATCTACAATAAAATTTCAAAACGATGTTACTTTATAGAAAACCAGTATTTATTGATGAAATATAAAATCTGTCGTTATATTTTCTACCTGGCTCTGGAAAAAAAATGTTTTGTAAATAATTTACAAATCGTTTAAAAAATAACCTTGAAGGCTCACAATTTTTCCAACTTTTTTTTCGCAAATTTCAATCGCAATCTTTTTTTCTGCAAAACTTCTTCTTTTAGTCTTGATAGTTACGCCTTAAAATATCCCTTGGGTCCCATGTTCCAATACTAAGATATGAGATATCCTAAATTTCACCAGCGCCACTGAAAGTGCACTGAAAAAGTACAATTTAATTTATTACTCTTATATGACGTGTTTGTTGGAATATAGCATGAGGTGTAAATTCGTCCCTAGAATGACATCCAAATTCCCTAAGATGTATATATTTTGGTATAGGTCATAAAGTTGTTGAATCATAAATAACTGAATTATTATCTAGGAAATTTTGTTTTCATCCATTTCTTAGAGAAAGTCATGTCCAGTGGTGTAGTCGTAGAAAAAACAGTGCTGGTACACTCCTCTGGCTTTTGGTGTCGGTACGCGTTTCGAACGAGTTTCTGTCCTGATTTAGATATTTTTAAATTAACAGCTTTTGTTTCTGATACTTTAATAAATATCAAAATATAAACAATAAAAAACATTGTTTTTCATAATAATGCAAAATTAACAAAGGTACACTTATTAGAGAAAACTTTGATAAATACAGTAGAATAGGAATAAGGAACAAAAAATAAAAATGCTTAATTCTAATTAATATCACAAATCAAAAAGGAACTCTTTAGGAAAACAGGAGCACAAAGAATACTTTAAACTTATAGGAATAGAATTAGAATATTGATAAAATTCAATTCCTGGTTTTAAAGCTTTAAAAATGCACACCCCAACGAGTACCAACACCAACATCGAGTACGACGTACCAGCTTTCAACACTGGTCATGTCCTTGAACTTAGGCTGCAGAAAAGTTTTAAGAAAATGTATGTGTGCATACATGTATCTCAAAATATCCAATTTGACCTACCGATTTAGAAAAATGGCCGCCCTTTTTTTAAATGATATACAGAAAAATATCTCGAACTAAGTCTCCATTGACTGCGTGCGCAGAACAAATTAACATATATTAACATATTAACAAATTAAGAAAATAACTTTGAAAATATATGTGTCAAATACATGTAGTATATTTGGCGTCCACTCCTGATTTACACAAAACAGCAAGAGTTGGACCAAGAATGATAGTATACAGAAAGTACACAGTAGTAGGTTAGACAATGAGAACTTTTAAATTGAATACGCTAGCAGTGCCAGATTTTGTCTTTACCAAAGTGGGCCATGGCGCAGAGTCTCCCGCTTATGACGGACCCCCCAAAGGGCAAAAGATATAATTATTGTTATTTATAAAATAAAAAATTCCAGTACAATTTTTTTTAACATTATCTACACGGTGGGGCAATAGTGCGTCCGACTTCTATATGTCGAGTTCTATGACAGCTAGAAACTTGATTTAAAAACATAAATAAACTAGACAAAAAGGTCTATGACCGGAAATTATTTTCGAATATACAGGGTGATCCAAGATGATTCTACAGGGTCAACTAACATTTTTTTAAATGGAATGCCATGCATATCAAAACATTTTTTGGAACCTCTCTGTGGCCACCTTTCACTCATTTATTATTACTTGCTCCCTTTTAACCACTTGGATGTAATGATTTTTTTTTTTTGAAATTATGCCATTTGCACGTGTATATTAAAAAGTCACTACAGTCACAATTATCGATTTTAAGAAAAAGTATGTTGGTATCACTTATGAGACATCTGTGTGATGACACTCAGCCATTTTCACTTCCTAAAAATACACAGGGTGGCCAAAAATAATTTTTAAGTTTACAACTATTTAAACTGAATTTTCTCAATTTTTTCAAATGGAATACCCTGTATATTTTTGGACGATGTGATATAGAATTGAAAAACGAACATTTTTTGTACGTACATTGCTATGGCTATTTGTAACCATTTTCGATTTATTGAACAATAACTGCAAAATTCAGCAATAAAAATTAAAAATATATTTTTTTGTAATTCAAGAGAAGATATTATTAAGTGCTCCACATGTTGCCCATTTTAATTGACAAACATTTCTACTGTTCATAAAATTCCGGAGTGGTACTTCTAAAAGCATTTATTATCCTTTCCTTCAAATTTTGAATTGTTGTTGGTATGATGTTTTTATAGGCATCATGTAACACGCTTGTTATAATACCTTCTCTTGAATTATTTGAAAAAAATCCAAATTTTTAATTTTTATTGCTGAATTTTGCAATTATTGTTCATAAATTGAAAATAGTCACAAATAGCCATAGGAATGTACATACAAAAAATGTTTGATTTTCAATCCTATATCACATTGTCCAAAAATATACAGGGTGTTCTATTTGAAAATATTGAGAAAATTCAGTTCAAAATTTAAAAATCTTTTTTGGCCATCCTGTATACTTTTAGGAAGTGAAAATGGCTGAGTGTCATCACATATATGTCTCATAACCGGTACTATCATATTTTTCCTTAAAATCGATAGTTGTGATTGTAGCAATATTTTTAATATACACGTGTAAATGGCACAATTTCAACAAAAAAAATCATTACATTCAAGTGGTTGGGAGAAAGTCAATAATAATACAGAAGTGAAAGAAGGTCACAAAGAGGTTTCAAAAAAATTTTCTGATATACATTTCATTTAAAAAAAATGTTACTTGACCCTGTACAATCGTCTTAGCTCATCCTGTATATTTGAAAATAATTTCCGATTATAGACTTTTTTTGTCTAGTTTATTTATGTTTATCAAGTTTCTAGCTATCATAGAACTCCACATATGGAAGTCGGACGCACCATTGCCCCACCCTTTATATTAATTAAATTATATGGTTTTGTTCCTCTTGAAACAAATAGTTTTCAATATTATACTGGCATTCACCCACACTTAAAAACTAGAAATCTGACAAAATTATTCCATGTAAGCTAAAATTCTGTGATTAACATTAAAGATTTCCTATATTAAACTTAAACATACATTTTGTAAATATTTAATGAAGTGAAAATTAACTAAAAGTCAAAGAAAACGAAACAATGTACATAAAATCATAAGTAATAATAAATATCTAAGTTGGGATCTGTTATTTTTTTAGTATTGCCTTATATTTTTGTTAATTTTATTATGGTCTATGCATAACATATATGTAAATTAAGTAATAATAAATTTACAATTATTGTACAAATTTAAAATTTCCATAATATTTCAAGTGTTTTATAGTATAGGACACAGAAAATTTGGTGCTTTTCACAATTTGACGAGAATCAAATAAATATATGTATATATATATATTGTTCCATGTATTTTGAAACGACACGTGTCCATGCTGAAGCATCCCAAGAAAAAGCATTAGTAATGAATATGGAAATTGTCATCAGTACTGTAAAAAATACATCGTAGGAATTATAAGAATTTAGAAATTTACTGTTCAAATCAAATGATTGATAAATTTATGTAAAAAAAGCAATATAACTCGTCCCCCTGAACAAAAAATGTGATTTGTATTTCTTATAGTCCACGTATAAAACCGAAAATCACCAATAGCACTACACCAATACATCAACAGGCAGTATAATGCAAGAAATCGATATTTCTTTTTTGTTGTTTACATCTAATTGTGCTAAAAGCCAAATTATTTGTGCACAAGACTGTATTGGAAATTTTAAGTTTCTTTTTTTTGTGCCATTTTGTAAAACAAACCCATAGACTATAATAAAGAAACGTTTGGTGTGCTTTAGCATGTAATTAAGTAGCTTAAAGTATCGCTTCTGATGTACTTGTTGTTAAATAAATTTATATTATTTGTTTAAACATGCGTTTTTATTTCTGCTTGCATTTTATATTGTCGCTTCTGCCATATTAACAGATTGCATTTTTAGACAGACATTTTGTTGAAAATCTGAAAAAAAAATTTTTGTTTACCACTACACTTTATTTATGTATGCAAAAAAAACTTATTTTTTCTAAAAAAAAAACATCAAAATGAAAAATAAAAACACATATTGATATTATGTGACCAAATTTTTGAGGATGTGTAAATTTAACACAACGAATTTAATTTAACTGCCATGAACATTTACTATACTTACAGGTAAGTTCAATTACATATATTACAAGCATGGTTACAAGCATTGGTAGCACAATTTAGAAATTATACTCGCATATTTGGTATTATTATCTCAAATGTTTTAAAAACTGATAAATAAAATCTCTTTTAAATTAAGAAAATTTTATTTAAATATTTAGGCAGTGAAACGAAACATTTGTAGTTTATTTCAAACTTATTTGCAACATAAAAAACATCGGAAAACATCGGATTCTTTGACGCCGGTAAAGGGATCAAAGAAGCCGACGTTTTTTATGTTGCAAATAAGTTTGAAAAAAACTGTAATTGCTAACGGTGTCGACCAAGGTGTCGTCCATTTATTGGCATACATATTTCTGTCTTTTTAACATAAAAAATGAGGAAACAATACGTTACAGTGCCAATCATTGCTTTAAATGGAAAAACCTGTGGTAGTAGAGTGTATCAATATGAGGGGTTTCATTACAAGCTGAATTGTATATTAAATTAATGATGTGTCAAAATAGCGAAGCCGTCAAAAATCGTCATATACACAAAAGAGAAAAATTACGAATTTTTGGTATATTTTTTAGAAATGGTTTTGTAGTGCAAACAGTTCTTTATAATTTTCAAATATTATATTATACATTAGAACTTTACTAGAGAACGAATTTTTCAGAAATGGTTTTGTACAGCAAATATTTTTTTATAATTTTCAAATGTTATAAAATGGGGCTTACGAGAGAACGAAACTTAAAACGGCAATATCTCAGTTTGAAATGCCTCAAAATCTAATTCAATTTAGACAATGTTTGTGTTCCCCTCCTATTACCTCCGAAACGGAAGCCCAAATCAAAATTTTATACCAAGAAAAGTTTACTTTAACAAAATTATGTAGAATTTATGATTTTATGACTAATAATAACGCTGACGTAGTTTTCCACGAAACACCAAAACGGCATATGCTGCACTCGACGCTCGTTTCGCCAATCAAGTTGGCATCATTTGGAGATAATTAAGACTAACCCTATGCGTAGAATATATCCTATTTTATACGTAAACTACTGTCACGGTTCGGTGAACCGTGACCCCCTAACCAAAAAAGGGATAGGCCCTTTGTCACTATTCATACAATTTTTACACTCTGTGATTTCCAAGCATTCAAATGCATCCAGCTGTCTAATATTTATTATATTCGTAATTAATCTTATATTGCTAATATATATTTTATGGTTATTCTCAAACGCATGTTGGGCAACATTATACTTATCTGTTCTACCATATTTGAGATGGGCCATATGCTCTTTGAATCTAGTTTGAATTAATCATCTAGTTTGTCCAACATACTTTTTATTACAGTTCTTACAGCTAATTTCGTAAATTCCCAACGTTTCGTTTGTTTCAATTTAGTCTTTTGGATTGCCTAATTACTAAATTTCCTGCGATCCGTTTGCAGTCGTGTACTAGACGTCCTCACTCCAATAAAACATCATGCATTTCACTTACATACAGGGTGTGATCGGCAATATAAAAATACATATGTGATATATTTAACGAAAGTACACATTTAGGTGAACCTAAATATGATAAAATGATTATTAGGTAGAGGAAACTGGACTAGATTCCAGGACCGGTAGCTACTACCACCTCATGTGGTTGACAGAAGAACATACCACAATTAAAAGCAAAAGTAATAAATGAATAATGAAATAGATACAGCTTGATACAATGTATTAATCAGAATGGCTGAAGTTTATCATCGCATATTAGCTACATTGCCACAACTCGTTCTGCATTCGTGGCTGTTAAGTTTGGGCGATTTAGTTTGTACATATTATGTGCCTAGATGCAAAACTCGGTTTTTGCAAAAATTTAAAAGTTGTTTTTTCAGAACTTTACAAACAACCAAGATATTAACATGTGTCTAAAAGTCGAGAAATCGAACTTTTATATATAACTCGAAAACAAAAGAAAATAGCAATGCATCTACCTCTGGAAAACATTTTCGAATCGTTCTGCTACAAGATGGCACGCATGCACTTTACACGTAACATGTAAAAACCTACAATCGTCTCTTTGAAGAAAACGGCCCACCAAACGCATTGTCGCAGCACCGTCGGTCACAAACATCAACACTTGACTTGTTGACAGTTCAAATTTTTCGAAAGTATCCAACACCACCCGCATAATTGTTTCGCCATTACACGCAGTTAGTCTTTTACTAGCTAGTAAAAGTGGAAATGTTGGTTTAACAGGGTCGAGTACACGTATTATAACATTTAAAATATATTTTTTTTTACAATATGTCGACTCGTCAACACATAACCACAGCCGTGTATTTTTTAATGCACATTTAATCCTATTTACAATGTCTTCACGAACACTTGGTACATATCTACGTAACGATGAACGACTTGGTAAATTCACCTGGGGATTGTATTTATGCCAGAACTCCCGAAATGCTGGTTTATCCAATATGCGCAGGGGAATATCACAGGCAATCAGCATTAACAGTAAATCAAACATAAACTGAGGTTCCAAAGAAGACACGCCATTTTTTTATTTTTATGCCGGTTACTATTGACATGAATTTTGCAGCCGTATTTATTCCAGCACATTAAGTCATGTTCACAAACTTTACAAATTATTTTACATCTATCATAGAATAAATCCGGAAATTCACCGATATATTTATTCACTTTATCAGCGTACGGTCGTTTTCTACTCTTTACGCTCAACATTATTTATTATTTATTAGTACTCTATGCATCGACCGACAGATAACAACTGAAGTGTGTCGTGTCATCGTCATCGTAAACAAGCGCGCGATGGCATTGGTATTGCGCCCGACCCTGCATCTACCATCGCTTGGCCAGGCTTAATTATGATTTGTGCTGTAATTTTTTTAGGAGTCATCTTTTAAAACTGTGCCTGAATACAGAATCCTCATTTACAGTAAAACTATCTTCTCTAATGAGGATCTAGCGTGATTCCTTAAATTAACTCTTTTAGAAATATTTCGATTTCTATATATTTGCATGCATACCTATATCAAAGTTCTTATTCTCTGTATTGTATATATTGTATTTTAATCTACTTTAACTATGACTAAAAAAAATACATAATTTATTATTTAATATGTATATATTTGACGTATTTAATTTCTTCTACTGCATTTTTTGCTATAGCAAATTGGGATTTTCAACAAAGTGTAATTACTAACCTATTGTTAATTTCCTTAGAAAATTTACAATCAATTTTTCTATTTTATAGGCTCACATTGACAACCAGTCATCCCCAATTAGCAAGCAGTCTGGCAATCCTTACAAAGAACTTGTAGAAAAATACGAGGCTCTGGTAGAAGTACACCGTAAGCCAATGCGTTCTAACAAGCAAGACAACTGCCTGTCCCTTCAGGAAGAAATGCAGATATCTGTTGATTTCAAGACTATAAATACCAAAGACACAGATGAGGAGAGCGGCCATGGCGACAGTTTGAAAACTGAAAAGGGACACAACACGACGAGGAAAACGTTTTCCACGCCAACCGACTTCTCAGAAGCTGAGACAAGTTCTTCTGGGTTTGCTGACGAGACAAGCAATAAATGCACTCAAACAGAAGGCCGTGTGGGCTCTTTCCTATGTACAATTGCAGACGGAGAAGATTGTAAGTTCAGTATTTATGACGACGCCAGTCCTATAGATTCACGATTCCGTGACAGACCCGAATATCGGGTTTTATTCAAGGAAATCTTCAAAGTGCTTAAGAAAGCTGCAGAAAACAAAGAAGAAGGGGATGACTTGCCTTTACTAGATGATTTTACTCCAACGAAAATAACTCCAAAGGTACCACCAGTTACACCCTCAAACGATCAGTTACCAGAGTTCCCAGATGACGATACTCACAGCGTATTGTCTTCGACAATGTCTGAACTGTCAACTTCTCAAAATGAACCAACAACCGTTATAGAAAACATTATTCAAGCACAAAATCAACCAATACCTGAACCAGAGCCGGAACCTGAGTCCGAAATTACCAACCACCAAGAACGAGTGCTTAAGCCCTTGGTTCGTCAGCCATTGGAATATTTATCCGTAGAGGTGCGCAAGCGCTCCACTTCAAGACGTAAAAATAAATATCTCGATAGATCTGACTCACCAGTTACTCATATTATTGGCAGCCCTAAAATTAACTACTCCAGCAGGCCTAATTCTGGTCGCAGACGTCGTGAACCTAAAAGTTTATCTACTGAAGTAGAAAATAACTCGCCATGGAATGGCAATACTTTACAGTTTTGGTCCACGAATAGAAATATTCCTTCTTCACCTACCCCAAGTCAGGGTAGCACAAAATATGAATTCAAACCAAGCTCTGCTTCCCAAGATTTACATAAATTAAAGAGACTTGACCTATCTTATGCGGAAGTATTAAGGAATGCCGACACGAAAAAAAGGGAACTGTTGAGGCAAAGACGAAAATAAAGTATCTTCTTCTTAGTTCACTTATTTAAGCCATTTTTTAAATAATCATCTGTATATTTCATATCCTGTAACGTTTATTTTAAATGTAGTGAGCATTTGTATATTTTTTTTATTTGCGAAATAGGTTCAATTTGTAATGTGTCTCTACCCAGCAAACACCAAAGTATCGTTGTTTCTAAGGCTTTTACGCAACCTGAATATTCAGTAAAGGTTCGGTAAACAACCAGACTTTAGTGTTTTCTGGGTGGTATTATGTTTAATTTTACCCATGTATTTTTTTTATTAAAAGATTAATAAGAGAAGAAGTAATGTTAAGGAATAAATTGTTCGTTGTGCGAACGTATTGTGCCAAGAAAAACTTATAATCACAAAATCGTATTTATATCTAGCACACTTACTGACAAGAGAAATAAGAACAGTATTGTAATGTATTGAACAGGATGTAGCACATTCCATTAATTTAGGTTTCGGAGTTAGACAGTAGCATTTTTACTAACACAAGTAAGGGAAGAATAGTATGTAATATACCTTTGTGATTATATTATTTTACGATTTGAAAATAAAATGTCAACCGTTAATCGTTTTTGTTTCAATATACCATACCCTATAGATAGTGTAGATGATCATGAAGAATATTGGATAAACATAAAGGAGTCACTATTTGCATAAGCCAAACGTCACCAAGCGATAGAACTTTTCAAAAAAAAAAAAAGAGTTCCTATAAACATGGGTCGGGAAGTGCTTAGTTTCCAAGATTGCTCAAGTTAAAATCCTGAAAATGGTGTTTTGTGAATATGTTTGAAACGTCTAAAGATAAACAAATTATAATTTAAATATTTAACTTCTTATGCATTATAAGGCAAAATAACAACAATGAATCAAAATCATTTAGGAGCAGGTAAAACTGGGGAGGGCTAGGTAAAATTTTACCCCAACTTTTTGCGAGTCACTTTTTGATTAATTTATGAGCAAATTTGAAAATTTTTAAGTTGTTTACAAAGAGAAAAAGTCGTTTTGGGTTTTCTCTAAAATCATTTGTTTTTTTTTGCGAATATGTTTGAAACGTCTAAAGATAAACAAATGATAATTTACAGATATATAACTTTTTACGAGTATGCATTATCAGGCAAAATAACTATGAACCAAAATCATTCAGGAGCGGGTAAAATTGGGGAGGGCTAGGTAAAATTTTGCCTCAACTTTTTGCATGTCACTTTTTGATTAATTTATGAGCAAAACTTGAAAATTTTAAGTTGTTTACAAAGAGAAAAAGTCGTTTTGGGTTTTCTCTAAAATCTTTTGTTTTTTTCTGCGAATATGTTTGAAACGTCTAAAGATAAATAAATAATAATTTAGACATTTAACTTTTTATGCATTATGAGGCAAAATAACAACTATGAACCAAAATCATTCAGGAGCGAGTAAAATTGGGGAGGGCTAGGTAAAATGTTGCCCCGACTCATTTGCGTGTCACTTTTTGATTAATTTATGAGCAGAACTATTGAAAATTTTAAGTTTTTCGCAAAGAGAAAAGGCTCTTGAGATTTTCCTCTGAAATCATCTGTTTCTTTTGTGAATTTGTTTGAAACGTCTAAAGATAAACAAATGATAATTTACAGACATTTAACTTTTTATGCATCATAAGGCAAAATAACAATTATGTATAAAAATCATTCAGAATCGGGTAAAACTGGGGAGGGCTAGGTGAAATTTTGCCCCAACTTTTTGCGTGTCACTTTTTGATTAATTTAAGAGCAGAACATGAAAATTTTTTGTTTACAAAGAGAAAAGGTCGCTTTGGGTGTTTCTCTAAAATCATCTGTTTTTTTTTTGTGAATATATTTGAAACCTCTAAAGATAAACAAATAATAATTTACAGACATTAACTTTTTATGCATTATGAGACAAAATAACAACTATGAACCAAAATCATTTAGGAGAGGGTAAAATTGGGGAGGGTTGGTAAAATTTTGCCCAAACTTTTTTGCGTGTCACTTTTTGATTAATTTATGAGCAGAACTATTGAAAATTTTAAGTTGTTTACAAAGAGAAAACGTCGCTTTGGGTTTTTCTCTAAAATCATGGTTTTTTTTGTGAATATGTTTGAAAGGTTTAAAGATAAACAAATGATAATTTACAAACATTTAACTTTTTATGCATTATCAGGCAAAATAACTATGAACCAAAATCATTCAGGAGCGAGTAAAATTGGGTAGGGCTACGTAAAATTTTGCCCCAACTTTTTTGCGTGTCACTTTTTGATTAATTTATGAGCAAAACTTGAAAATTTTAAGTTTTTTACAAAAAGAAAAGTCTTGCAATTTTTTCTCTAAAATGATCTATTTTTGAGTAAATATGATTTGAACTTTATGCGGGAATAGTTTTTTTATGAATATTTTCGCTAAAGAGAAAAAAATAATGACAGAAGAACATAATTTGGTTACATTATTTTTTTATTAAACAACAATGAATTTGATTAAAATAATCTTATCAATTACAAGAGTTGTTCAAAGTGCATTCTTCTAACTTCAACACATTTTTGGCATCTGCACACAACAAAGTGTGTGGCATTTCGAATGAAATCAGAATTAGTCCGCAAATCCTCACACGCTTCTCGAATTCTTTCAATGAACTCTTCTCTAGTGTTTACAGGAGTTACGTAAACTTTGTTCTTTAAATAGCCTCAGACAAAAAAATCAACCGCAGTCAAATCCTATGAACGGAGTGGCCCAGTTCTTGGACCTACACGACCGGTACACTGTTCAGGATAATTTTTATTTAGCCAAACACGGTTTACAATGGCATAATGTGCCGGAGTTCCGTCTATTTGGTGCCAGCATTAATTTCTTAAATTCGGACGAATATTCTCGAGAAATTCGAAAAAATGGTTATTTAAAAAATCATAAAATAATGATCTATTTAGACCTAAAGGTAGGACGTGAGGCCCAAAGAGAGTCCCGTTTATAACACCACACCACACATTAACATTGAACTCCACTTGAAATGCCCTAGAACGAACTGTGTGAGGATTCTCATCGGCCCAAATTTTTTAATTATGAAAATTAATCGATCCACTACGAATAAGTAGCTTCACCAGTCCAAATAATTTTGTTTACAAGGTCGGGATTTTCTTCCACAGCATGTTGAAACCAATTACAATCAATATGCCTTTGGGCATCACCTAGTTGAAGACTTTTTGACTGGCTGCATCCGAAAAGGTTTTCTGTGGTGTTTTTTCAAAATCCCAAAAACTTCATTTTTGGAACCATGAACCAGCTTGAACGCACAACAGCTCATCTAATACTTAAATGTATTACTGTTATTAAATCTGGCCAAAATTGTGTTTCTGAATCGTTCATTTCGCCGTCATTTCGTCTGTGGGGTAACTAGTAGGGCATTTCGGTGTCGAGCACAAGGGCCTCGCACGTGCCCCAATTATTACCACAGCACCATGTGAGTAGAAACATCGAGAACCGAAGTTTGAGCAAATCATTTTTGTATTTGTGCATGCGTGAGACCTCTCCAGGCAGCAGACCGCTCTTTTAAACTTAAACTTATCCAGAATTAGTTATGATCAACAATGGATCAAAATAGGTTATACCATCTGGCTTTACTATCCATTGAATTGTCACGGGCATTTAAAATATATTTAACTAAGCATCTAAAATGTTTAAAACTTCGCTAATGCAAAAGCACGCAAAAGAATATTTTATTATTTTTTTTATTTACCGATAATATATTTATATGCCTATGGCTCATTACCATCAGGGCCACTGCATTTCTTGAATCTCTTTCATTTCCAAATTCTAGGTGGGTTGATTATAAATATCCGCGTACTCCATATTACTAAACAACTATTTTTTAAAAACAAATTAAGTTCCTCTTCTTGGTAAAAGTTTAAAATATAGAGTGGAATGAAAAATAATATTAACTGAAAATTTTTTGCTAATTATTATTTACTAACTTTTACAAATCTTATCACAGATAAGTATAACATATATCTTTTTAAACAATTATTTTCCCGGCTATTTGCCAAAACGCTGAAACTTGGATTACAAAAAAGATAATATGCACATTATGTTCAGTACAACTGACTCAATAATGTTGTTTAATTTCAACTATTCTGTCTAGTAAAACCAACAATACATAAAACACAAGGTACTCACCAGTTGAACACTCACTCACTACCCTGATGAAGCAATGCAAGCAGAAACACGTGTCGGTAGATATTTTAAAGTTTTTTAAAGTGAGTGTTCAACTGGTGAGTACCTTGTATTTTATTTATTTTTGGTTTTCATTTTTCATTTGTTAAAAATGTTGCAATCATATGGCACACTACTTTTGCATAACACGAATGCTGGTAATAATGGTTACTGACTAATAAAGTTCAAATCACTTTTACTCAAAAACTGATAATTTTAGAGAAAAAACGTAACAGAATTTTTTTGTGTAAAAACTTAAAATTTTCAAATTATGCTCATAAATTAATGAAAGTGACGCACAAAAAATTGGTGCAAAACTTTACCTAGCCCCCCTTACCTTAACCCCCTTCTGAATGATTTTGGTTTGCAGTAGTTATTTTGCCTTTACTTAATATATACAGGGTGTTTCCGTTTTAATTTAATTTACCAGCGTATAGAGAAGGTTATTTTAAGCAAAATATTCTCAATGAACATGCTCTTCAAACCTCTTCGTTTTCGAGATACAAAGTGTTTAAGTTTTTTTCGCTTATCTTGTTAATAGAAAGAAAGAATAATTTTTTGCATGGAGGAAATATTTGTTGAATTGTTTTCTACAAACGTGCCAATTTTCACGTTGATATATTCACCAGTGACGTACTTACTAGATGCATTTTACTATTTTCTTAAAAAAATAATGACACATAATATGGCAATATTCCACCATTTTTGGACTCCTCAGATATTTTAAGAAAAAGTATTCTTTAGTTTTTCCTAGATCTTCAAGTAAAATTTAATAGCTTTGCTGTATGTATGTACTACAATAGACGATATTAGAGTAGGCCATGGGTACTTTTTTTTAAACATAACAAACAAAACATAAATCAAATAGGTTTCTCAATTAAATATGTTCAAAGTGAGGCCCATTTGCTTGAATATAAACTCTGCATCGCTTTATAATGGACTGCCGAACTCTTAACAATTGATATCGTTGAATTTCATTACCGCCAGTTTCTATCTCTCCATTAATTCTTCCCTGCTGCCAACTAGGGTAGAATAAACTTTCTTTTATAAAACCCCTAGCAAAATAATCAAGAGGAGTGAGATCTGGAGAACGGGATGGTCATGAAACTGGTCCGCCACGTCCGAGCCATCCATTCGGATAAGTTGAATTAAGCCATTCTCGAACTATTCGTACGTAATGAGCCGGACAACCGTCAAGCTGATTCGCCTTGAACCAAGATCAAAATTATCCCATATCTGCATGCGTTGCAAAAAACTCCAGAAATAATGCTGATGTTAATCTGAGAGGTAGAAAATAGGGGCCAATAATATTGTTTCTCCATAAACCCAGCCATACATTTACGTTGAACTCATTCTGGAAATTTCTTCGCCTGATTGTACAGGGCGAGTTTTAAATGCGTAGTTATATTTTAACCTTCAATATACGTCATGTACAATTGATTGGCACTGTCAAAAAAATTTTTTGAATAAAAAAAAAATTTAATTTCTGATAATTTTTTCGTCCTCCAGCAACTGACATTTTGATAGTCACTGGATAATTTTGTAAACGCCGTTCACAGAAATGACGTAACTGAGGGCAGTGTTGCCACTGCCAGATTTCGTCATCATAATTATCCTAACTCATGAATTGCAAATTTTGAATTTTTAAAAAAAATTATTACCCTTTTGTCACGGACATTTTGTGAGACGATATTAGTCTTATTTACTATCAGTGTAGACGCCGCATCAAAACAAATGTAATAACTTATAAAACATTGAGCTCTTTTTATGAAAGCATAATATCTGTACACACTGGCCGAAAATAAGAAATAAACCTCAAGGCGGCCAGGGCGCGATTGATTAGTCCTTTGTGGAAAGCGACACTTGTCACTTGTAGCTTGTTCTTAAAATAAGCGGTGTTAAAAGTATCTGCTTATCTATTTTTTTCTTGCACAATTAGGTACCTAATCCTGATACTTTTTTTTTTATAAATAAACAGAACTTGTCACGTAAGCACCAAATATTAAAAATATGCAATACTTTTGCTGTGTATTTTAAATTATTATTATTGTCTCTAATTTATGGTTTAAGTTTAATATGGTTCATTTCTAAAAATGAATCAAAGTTGAAAATAATCATTTTAAAAAGACGCATTTGTTTACTTACCTAATCAACAGTTACTACATGAACATATTATATGGGCTTAACGTTTGGATAGCATTCCATAGCTGTTTTGCTTGTCTAGCATTTTCATCTACTTGAAAATATGCCTTTAGCATATCCATCATTAAAATAATAAAATTAGTCGCTATGGTTAATCACTAATTTTCACAAAATAAACCACCAAAGGAACAAATTATAAATAATAAATTTCGGTAACATATTAACTCAAAACTTCGATTCACAAATTTAATCACAAAAAACTATAAATAACGGTATTAAATACATTTTTGTAAATACTAATGCAGACAGGTACGCGAACTATCAATAACACTGATTTTTATATGGGGTGTAGTGTTGCCAGATGTGTGAGATTTTCACATAAATAAATCATGATGTTTTCAAGAAATTTCTATTGAACTAACTGACGATTAATTTAGCTAACTGAGCATTGAAAAAACGGGTTTACCATCGCAACAGAAACAACAGAAAACAGCAAAAGACTATTATTTATTTGGGCTTGCACAACTAGCGCTGTTTAGGCGAGGTTCCGATTTATAAAGAACTACGTACCTGGTATAAAATTTAATTTAGTTTACTCTTTTTTAATGGAAGAACTGACCGAGGTCGGGGCTGACGACCTAAATTTGACTATTTTATTAACTTTTGCTAATATTGGTGTAAAATGGTAGACATTTTTAAATAATAGTTTTATTACTTAAAATAATGGTACCATGAAAATGGTATGTCTGGCAACACTGTTTAGGTGCGTGGTTAGATGTGTGAAGATCATAGGTTACATCTTCCCGTTAAAGTATGGAACGATCGTATATTTTGCGCGTATGCCATTATTATTGCATTTAAATGCTGCTATTTAGCATTGTTTCAGTAAAGGTGATATTAATTCAGAAATATTCTGGTCTTTTAAAAGTATAACTTTTTTATCAGCGTTAGAGTTGCGTCCGCAAAAAAATAGCTGCTATTTTTTGCACTGTTTTCAAATAAAAATAAAATGATTTTATTAGTACTATAAATTTTGTTTTGCAAAAAATTTTAATTTCAATTGAAAATAATAAATTTATCGGTATTAAAATAAATAAAAAATTCTATTCTTAGTAATAGAAACCGTCCAAGCCATTGAGCATCTGACGGCAAACCCAATTAGCAAGCACGGGAGAAACGATTTCTGCGGGAGCTGTTACGATTCTTTTTCCAAATAAATTTCAACTATTGTTGATAAGACCTCTAATCTATTATTGTAACTAAATTAATCTTTTCCTTCCAATAGAAATAGCGCAGTGCACTGTGTGACGTCAACCCAATTAACAGTCACGGGACAGTCGCTATGATTCTTTTCCAAAAAAATTTCAAATATTGATAATAGCTCAAATGTATGATTTTAATTATTATTAAATTTTTTGTGGACACACCTATTAGCAGGTAGAACAGGTATTGAATTCGATTTCAATCCCAAGGTCGATTCGACTTTTCCTGGGATCATATCGAGATCCAACTCAATCCAACTATATGAGAACTGCTATTGTATTGAATCTAAACATGCGCACTGTGAAGTTTGTTTTATAACCAATAAATTACAACCTTTTCAAACTTTCTATTTTGTGGCTGAGTGGCTGTTAAACTTAATTTATTTAAAATAAAAATATGTAGTGATAAATTATAGTTTCCAACAAACCAAAAACATCAGCTGATAAAAGACACCTGTCCCAAGATGACAGTTAACAGATGGCAAATGTTAAAATTTCAAAACGGGATTTCAAATCATTTTTGATACTGTTCATGAAAACGTTGACCGGTATTGAACTGAAGTCGATTTCAATACTCCATGGAAATGTAGTAAATATTTGACACGCCACGATACTATCGCAGTTCACATTATGGCGTGGTTGAATTTTTATCATGTAATGGCCTATCCAGAATAAAGTACTGTTTTCTCAAGAAGAAATTGATCTTTTTTATAAAAAATGATGTATATTATCCGCCTAACCGTCCAGAGTATTATGGAGGGAAAAAAAATGCAAACTGGTAGGTATGTCCAGTGTAAAAAGTGACAGAAGTGTGTGAAAATATTGCAAACTATATTTTCCATCACTGATTGTTATTGTGTTGCACCTTCAGTGTTTTACTATTAGAGGCCAATTAAAATAGTAAAGAGCTGATTTATTCCCTGAACCCCTACACATTTCAAATTATTGTAATAGTAGAGGGTAAGTACCTATTTCTAAAAAATAATAAACATTAAATTCCTCTCGAGATTCCCTAAAAAGTTTACTGTTCATCGGAAAATTTGGTTTTAGTTGTACATTCCATATGACACTTAAAAAGAAATGTTGATTGGTGCAAGAAAAATCAAAATTGCACATTTCTCACATTTAAAGGTATTTCAAAATATTTAAAAATAACCTCCAACTTATGTTAATTCACAATTATAAAATCAGGTCTAGGTGAGAGAATTGCATAAGAAATGTGGCAACGTTGCTTCAGTCCATTACATCATAGCTAAGATATAGGTTTCCAGTAACCAGCAGTTCCAAAACAGTTTCATTGTATTTTTTTGAAAGTCGATAACTCAGTTACACGTGGGAATTAAAAAAAAATGTATCAGAGTTTCTACAGATGTCAAGAATCGGTGGTTTAAATATAACTACACACTTAAGACTCACCCTGTATGTGGATTTTCGTGGTCGCAAACTCATCTTCTTGTTAATTAAACAGTTTACCAGGTACTTTATAGGCAGGAAACTACCAAAAACGTTGTGAAGAACAGATAAAGAATGGTTGTATTAAAATAGGAACATCGGGTTTCAACAGATTACTAAGAAAAATAAGTAGTGAAATGGAAAAAAAAAATCTGACATTAATATTTATTAGTTTTTAAAATATACATATTTTATTAATGCTAAGAATAAATCATTACACAAAGAATATTAAATACAATAAAAAAAATATACCGTACCATTATTTTACGGTTCCATAATATAAAGACAAATCATAGCAATTAATTATAAAAGTTCATTATTTTCGCTGGAACAGAACTTTGTGTATCGTACTAATATCCGGAACTAACTTATTACTAGGGGGACAGGGAGGTACGGCTGAAGCCTTCCTACTAGATGCCAAAATTCTGAAACCAAAAATACAACAAATCGTAAAAAGATGCTTACACATTGTGAAATATTCTTCATTAGTTTTCAGTGCAGCCCAATATGTTTGCGCATAAACCTAAAACAAAATACTATTTTATTCGGAATAACAGAAAATTCGGCACAGCTGATATGAGAGAAACACAGATCTTAATGCCAAACAGTGCAAAATTTTTTTGTTGGGTGATAGTCTAAAACCCCTTAACTTTAGATACACTTAATGAAAAAATAATATGACAAAGACTAAACAATTTATATAAGATATTTAAGATACATTTATAGTCCAGGAGTTCACGTGTCATTATGTAGTGAAATGTATAGTTGGGATCCGCGAGGTACATTCCAGAGACGAACTGAATTTGAGCACAAAATTTTTCGCTTAATGGCAGGTAATTTATCTTTTTGAAACTAATAATAATCTCCCACAATAAATAATGGTAATTAATAGTAATATTATTTAATTAATGTTACTTAAAGTAATTCCAATAATACTATAAAACAGTCCTGTATGACTGTTGAAATGAAATGCAAAGGAATAAACAAGGCAATAAACGTATGTAAGTCAGATAGTGGTTAGTAGGTACATCGAAGTAAATATCAGAAACACCCACTCACGCCCATTCTACCCCGCAGTCACCTGTTTCAATCTCCGTAATTCAGTTAGAGTGTAACTATCGAGCGCGCATCACATTACATCGATAAACTAGATCAATCCTCGAGAGTACTGTATGTGACAATGTCGCGGAAGCTTCCATCTCGAGCTACTTTACGGCGTTGGATAACGGACTTTCCGGAACTAGAATTCGATGGTACCAAACTAAGGCGCACAATTTGTGACCAGATAGTGTCGTAGAAAGTTAAAACGCGCGTTGTACAGCATGTGAACAGGGAAAAACATAAAAAACATGTACCTGGTGGTATTAGTGTCAGTGATAGGGAAAAACGTTTTAATTTAAACTCTATTCACTTAAACTTTCAAGTGTTAGGTTGGACTTAGTGAGCCAAATGTCCAACTACGACCAATGTTTATGAAATAAAATAAACAATGAAAATGAACCGCTATAGGAACTTTGCACTTGTGTACATCTGCCTGTCGTCTGCACCAATCATCAGCGAGAATTTTATTCCCTATGCTGGCTAACGCTACAAAGTTTAAGTGAATAGGGTTTAGATTTGGTGCAAATGATGGTAAGGTGTAACATTCCATGGAACAAAGTAGACCATCCCGAGTTTAGACAATTTCTACAAAACTGTATTAGTAGCAAATAAAAGCAGAAATCTATTCCGAGTTGCATAAGAAACATATTTGGGTTTAGTGTCGACAAAACCACTGATGTTAGAGGTCAGAAGGTAGCAAATGTTTTGCTTGGTGGAATGGATGAATTTGTCCCAATGCACAGTGGGCTAAAATCGAATTTCATCGGCCAAAACCCAAATTCGTCGAATTTAAAATATATCCGTGATACTTTGTTAACAGGTACAGAACATACCAATCTTTCCTAGAATAGATATAATAGCATCTACAGGTCAATATTCTCTTAAGTATTAAGCAACGCAGGAGTATTTAGTTGCTTTCATAGTGTTCATGCGTCTATCTGTGGTAAAACTTTGAGGCGTGATATTTTTGTTGTTTATCATTTGGCAGTATTAAGTTTAACTGTTTAGGAAGATTTGGCGAACATACACTCTCATTTTTCCAAAGTCATACGCAATCTTGAGAGTTCACCGACATCATCAGGTTATTCCATAATTAGCGCACTGAATACTGTATTTGATCTGCGACAATACATTTTCCAGGTACCAGGAACTACTGCTGAATATGTGAGAAAAAATTTTACACAATTTTAGAAAACAATCCTGGGTTTCGCACTATATGTCGAATTGTGGACCTTTTTGCAGGAAAAGAAGTAGACCTTTCGGAACCTAATATTAACGTGCCCTCCGTGAAGAACTTCACATATATCAAATATGCCCCTATCACGTCTGTAGACGTTGAAAGATCGTTTTCTGCATATAAGTGGATTTTTCTGCATATAAGTAGATATTAAGTAGTAAACGTCACAATTTAACTCTAGATCACATGCAACAGTTGTTAATAATTTATTTTAACTCCAGTGGTACAAGTGAATAATTGTAATAATTCTTGCAGCTCCGCGAAATCGGCCGTTGTGCAGTGTGTCTTGTGAAATATTTAACTCCTCCGGTATTTTGGATACCATACATATTAGTAACCAGTCACATTTATAAGGTAAGGAACTGTTTGTCATTTTTGTATGAGCGCACTAATATAAAGTATTCTGTTCTAAAGTTCTACTGATTGTGATGAGCGTTTACATAAGTGTGATATTACTCTCTCCTGGATCCGCCTCTGATATTCACGTCATGTACCCCACGGATCCCAACTATAGTGATGTAGTGATACTGGCAGTAGTAGCTTTAACCTTGAAAGAATTCCATGGGCGGCGTCTAATCGCGTATATATTATAGATATTCAAAAATAATCAATTACATTAAAAAACCTTTAATATGTCTAGTGATGTGAGCTTGGATATATAACACGGTCATTATGAAAATGACTATCATGTTATTTTGCACTGTGACGACAGAATGCCAAAATTGTCACGTGTCAAATATTAATATGACGACGTCGTTTTCATTATGAAGGTCAAAACAAGCCGATTTCTGCTTTTTTCGAATATGTGAGTGGAAGAAGCAGATTAATTACTGAATTAAAATGGTTACGTTTTCCCAATTGCTGATTTTTTTAGTTGAAAATTTAAAATGCTTTGTTTATTTGATTATGTAGCTCATAGCAATGCCATATACAAACTTCAGCTCAGTTGTATTTTAAAACTGCGTTTGCACCAGATATCCAACTTAAATCTAAACACTGTCAAAATTTTTCTGTCACTAATATCGAAAAACGAAGACATATGATTCATCCTGAATACGATACAGATTTAATATATAATCATATAGGCAATCAATACTGATGCGTATTTTTTCATTACCAGGAAATACGATTATTTAGTTTCATAAAATGACACCATATTTCTTGTTAACGAAGAAAATAGACATCAGTATTGCCTGTAATTTTATATATTAAATCCATATGGTATTTAAGATGAATCATGTCGTGTTCTCATTTTTCGTTCTTATAAATAGAAAAATTTTAATAGCGATTTAAAGTTTTCTGTTGGTTATACTTGCGACGAAGGCGTCCGCCTTAAGGAGTAAGAACTCCTTATAATTTATACTTCAAAAATTATTTATTTTAATTTCATTTTAAAAGACGATATTGTTTTATTTATAATAGTTCTTGGAGTTAGTAATATAATAATATTTTGTTATGTTTTATTTCTGTATAATAACTGTCATTTTACACCACTAAGTATGTCGATTTCGAAAAAAAAAACTTATTTAGCTTATTTAGGTACATTATTTTAACGTAAAATGCGGTTATAATAGAAAAAGGTCAAAATCTTTACATAACAAGAAAGTAGTTTTTGCTTAACTACCATGGCCTACGTAATTAAAAATAAAACAAAAGTACACCAAAAATTTCTTTTCAGATAACCAGAGATGAACCCTCAAATTGCAAAATAAAAAAACTAAATTTTGAGATCCATATCACCTATTGCGGCCTCAATCGGGGGACACACTGTATATGTATATTTTTTTGTTCTGATGTTATATTCTTTTACGAGCTTCACTGTTTATTTTTATGTTCTGTTTTCATTCTTTGTAGTGATATAGGTTTTTTTAATATTCAGTTATTGTTCTGTTTTGTGTAGTAATTATTGTTATAATTTTATTTATATTCTTAACTGGTTTTTGAAAACTAACAGTGTGTTTGTTGCGTTTTATTTAGTTTTATTTTGTTTTCAATTTATGGCAATTTTTAGTAATTTCATATATTTTCATGAGGTAATAATTATTTTAATCAATGCTTACTTTCATGATACAATATTTATATTGTATGTGAATCGTCGTTCTCTTATTTATTCACCTGCTTCCTATATGCGACGCCGCTGGCAGAACAAATTAGATCGCTGTTTACGATCTGTCTGCCAATCAAAACTAGCGAATGGCAGCCGCTTAATACCCTACCACCACAATTTTAATATATTTAGCCTGCGGTTCACCAGTAAACAGTGAAGTAAACACTGATTTTACAATACAAACTGACTGCGGCTACACTGAATAGTGTACGGATTTACCCATTCATAAATACTTTTTCAAAGTAAAAGCTACTATTGCCGTTAACTTTAGTGGATAAGATACCAAGCTACAAATTATTTTACGAAAAATATGTTTATATTTGCTTAGTTTAGCTTGCTGTGCTAGACCCCTCTAAAATTCGAATTCCGTAAAAAGATCTGATAATAGTCTGCGAATATTCTACTTCATCAAATAAATACATCAGGACGTGGTTTACGAAGATTAAATGAAGAAGTTTTGTACAAAAAAATTGCGATTGAAATTTGCGAAAAAAAAGTTGAAAAAATTGTGTGCCTACCCAGGTTATTTTTTAAACAATTTGTAAAATATTTGCAAAATATTTTTCTCTGAATCAGGTGGAAAATATATCGACAAGTGCAAGTTTATAAAAAATCATTATTTTTTTTATGAAATTGGAAATCTGTCGATATATTTTCCATCTGATTGTTTGAAAATATAACCTGGGTGTGCACACAATTTTTATAATTTTTTTCGCAAATTTCAATCGCAATTCTTTTTTTCTGCAAAACTTCTTCATTTAGTCTTGACAGTTATGCCTTAAAGTATCGCTTGGATCCTATGCTCCAGTACTAAAATATGACAGACTAAATTTCACCAGACACCACCGTTTTACAATGCTTTTCTTCCTAAATGTTATATATCTATCTTTTCCAGGGGCGGTCGATCCATGGAAGCAAGGGAAGCAGTGCTTCCCTTGGGATTATTAAAAAAAACACATAACTAAAACCTAATTATTATTTATCACATATATTAATCAGCTGAGATAATGTTGCACGTTAAAACCGTAACGATGACGCACTCGATTAATCGAGCCAACACAATCTCACGCGACTTCGATATAAGCAACTTCTTGAAATGCATCCCATCCGCACTTCATAATCTTGATACATATCTGAGCTGTATATCATAGTAATGCGTTTTGTTTTATACATTTTAATCTCGATTTTAATATCGATTTTAATATTATACTTAATATTAATCTTCCCAGTATTACTCTCAGCTTTTATGCTATAGTTGTAAAAACTTTTTTGGTGTTTCTAAACCTGTGGTGCGGCGACAAGTGATTTTTAAAACGTTGACCATTAGTGCGGGCATAAGCAGTTTTAGAATTGCTTATTCAATATGGAAGCTGGTCCTAGCACTATGGAAAATATTATTTGCTTTTGTGTGGTGTGCAATTTGTTGAAAAAGGGATTTTCAACATATTCGTTTCAAGATAAACTGGATATTATTAGAAACGGGAGACCAACACCTGATTTAAAACTCTTAAAAACGAAAGTTAAATCATGCTATAGGTACTTTAATATTGAAATGTACAGTACTAATCAGTGGTTAACCGGTTGTCAAAATTTGTGTAAATTGTTTTGTTGGCCATGTGTACTTTTCACAAATGAAAAAGGTGTTTGGAATAAAAATGGCTTTTCAGATTTAAACAACATTCACAAAGTGACAAAGAGGCATGGTAAGTGTGAAACTCATTTGCGAGCGGTGCTAAAAGAAAAAACATTTGGAAAATCACGAATTGAGCATTCATTAGATCAGCAGTTGAAAGAAAGTGAGCGTAAGCATAATGAACTTGTAAAAAAAATCAAGAAGTGTTAAAAAGACTTATTGACATTGTTTGTTTTCTCGGCGAAAATCAACTTAGTTTTAGAGGTCATACTGAATCTCGGAGGGTTGCTAATAGGGGTAATTTCATCAGCTTAGTTGATTTATTAGCAAAATACGACACAATTTTAAGTAACCATCTGGAACACTCCACGGTATTTCGCGGTACATCAAATCATATTCAAAATGATTTGATTCAGTCGATAAGCAATATTGTTTTAGAAAAGATCAAGCAAGAAATAAAAAAGCTCCTTTTGTTGCGATTATGTTAGATGAAACAACCGATATTACGAATATTAGTCAGTTGGCAATCGTAGTACGATACATAAATCCATATGGGAAAGTCCAAGAGCGCTTTTTAGGATTTTTAGACGTAACAACGCAAAGAACGGCCGCAGCTTTATATGCTTAAGTTTGTCAGATAGTAGATGATCTACAGTGTGGTGCTAAACTTATCGCCCAAAGTTATGATGGGGCCGCTTTAATGGCTGGTGAATTGGGGAGCCTGCAGGCCAAAGTAAAAGAGACTTTTCAGAATGCAATATTTGTACATTGTTTTGCGCATCGATTAAATTTAGTTCTTGCTCAATCTGCAGCGTGTCTTTAAGTGCAAAGTATTTTTTTCATGTATTAGTGGAATGGCTGCCTTTTTTTCAAAATCATCAAAACGGACACGAGCTTTAGATTTGGAAGTACAGAAGAATCTACCCAGAGTTGCTCCAACACGATGGAATTACAATGGGAGGCTAGTACAAATTGTATCTGAATATAGACAGCCTCTAATTGAATTATTTGAAAATATTTTACAAAGCAAAGATGATTGGGACACTGAGACTTTGAATGGATCCAGAGGTTACTTAGATTCATTGAAAAGAGACTTTGATTTTAATTTTTTGTTAAATATTTTCTCCGAAATATTCCCATTTACTGACAATTTATTCAATATTTTGCAAACTAAGTCAAATGACATTGGATTTTGTGTAAAGAAAATTGAAGAATTCAAAAGTTTGATTTGTAACAAAAGAAATGAATTTGAAAAGTTCTGGGAGAAAACTAGTAATGAAAATTTAGAGCCGCAAAAAAAAAGAATACGAACTGAATTTATAGTGGATCGTAGAACTTCATATCGAAGACTTTTTATCGAAATTTTGGACAATATGATGGGCAACTAAATAATAGATTTAAAAATTTTAGTGATATACAATTTTTAGAATTGTGTAATTTTAATGAATTTAAAAATAAACAGTTTCCACAAAACGCACTTCAGTCATTGAGTGATAACTACGGAAATTTTTTTTGATATAGTTGGTTTGCGATCGGAACTTTCAGTTATTTATGCTAAGAAGATATTAGTCAGAAACATAACGCCAACGAACTGATCATCTTTATAAAAGAATATAGTTTGGATCAGACCTACTCTGAAGTGTTGAAATTGTGTGAGTTAGTGTTGACGATACCTGCAACTAGTGCTTCGGTTGAACGTAGGTTTTCGACCTTAAAAAGAATAACATTTTTTCAAGAAATTCTACCAGTGAAGAGCGGCTTTCAAAATTGTCCCTGTTGACAGTAGAAAGTGACTTTGTAAAGGAGATGTCTCAAAATTCAAACTTTTACGACGAAGTTATTTCCGACTTCGCAAAAAAGGAGAGGCGGATTAAACTACATTATAAATAGGTAGGTATGTGCATGTTAACTACTTAACTAGCCGGCTAGATTTATAGTTGGCTAGAGAGTGCACGATGGCAAGTGTGACTGAACAAACTCTCTATTTCCCTCTGGGTTCGATCCCCGCCACCGGCACTGACAATGTCGGTGGGTATAGTTGTGTGTCTGCGTTTTTTTTCATAAGTATAACCCTCGCCCGTGCAGCTTCGGCTTTGGAATCGGGGGTTGTCTAATTTTTGTGGTGTTTTTATGTTTTATGTTTATTGAGGAGTGGCGGTCCTACAAGTGTACTTTTTTCTAGATATCATAACTTTGCGGCTTTCGACATTTGCTTTAAAATGAGTAGGTATACGGAAGCTACGCTCCTTTTCTTAACAAAAATTTTGCCTCGCTTCGCTCGGGGCCTCGCACTACCCATCACCCTATATCACAAACTGCTTCCCCTGTATCAAAACTCACCGCACGCCCCTGATCTTTTCTACTCGTTTTTAAAACTGTGTGGATTCAGCTCGCACAAATTCTCATGCTGTTTTGTGGAACTGCTTTTTTTTTTTCAGTTAATTGATGTTATTGCACCTCTTTAGCTATAAGGTCTACACGGAAAGAAAACTATTCTATATTGAAGTAATCGATTATTCTTGAATTTTTATACTTGTCACTAGAAAAATATTACTTGGCATAATAAATTATTATTGTTTCAATAATATACCAATTGTAAACCAAGAACAGATATATTTTTGAGTTTCATTAGCGCAAGTCTTTAAGTCAATATAAGTTTGATTCCCTCAAGTATAAGTATGTATTAAATATACTCTTAATAGTACACTTCTTTTGAGTACTGTTAACCGTGAGAGTAAGTATAAGGACATCTTGAAGTAAATTCTTATTTAAATGTTTTTCTTGATATAAGAGGAATAAAACTACAAATAACTTTGCTGGAGGAATTATACATACTATTAATCCAATAACTGTTATCCTTGATAGAATACTTGCTAATCTCAATGTGTTCAAATATTGGAACAAGTGAATCGCGCAGTGGTGGGAGGTAGAAAGCTATGCCTTTGCCAAACAATGACGACATCCTTACATACTACGCGTCGAATTATGTGTGCTGTACTTTGTTCATAGATGTTGGTTATGAAATAATTTATATTTGTAAAGTTACACTTGAAAAAGAAGTATATGAACATTATGAAGTGTGAAATAGAAGTTAATGATCTACGATAGTAAGTTTGGAATTGGAATCCTTAATTTCAATATTAGAAGGTAAGTTTAATAATTCTGGTTTTACTGCATGCAAGCTATTTTCATTACGTTAGACTTTACAAGAAATGAATACACAACATCACTATATTGTAAGTGAAAAGGTATTCATCTGAGGTTTAATGGTTGTGCATAAATTTCCCAAGTTATTTTCCTTTTTGATAATTTTTGCTTGTGTATTATATACAATCTAGTCAAGACCTATATTTTTATTGTAGTGGCGTTTTATTATACAGTACATACACAGGGTTACTGGTAAGTCGGCTTATTCCCTTGAGAGTGCGTTAGTAGAACTCATTTGCAATTGATTTAGAGATCTAATAGTTTTTGAGATATTTTATTTTTAAAATAAAAAAATAATAAAACTTTCTCTAATATTCCAGGCTCCTGCGTTAGTTTACGTAGTTATGTAACAGAAATTAGGTTAAATACTTTAATAAGATAAAAAAGACGAGCTAAAAAACTACAATTGTGAAAAAAAAATTCAACCCAATCGTACACTCACAGGAACTTATTTTTAAAACTTGATAATGCATTAAACGTGCAAATTATTTAAAAACTTCTCTACTTTATATATATTACTTTTCGAATGAGGTTTATATGAAGTTTTAAAAACTATATTTTACTTCCATACATAATACAAAAATACTAGGTCCATTGTTTTCAAATTAAAAAGCTACAGGGTGTTTCGAAAAACATGTGCCATCGCTTAAACGGAGATTCTACACTCAAAAATAAGACAAATATACCTAATTCCTATCAACATAGGTACATTTTGCTTCGTTTCTGAGATATTGAAGTTTTATTTTTCTTTGCGTTAACTGTAAAAAATATATACGCCACTGATTTTTTTAGTTTTTGTTGGCCCAATTATTTAGAAAGTTAATTGCCGAAAAAATTTCACCTCTTGACGTTTTTCAGTCATCTCAAAGAATGACACAATTTTTAACCTCTAATAATTTACCTCGATTATTATGATATGCTTTTCAAAAACTACTAAATAGAATTTTGTAACCAATGCAATCATATTTGCAAAAACAAACATAGATAGACATGAGCATATTGATATTTTACTAATTAGTTACATTCATGCATAACAAATAAATATTAGACATACACTTCCCAGCGAAAAATACCGCCACCCTATAATTTTGGCTAAGTTTGATTGTTTAAAACTTTTTAATTTTCAATCCGATTTTTATGATTTTTTAACATTCTGTAAATAAATTTATTGAGCTTATATTGCATTGTTTTAATAATGAACATTTCTTTGTTTAAATGGTGCTCTACTGGGGTATAACAAAATGTCGTTTTTTGTCATAAGTTCAAAACACCTGTGGAAAATTTCAGGCACTGAATTTTGTTTAAAATTTCTGTAAAGTTACATGTTTCTTAACATTCTGTTTTTTGAATGATCTCATTATCTCCTTTGGAGCTGCACATATTTAAAAGATGAATTTAAAGCTTTTTTATTGAAACCTTAACAAAAACTAATGAAATCAGTTAATAAAATTTTTTTACAAGTTTTAGTAAAGTGTATGTCCACCTCTAGTAGCAATGACAGTGCGCTGTCTCTGTGGCATCGAATGAATAAGATTTGTTATTTTTTCTTAAGGAATTGACTGATATTCCTCGCTCAATGCTAACCTCAGTTATTTGAAGATGGAATATATAACAATTGTACATATATTTACAATGGGGAGGAAAGGAACTATCCAAATATACGAAAATATACATGGTGTCCCGTTTAAAAAAGAACTTGACTATGTGGCGCCCCCTTTATATTCTTGAGATAGACGCAAACTCATAGCATATAGGAAAACTTGGTAATATATGCTACAGATTCATTTTTTAATTTTTGTTCTAGCTATATTTTTAAGCACAAAAACTGGGTTTAAAAAGTAGAATTTTCAACCGATCACCCTGTACAGGACGGCGACGAACGGTTTTTTTTGGTTTATCCCAGAAATGCTCGATTGGGTTTAGATCCGGGCTATATGCGGGCCATTCCCTTTTACAAACATACTGTAAAATTATCATTTTATTTTAAAATGTGCAGCTTCTACAAAAGAGATATTGGGATAATTCAAAAAACAAAATGTTTGGAATACATGCAACTTTACAGAAAATAATTCTTAAACAAAATTCAATGCCTGAAATTTTCCACAGGGTGTTTTGACTTAACAACAAAAAACAACGTTTTGATTTACCCCGGTATAACACTAAACAAAAAAAATTTTCATTATTAAAACAATGCAGTACAATCTCAATAAATTCATCTACAAAATGTTAAAGAAAAACATAAAAATCGGATTGACAATTAAAAAGTTATAAAGAATCAAACAGACAAAATTTTAGGGTGGCGGTATCTTTTGCCAGGGAGTATGTGTATTACATTGGCAAAATACAACAACTCGTTAAATATTTAGATTTTCAAAACCATAAATATTTGGCTCCAACTAAAGAAAAATCCATATAGTGGCACAAAAGTTGCGGTTTTTTCAAGGCAACTTAACACTGTCTTTCGACTAAACGGAAAAACTTTTATACATATTTCGTTAAATTAGTTTTCATCCCAAGAACTTGCCATAGCTTTGTCTTTTAGACACCCTGTGTATACAGTGAATGTGGAAAAGGTTTTTAAGAAAAAAAATTCCTTCAACACTATGACACGTACTGAAATTTTTTACGAGAAAAAAATGTGAGGTCTTTTTGGAAAAAAATAAATTGAAGTAAACTATAGGGCGTAACTGTGTAATCTCTTCGTGTTAATGAAATTTTGTAATATAGTCCATTTTTTCAGTACACCATAGCCATATTTGTTATAAAAATTGGAAAGAAATACCGCTAGCCTTTCGACATTCCTTTGTGAATAGTATTGATAAAAAAGTAATACCTAAATAGCAAGAGACGTATTTGTTATAATGCCGCAGTTGGATTGTCATTCGCCGTCAACAAGCAAAATAAAACCTTTTGATTGGCAGTAAACACTGCTTGGCGATTGCTTTAAGAAAGGGATTTGTAGGTATTTACAGTTTTTTTTTTAAGTCAAGTTGTCATAGATACCAAGATATCAAAAAAAGGCTTCCAAAAACCGTCAAAAAAATTTCCAGGTAGTATTAAAAAAAATTAAAATCATGATCGTTCCACAGACACGAATGTAAGAGAAGAAAAGTTATACTGCCATGCTTATCACAAATTGCAATGAAGAAGTATTTTTAATTTCTCCGTTTGTGATATGAGAAAAAAATTTAAAATAAAATTCCAATTAGTCCCCTATTTATGCAACTTTTTCCCCATTTACAGATTCCGTATCTCTTAGTAAAATACCCATGCTGTGCATTCTTATACTGGACACACTGTATAACATTTTATATAGATACATACGTTGTAACTCGGCAAATATTTTCAAAATTTGAAATGTGCAACTTTTGAAATAAATTTGGAATTATATGTATTTCACAATTTACAAATTGTGTAAAAATGTGTAAAAACAATTCTTGGTACCGCTAGGAGGTGTTTCTTGGAATTTAGGGGTAGAAGCCACCATCGGACACAGGGCTAGTTTCTAGGTAATTATTTGTACAATATTCATGAGTATGTATACCAAGTTTAAATTCTATAAATTAGTTCCTCTATTTGTCCCTTTATACATTAATTTTACTGGGGAAATAACCTTGACTGATGTGAAATAAATTCTTAATTTCAATAAATGTATCTACTATTATGAAAAAAAAAGTAATTTTTCTAATGGGTTCTACAAGTGAAACAATTGATTTTAAATTGAATGAGCATGAAAATATTAATGAACAAATACAAAAGAATATCTCACCCATCAGATTTGCCTAGTGGTAGAGCTGTGGGTTGATTCAGTGGCCTCTTATTAACTAAAAGACATTTCATGGGCTGTCCGTCCAATTGGCGATTGTGATAGGTATCCACAGCTTTCTGCGCATCTTTCAAATTCTTATAGATAACCTCGGCAATACCAGGGCGCACTAGTTTTGCTGTGAGAAGTTGTCCTATATCTTCAAAAAGTTCCTGAAAAATTACATCAATTATTAACATTAACGCCCACTTGTAATACAACCCCCCCCTGCATGATGAAAATAAATTCTGAGATTTAAAAAATAAAAAACTACAAAATTTTTTCTGATCTCATCAAGAAAAAACTAACGTACTGAATAGTAACAAGTTTAATGAAAATATTAGTTCCTACCTTAATATCATCCTGTGTAACGCTGGGCTGCAAATTTGACACAACTATTCTATGTCCAGCAGGTACAACCACTTTTGTTTTTGCTTGTGAAAAGATACCGTGAGACTCCCGTGTTACAGGAAAACTATCTAATCTTGAATGTACGTTTGATACCCTCGAGGTGCCCTGTAATGCCATACTTGACCTTGATGGAGGCAACGGCATTTCTTCATCATCTATAGCATCTAAATCTATGTAGCCAGTTGGTTGCAGACGTAAAGGTCTATTGTATATTAAATCATGATTACTGCAAAAAAAAAAATCAGTTGTGGTGAATTTTTTCCACCATTTTTGACATGCGCAGGATGAGTCGACTATATTTTTTAGACAAACAAGCTTAGAATTATTCATGTGGTAATAAGTCTCAAGAAAGAAATTAAAAAAAAATAACATTCAAACATCACAGTATCAACTTAATTTGGACTATATATAAACTTAGCAAATGGTATTGCAGACTTTATTATAATTTGAAATTAAATAGGTAAACATACACATTTAAAATTAGTCAGCAAGAGTAATTTAACCTACACATTTTTACATAGATTTTTTTCCTTTTCCTAGATTCTGAAGTGTTTTTATACCGATAAGATGCTTATAAATTTTTATGCGTTTAAAAAAAGGTGCAAATAGGTTCTTATACTAAGAAGTTGTGAAGAAATTAATCAATTACTTACGTGCGGGACATATAAGTGGGCCAGCCGTTACTCAGTTCCTCTCGTAATGCTTCCCTCATCACCTGTCTTGTCGTTTCCAGGGAACTGATCATTTGAGATGCAGTAGTTTTTAATTCTGGCTTGGACCATTTATATAGCGTTGGATCATATGCTCTCATAGGATCTATTATACCCCCATTGTAATCCATGTCATTTAATATAGTTTTACGAATATGAGCAGGAGGGTTTCTAATTGTGTTTACGCCTGCATTCCTTTTAGGTGGTACTTTCTTTACTGGAGATCTAGAAGATGCTATTAAGCCAAGCTGCTTTTGTATGGCTAAGTTCATTTCTGATTTGTGTTTGGTTTTATTTGTCAACAGACTTATTTTTCCATTTCGATCCGTTTTTCTTAAAATGTTGGTACCTATTACTTTAACATTTCCACTTGTGGAAGGTAGCCCATGTCTGCCATCTCTTATTTTATTAATTTTACTTCTTGCATCTTGACTTTTTGCCATTTTGGCGAGAATATCTCTAGCATCGATTACAGTTTTTCTTTTCTTTTGCATAATTTTTTGACGTGCATCCTGTACTTTTGCAGTTGATAACCTTTTCTTAATACCATTCTTTACCTTTAAATTTTTGCTCCGCCTGGTATTTTGTAACTTCTGTGTCTTAAATTTACCATTCTTATTCCTGAAACACGGAAGTTCGACCTAAAATCACATTTATATTCAAAGAACTTTACTTACGCTATACGCTGCTTGGCCATATTGTGTATCAGACACAAATATTTACTTTGATTATTCAATAAATGTATAGTTAACTAACACTGATGAGTGATAAATAATCAACTATCATATATTTATAGAAATTTTACTACACAACACACAAATGCAGGCAAACCATATGTCAAACAACCATTTCATCCAAAGGATACCTGTTTTACCGACAGATTACATAATATTTTTAATTCGTTCGGAAGCCACGTTTTAAAGCGGTAAACTTTAAAATTTATATTTGCCACGTATAATAAATGATAAATTTGGTGGACATTTTTAAATATTATACAGATATAAATTTGCATTTTTAAAACAAGGTCAATAATTACATTTTCTACAAAGCTTACTTAATAATATAAGGAAACAAATGAATTTGTGCATTAATGTCAATGCTGTTAGTGTACAAAAATGGTGAATATGTCATCCCCTCGCAAGGTACTGTTAATTAAAAACTTTAAAGGTTTACCGGATTGCCAGGCTTATACTGAAAAAGCAATTCGTATACTTGAATTTAGTTTAATCTCCATACTTAATTCTAAACAACCAGAAACTTCTCTACAAGAATTGTACTGGATTATTGAAAACCTCCACAATACTCACAGAAATAATTTGTATGAGAAACTGCATGACGTCTTGGAACATGCTTTGCAGCAAAAACTTGACGCATTATTGAACAATGCTGAAGATGTATTGATAATAATTAATTACTTATGGACTGAATTTTGTAAGCAAATGACCACTATAAAAAATATATTTTTAAACTGTGATAGATCCTCAAAAAAATGGTAATAAATACAACACCGTACAAAATCTAAGCGTGAATTTATTTAAAACTATTATAATTTTAAATCCTACAATAAAAAAAGGGTCTAACTCATGAAATGTTGTATTTGATACAAATAGAAAGGAAAGGTGATAAAGTTGACACGCATTTGATAAAATCAGTGTTAGGAATGTTAACAGAACTGCAGATATACGACGATATTTTTCAAATTGAATTTTTGAAAGTATCTCACGTATTTTATCTTGATGAGGGAAACATATTTATCAATTCAGTGGATATTCGTGAATATTTGAAACATACTCAGGCAAGAATTAAGGAAGAGCAAGAAAGGTCGAAAAATTATCTTACCAAATATACATCTGCCGCCGTTTTGGAAACTGTGTATAAAAATTTGATAAAGGATCATTTGATTATAATTTTAGAGAAAGCTTTTGAACTGCTTTTTCAAAATAAAATCGGAGAAGAACTTGGCATATTGTACAATCTGGTAAAGACGGTGTCCATGGGAATAAAACACCTATCTGATTACTTTGTCGAATATATATTAAAAAAAGGAATTTTAATTGTTAACAGACCAGATAACGAGAAAACCATGATACAAGATTTGTTAGATTTTAAAGACAAATTAGATGACATTGTTGAGAACTGCTTTAAAGGAAACGATATCTTCAATGATATTATAAGAAATTCGTTTGTTAAATTCATCAATAACAAACAAAACAAGCCAGCTCAGCTACTGGCAAAGTACATTGACGTCAAGCTAAGATGCAAAGATATTTCGGATGAGGAACTAGAAGTTATCTTGAACAAAGTTATGGTGTTGTTCAGATATATCCAAGGTAAAGATATATTCGAGGCATTTTATAAAAAAGGACCTGGCAAAAAGGTTGCTTCTGGGAAAATCCACCAGTCAAGATGCCGAGGACAGTATGATAGGCAAACTTAAGTCCGAGTGTGGTGCAGCATTTACTTCAAAAATAGAGGGCATGTTTAAAGACATTAATATAAGCCAAGGTATGAACGTGGCCTTTAAACAACATCTAAATCACTATACTTCTACTACGCCGACTGATCTTTCGATAAATGTGTTGACCAGTAGCTTTTGGCCAAATTATCCCACTTATGATGTAAACCTGCCAGCTGAACTGATAAATTACCAAGTCACCTTTCAAAAATTCTATGCAACTAATCACAGTGGCAGGAAATTGGTATGGCAACCGAATTTGGGTCATTGCATTGTAAAAGCTATATTTGATAGTGGCAACAAGGAGTTGCAGGTTTCTTTATTTCAGACAATTGTTCTGCTATTATTTAACAACTCGAATAAACTAACTTTTTCTGAAATCCAAGAACTCACTAATATGGAATGCGAGGAACTTAAGAGAACTTTGATTTCATTGGCCTGTGGCAAAAGCAGAGTTTTGATCAAACAACCGAAAGGAAAGGAGATCGAAAATGATGATATTTTTTATTTTAACAACAAGTTTAGTGATAAGTTGTTTCGGGTAAAAATCAATCAAATTCAATTGAAGGAGAGCATTGAAGAAGAACAGGCAACGGAAAAAAGCGTATTAGCGGATAGACAGTTTCAAATTGATGCGGCTATTGTCCGTATTTTGAAAAATAAAAAGAAAGTAAACCATAACGAGTTAATATCTGAGTTGTTTAATGCGTTGGATATTCCTGTTAAACCGTACGATTTGAAGAAGCGAATTGAACTGTTAATTGAAAGGGAATATTTGGAGAGAGACAAGGACGATCCGGCTAATTACACTTATATTGCGTAATGTTGATTACATATTTTAAAAATAATCAGTTACATGTCAAATATCTTTAATATTATTTGTTGTCAGTAATTTGTGAATTGTGTATATTAACACTAATAAAATATATTGTTATGGTTTATGACTTTTTTTGAAATTTTTTACCAGTGTAATTGGCACTGATTACATTACTTATTTGCAATAAATGCGAACTTAGTCTCCTATTAATTACCTACCTATATGCAAATATTGATACATATTTTTTTAGTTCTAAAAGAGAATTTCTCTCAAATTTGAAAACAATCGTTTTGTGGACCACCTTATAGTGTTTATTCTGACATTCTTGTGATGACTTGTCAACATGACATTTTTCTAAATTTTTAAGTGTTTTTAACAATGATTTCTAACTTTACAAGAAAATCAAAACCATTTAAGATATTTGGGTCAGGTAATTAGATCGAGCGCACCTCAAAAAAATTGAAAAATAATTAAAATTTCTTAGAACCTTCTAGTGGAGAAAGTAAGGAAAGGAAAGATGAATTGTCGGAACCAAAATGTCCCGAAGTTAAAACAGACTGTTTTCCTGGACCAAAAACTCAGAAGCTTATCGACAATTTAAAACCGTATCAGGTAAATGATGATATTATACAAAAGATCAGTAATATAGAATTTTTTTGCTTTAGTTCACTAAAGACATAGACCTGTTTGGTGTTTATGAAAAATCTATTGGAAATTTTTTACACGATGCTGATTGCAACGTGCTTTTAGATTTAAATATGCAATTGTCAACGATACCTCTGGGATACAATCATCCAGAATTATTGAAAATGTTTGGAGACCCATTGAATATTGTAATTAACATAACTCTCCTGTTACGTTTTTATATAATGACAATATCCATTTTTAGAAACATATGTTGAACAGACCTGCCCTGGGTGTCTTTCCTGGTGATTATTGGCCATCCAAAATTCAATGCATCGTAGAGAAAGTATGTATAAAATTATACAGGGTGAGTCAATAGTGTGTTCTCCTTCGATAACCTTTGAACCGTTAGTGATACAACAATTTATTAAATACAAAAGTTTTGTGGGTCGATAAGATCTATCATTTAAAATTATTGTGAAATCTACAGGGTGCTTAAATTTTCTGTTACACACAGGAAATACATTTTTTAAATGGAACAACCTGTATATTTTGTCACCATTTTATTAAATGAGTAATGTAACTGTAATTGTAACTTGTTTTATTTTTTCTCTTCTATTTACTGTTTAAGTTCAAAATTACACTTTTATTTTGTTATGTACATACCTAAGGTAAGGTGTACATTTTGTCATTCAAGTTCAATAAATTTACTTCTTTTACTGTTTCCTTTACGATTTTATAGAAAATAATTTTTCGTCTGACCGCAATTTTTGTTTTTCCAAAGCCATTCTTGATAAAATTGTATTAATTTTTAGTATGATTGTGAGGTTAAAGAGATTGACATATCGTCATAGACACCCTGTAAAATAGTATAATGTAAAAAAGGTACTAATACTTAGCGTATAGTATGAACTAAGAATAGTATAATATTTGCTTACCCAGCTTGTTTTGATAGGTAAATAAAAATTATTAAACGGACCCTTATAAATCCTTAAATTTCCAGAAAATGTTAAATAACTTGGCAACGTTGCATGCAAATCCAAAAAACTCTTTTCATTTAATAAAATGGTGACAAAATATACAGGGTGTTCCATTTAATAAAAGGTATTTTTTGTGTGTACCAGAAAATTTAAGCACCCTGTAGATTTCACAATAATTTTAATGATAGATCTTATCGACCCAAAAAACTTTTGTATTTAATAAATTGTTATATCACTAACGGTTCAAAGATTATCGAAGGAGAACACACTCTTGACTCACCCTGTATACATATAAGAGTCTCCTAGCGCCAGGGAAATCTGGTTTGACCATAATTAATAGAAATAGTTTAAAGTTGTACTAACTGATGGCTTATATTTCGTACTAAATCTTGTTATTATTTCTTCTTTCCTACTTTCTGTGAATTTCATAATGTTGAATACAGGGCGAAATTTAGTAAATAAAAGTGTGATTCTGATTAACTCACAATTATTAAAAAAATTGCACATTTTATTCTTATTAAATATCCCAATATTCACATTTTTTAACAATGTATGCCAACTAGATTTCTCTTAAAAACAATACAAAGTGAAAATTGTAATCCACAGATGGATAAACCAAAATAAACTAAATCGTTAAAAAGATCGCTAATCAAAATATGTAACTTGTATAAAATATCATATTTTACACAGTAGTGATCAAAAAAAGAGTTTAAAATAATGAATTTTCGGCTGAAGGAAAATGCGAATAGAGGAAGCCATAATTTGCTAAACAATATTTTTTCTCGTTCCTCAGTTATTAAAATACTAGTTATAACATTTACATTTACAATCAGCGATTTCTTGGAGCATTTCGAGAACCAAATCCCCTTAAAATGATACACAACCTAACACTCCATGTTTCTTATTATTAAGAATTGTAAAATTGTCATCAAATTCTCCATTTCTTAATCAACCAAAGTTTTAGTAGGTATCTCCAAACTTGCCAAATATAACAACATTTTCCTGTGGTTCATGTGTGATAGAAAATGCATTTAAAGCTATGATGATAGCATACCAAATGGAAGAAAGAGGTGACCAGGGAATCTCAGAGGACGATATAGATTGTGCCTTGAAAAATCAACCTCCAGGATCTCCAAACCTGGCGATTCTTACATTTAAAAATGCTCACCATGGACACACTATGGGAGCATTATCAGCATCCAGTTCTAACGGTTTAGCCAAATTGGATATACCAGCTTTTCACTGGCCTCAGGCAAATTTTCCTAAATATAAGTACCCTCTAGAACAATTTCTGTGCTATAATACAAATCAGGACAGGGAAATGTTTGGCGATGGTTGAAGATCTCATAGAACAATGGAACAAGAAAGGTCAGTCGTAACTTATTATTATATCAGGATGTTCACGAAAAACTTTAATTTTTATAATAAATTGCTATAATTATTTGAGAAATGAAAAATATTACTTGTTTGGTATTATTGTAATCAGAGAGAAAAACACTATCGTACAGGGTGTGCCAAATTCGATTCTTATTCCTAATTTCTCGAAAACTGTAGAGGTTATGCACAAATTGTTACCAGCGGTAACACATTATAAAGGTCAATTGTAAATTATTATCGCATTACCTTTATAGTTGTAGCGACGCTGTTTTTGATTTTTTTTTTCCAAATTTTTCTGACTTGAAAAATATTTTTATTTTGAGTAATTGATATGCACGTTACTTTAGATTTATTTCCAATAGTTTATGAGTTATAAAGTTTAAGGATTTTTCATTCATCTTGATTTTTGCGTTTTTATAATAAATTTTAATACAAATAGTAAGGTGGCCTTGATATCAAAACATACTTAACCATAACTGGCAAAATTTAAGTTGTTTGTCAAATACGGGTAGTCCCTATTAGTGTGAAAACGTTATAAAATAATTGAAAAATGTTGAATAAATCACAACCACAACATAAATTAAGCGTAGGAGTCGAATTTAGATTACCCCGTACAGCACACAAACCGAGAGTGTGAATTTCAAAATAGCGCCTTCAGTAATTTCCTCGGATAATATTGTCGACTTATTTTCTTCTCATTTATTAAATAAAATCAATAGTAAAAGTTCATTATTTGGAAATTAGAAAAAAAAACTTTTCGATTTTTTTCAGAATATTTTGGTAGCAGTGATAAGTATTTTTTTTCTCTTAAAATAAAAACGAAAGTTGCGTATTCAAATTATCCACCTTTTTTCCTTTACCAAAAATATAGCAAATATTCCATTACCAGATATAGCAAATATACCATTACCAGATATAGCAAATTTTCCGAGTTGAGTAGACATTCTGTATACCGTGTGTCCGTAAAGTAAGGAATAAATTCATTATTTCTTAAACCAAAAATATTTAGAAAAAAGTCTTGACACGTCGATTTTTAATTTCATTTGCGCACCTTATTCTTTATTTTTTTTTGTTATGACGTCATCACTGTATTCATTTTGACGTTATCGATATTTTTCTTAAATGGAACACTACATATTTCTCTATTGTTGGATTCTGCTTCAACAGCTGATTCCAAATATGTATCACACTTAGAGTCTAAAATTGATAAGTTAGAAGATACGGCCATTTAAAAAAGAAATAAGTAAAAAAAAAGTTAAATAAACACGTTTTTTACTAATTTTTGGGGTAAGCTGGTTTTGCTTGTTTTTTTTTTTTTAATGTTTTATCATTATCGTCTTTGACGGTGAATCATACAAAATTAAATATTTTATGGGATGTTGAAGAAAATCCACATACCATCGTTCGCCAGGTTAGTCGCGATTATGATGTTACTAAAACGTCAGTACATACAGTATTAATATTAGAAAAATGGCATTCTTTTAAGATTCAGCTTGTGCAAGAACTATGTGATGATGATCTACATGGGAACTCCTCATTTACAGTTTCATTCTATATAAACCACCCAAAACATTTAAAGGTCCACTATTTCAAAAAGTCCTTTTTTTTTCGGCAAAATTGATTCACATTCAATATATAAAAAGCTAATATAAATTTCCTATTTTAATTTCATTGTATGGGTGGGTTTTATTTTGTTTTTCATCATTTTTTTTATTTGATGGGTATGTGATGTACGTGTAGTTCGACGAGTTAGGCAGAGAACATTCTCTGCCTAATTCGTCGAACTACACGTACATCACATACCCATCAAATAAAAAAAAATGATGAAAAACAAAATAAAACCCACCATACAATGAAATTAAAATAGGAAATTTATATTAGCTTTTAACCTTGAAAAAGTCTGAAAACTCGGACGAAACGTAGGACAAATTGTTCATGTACTTGGCTGAAAATCCTCTAGTAATAAAAATAGGAAATAAAGTTTTTCTGTTTTTTATCGAAGAAATAATTATTACTATTAAAGATATTGAGATAAAAATTAACTTTTACAAATTGTTTAGGTGTGCCAGTTGTCGGTATCGCAGTGGAGCCCATTCAAATGGAATGCACAAACGAAGGGTCCCCTGAATTCTTTCAGGGTTTGAATAAGATATCTCAGGAATGTGGGATATATTTGTTGTTTGATGAAACTTGTACAGGATGTGGCGCTACTGGCAAATTTTGGTGCCACGAACATTTCAATCTAGAATGTCCTCCTGATGCGGTTGTTTTTGGAAGAAAGGCTCAAATGTCAGGATATTTCCATTCTTGTGAATTACAGTAAGTTTTCTCATCAACATAATATACCAGGGTGCATCAAATATCATAAAAAACATATCTATAATACAAGGGGATATTCCTAACATCATAATACCGTGACAATGGTCTGTATCCATAATATTCGCAGACAATGCATCATATGAGCCCTCTCTTCCTACACACTGTGACTGAATTATTGTAAACTGTATTCTTCAATATATACAGGATGTCCGGGAAAAGGAGGCCATCCGGTAACCATGGATTCCTTGAGCAAAAATAATAGTACTTTCATAATGCTATTTTTCATTTAAAAAATTATAAACACTTTTTTACTTGTCTAATTTTCACTTTATTTGTTATTTTACAACTAGTTTCATCCTATTCGGACATTTTCAAGTAAACTGAGTAGGATGAAACTAGTTGTAAAATAACAAATAAAGTGAAAATTAGACAAGTAAAAAAGTGTTTATAATTTTTTAAATCAAAATGGATTTTCACAAAGTAACTTCATCTTCAATCAACTTTTTGCTATTTTTCATGTTCGATATACAGGGTGTCAAATTTAAAAATGTATTTTTTAAATAACTCGAGTATTTCGTAAGATATTTATTTAAAATTTGGTACAGTGCTTCAACTTAAAGTCACATTTTTTAAAGAAAAAAAAAACAAAAATTAATTGTCAAATATTCAAAATAGAGGGGTTCCAGTACTCACTGACCTACCAGATTTTTGGAACCTGTGCCAGTGACTCTCAAACTATCTTTTTTTAAGTTAACCATCCATTTTGAATTATTTTGTGTCTCAACAAATTTCGAGAAAATGCCTCGTTTTAGAGATAAGTTGAAAAATATTGTTGCCTACGCGGCTTACGGTAATCTCATAATTATTTTCAAATACTAAAACAAAACAATTTATTCAAATTTTGCAATAGGTATAAAAATATTAGTAATAAAGGATAAGCCAAAAATAATTATTTCTAAAGTTAATTGCGCCCAGACAAAAAATTGGAAGGCGCAATGGATTCAATAGTCTACAATTATTTATAAATTAGAAACATTATAACAAGATAACTTTAATACATATTATTTTCTTAAAATTATTCATAATTTGTTAGTAACAAAAAAACAGTAGAAATAAAAAAAACCTCTGCCAATTACTTGGAGATCAGAACTTCCTCACCGTAGTAAACTCAACGTGTGGTGGAATTTATAATAAAAGTAATTTTTGACGTTTCAAAAAAGTCACATTTTTTTGATGTTTCAAAAAAGTCACATTTTGACGTTTCAAAAAAGTCACTTTGACGTTTCAAAAAAAGTCACATTGGTGGAATGTCACTAATATTTTTTTTAGACATTGAAACCGATTTTGCTTATCAACGAACTCAATCTCTTCTTTGACCTCTAGAATGTGTGTATCAAATTTGAAAGCTTTATCTCAAAAACTATAGCTGCTATCGCGAATCACACAGACAGACAGACAGACACAAAGACAGAACATTTTTCTGTCTGATATTTTGTGTATCGTCAAAATTCGTCGAGATTCGTCCAGAAATGCAACAAAAATTTTCAAAATTACGAGCTCTCTTTATTAAAGAAAATTTTAGACATTGAAAAATATTTGGCTTCAACCTGAACTGTCCTCTAGTTTGAAGGATTCTTTTTCTTAAATGATTCTCGCACAAAATCGGAACCATATACACAACATCTTTCATAAATCCCCAAACTGAATAGTCCAAGGGAGTAAAGTCTGGGGAAGAGGGTGACCACTAAACAGGAGCATCTCGACCCTGACCAATCTAGCCATCAGGATTTGATTCAAATAGTTTCTAACATTTCTAGCAAAATGAGGAGAAGCACCATCTAGTTGAAATCAAATATTTTATGCTACCTGTAAAGGCAATTCATTTAGTAAATCGGGCAGTGTGTTTTGAAGACATTGCAAAAATGAATGACCATTCAAGTTTCCTGGTAACAATACAGGACCCAAAAGAAAATTATCTACGACACCTGCCCACACATTGACTTTATAGTTTACTTGATGATGCGTCTTAACTATGGGATTTTCTTCAGTCCATATGTGTGTGTGATGAATATTTGTCGTCCAGTTTCTCGCAAATGTAGCTTCATCAGTAAACAAAATGTTTCTGGTAAAACGTAGATCTCGGTTATTCATTTCACATAACCATCTACATAATACAAGTCTTGGTTCGAAGTTTTGAGGCAAAAGAACCTATACTTTTTGGAGATGGATTTGGTACAGCTGCTGACTCCATAAAATTAGTACCAGGGTGTTGGTTAAGCAGGTCGAAAACATTGGAAATACTCAGGTACACGCTGAGTCTAATTTCCGGTGTTTCCTCAACAATTCTTAAAATTTCCTCTTCCTGTTCAGGTTGAATCGCATGGAGTCGGTCGCAATGACCCCTCCGTCTTTCCCTTAAGTTACCAGTCACCCTTAGATGGTTAACCATATTTGAAAAATATCTTCTTTTGGGATAAAATCGATTGAGACATTTTTAGCATTGGAGTCACATTTTCATAATCAAGAAATAAAAATAAAGTTTACAGTTTACAGAAATATTTAAACCTAACCCATGATTAAAATCATATCCGTCATTTTAGAAAGGGGTACAATTCTTTGTCTACGAGCCATGTTGGTTTTTCTTGCTTACGAGAACATTTCCAGCTTATAAAAAAACTTTTAACTTGTAAAAAATAAGGATTTACTTTGACATTAAACAAACAATGCTATCGTATCCAGGGTATTGCCCTTTGTTTACGAAAGCGGGTGACTTGATTTAGAGATATTTGAAAATTATGAAAATACGCGTAGGCACCAATATTTTTCAACTTATCTTTAAAACGAAGCATTTGTTGAAAGACGTAAAATAATCCAAAATGGATGGTTAACTTAAACAAGATAGTTTGGGAGTCACTGGCGCAGGTTCTAAAAAACTGGGGGGGGGTCTATTTTGAATATTTGACAATTAATTTTTTTTTTCAAAAGATGTCACTTTAAGTTGAAGCACTGTACCAAATTTTAAATATCATACGAAATACCGGAGTTATTTAAAAAAATTATTTTTAAACTTCCAACTTTGACACCCTGTATAACGAACATGGGGGTCTAAAATGAAAAATGACATTGTGACAGTCTTATTATTTTTGCTCAAGGAGTCCATGGTTACCGGATTTGCCTCCTTTTTCCGGATACCGTGTATAAAATACAGGTATAAAAACTCGACTTCTTTTTGTGGGGCTATGTTAACGAGCACGTGAGCAATGAAAGTTTTTCAGAATATAGCCGGCTGCAGAGAACGACGTAGTGTTTTTTTTTTTCCTTACGGGTTGCGGTTTTGACTACCCGCTGTACTGAAGCTTAAGCTTATTGTACCCCATAGTCTCATTACTCCATAAGACCTGTTCTATTCCAGAAGGCGAGTATACAGTTTAGGGGAGCTCTGGCTATCTCTTCCGGGGTTAAAAATGGTCCCTCGAAGTGTGTTAGTCTCATTGCCGTTAGGGCTGGGCATTCGCGTAAGATGTGGTGGGGAGTTTCTTCCTCTTCACCACACATCCTGCAATCTGGATTGTCTTTCACCCTTATATTGGTTAGGTGTTTGTTTAGTGTGCAGTGTCCTGTTAATATTCCCACTGCACACCTCAGCTGTTTTCTGCTCAGCTTTAGCATTTCGTTGGTCCTTGCTCTAGATATTTCTCCGATGAACAAGCGTGACTGCCTCATTCTCGGTATCTCTATCCAGTGCGAGTAGTGTTTCTGTCTTAATAGTTCCTTTACCGATCTTTTCGCGGTGCTGTAAGATACCCCGCAGGTCGGCTCGGGACCTGTTAGAATTGATTTAGCGCCTTTTCTGGCTAGCATGTCTGCTTTTTCGTTTCCCGTATTTCCCTGGGGTCCTCGTGTCCACTCCAGTTGTACACTGTTGTGTTCTGTAAGTTTCTCCAGGGACTCCAGACAGTCCCCGACGTAGTGTTGCTAGCAACACTAAGTCACGTGATATTTGATCCAATAAAATTCGATGTTCCTTCTGATAATTAATGAACTTAGACTTTCCCAACTTCACAAGTAACACTCGTAGTAATTGCAATATAACCTGTGATGTGCTTTTAACTAAAAAGTAATAGTGGACAAAAAACAATAAAACAAACAAAAATGAGGTGGTGGGGGAATATTGTCAGCAAAACTATGTGGTTCTCTGAAGGCGGCTGCAGATATTTTAAGAAATGTCAGTAGATTATTCGAAAATCGTCTATAGAAATGCATAGACGTATTGGGATGTCACTTTGAACAGTTCCTACAAACATTATTATTTATTTGATTAAATTAGGTCCAAAATGGCTGCTTTTAAAATGTACCAAATTTATATTACCACCTGATACCATATTTTTCTGTTTCTATTGTTTTTGACAACTTTTTGATTATTTATAAATTTTTGAGCCTTCCAAGGTCTGTAGCTACGTTAGGAGGCATTTTGGACCCATATTATAATAATCATTACCATTATTGTTAGTGTAATGTATTTTTATTTGTGCATTAAAGTTAAAAATTAAACAAAAAGGAGGGGGTGACCATATCTCAGTGACACCTCGTAAATATATTAACGTCCTATGTTCCTTTTCAGACCTATAAATAGTTCTCGAATATCAGGCACCTGGATGGGTGATCCAGCAAAAATGTTAATGTTTGAAACTATCATAAATGTTATAGAGAACTGCAATTTATTAGAGAATGTTAGAAAAACTGGAGAAATTCTTAAATGTGGTCTTTCAGATATCGAAGGAGATTATTACGATCTGATACATTCCACCAGAGGCCGTGGAACATATTTGGCTTTTAATGCACAATGTCCAGGTCTTCGAAATGATATGTTAATAAGATTAAAGAAAAAAGGTAATTAGTATAACTCAACTTAGTATAACCAACTTACTTATATAATTTCCATAGAGATAGTTAAGCCGCTTCTCTCAGTATTAAATTAAATTAAAATTGAAAAAAATCGAGAAAAAAATAATAATATGAAAAAAGCCTGCAAAAAAATGTCGCACTAATTATTGCTTTATCTTTTATTAAAACTGTCTAAGATTCATCCAAATGTTCATTCTTATTTTTTTATTTATGAGCATTTTGTGCAAAAAGTTTCATCCAAATCTTATCTACAGTTACCACCTGCCTAATTTGTATAGGTAATTTCTCAGTATTTGTAATAATTTAATTAGATGCACACAAAACTTGTGCAAATCTTGACCTCATTAATTGTTAATGTATACCACACTTTATATTCTTGTATTCTGTGTGCTAATTGAACCAATAACATTAACGTGATCTATTATTAATTATAGGTATTATATGTGGAAAATGTGGCGAATGTGGTATTACCCTCAGACCAGCGCTCACATTTACAGAACATCACGCTAACATGTTTTTGGAGAAACTTGAACAAGTCATAAAGGAAACTGAACTCGTTAAACCTGAGCCACCTCCCTGCCCTCCAGCAAAACCTGTTTGTCGACCAAAACCAGTTTCTTCTCCCCCGTGTACTCCCCCAAAACCACCTTGCCCACCATCAAAGCCACCTTGTCCGCCACCCAAATCTACTTGCCCTCCACCGACACCACCTTGTCCTCCTCCGAAACCACCTTGCCCTCCATCGATACCACCTTGTCCTCCACCGAAGCCCACCTGCCCTCCACCGAAGCCCACCTGCCCTCCACCGAAACCTTCTTGTCCACCACCCAAACCACCTTGTCCTCCACCGAAACCTACTTGTCCTCCATCAAAACCGCCCTGTCCTCCACCGAAACCGCCTTGCCCTCCACCGAAGCCTGCTTGTCCTCCACCGAAACCTACTTGTGCTCCACCAAAACCTTCCTGTCCTCCAACGAAGACTAAATGTCCTCCGCCAAGCGCCTGTGGCGGTAAAAAAGAAGCGGTAACATGCAAAAAATCACCATGCGAAAGTCCGTGTGGCGGACAAAAAGAGGAAAAAATAGTATATACCCGTTCTCCTCCTTGTCCTCCACCGTGTTGTAACATGGAGAAACCGTGTGGTGATAAAGAAGAGGCTGATACATGTGAGAAAGAGACAAAATCCTCTTGCGAAGAGAAGTCAGACTGCGGTAACAAAAAGAAAAAAAGATGGTAAAAAGAAAAGAAATAAGAAGGAGTCAATTTGTCCTCGTCCTTGGGCTAAGAAGTCATCGTGTAACAAAAACGACAAAAAGAAGAAATGGTGATGGTCTAAGTTTTAATAGCTAGTAAATTGTATTTAAATGTTTGGTAATAAATTTTAACAAAAACTTTATTTAACGTAGGTATTGTGTAACGAAGTGATTTTTCCGGTAATAGTTTTCTATTGTAATAAGACATAGTTAGGTTTTCTTTCACTTTGGTACACCCTATATATTATAACTAGTATAAATATTATTTTCAAACCGTTTTGAACCAAAGTTCAATTTATTTATTATAAGTCCAGCATTTGGAATAACAATTATTTCCCAAGCATAATTGTTTCAAACCGGTTTCTTTTCAGAGTAATCTTAGTTTGTGTTATTATCTTAATGATAAATCTATTATTGAGTTTATATTACACAGCCGCTCGCTGAAGGCAAGTAAGGGGGTATTTTAATTTAATTTAGTTTAATGAGGGCTAACGTTTTTAGACTCACCAGTTGGAGCCACTGGCCGAGTAAGGTCCTGTCAAAAGTTATTGTTATTCGAGGAAAAAGTTTATAGGATATTATTACAATTATTTCGTACACCAGTAAATAAAAAACTTGTTAATTGGGCCTCAGTGTTGTGCAGTTCCATTTTGTTCGGAAACAAAAGGCGGACATATGCTTCCGAGAGATAAAACTCGCCTAGCGATTCGCAGGGATAACATTACTCCATCGAAACATTCGTGTATTTGTAAGGAATATTTTAATTCTGACGATTATGCGTTACCAAAGGAGTCTACTACAAAAAATCGTAAGTGATAATTATGCACGTTCGTTGTTTTCATCATGCTCATTCCTGATATAACCTAACTTTAATGACATAAGAGACCTCTAATAGGTACAATAATTTCCCTACTGAGCAAGTAAATTACTATGTTCTCCTTCTGCCATCATTGTGTTAAATGTTTTTCAGCTAATTTTTGTAAAAATTACTTAAAAAAAAAATTATGAGAAAGCGATTCCCAGCCTCAGAATATTTTATAAACGTTTGTTTATATTAAATAACGCAGGAAATTTGTTTAAAGCGTGGTGCGCCAAGCTAACTGAAAATATGTTTTCAACGCACGCATATCATCTAAAACATCGCTGATCGCGCAGAGTCATATGACTTTCTAGCCCCGCTTTGGGACTAAAACCAGACGCGTTGGCCAGAATAGTCAGTTAGTTCCGCCGTTCTCAACCTAGCAGGCAGCAACCGAGCAGCAAGTGACCGCCCGAAAAATCCACTGTGCTACATCTTCAACAGTGGTAAGAATTATTTCCGTTATTTAATTGTATCTCTTTGCCGATTGTCTTCGATTACCTGCTTTATTTTTCTTTCCGTCATTGTCAAGTGTCTACGAATGCCTGCTATTCCGATAGGCCAGAGATATTCGGGAAATTTCGCGAGTCATTAATAAAAGCGGGTTATCTATTCAACAACAAGCCCCGGGAATATTCGGTTGTCATTTTTTATTGTTGAAGTAAAGGTAGGGTTCTAACGACGAAAATGCTTAAGCTAGTTAGTTTTTGTATGGTTATAAACGCCATAATGCAAACAAATTCACATGACATCAATTTTCCTCTCTTATCAAGCTACCTGCAGATGGCACTGGAATGGCTCGCCGATATCCAGACTCTAGTAATAATGCAAAGAAGGTTTAGTGTCATATCCCAAAAAAAAACAACTATGCAGCTACGGACAGGTGTTTCGGAGTTATTGCCCCTCATCAGCGTAGCGTAGCTAAGTAATTGGATCTACGATGACATAGATCAGGAACAAGAACTAAAATAAGGCTGGAAAATACAATACACAGTACTCAATTAGTGTCTTCATGTTCCCATGTGCCACATATGGGGCCTCGATGAGCACAGTCAACACACAGAGCTCGAACATGAAGGCATTAATTGAGGACTGTGTACTGTACATTCCAGCCTTATTTTAGTTCTTGTTCCTGATCTATCTCATCGTAGATCCAATTCCTTAGCTACACTACACAGATGAGGGGCAATAACTCCGAAACACGTGTCCGTAACTGCATAGTTGTATTTTTTTGGGGATATGGCACTAAACCTTCTTTTGCTTTATTTTGAACCCCAATAAATCTATCTTGTTTTGTCTAGTAATAATATACAGTGTGTCAGTAAAGTATGGAATAAATTCATTATTCCTTAAACCAAAAATATTTAGAAAAATTCCTCGGAAGCGTCGATTTTTAATTTCAATTGCGCACCTTATCCTTCATTTTTCTGGTTATGACGTCATCATTGCTTCCGTTATGACGTCATCAATATTTTTTAAATGGAACACCTTGTTAGATTCTGCTTCATTAGCCGATTCCAAAAATGTGTCATACATAGGGTCTAAAGTTGATAAGTTGAAAGATACGGCCATTTTGAATATAATTTACTAATTTTTCATGTTTTGTTTGAACAAAAAATAAAAGTCACTAGAGCTGACGGTTAGTTAATAATACAACAATTATTGAGAAACCACTACTGGGGTAAAGTATTATTAAGTGATTCATTGTCAAAGGCGATAATGATAAAAGAAAAAAACAAACAAAAACTAGCCTACTTCAAAAATTAATAAAAAACGTTTTTATTTTACTTTTTTTACTGTTTTTTTTTTAATGGCCGTATCTTTCAACTCGTCAATTTTAGACCCTAAGTGTGATACCAAGAATCCAATATGGAGAAATAGACACGGTGTTCCACTTAAAAAAATATCGATGTCGTCATGATGGAAACAGTGATGACGTCATAATAAAAAAAGATAAGGTGCGCAATTGAAATTAAAAATGGACGTGTCCGATGATTTTTTCTAAATATTTTTGGTTTAAGAAACAATGAATTTATTCCATACTTTATGGACATACTGTATGTACGTCCATAAAGTATGGAATAAATTCCAAGTGTTCCAAATTAATAAAATTTGTTAGGTACTAACCAGCCGAAATAGAATACTCTGTATAGCGGAAAATATTTTTTATTGCTGAATAGCTTATGTAGATATTATTATTTTTTTTTAGTCTTTAATGCCTAATGACAGTATGAGTTATGGAATAAGGACCATATTTTAATAGCTTGATAAATTATTCTTATCAATTAATTTTAACTTCATAACAAGTTGTCTGGTGATTTTGTTTTTCATATACGTAGGTAAACATTTACTCTCTTTTGTTTTGAAATAGAAATAGCCACTTTTGAAGTTAAAAATAGTTCGGGTTTTATCGTTTTTAAAATTATTTACGCATTTTTTTTGTATACATAATATATGTTTTCGCTAGATGGTTGCCAGACGTGAAACCACAGTCTGTGGCGAAACAGCTGAATCGGAGATTAAGCGCATGAAACGGCGCACGGTGCTGGTATTTTGTGGGTCAATATTTGAAGCTTTTCCCCTTTCTGTAGCTCCTATGCAGCAAAAGGGGCGAATTGTATGATAAATTCTTCTAAAAACTGATATACATACATAATAAAATGTGGTCCAAGTTAGTTCGACCGATTGGTGAAGTATCTTGTAGATATGGTAAGTTAGTTAACATCACATTTCCAAAAAGAATATGGGTATTTACATAATTTATTTGATACACTTAAATTTCATGAAATAATTATAATTCCAATTAATATGACTAATGTAATGTGATAACACGTCAGTTATGGTATAAACATAAATTTTAATTTTTAATTTTTAGTAAACCAAGTGTTATTGTTTTCTTTAACATTTAAGTTGTTGTTACTCGGAAAATTTGTATAACTAAAACTTGCTTGGCATACAGTTAAATTATTTTTTACACACATTTTAAACAGTTTTGATTCTTCATTGATTTTTAAAATAATTAATTTGCAATAAAGTTAAAATATACTATTTTTTATCGCTTTCTGTAAGTATGACCCAAAGAAAATGTGGATATATCTTAAATGTCTAATTTCGAAAAAAATATGATCAGCTCTTTAAAAAAATTCAATTTGGAAATGAAATATATAAAAACGCGAACACATTGTCTGAAAAATTTAATGAAAATTCTTATCAAGCATAGACGATATAGTAAGTAGTACAGCTGATAAAATCATACATAACTTCAAAATTACTGAGTTGGGCGGAGTAAAAATGCAAAATTTTAAATTATTAATAAAGTCAGAACTAAATAGTTATTTATGATACAAGTATTAAAAATGACTTTTTATTTTGTGAGTGGAGAAGTTTGCGAAACGAGCGTAAGCGAGTGGAGCAACTCCACGAACAAAATAAAGTCATTTTTAACACGTGTATCATACAATGTTTTTTCTACAAACACCATTAAGGCCGGCCGCACATAGAAAGAGCAAAACAGTTTTAGTCAAAAACGTTTTTGACTAAGAGAGTTCCATGTTGATGTTTCAATGTAAATTAAATGGGCCGACGCACACTGATCAGTCGCCTGTCTTAAAGCACGTTTAGGCTGATTTAGTCACAGTCAGGCTGTTCGACGTCGATCGCTGGATTATCGTTTTATGTTGAAACATTTAAATGTGCGCAGGCGTACTTCTTGTTTTGGGTTTGTTTTGATATGGCTGCACAGAGTACAAGTGAATGTTTTAGATGTCACGTAGCGACAGTGGTATTAACTTTTTAATTATGGACGAAGTGGACGAAGAAAAACTAATTGTGTTAATTGAGGCCAGGCCACCTTTATACAACTACCAATTAAAAGACCACCATAATCGGGATTTGATAGACAAACTTTTCAGCATTTCTTTTTTCTTTTATTGGATGCACCCACAATTGTCTATTATGTGCTTTATCATCCTGGAGTAACAACCAGTTCCAGAAAACAATTTCCACCGATTCATTGTCGACAGAAATCATCGTGAAACTGAACTGAAATTGTTTTCAAACATTTTGTTTCTCTTGCATTTTATATTTTGTTTCTCTTGCAAATAAAATGTTTCTTGTAGAAACAAAAACGTCTTCGTCTGAAACAAAAACGTCTTTGACTAACACTGTTTTGATCTTTCTGTGTGCGGCCGGCCTAAAAGAATAATAAAGTTTCTTTAAAAAAGATTTCAAATCCTTTTAATGGTTACCTCATAATTCTAGTAGTTTGTAGGATTTATGAAATAAATAAATCAAGTTTGTCCGTTCTTTGACACATGCTTGTCAAATGTGAAAAACTAAATAGTATTTCCTCCACTGCTTCAAGTTCAACTTCAACAATTTCTTCTTGTGAAGTAGCTTCCTCACAAGGGATAAATATTACTAATTGCTCCAATTGTACAATTAATATAAATATTTCTAAATAACTTGTAATTTTTTGTTAATAAATATATAAATTTTACTTTTTGCACTAGTGTTAAAAGTAAATCTTGTGATCATTTTTAACGCGAGTTTATTTAATATTACATTCTTAATTCAAGTATGCCGTGTTAAAAATTTAGTTTTTAATGGTGTTGTAATGGTGTAGAAAAAGTAATTATATTTGATTTTACTGTATGTATACCACTGGTTAGATCAGTATGATTATTTTTATTTGGAAAAATAGTATGCTTCTATTAAAATATGCTTGGGAAGTTTCATCGCTGTATATTCATCAGTTATTGAAAGAAATTTAAAAAATGAACGAAATTTAATACCTATCATGATCATGAATCTCCTAAATGGTGGTCTCTAGGAAATTAGTCTTTATTTTCAACAAGAAATCCACCGTTTCAATAATGCCCATTATTTCAGTGACACTTTATATATTGTTTAATACATTTTCTAGAATGTAGCTATGAACTGGCAACGGTTTAGAAAAAAACCCTCTAACAATGTGACATTATTTCTAGGTTAATATCGTCAATTTTGACATATTTCATACCTCATTATTTTTGTTTGCCACAGCAAATCTGCTAATACAAATGTGTAGATTGCAAATACATAGATGTTAATGCAAAATATTAGTACCTGTGGTTTATTAACTGTTGGGTATTTCATAGAATCAAACTCCTAGGTATAATAAATTGGAGATAATTTTATGAAACTTGAATCACAAGAGCGACATGAAATTTAAAGATGCATGGGAATATGAAAATTATTTATAAGCCTAACTTGCTGTTGTATAAAAATCTGTCTCGTAAGTAATACGTATAGAAATTTTTTTATATCAATTTTGGCAAATTTTCAGAGAGTGTTAGGTTGGCAACTAGTCTAGTCCCTGGAGAACCAGAAGGTCCTTGTGTCAAAACTGAAGTGCCTGGCCCAAAAAGCAAAGACCTATTGTGTGAATTAAAAAAAATTGCAGGTTAGTTAATCCATCACTATGAACAATAAACATTTCTTCAAAGTTTAACTTTGAACGCACGTCAAAATCTTTACGCTTATGTATGTATATAACATAGTGTGTATTGGTAATGACACGAATTTTTGTCAATACCAATATTGTATTGATAATATAATATTTTTTTTTTGTTTCACGCTGCAGGATGAGGGTGTAAGTATACAATATCTAATAAAATTAATTTATCTTCTGGTAAAATTAGTTACAAGAACTTGTATTAATGTTATTATTCAAATGAAAATTCTAAACTTAAAGTTTCTACCGCTTAAGGTGTCATTTTCATCAGGTACCAACATAAATCTGTAAATCTCTTTTAAACTTTTTCTATTCATCTAATCAAGCGAAAACAATGGTAATGGTAATGGTGGGGGAGGCTGACGCCTGGCAAGTAGGCCACAGACGGGCCCTTTTTACCAACCCCCAGCCGTCCCCTCAGCCATGTGCTTCTCTTGCTCCCTCATCGAATCTTTCCGACCTTCTGATGAAGGTCAGGATGTCACTCATTGCGAGGGAGCTCATCTCCTCCCTTAGAAGCGCCTCAGAACCGAAGATACTGTGTCTCAGGCGCCCAAACGCTTCACATTGTCCCAGGAAGTGGTAAGATGTCTCTTCATCACTCCTGCATCTTGGACATGTAGGGTCTTCCTCAATACCTATCAATGATAGATGCCTCCTAAGTCTGCAGTGGCCTGTCAGAACACCGATTAAGAGATTCAGAGTTTTGCGACTCCGTCCCAGCAACCAGGCCGATCTCGATTAGTTCGGCCCCGTCACAAAATCTCGGGTTTGCCTGCAGGCCCTGTTGGTCCTCCAGTGCGTCCTCAGTGTCTCGTGGGCCCACTCATCGAGGGCCGTTGTGACCTGCCTTCTTGAAATACCTAACATAGGCTCAGGCCCGTGACAGGGTTCCTCGGCTCCGAGTCTAGCCAATTCATCGGCCTTCTCGTTGCCTGGAATTTCCATATGTCCCGGGACCCATACCAGTCTCACTTGTTTATGCCTGGCCAGCTCTTCTAGGGCATCCCCACACTCCTGGACGAGAGCTGATCTCGTCCTGGGGAAGCGAAAACAATTGTCTCATTTTAAATTATACGAAGATTTAGTAGCATAACAAATGTCAAAATCAAAACACGAATTTAGTGTTTTTCATTTAGTGTCTTTTTACGAAAGTTATATTTTCGAACATAAAGGGATGAGGTACTTTTCTCGTAAACTACTTTAGGTAAGAAAAAAATCATTATGGTTAAACTTTCTTTGTTTTGTGTAAAATTTGATATTGTTAAATTTTAGGAATGCCCTCACAAATGAACAGCATACCACAACTTTGTTTTTTAACTGGAATGCTATATTTTTTTGTTGATTTTGAATCACTACAATATTTTAATTTATTCTGTTTCAAGTATGTCCTTTAAGCCATTGTTTTTTAGATATTAATTTTTTTTGTGAAACTTCGAGTATGGAAAATAGCACTTCGGTTAATATCAATCACTCATAATAATTCACACATATTCATAAAATGAAATAAAAATCACTATTACTACTAGTAGTTCTTGTACGATGGCCACCTAGATCTGCTGACCTCACTCAGTTAGCTGTTTGAGGTTAATAAAAACATGAATCCCATCAGAAGGGTAGAAGATATCAGGACAAGGGTATTCAACGTTTGTAGAATACTAAATAGAGAATGTAGAGTCATTCCATATGAAATTGTCTAAAAAAAAATCTTTGTCACTCCACTATTTTAGATTTTGCTTAAACTTTGTGAGATCCTTCTTTAGGGTTCCAAAAAAGGAAATCCACCGTCATTTAATTTTCGCATGCATCAGTTCCCACTTGCCCGAATTAAAGCATTTAAAAAACGCCATTTTTATGCTTTAATATTTCTAGCTGTAAAAATTTTTCTATTAAAGATATCTACACGTTCAAGATGACATTTCAAAGCTGAAAGATAGTAGTTTTTGTGCAAAGAATGTAAATTCACACAATTAATACCCCCGAAAAATAACACGGTGCTGAATATGCGTGTATTTTACTGATTTTTCTTGTTTTTTTAACTGACTCCAGTGTTTCAACTGTTGAATGCAAACAGATTCTCAGAGATGAAGTGCACATATCATGGAAGAAATAAAACCTACAATTAAGTCGTTCGGCCTACTCTTTATAAAAAAATCTCTGCTTGAATTTTTGAAATTTTAAAAAATCGCATTATTTATAGTCGGAGAGCTGGCGTCCAAAATGTGCAAGAGTTTTCTCAAAGCTAATTTTTTGAGATTAGGTTACTTTTTAGTGATGGAAAGTAACTGTAGAGTCAGCACTTCCGGTACCGGGACACCTGGCGCTGGGACGCTCGCAAAGGTGTAATATTAATTAACGTCTCTAAACTGTTTTCTCAAAAACTCAAAATTTATAGAGAACGAGCAAATATTATATAAAACAAGAATCCAACAGTCAGACAGCAAAATATAGGGACACATGGCGTCAGCGCTACATCATACCTGTCAAAAAAATGACGTGTGTCAAAATGATTTCTCAAAGCTGAAATTCTCCAAAACGTTAATTAAAACTATAAAGTTAATAAAGGAGACAGTCAGACTCATTTATGATAGGACCACGTCAGTCAGCAGTCGATAGATGTGAGAACGGTAACTGCGCGCATTAGTACGCCTTTCCTCAATACATATCGTTTATTTTATAACTCAATGGAATATGGGTTACAGGGCCGGCCTGTTGGGCAGGCGAGCCAGGCGGTCGCCTGGGGCGCTGAATCTTGGGGGCGCTGACCTGCCGCAAGTCGGTTGTAGTTTCTGAATAATTAAATTTAAATTTTAATCAAAAGCATGCACTCCAAATAAGTCCGCATCTGTCCGCCTATCGGTAAGCGTGCTGTATGATAACAAAAAATCAAAGTAATACCGGCCGGCGGAATACAAAGTGTTGGCGTGGCTATGATGTTTACGTTTTATCGTTTTTATATAGAGCGCCGACTGCCGGTCTTCTTTGACCTATTCTGAATTTTCTATAATTTTATTATTTATTCTCTAACTAAAAACAAAGAATAAACTACTCTTTGCTAAAGAAGCGAATTGTTGAATTCAGTCTATTATATTAATATTATCACTATAACAGTGTAGTACGGTACGCGTTTCCAGTGCTTCAGTTAGCATATTAATATATGTGTAATAGATATAACATATCGTGTCATCTTTTGTTGCAGCTTGCCAGTTTGTACTAGCTTTCTTCGGACTTTGTATATTAGTTATTAAAAACTAAATTTGCGTTGTGTATTGTGTTTGTTGACGTTATAATATTGACATAATTCAAAAAATAATAATGTCTTCGAAATAGTCTGGGGCGCAAAATCGTAAAAGAAAAATGGTAGCTCTGAAAAAAAGTTGAAAAAAGTTCGGCATTTATGTCAAAGTTTGTAAAAATTTCGACGTCTTCATCTTCGAATGAATATACCGAACATTTGGAGTCATGCTGATGAAAAAATGCCCACTGCAATGATTCCAGAGGAAAACGGTTGGCAGTTGATTGATGGCCAATATGATTTCAGTTGGTACGAAGACGATCAGCTACCTAATTTCATTTCTGACGTTTTGATTCAACCGGATGATACACCTGCAGGTAATTTTTGCCAGTCGACTCGCAAATGTGATTCAAAACCTTACTTATTAATGTAATGTATTGCTTAACGCTGAATTTTTGATTTGTACACAGATTCGGAATCAACCACCACTGATGACGCCGAAGAATATGGTGCAATCGCGTTTTATTCTGATGAAGATAGTGGCGAAAAACACGACGACGGCAATGATTCTGACGATTAGATGTTTTTTTTTTTCAATAAATCAATGCTTCTTTTTTTTCTGTTATAAAATAATTAAAAATTTTTTTTCTTGTATAAAATAACTGATATCTATATAATAACAACTGATATATAACAATTACAATTATTAAGAAACAATTAAAATTATTTTTTTATATAAAATAAATGATATGTATTGAGGAAAGGCGTACTAATGCGCGCAGTTACCGTTCTCACATCTATCGACTGCTGACTGACGTGGTCCTATCATAAACGAGTCTGACTGTCTACTTTATTATTTTTATAGTTTTAATTAATGTTTTAGAGAATTTCAGCTTTGAGAAATCACTTTGACACACGTCATTTTTTTAACAGGTATGAGGTCCACGTGTCCCTATATTTCGCTGTCTGACTGTTGGATTCTTGTTTTATATTATATTTGCTCGTTTTATATAAATTTTGAGCTTTGAGAAAACAGTTTAGAGTCGTTAATTAATATTACACCTTTGCGAGCGTCCCAGCGCCAGGTGTCCCGGTACCGGAAGTGCTGACTCTACAGTTACTTTCCATCACTAAAAAGTAACCTAATCTCAAAAAATTAGCTTTGAGAAAACTCTTGCACATTTTGGACGCCAACTCTTGGACTATTAGGCTATAATATGAATATGTTGCCTACGAGATAAAAATATGAAACTTTCAGGATATTTAGTTCTTACCTTGAACTTCAAAAGCCTGTAATTCTCGTTTTGTTATTCTTATCTTTGTGCATGTGCAGGTGGTTTAAAAGAAGCAAAAATATCAGTCATTTGTTTATTTTTAAAATAAACTTAAACTATGTACTTTTTGAAAAGTAACGCTGCTAATAAATATTGCTACTAGCAGCAAAGCGTCCATACACTACGATTTTTGTAGCAATGACAATATCGTTAGAACAGAAACGTTCTTGTAATTCGACACCGTCAGACGATCTATTAATGAGCAAATAAAAAGTATTATAAATGTCTAACTATACTACTTACTTAGATAATTTTAATGTTAACATACTCATAATTTCATGAAAAAAAAATTAATTTCACATTCAAAATTATTCTTGTTCTCAATTTTATTCTAACCAACTCACAAAAACATAAGAAAGAAAACAGTAAGGATAAGAATACATTAAATTACAATGAAAAGATAATATGTTGTTTCTGTAGGTTCTGTAAGGATTTTCATGTTAAAAATAATTAATTATAATAGTCCAGTCACATTAGAGGTTTCACCTCGGAATGAGAGATAATAAGCTATAAACTTGTATAAACCTTTATTTTGGCGTTCTAAAAGTTGTCTCAAAAGTCTCATAAAATCTCGTGTCCGCGTCTTAAGATAATCAAGGTCAAAGGTCACAAAAATCGGTTTTTTGCAAATATCTCGCTTCCTATGGTTTTAATGCCATTTTCATTTATTATAAAAATTGTAGAGAATAAAATTCTCTACAACTTTTGTCCCAAACATTTTTTAATATACCGTTTTTGAGATAGATGGCGGAGAGCGCTCCGCGCTTACCTATTCACAGCATAATGCAAGGTCAACCGTAAGTACCAGTAAATAATACGCCGTATAAAGTCTATAAATCATTAAAAAATATATAATTATGAATAATTTGCATTGTTTATTAATTAATACATTATATTTAATAACATTTTTCATTTATCGAATATATATTTGTTTAATATTACTTCTTTCCGTGTAATCAAAAAATTGTTGAGTGGAATACTTTAAGTATATTTTAATTATATTCTAATATATATGTTAATTATATTATAAGTAGAAAAAGAATAGAGTAAATACATTTTAATTATATCTTTATTTAGAAATACTTTTTCATATATTTATTACAGTTGAAGTTCAAATGTGGGGAGGTTTTTCAAAAACTTTTATAATTAGAAGGACTTGAGTCTTAATTTTCTTCTTCTTCATCATCATCGTCTTCCGGTCTCTCGAAAATTTCCAATTCAATATCATCATTTTCGTTGTCAAGGATATTTGTCTCTAGATCTTCGAGAATTTCGGGGTCAAATGTACTATCTTCATCGAGATCGCTTTGATACGGTGAAGCAATAAGGCACGTTTGCACATTACATTGGCCACAAGCTAAAGAACATTGCAACCCCGATTTCCTGCATCCGCAGCGTGAACCATAACCATTCTTGCAGTTGCAAAATATTAAAATATATAATATAATTAAAATATACTTAAAGTATTCCACTCAACAATTTTTTGATTACAGGAAAGGTAAGTAATATTAAACAAATATATATTCGATAAATGAAAAATATTATTAAATATAATGTATTAATTAAATAACAATGCAAATTATTCATAATTATATATTTTTTAATGATTTATATACTTAATACAGCGTATTATTTACCAGGACTTCCGGTTGACCTTGCATTATGCTGTGAATAGGTAAGCAAGGCGCGCTCTCCGCCCTCTATCTGAAAAACGGTTGAGTATATAAAAAAATGTTTGAGGCAAAAGTTGTAGAGAATTTTATTCTCTACACTTTTTATAATAAATGCAAATGGCATTAAAACCATAGGAAGCGAGATATTTGCGAAAAACTGATTTTTGTGACCTTTGACCTTGAATATCTTAAGACGCGGACACGAGATTTTATGAGACTTTTGAGAGAACTTTTAGAACGCCAAAATAAAGGTTTATATAAGTTTACAGCTTATTATCTCTCATTCCGAGGTTGACCCTCTTTTTTGGCTTAAGTGATTGGATTATAAATAATATTATTGAACTAGAAAATAAACAAATGATGATATTTTTGCTTCTTTTAAGCCACCTGTACACGCACAAAGGATGAAAATAACAAAATGAGCATTACAGGCTTTTGAAGTTCAAGGTAAGAACTAAATAACCTATAAGTTACATATTTTTATCTCATAGCCAACACATTCATATTATAGACTAAATAATGCGATTTTTTAAAGTTCAAAATTTCAAGCAGAGATTTCTTTATAAAGAATAGGCCGAACGAGTCAATTGTAGGTTTTATTTCTTCCACGATATGTGCACTTGATTTCTGAGAAGTATTAGCTGGTTGCATTCAACAGCCGAGACACTGGAGACAGTTAAAATCACGAAAAATCAGTAAAATACACGTATTTTCAGCACCGTGTTATTTTTCGGGGGTTTTGATTGTGTGAATTTATAATCTTTGCACAAAAACTACTATCTTTCAGCTTTGAAATGCCATCTTGAAAGTGCAGATATCTTTAATAGAAAAATTTTGAGGGCTAAAAATATTAAAGCATAAAAATGACGGTTTTTAAATGCTTTAATTCGGGCAGGCGGGAATTGACTCATGCGAAAATTAAATGACGGTGGATTTCCTTCTTTGGAACCCTAAAGATTATTCTCACAAAGTTTGAGCAATATCTAAAATTAAGCTGGCTTTACTGATTAGACGATTTCATATGGAATGACTGATATCGTTTTTGCAGAATTCGGAAATGCAGTTGGTTTTCTATTTTGAGGGCGTACACAAGTATTATTAATGGTGTCTATCAATAATGACAGTTCTAACTATTAAACAATTACAAGCTAATTTGTTTGTTTAAATATGCAACTAATTTATATACTCCTAAAAAAATATGTACACGTTTAAGAGATTTCGAATACCTAACTTTTAAACGATTTTGCTTTTTCGGATAGATCATTCACAAATTTTGTTAGGTCTCAGTTTCAAATACCTCTACAGAGAACAACTGAGTGGGGTCAGGAGATCTAGGTTGGCATTTTACAAGATCCACTAGTAGGAATAAAAATTTTTATATCAATTTATGAATATGGATTATAAGTGAATTGTCATAGCTAAAGTGCTATTTCTTATACTCAATGGACAAAGTTACCTGAAATAAATAGTATTGTTTAATATATACCTACTTCTTTTTAGCAATGTGCCACAGTCCAATTGTTCGCAAACTACGACAAGTCTATTGGAAATTATCTGGTAGATGTGGATGACAATGTTATATTAGATACGTATTGTCAAATTTCAACCTTACCTCTTGGATATAACCATCCAATATTACTCGAAACTTTTAAAAGTGAGCATAACTTGGTAAGTTCTGAATAATCTGTGCAATACACAGATTATTCGCGAGTAGAACCAATATTCTACTCGCGTTTAAACCATATTTATTATCAAGAACACGCACATCGCAAGAAAACAAGTTTTAAAAAATCTTTGTTAAAATATCAGCTTTTTCTCATTATTTCAAGACTTTCTCGTTTCACTAACCGATGCTCTACATTTGGAATTTTCGGATTTTTTTTTGTTTGTTTTGTTCAAAATATGTCGATTTGATAATTTTGTTTGGCTAAATGAAGATATCCTGAAGTGGGTTGATCCAGAAAAATGATTTCTACAAACACCAAAACAGTCGGTGTTATACTCGGCACGCATTTTGACAACCAGTTGACATAATCTGAAGATGATTAAAATTAAACCGGGTTTAGTTTTAATTATCTCCAGATGATGCCTGCTTGGTTGGTGAAACATGCATTGAATATAGTACCGAATGTTTTTGGTTTTGTGGAAACTACTTCGAAGATTCCTTGGCTTTGCTATAATTGCTCTTACTAATTCCAGTAATTTAGGAAAAATCTTGTAGCAGATTGAAGCGAGCAATAGTTCAAAAGTTTTTCTGTTAACAGCGTTAAAGTATAAAAGTGCAAATCACTCAAATAATCGAATTAATATGTTCATGTCATTTTTAGAAATCGTTAATCAACAGACCCGCACTAGGAATGTTTCCTGCTATGGACTGGCCGAAAAAATTAGAAAATATTCTTTGCCAGGTAAAATACATGCTTTTTAAGAGGATGATTTCTGTTTTAATTTATGGTTGAAAAAGCATTTTGTCCTGCAAAATATAATGTCATGATGTAGCGTTGGCTCTAAAAATGTATAAAGAACAACTCAGATATTGGTATTTCGGAATTTATGTTCTTCATCAGCGCAGCGCCCAAGAAATAGAATCTTGAATGGGATAGGCATGGAACCAAAATTAACGCGAACATAAGTAGATCTAGATATTTCTTAAATTTCGCCGCGTTGAGAAGAAACAATAGTTTTGAAACTCCTGTATCTGTATCTGAGTAGTTGTTTTTTTTTTTCAGGTATATGACAATAATCCCTTCTTTTTCATAGGTATCTCCTGGACTTCCTAACATAACAACGATGATGTGTGGTTCTTGTTCTAATGAAAACGCCTTCAAAAATATATTTATATCTTATCGTAGAAGACAAAGAGGGGAAGACGTGGATTTTACTGATGTCGAAAAGGAATCGTGTGTAATAAATCAACCTCCTGGTGCACCTAAACTTTCCATATTATCATTCCATGGTGCATTCCACGGTAGAACTCTAGGGGCATTATCAACCACCCATTCTAAGGTAAAACCAGAGTTTAGAATATTTCACAATTTTACCAACAAATAAAAAAATTACCAGCAACTTTGTAAATAATATTCCTATGTGTTTATTTGAAATTAGAAAATATTAATCATATCCATGTCCATTTTTTTTGCAATAGACTTAATTATGGAAAACTCACAAATTTCACCACATATTTAGTATACATGATGAAATTTATGAGTTTTTCATAATTACCTCTGTTGCCACTGAAAATTAACCATTAAAATTGTTTATTTTAATACACTGAACTGATTCTGAATTTTACTGTTCAGTATTCCCTGTACTCTTGACAAAGGCCTAAAAAAGCCGAAACACGTGTAGAGTTTCTAATAAAATATTTTTGAAACATTAAAAAGCAAATTTCCTTCATATATTTAAAATGTTTATTTTAATTTGGAGTTGGACCGTTTTTGAGCCTCCATGTGCTGGACACATTTTTTAAATTTACAAATTAGACAAAACTAAGTTTCATATAGGTATAAGTTAAATCTATTTAGTATTGCAGAATGCAAAAAATAAAATATTAAATTATAGTTAACACGTTTGACATACCGACACCAATCTTTTCAAATAAAATATTGTTAGAAATGAGCCATAAAAATATCATCAATAATATCGTGAAAGGAATATATACTTATACTTAAGAAATTATAAACACTTTTTATTATTTGTCTAATTTTCACTTTATTTGTTATTTTACAACTAGTTTCATGCTATTCGGGCATTTTCAAGTAAACTAAAATATACACAAATTTTACTTTCATTTAAATATAAACTGAACTAAATAGAAGTATGTCACTTTATGGTTGATCATATAATTCAAATTTGTACAGATGTTGTCTTTAAATGGGTTTTTCAAGATAGTAAATTATATTATGGTGTGATTTTTATGAACAGCATTAGGTTATATGAACAAGTTTAATAACGGAGAATTATTTAAATCTATCTGGTCGTTAAATATGTTGTAATTTTTATTCCTATTTAATTTATTAATTTCTAGCACTTCTAATAAATTAAGTTTTTTACTTTTCCCACAAATATGTAATATTTTAGGTTGATGGTCATCAGTTATTGTATGACCAGAATCTGTTAGGTGTTTATAAAAGTTGGAATGTTGTTTTTGTGTGTGAATATGTTCTCTATATCTTACCCCAAATGATCTACCTGTTTGACCTACATATGAGGCGTTACATTCTGGGAAATCTAACCGATATACACCACATTTTTTAGAGTTATCAATATTTTGTTTTGCATTGAAAAGGTATCTGCCTATATCTTTGTTAGAACTAAATGATGTTTTAATATTAAATTTGGAAAAAGTACCTATTGCTAATTAAATAAGGGAGTTGACCTGAATATGGTAATGAAATGTATGTTTAAACTTTTTTCTCGTTAATGGTGGGATAAAGTTCTTTTAAGAGGGAGTTATTTTATTTTTTTGTAGATTAGATTGTTGATTATGTTTTGAGGGTACCCGTTATTAAGTGCTATAAATCTTATTGTGTCTAGTTATTCTTTTAAATCTGTGTCAGATAGAGGTAAGCTGGAGGCTCGGTGTGTCATAGATTAATATGCGGCTAATTTGTGGGAGAGAGGATTATAGGAATTAAAGGGGATAGTGGCGTCTGTAAAAGTTGGTTTGCGGTAAATATTATAAGAAAATGATGTTTTTTGTCTTTTTACATTCGAAGGGGGGTTAGTATCGTTTGATGTGTCGAATATGTTTCGTAATATCCCCACTTTCGAATGTCTTTAATTTCAAATATACTAGAAAAATGCAAAATTATCCCAAAATTAAAAATGAAATACTGCAAACATTCAAGTTGTGTTTAGATCAAAATTATTTTCAATTTAATGAGGACATCTTTATACAAAAAATAGGGCTCCCTGTGGGTTCGCCACTTAGCCCCCTTTTATCCGATATGTTCATGGATAATCTGGAAGAAACTATATTGGATTCTCCACTATCAAAGAAACATATTATCTTTTGGTACAGGTACGTTGTAGACATCGGTTTTAAAGACACAGACAGAGAATTAAAAATACTCCTCGATTTTATCAATAACACACATAATAATACATCTTTTGCCTTAGAAACAGAGAACGATAATAAATCAATAAACTTTCTCGACTTAACTATAAAAAAGACAAAAAACATCATTTTCCTATAATATTTACCGCAAACCAACTTTTACAGATGCCACTATCCCCTTTAATTTCTATAAACCTCTCTCCCACAAATTAGCAGCATATAAATCTATGACACACCGAACCTTCAGCTTACCTCTATCTGAGACAGATTTAAAAGAAGAATTAGACACAATAAGACTTATAGCACATAATAACGGGTACACTCAAAATACAATCAACAATATAATCTACAAAAAACAAAATAAGTCCCTCTAAAGAACTTTATCCCACTATTAACGAGAAAATAGTTCAAACATACATTTCATTACCATATTCAGGTCAACTCTCTTATTCAATTAGCAATACTTTTTCCAAATTTAATATAACATCTTTTAGTCCTAACAAAAATATAGGCAGATATCTTTTTAATGCAAAACAAAAAAACTGATATCTCTAAAAAAATTTGGTGTATATCGGTTAGATTGCCCAGAATGTAACGCCTCATATGTAGGTCAAACAGGTAGATCGTTCGGAGTAAGATATAAAGAACATATTCACACACAAAAACAACATTCCAACTTTTATAAACACCTAACAGATTCTGGTCATACAATAACTGATGACCATCAACCTAAAATATTACATATTTGTGGGAAAAGTAAAATATTTAATTTATTAGAAGTGCTAGAAATTAATAAATTAGATAGGAATAAAAATTACAACATATTATTAAACGTTATTAAACTTATTCAGATAACCTGCTGTTAATAAAAATCACACCATAATATAATTTACTATCTTGAAAAACCCATTTAAAGACAACATCTGTACAAATTTGAATTATATGATCAACCATAAAGTGACATCCTTCTATTTAGTTCAGTTTATATTTAAATGAAAGTAAAATCTGTGTATATTTTAGTTTACTTGAAAATGCCCGAATAGGATGAAACTAGTTGTAAAATAACAAATAAAGTGAAAATTAGACAAGTAATAAAAAGTGTTCATAATTTTTTAAATCAAGATGGATTTTCACACAAGTAACTTCATCTTCAATAAATTACTTAATAAATAAGTTAATTTATGAAACTTCATTTGTAGGCGATCCATAAACTGGATATTCCCGCCTTCGACTGGCCAGTAGCACATTTCCCTAGATACAAATATCCTCTCGATGAGCACTGTAGAGAAAACAAAAAGGAAGATGAAAAATGTTTGGCTGAAGTTGAAGAGCTCATAGAAAAATACAAGAAGAAAGATCGTCCAGTGGCGGGAGTTATAATAGAACCAATCCAGTCTGAAGGTGGTGATCACGAAGCCTCTCCCGAATTCTTTCAATGCTTGCAAAAAATATGTAAGAAAAATGGCGCCGCCCTTTTGATTGATGAGGTACAGACTGGATGTGGGCCAACAGGGAAATTTTGGTGTCATCAACATTTTAATCTAGAGTGCCCTCCAGATGTGGTTACTTTCAGCAAAAAAATGCAAATGGGTGGATATTTCCATACAGAGGAAATGACGTAAGTGTATGTAAAAACATTAAATGTCTAACATGGCGTAAGTCGTTTTAGCATTAGCATCTAGCAAAAACTTGTGAACTATTCATTTTACTATTTTTAATTTTTTAACACTATCGGAATTGACTGACAAGTGTTATGTTAATGTCAAAAATTACACTCTTATTAATAGAAAGATTCAAAATTCATAACAGAAAGTTTTATCTGAAAAATGCAATTTTAGATATATTGACTGTTATAGCATCCACATCTCGAAATTAACAATTTTCGTTATTGGCAATTAAATTTGTATTCATTTCTTTTATTAATGTAACTATCTAACATAACATTGTATACATACCTAGAGTACAAGTGCCATTAAAACGTCAAATTGGTTTTTGTAATTACGACTTCCTGTCATAGTACAGTATAGTTTATTTCAAACTTATTTGCGACATAAAAAACGTCGGATTCTTTGACGGTGGTAAAGGGATCAAAGAAATCGACGTTTTTTATGCTGCAAATAAGTTTGACATAAACTGTATATTCTTCCTCAAGTGTGTAAAAAGTAAATTTATAAATTTAACAACAATATCTTACCTATCCAATGTTATAAACAAAAAAATATATCACAGAACAAGATTACGATTCTTTCTTTTATTTACTACTAATATAAGACTCTGCTTTTATAGTTCCAATGTCTTATCCTAAGAAATATTGTTTATTTTAAATAAGAAGAAAATTAATTTACTTTAAGGTAAACAATAAACTGTTTTTTTTTGTTATTCTGTGTCTGAAAATACTTAAAAATGAATTTTTGCTTTTAATATACAAGTTCTTTAAAAAACATTTTATGCTCTATTTTATTTTTACACACCAAAATTCTTACACAGTTGAATTATATTTATGTATCCGTATCTAACGTTGTTACAACAATTTACAGTATTCTGTTTTCAGGCCTAAACAACCATATAGAGTGTTTAATACCTGGATGGGTGACCCAGGAAAGCTAATACTTTTAGAGAACATTTTATATGTAATAAAGACCCAAAAATTGTTGGAACAAGTCGAGAGAACCGGAAAAAGGCTTAAACGGGGTCTTATTGAAATAGAAAACGAATTTCCATGTATTATTAATTCAGTCAGAGGTCGAGGTACTTTCTTAGCAGTAAATACTCCAAAAACCGAACTTAGGGATGACATTTTGAGGCGAATGAAACAAAAAGGTAAGCAAATTTTATATATTGTCGTATTCATATAAAACACATCTGCATTGTATCTGGTATGATATCGCTTGAGCAGCATGGATTCGTGAAAGGCAGGTCTACAGTCACAAACCTTGTGTGTAAATCCCAGTATATCAGCGCCAAATTAGATCAACAAAGTCAGATAGATGTAATATATACTGACTTCTCCAAAGCATTTGACAGACTTGACCACGGTATTTTATTAACTAAATTTGAGAACCTTGGACTTTCCTGGCCAATAGTTAAATTTCTTAAATCCTATTTGCAAGATAGGTCTCAATTTGTTCAATACCTTGGATACAGGCCTGGCAAATTCCTGCAGAAGTCAGGCGTACCACAAGGTTACACCCGGTATAGCAATAAAGGCAAAAATATAGGGAACTGGTGACGATATGTAGAATACAAGGATCATGGTACACCCCCTTGTACCATGATCCTGTTACACCCGGTATGTCAATATTTTATTCATTTTAGGTGTTCAAAGTGGAGGATGCGGAGTAAGTTCCATACGATTAAGGCCAGCTCTAGTGTTTCAGGAACACCACGCAGACATATTTCTAGATGTTTTTAGGCAAGTTCTACGAGAAACTAAATAAAATTTCATCTGCCATTGTAATAGATACATTCTATGTAATAGGATTACAATTAATGTGTAAGAAATGCAGTAAAAAGTTATATATTTTTCACAATAAAATTAATTACTTTCAACTGTTTTTCAAATAATGTCTTCCAATTGTTGTACAAATTAAATAAATGTTATTTTAAAACTTATAATTAACCTACCTTTATTGTATTTTCTCACAAACCCAGCGCATTTCGTTTCCACCTGACTGTAACAAACATTTTTTCGTATGTAACGCATATCTTTGATTACCCCTGGCGCGTTTTTCCTTTTTTGTTACGCCAATGGCAGCTTTTGCTGGAGCAAATGAAGCCACGTCTAGGGCAGCGATCATATTTCATAGTTCTGGATTTTCATAATTTGTAAGATATCTACCCTTACAGCCAGCCCCTTGTGTTGTATGTATGGAAAACGATATCACAGGTATTTTTTTTTAGAAATTGGTGTAACCCGCTAAAATACGATTTTATATCCACTTCATAGATTCGAAAAGTTTTTAGATATTCCAAAAAGAAATAATCTAAAGAATTTAAATATGGTGAGCGAGGCGGCCAGCTGATAAAACACACTAAAACGGCAAGTGCCACTGTTGATTGATTACTCTTCGGTACACCTAACCCAGTAAGGGGACGAAGCGAGGAGATTAGGCTATGTAGTGTTCACCTTTGTCGGTTTACGCACGTGTTCAGGATTTTCTTTTTTTTTGACAATTTGGAAGACACTGATCAGGAAAGTATCCTGCTTCCAAGCAACAGTTTATAATGTGGATAATAGGTGCGCAAATAATAATAATATCTTGACCAAATCACATATTTTTTTTGGAGTTTTAAGGAAGGGTACTGTAAAATCATTGAAACGGAATATTTTAATACAATTTTATTATTTTAAATAAATGTACAGTATTCTGTATATTTTCCTATTTACCTATATCAGTATATTTTTGTACTAATATAAGTAGTTACAAGGCATTCAACAAATACACATCATATATCCATGTAACAATCATCTCATCGTTATGACGAAATAGTTAACAATATATTTATTATTAAAAAAGTATTAATAAATGGAAAGCATATCATGCACTAAGCATTTTTGCGTTGTTTATTATTTAAATAGTTTCATTTTATTTTGTAATAACATCTATAACTATTGGCAGTTTTTGTGACCTTAAGTTTATAAATATATAAACGCTATATTCATTATAATAAATCGTGATCTTATTACCCTTAATATTTTTTAAAATTTTCTATTATTTTATAAATTCATTAAAGCCCCTATGCATTTCTGGTTCTATGACTAACAATTTCGATACTTCGAATTGAGGTATTTTATCACGTGATGTGTCTGTCAGTTCCTTCATAAAAATGGCTAGTATTACAGACAATAAAAGTATTGTCATTTTCGACAAATAATATACAGTTTGTTTTGACGAAGACACCCCAATAAATACTTGTTTTTAAGCGAATTAGAATTTTTTCCGTAAATATATGATTTGAAAAATTCTATCTAAAAATAATTTACATTTTATTTATCGTAAAAGTGGTCTACTACAATTAAAAATAAATTAGGCATTTTTATTAAGTAATAAAAGTTATTCAGAACCATCTCAAAAAACCAAATCCGAAATTTCATTAATAAATAAAAGCACCATTAGTATTACACAACACATTGAATTTAGCAGACTATGGGTTAACATTTATTCTAATAAACTATCAAAAAATTAAAATGGTTTTGATTCTTTAATTTAGTTGGATTTGAATAAAATTTCGGATTTGACCTTTTTGACGTGATTCTGAACTTTTCTTTACAACATGTTTTGCCAAAAGAATACCCATCAACAATTTTACACACTGTATATATTTTTTTTCCATGAAGCCGTCATTTATTAGGTATGATTCTGAATGATTATGATAGGAATTTAATTCTTTAAAATGTGTCAATTTTAGGCAACTCTCCATGTACATAGTTTTTAATCAACAAAAAACATAAAAAACTACTTAACATTTAATCTAGAGAGTAGATCCAAAACAGTTGAATGTATAAATAATAAGTACCAAAAAAAATTTTTACGAGATATACTGGGTGACCACGAGACCAGGTACGCACCACTTTTTTCTTTATTTTTCAACATAAAAATTTGAAATTAGGGTGCACAATATTTGGAATAAAAATATATTTTTGACCTACCCAAACCAAAAAATACACTTCCGGTTTAACCGGAAGTACTAGTAACTTTTTTATTTTAAATGGCACCCTGTATATTTTTAATCTGATTCGATATACGTTTGAAATATATTTACGATGTTTTTTTAAATCAAAATCAAATCAGAAATGACCTTGAAAATGCAATTGTATGTGATTACTAGGTGGTCATGAATGTTTATAATAGCTAGTAAAAAGCTAGTATTAACCGAAAGGTATTTTTAAACATTTTTCACCCAAAACATGCAGCTTTTTACCTGCAATGTGACGTTTTGTCCTAAAATTATGAAAGGTGCATTATTTTTGAGTAAAAAATGTGTTCAACGATCTTAATATCCTAATATGTTTTCGAGATATTTGAACTTAAATATCAGATTGCAGTAAAAAAATTAAATCAAATTTGAATAAACAACGTAATTTAATTAAAACAATGGGTGTAAGTGAAACACGTTAATCCCCATCAATTTGAGATACACTGTATATTGTAGGCTTTGTTACAATTTAAGAGGGCTAATCGAATCAGTGTTTGAAAGGTAATTTTTCAAAATTTATTTCTTCCATACGGTTTGGTCAAATTACACCAAATTTGGAGGATCAGTAGTAGAAAGTGTACTAGAGGGTACATGTATATCTATTTTAATTAATTTTCACTTTATGTAGGGAAAATTTATACTGTAAATATAAGTGAAATTTGGACGTGATTAGCTCCTGAATTATGATATCAATCGGTAAAATTCAAGGTGAAATTCATACATGTCGTATAGAATGAATCTTCATAATTATGCTCAGCAAGTTTCAAACTTTTATTCCGTACTATTTGGTTAAAATGAATTTTCTAAATAAGTATCTTTGTCACTACAAATATAGCAAGGAAGGGTTACCTCTATCGGGAATCGCACTTCAATGAAGTCGGTGAATAAAACGTCCAGTGAAGGTATAGTCAAGAGCAAAATTATTCAGCGGAGCATGTATAAAAACTTTCTAGAGAGTGACACAGCTATCCGAAGCTTTTTCCTGACTAGGCCCCTTAAGAAGTAGATCTGATTAATTTTTTAAAACGTAGATATTCGCCAACTGAGAAAAACTAAAGGCATGGCCCGGGCAGCAACTTTTTTCGTGATCACCCAGTAGCTGATCAAGCAATTGCGATTCTCAAGGGTATTACGAATTAGAATTCCCTTAAGAAATATAGCAGCATACTGCAGTAATTCCTTTTGATTGCTGCAGTAGAAATGTTAGATTATACACGAGATGTGGACACATCTCGTTCTAATTCATCAAAAGTTTAATCTACCCATATTTTACATTCGAGCCGCCACTAGGTGTAATGATGATGCGTTAAGTTTGTGACTACTCTCCACTTAATTTACGGACAAATTAGTCACTTAGATATTAAAAAATAACCGATATTCGAAATTATTCGACTAAATCAAAAACTGAAGTGTTTTAACAGATCGATATAGTTCATATAGTATCTCATTCTACATCTGTTATTAACTAAAATGTATTGACATTGTCGGATACCAGCATCACTCAAACACAGAATGATGTAATAATTTAAAAACAAATTAAGTTCCTCTTCTTGATAAAAGTTAAAATATAGAGTGGAATGAAAAATAATATTAACTGAAAATTTTTTGTTAATTATTATTTACTAACTTTTACAAATCTTATCACAGATAAGTATAACATATATCTTTTTAAACAATTATTTTCCCGGCTATTTGCCAAAACGCTGAAACTTGTATTACAGAAAAGATAATATGCGCATTATGTTCAGTACAACTGACTCAATAATGTTATTTTTAATTTCAACTATTCTGTCTAGTAAAACCAAAAATAAATAAAACACAAGGTACTCACCAGTTGACACTCACTTTAAAAAACTTTAAAATATCTACCGACACGTGTTTCTGCTTGCCATAGCGTCATCAGGGTAGCCAGCACATTTAAAGAATCCAAAGTAAGGAAACTTGTAAACCTTAATGTAATAAACATTAATGGCTTCAGAGAACAGAATAATTGAAATTATGTAGTGGAAATACCCCTTAGGGTCAATGAAATAATTTAAAAACAAATTAAGTTCCTCTTCTTGATAAAAGTTAAAATATAGAGAGGAATGAAAAATAATATTAACTGAACATTTTTTTGTTAATTATTATTTACTAACATTTACAAATCTTATCACAGATAAGTATAACTAGACAGAATAGTTGAAATTAAAAATAACATTATTGAGTCAGTTGTACTGAACATAATGTGCATATTATCTTTTTTTGTAATCCAAGTTTCAGCGGCAAATAGCCGGGAAAATAATTGTTTAAAAAGGTATATGTTATACTTATCTGTGATAAGATTTGTAAAAGTTAGTAAATAATAATTAACAAAAAATTTTCAGTTAATATTATTTTTCATTCCAGAATGATGTTATTTAACTTTTTGAGCCAACCGTTTACAATAATTACGAACAATTTCATATCTTGATCGGTAAATAAGGCAACGTCAGTTCTAATCAAATTCACATTGTAATTCTTTCAGAACTTTTACTGAATCCCCAAGTGATTTTTAGTAATGCAAATTTAAGACTTCAAAACTCGTGCTCTCTAAATCGGATTCGAAATCTGATTCTTCGTCATTTTCAAATTTATTCCTACTTATCGATGGTAAGTATACGTAGGGTTTGTGCTATTCCTCTGTCAACTGCCATAACATGAGTGAAGCGTCAGTGCCGCCCACTGTGACGACGTTTCGGTCGTTGAACAAGAATCTTGCACAGGCCACAGTTCCACTGTATACTTTCTCTTCGTTGTATTCTGCTTTCGGATTGATACATGGATACCTAAGCACAAAAATAGAGGTAGTGATTTTTGTTTACAAACATTGCAAAAATCAGTAAGTAATTTAAGGAATACATATATAATTAAATTTATTTTTAACATGGTTGTCATCGGCAAATTCTGGATGATGCATCAAAACATAAGCTGAAGAGGAACAATAATTCTGAAACTTCGATGTTCAGAAAAAATATTTCTTGTTTCATTTAAGGTGAAATAATCATAGGTACCTGAACAATCGAATATATCCATCGGTGTCTCCAGAAACCAAAAGATCATGAGCGGCTGACCTACTTGCTGTACTTATTATTGAGGTCATGGGGTAGAAGCGGTTGTTCCACATACCTATAAAAAAAGTTACAATTTTGATATTTCTATATTTATTTTAAATGTATAGAAAAATTTTTATTATTAAATATAAATCTCCTTTAAATACGCCTTTGTAAAATATGTGAAATATATTTTCCGGAAAAATAATGAGAAATATTTGTAATTTTTTTTGCATGCCACATGCTACATTTTTCACTAAAAAAAAATCTTATTATGCATTTGTTCATTGGGAGAAAATATATTGTTATGAGAAAAACTCATCTTGGAATAAATTGGCGCAGTACTTGCACAAATTGATGCTAAATTCAAATCATGCAAAATTTACCCTTCTGGAAATTTTTGTTGGCTACATTTTCTGTCCTGATGTGTATCAAAAGTCTAAAGTCTCTCACATTTTATTATTTCTTACCTGCTACCAAGAATCCGACAGTAGAATTGTGAGTATACCACTTGACATCTTTCATTGCAATAGGGCTCTTTTCAGGAGATAAAGATTTCACATCCCCTGAAAGAAAAATATTTTTAATACTAATAACATTTTACAGCAAACTTTCTTACAAAATGCAAGGTCATATTCGGCAGTGACAGTCTGAAGGAAGTTACTATCCGAACTCCAGTCCATTTGCATGAGCGGTTGCGATCCTCTAATCTTGTTCGACTTTTTGTAGGAAAACCCATCTCTGCTTACTCTGAAGAGATATATGCTACCATTTTGTGATGCTATTGCTATTAATTCTCCAGCTGAAACAAAATATATTTTATCGAATTACAAAAAACAATAAAAGTCCCAGAGCCAACGAATAGAAATGATCCCTATGTATACAAATAACTTCTCTCGAGAAATAAATGAATGGAATGTTTTATATTTTAATGTGTATATGAATACAGTTTAGATAATATATCATTAGTCATTACCACCTAAAACAAGGCCTCAGTACTACGGTGTGACGTCACAACTACTAGTCTAAGCCGAGCCAGCGTAATTTGCCGTGAATACTGCTGTTCGTTGATGAGCAAAATCGGTCCCAATTTTTGAAACGGCAAAAAATGTGACTTTTTTGAAAAAAAGTGACTCTTTTGAAACGTCAAAATGTGACTTTTTTTGAAACGTCAAAAAATTTTACTCTTTTGAAACGTCAAAAATTACTTTTATTAAAAACTCCACCACACGTCGAGTTTTATTATGGTGAGGAAGTTTTGATCCCCAAGTAATTGGCAGCAGTTTTTAGATTTTAATGTCAAAGAAATAAATTAAAAAATCTATACCATATAATAAAATACATTTTAATGAGAAATTTTAAACACAGTTTATGCGGCAGCAAGTCAACAAATAAGGGGTTTTAATATTGGAGTTAACAAACAAGAATTACAGTTGAAAAACATTAAATACTGAAGATTGATGTAAGTCTAACTGGTCATTTAGTAAATAATTGTTAGATTTAAAAATTTTTGTTGATTAATAAATTTAACATAAAAGTTTCTTGTACATGTAGTATTTGAAGATTGCTTAAATTTGGAAAATTGTGATCCAACTAAATGGTTTGAAAAAGTTTGAACTGTTTTTTCAACAACAAAGTAAAATGTATTTTATTATATCGTGAGGATGATATATCAGTTATCACCAAGTAACGGTTTATATATTTTAATTTTTAGAAAATCTGTACATACGTGTACCAATTTTTATTTATATTTACCTACCAAGGTATTAAATTGCAAATTCAACTCAACTCAACTCAACTCAACTCAACTCAACTCAACTCAACTCAACTCAACTCAACTCAACTCAACTCAACTCACTCAACTCAACTCAGTTCAACTCAACTCAGTTCAACTCAACTCAGTTCGAAAATTATGGACAAATAGCTGGTTGAGAAATAATTTTTTTTAAAAATTTTTATAAGGTGTTTTAACGCCTGGGATCCTTTGCAAGTTGATGAAAATTTAAAGGTTCATTACTAACGAGTTTATTTACCATCAGTCTAAACGAAATTATGGTCAAATGGCTAGCTGGATGAACATCAAAGTGTTCGTGCCCTTGCGTACCAACAGGCAGGTATCTATTGACCGAAAGGGTCGTGGTTAGGTTGGGTTGAGTTGGGATGAGTTGGGTTGAGTTGGGTTGACTTGGGTTGAGTTGTGTACGGTTGTGTCGCGTTGGGTCGAGTTGGGTCGAGTTGTGTCAAGTTGTGTGTTGTGTGTTTTGTTGTGTCGTGTGTCGTGTATCGTGTGTCGTGTTTTGTGGGTCGGGTGTTGTGTGTTTCGGGTTGTGTGTTTCGTGCTGGGTGTTGGGTATTGTATGTTGTGTGTTACGTGTTGGGTTTTGTGTGTTGTGTTGTGTGTTATGTATTGTGTGCTTTATGCCTTGTGCTTTGAGACTTGAGCCTAGAGTCTAGAGTCTAGTGGCTAGAGTCTAGAGTCTAGAATCAAGACTCTAGAGTATGAAATCTGGAGTCTTGAGACGTGAGTCGTGAGTATTGAGTCTGGAGTCTGGAGGCTGGCGTCTGGCGTCTGGAATCTGGAGTCTAGATTCTAGGGTCTAGAGTCTAGAGTCTAATAGTAATCTTATTAGAATCTGACTGAAATCTTTTTTAGAATCTTATAGTAATCGTGTTAGAATCTGATTAAAATCTCATTAGAACCTTAGTAAAATCTTATTAGAATCTGATTAAAATCTTATTATAATCTAATTAAAATCTGATTAAAAAGAGCTAATAGAATATTTTCTTATTGTTAATTAAATTTATTAGGAGTGAAAGGTTAATTGTTTTTAAATACATTTTTTCTAAAAAAAACTAGTTCTTTTAGAAAAAAAATAATTTAAAAAAAATTAATTAAAATATATAATAATATTAATATTTTAAGGGATAACCTATAAAACAAATTTTTAAAATTTACATATTTATAGGGTCTGAAATTTTCAAAATGTGATAATAAAATTATTAAAAAATTTTGATTTTAAATATATTTTAAAAATAAAAATTTTAATATAAAAAACATTATAAAATGATCACTTCTCATCACTACTTATTTCTTCTCATCACTTCCCACAAACTCTTCATCACTACTCATCACTTCTCATCGCTACTCATCACTACGCATCACGTCTTATCACTACCCATCACTACTCATAACTTCTCAACAATTCTCGTCACTACTCATCGCTACTCATCACTATTCATCACGTTGCATCACTTCTCCACACTGCCCATCACTACTCATCACTCCTCATTACTTCTCATCACTACACACTCTATTATACTCTACTTCAACACAACACAACACAACACAACACAACACAACACAACACAACACAACACAACACAACACAAAACAAAACAAAACAAAACACAAACACAAATTCAAACCCAAGCCAAGCACAAGGACAAACCCAAACAGAAACACAAACACAAACCCAAACTCAAACACAAACCCACACAGAAACACAAACACAAACACTAGAGCCTAGAGTCTGGAATCAAGAGTCTAGACCCTTGAGTTTAGACTGTAGATTCTAGACTCCAGACTGTAGACTATAGACTATAGACTATAGACTATAGACTAGACTATAGACCATAGACCATAGACCATAGACCATAGACCATAGACTCCAGACCCCAGACCCCAGACTAGACTCTAGACTCTAGACTCTAGACTCTAGACTCCAGACTCCAGACTCCAGACTCCAGACTCCAGACTCCAGACTCCAGACTCCACACTCTAGACTCTAGACTCTAGACTCTAGACTCTAGACTCCAGACTCCAGACTCTAGACTCTAGACTCTAGACTCTAGACTCTAGACTCTAGACTCTAGACTCCAGACTCCAGACTCGAGACTCGAGACTCGAGACTCTAGACTCTAGACTCTAGTCTCCAGACTGTAGACTCTAGTCTCCAGACTGTAGACTCTAGTCTCCAGACTGTAGACTCCAGACTATAGATTCCAGACTCAATACGCTAGAGTCCAGACTCCAGACTCCAGACTCGAGTCTCCAGACTCTAGACTCTAGACTCTACTCTACGATACGCGACTCTACTCTACGCTACAGTACGATACGGTACGATACGTTACTCCACTCTACCCTACTCTACACTACCCTACCCTACTCTACACTACCCTACCCTACTCTACTCTACTCTACTGAACTCTACCCAACTCTACCCAACTCTACCCAACTCTACCCAACTCTACCCAACGTTACCCAACCCTACAAAAATCCAATCTGTAGCATTTCCTCAACTTCTAAGGCTGAATTATTCCAAATAAATATTGTAGTGATTATCAGATTGACATATTCTCCGAGTTTAAAGGGATTTAGATATAGAAAATCATTTCTTACGTATTAAAAAGATTATAACGATCACATTTATTTTATACTCACATGGATTGAACAACACACAATTCAAGGGAGAACCACATACTCTAATTGTGTTAACTACAACTCCAGTCTCTGAATTTATTATTATTAAATGTCCTTCTGTACTTCCAACTGCTAAAGCCACTCCAAATGGATGAAAACTTAACGATATACATTCAAATGAAACCTACAAATATATATACCTAAATATTAATAAATTAATTCCAATTTGTACAGTATAATTGAGGTTTACCTGGGTCACCCATATTAATTTGTTTTTCCTCCATAAAGCTATGTTTTTATCGTGTCCTGCAGTTGCGAAAACTTCGTCGTCGGGATGTACCGCAAGACCCCAGAGCTGCCGGCCATGACCAAACACCACCTAAAATAGGATTTTTTTTTATAATCTTTTTCCATTGTGCGACACACTTGACTGGTGGGCGTTACAACACATAACACACATGCTGCTTGATCTTTATTTGCGAATGGTGTGATATTGTGGTCAAGTGACATAGATGAGAGATTAGGGTTGCCAAGCAATCTAATTTGTAAGAGGACATTTCTAAGCTTAAGTTTAGTTAGTTTGTGCATATTTCAAATAAAATACAAACGTAGAATTGGAAAAGCAAAAACAAACATAAAATTGGAAAAACAAGAAGACAAACATGATTCTACAAAGAAAAGCATTGGTTAACATTTCATCTCTTCTTAGCCTGCCGAGAATACAAATTACCCAAGCTCGAGTAAATTTTTCTGTAAGTTGTCTTTACCTGCCCGTTGCATAATTTTTGACATTGGTGTTACAAATTAATATAAAAGTAAGACAAAAGATAAAATTTGTCTGTCCCTTTCAAAAAAGGAGAACGCTTGGCAACCCAATGAGATATTATTTTGTTGCATTAATTGTTATTTGAAATATTTTGGGTTATTTCAATATTATCCGATTAAGAAATTACATATTTCCTTTTCAAATTCCGATATTTTGCATAACATCCAATTTCCGGTGAGAAACTAAACTTTGCAGGGTTGGCAAGAACCTAAGAATCCAATTTCGTCGGGCAGCTGTCAGATTTTTCAATTACTCAAGCGACAAAAATCTTATAATTTGCAAGTTTGAAATTTTACGTTTTTGAGCATACAACTGGAACCACCTAAAATTTTCTAAATATTTCTTCGGCATCAATTAAACATTTAAAGAACTCTTCAATGGTATATCACTTAACACTGTGCGGTAAAAAAAAATGGGTCAAAATTTTGAGGCGTATTCAGTTTGAGTGAAATAATTTTGCCGACATATAAAATCAATTGAAATGCTAAATACATCGCTTTTTACTGCAACACGGCATCTGTAATTGATCTCGAGAATAGCTCATGTTTAATAGACATCTGCTGTTCATTCTTCACTACAAAAAGAAGGCAAAAGAGTGCTTATTTGAGTTTCCACTTCATTGACAAAAGATCTTGTTTTCTCTGGAGTCACTTTTGAGAATTCTATTAAAATGGGCCTACAGTATCGAACAGAGAACGGGGTTGGATTTTTCCCAACGACGTTTTTTGTGACTTCATACAATTTGTAGTGGAACCAAGGATGTTACAAACAAGTTAGTATCGGATATTAAGTCACTTTCACCAGACAGTATTTGCTTGTACTCACTTTGTCCCGAAGATCCATCACAACCCCATTTACTGTATAATATTAATTGTGAAAAGTTGGCCACATTCACAGAATCGATTTTGATTATTCTCTTACATGTGTGATCTAGAAGAGACTGCAAACTTACTTTAGCACCAATTTCAGTTATTTGCATGTGCTCTGGATAACATTCTCGCTTTGCTTCTGTAAGTTTGGTATATGATGGGAGTACAGTACAGTCTTTATCTTGTAGGTATGTATATTGGTTTTTCGTTAAATCTAAATCAATAAAAAGAGCCAAGGCATCTTGATTTGTGAAAGCCTCAACAGAAGTATGTCTTAATAATGTGTGGATAAAAGCCTTCCTTTCTTCTGATGCAGAACGTAGTTCCTGTATAATTTCTGATTCCCATGTCTCACCAATTGAAAGTAATCCCTGAGTATATGAATGATAAATCTGATCAAGTCCAGAGTCTCGAAATAGTTTTATTGTTTTTCGTTTCTGTGTCCTCTGCGGATTCGTTAAATGACTTACATGGTCTCCCTCGTGGATTTTCAGATAAGGACGTCGATGGTTCTTCGTCTTCTTGGAATGGTACAAAAAATTCGCCATCTAACTATTTCTCGTTGCTGCGTAAGAATACATCCCATTTTCTTCCGGCTGTATTCCAGCGTATCTTAAATTCGGGCAATAAGTGTTTCTGAATTTTGATGATAACACATTGCAACTGCTCTTCAGAAAGATTGAAATACTCCTTAACATACCGTTCTGCTGTTGATATATGTTTTCCGTGCTCTATAAAAGCGTCACATATGTTACGTTTAGTAATTTTGAAATTGTTCATTGTTTACTGTCGTAGGTACAGCTGACAGCGGCAAATTATTGATTACTATTAATTAATGCTGCTTGTATACATTAATAATAACCTAAAATTTTAACAAATCCAAGTTTATATACTTTCCTAAGGACAATGGTAACCGCAGAATACACATCTCGTGTATAGGTGAAGAAAAAATATTTTCTCTTTGGTTTATTTTTCATGGCCAAAAATATTTTTTTTCAAATTATATGGTAAACCATTTTTATCGATATACCACTTTGTTTAATAAGTTTAACAACTACAAATATTTATTTGATTTTATCTAACCGCAAGTCACTCGTAAACATATTTTGTCAAATGTGGAATATAGTGGTGCTACTAAAAAAAAATCAGATGGGACCGTCCCTATATATGATTTCTAAAATCCAGGCATTCAGTGAAATGCTATGCTCTGATTTCTTGCAATTCCATAATGTATATGTATTCTTTATAATGCCGTATTTTGCAAATTCATAATTCTTACGGAACGAGTATTGCAGATTTTTAAGTGTTCGGCGTGCGCTTCTTTGTATATTTTGTTGATTTGCAAGAGAAGCGCAAAAAATCCGCAAGATTTCTTTTTGGATCTTATACAGGATCGTTTTAATTGCTAGATGGTGAAAAAACGCTTACCCGGGCGAACCCTACTAACAGTTAAAATTTTTCTTTAAGTTGAGAAAATCATTCCAGTAACATGAGACTTTTATCATTTTTTTATTGTAGTAAGGGATAAGCAATATACAAATATTTTTTATGTTTTGAATACTAGAAGAACTGCTCTTTAAAACGGTGTATAACACATTGCACTTTATTTAATTTTTTAAGCACGAAATTGTTTATTTAAAATAAGCATCAAAACAACACATCTAAATCTCTCCATATTCCTACTTTTGAAGTCTGCTAACTGAACCCAGTCAACATTTAAATAAATTGCCGAACTGAATTATAAAAGTTTGATGTATTAGTTATAAGAAAATTGAAGTTTGTGTTCCTTATTCGGTTTTTGGTATTTTTGAGACGGCGCCTCCACCATTGGGCCATAGTGCGACGGCCTTGAAATGCATAGAGCCGTATGGAACTGCATCTGTATTTGTTAGATATATGCAGATAGTTTTTTGTACAGATCTGATCAATGACTTTATATGTGGCATAGAGTTATAGTTAAATCGACATAGGTACTTGAAATGTGTATTTTGTCATCACACTGTTGCATATTTTTCTTATCTGTTTACAACGACAAATGCTTTATTATTAACAAAGTTTATGCATTTTATTTATATTTACCAATTTTTCTTTTCTTTCCTGCAAAACAGGTGACGGCCGGAACAAACGCTGTGAATATCCATGTTGAATATCACTGTGATTGTCAAATAATTTCTATAAGATGCATAAACCAGTTCTATCAAGCGACAAAATGCGTATCTTACGAGAAGAACTAGAGTAATGATCTTCATAGATATGAAACCAATGAATTTTCTTGTCTTAACAATGTAATATAAAAAAGAAAATTTAAAATGTATCTATTTATATGCAACATAAGATTTATGAGCTAGCGATCTTGCACTCCATTTATTTTGGGAGCGCAAACATCAAAACACTAAGGATAATAATAATAAAGGCACTTTTTGTTTGTTGGATAAAAATCTAAAACATATTACATGCGAAAGTATTGAAGTTAATAAGGACACATTCAAACAGTCTGGACCTGTCGCTCTAAAAATGAACGGTGTTGGATGCGCCTACCAGTTTTTTGTCACTGGATTTTTACTTAATTCGTGGCAAAATGTAGGTAATGAAAGAAAAATGAATTCCGTCCGTTTACATATAATACCACATTCACCGGCTTGAAAATCTAAACGTTTGAGTATATTTTTAGGACATGGTATTACTGATCTTAAGCTGCGTATAGACTTGGCGAACCGAGCTTTGTACGTAACATGTAATGTAGCTCGTTGCAATTTGTATCTCACGATCACGCCACGTGCCTCTTGGGAGCCGTAGGATCTGACACATGTCCAACGAAAAAGCTTTGATTTTAGGCAGTAGTGCCATTTTAATTATTACAAATATTCTTAAAAAAAACACGAATTTTATTAGTTGATTGTTCAGTTATATGGGGTTATCATAAAGTAAGGGGTCTATTTTAAATTCTTATATAGTTTTAAGAAATTATGCTAGTAGCAGAAAGTAATCAGAATCTAGTTGCCTCAATAATTGGATTTTAGTGTATCTATGGAAAACAAAAGAATTGTCGTGACAACTATTGATACAAGTGTCAAACGAAATAATCGTAATTTAGAGAATTGTTCTCAAAATAAAACTCGCGTAACGTAAATTGTAACAATTTCAATATGGATCTGCAAACAAGAATTGGTTTAGTGCAATGTTATTATGAAGGCGGTAAAAATTACACTACTGGATTACGAAGATTTCGTACGAAAATGGGTTTGAGAGCAGGGCCGTGCAAAATGAAGGCGTATCGTAATTTGATTAGCAAATTTGAAAGAACAGGGTCTGTAACAGACCTTCCGAGCTCAGGAAGACCTATGATTAGTGATATCCAAGTTGCAGAAGTTCTTCAGGAAAATCAAAACGTAGCCAATACTAATCCGCTAGCAATCAGTAGTGTGAATGCGATATCAAAACGATTACAAATGCCATACACCACGGTTTGGAAAATTTTACGGAAAATCCTAAAAATGTATCCCTATAAACTGCAACTGCTGTTTGACTTAAAGGACGCAGATTTTGCTCTCAGGTACGATTTTTCGTTACACGTATTGGCTCAGATTGAAATTGAACCCGAATGGTTATCCCGTATTTTATGGACAGATGAGGCCCATTTCTCTTAATGGTGGAATTAATACTCAAAATTGTCGATTATGGTCAACAGAAAATCCACATGAAATCGTTCAGCAAGGCCTTCATAACAAAAAAGTCACCGTGCGGTTTCACAGCTAATTTCATCATTGGTCCATACTTTTTCGAGAAAATACATAATGGAGAGGCCGTATCTGTAACTGTTACTGGTGAATGATACCTGCAAATGTTGAGATATTATGCAATTCCACAGTTGCAAAACGAGCACGAAGGAATTGAAAACATGATTTTTATGGAGGATGGAGCACCTCCGCACATTTACCGACCAGTTAAAGAATTGTTAACTGCGGTTTTTCAAGATCGTGTTATAAGCGGACATTTTGCAAATTCATGGCCACCAAGATCGCCTGATATTAACCCAGCGGATTACTGGCTGTGGGGTTATTTAAAAAATTTGGTGTTTAGAACACGGCCAACAACGCTGGAGAAATTAAAGGACAGTATTAGAGAGCAAATTCGTGCAATTCAACCAGAAATGTTGAATGGTGCTGTATATAATTTGGAGGAACGGTTGGTAATTTTACAACAACAAAATGGAGGTCGTATCGAGCATTTGCGATAACTAGTGTTTGACATCAGAAATCCCATTATGTAAGCAACTAGATTCCATTTACTTTTTTGTTATTAATTTGATTTGTTAAGAATATATAATAAGTTGAAATTTATCCCTTACTTTATAATCACTTCATATATTAACCACCTTAATTTATATTAATTTCATATATGATTTATACGTTTTGTATATGTACATCATACATTTCTGGCCTTGTAGTTGGAATGTAAATTATGTTGGGCATTTGCATGTAGAATAAAATAAAAAGAATAAAAATATAGAATCTATACACGTTGGAAATGTAGTTTTAATATATCAAAACAAAATAAAAAATAAAAACATAATGCACTATTTTGGTTAATGTTTCAACGATTCACATAAGTGCTTTAATATGTTTTTGAGTTAGGCATGTTTATTCTTTTCGACGTTACACAACATTGTTCGACAAGAAAGCCAAGGCTTTGGTTTTAGACAGTAATGCCTTTTAATTATTGCTAATATGCTTAAAAAAACAACGAAGGTCTCGACGATGGTGGCGTACTGAACTAATGAAAAATTAAATCGGTTTGGACATACTGGGCAGATTTGAAATTCCAGCATATTAGCGGCCAATACAAAAATTTCACGAGATGTCTCCTAGAGATTTCGAAAATTGAACCGATAATCTCCAAACAAGAAACATGTTTTCTATTCAATTCAAGAGAGATTAGTATTCACTACTACTAGTAGTAGTAGACTCGCAAAGTCTATACGCAGCTTTATTCATTGACGGAAGTTTGGATGGTACATAATGTAGCTGAATAACCTCGAGGATATAAGCGGACTTTTTGGAGAATTAGCAAGATGAAGAGATATTCCAATAGTTGAGTAACAATTGCGTTACCAACAAGATTAATACGGCAAAAGTGAGATGACTTAATTGGGCAGTCAGTCAACAAAAGGTACGTGTACATAACAATTTCAGATTTTCAATTTAGGGTGGCTGAGGGAGAGAGGATGAGTTGTATCGCAATAATAAATATGACAAGATTAGTGTCTTAGCGTAACAAACAAGACACCGAAACATTCCAAGTGAACACAGTATCACGAAACTACAAAGTTTTTTTCCTTAGTTTTTAAAAAATTTCACTGAGTAAACAACGTTGTATTTAAAGTTAAACACTTTTTCACAATTTTTATTTTCTATGCACATCGTTATTCTAGTTCCTCAAGTATCACAACATCCCAACAACATCGCAAACTTAAATAATGTCTCAGAAAATAATATTATTAAAATATTTACGGGATCATATGTAACAATAATTTGTGTTATATCACAGTTTTTAATTATTCATATGATATGAATCACGTAAAAATATTCCAGAAGTTTTAGAAACTTGTGTTTGGACACAATAAAATTTGTTGTTTTTTACGTGAGGTGAAACTCTAGTATTATATAAATATACAGTACTTTCATTTCAAAACTAGCCACCTATAATAACTCTAGATCTGAAATAGACATGATTAAAAAAAAACGTCGATTTAGTATTCAAGAGGAAATTCGGAACCTCTGTTGGTTGTAGTTAAAAAATATTTGTTTCAGCTATCAATAAACCTTTTTCTTAAACGGGTTTGCAACAAACATAATTGTAAGTACCAGAACAATAAAAATCCACTTATGGTGGTTTATGTTGATGTATGTTTCGGAAGGACCTTACACAGTTTCTCGAGATCAGTGCATAGGTTGGTATTCTTGAGGACCTCAATCGGGCCCATTTGCATTGAGCAAAACTTGACCAAGCAACTATATTTATAACTCTTGGAGAATGAGATAAACCCACTCATTATCCAGTCGCTAGAAAATAGGATGACGAAGAATGAAACATGTTGCTCGATAATCATAATTTACATTTATAATAAGACAGAGCCCTCCTCATTATGCCGTTCCTGTGGGAATAAATGGATGAAAAATTTCCTGGGAGATGAATTGGAAGGAGAGCTGTTCAAAAATGGCTAGCAAAATCTCCAGATTTAACGCCGCTCGATTTATTTCTCTGGGCTTATTTAAAACCGCAAAATATCTTCAGTAGATATTTATGATCTCAGGGCTACGATAATATCAAAAATGTTGACAGATTTCCCGAGAAACATTTAAGAAAGTCCCGCAAAAATTGTAAAATAGGCTTTATTATTGTTTAGCAAATAGTGGAGCACATTTTGAACATTTGATAAAATAATATTGTAACAATTGCCTAACGTAACAACAAAAATTTATTAAATTTATAATTTTTTCTGAATCTGGTTTATTCTCGATGTATCACATATTAATCTTTTTCTTTAACGGCTGCAATCTGGCAGTGCTGATGGGATAGAATTCCAAGCGATAACGTTACAAATACAAACGCGGTTGTCAGCAATTTTTGGTCCATGATGGACGCGGTAAAGTAAGAGGAGAGACCGCAAAGGGTCGTGAGTGAGCTGAGCTCGAGAGCACACAAAAAATTTATAAAACTGTAAGTAACCGTGGTTATAAAAATAAAACAAAACTATATTTTAAAAGTTCGCGCATAAAACGTCTCGCTGTGGTTGTTAGCTAGTAAAACGATAACAAGTATCAAGTGTGGTGAATTTGAAAAAAGTAAAGACGATACATGAAAAGGGAATAAAACTCTCGTATTTGTAAAGATAAGTTTGAGCAGCTGGAAACCATCCCTGATTATGAATATTTCTGCTAGGCATTTGAAGATAAGTAATTGTTTCACTTACCCCCCTAACTATATTTTGTTTTCTCGATTATAGTAAAAACTTTTCTATTTTTGTTTGTTGTTGGTTTTAAACAAAAAAATAAATAATATTTATACTAAATAATTGTATTCATTTCCAACTAGTCTATTTCTCCATAGAAACCCGAGGAAAAACACCTGTTTAATTTTTCGGGATACGAATCTGTTTTTTGCCGACTCGTAGGCCACTCTACCCGAACCCCTAAGGCCGTGGTCGAGGGGGTTTGTAACAATATTCTGCATACGTAAGTGTAATATTGTTATTCATTAAATGATCCGTTTCTGGCTCTATCTCAGAAATGGATGAATCGATGTAATTTTTTTTCTAGAATGAGAGACTTTTTTATTCCCTTTAAGATAATGTGTCATATAATAGGGGATGCCAGTTGTAATTTCAAAGTTGGAGTGGGATATAAAATTTAAACAAAAATGGTTTCGTCTGCATGTCTCCTTAAAAACTAGGTTAGTTTCGAAATGAAGGCACTGTTTATTTTTAATTTTCTTACATAATTTTTTTTTAAGGAATCCATTAACTAACGAACGAAGTATAACTGAGTGGAAACGCTAAGCAATATACTCAATTTCCTGGTGTAACGAGGGGAAAAAGAAGAGACGAGCAAGGTGAAATAATTAAGTCATGTATAAGGTCTGCAAAAATACATCCGGTAAATAAATGTCCAGCATATAGCAAGTGAAAGTTAATAAACAATTTTGCCAAAGCGTGTCGCATGAAGAAAAAGTAAGTACTGTTGAAGAAAAGGAAATTAATGCAGTAGTTGAGATAAAAGAAACAGAAGTCAACATAAATGATGAAAAGAAGGTACGAAAAGATCATGTGCTTTATATAGGTGAAATTAATAATAGTAATAATCAGGATAAATCTTAGAAGACAAATCTAGAAATCAATAATCAGAAGTTAGAATTTAAAATAAAAGGTGTTTGAATAAAAATGCAAAATTTTAATTACGCGCCAGTTTGGCTCTCATGATGTCACAAGATTATGTCATGCCAGATCGATAGAAGACAGATGGGAGTTAGTAAACATGGAGCATTACACAATAGCACAACGCGTCTTGATTGTTAAACATTATTATCAAAATGATGAAAGTCTGATTGCCACGATTCATAAAGTGCCTCCAATTTTCGGTCGAAATAAGTTCCTCATTCATGTGAAAATGATAATCGAAAAATTCGAAAGTACTGGTTTGGTTAGTGACGTGAAACACACGACACGAGATCGTAGAGGTCGTTCAGAACAAAACGTCACGGCACTCAATAAAAATAAGTTGTAGAAGAAGTAAGCTCGATTACGATGTGAAATCCAAATACGAATGATTATCTCTGGTCTGATCAATTTAAGGATATTTCATATTCATACCGAAAGTACAAGTTGGTAAAAAACCAGACGATACTATATAGCTAGACGTCCTTCTTGAACATTTGTCATTTTTTAATGCTTAATATACAATGACCTGAATTCTTGCCTTCTTGTTCAAGAATAGGATCCGGTTCCAGTGTCGTAGTTAGATTAATACCAGTAGAGCTCTAGCTTTCATGGTCATGAATAGGACTCCACCGAGGTATCGTGAAAAAACACGAGCAAGATTCTAGCATTTTTGTTCAAAAACAGAATCTGACGAAATGTTGAAGGATATATGTACCGTTCGTCTGAAACATGAACCTACTAAACCCTAATGAAGGAACATAAGGACCAACCTAAGGATAACACAATTGAGATTAGAAAATCTCATCAACAATTTGTCCCTTGATTGTTATCCTGCCGTAGTATCACTTATACACCGCAACCACTTGCACATGGACATTGTTGCGCCAACCAAGAGTAAATAAAGTTGAAATTTCGAGTAATTTTAACATAGGCATAGGTAACAAATCTGGTTGCGAACCGAGGATCATTTTCGGTTGATAAGTTGATCATTTCTATGAAACCGGCAACCATAAAAACATACCCCTGGACATACCGTATCTTCACTGCAGCTGCCCAACTTCTGTCATACCGCGAATAGAATAAATTGGTATTCCTACACTTTAAAACAGGAACTGACATTCGAGGCCGTACTTCAAAACAAAACAAGAAAGAAAAAGCGTCACACGTCATATACGAGTTGGTGGAACAAAATATGTAGAGGCCACTAGATGTAACGATTTTCCTGAAATTGTATAGAACTGAACAAATTACTCTAATTTGAAAGAAAAATAACGAAAATTGTTTTGAAAATTTAGTATTTTTATTTTCACTATTCTTTGCGTGTTAGTTCAAATTGATAAAAATTCACAGGTGAATTCTCAATTCTTCTGAATATTCTAGTAAGTTGATAATTTTGCATCTGCAAATAATATCCAGGAAACTGAAAGCTCATTTAGCGTTCCCACTCCGTAGAAGATAACAAAAGTATGTAAAAGGGAAATATTAAGACTGTAAATTTTTATTGTAAACAAAAGTTTCTTCAGGGTGTGTTCATGCTTGACAGTATAGCAACGAAATCCAGTTGTGATGCTAACCTGTTTCAAATTTGGTTGAGCACTGTATTTCGTACGAGAAATGAATTTGCTATTTTCCCTCTCCAACCCACCTCTTAAAACTTCTTGATATGTGTGTGTCTCGCACTTCTGTTAAATAAAAAACTTTTGATACAACATTTGTAATATATTAGTACTAACCTGGTTGAATCTCCTTTGCAAGGATCCCTCCAAAATATTATTTTTCGTCGTTCCTACGTAAATATTTCCATCGTTCCTACCCGGCCTCTGAGGATAAATCGACCTAACACCACCAAAGGTATCGGGAAGCTAAAATAAACCAAAACATGTCCCTAGTTTATTAACACTAGTTTCTGGCAATGCGCTCAAGATATAAATTCTTACCTTCGTGTCTGTAATTTTTTTTATAATTTTGTAAGGAATCCCACGCTGCTATCCTCCTGTCCTTTTCTCCACCTGACAACAAGGTCCCTTCCGACAACATTATTAAAGAACTGACTCCTTTATTATGAGCTTCGTATTCCATTCTTACAAAATAGGCACCATCGGCATCGACGCTGTATATAGTTATAAAACCGTCGCTATCGGCAGTTATAACGTCACCGTCTTGCTCAAACTGCAGAGAGGTTACTAACGTCCTTGAAGGCTAGAAGAAAAATATTTATTGTAAAATTATGTGTATGTAATAGTGAGCCCAGTAAAGACACTTTCCGGGTTTGTGGTATACAATATTTTTCTGTAACCGTTCTTGCCAGTTTCAAAAAAATTTTAACATAAAATCTTTTACAGACAAAATTCATAAAAATCAACTGACAGATGCCAAGCGCTTATCAAATCACTGACAAGGGATCGGTACCCCTAATAGCACAACGTAGTCCTATGGACATCCGATGAACGTCCTCAGCGGATATTATAGATAATTCAGGACGTCCCATGGACAGCCTTTTTTAGTCCAAAGGACATCTTATGGACGTCCTTGAGATACCCAAATGTCACAACTTTGAACCATATTTGGACGTCCATACGGAACATCCGAAGGACGTCTATAATGGGACATTATTTGGATATCTTTTTAATACCCCATAATACCCATATTAGTTTATTTTTCTTTCTTGGGTCTCACTATCACATAAATCATTTTTCCAAACTTAACGATTATCTAAAAAAAAAACAGTTATCCAGTTATGACATTGGAAAAATAAGCCTCAGCGCTTGTGACTACATCAAAGAATTATTCAGAGGGTGTCTTTTGACAACTAGAACCACACAAAATACTTATTTTTGCTGTATCACACTGGGTAACTGTCTTTTTTAGATAATCAACCTTAGAATTATTCGTGGGTAGCAAGCCCCAAGAAATATTAAGAGAATGCTACAAATAACATGTTAATGCCCCAGAATAAATCACATTAAATTTGTATTATTGTCTACTTCTATTATGCTGTCGACTTCAAAACGTTAGTAACTTAGTAGTCTTTTAGATGTCGAGTTAACCCAGCGTTAAAGAATGTACTTACGGTAATATTCTATATTATATTTCACAAAATCAAAATAACTATACAAACTACACCAAAAGCGAAGCAAAATCTAGCAAATAAACTGCCAAAATCATCTATCACTTTTTCCAGAAGGACGCTTACTTAGCATTGTTGCCAAATCAAATACCTTCATTTCCCACCGCGGCATAATTTTTGTTCATAAGATAATAATTGTAACTGTAACATCTCTTTGTAAAAAAAAATAATAGTAAATGACGATAATACCTGATACACACGATTTTATTTAGTTGTTTAGATATTATCTGTTGAATGTTGAAATCAATTGTTAAAAATTTTTTATTTTTCCACTTGGCAACATGGAACATGTACCATTCCACTCGCGCGAATTTTGAATTGCATTTGTAGCTTTCACATCATATATTAATATTATTCATTTTACGTGCATAACACACGAAGTATGCTTAATACTTTAATACAATACAATACTGTTATTATGTTATTTTTATAATCCAGATATGATTTATAGATGTTTTTACTTTTTCACTTTTTATGTAATAAATTTAATTTTTGAATTTATTGTTATCATTATGAATACATAGGACCCGCCCATATACCAACTCACAAGAAAACATAACAAACCTAAAAAATATTTTTTTAGGAACTTGAACCAGAATATCACCACCTAGTGGAAATAATTTGAAAACAATTTACTTAGTTAAATCAATCAAATCACGCTATCCCTGCAAAAAATCTATAAAACGTGAGTGTTCATCTATTCGCAAAATGAACATTTTCTACACAATTTCAAAATGTGTTCAAACAGCAACGTCCGTCAGACGTCCATTTAAAGTGCTTTGAAGTTGGTATATTAAATGTCCAAACATGGACGGCCATCGGACATCCATTTTATGTCCTTGGAAGTTTGTACATTTAATGGTCAGATACGGACGTCCTTTGGATGTCCATTTTATGTCCATAGACGTCTGTACATAAAATGGACCTAGAATGGACGTCCCTAGGACGTTGTGTGCTATTAGGGAGATTTTACTGAATTATGTCATTTTATTATCATCTGTGTTGTTATAATATACAGTGTCCGTAATGTATGAAATAAATTTATTATTTCTTAAACCAAAAATATTTAGAAGAAATGCTTGGACATGTCGATTTTTAACATCACTCTTTCCGCTATGACGTCACCGATATTATTTTGAATGAAACACCCTGTATATTTCGCCATTTTTGGATTCTGCTTCAACAGCTGATTCCAAAAATGTATACACTTTAACCTTTAGATGACCTCACAGAAAATAATCTAATGGATTAAAGTCCAGTGACCTTGGTGGCCATTCGATGAGTCCACATCTACTAATCCACGTGTTCAGAAATATTTGATCAAGATACCTTCGAACGTCTGCTGCATAATGGGGAAGCGTACCATCCTCCTGATACCACAGGCTTTCGTCAACATTTCCAGGATTAATTCTACTGGGAAATAAATTTAATAACGTTGGGTTAAGATAGCCCATTAAAAATTGTATATGCCGATGCGTTTACAGTTCCATCGAAAAAATAGGGTCCAATGATTTCTTACAATTCCCGCCCACAAATTTACCTTTTGTGGATACTTTGTGCGCTGCTCCCGCATCCATCGATGGTATTTCCTTGCCCAGTATTTACAATTCTGACGATTTATTTCACCACTTAATTTGAAACTGCATTCATAGGAGAATATAAAATTTGTTATCAGAAGAGGATCACCATTGCACACATTCATCATTGTTTCACAAATTTGTTTCCTCCGATCTGGATCATCATCACTTCGTTCTTGCACAAGCTGAACCTTAAAGGCATGCCATTTTTCTAATTTTAATACTGTATGTGCTTACGTTTTAGTAACATCATAATCGCGACTAACCTGGCGAATGCTGGTATGTGGATTTTCTTCAACAGCTAATAAAATATTTAATTTTGTATCCTCATCAACACCTGGGCGATTTGTTTTGGATAAATCTTCCACCGTACCAGTCTCTCTAAATTTTCCTTCAATTTTACTAACTGTCGATTGAGTTATGGATCGTTCTGGATATTTAGTATTAAATAAATTACTTCTTGTTCATTTCGCATCTAACACCATACCCAGTCATCGTAAGAATTTCTATTCTCTGCTTTATAGATACACTCATGTTATAAATTAAAAAAAATCGACAACAATTATTGAGAAACCACTATTGGGGTAATGTATTATTAAGTGATTCACTGTCAAAGACGATAATGATAATACAGAAAAACAAACAAAAACTAGCCTTCTTCAAAAATTAATAAAAAACGTTATTAAATATGATTTGAATGAAACAACTACTCAGCGGGCAAATACCCCGACCTGCATTGGATTATACCTTCAAATCATGATGGATCGGTAGTTAATATCATTTGTCAATTCCTACCCAGACATAAACCGGTTTCGAACTTATTAGTTCTCCTCAGTATGCCATAGGTTATGGAACAGACAAATGATAGTGGCCAATCTACTAGTCATATACTGACTAAGGTAAATTGAGTAGTGGTGAGAGGTATGTGAAACTTCTCATATGGTCCAAATACTACTATCCGATTTGAAGGTATAATCCAATGCAAGTCGGGGTATTTGCCCGCTGAGTAGTTGTTTCGTTCAAATCATATTTAATAACAGTAGTTTAGTCCACCTGGGCTAGAGCTCGCCTCGGTACTTGCTTCGCAAGTCGCTATCCCCCACAGAGACATCTATGATGTCGGTCGGATAGTAGCATTTGGACCATATGAGAAGTTTCACATACCTCTCACCACCACTCAATAAAAAACGTGTTTATTTTTTTCTTTTTTTTGCTTGTTTTTTTTTTAAATGGCCGTATCTTCCAACTTATCAATTTTAGACCCACATATTTGTAATCAGCTGTTGAAGCAGAATCCAAAAAATGGAGAAATATACGGGGTGTTCCATTTAAAAAAATGTCACTGTTTCCGTTATAACGAAACAGTGATGACGTCACAACAAAAAAAATAAAAGATAAGGTGAGCATTTGAAATTAAAAATCGACGTGTCAGGGGATTTTTTTCTAAATATTTTTAGTTTAAGAAATAATGAATTTATTCCATACTTTACGGACACACTGTATAAAGCCATTTAAAGTTTATATCAAACATATTTGCAACATAAAAAATGTCGGCACCTGTTTTGACGGCGGTAAAGAAATCAAAGTCGCCGATGTTTTTTATGTTGCAAATCATTTTTAACTGAACTTTACATACATTTAGTTATTCAGGTTTAAGTCAAGTAAACTGAAAATTTTAACATTAAAATATTTTTATATCTAAAAAACAAATAATGTAACAGTGAAATAGTTCAATTAAAAGGTATAGTTCAAGTAATAATAAACAGTTTGAAACCCGCATCGTGAAAATTCGTTTAGAAACGTGAGTGCTCTGACGGTTTAAAAAATCACTTAAAATAAGACCCTCAGCACGCCAGCGAATGGTGCGAGTGTTTCTGTGTATTTACTTGTCCGAATATGAACAAAACTTGAAGACAAAAATAAATTTAATTAAAAAAATGTTTCGAAACACTTCGACCGTTTACTGTTTGTGTGGTAATTGGTAATATATCTTACCGGTTTAATGATATCCGTTCTTTCGAAGAACCCATCTTTCCTCCTATTCCAGAAAGTCAAATGACCCTTTCCGTGCGTTATCATTAAGTTATCATCCAAGGGATGGAAAACGGCCCCCGTAAGTTCCTCTTGTAAAGTCTGAAAAATTGAATTTAATTGTTGTGAGAAAATGGAGCTGGGCATGCAATTTTTTATTCAAACACGAACATATTTATGTTTATAACTGTTGTGAGACACGTCACCTGTGATTTAATGAAGTCTTTGTTAGAAATGTGTTATTTTAGATTAATCATGTCATTTACGTTGATTTTGTATAAAATTTTATTTGTATTGCATCTGTCGTTGGTTTGTTGTGAAATATAATGTCTATAAGTTTATCGGACATATGTTTTAATCCCAAAATCATCAATGAAGCGGTATTTTTATCAGATGTTCCATATAAATCTGTAAGTCGCTATTAAACTTGCTTTGCAATAAATTTCCCAAAACATATTATTAGTAGTGCTGGCAAAAACCAGAAAAAAGTTAAATCGGTTTTTTCAAAAACCGGTTTCGAGTAAAACCGGATATCCATATAATAATCAAATCTAGTTACTTGATATTAATTTAATAATAAAGTATGACAGACCTGCCTAAGGGTGAAAAACGGCGATACGCTGACAAAGTCGATAAATTTATCAGTGAATTCCTGGATTTGTTCTACAATGGTGCTATAATAATTTGTAAGGTGTGCGAGACAGACCTGATGCGCTGGAACGTCACGTAAATTGTGTGCAAGATAAAACTAAAAAAAAAATGGCGTGCCTTCGACAATACAGTTTATGTTTGATTTACTCTTAATGTTGATTGCCTGTGATGTTCCGCTGCACATACTCGATAAACAACCATTTCAGGAGTTCTGGAATAATACAATCCCAAGGTGATATTACCATGTCGCACAACGTTGCGTAACTATGGTCCAACTGTAAGCGAAGACATTGTAAATAAGATCAAATGTCTACTAAAAAAATACACTGCTGTTATGTGTTGACGAGACGACAGATTGTAAAAAAAAACTTCCATTTGAAACCGACATTTCCACTGTTACTAGCTAGCAAAAGACTAACTGAGTGTATTTACGAAACAATTACGCGGTTGATGCTGGAGACGTTAGAAAAATTTAACCTGCCAAAAAAGTCAAGTGTTGATGTTTGTGACCGATGATGCCGCGACAATACGTTTGGTAGGCCGTTCTCTTCAAGAAGTAGGTTGGTACATGTTACGTGTAAAGTGCATGCTTTACACCTTGTGGCAGAAACTATTCGACAAGATATTCCAGAGGTAGATGCATTAATAGCAAAAAAGTGTTTCTTTAATCTTCTAAACATCTTCGCGCATTTCATAGCAAGTGTCCCGGTATTCCCGACCCACCACAGCCGATTCTTACACGTATTTTAAGTATGCTTATATTACATCAATAGGTATCGAACGGTTGTTCTCAAAATATAAGCATTTTTTCACTACATCGAACATTATTCTCGGAGACAACCATAGAAACATACATGATGCTGCATAGTTTTTACAGATCTTATCGAATTTGCGATAACCAAACTAGTTAAGAGGGTAAGTTGTGCATACATTGTTATAAATTGTAACAGTTTATTGCGTTTATTACTAGTTACTTTCTTTTATTACACTTATTATGATGGGTGCTCCTAGTCCTGCGGCACATTTTTGAAAACTAATCTGGCCAACACACATTTTGGTGCCTAGGATTTGTTAAGTTTAACCAAGTAATTTTGGGGTGTCTAATCCAAAAATGCCGTCAGATTTGTTCTATCAGATCTACTTTTCGAAATTTACTATTTTCTGCCCTATGTAAGAACAATTCGCTAAAATTAGATATAATGTTTTGTTATATAAGTTTTAAAATATTACTATTTGATTACAACTTTCAACTGAAACACAAAAAGTAGGTAGAAGGTATTTATTTAACAGAAAAATAATATACATATGCAACTTTCAATCATCACTTAAAAATTTCCTTTTATAAGATTTCCTTGCGTGAGGTTTACCAGAACAGTTCCGCTGAAGATTCCAGCAGTAATCGGCCATCATGTGGGTATCCCATCTTCCTTGGTACCTTTCTTCCATAATGTGGATGTCTTGGTGAAGTCTTTCCCCCCTGTTCTTCACTAACAGCACCTAAATTTTCTGGAAAATGGTCCAAGTGGCTGTGAAGGTAATGGACCTTAATGCTCATGTTACATCCGAGTGTGTGAAAGTTAGAAAGCCTCTGTTCTACTAATTCGACGTAATTCTCTGCTTTATGTTTTCCAAGAAAATTTTTAATTACTTTAACAAAAGAGCACCAGGTATTAGAATCAAGCTCGTTCATTGATATCGTGAAATGCGGGTCCTTTATAAGTTGCCTTATCTGAGGACCATCAAAAATTCCAGCCTTCACTTTTTCTCTGCTAAGCCTTGGAAATTTAAGTGTCAAATACTCAAAACAAGGTCCATCTCGAGGCAAAGCCTTAACAAATTGCTTCATAAGACCCAGCTTGATATGTAATGGTGGCAAGATGATTTTGTTTCTGTCAACCAACTGTTCGTTAAGAACGTTGTGTTCTCCTTGAACTACAGCATTTCGTAAAGGCCAATTTCTGGTAATCCAGTGCTGGGCTTTAGCTCTGCTGTCCCACAAGCATAAAAAACAAGGATATTTTGTGTATCCACTTTGTTGCCCGAGGAGAAAGTTTACCATTTTTAGATCGACACAAATCGACCATTGATGCTCTTCATACTTGATTTTTTCCAGGATCAATGATATTGTCGTGTATTCCTCTTTCATAGAGGTGGAATGTCCAATAGGTATAGAACCATGTTTATTACCATTGTGTAAAAGTACAAATTTTAAACTTCGGGAAGAACTGGCTATAAAAAGACGCCATTCACTTGGTGGGTATTCTGTTAACCCCATCTTCTCCAAAAGACCTCTTATGTCATTACAAAACACTAAGTTATTTTCTTTAGAGAAATACGGCAGCAGATCTTTCTCTCTGGTACGATAAAATGTAATATTAGTACTTGGACACAGTAAGTTCTTTTCATTTAATCTGGAAGCAAGCAATTCGGACGACTCCTTTGAGAGGTTCATATCTCTAACAAGATCATTGATCCCTTGTTGACTGAAACGTTGGGGACTTCTTGAAGGTCCTTCAAAATTACTATCACTTTCACATTTGTTGAACTGCACCTCGTCAGGCGATGTATCTGAGTTATCCTCCAGAAGCGTAGCCAAGTTACTGAACGTTGGAATAGGTATTTCTTCAGAATGAGGAAGAGGTCTTCTTGCTGACTCCATGTTAGGGTATGTCTATTTATGCCGGTTATTGCGATTAATGCCTTTGATGCTGACAGAACAAAAATAGCAGTCATCATGATGGTTTTTTGGCTCCCTCCATACCATAGGTACTCCAAATTTTAAGCACGTTCTCTTTCCGTTTGTCCACTGTCGCAAATGTTCTACACACGTTTTGCATACAAAATGTGGTGCCCATGATTTATCCTGGTCTCCTAACTGGACGCAAAAATACGATAAATATGCTCTTTTTATAAAGTCAGATATGGGTTTTCTACTTCCCTTGAAAGAGTACTCGCCACAAATATAACAAAAAACATCTGGATGGTTCACACAATTCCGTCTGCTTGTAGAAGCTATTGTTGTAATTCGAATTTTTAATATTCACACAACAATTTTGAGCAAATTAGTACACAGTTATCACACGAAAGCACAATACTACACTGAACTGTGGGATACAGGCAGAGATACGGGAAACCCTATGTTACAGGTAAATGAAATAGGGTGGGGACTGGGGTTGTTTCCGGTTAGGCAGGTAGATTTGTACAGTAATGGGAATACCGAGAATTATAAAAAGACCAATAATTACATTCTAATTTCAGGCAAGAACATACAATTTTGTTCTCCTAAATATTTAGTTATTTTGATTTTGATATTATTATTTGTATAAGTAATAAATTTCACCATGGTGTATATCAAAAACTAGAGCTGCTAGGAAAAAAAGCGAGTTATTTTTGGAACCATCACATCAGAAATACCCTAAATCAGTTCGTATTTTCCAGGCACCACGACAAAAAAATTTATTTTGTAGGGCTGTGAGACAGTAATGTTGTCTACAACGCTATATTTGCAAAATTAAAACATTTGTTTTATTTCTTGAATTAGCCTGGTGAGTTTTACGCACTCTGTAAATCCAATTAATTAAATACAGCTAAATTTTGAGAAACATTAACCCTGGACTATTAAAAAAATTATTAATTATTATTTAACATAACTCATTATTTGTCACCAATCTATAAAATAAATTGCATGTCATAAAATGCAAGGTGTAAACATGACTTGAGTTTTATTGTCTTACATAAAACTTCTATAATAAAATATATATGCATTGTGAAACCAAGAGAATTAAGTTCCTCATCAGCGCAGAGTAGCATAGGGAATGGGATCTGGGATGTGATACATCTGGAACAACCATTAACAAAATGTGTTTTTACTGTAATTTTGAATCCCACCAAGACGTTTCCTAAATGAACAAATAATTCTGAATAAGTGAGGTGCCATCTTTACTATCATAGGGTTGGTTTGCTTAAACATGCCATGTCCACACAATTCTCTAGGTAACCACGCTATTAAAAGCTGGCGTATACCACTTTTATGTAAAAAGGATATTTTCAGTTAAAGCGATACAAAAAGCGATCAGCTACTTTTTAGCGAAAACAACATTTCGAGTGGATTTAAGTGTATTAAGCATTACGTAGCTTTTAGTATAAAAAAGAGACAGGTATTATAATGTGACATTTTATTACGAATGGAGGGTGACTGTTGAGTGAAGGAATATATAAAAAGGCGCAATTGTATGTTGAAATCTGTAGCCAGCGCATGTAGTGCCACTTGCGTTTGGATCCAAGATTTCTCAGCCAATTTGTCAGTTAATAGTAGTATTGTAGTTAACTCGCGTAAGCTATGTTCCACTGTATCATTGTTTGCTTGTTTGTTTTGAATCGTTGGCTCCACTCAACGCTTCTGCTGACTTCTAAGTATCATCTTTGATAAAGGGTTGTGTCGTTTGTAGTTTTCCATATTTTTTAAATTTTAGAGACAAAAATGAATCTCACAGCGGTCCATATTTGTTTACAATAACAACCGTATTAAAAATAAAATAATTTACAGACTCTTATGGAAGTGAGGAGCAGTAGTTTTATTTGTATTACTACCCACGAATAGTTTCATGTTTTTGTAACTTCTAGCTGGAGAAATCTTTTATAGAGTATCGAGTGCTCTCCCCTACTCCTTAATAGGAGTTTATTGTTGTCATTTTTTAAGGATTATTACTGTGTATTGGGAAATTTATTGTGATGTGTCTGTATTTTGATTTTTTTATTACACGTACTATTTATATGAAACCTCTGTGTCTTACTAATTCTCTATCAAGAGTTCTACCCTAGACATATCTATAGGGCTACCAATCCGCCTTCCGAAAGGGCTAGCGCTACTAGTGTCTACAACCCCTTATCCTTTATTTTAGGGATATTGATTAATTCTATTATAATAGTAGCAAGAATTGGTATTGAAACCGCGGCGCTATTACAATATTAGCAGCGGTGCTATTACAAGATTGGAAAAACTATAGAACTAAACGGTCAACAATATGTGGACAGTGTGTTGCGAAAGATCAAAATCAGTACTATAGAACGCTGTTATACGTACAGTTTATTTCAAACTTATTTGTAACATAAAAAACGGCGGTCTCTTTGACTGCGGTAAAGAGATCAAAGTAGCCGACGCTTCTTAGGTTGCAAATAAGTCTAAAATAAACTGTATATGTTCTGTCTCTTTACATTTCTTCAGTCAAGTTGGCTCAGTACCTTTTAGGCGTAAAAAATCGGCCAGCTCCGGGCTGTCCGCTTAATTACGAGAAAAGTGATGTCGTAAAATGTAGTGTCACTATTGGTATTATGAAGTGTTCTGGTTTAGTTTTAAGAAAACCTCAGTTACCAACCAAAAAGCTATATACTAGTTACCTATTAAGCAAAAGAAACGTAAAAATGTTTCTTTTCTGTTTAATAAGTGCATGCCAAAAATGATAAATGACATTACAATATTGTAATAAATACTGTTAGACCAAAAATATCTTTAGAAGAGCCTGATACCGACGACGACGATGTTGAAGATTAAATGTAGTAACATTATAAAAATACGCCTCTTTTACTTTTACTATATTCGGTGATTAATAAATTAAGCATTTTAATACATTTTTGATTTGTCGACTTTAATTCTGGGGCAATAGCTTCATTTAAGAAAAATATTTTACTAGAAATATGTTATCGTAGTGATTTTTACATATTTAAACTAATTTCATTAAACTTTTGGCACAATATATCTTGCAAAATATTTCTTGTTAAAACCGAACAATTTTAAAAATGGAAGAGACTGATTTATGCACTGAGAAGTTTACTCTCGATCTTTACGGATATATTTTTTTTTGTTAAACCAGTCATGAATTTTTCATAGTCTCTTCAAGAATACTGTTTTGACATAACTTAAATAGGTAATAGTTACTGCTAAAAAAATCCCCCTCCTACTCTATTTTGAACATTAACGACTATTTGATTAGATGGTCTTTTTAAATTCAGTATTGCGGCATATAGCTATAGTCATAATACTTCTGTAAATAATACATTTACAGTAGAAATTATAATTTGCTTCATGTTAATTGACACCAACATCAACAAACGAAAGGGGAGTTCAAGGTAATGATTTCGGTGGTGAACGTCTGAGTAAGGTCATTAAATGCAAAACGTATCACGAAAACGGTGTTTATGCAGATTTGCTATGAATGAATTATTTAAAATACGATGTTTCTTGTGAAAAGAGGGTAGTAACATGTTATACATTTGCTGGATATAGCAATATTTTTGTCGTTGTATTATACTTCTTGTTAATATAAAAGTGAAATAAACAAATAAGTTCGGTTGAGTAAAGAGCAAATGTTTTCATTATTGGGTCCACATTTCTCCCCCGTATTTTTATGACCATATTATCTCACCTATATTTTCAAAAAGAACCTACTACTTCTACAGGCATTAAATTAATTTTTTTGATACTCCACAAATTTTGCAAAGGAAGGAGCCAGTAAGAACATTTAGCTCACTATGACATTACACAAAATTCTTCAAATTAATGCTTTGTACTTTTTCGTATTTGCTAGTGTAAAATTTTCTATTTCTGAATCTTTATTTTCCACGGAAGAGTCGCCAAAACGCGATATTTTTTACAGGAACAAAATTGTTTTGGTTTAATTCACCAAGCAGTCAACTACCTATCTATCTATCTACAATCAAGAGTATAGCTGTGATAGCGTGGCCATTCGCACAGTGTCATGTCTTCATAAAATATATAAAGGAATCATATCTATATTCTTTTTTTTTTTCTAGTTAAACGGGGTGCTAAGTATGTATAGGAGTAAAACTGTCACCTACTATAATCCCTTCCATTTTAATTTCTTTTGTTAATTGTATTCAGTATTACTTAAGTTTCGAATTATTTCCTAAAATTAGGTGTTAACTAGATTCAGCTCCTTGCATCTCTTTTTTATGTTTTTATTTTTTATTCTTTTTTTATATACTTAACTAGATATACTTACATAATATAAACATACCTAAATATGCCTATATTTACAATTTTCAATGTTGATTTGCCTAAGTACTACGTATTACTTAATTTAATATTTTCCTTTTTTTCTTTTCCTTTATGCTTTTTTATTATAGTTCTTTTTTAACTTTTTTTATAGGTACTATTTTTTTTTAATTCTTTTTTCCTATTTTCAGGATGGCTGGGGTACCACAACGCCAAGGGGTTCGTCAAGGCGATTTTCTACAGACACATTAAACTACGGATCGGAATGGTGAACATTAAGGAAAGACAAGAGAATTAACTAAGTCTACTGTTCCTACAAACTTAGAAAGATAAGAAATACAACTTCACATTCTGTGTTTTATTGTGATATTTTCAAGAGCTTTGTGGTACAAAAATTTTTGAATGCGGACTAGTACATTCTAAAATATGGACAATGAGTTTTTAGAAAATTTTTTCAAAAAGTTGAATGAGATTGACGTTACTTTGTGAAAATCCATTTTTGAAATTAAATAATTACAAAACACTGGTATTTTCTTGTCAAATTTTCACTTTTATTTTAAACTTTACAACTAGTTTCATGTCCAAAATGTCCGAATAGGATGAAACTAGTCGTAAAGTTTAAAATCATAGTGAAAATTAGACAAAAAACAGAATTTTGTAATTATTTAATATCAAAATTTTTTTGTTTACTTTTTCTTGGGTACACAAATTTAAGTGATTTATCTCTCAACGCACAATGAAATGATTATTTAATGGTTTTAAATTTAAAGTAACATAATTAGATTGATCAAAATCCAATAAATTTACATCTTTTTCACTTTATTTGTTAATTTTTTTAAATTTTCATAACTTCTTAGTTGTAAAAAGTGGCTGAAAATTTGAATAGCCGGTCTCTCTCCATTGATACGGAGCAAGAAATCCAACAGAGAAAATCGCTAGAAAAATAAAATAACACAACAAAAATTTATGTTATGTTGTTTGTTTTAGTCTTCCTTTTCCTCTACCCTCTTTATCATGCACGCACCACGATTTGTCGTCCATAAAACGTTATTGAATGTTATATGTTGATAATTCAGTCGTATGATGACGTTTCCGCAACGTCAATGATAACCCCCAAAACCACACTTACGTTCACACTTTCACAGTCATATATTGAAATCTGCCAGACGTTGCTAAAACGTAAAATAAAAGAAGGTTTAGTGCCATATTCCCCAAAAAGAAACAATTATGCAGCTACGGACACGTGTTTCGGAGTTATTGCCCCTCGTCAGCGTAGCGTAGCTAAGGAATTGGATCTACGATGGGATAGATCAGGAACAAGAACTAAAATAAGGCTGGAAAGTACAGTACACAGTACTCAATTAGTGTCTTCATGTTCCCATGTGCCACATTTGGGGCCTCCGAGGCCCCAAATGTGGCACATGGGAACATGAAGACACTAATTGAGTACTGTGACTGTACTTTCCAGCCTTATTTTAGTTCTTGTTCCTGATCTATCCCATCGTAGATCCAATTCCTTAGCTACGCTACGCTGACGAGGGGCAATAACTCCGAAACACGTGTCCGTAGCTGCATAATTGTTTCTTTTTGGGGAATATGGCACTAAACCTTCTTTATTTTATTTTGAACCCCAATAAATCTATCTTGTTGTTAAAACGTGTCTATTTTACTTTAGTCGCAGACAACAAACGACGTCGTCTAGTCGGCCAGAGGTTGTGGGTGACATGATAATGATTTTCTGCACTTAATACAATGTTAAGATCTGTGCAGATATGAGCGCAAGTTGCAAAATTTCTGCTTGAGTTATTACTACTACCTCCCCCGGAAATACACCACTGTTGTGCTCCCAGTTAGCTAAGTTCTAAATTCACTACCGAATGGATAGGCAACAAAATTAAAAGATGTTTTTATAAGTTAAATAAGAGGAATGAATAAATATGGTTCAATGTCACGTGTTTGTAATTAGATAATACATATTTAAGTATGTAAATATTACTGTTAATTGTCAAAATAAGGCTAGTATTTTATTCACACGAAATATACTCGAATCCGTTGGCAATGGACAGAATTACCTCAAAAGGAAACACGATGTAACTACAGACACCGGTGTTTCGAAGTTATTGTTCCTCATTGGCGCAGCACAACATAAGTAGTGGGAAATGGAACAACTTAATCGATGGGTGGAAAATATATAAGTATAAATGTAATGTAGGTAATTATAAAACATGAAAATAATTTTAAATAGCTAAAACAATGTGGTTAATACTTACAGCTACTTTTCCTAATAAATGTCCCCATTGCCACTGCCACACAGACAATATACTTTCCCTTCCAGCATCTACTGCTAACACATAGCTGCCACCATTCTGCAGGAAAAAATGTATTTTATTAACTACCTTAAGCATCACAAACTGAAGTTAGTGGTTTAAATCTGAATGTTATCTAAATATAAGGATGGTTGACTATTAGTACCCCCGTAAACACACATATTGTGTCGACCTTTCTTTTTATTTATATTTATTAAAATAGTGGGGGTAAGTTAGGCAGGAAGAAGAATACCAAAGTTTCAATCAGTCGACGTTTCGTGTATTTTGATACATCCTTAGGACTATTAAAATTAGGTTTTCCTTGTAAAAGTATATCACTAAAAACTTAAACATAAACATTAACAAGTAAATATGATTTGAAACAACAGTACAATCAAACACCCCTGACTAGAATGAAAAGTACGTGATTGTTTATACTATTGTTCCAAATCATATTTATTTCTTAATGTTTATGTTTAAGTTTTTAGAGATATACCTTTTACAAGGAAAACCTAATTTAAATAGTCCTGAGGATGTGTAAAAATACACGAAACGTCGATTAATTGAAACTTTGGTTTTCTCCTTTCTGCCAATCTTACCCCAATATATATGTATATATATATATATATATATATATATATATATATATATATATATATATATATATATATATATATATATATATATATATATATATATATATATATGTATATATATATATATATATATATATATATATATATATATGTATATATATATATATATATGTATATATATATATATATATATATATATATATATATATATATATATATATATATATATATATATATATATATATATATATATATATATATATATATATATATATATATATATATATATATATATATATATATATATATATATATATATATATATATATATATGAATAGTGGTGAGAGGTACGAAACTTCTTATATGGTCTGAATGCTACTATCCGACCGACATCCTAGATGTTTCTGTGGCGGATAGCAACTTGCATCACAGCAAGTACCGAGAGCGGCGACCCCTAGCCCAGGTGGACTAAACTAATGTTATTAAATATGATTTGAAGGAAACAACTACTCAGCGGGCAAATACCCCGACCTGCATTGAATTACACCTTCAAATCATGATTTAAAGGTGTAATTCAATGCAGGTCGGGGTATTTGCCCGCTGAGTAGTTGTTTCCTTCAAATCATATTTAATAACATTAGTTTAGTCCACCTGGGCTAGGGTCGCCGCTCTCGGTACTTGCTATGATGCAAGTCGCTATCCGCCACAGAGACATCTAGGATGTCGGTCGGATAGTAGCATTCAGACCATATGAGAAGTTTCGTACCTCTCACCACTATTCACTTCACCTTAGTTAGTATATAACTAGCAGGTTGGCCACTATCATTTGTCTGTTCCATAACCTATGGCATACTGAAGAGAACAAATAAGTTCGAAATCGATCTATGTCTGGTTAGGAATTGACAAATGATATTGGCTTTCCATCTATCATGATTTGAAGGGGTGTAATTCAATGCAGGTCGGGGTATTTGCCCGCTGAGTAGTTGTTTCCTTCAAATCATATTTAATAATATGTATATATATATATATATATATATATATATATATATATATATATATATATATATATATATATATATATGTTATTAAATATGATTTGAAGGAAACAACTACTCAGCGGGCAAATACCCCGACCTGCATTGAATTACACCTTCAAATCATGATAGATCGATAGCCAATATCACTTGTCAATTCCTAACCAGACATAGATCGATTTCGAACTTATTTGTTCTCTTCAGTATGCCATAGGTTATGGAACAGACAAATGATAGTGGCCAACCTGCTAGTTATATACTAACTAAGGTGAAGTAAATAGTGGTGAGAGGTATGAAACTTCTCATATGGTCTGAATGCTACTATCCGACCGACATCCTAGATGTCTCTGTGGCGGATAGCGACTTGCATCACAGCAAGTACCGAGAGCGGCGACCCCTAGCCCAGGTGGACTAAACTAATGTGGTTAATTAGGTTGGCCACTATCATTTGTCTGTTCCATAACCTATGGCATACTGAAGAAAACAAATAAGTTCGAAATCGATCTATGTCTGGTTAGGAATTGACAAGTGATATTGGCTATCGATCTATCATGATTTGAAGGTGTAATTCAATGCAGGTCGGGGTATTTGCCCGCTGAGTAGTTGCTTCCTTCAAATCATATTTAATAACACATTAGTTTAGTCCACCTGGGCTAGGGGTCGCCGCTCTCGGTACTTGCTGTGATGCAAGTCGCTATCCGCCACAGAGACATCTAGGATGTCGGTCGGATAGTAGCATTCAGACCATATGAGAAGTTTCATACCTCTCACCACTATATATACATATATATATATATATATATATATATATATATATATATATATATATATATATATATATATATATATATATATATATATATATAACCCACGACCGACTAGTTAAAAAATAGAATTTTAAATAGTAGGGCTTCGGCCCTACATGCCTTCCAACTCACCCAAGCAACTCCGAGAAATATCTAAGTAAAATGAATTTCTGTAGATAAAGGGGATTAAATTAAATTGTACTACTTTATTTCGTTAAAAATTTTATAATCTTAAAACTAGGTACCTTTCTTATTTTTTGGATTTTTTTGTATTATTATTATTTTCATTTTCAATGTTTCATTGTATTTGACTGAATATTGTTAATTTATCGTAGATATATATGTACATTCAAGATTTTTCGTGAAATTTCATTTACGAACAAATTGGAAATAAAATTTATTTCATTTATATGGAAAGTTAAAGATTTTTTTACCAAATGTGAAAATGCCACCGCTGCTACTCCAACTTCAAACTCTCCCATGCCAAAAACATACAGAGTTTGTAATGTTTCTGTACTCCAAATTCGAATGTGAGCTTGAGTTTTTCTATTTCTGCCAGCTCGCTGGCCAGAAGCAACCATTTCTCTAGAAGGATGCAAATCCATGCTAGAAGAACACATTTAATTTACAATAGAAAAATAAAACAATGATTTAGACTAAGTCCAAGCAGCATTAATATATTTCCTCAAGTAATGCGTGCAGAAAAAAATAAATTACAGGGCGTCATAATATAACACCGTCTTCTTAAGGATTGATTCAATAAATAAAAAGAAACCGAATTGTAGTGGCAAAATGTCCGATTGACCTTGGTCATTGAGATAAAATATTGGACAATTGTAACGGTACATTAAATTAAAGATGGGTCACTCCAAATAAACTCATAACATGAAGCTGAAGCATTTTGTTCAAACACACTGCAGCATGTGGACTATCAGTATTACTCTTGAGAAAGTGCTCCAAGAAAATTCAATAAATCCTTCTTATTTAAAATTCGAATAACTTTGAAGAAATCTCGAAAATATATATCTTTGTATTAAAAAGCCGCTCAGCAATGTCATTTATCGAGTAGTCTGTTGTCAAAAAAGTGAATATATCAACATTTAGAACCTGTGTCTGTACATAGTTTAATTTCTGTTAAAATGGAAAGATGAGTAACTAGTGGGTGCTGAACAAGAACTTCTTGAAAGAGATAAATTAAATTCATTTAAAAACCTTCTGGGACATCCAGAAGCTCTAATAATTATTCATGTGAAATGAATAATTCTTAATGCGTAAGTAACTAGTAAGCTGTCCACGATAATTTAAATTGTATCCAACGAATATTCAGACGAAATGTAGTACATCCATTTAGACCACAATAATTGGATTCACCATTGGTCTGATGAATGTCCTTATTCAATTCGAAAATGACCATTTCAGAGACGATAGTTTCTAAATATATAGTGTGGATTACTAAATAATTATAAAAAAGAAAATCATCCACACGTTATGCTTACTTGATTTAGTTCAATAACACATTTGGTATTTTTAAGAGACAGTTTACCATTATTATCCTAGAATGTTGTACCAGTCAGAAGATTGAATTTATGGTACCAACAAGATGCAGCAGTAACACATTTTAACGTGGAAGAAATTTTTTTAAATAACGATTTCTCTAGTTGGAAAGCGTGGGCCAGTTATATGGCCTCCTTGATTATCCGATTTCAACCACCTTGACTTATTTTTCTGAAGTGTGTTCGTAAGTGACTTATGCACCGCACAAACGTTTGTATCGAACGTAGAGATAACCATTTTCATAAATTTTGTTTTCGTTATGTGACAAATTCATAATAAATGGAGTTGATTAATTGTTCTATTGAATAGTAGTATTGTTAATTGTTTGACTAATATCTTGAAAACTAAGGCCTATCGGACAATTTTTCACTAGTGCAATTTCGAATTTATTTTATTTGTTGAATCCATCCCCAATAGGACAGGCGCTGCTTTTGTGTTGCTCTGTATACATGGTGAGTCTTAAGTGTGTAGTTATATTTAAACCTTCGATTCATGACATCTGTAGAAACCCTATGACACATTTTTTTTTAATTCCCACGTGTAACTGAGTTATCAACTTTAAAGTTTCAAGAAAATACGATGTGGAAACTGTTTTGGAACTACTGGTTACTGGAAACATTCTATATCTTAGCTATGATGTAATGGACTGAAGCAACGTTGCCGCATTTCTTGTGCAATTCTCTCACCTAGGCCCGATTTTATAATCGTGAATTAACATAAGTTCGAGATTACCTAGTATTATATTATTTTAGTATAAAATATTTGTTGCTATAACCACTTCCAAAACAAATGTAAAATTGAAAAAATTCGAATTCTAAAAGTGTGAGTTTAGCTAACCCACGATTGAAAAACCGAGCCCTAGCAGTAAGTTCATTCCCGAATTTATAATAACTTTGGATGAAATAATTACCTACTTAAACGATTAATTGCTCCATTTGAATAATTTTTTAAACATTTTGAAATACCTTTCAATGTGAGAAATGTACAATTTTGATTTTTTCTTGCACCATTCAACATTTCTTTTTAAACGTTTCATATGGAATGTACAACCAAATTTTCCAATGAACAGTAACCTTTTTAGAATCTCGAGAGGAATTTAATGTTCCTATCTCATTTTTTTAAAGTTTATAAAAGGATTATTATTTTTAAGAAGTAGAAGTACTTACTCTCTGTCATTACAATAATTTGAAATGTGTAGGGGTTCAGGAAATAAATCAGCTCTTTACTATTTTAATTGGCATTTAATAGTAAAACACTGAAGGTACAACACAATATCAGGTGATGGAAAAAAATTTGCAGTATTTTCATACATTTCTGTCACTTTTTACACTGGTCATACCCAACAGTTTGCATTTTATTCCTCCATAATACTCTGGACAGTTAGGAGGATAGTATACGTTATTTTTTATAAAAGAGATCAATTTTTTCTTGAAAAAACAGCACTTTATTCGGTATAGACCACGCCATAATGTGAACTGCGATATTAGCGTCGCATATGTAACCTATAATCTTCACACATCTAACCACGCACCTAAACAGTCTTGCCAGACATACAATTTTCATGGTATTTATACCATTATTTTCCTTGTGTACCTGCACTTTTTTAAGTAATAAAACTATTATTTAAAAATTTCTACCATTTTACACCAATATTAGCAAAAGTTAATAAAAAAAGTCAAATTTAGGTCATCGGTCAGTTCTTCCATTAAAAAAGAGTAAACTGAATTAAATTTTGTACTGTGTACGTAGATCTTTATAAATCGGAACGTCGCGTAAACAGAGCTAGTTGTGCAAGCTCAAATAAATAATAGACTTTTGCTGTTTTCTGTTGTTTCTATTGCAATGGTAAGACCCGTTTTTTCATTGCTCAGTTAGCTAAATTAACCGTCAGTTAGGTAAATAAAAATTTTTTGAAAAGCATCATGATTCATTTATAATGAAATTTATAACCTATGTGAAAATCTCACACATCTGGCAACACTACACCTCATGTAAAAATCAGTGTTATTGAAAGTTCGCAAGTGGTCGCGTACCTGTCTGCATTAGCATTTACAAAAATGTGTTTAATAACGGTATTATAGTTTTTTGTGATTAAATTTGTGATTCGAAGTTTTGAGTTACTATGTTACCGAAATTTATTATTTATAATTTGTTCCTTTGGTGGTTCATTTTGTGACAATTAGTGATTAATCATAGCGACTGATTTTATTATTTTAATGCTGGATATGTTAAAGGCATATTTTCAAGTAGATGAAAATGCTAGACAAGCAAAACGGCTATGGAATGATATCCAAACGTCAAGCCCATATGATATATTCATGTAGTAATTGTTATAAGTACTAGCTAAGTAAACAAATCTGCTTTTTCGTTCTTTTAAAGTAAATGCGTCTTCTTAAAATGATTATTTTCAACTTTGATTCATTTTCAGAAATGAACCATATTAAACTTAAACTTTAAATTAGAGACAATAATAATAATTTAAAATATACAGAAAATGTATTGCACATTTTTAATATTTGGTGCTTATGGGACGAGTTCTGTTTATTTATAAAAAAAGTGTCAGGATTACCTAATTTTACAAGGAAAAATAGATAAACAGATACTTTTAACACCTTTTATTTTAAGAAGCAAGCTACAAGTGACAAGTGTCGCTTTCCACAAAGTACTAATCAATCGCGCCTTGGCTGCCTTGAAGTTTATTTCTTATTTTCGGCCAGTGTGTACAGATATCATGCTTTCTTAAAAAGAGCTCAATGTCTTATAAACTATTACATTTGTTTTGGTGCGGGGTCTACACTGATATTAAATAAGTCTAATATCGTCTCACAATGTGTCCGTGACAAAAGGGTAATAATTTTTTTAAAAATTCAAAATTTACAATTCATGCAATGCATGCAATTATAGGATAATTGTGATGACGAACTCTGGCAGTGGCAACACTGCCTTCAGTTACGTCATTTCTGTCAACGGCGTTTACAAAGTTATTCAGTGACTATCAAAATGTCAGTGGCTGGAGGACGAAAAAATTATCAGAAATTAAATTTTTTTTTTTTTTTTTAAATTTGTTGACAGTGCCAATCAATTGTACATGACGAAATATATTGAGGGTTAAAATAAAACTGCGCATTTAAAACTCACCCTGTATAACAAAATATAATTTAGATTGAAATGGTTTCATTGCAATTTTATCTAAGAAATTTAGTGAAAAGAGTCTATTATAATCGTAATAAGAATATGTTACCACTGAATGTCTTCTGTGTGTCCAATATAATGCCTTTGTGTTTCTTCGTCCCTGTCGTACATAACGGCAACTGCCGCTACAAAATAAAGCAGTTCGCCAGTAGGAAGCACCCATAAATTTCGCCTCGAATCTGTACCGCGGTAGCCATATCTGGAGTTTTATTAGTCAAGAAAAATGTAAATTAAATAAATATTCTCCGACATTTTTATGCCATAGCAAATTTGACGGAATTAGGTAAACTTATTATCAGGGCCGGCGGAAGGGGTGAAACAGCGAAGCAGATGTTTCAGGCGGCATTTTAAGACTTGATTATTAACTTTTTATAAATTTCAGAAATTGAAAATTGCACAAAAATCTGAAAAAAACATTTTTTGACCCCGAATGGGTGCTTTATTGTGGAGCGTTACATATTCTAATCCATACTTCGTATTTTACTTATTCGATTACTCGCAATAAACATGTCAACGCCGCGCAGGCCGCCGCGTTGGCCGCTTTTGTCTCAAGGACAAGGAACAATTACAATTTAGAGCAAAACACGACTGCTACAGCGCACAACGTGGCGACTTAAAAGATGAAATGCGACAATTGGTAGTTAAAGTTATCTCATGCTTTTGAATTTTAAATGAAACTAGTGAAAGTATTATTTATCTGAGATTTTTGTTACATCAGTAAAAAGGTAAGTAAGTAAATAAGTCTATTATCTGAGAAGTTAGGTATACATTTAAGTAAATTAATTTAAATATAAACACGTGCTGCGTACTTTACGTTGACTTGCATTGACGACAGAGTTGTTTTGCTGCTTCTGCTGATTTTTAAGCTCGCGGGAGAAACTGACGTTGCCAAATGTTCTTGAAAGACTGAGTTCTCAAAAACTTTGTTTTTCCCCATAAAAATACATGTAAGCGTAATATGCTTTTAGAATGTTTTTTTGTAGATACCTGAGGAAATAATAAAAAATGAGTGAAATTAAAAGAAAAAAGCTATCAGGATTTGCCTATAAACAAAAGAGATTAGCCAAAGAAAATGAACAAAAAATACTGAGTGGTGCCATAGAAAATTTTATTAAGCCTTCTACATCGACTTCCACTGAAAATATACTTGATGATTTAGAATCTCCATCCTCAATAGAAATTGAAAACTTATCTAGCCAAACAGAAAAACCTAGAGTTGACGTTGATGAATCTAATGAGTTTGATATTGATATCGATTCAAATCGAACAATTCGACAATACAACGAAAATCCGGCAACTTGGAAAAATTTAAATAGGTTCGGACCAAATTATTGTCGAAAAAGAGCCGACAAATATTTTAAATTTAATTAATTTAAACAATAATGAGGGCACAAATCCACTGGATGTGCTTAATTATTTAGAAATCAACGAGTTGAGCGAAAATTCCCTAACATCGTAGTATCTTTAAGAATTTTGTTAACCATCCCTGTGTCTGTAGCCAGTGGAGAACGTTCTTTTTCAAAATTAAAAATTATAAAAAATTATTTACGATCAACCATGGCGCAGGAACAGTTAACAGTCTTAGCCATTTTTGCTATCGAGAAAGATATAACAAATAATTTGGTTTACGATGATATTATTGAAGACTTTGTTAATGAAAAATGTAAAGTTGATATGTGATATGTGTAAAGATCCCATTTTGACATTATTTAGTTTCTTTTTTGTTTTTATTGAATATTTTTTATTTTTTGGTTTTATTGGAATATCTGTTTTATTTTTTATAGAATGTTTCTTATAATTTCTGTTTGTTTTTTTTTGCTAAAATATTTTTTTATTTATTTTTGTCTATTGAAATGTTTCTTTTATTTTTTTATAAGTTTTTATTAATAAATTTGTTATTTGTTCCAACAGTAGTAACTTGTAAATATTTTTTTCTTAGGGCGGCAAGCAAATATTTGTTTCAGGTGCCAAATACCCTGGCGCCGGCCCTGCTTATTATTATACATAAAGTACGTGTAAAAATTCAAAGATTCCTATAAACATATATCCGAAAGGAATAGGAAGGACTTATAGGAAAACTAGTTTTTTCCATATAACTAGAGATCCGTCTACGATAAAAATCTGAAATTAGATAGATACCATTTTCAGATTAAGAATAATTTTTAGACTTTTTTCAGATTTTACCACTGGGATAGGTGTGAAATGAACAATAATGAAAAAGAAAAAATTCAGCGGCAGCCATTCCTAGTAAATCGATAGAAACCATTTAAAACTCAATACTTTTAGTTATCAGTTTGGTAGTTTTCTGGCGTTCACTGTTGATAACACTGGCCGACACAATTTTTGTAACAAATTTTACAAATTCAATTCGGATTAATCAAGTTTTATACCCTATGGTGACCGGATATTTAAGAATTTAACAATAATAACTAGATACTTAAACATTATTAACAGCAACGTTTAGTTATAATAAAACTCACTGATAAAAAACAAAGTAAAGTGTATTATTCTATCATTATGATTGATTATCCAATATATCGGCTTCCACCGTCCAATTTTTGGAAAATTCGCTACGCGTGTGTTTTGATATTGATGGTTTAATGCAAGAACTTAATATCGAGCATTCCCCTTCTAAGTGGCGCTTATTTATAGATTCCTCCAAATACAGTTTAAAAGCTGTATTACTACATAATGGAAATTTAAAACCATCTATACCAATTGCCCATTCAGCAACAATGAAAGAGGACTATGACAGTATGAGCAATATTTTAAATATAATTAATTACAACAAATACAAATGGCAAATATGTGGGGAATTAAAATAGCTATTTTAGTAGGGCTTCAAGGAGGCTTACAAAACATTGCCGTTTTCTTTGTTTCTGGGACAGTCGTGCAGTAATGAACATTATGTGAAAAGAACATGGCAGGAAAGGAAAGAATTTGAACCAGGAACTTGTAATATTAAATGTGCCCCCTAAAAATGTTCTTTTGCCACCTTTTCATATTGTAATTGGGCCAATGAATAATTTTGTAAAGGTTATATTATGTCTACGTAAAGTCGTCTCTGGAATTTATCGCTGCCTCCCGATCTCTAATTTTAACTTATACGCAGTTGCTTATTTACGGCACAAACGCCCATGATAATGTACTCAAGAAATCTGCTTTCTGATGAATAAGTTTAAAAAAACTTTACCACGAATGAGCCACCTATGCAACTGATGAAGTAAAAAATCTGAAAAAACTATTAACTAAAATCAATATCTTCTGTCAAATTTCATATTTTTATCTTTGACGACCAAGTTCGTAAAAACTTTTTTTCTTAGAATATATAAAAAGTATAGAATGCGTTTATCATCATTACGAGATAAATCTGTCCTCAGTTATGGTGAAAAATATAAAATTACATGATTATCTGAACAAAAATGGAACAATGTAATAATTTGAATAATTCTAAGAAAGTGCATGTCTGTGAGCAATTTCACAGATCGAAATGGAAAAAAGGCGTGTCAATTTTAATATCGCTTTAATTAAGGTCTAACAACTGCGTCTTGGTCAGTTCTTGGTTAAACTTATTTCAGCGCTAAAAATAAAACGAATTAATCTGGATTGAAATACTAAAAGGTTTATAAGCAGTCTTCGTGTTTACTAGTTATTTAAAAAGGGAAAATTTATTATCGGTGCATCGGAAACTTGAAAATAGGGAATCGTAAAAATATAAATATAGAACTGATTGAGAGCAGTGCGAGCATTTGGAAGACAATTTTCCGGTAAGTATAACTTTCTTCTTATATCAGAAGATCTCATGCAAAAGTTGATAGGTAACTATTTTCCAACTCATATACAGTGTGGAAATTAAATAACGCATAAATTCGGTAATTCCGCTGATATTAATTTTTTTGGAAAAAATCTCGAAGGGGTATAGCGATTTTAACTTCAGCAAATATTTTCAGTCTATTTTCAGTTTCTTATGTCATTTATTTTTTTAAGTTATGACGTCATCAACTTTTTTTAAATGACAACCTATATTTTTTATTATTGATTTTGGTAGTAGTTTTTATTCCGGTTCTGACCGTATAAAATTTTCAATATGTTATATTTGAAAAAAATCGAGATAAACAGTCTTAAAGTTCAAATAACAAAAATTCATTAAATTGGGAAAATTTATCTAGTTGCCTAAGTTTGACGGAAAGTTATCGACGGCACATTCCTTTTTATTTTGAAATTATAGAAATAGTTGAAAAATCGAACTAATGTGATACACCGGCAACTAGATAAATTTTCCCAATTTAATGAATTTTTATTATTTGAACTTTAAAACTGTTTTTCTCGATTCTTTTCAAATATAACACATTGAAAATTTTATACGGTCGGAACCGAAATAAAAACTGCTACCAAAATCAATAATAAATAATATAGGTTGTCATTTAAAAAAAAGTCGATGACGTCATAACTTAAAAAATAAATGACATAAGAAACTGAAAATAGACTGAAAATATTTGCTGAAGTTATTATCGCTATACCCCTTCGAGATTTTTTCCAAAGAATTAATATCAACGGAATTACCGAATTTATGCGTTACTTAATTTCCACACTGTATGTAAAAATAAAAATTTTCCCACGGCTTGCTCTACATGAAAGTGATGTTTTTTTCAATTTAGAGATGAAAATGAGAATGTCGAATTTATGTTTTCTTAATTAAAACTCTAAACTGACTAAATTTGCATGAATTTAAAAATATCATCTTCTATCTGAATGCAGCAATAAAGAGAGTGGTCTATGGAAATAGTGCGTATTGCTCTGGAGGCAACTAAACAAACAATTAATAATTTGCACTGTCACAATTGACTTTAAAGTTATTGCAAATGGAATGGAATGGAATCCAATATCAAAATGAGTGAACCGGGCACACCACCGAGCATCATTCCAATCTCTTGAAATACCATCAGAAGCTGAAAATATGCATGAAAGTGCAATTAGTTTTGATAACCAAACATTCGATTCCGAGAACACACCATGAAATCTGCCTAGAGCAACAACTTCGAAACCAAATACTTAAATTCAACAAGTATCGCAGAAATCAGCACTATGAGTAAAAATCCGGCTGTCAATAATTATAATAATTGTATTTTCTACATTTGTGCTAAAAATAAGTAAAGTGTTGTACTTTCTAATCTGATAATAAAATTCTGTACATTCTAATCTAATATTTTATAAATTACAATATCCTTCTTTTGCCAACGTTTCGTTTACTCGACTTCGGCAAAAGAATAACGTTTATTTTTATTGTCTTGTACCGACCATTTTTTTCCCATCCTTTCAGTATAATCAAGGACACAATTTTTAATTAAGAAATTATAACTGTTTCGGTCAATTACCACTGATAAGAACATGGGCTTTTTTGAATAAGTCTGTGTGTGTTATTTGTTGTGACTGCATTTTTTCAAACATATCACAACATGGAAATCCGAAATTTTGCATATAATATATGTGATGTCCAAAGACGAACCGTCAGTCTCGGCAATACTTTTTCATTACATCCAATTTAAAATTAATGAAAAATAAATTATTCCGTTCTGTTTTATTTTGTCTTCGTTTGTCTCATTTGTCCCGTTTATATAATTTGTTTCATTCGTCTCATTCGTCTTGTTTCTCATTTGCCTCATTTATCACATTTCCCATTTGTCTCACTTGTCTCATTTGTTTCATTTGTCTCACTTGCCTCAATCACCTCATTTGCCTAGTTTTCTCATTTATCTCATTTGTATAATTTCTCTCATTTCTCATTGATCTCATTTGACTGGTTTATCTGATTTATCTCATTTCTCATTTGCCTCATTTGACTCATTTATTTCATTTGTCTCATTAGTCGCAATGATTTCATTTGTCTCGATTTTCTCGTTTACCTCATTTATCATTTGTATAATCTATCTCTTTGTTTCATTGGTCTAATTTATCTCATGTATCTCATTTGTCTCATTTATATCTTATTTAATTATCTTATCTGTTGCTTATTTTGTTCATATTAATTATTTTATATAAATAAATAAATAAAATAAATGGAAATGAGGTTTTCAATTAAAGGAATTTGTTTATTTCATGTCAAATTGAAAATGATGATGAGAAAGTACTGTCGAGGAATACCTAGTCGCAACTGGTATTTTTTAATATCAACATAGCAATAAAAATATTGAACAATGTTGATTGGTAAGGATACACCCATTCCAACAGCATTTTTTTATCAGGCGGAGTGTTATCGACCGGGGCATGGTGAATAGGTGGATAAAAAGTTCTTCTAAGTCCCTTAATCGATACACGAATTGGTTCTTCTTTTAAAACTTCTAATAATGTGTAATCTGCAATAAAGGCAAGTATCAATCCAGCACATATGTAACAATTGACTTGTGTACGAATTTCTTCTGTTGCATTTTTAAACATTATACTCACTGCGCATCAGCTTCAAATCAAATAAAGTAATAATAGGACTTACCGTTCGTCCTAACAATCTCACTCTCAGGCGCGTATAACGCTCTTGGCCTACTCTTACTTCTCGCCCTTCTTTGTTTACTTATGTCTTCTACAATGGCAGTTTGTGGTGCCCGCGACCTAGCTCTCCTAACAGGGAGACAACATCACAGCTGGAGTTATACCTCCCCCCCACACTTCCAACTCCTAAATAAAAAGTGTCCACGTCCGCGAACTCGTTTCTAAGTTGAGAGAAACTCCGTACTTCCTGTCCAGAAACAGTGTACATCCGTTTAGCACCATTCATTTTTAGCACCTGGCCTAAATCCTCGAGTACCTCCTCAAATGGCTGGGAGGTACGAAGGTTTAGAAGGACTCGACACTGAAACAAAAAAAAATATTTGTATTTATAAACAAAATATGTCGCAAATGGTTTTTGAGGATCAGATGGTTTGGCTGAAGTTTTTAAATTAAATTACGTGTTTATGTGTTTCATTTTATTTACAATGATACAAAAGAACGTTGATAACAACGTATAATAATAATAATAATAATATGCTTTATTTAACAAGTAACACCCAATAACAGGACAATTTAAAATACTTTTAAATACTACGAGACATTTTATAATATTTAGTAACAATTCTTTATATTAAACATAAAGGTACAATAAATGTTATTGAAAAAATCTGAGAATTAAATTTAATAAATATAGTTTAAAAAGACTAAAAAACACGCTTTTAAAGCACATCAAACTAAAAAGTGAAAAAAGCGTGGGTTGCTCGATATATGAAAAATATGGCACAAAGCGCCCCACGATTTTTTCACAATAATACTAGTATTTTTCGTTCATTATTGTTTTCAGTTTATATTAATAATTATTTTTCACTTTTTAGTTTGATGTGCTTTAAAAGCGTGTTTTTTAGTTTTTTTTAAACTATATTTATTTTTCACATTTTAGTTTAGATGTGCTAGGAAAGCGTGTTTTGTAGTTTTTTTAAACTATATTATATTGCTTATTGATGCTGATATTATAACATATTACGATCCAACAGATATTTCTGAAAAAAGAAATATTTTTTTTATTTCAGCCATGGGATTTGAACTCACGCCCGAGGAGTCCGTCGTTTCGCGTCGACTAAGACTTGCCCGCTCGGCCAACGACCGAACTGAGAATCACGGGATATACTTACTACAATATTAAGCCTCTTGCTCTCACGCAGAGGATACGTGAGAAAAGGACTGGCGATCCTGATCAGGATAATGATATAAACTTATCAAATTATTGTACTGTTACCGGTTCTTCGTAAGTGTACAAAGTTTCAATTAAATCTGTCCGTTTAAAGTGGGTCAAAATCGAGTCCAGAGTCGGTTACAACCAAACAAACAAACAAACATACAAGTGAAGCTAATAAAAGCGTGTTAAAAAGGTAATGAGAGAGTAATATATAATAAAAACAAAATAAGAACTGATTATTGAGAAAAATTAAAATAAACAACGATGAGAAAAAAATGTATATCTACATAACACGCAAAAAACAATCAACAAAGGAAACAGTAAGTTAAAATTATATACTAAAAGTTTGCTTAGCTTTTACCAGCTGATTTTGTGTGCAAAAGTTTATATCACAATGTTTACTTAATTTGTTAAAATAATAGCTCATACAATGTACTGCTGATTTTAGCATCATATTGGTATTGGCTCGTTTAGTGTGAAATGTGGGATTTTGTCGAGAATGCGTTGTTGGAGTGAAAAAAATTAATTTGTGAAAGAATTTGAGAACACTCAATTTTAGTATTTATTTATTATTTATTTATTTATTTAAATACAAAATCCGACAGGCAGGAGCCCAATTACAGGTTTAGGTACATTGAAATTATGTATAGATAAATACACAATAAACAATTTTGAGTGTTACAAAAAAGTTCTTAATTAAATATATAATATATACGAACCAAACATATAGAATTGTATATACACATATAAATATACACTTGTACATATACATAAATATACACATACAGATAAGTAAAGAATACAGTAGATTAACAAAACATCAAGATGCAAAACAGAGTTTTTAATTACACTTTCATTACACAAATATATATCAACACAATCTTCGATTTTAGCATAGTTGACATACATTTGGTGTATTGGAGAGGCCAAGAGAATATTAGTTCTTGGTATGTGTGAAATAAATAAGTCGTTATGGCGAGCAGCAATTCTAGGTACTTTATAATTTATTTGATTTAATAGGTTAATACAATCCAGACGATTATTAACAATTTTATATAGAAAAATTATTGATTAAGATATTCTTCGTTTGGCAAGACTTGGTAAGTGAAATTTTTCTAACAATATATTTTGTGGAAATCCAATAGGTGGATAAGTGCCCTCAAGAGTGTACACTGCAGATTTTAAAAACTTATGCTGAATATTCTCTAATTATTGTAATATATTGACATTATAAATTACACAACTGAAGCATAATCAAGGCGAGATCTAACAAATGTTACATAGAGTAAACGATGAGTGTTGACATTTTTAAAATCTTTGCAGTTCCTGATTATAAAGCCAAGAGTCTTAAAAGCAGAAGTAGTTACCATTTCGACGTGCTTATTGAATGACAATTTAGGATCAAAATACACGCCATGGTCTTTAATAATATCAGGTCTTTGTAAAACAACATTATCGATATTATAATTGTACACGTACAGATTAGGCTTCCGGCCAAATGACATGACATTACACTTGCTAGCATTGAGGGGTAGATAGATGTTGATGCACCAGGTATTGATGGTATCCAAGGTCTTTTGCAGAATTTGACAATCATGAACATTATCAATAAATCGGTACATTTTTAGGTCGTCTGCATACAAGAGGAAGTGAACATCAGTATCCAAGCTTTAAAAATATCATTAATGTACATTACAAAGAAGAGCGGTCCTAGTATAGAACCCTGTGGCACGCCAGATCTTTGCAAGAAGCTATTCGATTTATGACCACGATACTGAACAAATTGATGTCGATTCTCTAGATATGACTGTATTAAGAGAAGTAACGATTTTGAGAGACCAAATTTATCAAGTTTAGAAGTCAAAGCACCATGGTCAATCCCGTCAAAAGCCTTAGAAAAGTCTGTGTAGATAGTATCTACCTCACCCCCTCGATCAAGACCTTCGCAAAGAAATTGCGTTTTGCACACAAGGTTCGTTACTGTAGATCGACCCTTCATAAAGCCATGCTAATCAATCTATATTAAGCCAGATACGTGAGTGTACATAGAACCATGAAGAAAAATTTCAAAAATTTTCCCGAAGTTACAAATAATAGTGATGGGCCTATAGTTTGTTATGTCACTCTTTTCCTCCTTTTTGTATAGGACACACGCGTGATTTTTTCCATTTTTGAGGAAATCTCGAAGTACTGAGAATTAAACTGAAAATTATTAGAAGGGCTTTAGCGAATACAGTTGGACAATCTTTAATTAGAAATGCCGGAATTATATCAGGGCCCATGGTCATTGTGGCTTTAATTTTCTCTATAGATTGGCATATTTCCTCCTCAGTGATGACAGATAAGTTTAAAGTATTTAAATTCAGACTACTTCCGTCGTCAAATTTACGGAGTGTAGAGGACGTAAAGGATTTAGAGAAAAAGTCCGCAAAACTATCAACTATTACTTGTGGGTTTTCAATCATTTGATTCTCGTAAATTAGCGATGACGGAATGGATGAACTATTGTTTTTTGAATTAATAAAACTCCAAAAATTGTTAGGATTGGTTTGCATGTTATTTTTAATGTTGTCTAAATATAACTTTTAGGCACTATCGATGTCAGATTTAATTTTTGCTCTCAATGTTTTAAACGTATTGTAATATTCAGATTTTTTTATATTTGTTTACTATTTTTTCCGTCTGCTTAGAGTGCTTAGTATCATGGATTATCTGTCTATTAAACCATGTGGGATAAGACCCCCAACTTTTTTGTTTTTTAGGTACGTATGTATCAAAAATATCATATAATTTTAAATAAACTGCATCTACAGCTGTATCTACATTATTAAAATATTCCAGAAAAGTCCAATCTATGAGCCCAAGTTGGTTATACAGTTCTACAAAATTACCCTTTTTGAAATTAAACTCAAAATTATTTTTATGCAGAAAATTATCATGTCTGGGATTTTGAATATCAGCCTTAATTAGTAATGCAGGGTGATGTAATAATTTGTATAGAAAAAGTAACATAGAACAAATTCGCCAATACTCTTAAACTTTCAAAATGAAATGTACTTAGAAGATAATTGTTATATATGCCCCTCTCAGGGTATATTCCTGTATCTCTAAATGTTAAAAATTTTCTTTGAACTTGCTCTAATGCGTCTTTGTGAACTATATAGTAAGGGTTCCAGATTATGAATCCGTATTCAAGTTTTAATCGTACATAACAATAATATAATGAATTTAACTATTTTAAATTAGTAAATGATATACAGTTTCTTATGATAAATCCTAACATTTTGGTTACCTCTTTAGATTTGATATGTATATGTTCGACAAAACTTAGTTCAGAATGAAAATATATTCCTAAATCTTTAATTGTTTTTATGCGCTCTAAAACGTGCTGTAGTTGTAGTTAAAGCAGTTTTTCCTTTTTGTGTAAGACTACTTCACATTTAGCAGCATTAATACCAACTTTGGCACTATATTAAGGTTTTCTTAAAGATATATACAATCGTTTATGGAATTTAGGTTCTAAAAAATTTTTAAATCATCTGCAAAGATTAATTTGTCACACTTCAGTTCAGTGCATAAATCGTCAATAAATAATAGAAATAGTAATGGCCCAAGGTTAGAACCTTGCGGCATTCCGGAAGTGGCTAAGGATATTGACGATTTATACCCATTGTAAAATATAAATTGTTGTCTGCCTGTTAAAAATGATTGAAAATAATTTAATAGATTTAAATTAAATTCATACTTTGTAAATTTCTGTAAGAGTAATTGATGGTCGATGCGATCAAAGCCTTTGGTAAAATCTGTATACAAAGCTTTTACCTGTCCTCGTTCATCTAGAATATTGGAAACTGTTTAACTGAATATTACTAAGTTCGTAGTAGTTGACTTATTAGATACAAAGCCATGCTGATCTATTGACAATATGTTTTTAGTGGACATATGATACGATTGTATAAAATGATATCGAGAACTTTAGCAAAATTACACAAAAGAGAAATTTGTCTGTAATTGGTTATATTTGACGTATCGCCTGCTTCAAAAATCGGAAACACCTTTGCCACTTTCTATCGGTTGGGAAAAATGGATGTTTTTATTGAAATATTAAACAGAATAAAAAGCGTTGCATTGGCACAATCTTTTAACAAAGAGGATGGTATAAGCTCTAGGTTAAATGTAATTTTGTTCTTTAACGTTTTCACGGCATCTTGAATTTCTAACATCGAGTTGTTTGTAATACTGAAAAGTTATTATTGCCTATAGTTGATTGTCTTGTGTATGAATGTGTAAACGTATAAACATATAAATGTTGGTGACAATCGACTAACGTATATTTTTAAACAAAAAAGTATATACTATATTTTTATCCCTCTTCTCAAGTTTGTTCGCAATTGAATACAAAAATAAATCTATATTCAACATAGATATAATTAATAAATAAAAATATTAGATGACGAGACCTGGTTTGCGTGTACAATTTTGATTTAATTTATGCGATATGTTGGGATTGGTATCGTCCCTGAATATTTAATAAGAATTTTTCTTTTATGTTAAACACTTCATATCTGTTATACAATTTTGCATTGTGTTTAATATGAGGTTAATGCATTTTAAGCCAGCTGCTCCAACTTTTTAGAATTTACCGAATTTCATTTGTGCTCTTACGTAACGATTAAATTTATTTTTTAAATTACTTTGCAACCACTAAACTTAACGAAGATTACTTTGAAAATATGCAACGATATGTATAACAGGGGGTGCCTCAAACGACCCTAATGGTCAAGTGGTGATTTTTATAAATAGTTGATCAAAATATATGTGCTTTATTTTACTGCTAATTTTAAAAATTCTACTTTTATTCGTTTTTCTTTTGCTTTATGATGACCTTGGGTGGTTCCCATTAATCTGCTACACAGATTATTGTCATTTGCCAAGATGAGGAGACAAATAAAAACAACCACAATACATGGGAATGAAAAACATGGAAAGGAAAACATATGGACACACAATTCACGTAAAGAGCTCTTCTTCATGGACACTTGAAACTTTTGTTGGTTTCAAACATTTTCTCTTAAATTAAATTAAGAGACTATATTCCTTTTCCCATACATACAGGGTGATAATTAAGTTTATCCTTGTATTTATTCAACACCCTGTATAGGGAAGAAAGTTTTGCATATTTCAAATATTTATCATCAGCTACTATATTACCTGCACCGTGTGGTCCATATTATTAATTATCCTAATGACTCTTCCTGAACTGGGTTTTATAGTACCACCACCTGGAGGAGGAGCATCAGTGTCCGCAATAGACGCTTTTCTACTAGTAGCCTTACTCCAACCTTGGCCACCGGGAGCGGCGTACCATATTCCGTTTTTCTTTCCATAACTGGCAGCCTGCAACAAACGAGAATTTGTTATTTATCATCTACCATTGAATTGGAATAAATACATCGAATACATTTATAATCTAATAATCATATAGCCCATATATTTTTTAAACAATTGAAACAAGTATAAAATTGTAATTAAAGGTTATACTGAAATTCAAAAAGGTTTGGTGACAAATTGGGAAATAAAATTGATGAATGAATTCAGCAAAATGTTCCAAAAAAGTACAGAAATACTCGAGACTATGTTTGGAGGCAGTTCACACTTTTTAACAGAAAAGAAATACAGGCTGAACAATCCTACACTACTGCTAAAATTAATGCCATATTAAAATCTTGGGCGTGTTATATGAAGAAGCAATGTGGAACTGACTACAAAGGGTGGTAAAGCATATTTGGAATATTACCGCGAAGTTATATTTTAATAAGTGTAAAATAGTGATAAACCCCTTTAAAATCTGTGAGTATGGCTAAAGATGCCGCGAAAAGAAAATTAGAGGCGTTTCCGATAAAAAAGAATTGAAAATGCAGCAGCTATTACTGAAGACGGGTTTGCAAATATTGTCCATAATTTCGACGAAGATACCCGGGAAGATCAGCAGAAAACATTTTATGAATAAATTCATTCAATTAGTCCTGGAGTGGGTTAGAACCTTTGATGTGAAGATAACACTGACGTAATTTTCCACGAAACACCAAAACACTATATACTGCATTCATCGCGCGTTTCGCCAACCGTGACCTACTAACCAATGAGCGGGCTAATTGGGATAGGCCCTCTGTCACTATTTCTAATTACTAATACATCTGAAAATGGTAGTCACCATTCGTTGTCAGTTTTTAATGGTAAATGGTGAATGAACAGATTCGAGACGGAAGCAAAAGAAAAATTCCAGTATTTTCCCAGGGTTTGTCTTAGGTATGTGGATGATATTTTTGCGGTGTTCGATACAAAAGTCGCTGATATTGGTTACTTTGTATCTAAATTAAACAGTCGTTTCGCGTCAGTTAAATTCACATATGAAACTGAAAACTCTGGGCAACTACCATTTTTAGATGTATTAGTAATTAGAAATAGTGAAAATAAGTTAGAATTTGACATTTACAGAAAAGATACCAGTACTCAAAGATATATCCCTAAGGACTCTCACCATTGTGCTAAACACAAAATGGCGAGTTTTAATTTTCTAGTCCATCGTCTATTAAGCTTCCCCCTCAATAAAGAGAGATTTGAAAAAGAAAAGGCATTGATCAAGGATATAGCTGCGAGCAATGGATATTCTGTAAGTTTAATTGATAAAATAATTAGGAAACGAAAGTTTAAAGAGTCGCTAGGAAATTCCTCGAATTTCAAAATGAAATAGAAAATCCGAAATTTGTATCGATTTCATTCGATCTTCGATTCCCCCATGGTATTGGTAAGATTATTAAAGATGTAGGTATAACAGTGGTTCATTCATCGGGAAACAAACTACAACAACTTTTAGGCAATCCAAAAGACAAAATTGAAACAAAGGATAAGTCGGGGATTTACGAAATTAGCTGTATGGACTGTAGTCAAAAATATTTTGGACAGACTAGACGATCAATTCAAATTAGATTCAAAGAGCATATGGCCCATCTCAAATATGGTAGAACAGATAAGTCTAGTGTAGCCCAAGATGCGTTTGAGAACAACCATAAAATAGATATTAGCAATTTAAGGTTAATTAGAAATGTAACTAGACAGCTGGATGAATTTGAAAGCTTGGAAATCATAAAGTGTAAAAATAGTATGAATAGTGACAGAGGGCCTATCCCAATTAGCCCGCTTCATTGGTTAGTGGGTCACGGTTCACCGAACCGTGAAACGTGGCAATAGTTTAGGTATAAATAGGGTAGATTGTTAGCATAAGTTTAGTTTTAGTCATCTCCAGATGATGCCAACTTGGTTGGCGAAACGGGCGTCGTGTGCAGTATATAGTGTTTTGGTGTTTCGTGGAAGAAAACTACGTCAGTGTCATTCAATTAGAACTTTTCTAGAAAACATCATCTGATTCATATTGTTAACTTGCTAATTTTTGCTGCAGAGTTTCATGTCTCATAAAAAATGGATCTTTGGAATCAGAACCAACATAACTTTGTATCAATCACATGTCATTATCAGTTAGTTCGCAGTTGCGTTTTGTTTATTTTGTTTACACTGTTTATCGTATCACATAATAAAATGTGTCTCTTATCTATAAATAAAATACCGTCTCCGTCTATGCATATTCATAACTTCCATTCTTAAATTCAACATTTTTTAAATTAATTCATTCGTAATTCAACTATCGAATTATTCGAATAAGTACCAACTATCGAATTATTCGATGGTTCTTATCATTAGTTTAAATAAAAAGGAAAAAAAATAAAGAAAAGACAAGTGTCACTTATTTTTATCTCGATTATCAAATAAAAAAAATGAGAAAATAACTCATTGTGGTCAGATTAGTTTTTCAAATTATAATTTACATTTGTAAGTAAAAATAGTATGTTACCCAACGGGCAAGTAATGGTGGCTATTATTTAGGAGGGTGAATTTTAATACAAATTTTCTGAACCAGTGAATAATTAAATCATTATTCACTATAGTGCATAATGAATGGCACTATCCTAGACGAAACTCATACATAAAGGATACAATATTTAATAGTCGTGAATAATTGTTATTTATAATACAAGGACGAAAACTGCAGTTTTTCGGGAGTCCGGCAACCGTATGAGTACGAAAAACATTTTCGTCCGTGTGTCATACACTATTTTTTATTCGACTTTAAGAAGAAAATAATAAATTTTTATTTCTTATATTTATATTAATTGAAGAATGTCATCGTAATCGATTTCACGTCACTTTCACAAAATTTAATAAAAATATCATGACAGTTTGTTTCATTTTGTTTATGGTATCCATTATTTTATTCCAACTTGTTTATCAGCCGAAAAATAGTCGCCTAGCAACTACAACAAAAAATAATACCTGTTTTAAACAAGTGATCTTTTTGTCCAGATATTCGAACCAAAAAATATAACTCTTCAGTATAATTAAATAAAAAAGTACTTTATTGTATTAGTTTATGCAATTATTATAACTACAAAAAATTAAAATTTTTCACAAAATCACAAGACAGTAAATTTTTGTTTATTTAAAACTGTCTGTGATTATCCAACAACTATAAGCTTATAAATAGGCCTGCATAGTGTGCAATAACTTTATTTATAATTTTAGGCCCGATGATGTCTATTTAAATGTCGAAACCGATTTCCAATAAATAATGAGTTTTGAGAGAATTGGAAATTCTTTACATATTGCTTACAATTTCTTTGTGGCGGATATCGTACATTCATATACTTATTATTTTTTTAGCTGATTATTGTTATATAAATATTTACCTAATGCCAAATAGTCTTTAAATGTAAATCAATTATAACAATTGCTAATTTTATGTTTGCTAGTTATACTAAAGTTTGAGTAGCGTAAATGAGGTTTTCAAATATTTTCCACTTAAAAAATATGTATCTATCTTTTTCACTAATCACTTATAGAATAAATTTACATTTTCTAGCTGCTGAAAGACAGAATTTGGTAAAAGGTAAATATGATAACGATAACACATTTTCATGTTACAAACACGTTCTTTTTTGTCTGTAAGATTTGTTTAGGTGTCATGATTATCTTATCGGGTTTTGATATTTATAACATGGTCATGTAAATTATAATTAGAAAATAAAAGATACATATAATTTGGTGAAATCCATTTCTATCTAAAATAAAAGTACATATTTGACTTGCATTTAGTTTCTAAGGTGAAGAACTTGTACCAGGTACTGGCGTCAGCGAAACTGCATAGAGGACAGTCAAATAAAATTATGTTTGTACTTGGCGTTTCACAAAATTTATAAACGTCGAAATCAGTAAAAACCTGTAAATCTAGTATTCTTTCCTAAATACCAGAGATTCCATCAAGCACAACGTAAAGAGAGCCGTAACAAAGAAGATTCGGTATGCACAAGCACAACTGAGCCAGAAAATTTAATTAATTTTAATTTTAAATAAGTAACAGTATTTTCATTAAAACAAATAATTGCAAAATAAGATCATCTTTGGCACAGAAGAACTCTCATGGATTACCACTCTTTAACCAACGATATATAGTTCACATCGCGAATGTTGACGGTTACGTCAAAAATCTATGTATATTTCAAATACATGTAGATCTTTTATCACATTTATTTTATTATATATGCGCAGAATTGTAGCAAATAATAGAAACATAAGTTTTCTGGGGCTAAAATTCGCGCCAACACTCTTGATATGAACTACAGGGTGTAACAAAAAAAGCATGTGATAAACTCAATGGCAGATTCTAGGCAACAAATAGTGACGATATGACTTAACTTACCTCTATGCGAAAATGCTTCCAAAAATTTTTATGGGCCTTTAAAGTCGAAAATAAAAACTGAAAAATTTGCTCTAACTCTGGAGTCCTTGTAAGATATCTTTTTTAAATTTGTTACAATATAGCACTAGTAATGGTTCAATATTTTAAGTAATTATGATCAGTTTATCTCGATTCAAAAGACGAGAAGTGGGGGTCATGTGACCCATTTACCCCCTTATTTTTTTTATGGGCACACCAATGGCAAACAAATTAATTCTTTTGGAAATAAAATTCAATTTTAAAAGTTTTTTTCTCTTATCTTTTTTCCTACTTGCTTTAATTTTCAAGGAAAATTAAGATTAAAAATGTAAATCCTGCAATTTTGCATGTAATAAAATCGTTTAACCTTTCGATAACTTAATAACATCAACAATATTATGTGATGAAAATAGGTCATGGTATACCTAAATTTTCATAGTAATTAATAATAATAATAATGTCTTATTCACAAACATTTCTTTTGCTAAATCTCAGATTTTGTATGTTTATTTTACTGATTTGTAAAAGGAAATAAGAGAAAATATACAATAACTAGAGTAGGTTCGTTAGAAACAACTGACAGTCGCTGATAGTAAACAATGTACCATTGTTTTGTTTATGTAAAATTGTTTACTCATTTCTTATTAATACTGCTTCTTAGTTAGTGCTCAATTTTCTAAAAAAATAAAATGGCAAATTACACTTTTGCAGAGATGAGTAATATGCATTTAGTATTAGGTAAGTTGGGATATTAAATAATTTAATTATGTATCATTAAAGCATCCGATTTTAAGGTCAGTGCCATAGCAATGGAGCTCTTGCAGCTAGACGTTACGCTGCAAAGTACCCGAAAAGGCACACACCAGAACGACGTTCTTTTTTTGGCAATAGACCATAGATTAAGGGAAAGTGGTAGCTTTAAAAAATTCAGAGTAGGAAACTGTAAGCGACCTCTAATACGCGAACCCGATGCCGAGGAAAGATTATTAGACCTCATTGACGAAAATCCTGATAGAAGTACTAGGCATTTAGCGGCTGAGGTAGTCTGGAGATTGTTACATAAACAACAGCTGTACCCTACCTTGTTCAAACTGTTCAAGCGTTACAACCAGGAGATTATGCCCCTAGGCTTGTATTTTGTAGATAGTTGCGACAAAAGAATTTAGAAAATGATAACTTCGTTAAGAATATTTTGTCAACGGATGAAGCTTCTTTTACTAGAAATGGCGTGACAAATCATCACAACTCACATTTATGGGCCGACGAAAAACCGAGAGCAGAAAAAGAGACGCATTTTCAGAACAATTGTTCAGTTAGCGTATTGGGCAGGAATTGTGGACAATTTTTTAATTGGACAATTTTTTCTACCACACCGTCTGTCGGGGACAGAATATTTAAATTTTCTCCGAAATAATCTCCCCAATCTCGTTCAAGAAGTACCATTATCGATACAAGAAAACATGTGGTTCCTTCAAGATGGGGCACCCCCTCATTACAGTCGTGAGGTCAGAAACTTTATGGGGGAACAATTTCCAGAACGTTGGATTGGGCGAGGAGCAGAAGCACCCATAAAGTGGCCTACCCGCTCGCCAGACTTAAACCCCCTTGACTTTTGTTTTTGGGGTTACATGAAAGAAAAGGTCTACTATGTGCAAGTTGATAGTGTCGAACATCTCAGAGAGAGAATTATAAATACTGCAGATAGTTTTCGCCAGAAGCAGCAAATTTTTAATAAAATCAGATTTTCATTTTTGAAAAGATGTGTTAAATGTATTGATGAAGGCAAAGGGCACTTTGAGCACTTGCTAAAGTAATAAAATAAAGCCTGAATAAATTTCTGTTCAATTTATGAAATTTTAAATTATTTAATTAGGTAATTGTGTTGTTTATTTATTTATAAAATAATTATTTAAAATAAATTGTTTACAATAAGTTCCAAAGAAGTTATTTTGTTAAAATTAAATTGCTTGTTTATTCAGAGGACACTATTTCATTCGATTTAAAAGTCTTTTCGCAAAAAATTTGTTCAATTCTGCTTTAGAGTCTTTTAATTCACAATTCCAATAAGCTAAATGCTTGAAAACTAAAGCACGTAGAAAAAAAAGGTAAGAGTAAAAAAAACTTTTAAAATTAAATTGTATTTTCAAAAAAAATTATTTTTTTGCTATTGGTGTGCCCATAAATAAAATGGGGGGTAAATGGGTCACATGACCCCCACTTCTCGTCTTTTGAATCGAGATAAACTGATCATAATTACTTAATTTATTGAACTACTACTAGTGCTATATTGTACCAAATTTAAAGAAGATATCTTACAAGAACTCCAGAGTTAGAGCAAATTTTTCATTTTTTATTTTCGACTTTAAAGGCCCATAAAAATTTTTGGAAGCATTTTCGCATAGAGGTAAGTTGTCATATCGTCACTATTTGTTGCCTAGAATTTGCCATTGAGTTTATGACATGCTTTTTTTGTTACACCCTGTATATCAATGTCAGTGGCTGGTTTCGAAATCCACTTTTTTCAACATTTGAGTGCATGTAGTCTTCGTTCTGGACGCAGTTAAGGAGAACGGAAACAATTTATCACTACACCCATAATATTTGCATGTAGCTTAAATAAATTATAATATGACAATTTTATCATACGAAGTTTATATGACAAAAGAATAATGTTGATTAATGTTATTGTTTACCTTAAGCTTTATACCACGAACGTGTTCCTAGCCTATAAATCTGCGTATGACCAGCGCATCCGGCAATTTCTTCAATAAAGTACTAGTGTTCTGCTGTAGTTTAAGTACACGTAAGGATTGAATGCAATGTACTATATTCCAATTTGACATGTTGTACATTATTGCATGTATTAAAATAGAGATTAAATGATAAAACGCTCCAACTTTTTCTATTCTATTAACTGAATGGTAACAAGTAAAGAATTTTTTAAACTAAACTGCTTGCCAAATGAAACAAATAATTATGCATTGACAGTAATGGTGGACACATCGAACATCTCTTATGAGATCATTTATTTATATTTAAATTTCCTAAATAAATCTTTATCTATTTTGTATAAATATTTGGTTTCTTCTTCCTCACTGTAAACTACTTTGATTATTTCATTAAAGAAATGTCACTTATCAAACATAATAATTTTTCACAGCTCACTTTAATAATATTAACTTTTCCGTATTTACAGTACCTAACTAGTTTAACTAAGATATTCGACGTTTAATAACTCAAAAACGGTATATGGTAGGGGTAACATATGGTATATTTTTGAAATCAGGAACAAAGGATCATCGTAAAAATTTAATAATATACAGGGTATCCTATTTAAAAAAAATATTATTGTTTTGTATCCCCTGAAATCTGCACGCTACTGTACTTTTGATAGCATTTTAACAAAATTCAGTCATAACCACACAAATTTTATTTAAAACTTTTTCTATAGGCAATAATAACGATTATTAAATATGATTTGAATGAAACAACTACTCAGCGGGCAAATACACCGACCTGCATTGGATTACACCTTTAAATCATGATAGATCGATAGCCCATATCATTTGTCAATTTCTAACCAGACATAGACCGGTTTCGAACTTATTTGTTCTCCTCAGTATGTCATAGGTTATGGAATAGACAAATGATAGTGGCCAACCTGCTAGTCATGTACTAACTAAGGTAAATTGAGTAGTGGTGAGAGTTATGAAATTTCTCGTATGGTCCAAATGCTACTATCCGACCGACATCATAGATGTCTCTGTGGCGGGTAGCGACTTGCGAAGCAAGTACCGAGAGCGGCGACCTCTAGCCCAGGTGGACTTAACTACTGTCATTAAATATGATTTGAACGAAACAACTACTCAGCATTTGGACCATACGAGAAATTTCATACCTCTCACCACTACTCAATTTACCTTAGTTAGTAGGTATATGACTAGCAGGTTGGCTACTATCATTTGTCTGTTCCATAATCTATGGCATACTGAAGAGAACAAATAAGTTCGAAACCGGTCTATGTCTGGTTAGGAATTGACAAATGATATTGGCTATCGATCTATCATGATTTGAAGGTGTAATCCAATGCAGGTCGGGGTATTTGCCCGCTGAGTAGTTGTTTCGTTCAAATCATATTTAATAACAGTAGTTTAGTCCGCCTGGGCTAGAGGTCGCCGCTCTCGATACTTGCTTCGCAAGTCGCTATCCGCCACAGAGACATCTATGATGTCGGTCGGATAGTAGCATTTGGGCCATACGAGAAATTTCATACCTCTCACCACTACTCAATAATAATGATGATAAGGGGTGGGTAATTTATAATGAATAACCCTGTACATTTCAAATGTATCTGTACAACTTTATTTTTTCTTATATTTTAGTTATAATATTATTTTTTACGTTCATTTATAGTTTTCCACATAGTTTTTTTGAATCTGTGCTATTTTCTATTTGACTTTTGAACTAGTCAGATTTAGCCTTTTTGCTGATTTCATTTAATCTATTAAGATTACTTTGCAATTTTATTCAATCATATTAATTTTCGATATTTGCAAATAGTCGCAGGTCGTCTTCATATTGTAGACTGCTACAATTAAGATATTTATTAATACCATTTACCAATATACTGAAGAACAGGGGCCCCAATACTGATCCTTGCGGCACTCAAGAATCGACATTTATCCCATGAGATTTAATTAAAACCATTATACTGCATAAATTGAGTCCTACTATGTAAGTGTGATTTATTGAATTGTAGTTGTAGCAATTGATTAGAGAAACCATTTAAATCCAGTTCATGCAATAAAATTTAATGATTTAAGTTGTCAAATGCTTTAGAGAAGTCTGTATAAATAACATCTGTTTGGAAACTGCATCTACCGATTGTGCCAAGAATTGCGTTATGAAATGAAGATTCGTTGTAGTAGATCTCTTTTTTATGAATAATGCTGCTATGTTATTACGGTTGATTTTACATTATCATAAATATACTTATATTGTCATGTAGTAAATATTCAAATACGTTGGCAAAAAACTGCATATGCATTAGATATATCAGGAGATCGATAAAAACTTTCATTTTCATATGTTATGTAATTTGGCAATTCACCATCATTTTCTAACGAATTTACAAATGACCAGACTCACTGCATATACTGGATTCAAAATTATTAATGTACTCTTTATAATAGCTGTTAATATCGTTTTTTTCTAGGTATTTAATTTCATTAAAATATTTCTAAATTTTTGTCGTATACGAAGGAGGATAATTACGTTTTTACTGGCCATTTTAGGAACACAGCAATCGAGCCATAATGTAGAAGAAAAAGCTTCACAAGCATCATTTACATTTTTAAATTCACGCAAAAAGTCCCATTTAACAAATGACAACTGTTCATATAGAATTAAAAAATTTACTTGATTTGTATTAAAAACTTCAAAATTTATTCATAGGTTCACCCAAATCCTATATCGATGCCTCTGGCCGGTTAAAAATAAAAGCTGCCGAAGGTAGTACGACTTTTTGTCCCTCCCGGTATATTATTATACTTAACTAAAATACTATTCAAATAATTTTTTCACAGAAAACCTCATTAACAGAAGATGTCGTTAAGATAATTACAAATTTGCGTAGAAAGGGTAATTTTTTTATTACTACATTTAAGTATATGCTTACCATATTCGGAACTGTGACCACAGCGAAAGTAGTATCGTCATCAAACTCAAAATCCAGCATCTGGGAAAGAAAGGCACTACACCAGAAAAGAAAAAAACAACCAAAATACCTGAACCACACTTGCAGCAAATACAACAAAATACAAAGAAAGAATGAAGCCGGCCACCTTTGACACGAGCGATCGCTTTGATATAATGCATAAACTGATTTGTGCTAATGAAGGGGTGGGGGTAAGCCCCAAGGTCAAAAATATGAAGGGTTGTCGGCACCCAAGTGGGGGTAAGTTACGGTTATCGTGACCAAGTTGAGGTTTTATCGGAGCTGTTTAAAGGTTTTTAAGAGGGTGGTACACTGTTAGAGCTAACAAAAATCACATGTTCTGTACTTTGTGACCTGGCAATTTAACTCCAAATATTTAGGACACTGTTTGACCCGCAGTATTATGACGTTAAGATTTATGTTGTACCAGTTTTGATATTTCATTTTATTCCGTACTTTAATGACACAAATATGAATATTAATGAAAGTGTAAGTCGCAATCTTTTAAATGTGTGAATATTAAATTGAAACAGTTATGGTAAAAAAGGTATTTTATATTAGTTTACCTGTTAATTCGTATGTATTTGGGTTTTTAGCAATCTAAAAGATTAACCAAATAAACAGCCTAATTTGCATTTAGTTTTAATAAACTATGATACGCGGACAAGAAAAAAAATTCGATTTTTCTTATTATACTGTGTGGGCAAGAAAACCAGAAGTTTTTATTATGGTAGTAATTTTTATTTATCAGTTAAACTTAGAGAATACCATTACTTACAGCTGTATTCTTTTCTTTTTCAATCCCCTCCTTGTTGAAAGGGAAGCTTAATAGAATTATTGTATTAAGCACAATGGTTTCTGTACATGTCAAATTTTAACTTATTTTTACTATTTCTAATTATACTAATACATCCAAATAAGGTAGTTGTCTAGAGTTTTCAGTTTCATATGAGAATTTAACTAATAGACCAATCAAATTAAGCAAAAAATCAGGCCCACTTTCACGATAATTCCCAACCATTCCCGACCAATACCATTCGATTCAGTTTTTTTTTGAATTCTCATGGTCAATTTTGCCGTAAGTTATATGAGCAAGAATTTAATTTATAAACAATTAAAGTTGTGAAAATGATGAAAATCGATGTTTCTAAATATTCAACTTCAAACGCTGCGAAAACGGCAACAGATAGAGAAAAATTGCTCAGAACATTTTTTATAGAGCGTTAAATTCCCTTCAAAAAAGTCGACGACGGCATATCTCTACGATGAATAGTTAAGGCGTTACAATGAGTTAAATGTTTATTATTTTTCTACTGCGTACTGGTCAGCTGTATAGTAGTCTAGTTTGGAACACCTGCTTCTCAAGAATTTTCCAGGTCTTTGAGTATGCATAAAAGTATATAATAATTATATCTAGACCAAAGAAGTGATAAATACATTTGCTAACGTTGTAAAAATAAGAAAATTATGAAAGATTTACAGCAAGTCTACTTTAAAATGTTCTGCACAGGCGGCCATTACGCGGCATACGAGTCTGTTGATCGCGCATGCGCGTTACTTGTACAGCTGACTGATATACAGCAGAAAAATAATAAATATTTAACTCATTGTAACACCTTAACTATTCATCGTAGAGATATGCCGTCCTGGACTTTTTTGAAGGGAATTTAACGCTCTATAAAAAATGTTCTGAGCAATTTTTCTCTATGTGTTGCCGTTTTCGCAGCGTTTGAAGTTGAATATTCAGAAACATCGATTTTCATCATTTTCACAACTTTAATTGTTTATAAATTAAATTATTGCTCATATAACGTACGGCAAAATTGTCCATGAGAATTCAAAAAACATACTGAATCGAATGGTATTGGTCGGGAATGGTTGGAAATTATCATTTTGAAAAAACCTTAATTTGACTGGTCTATAATACGAAACGACTTTTAATTTAGAAACAAAGTTGTCAAAATCAGCAACAATCGTATCAAACACTGCGAAAACATTATCCACATACTTAAGCCAAACCCTGGGAAAATACTCAAATTCTTCTTTTGCTTCTGTTTCGAATCTGTTCATGAAGAGACTGGCAATGAACGGTAACAGAGAGTAACCCATTGCTGTTTCTTCATATTGTTCGAAGAAATTATTATTGAATCGAAAACAATTTTATTTTTTGCAAAGTTTAATGAGTTGAAGATATTATTTTACTACATCCTGACTGAGATTGTTTGATTCGAGTAGATCCTCAAGGCATTCTAAGGTCTGTGGTACTAAAACGCTTGGAAATAATGAACAACCGTCAAGGGAGATTAAAATTTCACCTCCTTGCATTTTTCACCTTATTAATACAATCGTTGGAATTACCTAGGAAGAAACTAGGTGCAATGAGTAAATTTTCGAACTTCTCTGTTAAATATTTTGATAGGTGATAATTTGGCAATCCAATTGCTGAAACAATAGGACGCGTAGACATTTTAGAAAAGCAGTACAATCTAGGCACACTTGGGTTAGATACATAAACTCCTATTTAAGGCTGAAGTATTTCCAAAGGGTTTGGCATAGGTATGTGACAATTTTGCTGTGTTTGATATATATGAAAGACACTGATGTTGAAAACTCTCTAAATTCAACAGTCGTTTCACGTCAGTTAATTAATAGAAATTGAACACTCTGGACAACTACCATTTTTAGATGTAATAATAACACCGGCACACAAAAAAAAAGTTGTTTGTACATTTGACGCCACCTACCTCTCGACATGTATTTCGACCCGCTGAATCCGAATTTGAAGTCAGTTTGGACCGTACACCCTCAAATATCGAGAAAGACCGTAAAAAAATATCGAAAATTGGGTGTTTCGGTAATAAAAAAAAATTTGTGGATCTAAACCAAGCCTAATTTTTATGTATTTCGATCCGCTGAATACGAATCTAAAGTATATTTAGACCATAAGCCGTTTTAAATCTAAGTAAATTGTAAAAAACCCTCGAAAATTGCTAAAAATGGCAAAAAACTGTGATTATGTTGATGAAAAAAATTTTCATTCTGTTTATACGTCATTTTTTATAAATTTTACAATTTTTCACATTTTCAGATTCTAAACTTGTTGCATAAAAAAATACAAGAAACGTATTTAATCGTGTTTCATAGATTTTTTTTTCAATTATTTCAACTGCAGTTTTTTGCTATTTTATCGGTTTTTTGCGATTTTTTTGAGATTTTGAGGGATTAATGGGCCAAATATATTTCAGATTCGGATTCAGCAGATCAAATTACATAAAAATCCTCTTCGATCCGGGTCTACAAAATTTTTTTTCATCAACATAATCACAATTTTTTGTCATTTTTAGCAATTTTCGAGGGTTTTTTACAATTTACTTAGATTTAAAATGGCTTATGGTCTAAATATACTTTAGATTCGTATTCAGCGGATCGAAATACATAAAAATTAGGCTTGGTTTAGATCCACAAAAGTTTTTTTATTACCGAAACACCCAATTTTCGCTATTTTTTACGGTTTTTCAATTTCCTCGATATTTGAGGGTGTACGGTCCAAACTGACTTCAAATTCGGATTCAGCGGGTCAAAATACATGTCGGAAGGTAGATGGCGTCAAATGTACAAACAACTCTTTTTTTGTGTGTGCCGGTGTAATTAGAAATAGTGAAAATAAGTTAGAATTTGACATTACAGAAAAGATACCAGTACTCTAAGATATATTTTCCAAGGACTTTCTCCATTGTGCTCAACACAAAATGGCGAGTTTTAATTTTTTAGTCCATCGTCTATTAAGCTTCCCCCTCAATAGGGAGAGATTTGAAAAAAGAAAAGGCATTGATTGAGGATATAGCTGTGAGTAATGGATATTCTTTAAGTTTAATTGATAAAATAATTAGGGAACATAAATTTAATGTGATACTTCGAAATCCCTCGACGTTTCAAAATGAAAAAGAAAATCCGAAATTTGTATCGATTCCGTACGATCCTCGATTCACCCATGGTATTTGTAGGATTTTTAAAGATACAGGTATGATAGTGGTGATAGTTCATTCATCTGGAAATAAATAGGGCTGGGAAAAATAATCGATTAATCGAAAAATAATCGATTAATCGATTAATCGATCATTTGATTATTTCTTCTTATATAATCGATTAATCGATCATTTGATTAATCGATTAATCGATCATTTGATCAATCGATTAATCGATTATTTGATTAATCGATTAATAGATTATATTCGATTAATCGAAATAATCTATTATTTTTCAATAATCGATAATCGATTATTTTTCAATAATCGATAATCGATTATTTTTCAATAATCGATAATCTATTATGACTTTTGACAATCGCCCAGCCCTACATCCTCATTATCTATTTTTTTACATAATACAATTATTATAGTATTATAGTCATATAAATAAACAGTATGTAAATAAAATTGAAAATAACCCTACGATGAATCCTACAGCTCCGTAAATTAGGGGTGGGCAAGAGAATGGAATAATCGAATAAGGCTGGTTAACATCGACTATAATCGGTTAATCGCTTTTACGATTAATAGATTATAACCAATTTTCGATTATACGATTATTTGATTAATCGATTAATTGAAGTAATCGATTATTTTTCAACAATCGATAATCGATTATGACTTTTGATAATCGCCCAGCCCTAGAAATAAACTATTACTTTTAGACAATCCAAAAGACAAAATTGAAACAAATGAAAATTCGGGATGTACAAAATTAACTCTAAGGAGTATTATCAAAAGTATGGTCGACAAACTAAACGATAAATTGAAACTGGATTTAAGGAACATATGGCTCTTTTCAAACATGGTAGAACAGGTAAGTCTAGTGTTGTGTTTGAGAACAACCACAAAAATTTAGCTTCACATCAAAGTAATGAGAAGCTGCAATAAGCAATTATTAACGAGAACCTGAAGATGGCAAATGTGACTGCCGAAACGTTTTTAGAACTAATATTTTCAAATAATCTAGTTGTTTATTTTACGAAATGATAAACCATTTGCAAATAAATTTACAATTTACAACTTTGTTTAAATAACTACAATTCTGAAATCCATATTATGTTACTGCTGACATCCGCATAAGCACCTTTACTCATTTATCTGTATGTATGTCTGTCGACTGTCACATTTGTCAGACTATGTAAACTTTTATGTTTAAGTTAAACTATATTTTACATATTTAAAATTGCCTTAAAAAAGGATTTTAGATATAAGTTTACATTAACTCTTAGAACAAAGTCTGTCATTATTAGCTCCAAATATTCTTGATTAGTAGTATTGACAGGAGTAAGATAGATTTTAGCAGTCGTTGTAGGCTGAAAAAAAATGATAGGGTTGCAGTCCGGTGACCTCAGTGGCCATCATGCAGATGTATTATCCCCTCTGCTAATTGTGTGAATATGCAGCTTGTAATATTGGTCCTTCATGCATATACACATGATCAGATAATAACTGAAATTATAATAAAAATTAACTTTGAATAACTGACTCATTAATTTACTTTAGCAAATTTTGTAATAATTCTCACAATTACAAGGCTCAGAAAGTTTATAACACTACATGTACGTGATTCCAGTATTATTTCATCATTTTAAAACAAATACGATTTCAATATGGATCAAAATAAAAACCACTTACAGTTTGTTCATTATTATTTTTTTACGTTATTCTTAACGAAATTATAAGCAGGAATAAATTCAGATATGAAACTTTTAGGCCAATGTCACATCTTTAGCGGTGCCTACTAGGTGACGAATCAATTACTGGACAAGGTTATTTTTGTATTAAGATTCGTAAAAAGTTGTCTAGGACACAGAACCACCACTACCCCTAAAAGTTGGCATGGCGTGTGGAAAAGCATTGAAACGACACTGACCTCCTGCTACGGAAACCCAAGCGTAATTTGAGACCTTGAAAGTAGCCGGTATCCCCTCCATTAGGTGGTCACTGCCTAAAGAGAAATTGTAAACTGCCCTTCGTGACGAGAAAGTTTCTAATAAAAAGTTTGAACACAACTTTATAAATTAATATATAATTAACTTTTAAGACCATTATATTAAAAAATATGACGGGGCGTGCGAATTTATTTCCATAATTGTAAACCTTAATTAAAATAGAAATTTAGCTTATAAAAAATTATTGCGGACGTTTATTGATATTATATATAGGGTGTCTAAATAGCCGCAACGATCTTTATAGCTGTGCTCTGTGTTGCTAAATAGAACTATTGAATCCTCAATAAAGCATAATCGCTTTATTCCATTGCGCCCTTTTAGTACAAAAATGTTATACAGAGTGTGTCAATTCGAATGAATCAAACAATTAATCTTCAATTGATAATATCATTAAAAGATAAACAGAATTTGTCTAACAAACTAGTGTCCAGGGGCGTTACATAAGGGAGTTATATCAATTTAGAAGGGACATTGAGAAATACGACAATAAAATGCCGTGGTGATATGCACAGATATATTTTACTGTTATACAAATTTTACAAAGAGTTGTTACAGATAGTAGGAAGTGGTTTTTCACTTTAAATTTTTTACGTTTTTTTTTTATGGAAAATATTCATCTTTCCGCCGCTGTATCTGGTTACATATTAGACAAAAAAAAATGTATATACAAAAAATGAGAGGAATTTTATCTGCTTACACTTTGTCCTTGACATTTTTGTCGTTGGATCAATTGTTGTGGAGTTATTTTGAAAAAAAAACATTTTCTGCATCATTCATTCAGGATGGCAGCTCGCGCCTCCCCCCCCAGGTCGAAAACTTGGATTTTTCATCAAGGTTCTGACCTAAACAACATATATCAAAATGGTTTCTACACCACCTTTTGTAAGGCAAAGGCTATTTGTTGTCTCAACTGCCTGCAATAGTTATGCCCTTTTTACGTGACCAAATCCCACTATTTGATGAACTTTAACCGTATGAGGAATGATTCATCTAACTGTATCATCCTGTCTACATATTTGTCCTAAATGAACACACTGTGGCTTCGTAGTCGAGTGGTAAGAACACGTGCCTCTCACCATGGAGTCCCGGGTTCGATCCCCGGTCGAGGAGCTAGGATTTTTTCTAAACCAGAAATTAATCCTAGCATGCTCGAACACTGGATGCATGTCCATTGTCTCTAAATGTGTAGCCCTCTCCAACACGAGGTACCTTGAGTTACCTTCAAGGATATAGGGAGTTTTATTGCCTATGGTGTTACAATTTATTTTACTGTTACTTAAATGCAGTGTTAAATTTTTGTAATTTTTATCAAACAGTATTAAATGGAATCATGAAACTTCAGACAGAAGCACAACTTTTGTTATTGGAAAGTAAATGTTACACTTTGACAGCAATATTATACAAAAATAACAATATGTAAGAATAACACAAATTATTGACTACCTCCTTTGAACGTTAAAAAATGCGTCTTTTAACCATGCAAAAGTATGCCAATATTGTTTTTTATACACATTTTGTAATTTTTGTTTAGAAGTAGAAAAACAGATACCCAAATAGAGTGAGAGGTATGAAAATTCTCGTATGGTCCAAATGCTACTATCCGACCGACATTATAGATGTCTCTGTGGCGGATAGCGACTTGCGAAGCAAGTACCGAGAGCGGCGACCTCTAGCCCAGGTGCACTAAACTACTGTTATTAAATATGATTTGAACGAAACAACTACTCAGCGGGCAAATACCCCGACCTGCATTGGATTACACAAATGATATTGGCTATCGATCTATCATGATTTGAAGGTGTAATCCAATGCAGGTCGGGGTATTTGCCCACTGAGTAATTGTTTCGTTCAAATCATATTTAATAACCCAAATAGACATTAACCAACTCACGAGGTATTTAATGCAACACTTCGCAGACTAGGAATACAAATACCCTATTTCGTTGATGGCTGTTCATCTACACGAAGTAAATGTGCAAAAGGAACATTGAGTAGCTGAAAAATTTCAGATAATTTATACCTTTCCTAAACTCTTGTGTGATGATAGTATCCATCCATTCATAAAAATGTGTAACCGTTCCTAAATGTTTTACATTTAGAAACGGTTACAACGCATTCTGGATATGTAACGTTTAGAAATTTATCATTAGTTACTTCAACAAGCACGTAAATATTAACTTAATTTCTAATGTTTTATGAATAAATGGGTGAATAAGTAAATGTGCATTTTTAAAGGCAAGTACATGGAAAATGTTTGGAAAAACGCAATACGTCGTATCTCTTCACATAATCTAGAGTATGTGGTGTCAACACAACAGGATGACTAAGAGATAATTTCAAAACAAATGGATGGGAATCCAATAGCCTGTTCCTTAAGATTTCCCGACATGAATCTATTAGACTTTTATCTACGAGTTGCGATAAAACTGAAAAATACAGCATTTTTCTGCAACAAATTGTAATTGTCCAAAATTTCATAATTTTATATTTAATACGGTCATGAAAAAAATTGCTGAAACTTAATTTCGAGTAACACTCTACACTTTGTATATCAGCAACGATGTATTTTAGGACAAATGTTCATATAACATTTTTTACTGAAACTGTATCAGCCATCATATTTAAAAGTTTGATATATAGTACTATTAAATCATCCTCTATAAGATTACTTGCCTATTCTGAGGGTATAAATTTAAGAGAACATTTTATCAAGATATATAAAAAGAATCTAATACCACCATATACTAAAACTCTGAGATTCACATAAAGTTATATCCATATAAACATTATCTTTACACGTGAATTCCTATCAACCATTTCTTACTATCATATTAACTTTAGTTAAATCAGAAATTTTAATGTTAAATTTGGTATATATTTAAAAAAATATTTTAGAACTCTGCGTATTGAAATGGGCCCATATACAATATGCTTGTTAGAGCGTTGTAAATTTTTATGTTTAAGGTGAATATAATATATTTCATGTATTTAAATTAGTCTTAAAATGATTTTTTTCTACAAACACCATTAAAAACTAAATTTTTAACACGGCATACTTGAATTAAAAATGTAATATTATATAAACTCGCGTTAAAAATAATCACATGATTTACTTTTAACACTAATGCAAAAAGTAAAATGACAGATCGTGTGTCATAATGACATTTATATATTTATTAACAAAAAATTACAACTTATTTAGAAATATTTATATTAATTGTACAATTGGAGCAATTAGTAATATTTATCCCTTGTGAGGAAGCTACTTCACAAGAAGAAATTGTTGAAGTTGAACTTAAAGCAGTGGAGGAAATACTATTAATATGCTCTATTTCTAAATTGTTAGAAGAAGGGCAATTATTTGGAAGCATGCGACAAGCAATCCTCTTTTGTTTTCTAACGAATCTTCCAAGTATCCTTCTGCAACACTCGAACTTTTCCATCCTCCATGTCTTTTTATTGTACATAAATTTGCACCAGAGTCTGCTAACAAGCTGGCGGATGTCCGACGGAAACAATGTCCGGTGTAAAGTTCACAATTTGGTAATTTCAAAAATCTTGCAATATCTGTAGGCATCTTTCCAAAAATATTTATTCCAACAGGTTGAATCGTACATTTGTTACTAGTGTATTTAATAAAAAGACGTTGGTGGTTGACATGAGCTGGACGTAATGCTAACTACTTATGATATAAGTCAATATAAGTCTGAGTAATAACAGTAAAGGTTCTTGAAACTCTAGTCTTGCTATCTGGAATGTTTACCACTAGTATATTTCCTAAATCCTCAATATTGTTTAAACTCATTTGACAAAATTCTTCACGGCGACACGCGCTCAGTATACCCATTACAGCAGCTACTTTAAACATCAAATATTTGTCATCTGGCGCCTCTGCAATAAACTTATCAATATTTTGGCGTGTAAAAATTTTTGATTTTTTTGGACGATATCCTTCTCCTTTGCGTTTCAAAAATGCGATGAGTTTATAAAACTTACTTATATCTTGATTGTTCTTGACATTTAACATCATCATTGAAAAATGTGCCCAAAGCGTCGAAGACTTCTAAATTTTAGAATTTTGCTCGAAATAGGCCAACATTACATTTTCACTGTACTTGCCTGCAACATTGTTCCAATCGCACCATTCCACAAAGCGTTTGTACGATAATTCATATTGTTGTTTGGATTTTGTGGGCAACAAATCTAAAGTTGCCCTTGTAGCTACTTCTTCAATTTTTTGAGGAATCGATTCGCTTCCTTCTGGACTATAATTAATATTGGAACTCATCATATTGCAATAGTTTTTCACATTTGACAAGCATGTGTCAAACAACGGACAAACTTGATTTATTTATTTCATAAATCCTACAAACCACTAGAAATATGAGGTAACCATTAAAAGGATTTAAAATCTTTTTTAAAGAAACTTTATTGTTCTTTTAATGGTATTTGTAGAAAAAAACATTGTATGATACACGTGTTAAAAATGACTTTATTTTGTTCGTGGAGTTGCTCCACTCGCTTACGCTCGTTTCGCAAACTTGTCCACTCACAAAATAAAAAGTCATTTTTAACACTTGTATCATAAATAACTATTTTTTACTACAGATGTTCCTTAAAACAAATTAATATGGCACAGAGATTTGTTTAACAATTTTTTTAAATAATTTATAGAACAGTGGCTTAATACCCAAAGAATATGAGAAGAAACATGCAAATAAATAACTATTAACAACGAATTTTCTATAGTCTAATAGTCAACTGCGTTAAAATCATTATTAAAAATATTGGAATTAATTTTAAATACTTTTAAGCCCCAATAAAAATATTCGTTAGAGGAATTGACAGAGACAAAAAAATGACTGTGACCAGTTTACACATGTCCAACGTAAGCAACTCAAAGTTTCGCATGTGAGTTGACCCGACTGTGTTTATTTGCGTGATTTTATTCAGGCACCTTACTAACATAAAGCTCATTGAAAAGCTCAATGCCTTAATTGTGTAGTAATACAAGAAGTTGTAGGTGATGTTTTCTAATTAGCATCGCTTATTAAAATGTAAACCATAATTTGTGATTCATATAGGGTGTTATTAAGTTAGTGGATTTAGTTAGTGTATTTGCAGTAAAAATATAATATGTTACAAAATTAATTATATTTAGAATTAGGAAATTTTAGTTTATGTGGTCAAACTAATCTTCAGGGTGACGTATTTAACACTTATTTACATGTTTAATGTTTTTTGCCATTACAAATTACAATTTAAATATTTAAAATCAATTCTGACTGAAAATATTCAAAAGACACTTTGTTTTTTGATAAATCATCTAAGTAAAAGAAAGTTTATCTACGAATTTATTATCAAATTAAACACCACATGTAATATAACCCCGTATACCCAAGTATAACTCGAGATACACATTTAGAGACAAAGACACACACCCAATATCCGAGTATGCTAGAATTATATTTCTGTTTTTAGAAAAACTTCCAGCTCGAGATTCGGACATGAGAGGCAGTGGCCTAACCGCTCGACCACGAAGCCATATACTCAGGATGTTTACGAACCTATGGTATTAAATTAAATTTGTACTCATAATTAAATGTTTCGACTGACCAAGCACAACCCCAATAAAAGTTTAATAAATAATGGGATATTAATTATTTTTTATTAACAAATCGTTTGAGAACTACTGGATTAAATGTTCATTTCGTCACCATCTCTTCACCTCCTCTTAAGTTATCGCTTCTCTAAGGCGACAATATCGATTTGAAACATTTCTATCTAATATTCAAAATACAACGTTCTACCGACATTCTACCAATTATCAAAATCTATTTCGGTTGATACTTTTCCAAATCTCAAATTAAAATTCTGAACACGTGCGTAAACCGACAAAGGCGGATGCTATTGATATAATCTTCTCGCTTCGCTCTACTACAAGTTGGAGATGCCGAAGGATAATCAGTTTGGTTTTAAAGCCGTCACTGTGTACTTGCCGTTTTAGTATATAAAATTGAATTTTAATGACTAAGAGCAATTTGCAGTTTAGCAGATTTAAGTGTTATAAAAGTGGATGTCAACAATCCCAATCGTGTTATAGTTATTAACGATACAAGTTTGTCATATAATTTCTATATATAATTTCTATATATATATATATATATATATATATATATATATATATATATATATATATATATATATATATATATATATATATATATATATATATATATATATATATATATATATATATATATATATTTATATATATATTATTATATATAATTTCTATATATAATTTCTATATATATATATATATATATATATATATATATATATATATATATATATATATATATATATATATGTAGAATCGGCCATTGGCAATTTAGATAAAAACATAGCGGAAACTATACGCCAGGACACGTCACGTATATTAAGAACAGCCCGTATACCAAAGAGGAATCTACAACACGAGGAATTAGAAGCACTGAAGACCTTACGACAAAATGAGGACATCATAATTTTACCCGCAGACAAAGGAAACGCAACAGTAGTGATGAACAGCGACGATTATCATACAAAAATAGAAAGTCTACTAGGAGACACTGCATATCAGCTTATTACCACAGATCCTACTACTTACCTGGAGAAGACGACAAAAGCCAAAATCAAAGCCAGTCCAATCGACAAAGAGACACAGAACCAGATCATCCCGCGAGAGAAGTCTTCAAGATGTCCCAAATTTTATGGTCTACCAAAGATTCACAAAGAAGGAGCTCCTCTAAGACCAATTGTTAGCTCAATAGGGTCACCCACACAGCAGTTAGCAAGACACTTAGCCAGACAACTACAACCATTTGCCGAGGAAGTTAAATCCTACGTGAAAAATGCAGACCATTTCATTGAGTTATTAAGAAATCAGACCGTCCAAGCGGAACATCTTCTAGTGAGCTTCGATGTCATATCCTTGTTCACCAACGTACCCGTAGAGGAGTCACTCGACATTATCAAGCGAAAATATCATCCAGCAGATCATATTCTTAGGCTAACTCAACATTGCCTAAATAATACCTATTTTACATACAATGAGCAACGCTACAGACAAACCCGAAGGAGCCCCGATGGGCTCCCCCCTATCTCCAGTTATTGCCAATCTCTTTATGGAGGATTTAGAAACTCGAGCACTACAATCTGCACCATTAAAACCAAGCCTATGGCTAAGGTACGTCGACGACACATTTGTGATTTGGACTCATGGAAGAGAGAATCTCACTAACTTCTTAGAACATCTGAATAGTATTCACGACAAAATTAAGTTCACCATGGAGGTAGAGACTGACAGTCAGCTACCATTTCTCGACGTACTGGTCAAGAAGAAGCAGGACGGAAGTCTAGGCCACACAGTTTATAGAAAAGCCACTCACACTGACAGATACCTAAATGCACAGTCACACCACCATCCAGCACAACTAAACTCAGTAGTAAAGACATTAGTCACACGCTCGCAGAGACTAGCAGATGCAGACAACCTCAAAGAAGAAATGTCAACTCTTCACAAAGCGCTGCGAAAGAATGGGTTCACACAACAAAGAATACAGAAGTTGTCAAAACCATCTCGGCCGAGAAATCAAGAGGACTCCGAACAACCCATAGCAAAAGCCTATCTGCCATACATAAAAGGAACAACGGATAAAATAAGCAAACTTCTACGTAAACATAAAATAGAAACAACTTTTAAGACCGACAAGAAAATCAGCACCATTCTTCGAAATCCAAAGACCAAAATTGCTCTAGAAAGTCAAGGGGTATATGAAATACCTTGCCAAGATTGCAACAAATCATACATAGGACAGACCAACAGAAAAATAAGTGCAAGACGCGAAGAACACATAAACGCTGTTAGAAAAGACGAGAGAACATCATCTTTAGCTCAACATGTCAAAACTACAGGACATAGGATTGACTTCGACAAAACAAAAACACTAGCCAATATCGAGCATTACAAGTCAAGAATCATCAGAGAGGCCATAGAAATAGAGAAAGACCACACAATCTAAATACACGAGATGACACCCAAAGACTACCTACCACATGGAAGCCTGCTTTGGTATTGCATGCTGCTGTCCATGAGGAAGCAAGAAACATAACGCAACGAACACACGAAGAGGAACCAACCAGAGCTAATCTAATAGGACCAAGTACACGGAGTCGCGCTCGAAATCAGGAGATGGGTGCAACAGACCGTGACATAAGCACAGACACACGCATGCGCGCCCGAACAGGACCGATTACACGAAGCCGCGCTCGAAATCAGGAGATGGGTGCAGCAGACCAAGACGCCCGGAGTGTGTCGAGAGCAACAGAGCGTAACATAGGTAGAGTATATAAAGAACTGCCAGATCCAGAAAACGTCATTTCAGTTCGAGTTACCAGAAGCCGCAGTAAGCAGTTATCTGTTAGAACCTGAAGATGGCAGATGAGATTCTGCCGAAACGTCGTTCAGACAACCACGGTCCCTCTCGGGACCTATCACCTACGCGGGAGTATACCCGGAAAACGAATTTAACATTCACCACCCGCGAAAACCTGAAAAACAACATACATATATATATATATATATATATATATATATATATATATATATATATATATATATATATATATTAGAAGTCAAAACTACAGTAGTTAAGTTGGAATTAATGTTATCAACAGCAATATCAATATCATCTAAAAAAAATAATAATAAAACATCTGAAAATCATCAGCTTATTGGTGTGACTTAGAAAAGTTAAGGTAACTTGTACATAAATAGGAAAGAACAATGGGCCTAAGACACTGCCTTGTGGTACATCTTTATCGTTGGCCAAATGCAGAAGTTATTGACTATCACATTTTACCAAAGATAATCGTAAATAAATTAACTGTCAGGTCACTTAGACCACTTGCGCGATCGGAAGACATTCTCCAAATAACAAAATTATTTTTCCTCTTATATACAAATACCTACTTTAATTAGGCACTATAGCATTAAAAAGAAACCTAAACAAAATCTTCAAAAATTATAAAAAAAAAACGAAAAATTTGCAATTTTTGCAAATATTCAGACGTTTTGCGCGATCGGAAGATATGCTTTAAAAGCAGTTATATATTTTTTGTAGGCTATTCAACATTAGTACTAACGTTTTAGCACTATAGCGATAAAAAAATACAAACCCCAAATAATAAAAAACAAAATACGAAAAAAGTGCCAAAATTCGTCATTTTTTAAAACTTTCGGCGTTTTGTGCGATCGGAAGATATTGTCCGATTTTGATAACTTTTTTTTTGTTAGGCTAGTATGCACCTAAGGCAACTTTTCCGCGCTATAGCGAAACGAAAATTTAAATTTGAAATTTTTCGCTCCACCCTACTGTGTAATCGTAAATAAATTAACTGCCAGGTCACTTAGACCAAAATATATCGAACACAAAGTGACATGAATTAAGATATCAAAGGCCTTATTACAGTCTAATAAAATTACAAATGTAGTTCTGTGGCTGTTACATGCCCTAAATAAATTAGCGGACACATGCAACAAGGCAGTTGTAATGCTGTGATCGGCTCTGAAACCAGACTCAGTGGGCGGCAAGATATTATTATTATTATTTAAAAGAGAAGTCAACTGTTCATGTATAATTTTTTTTTAATATTTTAGAAATAGTAGGTAAAATGTTAATTGGATGAAAATTTGACAGTAATGAAGAATTAGTTGCCTTTGTTTAGCTACAAATTAGTTTTTTTTTTAGGTTATTTTTAAAATTAAATGTTATTTTACTTTACAAAATTTTATAGATTTTTTTAAGTTTGTAAACTATTTTATACATTATTGCAATGTTACCTACCAAAAATGGAAGTCAGTACGTACCTTACTTAATTCAATAAATTTTTATATCAATTATCTATTAACATTAAATGTCGGATCACCCATTTATTTACTAGTTATGTTTGTAATTATGGCCCGTAGGATGCGTCGATTTTTTCTATAAATCTCAATAGTAAACGATTTTACGTTTTTTTTTAAAAAATATCAATCATTCAATACTTGTAGATGGCGTATTGTGTGTTAGTTGCTTGTAGCTCTGCTCCCGTTTAATTTTTAAATTTAGTGCCCTAAATAAATTAAACAAATATTATATTTGATTCTAAAGTATAAATCACCCTTTTATTGAGTTATTAGTGAAAAAACAATTAATATGCCGCCTAAAATGGAACCAAAAAATTATAAAAGATCTCAGTGTACGTGTTGAACAATTGGAAATATTATTTACGCAAGGTTTTACCGAACTAAAAAATGCATCTAATATAGAAACTGGTCAGTCTGCTGTGCAGAATATCAATAATAGTGCCTTTAGTGAAAAACTAAAACAATTTGAAGATATGATGAAGTCGTCCTTAAAAGAAATTAAAGATGAGCTCGGCATTCTTCAGACAGAGGTTGAAAAGAATGTAAGGCACGTAAATAATATTTATTTGCAACAAAATTGCAATATGTTAATCATATATGGCATCAGCGAAAATAATAATTTGGACATTTATGAGAGTCCTTTAAATTATTTTCTAATAATTTAAGTGTTAATGTCATAAAAACTAATTTAAAATATTGTTATCGTCTGGGACAAAAAAAAAACTGACAACAAAAAGCCGGCCAATTCTCGTTGAGTTCATTCACCGTTGTATGCATGATCAGCTGTTCTACTGCAAGGAAAAAACTCAAAGAAACCAAAATATTGATAGTTGAAAAGTTGCCTATTTACACATTGTCACTATTTAAAAAAAATCAGAGAGAAAATGAGCCATTCATCATGGACACAAGGGTGTACAATATATACCAGTCAACAATAAGAAAATTGCTGTGAAAACTGAAAAGCAGTGGTTAGAAATAAATTTCCAAATGGACAAGCGTATTTAAAGTTTGTATCACCATACATGTATAGTATGTACAATGCAATTTCAAAAGTTTATATGACTTCATTCATAATTCATTTCTTTACATACTTAAATAAATAATAATTGTAAATTAATATTAAGAATTTTCCAACAAATAAGAAAATTCCTTTGAATGATAATCAAATACCTACCTACCTTTATAAGAATAAATTAATTGATTGTTAAAAAAAAATTATATAAAATTAAGTAATTTATGCATATATGTATGTGTATAATATAAAAAGTACGTATTCATATTAAAATGCATCTTCTTGTAATTTAACACAATGCAAATTATATTTTTAACTGATTTACAATCAGCGTAATTTTAAATAAATTTTATTTCTTTGATATTTATAGGAACGCTTGTACATGCATAATTATTGTTTTTAGTAATAATTTTGTTCTAATTTTAAAGATATTTTAAAAATATCATATCAATAGGGACAAACTTAAAAGAGTATGTACATTTTGTTTTTTTTGTGAAGGCAGAATATAAAGTGACTATATGATTTTCTTTTCCCTCGCTTTTTGTGTGAAATTTATTTTTTATTACTTTTTTATATATTTAATTTTTATACAGGGTGGGGCAATAGTGCATCTGACTTCGTTCAATCGAGATCGAGATCACAACTGATCTGAATATATTATTTTTCATTGTACTTTAAGTTTCTTGTTAGCAAAAAATAAGAATTTAAATATACCTTATGCAAAATCAATTTAAGCATAAATTTTGTCATGTAAATGTACTGATAGCTAATTTTATTGCTTTTTTTAGATTACTTTTTAATGGTAAATTTCGTTTTATTGCTGTAAACGGAACCTGGTTAACTCCAAACATTACAAATGATATGGTGTACATGGATGGGTATACACTGATAAAAAAAGATAGACTTCTGTTCTTACATTTAAAACTGTTACTGAAAAGGACATATGTAAATACTTATTCAATATAAAATCCAAAGCTGTTAGGTCAGATGGTATGCACATTAATTTTATTATCTTATGTTGTCCTTTTATTTTAAAATATATTTGCCATATTGTGAATTTTTGTTTAAAAAATTTGGTTTATCATGGCATGGAAAATGGCATATGTTATTCTTCTCCCTAAAATCAACAATCCCAAAGATTTCCATGATTTAAGACCCATAAACATTTTGCTTGTCGTATCTAAAGTTATTGAATGTTAAAGCTGAAATTACTGACCACTTAAGTACTAATAAAATACTTCCAGATGAGCAGTTTGGATTTAGGGAGAGACATAGATATGCTACTGCCTTACTAAATATTACAGACAGTCTGCTTGGCTCAATTGACTCTAATTTATGTTCTATTTTGGTGTTGCTCGACTACTCAAAAGCCTTCCATACTATTCAACATAATATCTCACTATAAATTTTAAAATTCATTGGATTTAATATGAAAGCTGTAAATTTTATTAATAGGTATTTAATTGGGGTTGTTCTTAAAAACAAGTATTCCAATTCTATAGATATCTCATGTGGAGTATCCCAAGGTTCTATATTAGGGCCCATTTTTTTTACAATTTACACATCTTCTTTTCCAACATTTTTAAACCATATATAAGATACAAATGTATGCAAACAACACGTAATTGTCTTATAGTTTTGACCCACCAAATGATCTCCAAAATGGTTGTAGTATTATAAATAATGATTTAGAAGTACTTTATAAAATATTTCTAGAACATGATGACTTTTAAGTTTATGCTTTGTTAAAAATACTAAAATCCTAGAATGATGAAATTAGTTTATATTTTGGATAATTATTAAATTTCATACTATTACTATAATGTAACATCTACTATTATTTTTTTCGGGTTCAGTGGAAGAACAGATGTGCAGCACGTGTGCATAGCTGAACTTCGCCTTATATTTGTCATTATGTTATGTACAATTTCATAATTTCTGAATAAAGTGTTATTTAAATCTCTGCATTATATTGAGAAAATTATGACCCACTTTCTTAACGAATGCAAAGTTTTTTGTATGTAAATCCCGAAGAGTCATTAACAATTTTAACATAAATACTACGTATACAAGCGTGTCATAAATTTTAACAAGTATATAAAAATTTCACAGTTCCAGTGAAATAATTTGGCCAATATGCATAATAATTACATTTTCGTGTACTATTTTTCCTCATAAATTACGAAATCTGCAATGTGTAAATATCACCAACAATTTTCCAGCATTGATTTTACTATGTAAAAAATACATATTCAGCAGGATACTCCATTAAATATGTGCATTAATCATGAAAAGTTTGTTGTAGGGTTGGTAAACAGTTTGACACAAGGTCCTTTAAAATGACTTGTATCAATCAGGATATTTCTGAATTGAAACAAGGACATTTTGCCATGATATGTGGTAATTTATGGTTAATTTTTCATGCAAAAATCTTTGAATAAATCATATCGTTGGAAGCCTTATTTTTCGATAGGGACGATTGGGGCAAAGTACATTCGAATCTCGCAAACAATTTTGAAAAATATTTACAAGATGTATTGCTGAACCAAATTGTCTTTGCAACTCTTTGAAAATCACCGATAACACTTAATCATCTGAATATAAAAGCACGGACATGTTGATATCCCCATTTTGAAGATTCTACTCGCAAAACTCTCTCTCATATTTATTCCATTAAATCACATTGTTGATAAAAAAATTCCATGGAAACAATTAATACAATTGTATCCAAGGAAACTATCTACCGAATAAATTCAATAAGAAATGGAAAAACCAGTCGTAAGATGGGTATTTAACCAGTGTACTGATTTTAAATTTCTTTGTGAAAACTAAAAAATTCCACAAATTTATTTTACTACCGGTATCTCAAAAAGGTATATATGATGAAGAGGGTATTAATATTTTACTTTGCAAAGATATATCAAAAAGATTAATCTAAATTTGACTATTTAATGTATAACAAATTTATTAAAAAAAAAACGCTCCCTAGAGGCTAATATCTGAGTAATTTTAGTCAGTATCGTACATTGAATTTATGCGACTTCATTTTTTTGGTCTAAGCCTTTCTTAAATGTAAAGTTTCCTTAACAGGATGTTTATGGCCTTGTGTCGTTATTTTTTTGGGGTAATTTTTTACATTATAATACGTACGATTTTTAAATTTCGCCAGAATTTAACCATTTTATTTGTTGAACATGAATTTCGAGTAAAAAGTCTATGCTTGGCTACACTTTTCGACGTGATGTCAAAAAAAAACAAATTATTTTTATAAATATTAACATTTTAGCCTTTTATTATTTTACTTACATAACAAATTCAGGGTTGCGACGATTTAAATCAATTTGATTTAAATCGTGATTTAAATCATGATTTAAATCAACTGAGTTTTTAAATTTAAATCAAGTTGTGTAAAGTCAGTAAATCAAACTTCAGAAAAGTCAAACAAAAAGTATAGTTTATTTAAAAGCTAGATACAAATTAAACTGAAAAAAAAATGAAGAAAAGAACAGTTTAGGTTACACATATAAAACAAAAGTTACCTTGTTAAATGTACATTATAAATTAGCCTACTTAAAAGCAGAAACATAAAGTAAACAAATTAAACAGAACCAACTCTAAAAGAAAATAAAACATGATTTACTCCAAAACAAAAATTTTAAATTAGGTTAATTATTGTAAAGTTTGTACAAAAAAACTAATTTAGCTGCTTTTTCGGTCCCTAAACGATTTCGATACTTGGAATGAATCAAACCAAATGTCGAAAATATTCTCTCAACCGATGCTGAACTAGCTGCAACAGAAAATAGTTGCTTGATAATCGGGAATAATTTGTCAATAATATTAATACTTCTTTGGGATTTCCACCAGTCCAAGGGTTTTGTGTTTAAGAATTTCTTCGTGAAACATTATATCGGCAAAAGGCTCAGATTTTGCCAGAAATTTAATAATCAGTGGTAGTAAACCACTTTCGGGATATAATTCATTAGCGGCTTCTAAAGCACGATTCTTTTCGCTTTCTGTTAATTTATGCTTTCTTTTTGTAAGGTCTAGAATAAAGGCAAATGGTATGATGTGATACACTGACTGTATCGGTATCTAAATGTTTGCATTTGCCTTAAGTTAATTTCAGTTTCGTCAAAATGCGACTCAACAATTTTAAATTGTTCTACGACTTCTGATAAAATTGCATAGTTTGTTTGAAGCCTATCAAGTGCAACAGATATAGGTTTTAGTAATGATAAGTAATCTTCAGCAGTTCTTTTTAAATAAATGATATTTTCTGTCTTAATATGCTCTCAATTTAATTTTTATGTTCCTCACTAATTTTAAAAAGTGTGGGCCATGATTTAACGAAACCCTCTAAGCAGTCGACAAGTGAGTTTCATCTTACGTCAGAAGGTAAAGTAAGTTTTTTCATCCTTCTTTTGCGTATGTGGCAGAGGCAATATGATTGTTTCGGAAGTATTTCACAACGAACGTAACGTGTTCCTTAATTTCACTAATTTCCAAATCCTTACATAACAAGTTTAAAATGTGTGGAGCACAACCGTAAGTAATAACATTTAGTTCTGTTGACTCTTTAATTTGGTTTCTCATAGCATTCATATTGGCAGCATTATCCGTCACAAAACTGCTTACTGTATAGGTATAGTCAGTGTTTAGAGTTTTCATTAAGTTTGTTGCAAGTTCTGTTAAATATACAGATGTATGTCGATTTCCAGATGTGTCTATCGTGTCTACTAAAAAGGAAGACCCATTTTCCGTAGTTACAGTTGCACATATTATTGGCTCATTGTGTATGTTGGACCATCCACCCAAAGATAGACAAACTGAACGTGTTCAATTGTATCTGTAATAAAAACCAAGATTGTTATGTTGTTTAAATCCAGCTACACACAGACAGTCATAGATACTATACTTTGTTCTTAAAACTAGGAGTGAATGAAAGTCATATTTGCACAGGGAAAGTTACTAAAAATCTAGAAAATGCACTAGATCACTTTAACGCTAAATTTGAATCTAACACTGATGCAGCTTTCCACGAAACACCAAAATACTATACACTGCGCTCGACGCGCGTTTCGCCAACTAAGTTGGCATCATCTGAAGATGATTAAGAACAGTTTTAATTATCTCTAGATGATGCCAACTTGGTTGGCGAAACGCGCGTCGAGTGCAGTGTATAGTGTTTTGGTGTTTCGTGGAAAACTACGTCAGTGTTATCTTCGCATCAAAGGTTCTAACCCATTCCAGGTCGTAGAAATAGACCGACGTAAAATAAGTAAATTAAATAAAAAAAGGTTCTCTTGATATTTTGTCTTAGTAAGAAGTTATAATTATAAATAAAATAACACTATACTTACAGTGGACACTGTTCCTGAAGTAGAGGGACCTTCATTATTTGTTTCTACATTTTCTGCATTACGCGAAGGATATTTTTTTCCAGTGGACTTTCAGTCGGTCCACAAGTCCTTGCATTTCTACATTACACTTTTTACATGTAGCTCTACTACCACTTTTTCCATCAAGCTTACTTGATTTTTCAATAAAATATTGCCAAATAGGCTCTTTTTCCTTCCACTTCTATTAGAGGACATGTTAAAAAATTTATAATATTTAAATACAATAAATATAATCACTCAGACTCGCTTTCTCACTTGTTACGCGTTACGCGGCAGATTAGCAAATAATGGCAATTCACATCATCCCCGCGCATTATAAAGACAGGCGAATTTTCAAGTTCTAACAGGAATTTTCATGTAGCTCTAGCTTATTTTACAGTTATAGATACAAGGTACACAATTTATTCCATTTGTAGGTTTAAACAAAAACTATCTTTGTTAATATAAGTACTAAATACATTGTAAATGTCAATTATTAGGATGTTTATGTAAAAAAATTAATAAAAGTAAAAAAAATCATAATTTTTTGATTTTTTTTTAATCGTGATTTTTGATTTTTTTTTAAATCATGATTTTTATCAACCCTAAACAAATTTAAATAAAATATACTAAATCATGGAATTTTAAGCGGCCCCAGCCCTACACCAATCATCAATTTTTCAATAAATGTATATTTCTTTAATAAGATTTACAGGAACAACTACTCAGGAGACAAAGACCCCGACCTGCGTTGAATTAAACCTGTAAGTCTTGCTTTGTAGATAAGATCATTTGTCAATTCCCCACTAGAGATAGACTAGTTTCGAACTTGTTGTTTTCTCGTCAGTATGCCATAAGTAATTGAAAAGACAAATAATAGTAAACCAGGCTAGCCTAAAGCATACTAAGCAAGACAGACATGTGCACTTCTTGTACAAAAAAAATAAAGAAGCTTAATTAGTGTAGGATATTTAAGTAAAATTATTAAAATAATGTTTGCGCTATTTTTAGATTTAAAAATATGGTCAATCACTATTTTTGAAAATTTATTGGGGAATAACCATAAATCTGAAACACCCTGTATATCTTTTAAGATTTGTATTATATTCTTAAGGTATTGGTTAATCATGAATTAATAGTTGGTTAGCGATTAAAATAACAGGGCTATACATTTTCATCTGCCCTGCTCTCCCCCATATTAAAAAGAGAGCGACTTTTCATTTATAAGAGCTTTATTAAAGTAACAACGTAGAATTAATATTTAAGCGTTATTTGTGGAATACTTAACATTTTAATTTCAATCGTAAATTTTTTTATGGCTATAATACCAATTAAAAGAACGATAACAAGAAAAGGATTCATCAAAAGGGGTAATGTACGAAAAATTACAATATTTATAATAATCTCATATAATTGTTTGTATAATTGTTTTTTTATAATGTGTCTGATTAAATCATTATTAACAGTTACGGACCACATAAATGGAAATCCCTTTTGAGGTAGTCGTGCATATCATTCACACACCGGTAGATGGAGTTTACACGACACATTTGTACTCTTCTTTCATGTAGTAGACTAGTGAAATTTATTTTGCTGCCATTGTATTACTCCTACTTAGCACTGATGAAGGCAAAAACCAGAAACCAGTCTGAGGATGGTATGCACAATGGCCTCAAGAGGGATTTCAAATTATGTGGCAAAAATCCTTTACTAGTGGGCAATCGCATTTAAAGTTTAATCTCTTCTCGTAGTATGCACTGGCGGTTCTTCTATAGGGTCATTTGGTCAATGACCTTCCACATACTAATAAAAAAATAGAGCTATTCATTTTCTGAAGTTTAAAAATATATAACATATATATTTTTAATATTTTTAAAAAATATATTAAAGTTTCTAGTTCATTCTATGCACAATACTATTATATTCATTACATTTTTCATTTATAGAATTTAAAAATCTTGGATCAATCCACAACTTGTCCTCAAAGCTAGCTACGGACCGAATTTACAACGAATTAAAGTGAAATAGACTTATGCGCGAATCGTCAGAAAGCAAAAGAGACAGAAAACACTGGCGGGGACAATGTCCCTGACATATTTTACGGAAACGGTAACGCGCGAAGTTCAGTAGAGCAGTCTTAATGCTGACTAGGTACGCGTTGGTCGGTAAATTCTGTCGCGTTGTTTTTAATGTTTTTATTTGTGAACATTTTATTAGTAATTCTCTACTTGTCGTGAAATTAAGTAAAACAGTGTTTTTGGTGTTTACTATTAAATATGAGTGTTGTACAAAATATATTAAAACTGAAAGATGGACATAAGTTGGGTTATGAAGACCGAATGAAATTCAAAGGTGGTGGCCGTCCAAAACCTAATATGACGATAAAGCAAACATCTCTTGATAAGAAAAAAGAAGTTAATAGGTATTTTCAAAATTCAATGTACGATTTATCCGAGTGGATAAAAAATGCATTTTTTTGGTTCCCATGCCTGTTATTTGGTGATGATCCTGATCCTATATGGTCCAAAATTGGTGTAACTGACTTGAAACATTTAAAAATAAAAGTACAGAAACATTCGCACGCATCAAGTCATATGAATAACTGTTGTAGTTTAGCAACACTTGGTACAGTTGATATTAGAATGCAGTTAGACAGTGCCTATAGAAAAAGTTTAAAAGCTTACAACGAAAACGTTTCTAAAAATAGATATATTTTAAATAAAATAATAGACTGTGTATTATTCTGTGGAACTTTTGAGCTAGCACTACGCGGACATGACGAAACTGCGTCCTCTGATAACCTGAGAATATTTCGAGGTCTAGTAAATTTTGTATCTGAACTAGATGCCATTTTTAAAGACCATTTGCAAAACAGTACTGTGTTTAAGGGCACTTCGAAGGCAATTCAAAATGAACTTTTAGATTCAATACTGGCGATTATTCACGAAGAAATAAAATTTGAAATTAATCAATCTGACTTTATTGCAATTCAGTGGATGAAACCACAGATAGTTCCAATAAAGTACAAGTAGTTTTTGTGTTTAGATACGTTTTAGACGGTGTTGTATGAAATTCATTCAGCCTCAAGGAACATCGCAGCATTTGACAGATGTAATTTTAAAAGAGTTAGAATGTCTGAAAATTAATGAGTCCTGAAAAATTGATAGCACAAAGTTACGATGGAGCATCAGTAATGAGTGGTGCTTTTGGAGGTGTACAAGCCAAAATTAAAAAAAAGTTATCCTTCAGCAAATTTTATTCATTGTTACGCTCATCAACTCAATTTAATTTTACAAAAAGCATCAAGTCAGGTTAAAAGCATAAATTTTTTTTGCTAATTTACATAGCTTTTCTTCATTCTTTGGAAAATCGCCAAAAAGAACAGCCGTGTTAGATAATGTTGTTAGGGTGAGATTACCTAAAGCGGCTCCAACACGATGGAATTTTAATACAAAGTGCATAGAGACTGTTTATACCTATCAAACAGAATTATTTGATTGTTTAGAGAAAGTCATTGATAATGAATCAGAAAACAACACTCTAAACCAAGCTATTGGTTTAAAAAACTACTTACAAAATGAACATTTTCTTTACTGGTTAAATTTTTTTCATTTAGTTGTGCCTCATTGTGTTATATTGTTCAATCAATTACAAAACTGTAATATCGATGTCGTAACAGTAAATAAGTGTATTGGCGTTTTTAATAGTAAAATTGAAGACATCAGAAATAAAATTTTGAATAACTATTTGGAGGAGACATCCATGCAGTCTGCCCAGAGATGTAAAACGGAAGAATCAAAAAGGAGAATTTCATTAGAAGTTTGTGATATAATTACATCTGAGATCAAAAGCAGGTTTGGCTTCAGTAATCATTTAGCAGTGTCTCAGTTATTTCACGCAGATCGATTTAAAGATTATTAAAAAAGCTTTCCAGATATGTTTAAATTATTAAAACAGAGTATCCAGTCATAAATCATTTGAAACTAAAACTGACTTAGAAGTATTACATAGCCGAGAAGATTTTTCCAATAGTGAAGGTGCAGTTGCTTTGTTACAGCTTTTTATTAATAATAATTTGTGCAATACTTTTCCTGAAAGTGTCAAACTGTTAAAAATCTTGTGTACTCTCCCTATGACTACCGTCGAAAGTGAACGTTGTTTTTCCACCTTAAAAACAATAAAGACATTTTTAAGAAATACCATGGGTCAGGAAGAGTTATCTTCTTTAGCTATGCTTACCATAGAAAGGTCATTAATAAAGAAGATAAAATACTTTAATGAAAAAGTAATTGACCACTTTGCATCTCAAAAAGACCGGAGGATCGACTTGGAATTTAAATCACTTTAAAAGGTAGGTAATACAGTAAACTTTTCTAATTGACCTCCCTATCTCTTGACACACGAACGGCCACTGTTATCTCATTTGTTTTATTTTTTTTATCTTTTATCTATCTTTTATTTTTGTAACCAGCAGTTAAAAATGCTTGTGTGTATTAGTTTAGTGTTAAGTACATTCCATTATACCTCCAGTTCTCTTATTGACTTTATTAACTTTGGATAATACATAATTCGCTAAATAAATTTCAAGGTAAGATATTGTTTCATATATGCATGCAAATCTGACACATAACCACCTAAAGCCAACCCTGATTTTACATCATATCCGACTGGTAAATCTCTGTATCATGTCAAATTAAAACTGATGAGAAAGTACTGTCGAGAAGCACCTAGCCGCAACCGATTTTTTTACGTGCATTATAGCACAAAATTAGTAGAATAGTAACCTTTGTGTAGATGTTGAAAGTGTTGAAAATAGAGCTACCTGAAATAACCGATAGATTTGTATTCGATATTACATTTGTAAACAAAAAATTACAATACCGCTTATCTAATTATACGAATATCATAAATAAGTACCATTTAATTTATAATATTTGCTTGACCCAATAAATAAAGTTTTTAAACTACCTGATGTGTATAATAATATAACAATCTGACCCAAATATGGGGCCTATTTGCACACTAATGTCTATTATTACTTGCACGTGCATTTTCTTCGTGTTGTGTTAATATACAAGAGGTAAACACACGCAAGTCACGTTTTTAATTTTTTTAGACTGTGTGCGTGAAGGTAGGTATCTCTACGCATACATGTAGCCCCCACATTATATTACACTCAAACGCAAAATTAACTGGGCATTAGGTGTTTCTGGAAAATTTCAATTTTAGTCAAATTAATTTTAATTGAATCTTCAAGAATAAATATTACATTACAAAATAAACGAACATTTCACTTTAATAACATAAAAAATACATTTTTTGCAAATTTGAAAAAAAATAGAGAACTGTAAAAAAACATGCCTCAATTTCGAGTATTTCCTCCTCGAGCTTGATTGACAGCTCGCATTCTTTATATCAAAACAGCAACCTCATCCTGGGGTATCTGCTAGCATTCATTTAGCAGCGCCCAATCCTTCTGCCTAGGTTGTCCCACATATGGTCTATCGGGTTTAGGTTAGGACTCCTCGGTGGCCACCCTAGTACCTGAATACCAACATCATGACCATACTGGCGAGTTATCCGGGCTATGTGCGGTCGCGCATTATCCTGCATTAGGAGAAAATGTTCTACAAATGGTGCAAAAGGTACCACATGTTCTCCTAAACACTTCCTGATGTACCTGTTAGCTTTGAGGCTACCTCCCCGAAATGTTACAAGGGCCGTACGAGCTTCCAAAGAAATGCCCCCCCCCCCTATCATCACACCTCCTCCACCAAACTGTACTCTAGGAGAAAAGCAACACCGGGCATATCATCCTCCAGGTCTTCTAAACACTCTTTGGAGACGATCAGGTAAACATCTTGTGAAACGAGACACATCCGTGAAGAAAACGCATTTTCATTCGGCCATATCCCAATCGGCATAAGTTCGCGCAAATTCCAAGCGCTGCCTGCGATGACCTGCATCCAAAAAAATAACCAATAACTGGTGCGTGAGGTGTTAAATTTTGTTCCATCAACCCTCTTCGTAAAGTATCGGATGGAACCAAGATAGCATGAACATCTACCAATCTTCTAGTCAAAGCTGTACCAGGAAGTATCCGTTCTCGCAGAACTTGGAGTCGAGGATATCGGTCTTCAACTTCATTTGTTGCTCGTGGTCTCCCTTGTCCATATCTTCTTGAGTAAGAACTAGTTTCCCGGAACCTTTGTATTGCATCAAATACCGTGCGTCGAGGGATGCCAAGCAAGGTGGCGATATATCGGATTCTGAGTCCATCATTATGTAAAACAACAACTTGAGCGGCTTCTTCAGGACTCATTACGAAATTTCTCACAATAAAACCTTTCTCTTTTCTTAGGGAAACCTGAGAAACACACAAGAAGCACAAGAAACAGCAATCGAAACGAATTAAACAGCTGTGTAAAACAAATAAAACTATAAACGTATTTCATTTTTATAAAAATTCATTTTTTATAACCTGAGCGACGCGACGGACTCGTTAATATTAAAACGCATCATAGCATTAATTTAATACAACCGTAAAACATTTTAAACGCTTTTACTTCTATCTAGTAAGTTCCAAAAATTCCTAACTTTGGTTTTTAGTGAAATTAAAACTTTATTAGTAGGTAGCTAATAAAATTATAAATAATTAATTTTTCATTTCTGCTAAAAAGATTCGAAAGATTCCAATTGTAAATAGGAAAAAAAATTACAAATATTACAGAGCATCAAAAGACCAAGTAATAGTATAAATTGTTCAAAGAGTGAGAAAGTTAACTATTTCCATGAGGATGAAATTTTTGCGACACAAGCCGAAGGCGCGTAGAGCAATTCATCCGAGTAGAAATGGCCAATTCTCACGAGTTAAACACTATACTTTTTCCAATCGTATTAAATAAAATGAAAAAAATATTGCAATTATCTTTTTTTTTACAATATTAATATTAATAGTTCCATAATTGATAATACTGAGAGGTGGAGAATTTACATCAACATTGAGATTCTTATTAGTCATCACATTTGTGTTATTTGCACTTGTGGTGGGATTATTATTGTTAATAGCACTAAGAATCTTATTTGCAGTATCAATTTTGTTTTTCATCGAATGATCTATGTAGCCCTTGACTACAGTAGATGATTTCCAGCCTCCGTGTCTCTTTAAAGCTGTTATATCTGCTCCTGCGTCTATAAGTATTGTCGCAGATAACCTGCGGAAGCTATGTCCGGTATATAGATGTGGATCTGGAAGTTTCAAAAACGTTGCTACCTGCTTGCCCATTCCACTCAATTTATTAATTCCAATTTCCTGCATAGTGCACTTGCCCTTTTGATAATTTAAAAAGAGAGCCTGTGTTGCATTCGGTGGTCTGAGACTTATATAGTTTTTGATAATTTGATAATACTTGCCAGTTACAGAAAATTTTCGAACAGTTTTAGTTTTTGCTATTGGAACTGTCATAAGCACAGAATTATTTAAATGTTCCAAGTCGTCAATTTTCATCGCCTTCAATTCACATGATCGACATGCTCCCATTACTCCCATGATGAGGGAAACCTAAAATCAAATTTACCACAATTTGCCTATCAGAAACTACAGAGGTATACATTCTTACCTTAGCAAGATACACTTTGTCTGGTGCATTTTTTATAAAATTATCAATTTCTTGATCTGTGAAGGTTTTGGACTTTTTAGCTTGGTAACCCTCCGATTTTCGTTTCAAAAGGGCCCTCAACTTTGAATATTGTTCAATGTTCACTCCATTGTTTAAAATTAAAGTACTCCGTAACATCGAATGTATGAACCACAAAGTTGAGGACTTGTATTTAGTTTGTAGCTCACCGAAATAAGCTATCAATATATTTTAGGAAAAGGAATTTATCGTCTTCTTTTTGCGCCAGTCCATAAAAGTGAAATAAGTTTGCTCATATTTTTCCTGGATCTTTCAGGAAGGAGGTTAAGTGAGCTTTGTTTCACAGCGTTCACAATTTCTGGTGGCGTACTATCAATAATCTCCTCATCGGACGAAACATCCATTATTCCCTTCTATTTAAACGATTTTCGTAGAAATTTTCGCACTATTTCGCAACAACACCATTGAAAATCCACTAAAACTCAATCACAAATGAAAAGTTTTGACAAATAGCGTCAGATTGTTGACAGATGAGTCCATTTTTAAAGGGGAGGTCGAACAACATGATGTGTTGAGAAAGGAGAAATGCCGGCTACTCATTGGTCGAGAAGTGTTGAGAAAGTAAACTTTTCGACACAGCTTGAAAAAGGTTGAATTTTCTAAATCGAAAACTATTGGATAATGGTCAGTTTATTTAATATGATTGGAAAAATAATATTTTTAAACACCAGCATTGTTTCCAAACGCCGCGTTATTCGTGTCAGCAAGTCACGTGGCGCCCAACAAATTAATTAAAACAAACAGCCAAAAAAATTACACAAGCCCAAATACGTGTCTTTGTTGTGACAATATACAGTACACGTTGTAACCTAATTTTTCATATCATACCACTATTACAAGTTAGTGCCAATCTCACACTCCCTTTTTATACTAGTCTGATGTTTTAAATATTAAATACTTGTGTGTAGAAATATACAGTACCTCCATATGTTCAATACACCATCCATTCATAATTACACGTTGTTGAAACAAAATGTTGATTACCCTCGTGTATATGCACATAAAGAGTGAAGTGATTCATTCACTGGAACATTGCAGTGCACAAAATACTTAGAATTAGATTAAATTAGGTTAGGTGGTTGTTATGGTAATAGGACCTGAATAATTCCTTCGTTGCACGGTACACTTGTTGAAGTGTAGAACATTGTCCGTTGTTTTGAAGCGTAGAGTCACAGCCGACTCTAAATAAGCCACGAAATAGTGAGAAATGGCAACATTGCCGGAGTTCCACGAGTCTGTGTTCAACGTGTTAGAAACTACGTTATTGCGGCAGTTTGCTGGGCGATTTTATGTAATTGTTCATTGATTTTTATGTGTTAAATAAATAATAGTTTAGAAGTGTTGCTTTTGTGAATTAATATCAAGTATTATTCTTTATTTTTTTAATAATTATCGGTGCGTGTAGTGCGAAGGCGTTTAAAATCAGCGTTGTTTTTAACTTGGCTCTGACGGTTGTAATAAATCTGCAACATGCCTAGAAAGTGCTTCGTCCCAGGTTGCAAATCGAATTAAAACTTTTTCTGGACATAATATTAATCTAGCTGAATGTAGTGTAGACGACTCAGTTAAATTTTATATTTCTGGATATACATCCCATGTGATGTCAAAAAAATTTACTTTTGATATTTGTCCTTCACATATTGTCAAAATTTAATCTTCCTTGGTAATCAGTAGAGTCCGTATCTAAATATTACATTCAAGAAACGGATGTACTTGCGACAGGAATTATCGTGTATTTTAATCCAAAATAAAGGGGCATACATTTTAGTCAATTAATTTAACTTTTGATGTTATCATAAAAAATAGGCGGCAGATGAAAAGAAATAATTTTAAGTATTTACTACATGTACAATTCATTAGGTGTATAATGTTATATCTATGTCGCTACCCCCCGATAACCACATTAAAGTACAATTTAATATCATTTTCAAAATAAGCAAATGTAGAAAATAAAAAAGGGACATTTTTATCTGGGTCAGGTTAAAAGTGCATTATCATCAATTATCCAACTTAAATCTATAAATCGCTATAAACTACCACAATCCTTTAACAGAAAAGCTGGAATACTATGAGGCCTCGTTATCAATTTTACATGCATCATGTCAGACAAATACGGAATTACTCCGTTCCTTACGTTCCACAAAAAAATTGGACAAAATGGACTTTTCTAGGAATTTTAATCTTAAATTTGTTCTATAAAAATGGAAAATTGTTACTTAGAAATATGTAATTCTCATGCAATGAAATATTTATATCACAAATACTTCGAAGCGTATGCGATTTAGTTAAAAAAAATTCACAAATTTAAACTACTAAATATTCGCTAGAATTATGTTATATTTTGACAGAAAACATATCTGCATATCTGGTTAAAAATATGTGTAGATTATTTCAAACTTATTTGCAACATAAAAAAACGTCGGCTTCTTTGACGGCGGTAAAGGCAAAGAGGACGACGTTTTTTATGTTGCAAATAAGTTTGAGATAAACTGTATTGATGTAAGCTTATTAAATTTTTTTTTGCTGAAAAATATTGCGAAACATTTACTTTTATGTTGTGAAATGATCATGATTAATGCCATATTTTAAAGAAGTTTCCCTCAACTAGATTAGCGTCAGTTACCGCGAGACCCATTTCATTTTTGGTAATTTAAGAAAAGGTGTGTCTTCCTGAATTATTGAAAGCATAATAAATCATGTATATCGAACCTAAATTATGGGCATTATATACAGGGTGGGGCAATAGTGCGACCGACTTCGATACCTCGAGTTCTATAATTGCTAGAAACTTGATTTAAATGCATAAGTAAACTAGACAAAAAAGTCTATAACCGAACATTGTTTTTGAATATACAGGCTGAGCCATGACGATTCTACAGGGTCAAGTAACATTTTTAAATGCCATGTATATCAGAAAATTTTTTGAACCTCTTTGTAGCCTCCTTTCACTCCTGTATTATTATTGACTTTCTCCCAACCACTTGGATGTAATGATTTTTTTTTGTTGAAATTATTTATTTTCATATACATATCCTACAGGTAGAACCCAATTACAGGATACAAAACACTTAAATAAATTTAAGTAGCAAAAAGCAAAAAATTGAAAATCTACCAACAATTAGAGTAAAAAAAATATAAATATTACAACGGAAATGAAATAATAAAATGTTGTCAGTGGTATAAGAAAAAATATCAATATTATCCTCCACGTTGCAATAGTTTGCGATCATTTGATATAAAGAGGATGCTATCATAATATTAGTATTAGCTGCAGGAAATTTAAAAATGCGGTTGTAACGTGATGATATTCTTGGAAATTTAAAATTAATTTGGTTTAATATCCATATACAGTCAACTAAATTATTAACCACCTTATACAAAAAAATTATAAATTGTGCCGCCCTCCGTTTTGCAAGCTCGGATAGATTGAGACGTGCAAGTAAAATATTATTTTGAATGCCTCTTTCCGGATATTCACCATATATACTGCTGATTTTACAAATCGTCGTTGTATTTTTTCTAAAGACCGAATATGTATATTATAAATGGGACTCCACACTATTGATGCATATTCCAACCGCGATCTAACAAATGAAACATAGAGCACTCTTAGCGTATGCAAGCTACCAAACCCCTTTGAATTGCGTATGACAAGTCCACGGCTTTTATAAGCGGACGAAGTAGTTGTTTCGATATGCCCTATGAAAGATAATTTAGGATCAAAAACAACTCCAAGATCTTTTATGTAATCTGGCCTTTGTAATATTAAATCATCCAGTTTATAATTATATTTGGTTGAGGTTACCTTCCTCGTGAATATCAGAACATTACATTTTGATCCATTTAACGGTAATATATTATTCGCACACCAGAGATTTATGTTATCTAATGCTGTTTGAAGATATTCGCAATCTGTCTCAGACCTAATTTCGCAAAATAGTTTTAATATATACTATAATAGATAATGTACTCGATGGAGATTAGATGTGATATCGTTGATAAACATGACAAATAAAAGTGGTCCCAATATCGAACCCTGTGGTACGCCTGACTTTTGCAAGAATTTTCCAGACCTGTATCCACGGTATTGAAAAAATTGATACCTATCGTGCAAATAGGATTTAAGAAATTTAACTATTGGCCTGGAAAGTCCAAAGTTCTCAGATTTAGTTAATAAAATACCGTGGTCAAGTCTGTCAAATGCCTTGGGGAAGTCAGTATATATTACATCTACCTGACTTTGTAGATCTAATTTGGCGCTGATATACTGGGATTTACACACAAGGTTTGTAACTGTAGACCTACCTTTCACGAATCCATGCTGCTCAAGCGATATCATACCAGATACGTGATTGTATATGATTGCATGTAGCTATATATATTATACCATTTTTTTTATATTAAAATATAACTACAATCACAACTATCGATTTTAAGAAAAAATATGTTTTTGTAGGTACATTCCTATAGCTGTTTGTGACCATTTTCAATTTATTGAACAATAACCTCAAAATTCAGCAATAAAAATTAAAAAAAGAGGGTTTTCTTTTCAAATAATTCAAGAGAAGGTATTATAATAAGCGGGTTACATGATGCCCATAAAAACATCTCACCAGCGACAATCTAAAATTTGAAGGAAAGGATAATCAATTTTCTTAGAAGTATTACTCCGGCAATTTTATGAACAGTAGAAACCTCATTCTAAAAACGCATAGAAATGTGTCAATCAAAATAGGCAATATGTGGTTTGGACATGTCAACTTTTAATCAGTTGTACATCTTTTGGTATAGAACATGATATCATCACAGTTTGAGTGATGATGTCACGGAGTTTACTTTTAAATGAAACCATATATTTTTTTATACGTTTACGACACTCTCTTAAATTTTTTACATACCTCAAAAAACATTTATATTAGTATCTATAATTATGTTATACACATATTTATATTATGCTATTGACTGGTTATGCAGGTATGAGCAAGAGCATATGGTTTTGCAACATTTCTTAAAAAGTTATACGACGCATTCAGCATGCGTGCTTATCTCATCAGCGTGGCCACGTGTCGAATCACAGTTCGTAATATTTTATCTAATTGATCTACCCCTACAAAATATAGGTTAAGGGGAAGAAAATCACTTTTAATACGATTATTAACATGGGTTTAATAATAAAATAGAATCATTTGGAAACTCCTAATAGCTATAACAAAATATTTCTCATGTAAAAAATTCTTATCAGCATGGGTAGGTAGTTATTTATTTGTAGAAATAATTTTGACATCTGCAATCAACAAGAGTTATTATTATAGTTCCCTTATCTCAGGGACTTTCTTTAAGCAGTTGAAGGAAGAAATCTATTGCTGAGTCATACAAAAATAAGATACGTGTTTCATAAATAGTAACTTCATTATTTTGTAGGTTCTATAGATATGCCGTTAGTTGGCTCATCACAACTAAAGAAATATTACAAATGTAAATAATGTTTGACAGGAAAAAAATTAAAACCTTGCTTTTCTTAGTCGTACTAAAAAGTAAAAAATAATTTTTCCTAAAACGTTACAAAAGTCATCATTTTTAATGGTAAAATCTGACACAAAAATTTATGTTTTTGTTACTAATATAAAAATTTATTATTTATTTAAATTAAAATATGAAATTCTTACAATCCAAAATTATTAAACAATGAAATGAAATATATACAAAACTTATTGATTAGGCTAGATATATAAATTCATTCAATTATTTATTGATAGTAATATTGAAAGTGCAGTTTGAGCAAGTTGAATAAAAATTGAACGAACCAGAAGAATCGACAATGTTAACATTTTTAACGGTGGTGGTAGCAATATCTGAAACTGTTACACTCTTAGTGGTATCGTGAGAACACATTTCTTGATTAATTTTTCCTTGATTTTCTACATTATCGCAAGCAGCTGTATTATCGAGATTCAAGAGATTGATCCTATTACACGTACTAGGCCCATTGGTGCTAGTACTAGGTTCATCGAGTCGAAATATTTTTCTTGCTGTACTTTTTTTATTTTCTATAGATTCTTCTATATACCCCTCTGCAACAGTATTCGACCTCCAACCCCCATGTCTTTTAAGACAAGCAACATCACCACCAGAATCTACAAGAAAAGTGGCAGAAGTTCGACGTAAGCAGTGTCCACTGGACTGTCCAGTATATTCATTTGAATTTGGTAAATTGAAATATTTTGCCACTTCTTTTCCAACACTACTAATTTTATGAATACCGACTACTGACCGTTGACATCTTTCATTTTGATACTTTATAAAAAAATGACTTTCTTCAAAACCTTTTGGCTGAAGAGCAGCGTATTTTCTGTAAAAACTCAAACATTTTTTTCCAAGAACCGTAAATGACCGTCCCTTACCGGTCTTAGTATGAGTCTTTTATCAGCGCATTACAGTAGCATTTGAAGAAATTACGCCACACATGCTGACCAATGTTGAACAGTCTTTTAAAAACCGAATTCGTTTGTGTATTAATCAAAATGGAGAACACTTCGAGCAGTTTATGTAAATCAGCGGTCTAAGTATTCTTCTCCTTGTTGTGTTCCGAGTTTTAATTTTTTTTCTTTTTGAGTTTTGTTTTAGTTGTTGTTAGTGGTTTACTTTTATTTGTCAAACAACTTTTTAAACATGCCAGTAAATATTGACACTGTCAGTCCCAAACCTGATAAAATGTGAGGGAAAAGTTGTTTTGCAAGGCCTTCTTGACGCTGTTACATAGCTACTTTTTCGGACTTTAGAAAAGAACCTGATTTTTCTGGAAAACTGTTAGAGATAAGTATGGACAACCTTATATCAGTCGAAAGGACATTCAATTTTGAATTCACCCATGATAATTAATATGGGTTATTCCATTTGAAAAAAAAAGTTTTTCAACTCGTAAAATTATTAAATGTAGGTCTAAGTATTTCCGAGTCTGAATATCGTACACGTTTTGCTCATAGATGACAAGATAGAGTAATTTATGCCAAAACGAACTGTGAAAACTGCACGTTTCTAACTCTTACGGTTTAGATGCTATCTAGCCTCATTTAGAGAGCTGAAATCGTGATTTCTTTCAAAAACCACTAAATATCTCGAAAACGGTAAGATTTAAACACCATGTACGTTTAATAAACTCTACCTAATATTAACCAAGGAATTCAAAAATGCAATAATATACAGGATATTCCATTTAAAATAACAAAATTATGTAGTGCCCACGCGAAATGGAACACCCTGTAAAGCTAAAAATATTTTCTTTATATGGCCCACATGATTCCAGACAAATTTTATTAAAACCATTTTTTTATAAATTTTACAGTTACATAGTTACAGAAGAATCCCTCTTAGGTTGAACACCCAGTATATATATAATTACATATATAACTATAATTATCTAGGTATGCCTACAAAAGTTATTTCACTTCGGGTTTCACGGGAAGTGACACTAACTAAAAAAAATCATTTATATGTCAAAAAATGACGTTTATTGATTATTCCAAATTTCAATCGTTTATCTCCAAAACTAAAGGATAAAATAGGGGTGTACCATGATCCTGTTACACTCGGTGTGGCCAACAAAATTTAAATAATAGCTTGTTATTAGAAATACATAATAGCTATTTCTATAACTAGTTAGGAAATATGAATTTTTGTGTAACAAGCGGGACGAACGACAGGGAGTTCCCACAAAGTAGCACGAGTTACACAAAATGTTCTTTTCTAACAAGTTTTATACAAGATTTTTTCTAATGTTGACTACTTATTTTTCAGTTGAAGTTAAAAAAATTATTGCAAAAATACACAACAATAAAAATCAAGGAGGTATGAACCTTATAAACATCACTGCTTATCACAAAGCTCTAATCTAGGAGCTTGTTTTACTTGGTGCGTACTTGGTTGCTATAGTTCATATCACGAGTATTGGCGTTCACGTCACCAATTTAAAATTTTCAAATCGATCAATTGCTACTTTATTTGGGAGCGGTCGGCACTGCTGTCATAGCTACAAAAGACAAACGTTTCTGTTATACAGAGTGTCCAGAAATAACAGTCGAATATTTCGTTGGGTGGTTCTACACCCAAAAATATGAAGAAAAGTTCATATGAACGGGAGTCAGGAAATGCTTCCTAACGGAGCTACGCCCCTCCAAAGATGGTATTAAAAAAATTTATTTCTTGATTTTTTAAAAACTACTACTACTCGATGAAAATGTACTAAATTTCATCGCTCTAGTAGCAGTAGTTTTAAAAAAAAAATCAGGAAGAACAATTGTTTTATATACCATATTTGGAGGGAGTAGCTCCGTTAGGAAGCATTTCCGGATCCCCGTTCATAAGAACTTTTCTTCATATTTTTGGGTGTAGAACCACCCATCTAAATATTCGAACGTTATTTCCGGACACCCTGTATGCTACAATTCTGCGCAAGTATAATGAAATAAACTGATAGAAACTCTGCATGGCTTTGAAATTTATGTATGTACAACGTGAACACCAACAATCGTGATATAAACTCTAAAGGCGGATTTCCATCAAACGGACACACTTTCCCGATGATTTTTAGTAACGCCCAATAAACTGATACAGAATTTCACGATGGAAAATATCTTTAGTGCCGCAAAATAACATAAAAGAAAAATCAGAAAAAATCGTTTGAAACCCAGGATTCCTCCATGTCATGAGCATTAGATATAAATTTGTAGCTCAGCTTCCGTAACCACGTCACTGGTAATACTATTCCAAAGTGATATCTCATCTCGATGTACAGAACCTACATTCCAAAAAACATATCTCAACAATGGTGAATTTTTGCACATATGCAAATGCTCTTTTTTTTATTAAATAATTCAATAAACCACCTCTTGAATTATTAATACGTATTTAAGAAGCACTCGTATGTTAATTATAAATTCAGGAATACCAATATAAAATCCTGGTAAAGTTGTTAATGAAGTAAAAGTTCAATTTATTTCTCTTTCCCGACCAGTTATTTTCTAAAGTATTAAAATGTGCTTCAGCAGATATTAAGCTAAATCTAATACCATTAAGCCACACCTAAACTAAAAATCGAAGTAAACTATATGCATTTCAATAAGCATATCGCATGTTTACTAGTACTCCACATAAAATAAAATAAAAATCATGTTATGAATATATTTTGCTGATTCCAATTTAAAGAGAGCAAAATTTAAATATAAGGCGTTTCATGATAGTGAAAATAAAACCAATATACAAACATTTAACACAGGGGTGTACAGAGCCAAACTCAACACAGAAAACTGGATTCGCCGGGATCTAGCAGTAAGTACTATAAGCGTAATTCACATTTTTTATTTAGCAGGAAAGAGAACGAAAGAGTATCTTAGACTTCGCTTAACCGAAAATTCAAAAGAACTTGTATTAGAAAATATTATTCTATCATACATGATCATGTAAACTCATGGTATTTATTTATTTTGATACACCATTCAACAGTTAAAATGCCAATTATAGGATGCGACATTTACAGAAGTTTACAAAAAAAAAGAATAAAAAAAACAATTATCTAAAGGAGAAACACATGGTAAGCAAACTAGACAACAAATAAAAAAAAGAAAAATCATTAAATGGCATACTTATAACTTATAGTATATCACAGAGCTATGTAAATACATTTTTAACAGCCTTTACTGAGCAACTAAATATGTCAATTCTATCCTGCAAGTTGTTAAAGTACATTTGACATATAATGGTGAATGTTTTAATAAGTTTATTAGAGAAGTTCCAACATAAAAAGTGTCATCAGATCTAATTTCGATTCTTGGCACGCGAATACTAAGTTTCGATAAAATTTCAGAACAATCATATTTATTATGTATTGTTTTGAATAGAAACATTAGCTGAAGCTGAAGCTGTATGTGGTCCTGTATGCCAAGTATTGGAAATCTGTTAAGGAATGTACTCTGGGGTGTTCCTATTGGAGGATAAATGCCATTTATTCTATAGGAAAAAAATTTCTCTGTACACTTTCAATGCAGTCATTATATTTTACTACGGATGCCCTACTAGACTCAGATACTCTTATGACAAAACCGTTTTTTAAAACGACGATATAACATTTTCAATATGTTTAAAAAACGATCACTTGTAATCAAAAGTGACTTCGCAAAAGTATTCGGGACGTCCAAAAATTGATCCATTTAAGTAATAATTGAATTCAAAATCATTATTTTTTCTATGGTAGGAGACAACATTACATTTCGCATCATTTAAAGGCAAATTATAAATGAATTTTAAGTTATTTTGTCCATGTAGTTTCAGATCATCCACATAGGATAACTAGTGTACATGCAGTGTATCCACATCAATAATGAATATAACAAATAGAAGAGGCCCCAGTATTGACCCTTGGGGTACACCAGAAATTGCCGAAGTCTCGAAGAATGACCACGGCATTTAACATACTATTCTCTCCCACTAAGATATGATAAAAGTTAATAAGAAATATCGAAAAACCTATAGTATTAAGCTTGTTAAGACGAACACCGTCATGTACGTTATCGAATGCCTTCGAAAATTTGATGTACACCACATGTACTTGAGTATTAGCATTCACACATTATTTTTTTTTTAATGAAATGTTTCCAAAATAAGTTGAGATTCATTTTGATGTTATTTTGTACATCATTTAAATAATTTTTACAAGAGGTACAATGTCATTCTTTAGGTTGGCTCTTAAATTGCAAAATTCATATTATACCTACGCATTATCTAATAGATGCTGTTTTACACCAGTTTTTTACCAAACTTGCTACGTTTTAAGTATTTTAATACGTCTTACATATTTACATATATCTTAACCGCCGTATATAAGTAGGTTAACTAGATTCCCTGAACGCTTAATCAACTTTTTTTGTGTTAGATTAATATTTTTTTTATTTTCATTGGGTTAGGAATAATAAAAAACTCAAATATTATGCAAATTTGACCTAGTTGTCACGACAAATAACTGGTGTGTGTGCTATTTTTGGTGTAGTATATTTAGTTAGCATGAAATTAATATTATAATTTTAGATCCTTTTAAGGCCACCACTTCTTTACATATTCGATATTATCCTGAGGAAAATATATAAACGAAATTATTATTATTACTGTACACATTAAAACGGAAATAAAGTATCCACGGGAGTTTAGGAACAGTAAAGGAGTAGTTGTTCCTATTTCTTTGACATTCATGCATGAGTTGGCATAACTAAGTAGGTATATTTTTTTTAATCATAATTTTATTATGCCGCTATTAGTTAAAAAAATTACAGAAAGAAGTAATGCGGCTGTTTCAACAAGACGAAGCGCCGCCTCATTTCTATACGCTTATTATTAACTTCCTCAACGAAAATTTTTCTGGAAGATGGATTGAAAGGACCCGTGGAATGACCGGCTCGCTCCACGAATTTAACTTCCTTAGATTTTTCCTGCGATGATATCTGAAATCTCAAGTGTACAGACATTTTTAAATACACCGAAATGTAGTATTTAAACTTCCTTTAAAGCAAAAACAATTTTGTAACTAAAGATTAAGTCATTCAAACGTTAGTAAGGGGTTTACTTTATAGATAGACTGTGTATTAAAAATATATAAAAAACAAGGTTGAGAGTACAAAAAGAAAATCAAATTTCTTTCAAACTATATATTTGAAAATAATTATTGCAAGAACATAAATGTTGTCAAGGTGCATTCAACAATTTTGTCTCCGTTCCGATGTTTTGCCTTAAAATTATGGCCATTCATGAAGAAAATGGATTAGTTGGACATTTCAAGCCGCGGTCGGCACAAGTTGTTGAATATTCAACAAGAGGACACCCTTCGTTTTGTCGTTTCTTAAGAATGGACTGTACCGTTGCCGCTGCATTTAATTAACTATGGAAAATGAGAAAAATCGATATTATGTACGTAAACTTTAACTACCTACTTTTACAAACTCACTTTCATTTGCTAAACGTTCGGTAAGTAATAAAGGATTAACAAACATTTGTTTTGTTATGTAGTTAATAATTGAAAGTTGTAATTCAATAAGAGCAAAGATTATATTTTGTTCCAAATGAACTGCATAGTGGTCCGAAAATACAAGTTATCTCATTCGTAGAACATTTTTTACGGGTTAAATTGAGATTTATTAAATTACAATTAGTGATGATTTAATCCCGTTAAAATATATAAACGTTAAGATATATAAATGGTGCAGTAATGGCATTTCCAGACCTCACTCCATGAGAATAGTGATGAAGTTGTTATGCTAGATGTTACGCTAGTCAATGTAGGGGGTGTAGGCAGAAAAAATTAGTTACAAGCTGATCTGAGTCGGAATGTTTAGCCAGTAACGTTCTTCCTTACCTGCCTAAATTCCCATTCGCTCCCAGTGGAAGAAGTTCGAAAAAAATTGCCGCCATCTTGTGATTTTTTTTAGGTATCTTGTAACTATAAATGTTCCAGTTCAAAGCGGCAAAAGGTGAGAAAGTAACCAAAATATCTGTCATATAGGACAAACTGGAGCATCTAAAGGATCATATATTTTGCATGCCATATCAGGCTGTGATACCACATCCTTTGTGTTCAATAAATCAAAAAAATATTGCCTGTCCCTATTGAGAAAAATAAGGAATTCTGTCCAGAAATCGAGGTTAAATAAAACTGCTGTCAAATATGAAATAGTGAAATATTGACTCAGTTTCCTTTTAAAATTATGTCAGTCCCCATATTAAAAACATCAACTAGCTAAGATATGTTTTGTACAACAGAACTACGTAAAGGCAAAGACTAAAATTGGCATTCAATTTGGCTACGTTGTCTCCTACTGAAAACTGTGCCGAGCAACATATTCTCAGAGCATATGTCAGGCATGATAGTGATAGATAAGTGATTTTCTCGCAACTAATATGTTATCATTACCAACTTTTCAGGTTCAGGAATGGATTGGCAACCATCTTGAATCTCGATCACTAAACGTATGCGTGGAAAAAAAGATGACCATGGTCGTCTTTTTCCTATTCAATCTGCTCAAGAAGCGGCGCTCTTAGACCTATTAAACTCAATTTTTGCAATTGCAGAGTCATTGTGACAAAAACTGTTTATGTGGCCTATATTATGGCATCAGATTTATGAATTCTTGTTCCGTGGAAGAAGACAAAGACAACTTTGAACAATTTCCGAAAATATTTTTATAGAAGACATTTATCTTTTTTTTTTATAATGTACTCTTTAGATTAAACAAGCTTTATTACACCGAATGTCAAAAAGTCAACGTATATATGTAAAAAGATATTAATTAAATGCTGTGGTTTATTGAAACAAATAGACAAAAACATAAAAACCTTTATATCTCCTTTGGTTTTAAAGGTAGCTATATGAATCTTGCATTATTATATAGAATTTTATGTCCTGAATAATAAAGGTATATTTAATTTTTTTCATACAAACAGTATTTAACGAGATATTTTAAAAAAAAACGAAAAATCAAAATGGCTATATTCTTATATTTTTTTATTTTTCATTTTAAGGAAAAAAATATTCTAATAAAAACCATTTGTTCTTCAACTCTCCACAAAAATGATTTTTTTCATAAAATCCATAGTTACTACGATATCTAAAAAAATAAACAAAAAAATTCAAGACGGTGGCCAACTTCCTCCATTATGGGAGCGAATGGGTGCTTTGGCAGGTTATTATCCAAATATTCCTACTGAGATCAGCTTGTTACTAATTTTTTTCTACCTCACCTCCCTATATCCAGCCAGATTTACTAGGCTATGTATGTACCTACTAGATGTAAATAAGTAAGTACCAAAAGCTTATCTTCTGGCCTCGGTGATTGGCCTTGACATCTGAAATAGGCCAACGTTAAATTTCATTAAAAACACAAATTAATTATCGAGTAAAGCAATAAAATCTTAACAAGTTTGTATATAAAACAAATCTTAGCACTGTTTTAAATTTAGACTATTTTAAGACAAAGAAAATCTGAGAAAGTTTTGATTCATGTAAGTAGGTACTCAATTTATTGCTTAACAACTAGATTTAACTTTCGATTATACTCAGACTAATATTTTATAAATTTATATTATTTCAATTCAAAACCTGAAGTGGTTAGCTATTGATATATTTTTATGCTATCGACACATTGGTTGCTAAGGTACTTGTTTACTTACAGGAGGTGGTTCAGTACAAATAATGAATAATGAACAGCCAATGACAACTCATTTTGGAATGACAACACCATTTTATAGTAATATCTGCTCATCTATTATTCCTGTAATTACCCATTAAACATGTTGACAGTTTTGAACTTAGATTAATAGTTTATTATGGCTGTTCTTAAACAGCGGAATATGTTTCTTATATAAATCAGGATTATTTGCATCGTTTGCATCTCTATCGAATCATCACTTTTCAAATGATAGCGAATTTTCTTCATTAAATTTTACCCACAAAAATGTAATGCCGGTAATCAGATCTTAGCTGATATACTGCTGAAAATATAAAATATGTTTCTTTTGTTTGTTCCTTGGTCTGGTTCCCTATAAAATTGACAACTAAAAAACAACATTTGCAGCATAACCTTTTTTGATTCAATGCTGTTTAAATTAATTAACAGGGAGGACAACTTTTGTACAGAGGGACACACAGAATCCTCAGAAGATGAATGTATGGGTAGGGATAGTAAGTAATCGAGTTCTAGAATCTTATTTCTTCGAGGAAACACATTGCTAATTGGAATTCCTTTGACTAGAACTTATTTCCGGTTTAATAAAATTATACCCAATCAAGACAATTTGCCTCATAAGAATCTTTAGTATCGGTATTCCTCATCACCATACCGCCAAATTCAACAATACTCAGACCAAAACATCCCAAATGGATGGGTTGTTAGAAGAAAACTTATAGAGTGGCCTACAAAATCACCAGACCCAACCCCGCTCGATTTTTGTGAAATACTTAGAAAGTAAGGTCTGCAAAAATAGGGCTAACAACAATGAAGAATTAAAAGAACGAATTCTGCAAAAAATCCGTCTTTATTCACCAGATGTCATTAAAATATTTAGGAACAGTTTATTTCCCATTTTAAGACATTTCCAAGTGTCTAATGGGGTACATTTGGAGCATTTAAGTTAGTTGATTATGCGATAAGTTTAATTCAGTTAAAGGACTAAATAATAGAAAGGTATTAATAGCAGCAAAATAAAAAAAGTAGTTAGTTACTGAGTTTTTGAGAAAATCATTAACTGCAGATATCAGGTTATCACAGTGTTTTTGATACTACATAACTACTGTATTACTGAGGTTTTCACGAAAATTTTTGTTCCATTATATTTCCCATGGTTTCTTCTCAACTGCTGAGAGATCTTCCAATGTGTTAAAGGATTATTTCCATGCGAATAAAAATAAAAACTTACCTTAAATGCTTTGTAAGAAGACACAACATATGATGCGCCATCCTCCAATTCATCCAACCTGTACTTCCTGTCACCATCCATAGAGAAAATATACCTAGCACCACGTGGAAGATCCATTCTGAGAGACAGTTTATCCAGGAGGGATTCCAAACTAACAATATCTCTTCCTGGCTTAAACCTACGAATAAATGAATTTTTTGTAGTAGGTTTTAAGAATAATATTTAGAGTTCAAATTTAGTTCTTGGGATTTAAAACCATAATTTTATGCCAAATGAAACCTTGTGTTATAAGTGTTCATCAGCTAGAAATTGAAAAAATATTCTGATTAGATACACGATTGCAATAGTTCTCTTTGCTGACATTTTATTGCATTGCCAATCATTTGGCATTTTGTAATGACCTTTATATTACCATTCGCATGCCCACCCTAAATCAATTTGGGTTGTCATTATTTGTTTAATAATAAAGCTAGACTATTCATTGACGAACGTAGTTGGCTTTACTGTCTGTCAAATCCCGGGTTCAAAGCCCTACTTCGGCCTTAACAAAGTCGAAGAAAGTGGTTGTGTGTGTCCGTCTTCTCAACAGTTTTAACCCCCCATGCAGCTACGGCTTTAGATTTGGGGTCATCTAATTAATAGTGGTGTGTTCTGTTATGTATACCCATAACTATTAGAAGCAACAAATTGAATTTGAGATAGTCCTAGCTCATCTTATAAAAATTGGCATACACCAATGTAATATTGTCCTAGATAACTTCTAACAGAAATTTTCATTTTTGGGTATTACGCCACTTCCAAAAATAAACTTAAATAGGCTAAAATACAACTGAAAAGATTGGAATTGAGTATCGATGGTATACTTTGACAGCATCCCCAAAAAAACATATATTTATGTTTAATTGAAACTGAATACAGTTACAATCCAAAAAATATATCATTGACCTGAGATAGTGAATATACCGGGTGTAACAGGATCATGGTACACCCCCTTTTCTCCTTTAGTTTTGAAGATAATTGATTGAAATTTGGGATATTCTATATACATAATAAGCGGCACTTTTTGACATACAAGTGACTTTTTTTCACTTCCCGTTTCGCAGGAAGTGACACTAACTTTCAATTTCTAAATAGAATTTGAAAACATTGAGTTTGGCCCCAAGAACCATTTTGATGAACTTTATTTGCTCATAAATCACGTAATTTATGAGCACGGGTCATTTAGAATAAATCGGTACCATCATGGCACACTTAAATGGAGAACTAAAAATTATATTATAAAAAATATTGACGTTTGAAATGTCACTTATTTGGTATCGTTGGATTCAGAAAATTATGCAGAATTCAAAAATGCAATAATATGCAGGGTATATTATTGTATTTTTTGAATTCTGCATAATTTTCTGAATCCAATTATACCAAATAAGTGTCATTTCAAACGTCAATATTTTTTATAATATAATTTTTAGTTCTCCATTTAAGTGTGCCATGATGGTACCGATTTATTCTAAATGACCCGTGTAATGGTAGAAAAATCAAAAACCCATAAAAAATACTAAATTACGTGATTTATGAGCAAATAAAGTTCATCAAAATGGTTTTTGGGGAAAACTCAAGTTTTTCAAATGTTACCATATTGGTACTGTGGTACCATTTATTAGTACTATTAATAATGGATTTATTCATATGTTACAGCTAAAAGAAAATAAGAAAATACAATTTTGTTCTAAGTAACTAAGGTGGCTTTGAAAACAATGAACTATTTAGCTTGTCAAACATTTGTTGGTTTACCGGTGCTTTTATTGTGTCTTTAAACATTGTTTAAAATTCTTGTTAATTGTGTTCAAAAGGCCGCAAATTTATACAAGAGACAAGAAAGTGGACATGTTAATTATTTATGGGGAATGTAGAAAAAATGTCATTGCGGCTAGACACCTTTATGCAGAACGATATCCTGGTAGACAATGTCTAGCGAGAAATTATTTCAATCGTCTTGAAAATCAATTCCGAATTAAGCCCAACAATGATCCCGAAGAAAATTTCATTCTTGACGAAGGTATGGAAATTAAAGTTTTGGCTCGAGTAGAAGTTGATAAGACTGTTTAAGGCAAATTGGGTTTGAATTGGAAATTAGTCACCAAACAGTAAGCCGAAATACCACTATAAATCTTTTAAATACCAATTGCACCAGCACTTGTACGAAAATGATTACGAACGTAGGATGGAATATTGCAATTGGATTTTGCAGAATAACGTGCAGCCAAACAATGATTTTTTGGGAATGAATTATTTTCGGACGAGTCTAGGTTTACAAATTTGGGATTATTTAACCGACAAAATACAAAATATTGGTCACAAGAAAATCGAAATTTATTACGGGAGGGTAACTTTCAAGTGCAGTTGGGTTTCAATGTTTGGCTTGGAATAATCGGTAGTAGAATCATTGGTCAACTAATATTTGAAGGACCCCTGACTGGTGCCAGATACTTGGGATTTCTGCAAAATGAACGTGAGGACAGTTTAGCTGAATTACCTTTCCATTTACGACAGGGAATATTTTTCCATAATTCAAGGATAGTAATTGATTACCTTCAACGGAGATTCAGAGAAAACGTTTTGGAGTAATTTCGACGAATGGTCCTGTGAGGTGGCGTCCAAGGTCACCTGATTTAACACCCCTTGATTTCTTTATTTGGGGTCATTTAGGAAATATTGTCTACGCAACCGCCGTTACAACCTGTGAAGACCTGGAGCTACGAATAAGACGCGCAATTAATTGCATAACGGCTCAGCAATTGGCGAACGTTCTTCGAGAAACAGCTATGCTAGTTCAGAAGTGCATTGACGTTAATGGACAGCATTTTGAACAACTGTTGTCATATTTTGTGTTAATTTTTTGTATTCCAAAGCCACCTTATTTATGTAAGGTAATTAGAACAAAATTGTATTTTCTTATTTTCTTTTAACTGTAATTTTGTTTGTATTTATCACACATTTTAATACGAAAAATGAATAAATTCCTTATTAATAGTACTAATAAATGGTACCACGGTAGCAATATGGTTCCATTTGAAATAATTGAGTTTTTTCACCAAAAACCACTTTATGAACTTTATTTGCTCATAAATCACGTAATTTAGTATTTTTTATGGGTTTTTGAGTTTTCTAGCATTACACGGGTCATTTGGAATAAATCGGAACCGTCATGGCACACTTATTATGGAAAACTAAAAATTATATTATGAAAAATATTGACGTTTGAAATGTCACTTATTTGGTATCGTCGGATTCAGAAAATTATGCAAAAATCAAAAAAGCAATAACATACAGGGTGTTCCATTTAAAAATATTGGGTCACTTATTTCTTATTATTTATAAATGACCTGACTGAGTTCATGAGACCCAAGCAACTTTTACGTGCTGATGACATAAGAAATGTTACACCCGCTTGACCTGGACGATTGCCAGTTATCAGAAATTCAGTTTTACAGAATCGTAAAGTGATGTACCATCTACAATTTATCACTGATTTTTTTCAACGATTTAAAATGTGTGATTTTAAGGCTTCTTTATTAAAATTTTGTAAGCTTTTGTATCTAATTCTCTTAAAGCTTTGGGCTTCATATGTCTAATTCAAACTTTTAACCTTGTTCGCCTTTTTGGAGTAATCCCAAAACATGATTCTACTATAAGTTTTAAAAAATGTCGATTAGGTAAAAACTAATATATACCTAAATTCGACCCCCGGGAAGAACGGATCCCCATTTTTGTAGAAAACCACCCGTCTCGCTTTCCAGTAAGATAAGTTACTGTAACGACTAGTTGTCATCTCCACCCGGCTCTTGGGCCTCGCAGGAGGCATCATGGAGGAGGCATCGCTGGCATTATCCGCCATGGGGGGCGTGTTGGGCCTTGAGGCCACTCCTGATCTCCAGTAGCCACCTGAAAATTATTAAAAAATATTAGACAAATATTCACACTAATATGACATAGAACTCAGAATAAAAAAGATTAAGATATTGGTAGTTTTGGGGTTGCTAGTCTAGCCGCAGCACGTAGGGCTTGTTGTTTAGGTGGTATCCTCCTGAATTATATGATTTTATGCATGGTGACCAAATTATACGCAATAAATTCTCGCATGTTTTTTATCTTAAAAACCCTGGTGGAAGAGGTAATGATTGTCTATCCATATACTATCTGATTTCTAAATATCACAACGATAATCAATTATAACATTGTGCTGAGAATGAACAAATTATACAGTCGAAACATCGACAGAGTTTAATAAAGTTTTTCATTTTGATTAATCCTCCTTCCACCATCTAAAGAAAAACCAGTTACATCAGGGTTGCCAATTGGCTTAGTAAACTATAAAAATAATAGACAAATTTGTGTTACTTATTTAAATCCTAAATAGTGACAAAACTAAACGAATTCAGCAAATTATAGCCACAATATTATAAATAAAGAGGTGTTACATTTTGTTTCTTCCATTTTATTGCGTGAATTTAACAAGTTCAGTAAGCTCACGCTCATCTGCAGGATATTTCAAACTTAAATGTACATACGTTAACTGTGGATAGATAGCGTTCCAATGATTTCAAATTACCCATCTTTAATGAGCGCATCGTCCCTCGTTATTGAGATACAGAGCATTTTATTATTTTGGACCAAATCTTACTTTAGTCAAAACTATTGAGCCACCCTGTATAATCGCTTTATACTTGTTACGTGTATATCACTTATTTTACTTGACAAAATTCCATAAATATCAAAATCAAAATCCAGGTCCAGATTATAAAATATGCTATATTTGATTTCTAAAAAAACAACACCCTGTATACCATAATTTGAAAAGTCTGTTTAGAGATTTGAAAATTTCATAAGAAATAAACTAAGTGGCGTATGTTTTATAGTTTCCACACTTTCGTCATTTTCCAAATATAGATCTGTTTTTAATATAAAATAAAATTTTTGAAAAATACTACAACGATAACTTGTTTAAAAAATATTTTCAATTCTTAAATTCGCCAAATATGTAATTTTTAGGGAAAAGAATGTGTAAAATTTTAATACATTTTTAACAATTAGTTTTTTGAATTAAATGCTGTTTTTTTTTAATTTTGAATTCAATAAGAAATTTTAAAAATTTGATCAATATTAATATTATTTACCTCAAAAAGTATTTGAACTTTTAAAAAAGTAATCATTGTTATTATTTATGCATATCAAAAGGGGAAATATCAATATCAATAATAATTTTTTTTGAATTCATTCTTTTAATAGACAAGATGAAATATTTAAATCAATTAAAATTCAATGAAAAATAATAAAAATAATCAAAATTTGATCAATATTAATACTATTTACCTCAAAAGTATTTGAACTTTTAAAGAGTAATCATTGTTATTATATGCATATCAAAAGGGAAAATTCCATTGCCAATAATAATTTTTTTTGAATTCATTCTTTTAATAGACAAGGTGCATGCAATATTTAAATCAATTGAAATTCAATGAAAAATAATGAGATCTTCAAAAATTTCCTTTTATATTAAAAACACATCTGTATTTAGAAAATGAAGAAAATGTGAGAACTATAAAAAAGTACCCCATTTGGATTATTTTTTATGATATTTTCAAATTTCTAAACAAACTTTCAAAATTATGTTTTTTAAAAAATCAAAAGCAGCATATTTTTTTAAACTCAGACCTGGATTTTGATTTTGGTACTTAAAAAGTTTTGTCAGGTGAAATAAGTCTTCTTCATACTTCTACATACATCGCAATTGAAGACACGTGTGACTTTGCGATCCCAAGGATCAGCAGTTTTCAACTACATTTCGATAGGCGTATTGTGTTATAGTGAAAAATATCAATTGAGTATTTATGGATCCAACTGATCATGAAAATTTAGCCTAATACGTGATAATTTTCCACGAATTCCCTTAGACTTACACACTTGAGTACCAACCAACATCACAGTTTTGTTTAGTTGACGCAATGAATGTTGTGTACGACCTACGCCAATTTATTTTCCAGGCACAACTGCGGATCATGTGAAACAAACATTTCAAATAGTTTTGAATAATAATCTGGGATTTAATACTATGTGTCATATAGCCTTTTTACAAGGTAGTAAACTTCACCCTCGTGAATAATAGCCTTCATTACATGCTCGTTGAATAATATACTTTTATTGCAGTACCACAAAATAATTGTTATAGTGCAATAGTGTTTTTCTGCAAAATGTTTAACGTTAATCTAATACTGGACATTACAAAAATCATCCGTCAAAAGTATAAGGTAAGGTATTCTCTATTTTGTATTGTATATCATTTTTGCACATATAAATATTGATCTGTTCGCACACGAACTAATTTCGCCGCTGACATTCACGACATAACTACCTAAGTAGCGGTCTCTAATAATTAGAATATTTTCGATGTATTTTTGTATTACCTCGTATACCATACTTGTATAATAAAGTTATGCACTATCCACATCAGAATGTTTTCTATAAGACTCACAAGCACAACTTTTAATTAATAAGGTTGGTACTAAAAGTTTCAAAATTTTTAATCGTTATAAAGCTCTTGGTTTATTTTTAACCTGTTGTCAGATTTAAATAATTTATAAAAGTCCATATACAAAATTCGAAACACTTTCTGCACAGGATACGTACTAATTTTAAAGTTATTTTGCGAAAACTTTTAAATTTAAGAAAATTTTGATGTACACAATAATTATTTGCTGAAAGTTTATTTGTTTGAATAAGAATTATGAAAAAATTTTGAAAATTTAGAATGAAACTTTAAAAATATTGACCAATGTGTAACAGATGAATGAATGCTTTAAATCTATTTAATATAAAATAAGACATTGAAGTGAAAAGCAGTTACTTTTGGATATTATGATTTTTTTATTTTCGATATTTAGAAGCGTAACTGATTAAAAAGAAGATTGTCGAACTATTATAATCCTCCTTTTTATTGTTAATATAAAAAAATAATAATAATTACAAATCATAATTATTCTCACTACCTTTCTTTTAATGTAAATTTAAACATGTACCTTTACTTTTTTCAAAAAGACGCAGCTCCATTAAACTATATCAACAACAACAACAACAACTGAAAGCAATTACCGTTAGTGTTGGGTACCTCGTGGTCGTCTTCTTCTTCACTTTCGTGGTGCTTGTGGTGTTGCGCGCCCGTGCCAACAGTGGCCGAGGGTATACTGATGGAGTTCTGGACCTTCTCGGCACGTGGCGTTGGAGGAGCGACGTCTTCGTCGCCGTGGCCGCCGTTAATTGCGCCATCTGCTGAATTGTTGGCGTCCTCGTCGTTGGCGGCGTCGTCGTACTGTTGCATCCTGCTACCGACGCGGGACGGAGCCACCGACTGGAAATTTAAGAAAGCATTGTAGGTTCCTTGGTCATTAGAGTTTTAAATACTTCGCAAAACCGACAGAGCATAAATTGCGTTTCGTACAATTTAGATATTTAAATTGTTTAATAAATGTCTAAATATTTGTCATGTTACAGAATGTATTGCAAGAAATACTGATTTAACTTTTGCAAGAAATGTACCACATGAATAATTCTTCGTTAACTAAAAAAATCCAGTTAGTTACACAGTGTGCTCCTGGAAAAATATACCTCTGCGCTTGTGACTTTCCGTCAAAAGATCAGGGTGATTATTGACAACTAATATGAGACACAAAAAAAAACACATATTTCCATTACGTTTAGGAAACGAATAACGAATCTGCTCTAAAATGAATATACATTTTTTAAACGTAAGACGTTTCTTTCCATTAAATAAAGCATGCTTTGGAGTTTCTTTGACAGTTGTCAAAATAATGGATCGGCAGAATTCACTTTATAATTTAAACTGGAATTAAATATTTTATTTGCGAAGGTAACAACATTTAACAAAGAATTTTACAACGAAAAAGAAGAAAAGAAGAAGTTATTTTTAAGAAAAAATTGTGAGGGTTAAATGGCCCCCGTCCATCTCCATACACTCTTCTAACCGATGAACAAAATTATTCATTACAGCTTGTAACATCGCGCCAGGAATTCCATGAATTTCGTCGCGAATCGCTTCTTTTAATTGGTCAATGTTTCGTGGCTTTCGTCGAAAAACCCGACTTTTGAGAAAACCCCACAAAAAATAATCAGATATAGTCAAATCGGGTGATCTGGCGGGCCAGTTTATGTCACCACGGCGTGAGATTAGACATGCAGGAAAAAGTTCTCTACAGGCAGTTAAACTTACATCTGCGGTATGACTGGTAGCACCGTCCTGTTGAAACCAATACTGGCGTTCGTCGTCATGAAGTTCAGACTGAAAAAATGTTCTTATCATATCTGCATATCTCCTAGACGTAACAGTCACTGCACGTTCGTCTTCCTCAAAAAAATATGGCCCAATTATTCTCATTGAAGATAAAATACACCAAACAGTAACCCTTTGCGAATGTAGAGGTCGTTGATGGAGTCAAGTGGATTTTCTGTGACCCAGTGTCGACAATTTTGTTTGTTAACAAATCCGTCTAAATAAAAATGAGATTCATCGGACATATATAGACGGTGGTCAATGTCTGCATGCTGTTGTCGTAATTCTTGGAATCTTACGCAGAACTCTATTCGACTTAGTTTGTCTCGATTACTTAGTTTTTGCACTGTTACAATTTTGTAAGGGTGAAATTTCATATTATGAAGCATTCTCCGAATATTTCTATCGGATATACTCAGGACTTGCTTAATTTGTCTTGTTGGACTTGCTGTAATTGCATCACGAACTCGACTTTGATTTTCTTGCGTGTTTAATGATCGCAGACGACCCGAATGTTTAGTGTCGACAACGGATCCTCCAGTTCGCCATTTTCTGACCCAACACATAATTGTTGGACGCGATGGAACATTTCTCATGCCAAACGTTCCTCTAAAATCACATTGCACTTGAATAATGCTATTATTTTTGACAAAACCTTCAACATAAAAAATTCGTTGGTCTATACGCCAGTCATTCATTTTGACAACTGTCAAAGAAACTCCAAAGCATACTTTAATTAATAGATAGAAACGTCTTACATTTAAAAAATATGTATTGATTTTAGAGCAATTTTAAATTGTAAAGTCAATTCTGCCGATCCCTGTATAATTCTTATTGCTCTATAGATTTTGGTACAACGTGGTTACCGATGTTAAAAGAAGAATTGAATAAAATTAATCATCATTTTTAAGTTGTGTGTAAGTATCTGTGGATATTACATAAACAAATAATATATGTGTCAAATTTCACACTTGACATATTCTACAACAAGATAAATAACTTTGAAAACAGAAACAGATTCGATTTCGAAACGTTAAGAAATTATATTATTTTTGTGTCTCATATCAGTTGTCAAAAAACACCCTTTGACAGATCTTTTGCCGTAAAGTCACAAGCGCAGAAATTTATTTTTCCAGTAGCCAAAAAGGCCTTTTATGGGTAGAAATCGTTCACCAACTTTTACTTCTTTGATTTGAATCAATCTGAATAAATAAATTTTACACCAGATTTTGATGTACCTTTTAGGAGCGTGCTACTTCCCAGGAAGAGTTCAAATTGAAACGCCCTATACAAACTGTTCAAAAGTGAATAAGGAGTTTACATTCTGTTCTAGAGAAAGTTTTTGAGTGTAAAATCTTTCATTAGTAACAGATTTTGACATTTTTTGTTGGAAAGCCGTAACCATTGATAAGCGCTTCTCATGAATTTCATTTTAATGGTGTATTAATGTTACACAGAATCACAGATAGTCTCACATTTTTATAAATTTCATATGCAGTCAAACTTTTCACAAAAAAAATTTTTTTGATCATATAGTTTACTTTTTCACAACCATTTGAATATGTGACACTAACTTACTAAGTGATACATTTAAAATTAAATTAAACTTATGATATTTTATGAGAAAATAATAAAATAATCTTAGGTATTATATAAGCGTCCTTTCAAACCTAATACGATAACAATAATAGATTTCATATACATTTCATATTGCCCTTCTTGTCTGAATGCATTAGTATAAAAGTTTTATAAATATCTGTTATTGTTATCATATTAAGTTTGAATGGATGCTTATATAATGCCTAATAATTATGTCATTATTTTTCTAGAAATGCATAAACGCAAAGAAAATAAAATACTACATGATTTAATATTTTGTGCCGTAAATTTTTGATTTCTAAAAAAAATTAAACAACTTGCTGTTGAATAATGATTTGTAATAATTCTTTTAATGTTACGTGTCAAAATACTCATGTTATGTATTAAATAATACAATTATTAGAAACTGCAGTTGTCAAAGGAAACGAAATTATTTCGTTCAAAAATTAATAATTTAAATAAATCAAAATTGTGAGACACCTTTCTTTGTACATTTCGTACAAAAAAATATGTTGAAAAGTAAAATTGAAATAAAATGTGTTTGCCTTTCTTGGCTCTTTTAGTCAGTGACCTCAATCACGATATAATTACCATTTACATGAAACACTAATACCTCTAAATGTAAAGTATAAAGAACACAAACGACAAAAAATTACTAAATCAATAAGTCTAGACTCAGCTCTTATAATTGAATGGTAAATGTATATCCTTATTTTACAATTGCATTATTTTTCTTAAGCAGATCAGCCATTACAACCAGCTGCATACAACAAAAATATTGGGAAATACTCTTTGAAATCTAGACAATCTAAGAGATATTCTGTTGACCAAGCTGTCATTAATTCCTTGTTTACTGTACTTATAGACGTGTATACCCAAAATAAAGAGGTTTTGTACAACAACTTATAATATTCAATATCAACAAGAGAGGACACCAAGGCATTATTCAATTCCAGCAAGTGATTATCAATATCAATTTATATAACCAAATATAGAGAATGAAGTTAACCTCATATATATATATATATATATATATATATATATATATATATATATATATATATATATATATATATATATATATATATATATATATATATATATATATATATATATATATATATATATATATATATATATATATATATATATATATATATATATATATATATATATATATATATATATATATATATATATATATATATATATATATATATATATATATATATATATATATATATATATATATATATATATATATATATATATATATATATATATATATATATTGATTAAATATGATTTGAAGGAAACAACTACTCAGCGGGCAAATACCCCGACCTGCATTGAATTACACCTTCAAATCATGATAGATCGATAGCCAATATCATTTGTCAATTCCTAACCAGACATAGATCGATTTCGAACTTATTTGTTCTCTTCAGTATGCCATAGGTTATAGGTTATGGAACAGACAAATGATAGTGGCCAACCTGCTAGTTATATACCAACTAAGGTGAAGTGAATAGTGGTGAGAGGTATGAAACTTCTCATATGGTCTGAATGCTACTATCCGACCGACATCCTAGATGTCTCTGTGGTGGATAGCGACTTGCATCACAGCAAGTACCGAGAGCGGCGACCTCTAGCCCAGGTGGACTAAACTAATGTGATTAAATATGATTTGAAGGAAACAACTACTCAGCGGGCAAATACCCCGACCTGCATTGAATTACACCTTCAAATCATGATAGATCGATAGCCAATATCACTTGTCAATGATATTGGCTATCGATCTATCATGATTTGAAGGTGTCATTCAATGCAGGTCGGGGTATTTGCCCGCTGAGTAGTTGTTTCCTTCAAATCATATTTAATCACATTAGTTTAGTCCACCTGGGCTAGAGGTCGCCGCTCTCGGTACTTGCTGTGATGCAAGTCGCTATCCACCACAGAGACATCTAGGATGTCGGTCGGATAGTAGCATTCAGACCATATGAGAAGTTTCATACCTCTCACCACTATTCATATATATATATATATATATATATATATATATATATATATATATATATATATATATATATACATAAATACGTAAAATATTTAACACCCAGTGTAACTTTATCTGTTTGTTCCTGCTTTATATAATTTTTATGGTTACCAGGGAAAACATAATATTTAATTGCCCTGAGGATGGTAATAAATGTTACCAAAACGTCAGCGGGTTAATGAGGTAGTTTTTCTCAAAATAAGGACTAGGGTTTGTCGGTTTTTTAAAGCCGGTTTTTTTGATAAATTTATAAAATCCGAAAACCGGTTTTTAAAATTAAAAACCCGATTTCAGATACTAAAATTAATATCTAAAAATTAGTTAAAAACTATAACAATTTGACTTGAAATCGCATTGGGCACAAGCCTATTGTAGTAAAAATTTACTGTAAAACTTATCTTCGTGATGAAGTGAATCTTATTTCATTTTAAAATGTAAACTAGTTTTATCGGAAAACGTGACAAAAAACAAAAAAGTTATATTTTTTACACAATTCAAATTTGGGGGAGACGTCACACTATATTTTTCTTTATAACTCGTGAAAGGCTAGAGATTTCTAAATTTTGTAAAGACATTTATTGGTTCCTTGTTAAAGGATACTCAACGGTAGGGATTTTCACCTCCATGCCTAATGAACTTCTGATTCCTAAATTTTTGTTGATTGATAAAATAGCCAATTTACCAAATAATGCTTGAACCAAATACTTCAGTTCTACCTTATACAAAACACAAAACGTTGAGTATATTTGTTGTCCAAGATATGACGAAAGCACAGTTTTAGTGTCTTAAAAAGTATTTAAGTGAGAAAGAGTGTACATAAATTATAATCATTTTCAAATGTTAATCCTCAAATAGTTTTAATGGATAACGTACGGATTTTAGTTATTTTAGTTTTTATTTTATTTGTTTTGGTTTTTTATAGTGTATATTTTTGTTTTTTTTTTTCGTAGTTTCATAAATATAGAATAAACTGAAAAAATTTTAATATACGTATAAACATTGTTTTACTGTTTTAATTGTTGTTTTTTTTTTCAAAACCGGATTAACCGATTTTTTAGGAAAACTGGGATTCGTAAACCGATTTTCTCAAAAGTCGGTTTTTGAATGAACCCTAACCCTTACCCAAAAAACTTTTTCCAACTATTAATAAGTCGGTCTAAAAACTTTTTTACTATCAATTTGTATGTTAACATGAAGTAAATAGATGAGATTTTAAAAGTTTTATTGAAGATATCGTTCCTTCTGAACACCATAGTCCTAAAAAATATTTTACGTTTAATATCATTTTTTTTGAAAAATCTGTGCACTATTCAAAATAAATTTACAGCAGTTTATGTAAAATCAAAAATCTACCAAACTAAGAAACAAAATACGTGGTTAATGATCGATGCCGCTACAAAAAATAAAACCCTAAAAATACGAAAAACGTAAGAATTATAAGTACATCAACTTCTACAATTTATTTTAAGCGTTTGTATTAATATGTTTAAATTTTTATATACTTCTAGAAAGTAAGAATGTATTCTGAAAAACAAAATTTGTCTAATTTTGCAATTGGTACAAAAATTTTAAACCTGTGCATAGAAAAGCGAATTTCAGTAGATCATGCAGACATACTGACAGTTGAAACTATTGTCAAGAAGTCTTATGAGCATGAACGAACACTTCTCATTGTTTTGCAAGTATACAAAAAGTTTTTATCATTATGCACTTAGATAGAAGTGTGCTATAATTACTGATTATAACTTAAAATGATTAACATAAATTTACTTCGATTGGCTTTGGCGACTCCGCCAGATTTTGGAATAAAGTGCTCGGAAATTATTTATAGATGATTTTTACAAACATGCAACTCCGTTTCTTATTTTTGTTTACCTTATGTTTTCTCCCTATCACTGTGGTCCACCCTGTATTGTCTAATTTAAAATATTTTGATAGACCCCAAGACGGGAAGCGTATGACCTTGTTATATCTTTTTCGTTTATCGTCTTTAATTTCATTCTCTTCTTTTTTGTTTCTGTTTTGTGGTAAGGTTAATCATAGGTATACATAAAATTAGTAAGACGTTAGATTAAAGTTGTATACTTAACAATTAAGTACATTGTGGCCTGCTGTATGGTTCTTGACCGAAAGCCATAAAAATATTTCATTTTTATATATACAGTACAATTTTATACATTTAAGACTCTATGAACCGATATTTTAAAATTATTACAGTGTTCATTTTACATGATATTGAGTCGAAGAGTGGGAAAGTGGTAGAAATTTGAATAGCCCTCATTCCCTCCAAAATTTTTTAGATCTTTTACGACCAAGCGAAAATCGTTCAGGAGCGAGTAAAATTTTGTTAAAACTTTTTATGTCACTTTTCCATTAATAAACTTGAAAATTTGATATTTTTTTGCGCAAAGGTCTCACGTTTTTTCTCTTTATTAATATTTTATCTGGGGCTACTTAAAAGGCAAAGTCTGCGCAACTCCTGTAAACACCAGAGAAGAGTTAACTGAAATAATTCGAGGAGCGTGCGAAGATTTTGGGGCTAATCCTAATTTCAGTCGTAATGCCACATACTATGTTATGTGCAAGTGCCAAGAATGTGTTGAAGTTGGAATTCTTGTAATTTGTAAATTACCTTATTTAATCAAATTCATTGTTGTCTAATAAAAAATAATGTAACCAAATTATGTTTTCTTTCATCATTTTTTTCTTGGAGTAGGTTGGAACCAATGATGTGATGATAACACTGACGCAGTTTTCCACATTATATACTGCACTGAACGCGCGTTTCGCCAACCAAGATGGCATTATCTGGAGATGATTAAACCTTTTTTGTTTTGCGAAAATATAATAAACTATTCCCACATAAAGGTCAAATCAGAGAAAAAACGCAAGACACCTACACACCTTTAAGTTATAAATTAGTGGAAAAGTGACACTAAAAAAAATGGGGGAAAATTTGATATAGTCCTTCCCAGTTTTCCCCGCCTCTGAATGATTTTGAATCATAGTTGTTATTTTACCATACAATGCATAAAATGTAAGTACCTGTGAAAATTATCATTTGTGCATCTTTAGATATTTCAGACATCATTCATAAAGAAGCATTTTCAGGATTTTAATTTGAACAACCTGTACGTCAGAAACTATGCACTTCCCGACTGTTTATAGGAACTGTTTTTCTTATTTTGAAAAGTTCTATCACTTGATGAAGTTTGGCCGATGCAATTCGGGACACTGTATATTTAGTAAAATCAAAGATTATGTAAGTGTATATAATCTTTGGTAAAATAAAGTACGATTCACATTGGCGACTTCGCCAAATTTTAAAATGTGTGTATTTGACGCCTACGTTTCTTTGCCAGTGTATTGTACGAATCAACAACAGTAAACACAGTTTTAATAAGTCAATAAGTATGTCTATTTTGAGACTTTTTTTCATTTATTACGAAATTTACGACTATAAAAATGTTGCAAATTTATATTAACCATTGTAATAAAAACAGTTATAAAACGTAATTTATCACGAACACCAAACATAATACGTTTTTTCATGCCAATTGAAAATATAATAACTCACAAACGTAACACCAAAACATATACAGGGTCTTGCTTAGATTAGATAATTTTTAATTTTATTAAATATGATTTGAAGGAAACAACTACTCAGCGGGCAAATACCCCGACCTGCATTGAATTACACCTTCAAATCATGATAGATGGAAAGCCAATATCATTTGTCAATTCCGAACCAGACATAGATCGATTTCGAACTTATTTGTTCTCTTCAGTATGCCATAGGTTATGGAACAGACAAATGATAGTGGCCAACCTGCTAGTTATATACTAACTAAGGTGAAGTGAATAGTGGTGAGAGGTATGAAACTTCTCATATGGTCTGAATGCTACTATCCGACCGACATCCTAGATGTCTCTGTGGCGGATAGTGACTTGCAACACAGCAAGTACCGAAAGCGGCGACCCCTAGCCCAGGTGGACTCAACTAAAGTTATTAAATATGATTTGAAGGGTCTATGTCTGGTTAGGAATTGGCAAATGATATTGGCTTTCCATCTATCATGATTTGAAGGTGTAATTCAATGCAGGTCGGGGTATTTGCCCGCTGAGTAGTTGTTTCCTTCAAATCATATTTAATCACATTAGTTTAGTCCACCTGGGCTAGGGGTCGCCGCTCTCGGTACCTGCTGTGATGCAAGTCGCTATCCGCCACAGAGACATCTAGGATGTCGGTCGGATAGTAGCATTCAGACCATATGAGAAGTTTCATACCTCTCACCACTATTCAATTTTTAATTTGCCCTTTTGCACAGTTTTTTAAAGAAATAAGAATGTTGTCAACATTTTTTATCTAGAAGTATTTTAGAAAAAATCTTAAAATATTGAGAATTGGCCTTGTTGTAACTGATTTATTTATAGAATTATTAGACATAAAAACAGTTTATGGAGAAACGGCATGAGAAAAAAGTGCGTGGAAACATTTGCATTTCACAATTCTTCTCATAGAATTATTTAATTTATGCCTACAATCAAATATATCTGCTATAGATGCAAAATCTCAAGTAGGCGAGATTTTCATAAATTTTAATAAAGTGTTTGTAAGGTTTGGCCACATCTGTTTCCAGATTTTCTTCTTTTATCAACTTCACGAATTAACATCCAAAAGTTCGTATCACTGCACTGTAACAACTATTCAAGGCCAGTTCTACATCTTCAACGCAAAGTAGCGTTGATAAAAATTAATTGTAGTAGTTAATATTTTTTTCTTTCTACATTTTGATATTTTAATAATTTGTTTATTGATCTTGTTTATAATTTTACGATTATGTTCTACCCAGTAATTCAATTGTTGAAGTGTATTGTTAAATTAAATTAAATAAATAAAAACGCCGTATACTTTTATGCTTACTTTCTAACTACATGGTGAGCCAAAAAAAATTACTAGTGTAGATTTTCGCTTATAATTATTGTTTGTTTACTTATTTGTTTATTATTCGATTTTTTTTATGTTGAACTTAAATGAAAGTTAATATCTTGCCAACTACAGTGATATATTTAATAACATATATCTTTTAAACAACTACATTCCCGGCCATTTTCCAAAGGCTGAATAATTAATTATAAAAAAAGATAATATACAATTTTTGTCAATATCATGTTTTCATTTCATTAATTGTTTGATAAATACCTACCAAGAAGGATATCTAATATAGTTTAAACCATTCTAAGCCTACGGCGATTTTTCCCTTTATACAGTCTTAATTATTCTGTTCTCTGAAGCAGTTGATATTTATCTAATTAGGATTAGGACTACTAAGATTCCCAGTTACTTTCAGGACTGTGAAAAAGTCACACTGACGGCGGAAAAATGCTGGAACACGTGTGTGATTGATTTAAAACTTTGAAGTGATTGTTGTATTGGTGAGTACTTTTGTATTATATATTTTTAATTATATTAAACAGAATAGTTATAATTAGGAAAAATGAGTTGTTTCGTATATAAACATTTGCCTTAAATCAGTTTATAAGGGAGTTACAACCCCTTAAATGGGACAAGTACAACATAGTTATCTGTCAATCAATAAATTCGAAACGTTTTAAGTTGTAAAAATGATATTTGAACCTTTTATTAATTTCATAATGTTACATGTTTTGTTAATTTTTTTATCTAAATATCATTTTATTGGGTAGTTACAGAGGGGTGAGAATGAATTTTCACTAAAATTTGTTTGTCTTATTTTCTTTTAGATATTTAAATTGGAAAGACGCGCAAAATTGTACAAGAAAGGTTTTCTTACTAAATTTCGATAGAAACCATCCTGGTAAAATTATTGTGGAAACTCTCTCAACCCCTCTAAAACTATCCCAACAAACCATGATATTTAGATAAAAATTTTACAAAATATGTAACAATTATGATACTAATGAATGGTCTAAATTTAATTTTTGCAACTTATGACGTTTCAAATTTATTGACAACACCGGCACACAAAAAAAAAAGTTGTTTGTACATTTGACGCCACGTACCTCACGACATGTATTTCGACCCGCTGAATCCGAATTTGAAGTCAGTTTGGACCGTACACCCTTAAATATCGAGTAAATTGAAAAACCGTAAAAAATAGCGAAAATTGGGTGTTTCGGTAATAAAAAAAATTTTGTGGATCTAAACCAAGCCTAATTTTTATGTATTTCGATCCGCTGAATACGAATCTAAAGTATATTTAGACCATAAGCCGTTTTAAATCTAAGTAAATTGTAGACCCGACGTCATTTTTTATAAATTTTACAATTTCTCACATTTTCAGATTCTAAACTTGTATTTTATGCATAAAAAAATATAAGAAACGTATTTAATCGTGTTTCATAGATTTTTTTCAATTTTTTCAACTGCAATTTTTTGATACTTTATCGGTTTTTTGCGATTTTTTGAGATTTTGAGGGATTAATGGGCCAAATATATTTCAGATTCGGATTCAGCAGATCAAATTACATAAAAAATCCTCTTCGATCCGGGTCTACAACATTTTTTTCATCAAGATAATAACAATTTTTTGCCATTTTTAGCAATTTTCGAGGGTTTTTTACAATTTACTGAGATTTAAAACGGCTTATGGTCTAAATATACTTTAGATTCGTATTCAGCGGATCGAAATACATAAAAATCAGGCTTGGTTTAGATCCACAAAATTTTATTTATTACCGAAACACCCAATTTTCGCTATTTTTTACGGTTTTTCAATTTACTCGATATTTGAGGGTGTACGGTCCAAACTGACTTCAAATTCGGATTCAGTGGGTCGAAATACATGTCGGGAGGTAGGTGGAGTCAAATGTACAAACAACTTTTTTTTTGTGTGCCGGTGCAATTAACTATGTTCTCTTCACCCCCTTTAAGGGGTAGTAGCTGCCTTATGAACTCATTGAAGGCAAATATTTATATGCAAAATCAGCTTATTATTTTTTTCTAGTTCTATCACCTCCTTGAAAGAAGGTACTTAATTATGGGACGCCCTGTATAATAAAGCTGTAATCTACTTTTATTTAAAAAAAAAATAAAGAATAAGAACTTTAGACCTGATTATCAAAAATTAACGGCAAAAATTGAAAATATCATTTGGAAAAGCATTAATACCTTAAAAGAAAAATCATTTATGTATTAAGAAAAAAAACTTCCATTATTTTAATATTTTAAATAAGAAATTACCTGTTTTTTATACGCATAATTGATCATAATATAAATCAGAATTCATAGCATTTAGGTAAAAGAAACGATGATAAATTATTAAAAAGTTTAGTCCTCTACCAGAAATCCTTATTTTTAAAAATAAATTTTTCACTTTACTAATATTAAATATCTGTTAATAAATCACGTTGAAAATTCAAATAAATGATATGAAGTGGATGTTTTAAAAAATGTAAGTTATTTTGGTTTCGAGAAGACAAATCATTGCCTGGGTTTTTTCTATATTGTGTAATAAACTTAAAATAATTGAAAATATATAAACAAAAAACAAATTTCAGCAATTTCTATTTTTGAAGAGAATGATTTCAGATAAAAATATTTGAGTATCTTAAGAAAATATGTAAAAATGACAAATATTAACCTGTCTATGAGTGGAAAGCCCAGATAGACACATTATTTATATTTTTTAGAAATTCACAAATATTTGTATGCTTTTGTATATCAGATTATAAATATCTAAACTATAAAAATGTGCATCCAATAATATATTATGAAAAACATGTTTTTTTTATTGAAATTAAAAAGTCGCAAAAAAATACGAACGAACCAAACAAAATAAAACTTACCATTCTCTTTCTCCAAGGCTAACTTTCACACAATGCGAACTTTGTCATAAAATCACAGAAACCCTATTGAAATGCACTTCAACTAATTACCATAAAACTAGGGTCACTAACCGCTCATACTTGCAGGAACCAATCCATTATGAACTTAGCAGCACATACACCTCAAGAAATTATTTTGAATGACAGTTAATGCGTCTTCTCAGTTAATGGTGAGGAAATGACTTTTAGCCAGCGCCAACGTTAAGTAATAGATCTAAAAGCGGCAATTTCCGAGGTGACATGTATACATATATATGAACAGTTAAGAAGTGAAATCAGTGTGGCCACCACAATAACTGAGTAAAACTTGTTGCGTCGAGTATTGACTTCACCAGCTTACAACCACGTATTTTTCGACGCTTGTTTGTGATTCGTCGGAGTGCAAGTGTCATTGACCAATCGAATGGAACAATGCTGGCCTCTTTAAGTTCGCCCCTACCACCCCCAGATCACCCCCATTGGTGTTTCCGGAATAACTAGCCGCAATGTATTTTAGATCGTTATCGCGCATGCGGTGAATCAGCTAATCGTGGAAAAATTAAAATTTCTCTTGTTCAGATTTGATTAAGAGGACGCGATTGACCTTTTGGACACAAGATATTCTTGTTGAAAAAGGAAATAATCACACAGTTTATTATGTTAAATTGTTCTGTCGAAATTTTTAAGCACGTATTTTAGTCAACGATTAGAAAAAATAACAGAGAAAAATAATAATAATAATAATAATTTATTTATTGTCCATCAGAAATTAATCCAATTACAGGAGAAAATAATATAAGAAAAAAAATAAAATTGTATTTTAGAGCTGTACATAAATATTAAGATATAATACAGAGGGTCAGTCAGTTTTTTGTAGCAGAACAGTTGATAAAAGATCTTTTTTCATGAAGTTCATATGAATATGGGTCCTAGAATGCTTCGTTTGTAAGATACAGGGTGTTTAAGAAATACATTTTCTCTTTTAATTTTTCTCTAATTTAAAATACCTGTTTGAATAAAATCATGATACATTTTATTGGAGCTAAATGATAAATGATGAGGGAAAAAGAAATAAAAAAATAAGTCATTAAATTAATATCATTATGACAACGAGTAAATATATTAACTTTTCACATTTTAACATTAGATCTATTCATACAGGGTTTGATATCTTTTCTGAAATGGTTGTTGAGGTGTCTTTTGATGTTCTGGGATTATCTGAAGAGTGGCTTAACCCTACGTTTTCTGACTCTGGTATACATATTCCTAATTATAAAATAATTCGAAATGGTCGCAATGGAAGAGGAGGTGGTGTTGCTTTCTTTTGTTAAAAATGACTTTAAACTAAACATTTTAGATACTCCTCCTTTGAACAATGCTGAAAACATTCTTGAATCTTTATGGATACATTTAAAAATTGCAAATAAGAAAATATGTCTGGGTACACTCTACAGACCATCTGATTGTAATTGTAAAAGGAGTTTGGACCATTTGGAAAATATTTTAATTAACTTTATACCTGAATTTGATCTGGTTATTTTTGGCGGTGATTTTAATATTGATATTTCTGATAATAACAATTTATTCTAATATACAGTTACAAAATTTGTTAAATAAATACAATCTTCACCAAATAATTTCGGAACCCTCGCGAATAACAGAAAGTTCTAGTAAAATTATTGATCTCATAGTTACATTTAGTAATGAGCTAATTGGCAGTCCTAATGATATAGGCATGGAAAATATCTCTGATCATTCCATAGTTAACTGTATGAAAAGCAGCAGAGAAAACAAAAACTAATTTTTCACACGTATAAAGATTTTTCTAACTTCAATTATGACTCTTTTTTTGTTAGAATTGAGATTAATTAATTGGGATTATATCTATTACCTTCAGAACGTTGATAAAATTATTAAATTTTAGAATCTTAATGTAATTTCCTTATATAATTTGCATGCCTCGTACGAAACAGTTAGAACTACAAAGCCACCAGCTCTATGGCTAACAGACAATCTAAAGCTAATAATAAAAATAAAAAATAAATCACTTGCTAAATATAGGAAAGTAAAAACCAAGCTTTCTTTAAATGAATATAAAGAGCTTAGAAATTTTGTACATTTTTCAATAAAATTGGAAAAAAAAGCTTACTTGCTGCACAAATTTCAGACTAATCCTAAAGAATTCTGGAAATCTCTAAAATATTTAAATGTTAATAATAATACTAGTCCTGTTTCCTCTGACACATTTGAACTTGAAGCCTTTAGTGATTTTTTTATTAACAATGTGCCGCAAGTAATAAATGCTAGCAATAAACCCTATAGAGACAAATATAGTAGAACATATGTGCTCGATAATAACAAATTCTCGTTTTTAGAAGTTTCACCTGTAGAAGTTGAAAAGGCTTTCCGTTCCATAAAATTTAATGCGATGGGTTCTTATAATATTCACCGTAAAATGTTAGAATTATTACTTCCAGAGCTTGTTAACTTTTATAATTAAAAAGTGACTTGTGACTTGTGTATTTCCCAGTACTTGGAAATATGCTAATTTATTACCAATTTCCAAAAACACTAATCCTACGGCTCTAACTCATTTCAGGCCTATCAGCATTTTGTCTACAATATCTAAAATTTAAGAAAAAATAGTTGCTAACCAGATTAATACGTATTTATCAACAACAAAAATTTTACCACCAACTCAGTCAGAGTTTAGATCTCACCATAGCACTACAACTGCACTGCTACATTTTACCGATGAAGTGTTTAAAGTTACTGATAATAACCAAAACACGTGCTTAATTTTGCTCGATTTTAGTAATGTATTAGACACATTGGACCATTCTTTGAAGTAAGCTCAAACATTTCGCATTCAGTGACTCTTCAGTTTCATTTTTTTATAATTACTTACGAGATAAATATCAAAGAGTTGAGTTGAGATATATTTTCTCTAATTCTAAGCCACTTACTCAAGGAGTGCCACAGGGAAGTATCTTAGGACCTTTATTAATATGATTTGAAGGAAACTATTACTCAGCGGGCAAATACCATGACATGTATTGGATTACACCTTCAAATCATGATAGATCGATAGCCAATATCATTTGTCAATTCCTAACCAGACATAGACCGGTTTCGAACTTATTTGTTCTCCTCAGTATGCCATAGGTTATGGAACAGACAAATGATAGTGACCAACCTGCTAGTCATATACTAACTAAGGTAAATTGAGTAGTGGTGAGAGGTATGAAAATTCTTCTATGGTCTAAATGCTACTATCCAATCGACATCATAGATGTCTCTGTGGCGGATAGCGACTTGCGAAGCAAGTACCGAGAGTGGCGACCTCTAGCCGCTCTCGGGCTAGTAATCCAATACAGGTCGGGGTATTTGCCCGCTGAGTAGTTGTTTCCTTCAAATCATATTTAATAATAGTAGTTTAGTCCACCTGGGCTAGAGGTTGCAAGATTCATTGGTCGACATTATGTTAGACAGACAATCTCTATTATTTTGGATTAATTTGAAGACCCACCGACAAATATTTAATTTCCGTTCTTGGTCACCTGGATGTAGGTCTTATACAAGTTGCAAATGATAAGCATGTCTGTGATCTTGTCTTAAGACTCGGGAAATTTCGGTCTGAGAAGCGTCAAAAGCTACGGTGACCTTTCGAGTACTTGTTGTTGAGTCTCTATTGCAAAATTACTAGGTAATTCTTCCTTGCCGAACGTTGATATTGTCTTGTCCATCCCGATATGCAATCTTTAACCCTTTATTAACAAATCGGCAGTGAATGTTTACGAACACAGTTGGATACAGATGTCTATCTGGAAATGTCATATACCATGTGGCTGCTTTCGCTGAGTTTCCATTTGCGAACCTAAAAATAAAATGAATATCCGCTTCTTCCAGGTTTGTAAAAATAAACGGTAATTTAATTAAGAAACAAAAAACTATGAAAGCTGAACTTTGAAAAAAATTAAAATACAAATTATAGGACAATTTTTATAACTTCAGATGACGTTTGACATTTAACGTGTTATTTTTTTCAGATAATTTAAAAATGTATGACTAATATCATTATCTGCTTTTTCCATTCTATTATACGTTGGTGTGAATTGTACAGGGAATAAAATGGGTCACATTTTGAGAATTTGCTTCAAATTGTTATTGGGCTTATTTGTTTTTATCGTTATGCAAAATAATGGGTTTTTAGTTGTTTAATGTCAGGAAAGCATGTAGAATTTCTTATAATTATATCTAGCATTTTTAAGGCCGAAGTGGTAGTTTGCTGAATATGATTAACAAAAGAGAGTTTGTTGTCGAAGAGTATCCCAAACTTATGTGTGTACGAGCATATTTTGCATTTGGCTATATTCATGAGTAGCAAATTATCAATGCACCGTCTTTCCAAGATGTCAACTTGAATTTGTGCTTCTATGCAGTCATTGAGAGTTGTAATAGTGGTATATAACTTTAAGTCGTGTGCAAAGAGAATATTGCAACAGTTTAAACTTTGTTTAAGATCATTTATAAATTGAAAAATAATAGCGGCTCTAGGTTCAATCCTTGTGGACCTCCAGATGAAGCAATGTATAAATCAGATTTGAAACAGTTGTAGGCAACATATTGTATCCTCTCATTCAGGAAAAAATCAGGAGAACGAATGAACTACTAATACAATAGCCACCTTATTTATTTAGAGGCTTTTGAATAGTCTGGTATAGATTACATCTACTTGTCCATGATTATCCATGGAGTCAGAGATAAATTGATTCACTATTATGAAATTTGAAGTGGTTGAGCGTTGGGTCTAGCAATGGGTTCTCCATTGAGCCCCCTGTTAGCAGATATTTTTATGTATCATTTAGAAGAAAAAAATAATATCATCCTATCTAGCAAAAAATCACATCAAATTTTGGTACAGATATGTAGACGATGTGTTGGCCTGTTTTACAAGTACATTGAGGTAATTAGATACTTTTTCGAACTTTATAAATAGTATTCACCCCAATATTAAATTTAGGTTAGAGACAGAAACAGATAATAAAATCAGTTTCTTAGACCTAACTTTAACGTGGAACAGTAACAAAATTACATTTAATATTTACAGAAAACCGACATTCACAGATACAACAATATCAAATTCATCACTCAGGTCTAAATCTCATAAACCAGCAACCTATAATTCTACAATACACAGAGCTGTATCATTACCTCTTTCATAACAAAATCTAGAGATAGAATTAGACACTATAAACACAATATCTTTCAATAATGGCTTTCAAGAAAAACAATAGAAACTTTAATTAACAGAAAACAATTGAAACTAGCATACCACAGTATTTATCCATATGTCAAAGATAAAAGAAGCACTAAATATATTATTAAATATAATTTGAACGAAACAATTACTCAGCGGGCAAATACCCCGACCTGCATTGGATTATACCTTCAAATCATGATAGATCGGTAGCCAATATCATTTGTCAATTCCTAACCAGACATAGACCGGTTTCGAACTTATTAGTTTTCCTCAGTATGCCATAGGTTATGGAACAGATAAATGATAGTGGCCAACCTGCTAGTCATATACTCACTAAGGTAAATTGAGTAGTGGTGAGAGGTATGTGAAACTTCTCATATGGTCCAAACGCTACTATCCGACCGACATCATAGATGTCTCTGAGGCGGATAGCGACTTGCGAAGCAAGTACCGAGAGCGGCGACTTCTAGCCCAGGTGGACTAAACTACTGTTATTAAATATGATTTGAACGAAACAACTACTCAGCGGACAAATACTCCGACCTGCATTGGATTATACCTTCAAATCATGATAGATCGGTAGCCAATATCATTTGTCAATTCCTAACCAGACATAGACCGGTTTCGAACTTATTAGTTCTCCTCAGTATGCCATAGGTTAAGGAACAGACAAATGATAGTGGCCAACCTGCTAGTACTAGTTACTACTAGTTACTATCATTTGTCTGTTCCATAACCTATGTAACACTATTGAATGAACTTAACACCTGGCGTTGCTGATTGGTCTTAGTAGTGGAAATAGGCCGATGTTAAACAATTGGTTAAAAAAATCCTGGATTGAGATAAAAACACATTTTAGTTAGTTTTCCTTTGTGTCGGGACTGTTTACACACTTTGTTACTGTACTTCTGTTGCTGTATACCTAGGTAATTAATTTATATAACACCTTGAATAAAGTAGGGGAAACATAGGGTAATGAAAAACAACGAGTTATACTTTTATGATCACATATTTTGAAATTAGAAATATAAAATTTCGCAGATTAAATCTGAATTACATAATTTACTACATACATATATAAAATCGAAACTCAACTACATACGAATATCACATATAATAAATAAAATTTCATGCAAAAAACCCATTCATTAGCGTTGTCGCATTTCATCGAAATTTTAATAAAAATTTCGTTATCTTGAAATTTTGTGGACCAAATATTATTTACATGTTTCGTTAGTATTTTCGGGGTTAGATTTAGAATTAATTAGCCAGATAAAATTTGACTCGTAATGCTGCGGCTTTATGCATGCATTTTTATTAAACACAATTTATAGTGTGCTGTGGAGCTGATTATAGATAACTCGTACACAAACTATAAATTAAGGGTTTCTTCCTCCGTCTGAATTCATTAAATTGAACACATACAACGTGTATTTCGGCATGTAACAAATATATTTACCTTGAATTTAAAATATGTTATGATATTTAATTGATAGTCACAAAAATTGTTATTATTTATTTATTTATTTATTTCATACACTGCCCAACAGGTACAAGACCCAACTACGGGGCAGGGGAATTCTGACAGAGTTTAATACAAACTGAAATTGTAAATACAAAAAAAAATTATGGCAAAAGGTACAAAGGTGTTAAAACTTAAAATTAAGAATACATGTATATAAACATTATTCACACACTATAAACCTTAGTTTAAAATAAACACGTACAACAATGAGAAATTAAGAACATTTTTTAATAGAAAAGATAACTGATAAAACAAAGAAAAACAGGGAAAAGCAAAGAAAAACAAAGACAGCGTATTAGCCTGCATCATAATAGCTTTTCATATCACTAAGGCTGCAATTAAATATGTCGATATCTGTACAGGAGTTATGATTTTCGCAGATTATGTGAATCGGAGAGAATTTTAGAGCATTTGACCGAGGTGTCGCTAGGTAAAATACATTACTGTGACGTGAAGTTGTTCTTGGGATGTAAAAATATAATTTAGATACTAGTTCCTGTGCATCGATATTGTTATTAATGAGCTTATATAAAAAGATTTGAGATATGCACTCACGCCTACGACGTAAACTATTGAAGGAATACTTATCAAGCAGCTCTTGCTGTGGAAAGCCAATCTCTGAATAGTTACCCTCGGTTCTAAAATACAGAAATTTCATAAATTTATGTTGAACTTGTTCTAAATTATTGATTGTACTGAGGGCACCACACAAATGAGGCATATTCAAACTTCGATCTAATATAACAACAGTAAAGCATCTTGAGTGTGTCAATATTCGAAAAATCACGCGAATTTCTAACTATAAATCCATAAGATCTGCTAGCTTCAGACACAACAGTGTTAATATGAAAGTTGAATGTAAATGATTTGTCAAAAGTAACACCTAAGTCCCGGAGCATGTCAGGCCTATTTAGTACATCATCATTAATGCTATACTCGTATGATATTGAGGATAATTTGCGTGTATAAGACATATCATAGCATTTTTGGGTGTTTAAAGGAAGTCTGTGTTAATTGCACCACTTAATAATTTTTTGCACGTTTTCTTGCAGATGGATACAATCCTCTATGCTATCGATCCTGCAGAAAAGTTTTAGGCGTATATTAAATATCTGACTTCTAAATCATCTGCAATATCATTAACGAATACAACAAAAAGTAATGGACCGAGGGTAGATCCTTGCGGAACTCCGAAGGTAGCAATATATTCGACAGACTTGAAACCATTAAATGCGACAGATTGGTATTTGTTAGACAGATAGGATTGAAAAAGGGATATTAAGTTTTTAGAAGTTCCAACATTACAAAGTTTATTAAGCAATATTTTATAGTCAAGCCTGTCGAATACTTTCGAAAAGTCTGTGTAAATAACATATGTTTGTGATTGATCATCTAAGGATTCAGACAAGTATTTCGTAATGCAGAGCAAATTTGTTGTTGTGGAACGTCCCTTCATAAAACCGTGTTGATGAATTGATATCTGATTATTAATATTACTGTAAATGGCATCATGTAACAAAATTTCAAGAACTTTAGCAAAGTTGCAAATTATAGAGATTGCACAGAAGTTTGAGATATCTGATTTGTCGCCTTTTTTAAAAATTGGGCAAATTTTCGACCGTCTCCACAAAACAGGAAAATAGCTCCATTTTAAAATTAAGTTAAAAAGTTTCGTTAAAGGCGATGCAAAAATAATAGCGCAGTATTTTAGTAAAAAAGCAGAGATACCATCAGAACCAGTAGTCATTTTGTTTTTTATTTTCTTCAAGGCCATAAGGACCTCCTTCTCCGTGAAACGCGATACCTGACACTGGGCTCGCTATCTAATGCTTCTCGAAGCGAATTATTAGAAGGTGCATATGACTTGCTAAAGTGATCAGTAAATGCATTTAAAATATCTTAAGGCTTGTTTATTACGGAGTCATTATATTTCATAACATTAGAAATGTTCGTTGACTTTTTTTTACTATTTAAAAATGCCCAAAACTTCGATCTCATATAGAGAACCTTAAATCCCATCGAATTTGGTTCATCCTGTAAAAAGTGCAGCAAATTAGTGTATCTATTTATTTCTGCCATAACTTTTTGGTAATACGGTTTTTACAATTTGTAACCCAGATTGAACATTTGAACACTAAGTTTTAACCATTGCTAGATTATGCCAACTTGATTGTCGAAACACTTGTCGAGTGTTGTGTTTTGATATTTGCAAAATCTACTTCAGCGCTTCACCGTGAGGAATATCAACTTTTAGGGATCTTGTAAGCACTCCCACTGCTCTATTAGAATTTGTAACTAACCCAAAGCAGTTTAGAAGTCATAGACAAAACTAATTAGTTTGCAGTTTTTCTAAAATTTAAAGTTAATAGACGATGCGATTAAAAGTTTTAGTAATCTCCAGATGATACTAACTTAGTTGGCAAAACACGAGTGGAGTATAATACCCCCTCTGTGTATTTTATCAATTTTTCATCCTTAGAAATTTTTAGCTACGCACTGCCTTTTGACATACACCTCTGGCCTATGAATAGAATCCTCTACGTTTAACTTATTTCAAACATGTCAGTAAAAAATATTATTCACATGTTAAGAATTCATTTATTTCTATGTAATCTTATAGGCAAAAAGTAAAATATCTTACAAATACTAAACAACCAAACCCAAAGCATATTTCTGCAAATTGTTTAACAAATATTTATGAATAATTTAACAGTCATAAAGTAGCCGGCATAACAACATCTTGAAAAATTAACCTTCTAATTAATAAATAGTTTTTCAAGGAAATATACCATGAATAGAAAAAAGTAAGAAACAATATTTACAGTTCATAAACGAGTTAATCTAAAAGTCACTGGTATGCATACAAGAAAAATTCAAAAACTCTTTGTAATACTTCCATTTCATAGTTTTTTATTTATAATACAGTTTCAAACATTAAGTAGTGACTTATGAATAGGGCTGTCAAAAACGTTCCGTGGGACAGTGGCGTACGCGAAATTAACGAATACGAGAAACAATAAACTGTTACAATTGATAACAATATATGTAAAACTTACCCTCTTAATTAGCTTGATGAACTAGCTTGCTTATCACAAACTGGAGAAGATGTGTAGCCATTTTGCAGCATCAGGTATGTTTCTATGGTTGTCTCCATGAGTGATGTTCACCTTGGTGAAAATGTGTTTTTATATTTTGAAAACGACCGTTCGACATCTGCTACTGTAATACACACATACGTAAAATAGTTTTTGAACGCACTTAACGGATCTAGGGCTGCACCATCACATATTTGTCTTAATTTGGTAAAACCGGTGTCTTTATTTAACAAACTTGAGAACTTTTCTTTAACGCGCTCATTTGTTGCGTCACCTGTAACGTGTAGCAGCAGATTTACTTCTTCCACTATTTGCAGTGACTCCGCTAACGACAACGCACTATTTTCTAATTTTTTATGCTTTCATGTAATGGTTTACAGTTCTTCGTAATATTTTTTAAAGTTGTTTCAACGGAAATATCTTCGAATTTTGTCTGGCTTTCCTGAATAGCTGCAGCCTCATTTGGATTGAATTGTAGTATCACAGCTTTTATTTGTTGGAAATATTCAACATAATAAAAGGCTGCCTGCAACCATGTTCCCCAACCTGTAAGAATCGGCTGTGGTGGTTCAGGAATACCGGAACACTTGCTATGAAATGCACGAAGACGTTTAGGAGATTTAAGAAACACTTTTTTTGTACTTGCTATTAATGCATCCACCTCTGGAAAACCTTTTCGAATAATTTCTGCCACAAGATGTAAAGCATGCACTTGACACGTAACATGTATAAACGTACACCCTTGTTCTTGCAAAGAACGGCCTACCGAACGCATTGTCACGGCGCCATCAGTCACAAACATCAACACTTGACTTTTTGACAGTTCAAATTTTTCTAACGTCTCCAGCACCACCCTGGTAATTGTTTCGCTAGTACACTGACTTAGTCTTTTGCTAGCTAGTAATTGTGGAACTGTCGGTTTAAGAGGGTCCAGTACTCGTACTATAACATTTAAAATAGATTTTTTTTTACAATCTGTTGTCTCATCAACAGATAGCCACAGCCGTGTATTTTTTAATTCACATTTCATCTTATTTACCATGTCTACTATGTATAGTTAGTAGATAGTTACATAACGTTGTGCGACTTGGTAACTTCACCTGTGCATTGTATTTATTCCAGAAGTCTCGAAATGGTTGTTTATCGAGTATGTGCAGCGGAACATCACAGGCAATCAGCATTAATAGTAAATCAAACATAAACTGTGTTGTCGAAGACACGTCATTTTTTTTTTATTTTAATGGTGTACGCTATATATGTGAAGTCCACAATCACGCTTATTCCAGCACATCAAATCTTTCTCGTACACTTTACAAATTATTTTATCACCATCATAGAATAAATCCGAGAATTCACCTATGAATTTATTCACTTTGTCAGCAAATTGCCGTTTTCTACCCCTGCGTACGTCTGCCATGCTTTATTATTAAATTAATATCAACAATACAGTACAACGAATAAAATAAATACACAAAAACAATATGCAATACGCCCAAGTGACTTAACGTGTACACAACTCGAAAGCTAATAATATACTGGACTGAAGAAAGAGTTTCGCGGTCAAGGTGAATGCCGGCGACAGTAAGTACATCTGTACATCTGCAGCTTTACTTATGAACATTTAATCGTTTCCTCGTTCATTTATTTGCATTAATAAATGTATCGTTAAACGTTGTTCAGTTATTTTTGTGGGCTAATGTAAAAAATAGTGAAATTCACACTGTCTACAATGTTACAAACCACAAAATGTGTAGATATTTAAATATAAATTAAAATAGATAAATATTCACAATTATCTGCATAAGAAAATATCGTCAGATCTCTACGTTTTAAATTTGTACTATAATATTTTTAAACGTTTGTGTTAGGTAACACAAAATATGGACGCCATCAAGTGGAATATAAAAAGCCTTAAAAAAATAGGTAACATCAAATTTCAGCCACTTACATTGTTTTTAATTTTAAATTTGCTCGGAAACAATTAATACACGTAATTACACAGAAAGTTATTGCTTATAGTCGTAAATAGTTAAATATTTACAAAACTAACAACAACATATTTTTGCGATTAAAATATCATGATACTGATAACCGATCATTTTTTGTTTTGAATTGAAATTGTTAACATCGGTGATAAGCCTACTGAGCTTTACCACAGTCTTTACACATCTTACGAACGAAGCGGTTTTACATTGAAAATTGTGATCTCAAAATAAGTTGACATATAGGATAATACCGTCAAATTCACCCCATTATAATTCGGACATAAAAGTTATACAGCATATTCGTTTGTTAATGGACGATGTATGTAGCTGTTAAATGGTGCTGTTAGCATTTCCATTAAGAGAAAAAAAAATTAAAAACGAAGAGAATGTAATTAATGAAATTGCAAAAATCAGCGTTTATAAAAAAAGCATACTAGATAATCTATTAAAAAACAAAAGAAAAATTTACGTAAATAGTTTTATGCCAAGTTCTTCTCAGGAATACAATGAGATATATAAATACATTAATTATTGGCGGCCTAAGATCAGCAACAGAGTTAGTAATAAACTAAATAAACTAGGATGTAGAACAATTTCAGTAAATAAACATAATTTAGGTAAAATGATAATTAATAATAAAGACCAAAGTGAGAGTTACAAAAAAATTAAGAATTTTTAGTTAGCTATCTTCTAACATACTATCAATATTTCGACATCAATTTTCATGTTTTCCCAATCTTTGCAGTTATCAAATAGTCGGAATTTTCCTGTGATTGCGATACAAATAAAATGGATCTAGTTCATTTCCCACCAAACCTCCTAACCTCTTTATTTTTAAGTTATTCTGGAAGAGCCTTACCAACTCAGTAACTCTCCCTCGGATATATGTGTTGCGAAAACTTTAAATCGATAGTTTAACAATTTTATATTAATTCCATATGCTTCAAGCACGTAAAGGTTACAAGCTGTTATAAATAATCCATTATAATTTCCATGTGTAATTTCTGTTATTATGAAGTGTAAATAATATTTCCTAGTTCCTCCATGACATTTCCTTAATTGCATCTGCGATGTATATAGATGCTAGAATTAAGCAAATCATAAAGCAGCTTTACGAAAAGTGTTATAAAACTATAATAGTAATAGGTTATTTGAATTTGCGAGACTTAGGTCAAAAATTAAGTTTGACATTAAATCTGCCCACAAAAATAAAAATACTATTTCCATTCAGCAACATGGGTTTATGAAAGGCAGCTCTACAACTACTAATTTAATATGGGCCACGCAATACATCTTTGAATCCACTGACATGCACGTCCAAACAGATGCAATATACTTTGCTTTCACGAAATCTTTCGATAAGCTTAATCATAATATACTTATTAGAAAAGTTGCTACCGTTGGTATTTCTGATCAATTGACAGTTTTCTCTGAACTTTACTTAACTAATAGACTGAAATATGTCGCATATAATGGGTTCAAGACTTCTGATTATGTCTCATCTGTAGGTGTTCCTCAAGGCCCTATTCGTGGGCCACTGCTTTTTAATATTTTCGTAAACGATATATGTAACATGCTACATGTCTATATTTTTATGTATGCGGATGATATAAAACTCCTATATAGAATTTCTAACTTTTATTGCATTGCAAAATAACATCTCCAAACTTATCTCTTGGTATTTCAAGAACAGTCTCTCATTAAATGTGTAGAAATGTAATGTAATGACATTTTCCACTAAAGATTCAGCTAATTCAACCGTCTACATTAAGGCCTTAGGGTAAGTTTTGACAGAAACCTATCTTTTGTTGATCTTGTTGATACGTTAATAGGCGACATAAATAAGATTTTAGGTTTTATTATACGCAATGGCCGTGATTTCTCAAATATTGCAACTTTAAAATGGGCCTTTTCACTACTTCTGAAATCTCAAAACAAATATGTTTATTTGAAAGCTAACTGATAGATATTTACCTTGTGCAACTCTGTTTGAAATATAAGTCTCCCATTGTTTAATAAAAAAATAAACATTTATTATGGCAATTTGAACACTCATTTGAACTTGAAGCTGAGTGACGTCACACAGACCGGAATCATGTTGGTAGCATTTGCCAGAACGCCTAATACTACTAACGTCACACCACATCTGACACATTTTACATTGTTTACGGTTAGTTTTGTGGTTATGTTCTGTGTGTTCAGTTACGAATCGTGTTTTGCTTTGTTTCTGCACATTATTGGAAGAAAATGGAGCCAGGATTTTCTAAAGGAAATGCAGAAAATCTGCCGAAAGTTGACTTTATTATGGTGAACGAGTTTTACATGTCAAATTTGGATTATTTATCAGCAGAAGTCAGGAATATTAAAACAAAACGGTAAGTCATTAGTAATCTTATTTTCGTGTAATTTATTTATAAATATAATGGAACTACCATTATTTTAACATGCAATTGTTGTTACAATATTTTTTCCTATTTCAATTATACTTACTAATGTCTAATAATTTCCAGGTCAACAAGAGCATCGTACGGTGACAACGCAGTTGCTTATGTGAATCTGAATCTTCTTTTAACTGTAAAATTTCAATAATTTAGCATCAATTTCTAAATACAACTACTTTTCTTACATCAAAATGATCTTCACAACAGTAAATGTTTCTGGTTTTCGTCAACTGCTTCTCAACTTTGGCTATTTTAAACCATGCTTTTCGTCTATTTTCATCTGGTGGAACGTAAACGAAAATTTTGATTGGACAATTCATGTTGTTATTTGTACATGTTGGTACAAAGCACTTTTTAAACATGTTCCACACACAACAATCCAAACTAAAAAGAAACGACTGTCAAAATCAATTTCGACGTCAACTGTCAAAAAGCAGAGGACCAACTTTGCAATACACCGATGTGTCATGTTCAAGGTCGTAGTCCCTTTGACGTCACTAAGGTGGGTTGCGTGACGTCACGTAAAAGCGCGCGCTTTATTTCCGCACTTTTGTTATTTTTTTTTTTCGATAGAAATCGTGCTCAAAAAAAAATAATAAAAAAAAACACAAGTTTTTTTTATAAAACACTATCACATAGAGCAATAAAAAAAAATCTGTGAAAAGGCCCATTATTGTACTTTTTATTTTTGCGGTCTAAGCTGGAGTATGTGTCCCTTGTTTGGCAATCGTGTTATAATATTCATATCAATAAATTAGAAAATGTGCAACATTTTTCTTAAATATCTTTATTTGAAATCTCATGGAGTATAATAATAAACATAATAATAATAATAATTTATTGGTCCATTCGATCATAAGGTATGATATACGATATGTAAAAATTTTACATGCAGTATATAAACACAAAATATGTTAATACACATACGAATTTAAAAAGAAAACGCAATGACAATAAGTATGTATAAACAATAAAAATATAAACAAATGTATAAGTACACCCACAATATTATTGTATATAAAATTAAGAATAAAAAATTTAGTCCATTTGAAATAAAAGCAAACTATTCTAATAGTATATTTTTCAACTTTATTTAATACAATTGACATTTTGTGCTGTAAATGTCAATTTCAGTTTATAACTATTTATATTTTTGTTATTTATATACCACCTAGTACTAACTTAGACCAATATGAATTAGTTTTTTAAGCACTGGAACAAGTAGATTTTATATTAGATACAAAAAATACTTGTTTCCGGAGATTTTAGTATATCCCACTATGTTCACAATGATAGTAATGATAATAAGAAAACCCATCTAATTACTAATTTTGCAAACTTCTTTGATATACAACAACATAACGGAATATTTAGCAATTTAGGTCATTTACTTGATCTTGTTTTCTCAAACCTAACATGTGAGATTACTCAAGATACTGCGCCATTAGTACATGAGGACACTTTTCACCTAGCTCCTTTCATTAAAATATAACTTCCCCCAAAATGTACAAACTTTGCATCTGCTAATGATCAAAAAGCCTATAACTTTAAGAAAGCCAATTATCCAGTCCTATATAATGCTGTTTTAGAAGCGGATTGGTACTATTTACAACATTTTTCGGATGTTAATTTAGCCGTTGAAGCATTTTACATTAAATTGTACAGTATTTTGGACCAATATGTACCTCAAATTAATTTTTATAAAAGGACTTATCCAAAATGGTACACTAACGAAATAATAAATATTATTAAACAAAAAGATAAGCATTTCCGTAAGTACAAAAAAGCAAACTATTATCACCATTAACAACAGTTAAAAAGACTTAGAACTTTACTAAAACAACAGACAGATTTAGAATATCAAAGGCACCTCTCTAATATTCAGTCCTAAATATCATCGGATCCAAAGATATTTTGGTCAATTGCACAATCAAAATGGCAACAAACACGAATATCTGGTAAAATGACATATAAAGATAATAACTACGATAATCCACAAGATATTGTAAACATATTTGCAGAGTTCAGTATATATCATTCCATGTGATACACAAAACAATTACATACTATAAGCAATAATAACTTTGAACTTTTCAGTATTACAAACATCTCGATGTTAGAAATTCAAGATGCTATAAAAAAGTTAAAGAACAAAATTACATCTGGCCCAGACCGTATACCATCCTTTTTGGTGAAAGATTGTGCCAATGCATTCTTAACACCGCCTTTTATTCTGTTTAATATTTCAATAAAAACATCAATTTTTCCGAACCGATGGAAGGTGGCAAAGGCGTTTCCGATTTTTAAAGCAGGCGATACGTCAAATATAAACAATTACAGACAAATTTCTCTTTTGTGTAATTTTGCTAAAGTTCTTGAAATCATTTTATACAATCGCATCTATATGTCCACTAAAAACATATTGTCAGTAGACCAGCATGGCTTTGTATCAACAGATCAACTACTACGAACTTAGTAATATTCAGTCAAACAGTTTCTAATATTCTAGACGAACGAGGACAGGTAGACGCTTTGTATACCGATTTTGCCAAAGCCTTCGATCGCATCAACCGTCAATTACTCTTACAGAAATTAGCAAAGTATGGGTTTAATTTAAATCTATTAAATTACTTTCAATCATATCTAACCGGCAGACAACAATTTATATTCTACAATGGATATAAATCGTCAATATATTTAACCACTTCCGGAGTGTCGCAAGGTTCTAACCTTGGGCCTTTACTATTTCTTTATTTATTGACGATTTATGCACTGAATTAAAGTGCGACAAATTAATCTTTGCAGATGATTTAAACATTTTTAAGAACATAAATTTCGTAAACGATTGTATATATCTTTAAGAAAACCGTAATATGGTCAACAAGTGGTGCGGCCTGAACAAAGTTGGTATCAATGCTGCTAAATGTAAAGTAGTGTCTTACACAAAAAAGAAAAATTATTTAACTACAACTACAGCATTAATGACACTGTTTTAGAGCGCATACAAACAATTAAAGATTTAGGTACCTATATATTTTGATTCTGAACTGAGCTTTATCGAACATATACATATCAAATCTAAAGAGGCAATGAAAATGTTAGGATTTATCATAAAAAACTGTAAATCATTTACTAATTTAAATTGTTTAAAATCATTATATTATTCTTATATACGATCAATACTTGAGTACGGGATCCATAATCTGAAACCCTTACTATCTAGTTCACAAAGGCGCGTTAGAGCAAGTTCAAAGAAAATTTTTTGAATTTTTATCATCTAGAGACACAAGAATATATCCTGAAAGGGGTATAGATAACAATTATCTTCTAAGCACATTTCATTTTGAAAGTTTAGGATACCGGCGAATTTGTTCTATGCTACTTTTTCTATACAAATTATTACATAATAAAATTGACTGTCCTCAAATTCTTTCACAAATTAATTTTTTCACTCCAAAAAATGCATTCTCGACAAAATCCCACATTTTACACTAAACGAGCCAATACCAATATGTTGAGTAGTGATGAGAGGTATGTGAAACTTCTCATATGGTCCAAATGCTACTATCCGACCGACATCATAGATGTCTCTGTGGCGGATAGCGACTTGCGAAGCAAGTACCGAGAACTGCAACCTCAGCCCAGGTGGACTAAACTACTGTTATTAAATATGATTTGAACGGCTACCGATCATCATTTGAGGGTATTAATCCAATGCAGGTCGGGGTATTTGCCCGCTGAGTAGTTGTTTCATTCAAATCATATTTAATACCAATATGTTGCGAAAATCACCAATTATTTCTAATATTTATGTTCAAATTTTCTTTCAACCGCGAATAGATGGACTTTGGAGAAAATAGCAAACCGATAGCTGTTAATTAAGTTTAATAATGTGTTCTTTGTAATGTGTTTCAAGAGGTGACAAGTCGCTATTGATACCATCACTAACTAAATCAATATTATCTTCGGTTAGATTAACTGTATGTAAAAGTTGTTGATCGTCTGCGTAGGAAAACATTCTAGATTTATCTATCACATTAGAAATATCAAAGGTGTAAACTAAAATTAGTAAAGGGCCTAAAATAGACCACTGAGGTACTCCTGAAGCAACTTAAGAAATTGATGACGTTCCAAAATTAACACGAATAAATTGATTTCTTCCAAATTAATAAAAATAGAAAAAGTTAACAGATATATTATCAAGACAGTGATATTTTAATTTAAAGCAATGCTCATGGTTAACACAGTCGAAAACCTTGGAGAAATCTAACAAAACAACTCTGATTTTTTTGGAAAGTTATTTTCACTAAAGTAATTTGTTAATTGTACACAGACAACTTTTTTCTAAAATTTTACTAGACAAGGTGAGTTTAATTATTTCTCTCCCATAATTATTTATAGGCAAATTTCGCACTTGAAAACAAATATGGTGATATTTTCATGTATTATGTGGCAGTTTATATTTTAAATTAATGTAAGGAGTACCAGAATCAGAAAAATGTGTTGTAGGCAAAGATTGAACTACAATTTATATCAGTCCTATTTTTAAATTCATCAGTGCATGTTATCGTTTTACATAATGGAACCATAGCTTTTGCACACCAATAAAACACGCGATATATTTTTTCACTGCGGTGACCCTAAATTTTTTTTTTAATAATTTGTTTTCTCATGCAACATATACTTTTAAACAAACATTTACATTTTAAACTTTCTTTTTTATTTCTTCGCGTTTTGACCCTTAACAAAAACTATGTAAAATTATATACAGGGTGTTTTAAAAAAACGTAACATTTCTAGGGCAGGTGGTACATTAAAAAGTAAAGAGTGTCCTAATATTAACAGTTTTCGAGATACTTATTGGTGAAATTTAATTTCTTTAACACCTGTTGAGTATCTAATGTAGACAATCAAGTAGTTAGTAGCTTTAAGATTACATATTCTTTATTAATGTTGGTTAGTTCTTGTGCTGTAAAACCAAAACAAAATTAATGGAAAATCAAAAAAATCATCATCGCTTGTTACTTGCTAGTTGAATATGACTTTTATGACTTGCCATTTTTAATCTCAAATAATTAGAAATAGGTGTTGAGACAAATTATTTTTAGCTTACAAAATAAAGCTACTGGTGACGAAACATTAAATATCAACTTGTTGAAAGAAATATTTGACAGCGTGGGATATCCATTGTTAAATTTAATAAATACATCATTGACAACCGGAAAAATACCATCTGAATTGAAAGTAAGTGTTATTGTGCCAGTCCCAAAAGTTCAAAACCCAAAAGAAGTGAATATAGGCCAATAAATTTAATCCCGATTGTGGATAAAATATTAGAAATCGTGGTAGCCGAACAACTGAGGGAGTACTTTGAAGGAAACAAACTTTTATGCAGTGGTCAATCGGGATTTAGGCAAAGCCATTCATGTGAAACAAGCTTACAATTAGTATGTGCAAAGTGGAGGAACGAGATTAATGATGGAAATGTAGTTTTAAGTGTGTTTGTAGACTTAAAGCAAGCGTTTGAAACTATCAATCGACGTAGGTTAGTAAAAAAGTTAAGTGAGTATGGTGTGGCAGAAAAAGCCTCGATATGGATTGAAAATTATTTAGAAAACAGGTACCATAAGACTAAAGTTAATGATAAGACATCTACTAAAATTCTCAGTTCATATGGGGTACCTCAGGGTAGTGTATTGGGGCCCTTATTATTTATTATATATGTGAATGACATGAATCATATCCTAAAAAACTCATATGTAAATTTCTGTATCTGGAAAGAGTCATATTGAAATCACAAATATAATGAATGGAGAGCTTTGTATACTATATAAATGGCTATGTGCAAATAAATTGAAACTCAATAATGAAAAAACCAAATGTATGGTCCTTGGAACTAAAAATAATTGCCAAAAGTATATAAATGGTCAACAGGTTTTGCACATCAATATTACAAAAATTGAAATTGTAACTGAAATTAAATACTTAGGAATTAAGAAAATTGGCAAAAAGATCTCCTTCTTTAGAAGAATATCTGCCGACTTAACGCAATGGTCAAAATTAATTATATACAATACTATAATCTGCCCACATTTTAATTATTGCTTTTCACTATTAATATCATGTAACACATTAGATATTAAGAGGTTACAAGTGTTACATAATAAAGGAATGCGTGTAATATTAAGTTGTGACAGGTACACACCTATCTCGACTATGTTAAACCAACTGGGTTGGATTTCAGTGGAGCAAAGTATTGAAAGAGCAAATTTAATTTTAATATATAAAATCGACAAAAATTTAGTACCTACCTACCTTAAACACTTTTTAGTTAAAAGATCTGAGTTGCATAATTATTCAGTGAGATCTGCTGAAAATTACAACATAGATCATACAAAAATATCTTTCTTAAAAAAGTCAACTTTTAGTGATGGATTACGTATGTACAACGCTTTGCCCACTGAAATAAAATCATGTCGTAATTTAAAACTGTTTATTAAAAATGTAACTAAATTATATACAGATGTTAGAGTATAAAATAAGGAATAACTGTGTACAAGTTATGTGGTATCGTAAATAGCTTATGCTAAATAAACTCATTCTATTCTATTCTATTCTATTCTATTCTATTCTATTCTATTCTATTCTATTCTATTCTATTCTATTCTATTCTATTCTATTCTATTCTATTCTATTCTATTCTATTCTATTCTATTCTATTCTATTCTATTCTATTCTATTCTATTCTATTCTATTCTATTCTATTCTATTCTATTCTATTCTATTGTATTCTATTCTATTCTATTCTATTCTATTCTATTCTATTCTATTCTATTCTATTCTATTCTATTCTATTCTATTCTATTCTATTCTATTCTATTATATTCTATTCTAAGAGGTAAATTTAAAGAATACTTTATATTTGTTTCAACATAATTTTTTGCTAAAATTTAGTAAAATCAGTGAAAAATTTTGAGGCATCCTGTATATTTTATTTCCATTATGTTTAATATTCTCTTCCCAATCTAGTAATATAATACACTTTATAGGTACTTATTCTCAATAATAACAGTCAGAAATCAATTATTTACATTTTTTATATTTTAAAACATGAAATATTTATATTAATACTCCCCAATAATATAGGTGGCTGGGACTCCAAAACAAGTGACAATATTATTCAAACTGTCAATTTATTATAAAATTGTTGTTTTTGATATAAAATAATACATTTACGAGTACAATCACAACCAAATAAGAAATTAAATTAATTTCTGATAATTATCTGATAAAAATGTTGAAAATAGTTTCTTACATACCGGGTGGCCACGAGTCAATGTACGCCCCCAATATTTTGGTTGTTTTTGAATTTAAAAATTAGGTCTTTGGTACACATAAATTAGACAATAATGGGCTACTTTTAGACTAATAGGAATGAAAATATCACTTCTGGTTGAACCGAAAGTGACATCAACTTTTTTTCTTAAATAGAATGACTACTTTTTTGATGGTTTCTCATTAAGCATAAATTTCTAAGTGCAACAGTTTTTTCAGATTTTAAAAAATTCCAAAAAATAAGTGAGATACGAACAATTTTTTAATTTTTTCAAAATGGCCGCGTCAGATGAATGCGATGTAAAAAAATTACTAAGTAGGCTATGGAAATTATTAGTAAGGTTATATACTTGTCTGTAAAGAAGAAAATAGTTGTTTGAATTACTGATAGGTACCAATACTTTTAGGTTTTTTTTTTCAAAAAACGGAATTTAATTTTCATTTTCATTTCCGTAGGGGTCCTATGGAAATTTTTTAATGGAACTGTGCTTTTTTTTTAATTAATCAGAAATAATGAATCATAAATTATAATTTTTTTCGCCATTAATCGTTTCTTAACGATATCCTTCGTAATAATAAAAGTATTTTTAAAAGGTAAGCGCCAACAAATCATTTTAATAAGGTACCTATCTATATTTAAATCCAAAATTGCAGATAGCCATGAAAATGACAGACATTCGCAACAATTGAATTATTCGTCTTCCTCACTAATTTTCTGAAGCAAGTGTATTAAATATGTTATAAACAAGAAAATTAATATATAATGGCTGAAAAATATTCAAGAGATGAAAAAGTTGACATGTTGATTATTTATGAAGGTACTCAACGTAATGCAACTAGAGCACAAACTCTGTATGGAGAGAGATATCCAGAAAGAAGACAACCTTGGAGAAACTATTTCGCCTGGTTGGAGCATCAATTTAGAACTGAACCTGATATAGAAATTGAAGAAAGATTTATTGTGGATAAAGAAACGGGAATTAATGTATTAACTTTAGTGCATGTTGACCCAACCATTTCGGTAAGACAAATTGAACAAGAATTATCAGTTTCCAAAGAATCAGCCAGGAAAATTTTAAAGAAACACGGCTATCGTTCTTATAAATATCAATTGCATCAATTTTTGTATGAGAATGATTATCAACGAGGAATAACCTTTTGTAATTGGTTACAGTTACGCCAATTAAGAAATGAGAATTTTATCAAAAACATTTTGTTCACTGATGAATCGAGATTTACAAACCTTGGGTTATTTAATCGAAACAACACTCGATATTGGGCAATTGAACATCCTCACATTATGAGACAGGGGCGGTTTCAAGAGCGGTTTGGCTTCAATGTTTGGTTAGGCGTACTGGGCGACCATATCATACGTCCAATAATTTTTGACGGAACTCTAACTGGACCAAGATATCTAGAATTTCTCCAAAATATAATAGTTCCACAGATTAATCAAATTCCCAATACCAATATTGACGAGGTTTACTTCCAACAAGACGGTGCTGGACCACACAATGCTATTATCATTAGGGATTACTAAAATCAATTATTTTAATATCGTTGGATTGGGTCCCATGGTCCAGTCAGATGGTCTGCAAAGTCGCCTGACTTAACCCCACTCGATTTTTTTATTTGGGCGCATTTCAAAAATAGAGTCTACATGACTGCTCCAACAACAAGGCAAGATCTGGAAGAAAGAGTTCGACACGAAATTGCACAAATAACACCTCAACAATTACAGAATGTTAGACGTGCAACAATAAGTCGCGCTACTTTATGTATTAATCAAAACGGTGAACAGATTGAACAATTTTTATAATGGTTTATTATAATTTAGGTTTTAAATAGTTTTGTTATTATATTTATTCATGCCTGTAATGTTTTATTAAAATTATTTCTTGTTTAATTTGTGTTTACCTTTTAAAAATACTTTTATTATTACGAAGGATATCGTTAAAAAATGATTAATGGCGAAAAAATTATAGTTTATGAATCATTGTTTCTGATTAATAAAAAAATAGCACAGTTCCATTAAAAAAATTTCCATAGGACCCCTACGGACCCCAATGAAAATTAAATTCCGTTTTTTGAAAAAGAACCTAAAAATACTGGTACCTATGAGTGATTCAAACAACTGTTTACTTCTTTACAGACAAGTCTATAACCTTACTAATAACTTCCATAGCCTACTTAGTAATTTTCTTACATCGCATTCATCTGACGCGGTCATTTTGAAAAAATTAAAAAATTGTTCGTATCTCACTTATTTTTTTGGAATTTATAAAATCTGAAAAAACTGTTGCACTTAAAAATGTATGCTTAATGAGGAACCATCAAAAAAAATATAGTCATTCCATTTAAGAAAAAATTGATATCACTTCCGGCTCAACCGGATGTGATATTTTCATTCCTGTTAGTCTAAAAGTAGCCCATTATTGTGTAATTGATGTGTACCAAAAACCAAATTTGTAAATTCAAAAACAACCAAAATATTGGGGGCGTACATTGACCCGGTATAAATTGCATATTTTTATTATATTTCATCATTTTGAGTCATTTTTTATACTAACAAAAATTAAAATTTTCCACAACCCACCCTTTATCATTTGGAGTGCAATATAGTTGTACGTGTTAATCTGACAAGAATATCGAATATTTGCAAGTTTCCTCATCTATAGTACTAAACATTTCCTGATCTATGTAATTAATTTAATAATATTCTATGTACGCTCTAATTACTAAATCAATATTTCATAGTTTAGATGCGATGTGAATAAATTTGTTTAAATTAAAACAACGAAAAAGTAGTTTACGGAAATCTACATATCGCACTATAAACGACATAAATCTCTGTTATATTATGTGACATAACCGTGTTAACGAAACTAACTATATTAATTTACGTCATAAATATTAATATACAAAACTATATAGCACATCATCCAAGCTAATGTTTTCTAGTTAACTCTGAATATTTACAAATATTATCTGCAATTTTCTCGTATGCTACGTTGATAATGATTACATCGGCTTCCAGTATTTTATTTTCATTTCAATTTTTACTGTGATAAATGAATACAATATGCATTTTTAAGGTGACGAGTGTCTTTTTATTAAAGTAGGCAAAAATCCCCGAAAAATGTTTAAAATTTAAGATTTTGGCGGAGGAGCCAATGTTAAGAAATGATTTAATTATGCAAGCGTCTCACACTGGTAGAAATTACTCTGCAAAAGTCAAAATAGATTCAGATTTAACATGATATATTGCGTTTATTATTTTAAGTCATATTTAATAATACTTTTATCTACATGGAACATGGTTTATAATACAGGGTGAGACAAAAACCTCGACATACAAAATATTTTAAGAACTATCAGAACTCTCATTCAAATTTTCCTGTACGAATTGTGCAGATTGCTCGCCAAAAGTAGGCTGCACCAATAGGCATTTAACTTCATTATCAAGAGCCTTAATATTATATGATCGACCAACATTGGTCCGAGAAATAGAAGATATTAAGGGATCTGAGGAAAATAAAAGAGTATTTAATAAGTCTGTCATTGTTTGCACTCGAGAACATTTTCTTGTATGGTACTCTCTGTATCTTCGAAAGTCTTTATTTCTGGCTTCCAGTGCTTCTTCTGAAAATATTCCGATAGGCAAAACAGCAGATTTTATAATATCTGCTCCATGGATGAGCAATTTACGTAAACTAGAGGGCATATTATACCACAGGTATAGATCCACATACTTTTCTGCAGTCACTTTTGCATACTTTCTAAATGATTGTACATCTACAGCATATCCACATGAAATTTTTTGCAGTATCACATTCAAACGCTTTATCAATTGTTCATCAATTCCTGTGATGCAAGATGCAAGAGCAAATTGGTCAAAAAAAGAGACTGGCAGTATTACCGTCGTTTGTTGTACCATATCCGGGTTTCGGGATGTCCACTAATAATCCTATTTTTACCCTCAATTCATTTTGAATATATTTTTTTGTTTCTTCAAACTTTTTTCTGTCTTCATTTTTGCGCATTTGCCATTTTTTTCACATCCCGACGATATGCGATGTGAAGAAGACACTCAAAACACCTAATCCATGCGTTCAATGTAGAAAGTCCGTATTCATATTTGTTCGCATCTGAGGACTGTTGATATTGTTGGATAAATTGCAAATCGTTTATGTTTTTCGACGTTACTCCACAGATTCCACATGTTTGACTTGACGTATCACTGATTACTCCAGACATTTTTCCATCAATCATGATTAATTTGAAACAAGGAGAAATGGCGATTTCGTGTCAACTAATAGAAACTTTGGTAGTCAATATAGTTTCTATTTGTTGTTCTATATTTTGTATCTCTCGTTTACTTAATTCTGCAGTTTCTTTCTTAAATAAAAGTTTTATAGGTCTGCAGAACCTGGTAGAAGACGGTGACGGGTTATGCCATAAGATGGTATTAGTTTTATTTGCTCGCAAGTGCAAGGGTACAATGCAAACCGCAAATAAACTGGAATCCCTTTTTTGTTCTACATCATCTCCAGAGAATTTCTGTTTGTAGGCAGAGTGCCCAGAACTTTCATCACATCCCCACTTGAAAATTATTGTTAGGCCGTCTGATAAGTCATCGATTTTTTGAGATAACACTTCCTCTTGAACCGTTGCTAGTCTGATTATAGTGTGGTCAACAAGGGCCTGAACCGTTATTTCTGCAGATGTTTCACTAATTGTTATTGATTCTGCTTTAGGATAGCACTCCTTAGCTTTTAAGATTTCGTCGTACGAAGGATATATATCTGCATTACGCATCTTGGCCCCAGATTGCATTAAAATATACGTATGTTTGGTAAAATGCCCGTCAACAAATAATACAAGTGCCTTCTCTGGTGTATATTTGATGCGACCGTACATCCTGTACGGTCGGAGATTTTCACTTTTTTTTAATTCTACTAGCCCTTTTTGGTGATGTTTGAGAAACTTCGCGGACTATATTTGCTGCATCTCTTTGTCCACCCAAACGCAAACTTGTTTCTGCCGCAAACATTAATTCTTCTTTGGGATAATTCTGTACAATAGATACCTAACTTTTCGTCTTTTTGACGATGCCGTCAGCTCTTGAAACTCTTTTGGTGGTCGTCCCATTTTGCTGCTAGACGGTCCTGGCATTGAATCGGCAGATTGATGCTGAGGAAGAAAGGTGACATATTCATCTAGCCATTTAGATTCACGCGCTAACATTATATGGATTGAACGACGGGATTCTGTCCATTTTTTGGAAATTTTGCTATTTAAATTATTAATTTGTTGCTTAATCGTATCTTCAATTTCCCTGTCCAGTCCTAGTTTATTATAAACATACGAAAATACGGCTGAATTTTTGGCACTTATTGTCTTTTCTTTACGTCAAACATCAAACAACTCTCTCCGAGGTAGGGACATAGCACCTTAAATAATTCAATATTTTACATGACTGCATTTTTATGCAGTTAATTTTACTTTAGCTGTATACTAAAATGTATGACTATTATATAAAAAAATGTTCCAATGCGAATACATGCGAATATACATAGTTTAGGTCCATTTAAATACAAAATATGTTAAATTAATTATAAAAATTACACCCAAACTTTGCATCAACAATATTTCTACTAAAAAAATACCAATATTAAACCAATATCATGTAAAAATAATACATACTTGTAGATTAAATCGCTATAGTTTTAAATCATAAAATACACTAAGGAACTTTAAGAACAGTGTGTTCACTTTAACACATAACACAATACTAATTCAGGTAATAAATATTCCCATCAGAAAACCCTTCTTTTATAAATGCATCCCCACTTATCAAAAGATCAAGCAATTTCTACATTGTTTTCTCAGTAATCACCGGTTCATTCAGGGTTGGAAAATGATAAAATTATTGGAATATATACCTACTTAATTTTGGACTTTTGCATAGTTAGATTGTTAATTTCTACTAGTGTGCGTCTGTTCAGAAGGTTACTAAAAAATTATCCATTGTCAAGGACAGTCGATGTTTTTGAAACGACCTTTCTTAAAATTTATCGCAACTCAGCGAATACAACTTGTAATCTATTTATACCATAGTAAAATTAGTGAATACTGTACGAATAAATACCGACTCTTTTTTTTCGCACGTATCTCGTAAACCGTGCATCAGATGAAAAATATAACCAACAAAACTGAATTAAATTTCGAACATAAAAGTTCATACGCGTGTTTGCCGTAAATGACTCCTCTTAACCATTTTTTAATCTACTTTGTTTAATTATAACTTCACACAAGCTCAACAAGTTTTCCTGTTTATGGCTTTAATATAAACTTTTTACACTTTTTTTATGCACATCGTTTTGCGATAGCCACGTGATATACGCAGGACATTTACTATTAAAAACTTGGCCGTAAGCGTTCTAGAATGCATAATAATGATGTCAATTCTCTCCGCCTCTAGATATATTGTTAAGATAATATGCAGATCTGATTTCTTTGACTTGTTCAGGAGTAGTTCATAATAGTAAACATTTCAGCTTTACGACTATGTAAATTTAAAATGCGTTTTTGCACACGTGAAATATTAGTGGTCTTAATTTACTAAGCAACTGTAAATTATGAGAGGAATTAATTGCTAGAAAACACAGGAGAGAATAGCTGTAGAAGTTTAGATGTTTTAGTGGTAGTTAAGGCTGTGCATAATTCTTGCATAAAAAGTAAATTTACTACCTTTTTTCGCAGTCTGGAATTAAAGTGGAAAATTGTTTTGTTTATAATTGTTGATGAAAATATATACCTTGAGAACAATATAGAGAGGGCGAAATACCGTTAAGGCCGTGTGTTTTCTGTGTTACTATTAAATAATCCAAAACATTCGATATCACTAAAGCTGGCCGAGGTCACCTGGCCGACAGAGCCGTCATATGACTCATATGTTTACATCATATCATAATAATTGAATAAGTACAATAAATGGAAATAGATTTTAACAATAATGTTACATTTTATAAAAATTTTTATAAAACACCCTTTTAAGCAGATTTATGAAGTAGTTTGGTTGTCGGCATCACAAAGTGGGGAATATCTATAGTATGATAGCATCAGGTATGTTTCTACAGCTGTCTCCGTCAACGATGTTCGCTTTGGTGAAAAAATATGTTTGTATTTTGAAAATGACCGTTCGACATATACGGATGTAATACAGGCATAAGTAAAACAATCTGTGTACTCACTTAACGAAGTTGTAGATGCACCATCACATATTTGTCTTAATTTGCTAAAATCAGGATCTCTCTGTAATACACTCTCGAATTTTTCACTAACGCGATTATTTTTTGAGTCATTTATAGCCTGTAGCTGTGTATTTACGTCGTCCACTATTTGCAACGATTCCACTAACGACAACGAACTATTTTGCAATTTTTCTATTGCGTCGTGTAGGCCTCTATAATTGTTATTAATAGTTTTTAAATCTGTTTCAAGAGAAACGTATTAAAAGATTGTCTGGCTTTCCCTAATAGCTGCAGCCTCGTTAGGGTTGAACTGTAGTTTCACAGCTTTTATTTGTTGAAAATATTCAGCAAAATAAAAAGCCACTTTCAACCACGTTCCCCAACTTGTAAGAATCGGCTCTGGTGGTTCAGGGATACCAGGACACTGGCTGTGAAATGCTCGAAGCCGTTTAGGAGATTTGAGAAATATTTTTTTTTGTATTTGCTATTAATGCATCTACCTCTGGAAAACATTTTCAAATCGTTTCTGCCACAAGATGTAACGCATGCACTTTACACGTAACATGTAAAAACCTACAATTGTCTCTTTGAAGAGAACGGCCTACCACGCGCATTGTCGCGGCACCATCAGTCACAAACATCAATACTTGACTTGTTGAAAGTTCAAATTTTTCGAATGTCTCCAACACCACACGCTTAATTATTTCGCCAGTACACGCAGTTAGTCTTTTACTAGCTAGTAAAAATGGAAATGTTGGTTTAAGAGGGTCTAGTACACGTACTGTAATATTTAAAATAGAATTTTTTTTACAATCTGTCGTCTCGTCAATACATAACCAGAGCCGTGTATTTTTTAATCCACATTTAATCCTATTTACAATGTCTTCACGAACAGCTGGAATATATCTACATAACGATGTACGACTTGGTAAGTTCACCTGGGGATTATATTTATTCCAAAACTCCCGAAATGGTTGTTTATCCAATATGTGTAGCGGAATATTACAGGCTATTAACATTAACAATAAAACAAACATAAACTGAGTTGTCAAAGGCATGCCATTTTTTTTATTTTGATGTTGCACGGTATTAATATGACGACGACAATCTGTTTTGTGCCAGCACATTAAGTCTTAATTGCAAACTTTACAAATTATTTTGCATCCGTCATAGAATAAATCCGGAAATTCACCGATAAATGTATTCACTGTGTCCGCGTACGGTCGTTTTTTACCCTTTGGCGCGTTTTACATTATGTATAATTTATAGGTACAACCTCACGCATTAACCTTTCAAATAAGACTGCAGCGTAAATCACTTCTAAATCGGCACGTGTGACGCCAGCGCAAGACCGTGGCTGTACTCCAGCCACCTCGGCCAGCTTTACATATCACACATATTATTATCTTTTGTTTAGTAGCGTTCCCAGGAAGGCACAAAATTATAAAAACAAGAAAACTGTTACTATGACTCTGCTATCGGTTTTGATGAGCTTCAGCCTATTTCATACTCAGTTATATTCATTATTTTGTTGTTTGGTTACTTATTTATTTCCTATTCACTCAACAGATCGAGACCAATTACAGAGTAATAATATATGGTAATGCAATCACAGATTATTAATAATTCAGATTGTAACACTAAATAACAACGATGCAAATGTTGGTCACTATAGGTTCTAATATTGCATTTTCACATGCTGAGTGAACGTCAGATCAATCAGTTAATAAGTTCTAGTCCAGTAAAATGGGAAAATTAGCTTTTTTAAAATCGTATGTGTAAGATGTGAATTTTCTTTCATGATTATTTCTACAGTACACTATTAATTGTTTACTTTTAATTAACATTTTATGCAATTTTTGTAAGGTCTTGGAAATTCTTTTACACTGTTATATATATGATCATGTAAAAAATATAATTGATATAAATCAACATGGATTCATGAATGCTAGGTCAACTACAACTAATTTGGTCTGTATAACGCCATATATTTCAGACATTTTAGATAGTCAAGGACAAGTTGATGTTGTTTATACGGATTTCTCCAAGGCCTTTGATCGCGTGGACCATTCAATTTTAATAAATCGCTTAGACCAATATGGAATATCGTCAGATGTCATAAATCTATTTAGCTCGTATCTCTCCCAGAGAGTACAATATGTGCAGTATCATGGTTATAAGTCTAACAATATAGATGTACTGTCAGGAGTCCCGCAAGGTTCCATTCTTGGTCCCCTTCTATTTAATATATTTATAGATGACATAACATCCTCTCTCAAAATCGGCTTTCTAATGTATGCTGACGACATGAAATTGTATTCTAAAATCGATGACTGCGCTCGGCTACAGGATGTATTAAATCAAATTAATGATTGGTGTTTTGCTAATAATCTACCTCTTAACATTAAGAAATGCAATGTGATGTCGTTCAGTAGGCAATTAAGTCATCTAACCTTTGCTTATCAAATAGACAATGTAATCTTGGCTCGTCCCTGCTTTATAAAAGATCTGGGAATTATATTTGATCAGAGCTGACTAGTAGTTAACTACAATTGTAGTTTAACTACAATTAAACTACTAACTACAAGTACTTATATGGTAGTTGTGAATACATTAGTATTTTTTGAGTACCCGCTACTCAAATTACTTTTTTAAAAGTAGTTAAACTACTAAAGTAATTGCAACTACTGTTTATGTGTTTTTGTAGAATTTGTTTTGATATATTTTTAAAATGTTCCTGTTACTACTGATATCGAAAAACTAAAAAAAAAGTCCATCTTAAATAGTAGTAGTATACCATAGATTTATGAAAGGGGGACCTCTTTGTAGTATACCTATATAATTAATTACAGGCCATGCAATACTGATGCGTATTTCTTTTATTAATAGAAACTACGATTACTTGTTCCATAAAATATAAAACGACACAAAAATAATATATTCGTATTTTCTATTAGTAATAAAATATACTCATCAATATCGTCTGTAATTATATATACACTGTGTACTGTGTTCTAAAGTGAGGCTGCATGCTGCATGTATTGCTATATCCATTATTATTAAAGATAGCCAACTTTAACTTACACTTTTCATCTTCTGTTCTAGTTTTTCAATATTAGGAGAGAAAATTTTAACAGTTAAGTTTAAGTTAATCTCGCGAGTGGCGACGAAAGCGTACAAAGGTAGCCTAAGAATATTAAATAATAATTAAATGAATTAAAGAGGTTGAAAATGGCAACAATGTGTAAAAATGAACTGTAGGTGTAGGATAAGCTAGGCTGTCTGTTGGGTTATTTTGTCACGTCGCATATTGACTGGCTAGGCTGGCAGTATTGGCATTCATTTTTCAAATTATAAGTACAGTTTAGACTTTGCGGTTATATAACATGACAAAAAAGTCCTTCAATATCTTAAATACATAAGTTCTAATGACCTAATTTGAGCTGTGCAACTGCAAGTGTAAAAAAGTGTACCTACAAAAAGTAGTTGTAAATGTAGTTAAAAGACACGTAGTTAAACTACTTTCTCAATCAAAGTACTCGAGTACTTTTCAACTACAATGCATTTACCATGAGTACTCAGTAGTTGGTAGTTAACTACTTTTTCAAAAGTAGTTTATGCAGCTCTGTATTTGATAGTAAACTGTCTTTTAATGAGCATGTTAACGTAACACTAAAAGTAGCCTATCAAAATCTTGGATTTGTAATAAGAAATAGTAAAGATTTTGCTGACCCTAGCACAGTGATACTCCTGTATAACGCATTCATAAGATCACGCCTAGAATATGCATCCATAGTATGGTGTCCAACATATGCCGCTTATATAGACAGTATTGAAAATATTCAGCGTAAATTTCTTAAGTATATGTATTTTAAGGATAACGGAATTTACCCCACTATTGGCTTTCCCCACGATTTGCTATTAAACTTATATAATTTTGTGTCACTGAAGGAAAGAAGATCCATGCACTCTATCATTTTTCTGCACAAGATAATTAAATATGATTTTGATTGTCCACAAATTCTCCAACACCTTGACTTTAACGTACCGAGATTAGCCACGCGCTCTCCTGAAACATTTCATCTGTCCACTCCTCCAACTAACCTATTAAAAGCATCGCCACTCTTTCAAGCTTGCTCTAATTATTCAGAAGTTAAAGACAATATTGATATATTCAATTGTAAAATAAAGGAAATAAAGAACAAATTCTTAAAAAATTAGCAATTTACCTGATAGATCTGGACTACTTAGTGTATTAGTAATCTGTTTATTATTTTCTTTTGTATTTTTCCTCTTTTTTTAGTATTATTAGCTACTAGTCACTTTGTGTTAATTGAATTGTTTTTATAACATTTTTTTTTTGTTTCTTTTTTTCTAATTTTGTCTCAATCATTTCTCTATTATGTTATATACTGCTATTTTAAAACTATGTTTTGTAAAATAATGTATTTAAATGTTGAATATTGTGTAACTATCGGCAGATATTTTGTTGCACTATCTGTTTATAGTTTGTGTTCCTATCCCGTAATTGGTAATCTACTGTGGGATAGTGTAGTTAAATAAATAAATAAATAAAATATAGTAGCATAGTACAACATTTTATTTCAAAATACAAATATATAGTGTCTAGTGAAAAGAATACTTTCTATTGCTGTGTGATGATAAAGATATTTCATTTTAACCAGTTGCGTGCGATCCCTCGTGTGACGGAAATGATCATCAAAGCCAGCATATCGAGGATCAAAGTGCCGCCTGTGGACTTTTCTTATTGATTGATTGTAGCAAGACCAAAAGAACTCAAGACTAACCTCATTTGCATTTTCTCAAACTTATAGAAATGAATTTAATATTACATGTGTATTAAAAAAATTAAACCGTTTTGCATACTATAAATTATTCAGTGTAAATTAAAATGTAAACAACTAAGTTGTTACTTAGCATTAATTAATTCATATAGATTATAAATACATAAATTATAAGGTAAACTAATGTGATGTATAAAAAAAACTATATTGAAACCGAAAATCAAGTTTTCAGTTAGAATTATATTATAGCCAGAGGTCGGATTTACCGATCAGATTTCAGGAGTGGCTTTTACAGTTATAATATATTGTAAACACCTACTAAAACATCGCCAAACTACAAAAAAGAAAGCCATGCAACATATAAAGTGCATTTTATTTAATTTTACAATGTTAATGCGTAACTTTTTTTATCGGGAATGCACTATATTAAATAAAAACGTAATGCGTAATAGATTCTTTAAATTGCAATATACTGATAATTTACATTATTGAAGGCCAACGGTCGGCCCTAGCGTGGAGGGGAGAATATATAACTCGATCGAACATTATCTTGCATAACGTGGATTCATTCAAACGTATGTTCCAAAAAAGCGTAATTAAGATGCCATAACGTATTATACCGACGGACGCTACAGTAAATTATTGGATTCGCATATTGCCGATTTACAATTTGATGGTAGACAATTGTATTGCACTAGATCTGACAAAGCAATTTCGTGGTCATGCAACACAAATATTAATAGACATATTTCCTCAATGACATGCAACTTAATTTTAACTTAGATTTAGTGAAATTTGTGATGGGATGTAACATACCGTGGTCGAAATTAGACAGTCCACTTTTTAGACAATTTTTGGAAACATGTATTAGTGGTGAATATAGTAACGTTAACGTACCTTGGGAGTCTACACTAAGTTCAATCTTTGACAATATATTTTTCAATTACAGGGAGAAATTGCAGCAAGGTTACAAACAAAATTTTAAACTGTTTAAAAAAAAATCTCGGATATGTTACGATGACAGGTGTAATAGACCTTTTAAACGGCAAAGAAGTAGACTTTGCTACACCGGACATGGATGTGGTAACTTTTCGAAAGTTTACATATTTTAAGTATTCCCCAGTTACATCTATCGACGTCGAGTGGTCCTTCTCGCAATATAAATGGACTTTCAACGAAAGGCGCCGAAGTTTAATTCCAAAAGATTTTTATTTAGAACAGATATTAATAATATACCCTTATTCTTGTAACCGGCAGTGAAAAATACTTGTGTGTTTCTTTAATGTTAAGTACATCCCCCCTACACCTACAGTTCTCTTCGAGTGAGTGTTTATAAAAAATTGACTATCAACTTTGGATAATACGGAATTCGCTAAAAAAAAATTTCAAGATAAGATATATGGATGCAAATCTGATACATAACCACGTAAGACAACCCTGGTTTTACGTCATATCCGATTGGTAAATCCGACCTCTGATTATAACATCTCATATCTGAAATTACCTTTCATATTACCTTCCATTACAAAATTTGGTGATAATTATAAATTGTTTTCACAGGGTGTTTTGAAAATATGCTCTCATGAGCGATTCCTAAGACCATCTCGTATATTTTTCCAAATGCAAAAAGTTGTAGAATTTTTGATTCACCACCAAAATTTGATAAAACAGTTAAACGTCGTATACAGAAGTTATGGAATATTTTTTTTTTGTATGACTGGTGGTCGAGAGGCAAGAACATCGTAGTATACTCGGATATTGGTCCGGACTCGGTCCGTTGTCTCTAAATGTGTAGCCCCCTCTCGCACAACGTCATTTTAGAGATATAGGGGGTTGTATTATCTGTGGTGTTTATTATTATTTATTTATTTATAATTTTTTTTTTACACGCAAAACCATGTATATAAACAAACTTTTGAAAATTTTAAAAGAAAGATTACGAGAGAAAATCGTTAATATGTCCTTCATAATAATTTTGTTATCGGGTTAGAAAAATGTTTTGTAGGAAAGGGGAGAAATTTACATCAGAAAATAAATCTCCCAACTGGTATTTTTATAAACAAGTATTTCTTTACTCTCCAATTTAAATCAACAAATGTTATTACACGTGTAAAATGCTCAGTGCCTTTTACCTTTCCCAAAGATTTTATTGAAATGACTTCTTTAACTAGGACACATTGTTATTATATACATATCATTAGTTATACCCTTTTAACACTTTTTTTTTGGTGCTCTTCTCTGTGTAGTACAGCCATTATTGCGTCGAAATAATATACAATCACACAAACAAATCTCTAGAATATGAATAAAATTTAGAAATTACATAATATTATGTTACCTTATCACGCACAATATTCACAAAAATGTTTACTTACTGTGTTAATTAATATTTAGAGAATGGCTTCTCCAAATATTGCTATACTGTATTTAATAAACACTTATCAAAGAAAAAACCCTGATCGGAATTATAATTGTAAAAATCCCACGTATACATATACGCCAAAAAGTATTACCTGCTCAAATTTGTTTACACTTAAAGAACAATGAACGGCAAGAACATAAATTTAGGTCCATCAGTAAATCACATTTAGTATTCGCTAAGATTCGCTAGACTGTATTTAATCTTTCTTTTTCGGTTTCTCGACGTCGCACTGGACAGTCCTCCCATCGCTCCGATTCACATTGGAGACGCGTCAGTTTACCAGAATCATGTGCCCCAAGCAGATGGAGAGAATCTAGAATGACTGCTAAAATTGAGCAAATCTGAAATTTGACAATCGATCGATTAATTATCGATTATTAAAAATAATCGATAATGTCCGAATAATCTATGAACAATTAACCGATTAATAAATTAATCGAGCAATCAATTAATCAATCAATCGATTAATCGATCAATTGAGCAATCGATCAATTGATTTTGTCCGCTTAATCGATTGTTCAATGATCAATTTATCGGTTAATCGATCATTCGATCAACCGATAATTTCTGATTAAACGATGATCAAATAATCGATTAAGAGATTATTTCCGATTAATCAATTAATCGATCAATCGATTAATCAATAATTGATTAATCGATTAATCAATTATCGATTATTCAATAACCAATTAATCGTTTAGTGATTAATCGATCAATCGATTACTTGATTAATCAAGCCGTTGATTAATCGATCAATCGATTATTTCCGATAACTCGGTTAATCGATAATCAATTAATCGCTTAATCGAACATTTACGGTTAAGCGATTATTCGATCAATCGATTATTTCTGATTAATCGATTAACTGATCAATCGATTTTTTCTAATTAATCGATTGATCGAATAATCGATTTTTTCCTATTAGTAGATGTCTGAATAATCGGTTGATCGATTAATTGATTATTTCCGACTCACTGATTAACGATTATTCGGAAATAATCGATTATTTATGACATTATTCAAATGACTGAATAATCGATTATTATCGTATGCAAAAGATACAAAATGTTTCTTCTCGTGTTTGTTCAATTTCTTTATTCATTTCTTCATTTTACGGTCTCCATTTCTCCGGGAACGTAAGGCAGCACTAGTGCCGGTCTATTGGGAGATAAAACACGATAAACTTTTATACAGCGGAAGACTTATCTATATGTATATAAACCTTTGCTATTAACCATACCCGTACAGATTTAGTAGAAATCCTCTTACAACAGGACCCGTATAATTTGCACATATTTGGCGTTAAACATATATTTTGACATGCATATTACTTACCTTATACTCATACACACAGATTCGAATCTATTGACAACAACTCTGTTCAAACAGTGTAGCCAGGTTGGTACAGAAATATATCCCACTATGCATGTTAAAAATTCCCGTTTTTAGAGTCAATTTCCGGCCAAACTTCTTAAGGAAAAGAAGTAAAAAAATTTTGCAATAAAATAGTTCAGAAACAAATTTCACACTTAAAACTAATCAAATAACAGACCTATAAAAAAAAAGTTCAGTCCTAAAGATCAGACCCAACTTTTCCCATGTATTTTGCTGCGCTGAAATTGAATTTGGCAAAAAAAATTTTTGGTACGCGTCAATTTTTCTCTGCGCTAATCCTCTATAATCCCCTAAGGGGAATTTTTTTTTTTTAGATTTCCATAAGGGTTTATTGTGTCGTTGATCACGGTATGAAATCAGAAATAAATTTTGACATAATGACAGCTCTCAACAAGCTGTCAAATTTCCGAACAAATGTAGTCAAAATTTGTATCATATTATGTTTTTTGGGCTGATGATCATGAATCAGAAGTCAAAAATGAACTTTGACATACTGACTTTTTATATTTTTCATGAAATTTGACACCTTGTTGTCAGCCGTCGTTATGTCAAAATTCATTTTTGACTTCTGATTCGTGATCAGCAGCCCAAAAAACTTAATATGTTCAAAATATTGACTTCTTACATTTTTCATGAAATTTGCCAGCTTGTTGACAGCTGTCATTATGTCAAAATTAATTATTGACTTCAGATTCGAGATCAGCAACCCAGAAAACCCTTATAGATATTTTTTCAAAAAATTTCTCCATTGGGAGATTATAGAGGGTTATAGGGGGTAGTAGAGAAAAATCGAGTCAAATTTGGTTTCAGCGTGTCAAAATACATGGGAGAAAGTTGGGTTTGATTCCTAAGACAGAACTATTTTTTATAAGCCTGTGTAATTATAGCTTTGTACGAAAACTTTGCATCTACCACATCGATATCAATGGCTGTTTACTGAAAAGTGCAACATTTTTCGACAAATTACGGTGAGAAATGCGTTAAGTTAGTTACTATAAAGAAAGATCATTCCCGCTATGTCAGAAAAAATACCGCAAATCGGAAATTTCCACCAGTAACACAAGACACACTGTGCAGATGCAGATTGGCACTAGAAGTGGAGACTGTGGGAGAGAGGGCACTGTCTCCAAAATTTTAAGAAACGGTGAAGTACAAACTGATAAAACTAGACATCTGTAACCATTTATATGTAGAAGCAATAAAATAAGTTTTTTTAAAGACCCAACTACTGAGCCGGGATACATTTTACTTTGCAAATTTAAATTGAATAATAAGATTTGCCTATTTTTCATTTTCAAAGTATGATTCCCTTGTTGTTTATATTTTAATTAATAACCGATTCATCGATTAAACAATAATAGATAAATCAGCAATCGATTAATTAAAAACTGATTAATCTATTAAACAATAATCGTTAAATCAACAATCGATTAATTGATTATTGAATAATCGATTATTTATTAATCGATTGATCGATTATTGATTAATCGATTGATTGTTTAATTGATGGATCGATTATTGATTAACCGATTAATCAATTATTGATTAATCGATTATTTGCGAAATAATAATCAAATGATCTATATTAATCGATTGATCAATTATTGATTAATGGATTTGTTACGGTTGGAAAACCCTGTATATTTATACTTTAAGATTTACTGTGGTTCACACTCGTATGCAACCCCTCGTACATGAGAAAATTCAATAACGTATGGCTAGTTGCATAGATAATTTATTTACGAGCACTTTGCACCTTTGGTATTTTAAATAAAAAAAAATACGGAATAAAAAGAAAACTGTTTTTGTAAAAAGTGATAAGGTTTGAAACAGAAATAGACGAGAAGGCACCTTTTGAGGTAATATTTACGAAATAATAATCAAATGATCGATTAACCGATTATTTTTCGATTAATCGATTATTTTTCCCAGTCCTAATGACCGCCTTCTGCATTTAGCCTGCTAGCCACTCGGCTGAAACAAATTTTCTTCTTCAACAGCTCTGATTCGGGCTTTCTGGCAGTTTGGCTGAAACTCTGCACTCTGTTTGCTATCTTGAACAATCCAGCGTCCACTCCTGCAACTTTATGATGTTTTACAAACCGCAAGAGAGAATCTGAGCTACTGAAAATATTACATGTCATACTGTGTAATATTCTGCCAGGCTCAAGAATCCTCGGATGTGGGAGGTACATACGAGAAACGGACAATCTAGGATGAATACTTCTGTGGATGTTGATCATCTTGTGGGGATCTCTGTTTAATTGGCGCAGCTCGTCTACCGTCCACTTTTCGAAAATTTTGGCTGTTCATTTTTTTTACAACAAATAGCTTCAACTTTTAACATTTTACTGTTGCCCAAAAATACGACAAAAACGGTCTGTATATTTTTTGTATATTTGCAAACAGATGAGTTACAGAAGTTTTTCGAAAATGTGAAAAGACAAATTTAGAAAATAAAATTAATATTATTCTGTATTATGCCTTCAACATAGTTACTTTTATTATTTATGTGTTATGTCATAGTTCATTTCCTCTCTTCACCCAGTAACACTAGTAAATTATGAAATACCGTAACACATTGCATATAATTACATATGGAAATCAGCCGCAAAAAATACAACCACTATAAAAAAAAATTTTATTCAAATGGTTTAATAGGGTTATAAATTACTTCAATAATAAAATCAAAGCAAATTCTTTCTATAATATAATGCGTACAATTGTTGCTTTTCTTTCCTTTAAATAATTCCAAAGCGTGCGAATTCAAAATAAAAATATAACCAAAGTAGGTTATATTAAATCAAAAACTATCAAATAATAACAAACATTAGAACATTTTCTATTACCTAGTTAGGAATATAATGTAGGACATAACTGTATAATTTTGCGTCTTTATAAAAAAAAATGTGAAATTAGCTAGCCATTTTCTCTTGTAAATTAAATCAAGATAGAGGGATTTATAAGTAAGTTTAGATTATAATCTCCATACAAAATAGGACGCTGTGGCTGATTTTTGCGATATTTTATATTTATTTCATTAAATGTCGAGTTGGTCAATAATATTGTAAATGTATGTATTTGGGTATAAAAAATAAAGCGTAGAAAAATATGGAAATTATGTTTGTAACAATTATTGTTAAGAAAAACGTCAAGTTGCCTATGTAATTGAAAACGTACGACTTTCTATTAGGCTATCATGCGATGTATGATTTAATCCATTATTTTTCTCACATATCATTACACGAATTATTAAAATTTTATTAAAACAGAACAATTATTGATAATATAACAAAAAAAAACATTTCACTTTGTTATACTAATTTATTGTAACCTAACGTTATTACAGCTTCAGCACTTAATATGCCATTTTCGAACGATTCTGAATAAATAAAATACTGAACTAATTCTGCGCTTGGCTCCTTGTGAAACATTATTAAATAGATAGATAAATAGATAGATAGATAGATATACAGTGTGTCCAAGATAAGAATGCACAGCATGGGCATCTTGGAAATGGTAGGAGATACGAATTCGGTTAAATGGGGAAAAAGTTGCGTAATTAGGATACTATCACAATGGTTTTAACCAATGTCAAAAATTGTTTTTCGTTTTTGATTTATTTCGAAAAAAGTAAATTTTTGAAATTCGCTTTTAATTTTTTTTCCACGTTATTATCAAAAATATGAAAAAACAAACAAAACATCCTCATTGTACTTTCTAATGAACTTTAACGTGGCAATGATATTTTCGCCCTCCGACGTTTCGTGATCGTGGAACCATCATCAACTTCTTTTTTTAAACACGGACCTGGATTTTTTTTTACGGATTTTGAATGCATTCTTCATTCTAAATTCACCTATGTATTACAGATAGAGCTTACAACATGTTTTTCTCTAGGTATAGTCGTTACTAGGATTTATGTAGTACGGCATTTACTTTGAAAGTTGCAAATAAAATGTATTAATTATTTCAACCTTCAGCAACGGAAAATAAGGCAAGAAATAAATTTTAAATCATTTATTTTTAAATACTGATTAGAAGCAAGCAAATCGGCAAATCCGATCACGATTTCATCAATCTACATTTCTCATAAATGTGAACACTCTAAATTCAAAAGTAATACCACGACTTCGATTAAAGATTATTTCATTTAAACTGATAAAAGTCAAGCAAAAGAATATGCTCAATGTGCTACACGTTTAGTTACCTTTTTTTAGTGATAAGTAGGCTGGTAAAAACAATGATTGTTTGAGTTTATCGATCTGTCATATTCATAAATAGTCGTTGTTTCATCTTGTTGTCTTTATACATATTTATACTAATGGATTCGTTTTCGAATGAAGAAAAAGTTGATATGGTAACATGTTACATTTTGTGCCTCCGAAATTGTGTTGATGCTGAGAATTTGTATCTCGATAGGTACCCAGAAAGAAGGCAGCCTGATAAAACAATTTTTAGAAGGTTAGTGTCAAATCTTAAAGAACACGGTTCTTTCCCAAAACCCATTCAGTCTCGACAAAAACCATGTAATGAAGAGAAAGTAAACAGTGTATTGTTGACAGTTACTGAAAATCCACGTGTATCAACTAGAGAAATTGAACGAGCTACTGGGATATTAAAATCCACGTCCAGTTTTATTTTACGAAAACATCGGTTTCATCCTTTTAAATTTAGAATTTGTCAAGGGCTTAGGCCAGGCGACGAAGAAAGACGCAGGACATTCTGTGAGTGGTATACTAGGAAATGCCAGGATGATGAAAATTTTCCTCATAAAGTAATTTGGTCAGATGAAAGTATGGTCACTAATAATGGTATTTTTAATCGAAAAAATACACATTATTGGTTTCGAGAACATCAACACTTGTTCAAACCAGCCAGACACCAACACCGCTTTGGTTTTAATATGTGGGTTGCCATTTTTGGTACAAGAATTATAGGCCCTTTTATTTACCATGACTCATTGACTGCCCAACGTTATCAGAACTTACTTGATACTTATCTTAAAGACGCCCTAGGCAATTTACCTCTCGCTGATTCCCAGAATTGTTGGTTCCAACAAGACGGTGCTCTAGCACATAATTCTAGGGCTGTTCGAGAATATTTATCCAATCGGTTCCCAGAAAAATGGATTGGCACTCATTCAACAGTATCCTGGCCAGCACGATCGCCGGATATGACACCGTTGGATTTTTTTCTGTGGGGATATATCAAAAACTTCGTATACAGGCATAATTTTGAAAATGAACAAGAATTAGAGGCATAATACCGAAGCATTTAACAGCATTACTCCAGAAATGCTAACTACAGTTTTAGACTCTACTATACGAAGATGCTATCTTTGTTTAGAAAATAACCCATTTTGAACATTTATTAGAGATTTGACATCTATGGTTTTAATAAAATCGATTGTTTATATCTGTGCAGTTACTGAGGTTACATATGTAATTAATTTATTATTATTCAGTATTAAACCATTTGTTTTGTTAACTGATTATTATTTAACGTACTAGATAAATTGTATTTGTATCTAGTCCTCAAATTAAATTTATTATTTATTCATTTCACAAATCCTAGTAACGACTATAACTAGAGAAAAACATGTTGTAAACTCTATGTGTAATTCATAGGTGAATTTAGAATGAAGAATGCATTCAAAATCCGTAAAAAAAAATCCAGGTCCGTATTTAAAAAAAGAAGTTGATGATGGTTCCATGATCACAAAACGTCGGAGGGCGAAAATATCATTGCCACGTTAAAGTTCATTAGAAAGTACAATGAGGATATTTTGTTTGTTTTTTCATATTTTTGATAATAACGTGAAAAAAAATTAAAGGCGACTTTCAAAAATTTACTGTTTTCGAAATAAATCAAAAACGAAAAATAATTTTTGACATTGGTTAAGACCATTGTGATAGTATCCTAATTACGCAACTTTTTCCCCATTTAACCGAATTCGTATCTCCTATCATTTCCAAGATGCCCATTCTGTGCATTCTTATCTTGGACACAGTGTATAGATAGATAGATAGATAGATCTTTTTTAACCATCAGTGATACACTGGATGAACATTATGATACGTCAAAACAGAATAACACAATAATAAATTATAGTTTAAAAATCTAAAAAACACGCTTTAATAGCAAACCGAACTAAAAAGTAGAAAATAAGAATGAAGTGATTGACAAAAAAAATTCATTTTATTGTAAAAAGCGTGAAGTGCTTGATATCAATTGTTATAAATATTTTATCGATAGCTATTAATAAAAGTAGAGTTATCATAAAAATATAGTAAAAAGCACCCCACGCTTTTTACAATAAAATGATTTTTTTTGTCAATCACTTCATTCTTATTTTTACTTTTTAGTTCGGTTTGCTATTAAAGCGTGTTTTTTTAGATTTTTAAACTGTAATTTATTTTTTTTTGTCATGAAATGAAAACAAATGTAATAGTCTTGAAGAATTTTTGTCGAAATTTTTTAATTAAAATTGTTTTCAAAATTTATTGATTTGAATTTATTTCGGAATTTTTTTTTATTATTTTCTTTTTCAAATTATTGTATTACTATTGTTGAATTGCTGTATATTTTGACAAAACGAAAGAATTAAATGCTTTCAAAAAAACAACATTCTTATCGCAAATTGGTAACCAGTTCATCTTGTATTTCAAGTATAGTATGAGTTACGGTATTCAATTAGTGGTTAACTTTCTGCCAACTCATCATGGATGCGATATTTTGGCGAATGCGCCGATCACACAACTTTGACATCCGCTTAGAATTTTTTTTAGAGAAATGCGTCGATACGCATTTAAATTATTGTATTGTCATCGGTCCTTAATACGTGTGCAAATTTTCAATTTAATCAGACGTCTTGAAGTTGTTGAAAATTACGTTGAAAGATTCCGTTACATAGATAGATACATACATAGATACATACAGGTGAAGCTAATATAAAGCGTGTTAAGAATGGACAATCAAATATAAATTTTTTGGTCACACACAAGATATGCTAAACACAAATAGTAAATAGCATCACTTAAATATTTACAAAATATAAACATTACATTACAAGGACACAAATAATAAATAACACTACTTGAATATTACAAAATACGAACATTTAAAAATTCTTTTATACTATAAAAAGCAGATTGAAGCAGGAAGGCTTTTAAAACTGTTATATGAATTAATTTTTTTCAAATAAGTTGGCAACTTATTGTACCTCACTATGAAAATATACTGAGATGAATCTTTAAAAAAGGTGTTTTTATGCTTCGGAATTTGTAGTGTATATCCATGATGTATTGAATATTTGTGGTATTCATTCAATTTTTTAAAATTAGACATATTACTTTTTACATATGTAACGCATAATGTTAACATACAGCATACTGTTAACAGGTTACTGTTTTTAAAAACATCCCTGCAAGATTCCTGATGTTGAGGATTAAATATCAAATGCAGTATTCTTTTTTGAGAAACAAAAACTCTCTCTATATCAGTGGCAACTCTTTAGCATATTATGTTATTGTTAATATGACTGTATGCCAGTGAATAGTATACACTTAATAGACCATCATGATCTAAATATGACTTTAGTTGCAAAATAGCAAAAAAAGGCACTATTTAATTTTGCACAAACATAATCAACATATTTAGTCCAATTCAGTTTTTCATCAAGCCAAAGGCCTAAAAACTTAGATGTTTGAGAGAACTGAATAATATTTTAAATGTATGAAAGAAATTTGCTTTTTAATGTTTCAAACATTTTTTATTAGAAAGTCTACACGTGCCAAGAGTACAGGGAATACTCAGTAGTAAAATTTGTGTTCATTGATTACATAACCACATCTGGTGCCTACTATAAAACTATTGTAAAATATGTTTTGATAAGTTGAACATTACTTTATTCTTTTACTTTAAATTATTTTATCTAAAATATGGTGACTGGTAAAAATTTGTTGTTCATTCGTTTAATTTTTATTATTATTAGCAGCCTTACTTATTTCTAATTGTTCTAATAAATCAAGTTTCTTTCCTTTCTTTTCCGAATGGAGTAATTTAACATTATATAAACCTATAAAATGACTGATATGTTGATATGCTCGTGCTATATATACATTGTTTACAATAGATTTCTTGTGTTCTTCGAATCACTTTTTTTACATTTCGTACAGTTTCGCCAATATATATATATAGCATCAGTTAAAATATAGTACCTGCGGTTTATTACGCAAATTGAAGTTGGTATTGGGTTTCAACACACTACTTTCTGCATATTTTGCATTGTTTCATTCGCGTATTTCTTATGCAGTAACCTAATGGGGTAATTCAAGTCATGCCAAAAGAATTTTTCGTCTTCAAAAGAGAGCTGTCAGAGTAATCAGTGGAATTAATAATAATAGGGAACACTGTCAACCACTATTCTTAAAATTCGGTATAATGCCTTTACCATCTTTACATATATAATTCTCTCTAATTGAAATACATAAAAACGTCAGTAGTTTTAATACCCACTCTGATTTACATAACTATAGTACAAGATCTGCAAATTTACTAAGGATACCTCGTTTTAGGCTGAAAAAGTCTGAAAGTAATTCATTAAATTTTAATTTGTATAATAAACTACCCCCTGAAGTAAAGTCACTAAATTTAAATCGTTTTAAAAACAATGTTAGAAGTATTATATTAAAACAAAGATTTTTACGGGCATCACTCTAATAAACAAGAAATTGATAAATAATAATAGATGATAAAAGATTACCCATTTAAAATCGCATTGTATTTATTTTATTGATGTGGAGCAGAACTACCCGATATTTAGTTTAAATTTGTTAATTAGTTTAATTTTGTTTTATGTGTGTTCATAGGTGTATGTATGTGTATATGTGTGTGCATATGTATACATGTGTATATATGTGTGTATATGTATGTGTGTGTATGTATATGTGTGTATGTATGTGTGTGTATATGGTGCATGCATGCGTGTATATGTGTATGTATGTGCATGTGTACATGTGTATGTATGTTTGCATATACACTGGTTTGTCATATATGTGTTTTTATTTATACGGATATACTATGTACATTATAGCTTATGTATTTGTATTTGTGCTTTGTATATTTATATTTATATATATCAACCCTGATGATCTTTTAAAAAAAAAATTTTTTTAACTATAAGATTTTGTGCTCTGACTTGCTACAAATGTACAAACCTGTATATAATGTGGTTAAATAAACGATATCTATCTATCTATATATAATAAAAAAAATTTGCAACATTAAAAAGCAAATTTCGTTCATATATTTAACACTGACGTAGTTTTCCACGAAACACCAAAACACTATATCCTGCACTCGGCGCACGTTTCGACAACCAAGTTGACATAATCTAGATATGATCAAAACTAAACTTATGTTAACACTGACGTAGTTTTCCACGAAACACCAAGACACTATATACTGCACTCGACGAGCGTTTCGCCAACCAAGTTGGCATATTCTGAGGATGATTAAAACTAACCTTACGCTAAAAATCTATCATATTTATACCTAAACTATTCGAATTTGTTCATAAAGAGACTGGCAATGAATGGTGACAAAGATTTACCCATTGCTGTTTCTTCATGTTGTTCGAAGAAAGTATCGTTGAATCGAAAGAAATTTTGTTTCATGCAAAGTTTAGTGAGTTGTGGATATTCTTTTACTACATCTTGACTGAGATTGTTTAATTCGAGTAGATCCTTAAGGTAGTCCAAGGTCTGTGGTATCAGAACACTTGGAAACAATGAACAAACGTTAAAGGAGAACAAAATTTCACCTTCAACTGAATATTTTTCACCTTATTAATAAGATCGTTTGAATTAATCACAGAGAAACTAGGTGGTGCAATAGGTGAATGTTCGACCTTCTTTGTTAGCCTTTTTGATAGGTGGTAAGTCAGCGATCCGATTGCTGAAACAATAGGACGTACTGACTTTCCTGGTTTATGTATCTTAGTCAAGCAGTACAATCTAGGTACACTTAGGTTAGATAAATATAACCTCCTATTTAAAGCTGGAGTAATAAGGTTATGGCAGGATTTAAGTATATTTCTTATTTCAGTAGTCATTTCAGTCAGTTCTATGAAAAGAATACATAGACAAAAAAGTTTTTAAGTGAATCGAGCTTTTCGAGGACATTTTTATATGATAAATTAACTCCTATATGAAAAAGTCTATCTGACAGCACATTTTTGTTACTTTGACAACGATTAAAAAGGTGCATCGTTTTTTATCACCAATAAAAATGCTTGTTCCTCAAAATCAGAGTACATCTAGTAGTCGCACGTCACTTTAAACAATTTATAACAACTGTATTTTTAATAACTGTTCCTTTAAATAATTGTATAAATAAAGATAATTATTGTTGTTGTTCGTTCACATATTCTGTCGTTAATTTATCTTGCCAAAAAACACTCGAGCTTTTCTTTTATGGATAAATTTCTTTTTAACTCAAAATTTTGTCAATCAGTAATTTTGCTCGAAAAACTGACATTTGACAAAATCGCTTTTCATGTCAGTTTTTCTTATAAAATTACTGATTGGCAAAATTATTTTGTTACAAAGAGAAATTTATCCGATAAAAAAAGCTCTTGTGCTTTTACTGTTGATAAAATTCGGGTCCATTAAAAAAGTTTGAAAGAGAAATAAAATGGGGGTTGCTGATTTCACCTACTTTACTGATAGGGGATGATTGAAAATATATCTTTTAGAAGCGTTTCTATTAAGAGAAAATCTCTACCGAATTTCATTTTTTTATCTTTTTTCCAAATTTGAGAAAAATATTAAAAAGCTAATTTTAGCCTCCGTCTTTGGAGGGATGTAACTCTTTAACGAAGCGTTTCCGGAAATACCTCCACAGAAACCTTTTTCTCATTTTGACGTCCCGAAATCAGATTTTAAGTTTCTTCAATTAATTCTGAACCGCCCTGTATACAATTTCCTGATCTTATCATCCCCATACAGATTTACATATGTAATTGCATATTTTCGTGGAAAATAATACCAAAATCAAAACATTATCATGTTTAGAAATAGCTCACTGAATTAGTAATCATACACAACGTTATGCCGAAGTCATGAGCGCAAATTAGACCGCCACATACAAAATTATAGTACAAACAACATCTTATCTTTAATTTTTCCAGGTAACTCAAACGAAAAGTGTACATAAAACAAAACACGCTCACCTGCCTGTGAATCGCAGTGTCGTAGCATTCACTTTCTGCCAATCAAAGGTGCCTTGACCTTCAGGGCATTCTAGATTCGAAGCTTGACCGGCCCCATGAAAATGAAAGCTCGCACAGATTTAATCGAAGCAAACCTTGACTAGGTACGAGGCCTTTCCCATAAGATATTCACATGCAATGCGGTCTGCCCAGTCGATGCGATGCTACAAATTTTCATCATTTCAGTCGGAAAGATGATATAATGCAAAGTCAATATTCTAACAATTATTAACATTTTGACACTATTTTTATATTATAATAATTTGTCTGCTGTTGCTATCGTAGTTTTTAAATGGAAACCGATAAAGCAATTTTAATCAAATGTCTAAAATAACGCGATGACAAAAATTTTACGAGAAGGAATAGGCTATTTGATTCTTATTTTTAAATGTTCATACCGTAGTATTAGTACACAGGAATTTTTATTTCGCTTAAATGATATCGCTTTATAGGATAAAATAGCATTCAAAATTTCAAATATACAAATTGGCGCGAAAACACGAGCCGCCATGTCACTATCTATTGTGTAACGAAGTGATTATTTTATAGACTTGAGTTAGGTAACTAGGTGCTATTTGTCTGTTTCAAAAGATATTTTAAACATTGCGCCCTTAATAGTGGTATTGTCAGTTGCCCATTAATAATAGTTTAATTGTTAATTATAGATAGGTAGTATTAATCTGTTTGTGTAAACATTCCAAATATGCCAAGTTGCGGGCAGTACGTGAATCACGAAACGCGAAGCGCGCCTATTGTCCCCGACACTCCTGTGTCCGCTGTGAAGGACCCCGAGACTAGAAGCAAACAAATCATAGGCATGTTCATTACAATAGTTTCGGAAATTCCCAATAGTCTTGTGCTGCCACGCACTTCCTGCCGACATATGATGAATCACGCAGATGTTCATTCCTAGAAGTTTCTGCAATTACCGTTTGGCAGGTGCTGCCACGTACTTCCCGCCGCCATGAAATATTCACGTCACCAAGGCCAGGATTTTGGTATAAATAGTATGGCCGTAGCCAAGGAAAGGCATTCAGTTTTCTGCTGACAACTACCTTCAGCGTGTTGAGCTGGGTAGTTGAGGAGTCTTAAGCGTGTTGAGCTTGACTCCCTTTGGCTAGAAATCAGAATCCGACGACGACGCCGTCCGGCTGAATGTCTGGTAGCATCTTGGGGTTTTAAGCGTGCTGAGCTTGACCTCCTGGTGTTGGTAGCCATTTTACCGCTCTGCACCGCCGTCACCAGTCTAGTAATTATTTATCGCCGTGAGTCTTCAGCGAGTTGAGCTGGACCCACGGTTGTTAAATAGTTGCTAAACCATCACCGTCACCAGTCCCCTCCGGGTATCCGTCCACCGTCTGCTTATGACCGATTAATTTATTGCTGTTTACCGTTTCACCGCTTCATTCACCGGATTACCGTATCGCACCGCTTGACCGCTCGCTTCCTGCCCCGCTCGCTTACTGCCCCGCTCGCCCATAGTTAAGACCGTTGTAGTATAAGTTTGTAGTATAAGACCGCTTGTAGGATAAGTTGTAGTTACTAAGATGTATATAGTGTAAATAATAATTAGTGTGTAGAATAAATGTACATATATTGAATAAGAGCCGTTTCATTAACTGTAGTGCGTAAGTTGCCTTTTTCTCGACCCCTGGCTTAGCCGTATCTTCACTGTAGTTGCCCGGCCTCTATCGTCCCGCCGATAGAGTAAAGTGGTGTTTCTGCACTCTAAACAGAAACCGCCGTAGTGTTGGAGTTCAAAGTGACACTTCTACTCTTGTGTAGTGCAGCGAAGTACGTCACAATTGTGCCGTCATTCTTGTAGTAAACAAACAAGCGGAAGTAACGCTTGGTATCGTTTTTTTGATTTCATATAAAATAATGAATTCCCATCGTTATACTTGATATTTTGTGCCGGACTGCAAGAGTACAAGTGTAGACACCACAAAAGTTATTTATAAAACTGCTAGATGATATTAAATGAGAAGGACTTGGTTACAACTTGCCAGGAGAGACCCAAAATTATTATCGAGTAAAAGTACTTGAATTTTTGTGAGGATGACTTTGACGTAAGTACTATTTTGTCTTATACTTTCAGTAGCTTTGAACTTTACAACTAAGTTTGGGTCCCGTGAACCTCATTTCACCTGACTTTTCTGAAATGTCAAAAATTGTGACTTTTTGAACCGTCAAAAATTACTTTTATTATAAACTCCACCACACGTCGAGTTTTACTACGGTAAGGAAGTTCTGATTCCCAAATATTTTGTTCTATTACTCGAAGTCGATGCGTTTTATCGAGATACAATAAAAGGACTTCTTGCGGTTAGAATTGAACTATTTTTCCTAAAATGGACTCGAATTCAGAAATAAACCCTCCATAGTTTCCATCATGAAAATTTCGATATAGATTGGTAACTCAGCTCCCATAACTGCTCACCGATAATATTATTGCAAGTTTTTAATGATCAAAATAATTCTAATCCAAAAATCAATAAATGTACCAAATTTGATCTCCATGAGGAGAGTCAATATTCCAAAAATAATCATTTTATGGATACCTTCAACACCCGGCAGTGCGTATTTGGAAATATTTTCATCATATGAATTTTTTTTCATGAATAACTCGAGGAATCACCTCATGAATTATTGATACGTACTTAAGAAATACCCTGATGTACCTGGTAATAAAATGGTTTATGTGGGAGACTCAGTTACGTGGGAGTGGATTCTGGAAAATTTACTGTGAAATTGACTGGACGCCCTGTATTCTTTAAATTATTCTCATCACCATGGTGTGTGAATTTCAAATACGGAAAATTCCAATAAATTCTTACGCGGTTTCAGAAAATTAATATAATATCAAAGTTTAACATCTATAGTGGATCGACCTAGCAGAAGCATTGAATGTGAATCATTTATGTGATTAAAACGTGACCTAATTAATATCGATTTTGTGGAGTATGGTCATGAATTTAATAGTTATTATTATTACCTACCTTGAGTAAAGAAATTTTGTGTAATATTTATTATAAACTGAAACTTTCATATCATTATACGCTGGACGGTAACTTTGAGATATGTAAATTACCTCTCTTTCGTCGAAAATTTTTGGAGAAAAAATTAATAATATTAAAATAAAACTTCAAATGACTCAATAGATTTTAGTACAAACTAGTCTGTATAGATAAATGGCATAATACCCAGAAAAACTGGGATGCTTAGAAAAAGCCCAAAGAAACAATTTTTGCAATTTTTTTAATATCCTAATTTGAATTTAACTCTTGCGGCGACAATAACATTTGCAACTTTTGAAGGTATGTTTGTTTTCATCTAAAATTACAAGTATACATCATGTTTTTAGATTTATTTTTGTAATGTGAATATTAGTTTATTGTTGAAATAAATATCAAGATTTATATATAGTGCACAGAAAGAAATCTGCTAAACTTCGGGAATCGATAATACACCTTAAAATAACAGTTTTTAATATAAAATTTTGCTGAAGAGCAAACTGTTTCCAAATAATAACCAATCAAAAACATTGGCGGTGCCGGTGGAACCTTTTTCTTTTTCAACATATCACTCAAACGACTGAATAGAGCACTTTCAAATTCAAGGTATGATACTAATACTAATAATAAGGTACAAGAAATCGCGTGGCGTAAAACGGCATGTCGTGTAAAAGGTTGCATTTATAAAGTTGAGCGGTTTTTTCAGCTATTGGCTCTGTATTTCAAACTTGACGAGATTTTCGTTGAGAATTACAACGTAATGTTCCTCCTTCTGCAAACAGAATTCGATAATGAGCAAGTGAGGCAAGGCAGTTTGACAGAAATGGTTCTGTAGAAAGTACTAGAAGGAGATCACACTGACGTAATTTTCTACGAAACACCAAAACACCATATACTGCATTCAATGCGCGTTTCGCCAACCAAGTTGGCATCATCTGGAGATGAGTAAAACTAACCTTATGCTAACAATGTATCCTATTTATACCTAAACTATTGTCACGGTTCGGTGAACCGTGACCCACTAACCAATAAAATGGCCTATTTAAGATACTATTTTTACACTTTATGATATCCAAGCTTTCAAATGCATCCAGCTGTCTAGTATTTGTTGCATTCCTAATTAATCTTAAGTTGCTAATACCTACTTTATAGATGTTTCAAACGCACGTTGGGCAACACTAGACTTATCTGTTCTACCATATTTGGCCATGTGCTCTTTGAATCTAGTTTGAATTAATCGTCTAGTTTGTCCAACATACTTTTGATTACAGTCCTTAGAGCTAATTTTGGAGAAGTAACAGTAAGAGTAACTTTTTTAAATTTATTGCTTCATTAATATGAAGCATAATTTCTGTCTGAATTTAAATGTTAGATACTGATGCAACAATGGGTATTTACGAAAAGTCTTTTGAAATAAATTACGAACTATGTATATCGAGGATATATTATCTAAACTTTTTAAAGTAAGGCGGAAATATTACCTGAGCTTTCAGGGCGACGAATCGTAAATGCCCAATATTAATAATCCCAATACAAACAGTTACATTTTAGCAAAAATTGTGATAAGAGTTGTCTCATTTTGTTTGCCCGCAACTGTACATTGTACAATACAGGGTGTCCCAACCAAAAATAGGCACCCTGAATAACTTTGAAGATAAAAATTTTTTGAAAAATTGGTGAAACACGTCGACCTGGTTTCCAAGGGGGACATATTTTAATGTAATACTTGTATACCTAGCATCATCCCTCTACCATACACGGCCACCCCCTCAAAAAATTCAAATGGCAAAGGGGGTCGAGTAATATATCTTTTGAAAGGTCAATTCTCTACATAATTTTTGTATTTTTTTTAAACTTTTATCGATTCGTTCCTGAGAAATAATTGTTTCATTATTTTAGGTTCTGGAAATAAAAAGAAAAGAAATAGTTTAAATTATCGTATGTATTGTTCAAAATGACCCCCACAGACTTCCATACAGTAGTATAATCTGTCTTGAAATTCTGTACGAACATTTCTGAACACATCTGGAGTCAATAAACGGCATTCTCGAACAATTCTTTCACGTAACTCTTCCAGAGATGCGGGTTTTGTTGCAGATACCTTCGACTTCAAATGTCCCCACAGAAAGAAATTCAAGGGAGTTAAATCGGGTGACCTAGCGGGCCACTCCACAGGACCTCTTCTTCCAATCCATCGCTGAGGAAACCGATTATCCAAAAATTGACGGACTGCTGTGACAAAATGTGGGAGTGCCCCATCCTGTTGAAAAAACAGTTCGCCCTCTAAAAGATTATCGTCTTCTTCGAGGATTTGGGTAATCATTGGGTCGATGATATTTTCAGATCGAGGTACCTTTCGCCATTTAAATTGTCAGGAATAAAAAACGGCCTGACAATGTGATCCCTAAAGATGCCAGCCCAAACATTTAACTTCTGAGGCTTTTGGGTATAAGTTTTCATGAACAAATGTGGATTGGTTTCACTCCAATACCTACAATTGTGCCTGTTTACCTCCCCATTTAACTGAAATGTCGATTCATCAGAAAAACACGTATTGTACAGTAGATTGGCATTACCGTTTAATTGTTCACTAAAAATCTCACAGAATTCAAGCCGACGATCGGGATCATCTTCGTTTAATTCGTGTACAACTTTAAATTTATATGGATGAAATTTGTGGGCCTTTACAATTCGATGAACACTGCTTCGTGATACACCGGAAGCCTCAGCTACTTTCCTGATCGATTGAGTATTATCCATCTGCAAATGACCCAGAGCTGCCACTTCGACTACTTCATTCCTAATCGGTCGCTGAGGTTCATGCTTTTTGTTTCCTACAGAACCTGTTTCCATAAATTTTGTCAATAATTGTAAAACATACTGAGAACCAACCCTTCTATCTGGGTGATTTCTATTGAATATGCGCTCCGTAGCTCTAGCACAATTATCGTTTTTAAAATAAATGCTGACAATTTCTATTATCTCCTGATGGGTATAACCCATTTTGAGAACTCACTCTGGTAAAATGTATCTCGATTTAAAATTGGTTGTGAACAAATTAATGTTCAAGGACTATCAAATACTTATAAGTCTTTTATTATTCTAAAACTAAACGGACAAGGAAAGTGTTTTTTGTCGAAAAAACTCGTGCTGATTTAAGAGTACTAAAAAATGTAGTTTTTTTATAAATTCCAATACCCAGTGCCGGGTATTTTAGATTTTTTAAACGATTTCGATTGTGTGTAATCATCAAAAATAAAATTATTTTGCTTAAGAACGAATCGATAAAAGTTAAAAAAAAATATACAGTTACGTAGGGAATTGAAAGACCTTTCAAAAAGATGTATGCCTCGACCCCCCTCGCCATTTGAATTTTTTGAGTGAGTAGCCGTGTAGGATAGAGGGATGATGATAGGTATACAAGTATTACAATAAAATATGTCCCCCTTGGAAACAAGATCGACGTATTTCACCAATTTTTCAAAGATTTTTATCTTTAAAGTTATTCAGGATGCCTACTTTTGGTTGAGACACCCTGTATAAAACTAATCAGTAATCACTGTATTGAATTGTATGTAGATAGCATTTACTTTAAACAGGTAATGTAATTGTCTAAATTTTACGTCTACTTCAGGTGATTAAAAAAGTAATTGAATACAAAGGGGATTTTTGTTGCATGAATATTATATATTCCGCGTAATATTCAAGAAACATTTATTTAGAACAATATGAGTTTTTAGCTCGTTATTCGAGAAATATGAAATATTATGTGGCCATAAAACGGCTTGCGTGTTTCCTTACTCACTGCTAAATACTCATGAGAACTCAGGTTAGTATTAGCCCATTCGTAAGCCAGAGATTTCGAAAAAATAAAGCTGGGACCCCTTGTCATGGTTTGGAATCTACATTTTAAAACATTTTTGAAACTAAAATTATATTTAAGACTAAGAAAATTTAATAGCATGTAAGTCTTAACAGGTAAATAAATATTTGTAGCGTTTCAGTTGGTGACATCATGGCGGCGGTTTTAAAATGAATCAATATTTTGTAAACAATAATTTATTTTGCTTTTATTATAATTACTATACTTACATACTTTTCAAAAAAGACATTTATAGATATCTAATTTTGTTTTAATTTAATTATTCAGTATGAATTTTCTCTACGAATTCTCCTGTTTAGTCAAAACTACAGTTGGGTCGATGCTACAGCGTTTGTATTATAGGTGCAATAGTCCATAATTTGCCGGAGGCGCCGTTATCAGAAAACAGGGAAATTCATATCGTTTCATCGACACTGAGCAGTAACTGGTAGACGATCGGAACAACCGCCCAGAGCGAAGGTCTATAGAGACGCAGATTTTACTGTCACACGATTTACATTTTTTATCATATTTACTGATTGCTGTTAGGTAGACAATATATTTATGAATTTCTCAAATATCGATAATTTATTATCTTTAAGCACTTTAAGCCTAAATGGAGATTTTCACATGTATACGAAGTACAGGTGGCTCCTCAGGATTTGTAAAGGGATCCAGCTAAACAATATGATGAAATAATTCTTAATATGACTGAGCTAATCATTACTACTTACCTTTATATACCCAATAGGGAACTTGCACATTTTTTTTTACTTCATAAAAATGTTCTACAATACTAAAAAATAAGATATGCAAAATATGACGCCTTAATTCCCAATAATAAATTTGTTACAAATTATTAAAGTTTCGCGCGCCAGCGAACTGTTTCAAACAAGTTCAAAAGCGCGGGAGTAGTCGTGACATCACACCATACAATTTGCAAGCGACGACGGAGATCCCAGCACTCGACCGCTTGATTTCAGCCGTAAAAATACTAGCATCGTCATAAATTTTAAGTGTATACTTAAAACGGAAACAAAAACTCCTTATTCTAAATATTGCATTGTACCGTTGTGTAAGAATACTACAGTGAAAGTGCCAGATAAAATATTTATAATATTACCAGAAGATAAGATTCGTCGATCAAAATGGCTAAAAGCGTGTAGAAGAAATGAAAAAGACATTTCACAGAGCAGTAGGTCTCTACATGTGTGTGAAGATCATTTTAATGTAAGTACATTATTAAATACTTATATGTCTATCTACTAGTCTTTCGCAGGCGGGCAATAAAATATTTCGAATTATTGAATTTTAATTAGGGTAGGATTAAAGAAAGAATGTGTATACAATGTTAGAAAATAAGATTAGTAGATAGAATGTAATTTAGTAATACTAAGTAAAGGTAATTTCCTGATGCGAAAGTAAACAGCTATTTATTATTACACTCTTCGCAAATACGATTACGAAGAGTATATTGCATTTAATCGGGACATTTCTAAAATCGTTAATATCGCTCGCAGAGAAAAAATCATTTCGTTCGTCATCGAGTTCTGAACAACTTTCAAAATGTCCGTCTGTTCATCTGTCCGTCCGTCACGTTTCTTGTAAGCACGATAACTAAAGAAAGAAAAGTCCGATCGAATTGAAATTTGGGCTATAAGTTAGTGTTAGCTAGAGGAAGAAATCCATTGGTTTTGAAAAAATCAAATAGTAAATAAAAGAGTTATAGGACATTTTATTTAAAAACATGAATCTACAGAGGGTTGCATTTTCAATGTGCTACTAAAATTTTCTATAGACACCAAAATGCTGTAAAATATACTACACAGTCGGCATCATCGGGAGATGAAAAAAAAAATGAAAATTAAATATGTGATCAATATATTAGGTATTGTAAGAATGAATCTTAGTTTATACTATAAAATATACTGCCATGCGTTTCGCCAATACAGTCGGCACCATCGGGAGAGAAAATTAAATATATAGTCAATACATTAGGTATTGTAAGAATGAAGTTTATAAGACAAACACAAGATTCTTTTCAAAAAACTGCGAAGAGTATCCTACAGAATGTGCAACAATTATATAAAAGTTCAATAACACTACTGTCTGCGAAGAGTAAAATGTTTACCTCTAGTATATACAGTATATTGCAAATATCTTTCCCTTGCCCTTTAATTTATTCTATTCAAATTTTACATTTATCTATTATGTTAGTGATAACACAACACAATCACTTATTTCCCTTGCCCCAAAACATAGTACGAAAATACCTACCATAGGTAATTATACATTTCCGCAACATTTCCTTTGCAGCAAATGTCTTCTATAGAGACACTTTACGCGTGTGTACAAAAAAAACACGAAAAATATAGAAGTGGCTGTTGTAAAGAATTACCCTAAATTCTTTCAAACATAAGACTAAGTCTGCTAAAAATGCTTAGTTGCGACTAAGCATTTTGTAGTTATTTCTTTTTATTCCGTGATCAAGTCATAACTATTTTATATTTGTAAATTATTACTAAAAGCTAAAAAAAATACATACTTCTCTGCCTTGACCCCGCGGACCTCTCCAAGGAAAAAACTTTCACTATTTTGTATAAAAGATGCCACCATAAACATATCCACTTTAGGCAAATTATCAGATTGGCCTTTTGAAAAACCTTGATCAATCATTTTAAAATATCTGTACAACTACAATAAGCGGTACTATAAAACACAATTATATATTTATATCAGAACAGTCACTAACAAATCAACCACAGTCTAATAACACTATATATGTTTATATAGAATGTCATACTTTGTTAATTTGTTTGTATTATTATTTTTAAGTATTTTATGAATGAATTGATTTTTAGTTTTCTTTTTTTCTGTATATAAGTATATTAATATAAATCTTACTCTGTACCCCATACAAGTTATAAATAATCTACTTAATTGTGAATAAAGATTTTAAATATGAATTGGATTTGGTAAACATCTGATTGTGTTGCTTCCCGGCGCGACGACTACCGAATATTGTATGGTGTGACGTCACAGTCAATAGTAGCTCGTTTCGGGCCACTTCAATTTTATCGCTGTTTAGATTCTTCATACTGATCGCGTGGAATTAGAAATCTTATTTTTTTGTGAAGTACACGTTTTATTACAACGTTACGCTATGTTTTTTAGTGTTATTTTTATTTTTAAAATTATAGGCAAGTTCCCTATTACAGGAGGAAGCCGGTCATAGAACAATTACAGTGAGTGAGAGAGAAGACATGGCGAATGAGGTACAAGTGATAAGATGCTATACCCGTTCGGATAATGGATAGTTTATAGTTTCAGATTGCAATTTCGCTAATAACACCACTCTAGCTAACAATGGCACTTTCTCGGCGATCTTTGCCAGTTGTACATCACGTTCGTAAATTCATGACGATTTCCCAATTTAACATACCATGGAATGATAATACGATGCCTTGTTTGCAAGTCAAATTTGGTAATAATATTAAATAATAAAAATAAAAATCTTTATTCATATATTGTTGTACATTAGACAGATATGAAACGTCAAAGAAACATATACAAATAAATAATTAGATAATAAATAAAACGAATAAAAACTTAATTTAGTTGAAAGTTTAAAAATTCACCGATACTATAGTAGCATCTATTAACTAACATATGTGTAGTTAGTAATGTTTATTAATTCATTTGACAATTTATTATATAGTGTAATATTGTTATAGTTCGGTGAATTTTCATACATCGTAGTGTTACGACAGGGGATGCGTAAAAGAATACCATGCCTAGATTTGTAATCATGAATAGAAGAGTTACAATTATATTGAGAATAGTTTCTTTTTACAAATGTGAGGCACTTATAAATATACAGTATGGAACAACCAAATTCAATAAATTCAGTATCTTAATTTAATATTTATTGCAAAAACTAACGGTCTGCTTGGTGCAATTCGCTACAAAAATCGAAAAACATAAAAACTTACAGCGTTTTGTTCTTGCAGGCTAGCAAAAACAATTTTTGTTCTTTTTCAACATTATCAACTAAAAAGAATGCAATGAGTAACGACACCAAATTAGAAATACTGCTCGAGTTTGAAGAAAACCCACATAGTTCAAGCCGACAAGCAGCTTCAGCATTGGATGTTTCCCATTCCTTGATTAGTCGCCTATTAAAAGAAAATAAAATGCATCCCTATAAACTGACCCCAAATCAGGAGCTTTGTGAAGACGATTTTGATAGAGGAACGTATTTTTCTGAACAAATGATGCAAAGGTTAGATAATAATGTTATCCAACTAGAAAATGTTTTGTTTCTGATGAGTCCACTTTTAGTCTTCACGGCCATGTTAATCGTCAAAACTGTCGCTACTGGGCTAATGAAAATCCTCACTGGATGAGAGAATTACATATACGCAAAATCCTGAAAAGGTTAAAGTTTGGGCGGGGATAATTGTAGACCATATCATTGGTCCCTTTTTCATTGATGGCAATTTGAATGGAGATAATTATTTAGCTCTGCTCCAAAATAATCTCGTACCTACTTTGGCAAACATATCCTGCTCAAGCAAACCCACAAGTTCCAGCCGATGTGATATGGTTCCAGCAGGATGGAGCACCACCACATTACCGAATCGATGTGAGGATCGCTAGATTGGCCAGCGGTTAATGTGTTTAAGGCGGCTAATGATGAGGCGCTATTACAGCAGGCGGTGTATCCAAAACGGTCCACTTGCAAGTGGTTACGGTATACAAGTGTGACACTACGGCAGGATATCAATCCAGGGTGAAAAACCCGGATGATCCCGAAGGGCGTCTAGTATATACTTTGGCGGGCGTTATATAGCTAGGTTGTCTTTCATGCCCCTTACTGGGGTACAATCGGTTTTTTAATTCGCCGACTACTTGGTCAAGTTGTATCCTCAAACGAGTGAAACTAGAAATCTGAATAGTAGTGTTTCCTGACTATAACACTGGGATTGGATTCTATCCTCAACGAGTGTTACCAGAATCCAATCTGTGTTTAGTACAATCTAATTTGAAAACCGGATGTTCCCGAAAGACGTCTTAACTAAATGACACCGTAATCCTTATTAAATAAAAATGAAATAAATCAAACGATAAAAATGTCCTTAAATTGATCCGGCCTGAGATAATGGAGTTGTCGCGTATTGAACTGTAGCTGTTGGATCGAAGAAGTGAATATTGCAGATGGTGTGAGCAGTTTTGTTCCCAACGGTTTGGCGAGGAAATCACGTGACTCCTGCGTGAGGGACGGAATTTCGACTGATGTGGAGGGGCACACATTCTCTAAGCAAGCTCAGCGAAATACGTGTAAACAAATTACCTGCGTATTTGACATAAACGAAAGTTTATGAAATATTCTGAGAATCGCCTTCTCATAATTTTAAAACTATGTTTCCAAAAAGAAAATAATTAAAACGGCCATATATTAATATTTGAAATAAATTACTTAATATTTCATATTGTAGATTATTTATAAATAATAGAAATATATCAACTAATAATAAAAGATCCCTGTTACTTGGTTTTTATGCGAGCGATACTCAATATAAATAAAATAATTATGAAAATAAAATAACTTAAGATTACCTCGAAAAAGAAAACAAATTTAACCAATTGAGAAACAATTTTTTTAAAATAAACATTAAATACAAATTGTTGTATACAGGGTGTACCAAATTGAAGAACGGTCCAGACTACGTATTAAAATAACGGAAAATGAATAGCAGACAAATCACTATGTTACAATTAGCAGATGCTATTGAACAATTACGAGATAATGATTTATTCCTCTGAAAAAATTCAACGGATGGCCCTGAATTTCTGATTGCCCCAAAATGTAATAACGTTTTAAAGAAAAATCCGTATTTTGTGCAACAACCCAACAGTAAGCAGTGCCTAAGTGACGAAAATTATGAAAATGACCTCCAACAGTATTTTGCGTATGCGAATATAACATCTCTGGATATAAAACGTTCATTTTCAAAATACATGGAGACATTCACAGCGAAGCGAAGTCTATAAATGAGAGTACTATAGAAGCTATATTAATGATGCAGGTGTTTGCTCGGGTCTATACTGAACCATTTTGAACGAATGAAATTAATAATTATTTCTAACCCTTTTACTTATTTAAATTTTCAAGATAACGACACTGGAATTAATTCCATTGTTCCAACTCTAATAATAAATAGACCAGACTCCGTCATCTGCTCCAATTTCTTTTGATACGGCTTAAAATGTCTTGAAATTTGTTCCAATGCAAAGTCTATACGATCAGTTTGTTAAATTTATTGAAAAAGATTTATTAAACAAAATTTTCAACATGATTATTTGTTATAAGATGGTGCCTCTGAGAAAAACTAATGCTGAGCACAACCCTGTGTGAAATTATGTCTAATGACGCCAAAGGCGTCCACTGTGCTAACAAGTAATATAGGTAGTAGACGCTTGGTGACCCCAATAGCCACATCGAAAATTCGTTTATTATTGCAATTTACTGTTGGCCAACACTACCTACCCTTCATATTCGATACACCTTTCCCATGTGCATGCACGATATCAGTAGATCAGGTCCAAAAAAGTGGGACAAATAACAAACATAAATCTATTTATTTTCATAGAATATTTAACTCAAGTTTATTAAAAGTGAAAATTGATCAAAAATATACTTCCGCGTAACCTTGTGCTTTATGGAAATTGTTTTTGCGTTGCTTTTTATAAGGAGAAATCATGCGATTTATTGAGCCACATCTTAGTGGATTGTGGAGATTTAATTCAAGTGTGAATATTTTGGCAATACCGGGTGGCATTGAGATCCGACCCATGCTTATAGCTCCTTTGTTTATAAACACAATTGTTTTAAAATGGAACATGTATATAAGACTTATTTTCCAATTTAACGACGTGTACAGTCAAAATGGCTGACTTCCGGTTTCGATGGAAATAACATGAAATAATTTGATTTTTTAAATGGAATATTCTGTTTTTTATTATTTTCGGAATTTACGACCCGAATTGTATCTGATCACGTTGCGAAATTTTAATTTTTTTTCAAAAACAATTTTAAAATTAATGAATTATTTAGTTTCTTAGTGTTAAATATAAATAAATCTAGACGTCATATATCGTCGTATGCAAAATAAAATTTTAATAATAATAATAATATGACTTTATTGGTACAAAATTACAAGTGTATAATAATTTTCTTACCCAAGGCGAAGTCTAGCCAACGGGTAATCTACTTTTTAATATAGGGGTTTCTCAAGATAGTAAATTTTATTATGGTTTGATTTTTAATAACATCATTAGGTTATCTGAGCAAGTTTAATAACAGAGAATTATTTAAATCCATTTGGTCGTTTAATATGTTGTAATTTTTATTCCTATTTAATTTATTAATTTCTAGTACTTCTAATAAATTAAGTTTTTTACTTTTCCCACAAATATGTAATATTTTAGGTTGATGGTCGTCAGTTATTGTATGACCAGAATCTGTTGGTGTTTAAAAAAGTTGGAGTGTTGTTTTTGCGTGTGAATATGTTCTCTATATCTTACCCCGATCTACCTGTTTGACCTATATATGAGGCGTCACGTTCTGGGCAATCTAACCGATATACACCACATTTTTTAGAGATACCTTTGCATTGAAAAGATATCTGCCTATATTTTTGTTAGAACTAAATGATGTTTTAATATTAAATTTGGAAAAAGTGCTGCTAATTGAATAAGACAGTTGACCTAAATATGGTAATGAAATGTATGTTTGAACTTTTTCTAGTTAATAGTGGGATAAAGTTTTTTTAAGAGACACTTCTTTTTTATTTTTTTGTAGATTAGATTGTTGATTATACATATTTTGAGGGTACCCGTTATTAGGTGCTGTAAGTTTTATTGTCTAGTTCTTCTTTTAAATCTTTCTCGGATAAAGGTAAGCTGAAGACTCGGTGTGTCATAGATTAATATGCGGCTAATTTGTGGGAGAGAGGGTTATATGAATTAAAGGGGATAATGGTGCCACGCACACGCAGATTACTATAGTTGCCCGCGTGTGCGATGCTTGGTCGACGCTCTCATACAGAGCTATCCAAGTGGAAGCCACAAAGGTGCGGCTGGCTCCGTCAGTGGTTTTCCTTTATGTCTTTTTTGAGTTTTGTCCACCATTTTAAATCAGCTACATTGTGCTGATGAAGACCAATTAGTCAGAAACACGCGTCACGGTTTGCATCCTTCTGCCATTTGCAATTTTTTGCATGTTCCATCTTGCATTATTTTTTTATGCGGGCGTGTACCCATTAATTCATATTGTTATATATATATTTAATCACATTAGTTTAGTCCACCTGGGCTAGGGGTCGCCGCTCTCGGTACTTGCTGTGATGCAAGTCGCTATCCGCCACAGAGGCATCTAGGATGTCGGTCGGATAGTAGCATTCAGACCATATGAGAAGTTTCATACCTCTCACCACTATTCACTTCACCTTAGTTGGTATATAACTAGCAGGTTGACCACTATCATTTGTCTGTTCCATAACCTATGGCATACTGAAGTGAACAAACAAGTTCGAAATCGATCTATGTCTGGTTAGGAATTGACAAATGATATTGGCTATCGATCTATCATGATTTGAAGGTGTAATTCAATGCAGGTCGGGGTATTTGCCCGCTGAGTAGTTGTTTCCTTCAAATCATATTTAATCACATTAGTTTAGTCCACCTGGGCTAGGGGTCGCCGCTCTCGGTACTTGCTGTGATGCAAGTCGCTATCCGCCACAGAGACATCTAGGATGTCGGTCGGATAGTAGCATTCAGACCATATGAGAAGTTTCATACCTCTCACCACTATTCACTTCACCTTAGTTGGTATATAACTAGCAGGTTGGCCACTATCATTTGTCTGTTCCATAACCTATGGCATACTGAAGAGAACAAACAAGTTCGAAATTGATCTATGTCTGGTTAGGAATTGACAAATGATATTGGCTATCGATCTATCATGATTTGAAGGTGTAAATCAATGCAAGTCGGGGTATTTGCCCGCTGAGTAGTTGTTTCCTTCAAATCATATTTAATCATATATATATATATATATATATATATATATATATATATATATATATATATATATATATATATATATATATATATATATATATATATATATATATATATATATATATATATATATATATATATATATATATTATAAACAGTATGGGACCTAGAATCGTTCCTTGCGGTACGCCATACTCATTCATTTGGAGACTAGTTCCTATAGTTTACTTCCGTGTACTGTAATCTGCCTGTTAGATAATATGATTTTAACGGATTTATACTATTATTCCTGAAGTCCAGAATAATGAGTGTCAATGATAATTCAGTATGGCATACCGTGTCGAGCGCTTTGATTAAGTTAATAAGTCACGGGAATACAAAAATGAAAAACGGTAAGTAGGCTTGATAAATTTGCCTCAACATTAAACAAAAAAATCTACATAAATAAAAAAAATTTAATGATAGATATTTTGTTTACAAAAGTAAGAAAAATGATAAAAATAATGTAAATATGGTCAACGCAAATTCCTTTTTCTTATAACTTTTTTCAGTGTAGTTTTATAAATTTCATTTGCACCAACAATATGCACTGCTTTCATTCATTTGGGTATTTTGCCTTTATTGGTCAGTACTTAATTGTCAATATTATCTGCAAAGTATCTAACTGTCTGATATTTTGTCCTTCTTCTTCTTCTTCTTCTTCTTGCCATTTTCATCAGTTTCCATCAAAGTAAACTCATTACTAAACGGCTGATCAGCATTTTCGTTTCCATTATTTTTTTCTTTTTCTTTTTATGAATTATTAATTCACCATTTGCATTCAGAGCTTCTAAATGTTCTTCCTGTGGTTCTTTATTTTTCTTTCTTTTTTTTAGAAACATTAGACAACCCAAAATCACCTTCATTACCAACTTCATCATTATTGTGAATCACAATTTCTAAAGATTCATTAAAAGAATCTTTATCTCCGCGACTTTTTTCTTTTTCTTTTTAACATTGACATTATCATTTCCTTCATTTACTAAATACTCATCGTGTGGCTCCTTTCGTTTTTCCTTTTTCATAGATATTTCATAAAATTCACAACTGGACTCTAGTACATCAATTTTATGATTATTTTCTGTCACACTTTCTGTACTTTCATTCTGTTCCTTTGTATTTTTCTTCTTCTTTTTCTTATGTTTAACTGGTTCGAAGTTATTTTCATCGTAATTTTCGAAAGTCTCATTTGGAGACTTTTCACGTTTTTTCTTTTTATTTTGTCCTTCCACATTTTCAGTTTTATCGAAAAAATATCCTTCAACCGCAACAGGTTCGTTTTTCTTCTTTTTTCTTACGAATCCCTTCATTGCTGGCAATTTGATTACATTCAATTCCAGTTTCTTCATGCTCTTCATTATTATGACACTTTTTTTCTTCTTTTTCTTTTCACCATTATCGCTACTTTTCGCACATGCACTGTCATCGTTTTCAATAAAATCATTTTTATCATTTTTTCTTCTTTCTCCTCTTTATATTTGCATTGATATTATGATTTGTATTTTCTATAGTTTCATGTTGCAAATCAATTTCATGATTCTGGTGTTGTTGCACACCATCTCCGAATTGTTCATCATAATCAACTACTCCTGTACCAAAATGTTGAGCATCCTGTTGTTTCTTACTCCTTCTCCTTTCTTGGCTCTGAACATGCTTTTTATAATTATATATCTTGGCATTAAAAAATAAATTTTCTTCGCCTTCTTCAAGTCGCTCAAACACAGCCACGAAGAAGCCATTAGTATAATCTTCATTTGGTTTTGCATATAAACAATATTTTCCTATATCTCCAAAATCTGAGGACCCGAAATTTTGCCAGGTATCATTTACAAATTTGTTAGCGGGTACTAGCTTGAACCTTGTATTCGTCTCTAAAACCTGACGAACAACGTCCTCATTTTCTTCTGGGAATATTGAACAAGTAGAATAAACAACTCTTTTGGCGTCTGGGTATCTGGTCAGGGCACTGCGAAGGATTTTTATTTGGAAGCCGGCTAGCTTCCCCATTCTATGTTGGCTTTGTTCTTGTTCGGACTGTAAACGATCAGTCATACCTTTAACGTAAAATTAAATTATTTTTTTTTTACTGAAGCAGGGTGATTCGTAATTACGGGACAATACTTCAGGGACCGATAACAGATGACAAAAATAAAGTGTAGTTTGTTATACACAGTGTCAATTAAGTACATGGACAAACTTTAAGTGCTAATTCCTTGTATGATTTTAAGACAAAAAATTCATATAAACATATACCATAAACATCTAGGTTTTCGAGATGGAGGGCGAAACATTTTTTTTCAGTTTTTTTTTTATTTTTCTTATACAGTTTTAAGGATAATTAATTCAAATTCAGCACGTATAATTTTTTTTCCATTACCCATGAAACAACGTTATTAACTTTTGAAGTAATTTAAAGCGTCCAAATTTTTTGGGGTCATCCCTGCTTAAAGCCCTCCGAATTTGGAGACACTGACTAAGTTTGACAATAAAACCAATATTTTGATTTTAAAGTGTTTGCTCCGTTGATGTTTTTCATTATCTTCTACGGTTTACAAGTTATTTGGCAAAAAAATAAAATTATGCTTTATTTTAAGGATAATTTATTCAAATTAGGCACTATATATAAATACTTTTAAAGTACCCATGAAACAACATTATTAACTTTTGAAACAATCCTAATTAAAACTAAAATTACTAATGATTTTAGGTGCCCCAAAGAAATAAATCTACAGGATTAATATCGGGTGCCCTGGGTGGATAAGTTGGGGTCCGCCACACCCGATCCATGCATTGGGACATTTTCTAAGAGATCAGGTACGCCATACTCTATAAATTGTCGATACTGATTAGGTACCATTAAGCCTGGGAGGCAGAAAATGAGGCCCAATAAGAAAATCCTCAACAATTCCAATCCAAACATTTATTGAAAACTGCTCTTTTAAATTGTTTTCAATTATAGCATGTGGATCTTCACCTCACATGTGATTGTTTATTATGTCACTCTCAGTGGCAGCTGGTGGATTTAGGTTGTACCATATCTCAGTATTGGAGCATGGAATCCAAGCAATATCTGCAGGCATGACTATCAGTACTGATTGAAGAAGTTTTGTAGAAAAAAAATTGAAAAAAATTTGGGAAAAAATGCGCAGGCTCCCCTGATTCCTTCTAGACCAATAGTAAAAATTTTGCAAACTATTTTTTTTCGTAACCAGAAAAGAAAATTTTATCACTTCATTTTTTTTTGGTTTTCGAAAATTTTGATTTTTTGTAAAGTTATGACATTTTGATATTTACACAATGAAGAACTTAAATTTTAAAGTTACAAAAAACCAAAATTTTCGAAAACCAAAAAAAATACCGGGGTGATAAATTTTCCTCCTGATTACTGAAAAAAAAAAAATAGTTTGCAAAGATTTTATTAAGGGTCTAGAAGGAATCTGGGGAGGCTGCGCATTTTTGTAACTTTTTTTTCACATTCTTTTTTCAATTTTTTCTGCAAAACTTCCTCAATCAGTACTAATAGTCGTGCCTTCAAGTATCGCTTGGGTTTCATGCTCCAAAACTGAGATATGGTACAACCTAAATCCATCAGCTGCCACTGGTCACCCTTAATTTTCATGAAGCGAACAAATTAAAATTCTTGGAATAAACACGCCCCAATAAAAAATCAAATAACTCGAGAAGGGCTCATTCTACATATCAACAAGAATACTTTTTTTGAGTCTATTAGACGAAAGAATATTTTCCTTGTAAATTTTCGTATTAAAAGTTGAAAATAAAAAAGTTAGGGGGAAAGGCGGGGCCATCCCACAAAAAAAAACGTTAAAAGGGGGAGACAATTCAGAAGGCACACCACAAAATGGGGTCTACTCTCATTTATTCGTGTCTAAAATTAGAATTTGGTATTTTAAACCGTTTAGAAGTATCCGCCAAAAAAGTGAGTTTCGTGAGCCTCCATCGGGTATCGCTCTTATTATGCGGTGTCGCACACTATTTAATAAACTTTAAACTTTACTTTTTATCTACTATCGGCCGCTTGAAGCATTGCCTCGTAATTACGAATCACCCTGTATAATGACAATCGAACCTGCACTGCTACGTATGATCAGCTAGATGTGCGATTAAGTTAATATGACTAAATATTATGTAAAAATACATGTATACAACTTCAAAAAACAATAAACAAGTTATCACATAAGTAGGTATGTTGTACTAACCTGAACCAGTACAACTGGGATCGACAATAATGTATTGAACTCCAGGAAAATTGTTTCCACCACAAGTCAGCACATCTTTGTTTACTGTTTTTACACAAGTAGCACCTGATGAATCAACTATTTTGTTTAAAGTTTCGAAACGCTTTGGATCTCTCTCTACAGCATAGATTGTACCCTCGTTGTTTATTACTGCTGCTACTTGGGTGGTCTTCATCCCGGGGGCTGCACACATATCCAAAACAATGCTACCGAGTTCGGGGCCCAAAATATGCACCGGAAGACAGCTTGCCTAAAATAGTTGATCGTTTTATTTATTTATTGATTTATTTCGTAGATTTCCATTAAGCAGACATCATAATTTAGACACAGTAAACAATAACCAGTAGCTTATTTCTCCTTGTTTCCAGGCCTCGCCGCCGGAGACCTTCAACGGCTGCTATTCTGAAACGCTACTCTGAAAAGCATCAGTGTAGTAGTGGCCGTCAGAGTGGAGTGAATGTTATAATGATATTTCGTGTATACAATAATGTGCCGCAATTTACTAATGGTATAAGTTGGAATAAATTTTCGGTCCCAACATTTATACATTCTATTTAAAAAGCTTTTTTACTAGTTTTTTTAATATTAACATTATACAAAGTATTTGGATGTAGTAGCTCTCATCTAACGGTAATACAATTCACTTACCTTGTCTTGTAGAACAAGAGAACCATTTTTATAAGCGGGATGATTATAAAATTCCGTTTTAGGTGGAAAAATCAGCAAATTGGGAATGTGAATATCTATCAAAAACTCATCTTCGGCCAAAGAAGTAATCTTGTTCAAAAATTCTTTATAGTTCGTTTTGTCCTGAGATTTACATAAATTCCAGCCTTCATCTCTAAAACCGTCGACAGCCTCGTTTAAACTTAAAGATAACGTGTTAACTCTTACGTAGCGGGGTTTAATTTCAGCTAAAAATTAACTAGTTTAAAATAACTGTAATAAAGAAATGAGTATATGCAAATTTCTTTTATTAAATCGAGGAAGTGATGTATTTAACAGCAATACCAAAAATCGCCTGCCAACCGTTGTTGCAATTAATTGCACGAATACTGTTCGTATGTTTGCATACCTATTAAAATTGATTTTTTCACTATTTACAACGACTAATTTAATATAAAGTTTTTATTATCATGACATTGTCCCTTACTTTCAATGTCGTATTTGATGTTCCAAAAGTCGCTTCTAATCATTATAAACGACAAACGGAAATAACGAAAAATAAAAGAAAAATTACTGCTAGATTCTTCAGTTGATAGGCAAATCTTTTAAATTATTATTAAAAATAAAACATGTTTAACCTTAAAGAAAGGCTTAATAAAGTTAATTATTTCTTTAAAAAAAATCTAGTATTTTATTACTGCAAATTCAAAATTCTAAGGGATTTAGATCAGGAAATCTTAGTGTTCATCGATCAGAACTTCAACATCTCGACTCATTCTTCCAGTTGTAATAATACTATTTTCTATAACACTGTAATTAACATCCCTTAAAAACAAGTCACCCCGAAAAAACACTTTAACTTTATTCTTGTTTAAATAATACTTGAATAACAAGTAGTAGTTCCTAGGATTCGACAAAGCTAAAAGTAGAACGCCTTGTATCTATATACATAAACTTTTTGTAACATTTGAATTTGAAGAACAGAATAAAAAACCGCTGCCAATTACTTGGAGATCAGAACTTCCTGTTTTAAAAAGTAAATTCATTTTTTTTTAGCTAATTTCAAAAAATTCATTAAAAATAGTAATTAACAAATTTTTACTAGTCTAGCGGGCGTAACATGTTTTTTACATGTTTTTCAACCATTTTCACCTTTTAAATTTGAGGTGTTCGATGGGGTATCTATTTAATTTTTTCTCCCAATAAACATTTCGAGTTTTAATTTGGCCACGCGACCAAATTACAACTCGAAATATTTATTGGGTATGCCAGAGCCGTGCGACTTTTATAGTTTGATAAATGAATACAACTGTCACTGAGATATAGTTTACCCCCTTGTTTTGTTTATTCTTTTTATTGTTATAGAGTGATAAACGAGTATAAATACAGAAAACGCTTATAATTAGAGTTGGCAAAAATGCGCCGCAGGACATAGGCGTGTGCATCATAATAATAGTAATAAAAGAAATTGTAGCCATTCACGATACGCCTCTGCTTACAGCTGATGTGCTACCTGTTAAGCAGAGTGCGCGTACCCCGTAGGGATGCCGATTTTTCATAAAAGTATCGATTTCATAAATCGATCTAGATCGATAATCAAAAAAATCGATTGTGAAAAAATCATCTCCCAAAAGATCGATTTTTTTAGAATCGATCTTAAAATCGGGATTCCGTTTGCGTATCATTAGGGAATTATCGTAAATAGAGGATTAATTTCGTTGAGCGTTATTTTTGACATCTAAGCGTAATTTCAAAAATAACGTTTAATGCTTTCGTTTCGATTTTTCGATAATTCCCTCTAATCTCAATACTTTAATAACCTTGACTCGAGCCGTATTTCTTTGACAGGGTATTTCAGATCAGATCAGTTGATTCTCGCTTCTGATTGGTTCTGTCAGTTTGCACCACTGTCTAAAACAATCAGAAATGAAGATACCTGAAATGATCCAAGATATTTGTCAAAAGAATACGGCTTTAATAACATGACAGAGGAAGAAAACAAAACAGGGTCGCGTTCTATTTCCTGTCGCATCCCCCGATCGTAGAGTAGTTTGACATTGAGTTTGACTTGTGTTACTATTGTTCTTTTCTCGGACTCTCGAATCAGATCTAGCTTTATTTTTTATAATCTATTATTTTAAATCGATTCTTAGAAATACTAGGTTTCAGGATCGATTCGGTAAAAATCGAAACTTTCGAGAATCGATTAAAAAAATCGATTCTTTTTTTAAAAAAGATCGATCTTCAACAAAATCGATTAAAAATCGGCATCCCTAGTACCCCGGCATCCAGCGATATGTGAGATACCGGGCAGTATGAGAATTCGTTAGTGGCACGTGTCCGCAGCTCAGACCCATTACAATTAGATGTATAATCCTTTTATATCTTAGTGCGTGTTAATTTCGTGTATTTTGCATTAAATACAGTTAAATTACAAGTAGGTTGTTTGAATAATCAAACCCTGACCGCCTACAAAATTAACTAGTAATAAAAGCAATAAACTGTTACAAATTATAACAATGTATGCACAACTTACCCTCTTAACTAGCTTGGTTCTCACAAATTGGACAAGATCTGTAAAAACTTTGCAGCATCATGTATGCTGTGAAATGCGCGAAGACGTTTAGGAGATTTAAGAAACACTTTTTTTGTACTTGCTATTAATGCATCTATTGTACACTTGATTTCAAAAAAACTGGTACAACTCTTGTAATCGAAAATCATAATAGTTTAGTTGTGTGCATATGTCTGTTAATAGGGCTGACCAGGCATGTCGAGAGGGGGGTGGAGATTAAGTGATTTACCCCGGACCTGGGTTTTTTGGAGGAGATCGGTTTTCTTTGTGTTCTTAAATTTATTAAACCTTTCTCTTTTATTTTATTCAAATGGAATTTTAAAAAATAATTACAAAATAACTTTTTCAAAACATTTTCAAGCCTGCCATATTATTGTTTAAAAAAATAATATTTGTTACGGAAAATTCTACTAATGGTTGTAATTAAAATACTAACTGAATAATGATAATTCCATTTTTAAAATAAGAACACAAAAATAGCACTTGAGATTAAAAAAAATGTAAACAATGCAAACTGAACATAAAAATACAATAAAAAAAAAATAAAATAAATGAACTTCAATTACGTAATACAGAATTAACTAATATTTTGTCATTGCTCCATTAGCGTCTAAAACTGCCTGAAGTCTTGCAGGCATGGACAAAATCAGATTTCTTGCAAGGTCAACTTCTTGCGACAAGTTCTCCCAAGTGTCTTCAATTATCCCTTCCAATTCTTGGGCATTATTTGGATGGTTATTTAATTTTCTTATATGTTTCACCATTAGTCCCCATACATTTTCAATTGGATTTAAATCCGGACTTTTAGATGGCCACGGTAACAACTCTATGTTTTTATTAAGAAACCATTGCCTGACACGATGGGCCGTATGTATAGAGCAGTTGTTTTGTTGGAAAATAAAATTATTTTCCGGAAACACCTCTATTACTGACGGCAACATAATATTGTCTAATATTTCAATATATTTAATGGAATTGAGATGATCACCACTGTTCCAACACACACCTAACCCATTTAGGCTCATCCAAGCTCAGACATTGACTGAAAACCTTCCTGATATTTGTGTATCGAAAGTATATTTTTCGTCGTATCTAGTGGAAGGAGGCCTATATACGCGAACATGTCCATCGTTACAGGATTTAAAAACCTTTTCGTCAGAAAAGACAACTTGTCCCCAGAAGTTTTCATCATTGATTATATGGTTGAGTGCAAAAATAATCCTACCCTGCTTCTTTTCTTCTGAAAGTTTGTATTTTTTAGCCGCTGAACAACTCTTCAAGTCGCTTTGTAGTTTTATTCTTCTGCAAGCAGTAGATACCGAAGCAGGGAAATTTGTCTCTGAAATTGCATTTACTGCAGTCTGAAAAGGGTTTTCTATTAGGTAATTTATAAGATTTTCATCTTCTTGATTATTGCTCTTTCTGGGCCTATCGGAACCAACTTTACGGGATACCGTTTGGTTGGTTTCCCATTGTTTTTTAACACTCATTATCGTGGTTTTACTCACATTGTATTCAGCAGCAAGTCTTCTTATGGACCAACCATCTTCAATTTTAGAAACAATTCGAAATTAGATGTCGAACCATTTTTAATAATGACGCCACTGATAAACGTCAAAGTGACATTTGTAAGATTATTAATATCAATCAAAGAACGAATGATTTACATAGCTAAAAGAAAGTGTACCAGTTTTTTTTTTAAATCAAGTGTACCTCTGGAAAACGTTGTCGAATAGTTTCTGCCACAAGGTGTAAAGCATGCACTATACACGTAATATGTACCAACCTACAGTGTCAACCAGCTAGCTGTCAGGAAGTTTGCCAGGAATGAAAAGACTAATTATTTTTCTCTAGTTTATAAGATAATTTTTTTATAGGTTCTGTAATTATGTAAATTTACAAATAATTCTGTTATTTCACCCATAAATCTACATTCGATTTTACATAGTTTGAGCATTAAGTTCTTTATCGAACTTTTGACAAAAAGTAACGCTTTATTCTCGCCTACTAGACCAATTCGATAAGAAATTTATTAAATAGACCATTTAAGCTTCAACAGTAAAATGGGAGGAGATATTAAAAGAAATTGGTGTGAAAATTCTTTAGATGAAGAATTTAATAATCATTAGAACACATAAAATTTTATCTAGGTTCATTATAGGTAATATATCAGAATTATTTGTTATTTTATATGATAGAACTCATAAAAATGACCTAAAAATGATGAAGATAATTACTTTATTTATACCAAAGATTATAAACACTCTTTGTTTATTCTCATTATTTCTCTATATAATACAGCAAAACAGTCAATGTCAATAAAGAAACAATTTGTGAAAATCAAGCAAACGGAAAATTCAGGAATTTACTTTGAATACCAACAAATTCGTATGCAGCGAATATAGCGAAAACCTCCATTGGTCAATGACACTTGCACCTATTATATTTATTTGTCATCATCAGTCATCCACTTTCACATACGTGAATTTTGGAGCTTCCCCGAGTTATTTGTTTGTTTGATTTTGTGAATAGAAACTCATTTGAAATAAATATAAATTGTTACAAGGCTACTGCAGTTTATGTATTTAACAATAAGTCGTTATTAATAAAGAAAAACAAAAAAAATTCCCAATGTCATGCCCTCAGAATATATCCCCGAATAATGTGATATTCAAAACTCCAAACATAGGTATATCACGATTACAACTTAAAAGTTAAAAGGTGAAATGGCGAATACATAGTTTTTAGCCATGTGTCTCAAAAAACGCATGAGTCTTCCCTCATTTTTATTTCATAAAAATGATTTCCGGGGGTTTAATTGAGGTCTACTTTTGCCAAGATTTATAAATCTTGTACTTTTGCATCATCTTGCACAAAAGTGAACTTTCGTATTTTAAATGGAATAACCTGTATATTTTTGGATATTAGGAGACTGTTAAATTACAAATACAAATGATTTCTTTTAATTCTGCAATACTGAATTTGAAAATTAGTAAGTACATCCGACCTAAGAATCGCAAAAGCTTCAAGGTGGCTATATGTTTTCTTAACCCCTATCAAGTCACCGACACCGAAGTAACTGCCAGAAAATCCTAGGATTTTGTAATGAGTAAAGAACAGTTTATTGTGGAGTCCCTGTCCCAACCACATGTAACATATCGACAGTTCCTTCACTCATCTTAGTTTGAAATAAGGCTGGGAATCGAATACGAATAATTCGAGTATTCGGTTACGAATTATTCTAATGGGAAATTATTCGATTATTCGAATATTCGAATACTTGAATATATTCGAATATTCGAATACTCGAATATATTCGAATACTCGATTATTCGAATACTCGAATATATTCGAGTATTCGAATATTCGATTCTATTTGAGTAAATTTGAATATTAAAATATATTATTAAATTATGTACGAATAGGTATGCAGTATGTATCCAACCAAAGTAGGTAGATAGTAGGTATAGGTAGGTACCTATTCTAAAATCTAAATATATAAATAGACCACATTAGTGGCACGTTTTACTCCCAGTCAAACTATTCCATCTCTTTCTCGCCTTGACCTTATTCTTACTGTACTAAGGCAGGGGTTAAAATTAAATTTTAAATTTTAGAAAACCTGTAAATATTTAACTATTGACTTTTCATGTATTTGTTTTACCTTCACAATTTGTGTTTTTTGAAAAACATTCTAATTTTAGAGCACTTTTATTTTTTTTCGAAAAGGAAAAATAGTTATGACACAGAAGTATAATAAACTAGCTCTGTTTTCGTTTTATTTAAGCTTCAATAGTTAAATGTGAACAATAGCGACTCAATCCTAAAATAAAATACTAACTAAATAATTCTGACCCTTAAAGCACATGTACAGGAGACATACCCTATTGTGGGTATGGAAAGCAAATCAAATCGCCTGCTTAGTGGATTACGTCACGACTATTATTGTGGTCTATCCAACCAAACACTCAAATTGAGTATTCACTATTCACTAGTATTCAGTGCTATACCTATTAATAATGAATATTCGAGGATCCGGATTATTCGGATACCTATTAGAATAATTCGGATTAATCGAGTATTCGAATAGGTATTCGAATAATTCGAATATTCGAATACACGAATAATTCGAATAATCCGAATATTCGAATATCCGAATAGTTCGAATATTCGAATATTTTGTCGAACGAATAATCGAATACTAAAATCTGGAAAATTCCCAGCCTTAGTTTGAAACAAATTACAAATAAAATTTCTAACTTGCTCCGGGATGGATTCGAACTATCGATATTCGATACCGAATAAACAGCTACAAGCACTTTACACACTCGGCTACCATGCCTATTAACTGTCGCAATTATTACAAAGACACTGGCAGAAGTAAATAACTGCTGCCAGTTTGACCACCAAATTTATAATTTCAAAAATTATAATTATAAAACAAAAATTAAAAGATATAGATAGGTTATCGAGTTCTTTTTTTTGAAACACACGGTATATCAAATATTGAATGTTGTTATGTTTTGACTATGTAGGTTTCGTATAATTTCCAAGTTAAAATATAAACAAAAAAGTAAGAATGAACCATACTCAGTACAGCAAAATTTTAATACAATATACCGATATTGCCACATATTTTTTTAAAAAAATTCAACCATGTGATTTTAAAACAAAAAAAAAAATGGGTTTATTGTTAAAGGAATATGTGTATCACGGGATTTTCCTAGAGGAAGCAGCCTGATAATAGAGTTATCTCGTAATTCTGTTATCACATTTAAGAAAGAAGTAACCAGTGCCAGTAACATACTTTTTATTTTTGTTTGGTATTTTTATAACACAAATCAAGTAGGTACTTACTCTGAATAAAAAATAAAATAATAGTTCTAGGTCCTAAAAATCAAGTGTACCATTTGTTACTTGTAGTGTTATTCATGTAGGTTCTAACTTCCGTTAGTAATTAAAAATTGATTTTCCTTGAAACTAAAAAAGATGCCCCAGGTGGGAGGTAAGTAAACTTTAACTATATATAGGGCGTTGAATATTACCCGTCTAATGTCTAATATCGTCTGCCATTTTGGGTCCAGTTGGTTCGAAGTAAACAACGCTGTGTATGTGTATGTAAATACAGACATTCGTATCCGAAATATTGTTTTGAACAAGTTTTAAGATATTTTATTGAAAATTATGAAAAATTGATTGAATTCCGTGTTTACCATAGAAAAATATAATATTTTATCTATGGTATTTACATTGAAAACTGAGGTTATGCTTTTAAATGTTAATTTTGGTTTGTACACTAACTACTAATGATAAAAAAGAAATAGTCAGGCATAGATAAAATGAAATATCTTAAAACTTGCTCAAAACTGAATATTTCGGACACGAATGCCTGTATTTACATATACACCGCATTGTTTACTTGAACCAACTGGACACAAAATGGCGGACGATATTACCCGTCTAATACAGCGCCCTGCGGAAATGAGTAAAACTGTTTTAATCATCTCCAGATGATGCCAACTTGGTTGGCGAAACGCACGCCGAGTGCAGTATATAGTGTTTAGTGGAAAACTATGTCAGTGTTAGTTCAAGTTATATACATATTTTTCAGATAATTACCTTTTAAGTCACATAACGCAATAGTTGAAAAAAAAGTAAGGTGACAGTGATTAAAATAAATGAAAATCATATTCAGCATTCTCAGAGTTAGTTGTTTAGTCATCAGAAAATATTTATTTTGTTTTATACCTAACAAAATAATAATTTAAATGTTTTTTTTTAGTCACAATAAAAATACATTTTTTTCTGCGACTTACACAAAATATTTTTTCTCAGAAAAAAAAATGTTGAAAATAAAATGCAGGGAGTATAAAAATGAAAACAAAGTACAACTAAAGTATTTATTACAATAATATAGGTATTTTACATATTTTTTTTTACAAATATAAATATTTTTACAATAACCTGTATAAACCTAACCTACATTTTATTTACAACAAATTAAACATATAACAAAGAGGAATAATAAAGCAAAATCCAAAATCAACAAAATTGTTTTGTGCGAGTACTTTTAAAAAGTACATATGAATCGGTTATTTCTTAAACACCCCGAGTAATTTTTAGGTCAAAATGAGTTAAACGCAGGAATTTGTCAATTCCAATACCATGTCAGCATATTCCATAAAATTGACTCGATGTCTCTCAGTCACTGGCTATAGGAAGTTGTTTTGTTTTCCAAAAAATTGCCTAAGCTGACTTAGGGTGTTTAAGAAATAAATGATTCATATATTTTTTTAATTTTAACTATCTATAAAATATAGGGCATATCATCTGTTAAATTTATTTCATAAGGCTTAACCATAAACTAATCATAGATAACACAAAACCATGTTTGATATTTCAAAATATACTGAGTGCAAAAAAGTTATTATATCACTTTCAAAACTTAATACTTATATGACATATGAATTTCACTTATTTTCTAAAATTTTTATGTTTATGAAAATATGGATCATTTTATTAAATAATACTGATTAGTCTTGCTTTAAGTTTAAATCGGACTTTTTAGACTGTTCTATCAAATTCCCATCATCGTCATATTCAGGATCATGGTAAGCAATATATGCATATCCAAAAATAACCAAATTTACAGTCAATACAGCTGCGAAAACTGACCAAACTGTATTTGCGTAACCGTCAATATCAAAGTAGTCTCTGAGCAAATATTTGACTGCAAAAAATGCTCCAAATGGTAGTGAAAACATTAAAAAACTAAAAAACAAAAGCAATGACATTGCTTTGGCTGCCTGTTTAGTATGGGGTGGTAGCAAAGGCGCATTTTCTGTCAAAACATCACTTTCCTCGACCATAATAAACTCTGTAAATAAACAAAATTACCTTTACTATTATTTGTTTTTGCAGCTAACGAGACATCGTTTACATGGGCCTTAAAAATCTGTTCATAAGCTAGAACAGTCTTTTCTGGCGTGCTCTGACCAGGTAGACGCTTACTACCCCACAATAATTCTACTATTAAAACCTTAATTAGCCATGGATTTGATCGTGGCTCTTTTATTAAAAATTGAGACCTTTTTAATAAACTTTCAATTTCATCGCTTTTTTGAAAAAGCGTTGCTACCAGGGCATAAAGTGCTTTAATTCGCTATAAAACAAAATTTGTAAATGGAAATGCATGAACAATCTAACCTTCAAAATACTCACAGGATGTTTCTTCTTATTTTCATACACCAATTGTTTTACACTACCAACACCTTCTTTTACATCTTTTGCTATATTAGCAGCTACTTTATATAATCTTGGAACTCTAACAGAGTGGTGAAACATATTACCTTATTTTTTTTCCTGAAGAGAAATTGCTTTTCTTAGAACTACACCCCACGTCACGTTTTTATCTAATGCCAACGCCCAAACAAAATCCCCAACGAAATAAGCGTAGGACTATTGGCTTTTTTAGTAACTTTATATTCCTTTATGTTTTGACACTGTTGTTTTTATGGGTGTTGAGAAAACGCTCAGCGATAGAAGTGATTTACAAACTATTATTTTGCTTTAGGCAATAATAAAATATTTGGTTTTCGTTTATTATTAATTGAAACGGTTTTTTGATATCAAATTGTTTCAGTGCATGTTTGTGGTTAATAGGAAAATATATATTGTAAAATGATTTCTAAAGGATGAATCAACAAGAATCCCCAGAGAAATAGTGTTGTTTGTTGTTTGTGACAAACAATAATCACAGAGATAACAGTATTTTCAATCATGGCACAATAAAGTTGAATAATACACACAACAAAATGGTTCCTATCCCTGCAGAATATTTACCTGATTTTTGGAATCAAGTTTCCACGGATTGTTCTATCGAACTGACCTGCCTTTTACCAAATGGAATAATAATTTTACTGAGTGTTAACCACAATGCCACACTTGCAGAAATTAAGGAGGTTGGATTCTACGTTAAATTTAAATATAATCTTAGTGAAAATTTTAAATCATTTTAGGATTTATGGGAGGAGGCTTCCAAATTTCCTCTTTATGGAAAGTTACACGATATGTCGGTGTACATTTTTACTTATATCAATTCTATGGCTGAAAAAGAAAAACTTAATGATGAGTCTAGAAGAATATGTGATATTCGACCAACAGGGGCAGTCCTAATGATTACAGAATGTATCGGAGAAAAGGCTGATGATTCAACTAATATTTCTATAGGCCACTTAATTGGCAAACGTAAGTTAAATGTACTTTTAACTGACTTAAGTAACGGAATTGAACTAATTCAATTAATTTTTGCCAAACAAAACACATATTTTTTAACATTGTACAACACTTACATTATTTTGATAACAAATGTGTCAATTAATGGACTGGAAGAGTCATGACATCACACGTTGAAAAGTTTACAAACAAAAACCGTACGGCTTACTGACAGTGACATATAAAATTAACAAGAAGTTGTCTGTGTATAAAATAGTTTCCTTAAAGTGAACAGAAACAGATAAGAAACACGTTAACTATTAACGATAATTAATATAATCTATTTACAATTTTTCTAAGATATTGACCCACCCACACAACAAAGAAACAGGAAAACTTAGTCAACCATTTGGGAAACTTTTCAGTGTTACCAACAGAGAATTGACTTAATTTATAATGTTTTGCAGAAAAACATGTTTTATGTCACATTTTATCAAATTTTTTAACACTCAACAATACAAGCTGTCCAATTGTCACTTCACTTCTTTGTTTGGAAACTTTTTAAAGTTGCCAGCTGTAATTTTGATGCGAATTATGTCACATTTTTCTGATCCATTTATTTCAAATTTAATAAAAACAATACGATATTTTTATTATACATTATACCTACCTATTAAATTTTAAATACATATATACAATGTATTACATAACAAGGAACTTTGACCTAAATTATTTTTATTAGACCTGAAAAGTGTGATTTTGAAAGTTAATAATAATAATAATAATAATCTTTATTCATCCAGTAGATCATTTTTTTATATGATATAGGATAAGTCCAATATACATAGGTAAAAGACCGATATATAAATATAAAAACAAATATAAAACAAATATAAAACAAAACAGTAATACTTAACCTAATAAGGTACATGTAATTACATTGATTAAAATTTTGCATTAAAATTCGTCATCAAAATATTCAGATAAAGAATAATAACATTTATTCCTTAAATGGGATTTAATTTGATTTTTAAATTCCTTGTCACCTAGAGTTTTATAAGAGTTTGGTAATTTATTAAAAACTTTTATGCCCAAATACTTGGGACTTTTCTCATACAAAGATAGTCGGTGTTTTGGGATTTCTAAAGTAGAGGAACTTCTTGTACTATAATTATGATTGAAGTTAAGCGTGTTCAAGTTATGTAATTCAGATTTCGCATAGAGAAGTAAACTTAGTAGATACAGGCAAGGAAGAGTTAAAATTCCCAATTGTTTAAAAATGTTCCTACAACTGATTCTCCTGCTCGCTCCCACAATAAAGCGCACAGCTCTCTTCTGTAACCTGAATACCCGTATTGCCTCTGGTGATGAACCCCAAGCAATAATTCCATAATTGACAATGGAGTTAAGTGTGCATAATAGAATGATATCAACACTGGTTCATTAATAATGTTTCTTAACTGATTTATACAGTAGCATGTTGGAGCCACTTTTTTTGCAAGTTTCATTAATATGAGCAGTCCACGAGAAGTTTTCAGTGAGATGCAAACCTAAAAATTTTGTTGACTTTACTTGTATAATTGTACTTGTATTGGATTTAATTAGTAAACTGTGGTCATAGTACATATTACTATTATTGAAGCGCATGAAAATGGATTTGTTACTATTTAAGACCAATCCATTTTTGGTGAACCATGTATGTGCTTTGCATAGTTGGTGATTAGCCATGATTACCAAGTCGTTAGTATTAGTTGCATTGACAAGAATAGATGTGTCATCTGCGAATAATACTGCATTATTACTTTCAAAGTTGTTTACGTAAATAATATACAGTAAGGGTCCCAAGACAGATCCTTGTGGAACTCCCACTGATACGTCTAGTAAGTTTGATTTGTAGTTTTCGATTTCAGTGTAATGCTTTCTACCACTCAGATAGCTCCTAAACCAGTTCAGCGTCCGACCACGTATGCCATACCTCTCCAACTTGTCTATTAGAGATGCATGACAAACTAGATCGAACGCTTTACTTAAATCCAGGAAGATACCTATACATTTGTATTTAAAATTCATGTTGTCATACAAGCTGGTTAAGAATTTAGTAATTGCAGAAATTGTAGAGCGTCCTTTCCTGAAACCAAATTGGTTTTCGTTAAATAATTTGTATTTGTCAAAGAACTGAATTATTCTGGTCGCTATGCATTTTTCAAGAATTTTGGAAAATGAACTTAAAATAGAAATAGAACGATAATTTTCAATTTCCGTCTTGCTGTTCGATTTAAAAATAGGTATTATTTTAGCAGTTTTAAGTCTATCAGGAAAAATACCTTCCGCCAATGATAGATTAAATATTGTCATTAGGGGTTTACTTATAATTTTAGCGCATCTTTTAAGTAAATATACACTTACGTTATCATCTCCTGCAGAATTAGAATTTTTTTAAACTCATTATTATGTTAACTATCTCTAATTCATTCACAGGGTGAAAGAAGAAGGAGGAAGCATTATTTTCAATTTTTATTATACTATTGTTTTGTTGTTGATTATTATTAATTAATGTTTTCGGAATATTATTAAAATAATTATTAAAACTATTACTTATTATTTCAGGGGAAGTGATTAATTCATTATCTATTTTCAGTGTAGGAGGGTCTCTAGCAATATTTTTGTTAGGTTTAATGATATTCCAAGCTGCTTTTGATTTATTCTCTGCTGTTAATATAATATTATTGTTATACATTTTTTTGGCTCTTTTTAGTAATTGTCTGTATATGGACTTATACTTATTATAGTATATTTTTGTATCTACATCACCAAGCAATAATGTCAACCGATAGAGGTCTTTTAACCTTTGAGACGAAATTTTAAGTCCATTTGTCATTCACTACTGGTAACAATGAAAATTTTCAAAGAAACAATTGACACGTGCCTATTTGTTTGTTTGTGTAATTATCTTAGGAAAATTTTAAATAAATTAATATATTAACTGGAAATGTCAAACCGACCCTGCTACTAAAACTAAAAATAAAAATGTACATAATAAAAAAATAGGTGTATTTATAACTCGAGTAATTTATTAATAAACGTGTACTAATTAATTAGCTTCCTTATATCCTCCACAAGGGTCATGTCTGGATACGTCACAGACTTCACCAAGTTTCTACATGACTTCTTGCGTTAATGATGTCCCATTTGGGTGAAATTCCATGTCTCCGTTGTTGTAAAAGATACTGAGGAGTTTTTGTGAATTTTTTTATAATCTCGATAATTTAGTAACTTTTTTTTGAAGTACCTAGGGTTTAATAGGCATAATTTGCAATATGTTTTAAATATAAAATGATAGTGATGTTAATTTAGAAGTCCTTATCTATCTGCAAAAACATAATTGTGTGTCATATTCCTTCAAAAAAATTACTCTTTTATAACAACTATGATATCAATTGCCTGAATTGTAAATTTTCACTGCATGTGACCTCAATATTTCACATATTTTTTTTTTAGCCTGCCTATTTTGGTTTTGATGAAATTTTCTGTTTACTGTCTTTAATTTTTTTTTTTTGTTTTTAATGACAAATACAGGCGATTGTACTGGATGTTTCAAGTTTTAATAAGACAAAGAAAAAGTAATTTTAAACCGTACATGTATTAAATTAGTATTAAACTTATCCTCAAACACTTCCTAAAGAAGCTACAGGCTTTGAAAGGGGTCAAAAAGAAACAAATTTTTAGAAATGGCTGAAGAACTGATCCAGATAATTTCCTAATATTTTGTATATTTACCACATTATTTAAGGTATTTTATTTCATCATAGATTTATTGGGAAAATACTCTTAGCGTCTTGTTTAAGGGGGTAATTTTGATTTATTATGTATAACTTTTTTACTTCTGGTAATTTTAGAAAAGTGCATAATTTTTTTTTTTGTTTTTTTTTAATTTTGCACCCTCTTTCAAGGTACAGGGTGATTATTTTGTACACCTCACTCGATTTCATGCTTGATTTTTCAACTTGAAAAAAATCCATTTTTTTTTGTGAGAAATACGAATTCAAAAAGAAAAAACAATTGAACTGAAAATTAAAAAGTTATAGCTGAAAATTTGTACAATACAAAAATTAACACACTATATATTAATGCGCAATGTGACATTTCACTGATTATAAATGGGTATCACATACACATACTTTTCAGTTCTGGTTTAACCGGAAATTACTTCAACTTTTTTAATTTAACTGATACTTATTTAGCTCAATTTAAAGAAAATGTCTGAATTCAGTGAAATAAGGTATCAATTAAGTACGAGGACAAACTTTAAGTGCTAATTCCTTGTGATTTTAAGAAAATAAGTTCATATAAACATATGTTCTAAACGTCTAAGTTTTCGAGATACAGGGTGATATATTACTTCCTCACCCCACAAAGTGAGGAAGTTGTGTATTCGTGAAAAAAAATTTGAAAATTTTTATTGCATTTCTGGACGAATCTCGACAAATTATGACGATACACAAAATTTCACACAAAAAAATGTTCTGTCTGTGTGTCTGTGTTCGCGATAACAGCTACAGTTTTTGATATAAAGCTTTCAAATTTGGTACACACATTCTAGAGGTCAAGAAAGAGATTGAGTTCGTTGATGGGCAAAATCGGTCTAAAAGAAATATTAGTGACATTCCACCAATGTGATTTTTTGAAACGTCAAAAATTACTTTTATTCACCACATGTCGAGTTTTACTACAGTGAGGAAGTTCTGATCCCCAAGTAATATGAACTGGAACAAAAATAATCATACGGGGTGATCAAAAAATATCACTTAACTTTTATTTCAATAATATGTCAAAACTCATTGTTTTCAAATGGCAATCTCCAAATTTTGTCCCGGTGTCCCGGTATTCTTGAACCACCACAGCCGATTCTTACAGGTTGGGGAACATGGTTGCAGGCAGCTTTTTATTTTGCTGAATATTTCCCACAAATAAAAGCTGTGATACTGCAATTCAATCCAGATCAGACTGCAGCTATTAAGAAAAGCCACACAAGATTCGAGGATATTTACATTGAAACAGCTTTAAAAAATATTGCGAAGAACTATAAACCATTACATGAAAGCATAAAAAAATTAGAAAACAGTGCGTTGTCGTTAGCGGAATCACTGCAAATAATGGACGAAGTAAATCTACTGCTACACGCTATAGGTGACGCAACAAATGAGCGCGTTAAAGAAAAGTTCGCAAGTGTGTTAAATAAAGACACCGGTTTTACCAAATTAAGACAAATATGTGATGATGCAGCCCCAGATCCGTTAAGTGTGTTCAAAGACTATTTTACGTATGCGTGTATTACATCAGTAGATGTCAAACGGTCATTTTCAAAATATAAGAATACATTTTCACCAAAACGAACATCACTCATGGAGACAACCATAGAAATATACCTGATGCTGCAAAATGGCTACACATCTTCTCCAGTTTGTAATAAGCAAGCTAGTTCATTAAGCTAGTTAAAAGGGTAAGTTTTACATACATTGTTATAAATTGTAACAGTATTGTTTCTCGTATTAGTTAATTTCGCGTACGCCACTGTCTCACGGAACATTTTTGACAGCCTTATTAATTACGTTTCATGGGTGCTGTTAAAAATATTATACTTACTGAATTTGAATTAATTATCCTTAAAACTATGTAAGACAAATTTAAAAAAACAAAAAACCTGTATCTTGAAAAGTCACCACACTTCTTGATTTGTGAAATTTGTATCATAAAAAGAGAAATGATTTAAGCTTTTAATTGTAATTTGGAAGTGGTTAAGGGTATGGGTTTATAAGAAATTTCAGTTTAATATTACTTTTTCCGTGCTCCGTTAAAGTATTAACACTTGAAATACCTATTCTGAAATCGACTAAAAAAATTATATTCAAATTCTTCAGATATTCATGCAAAAATGCAAATAAGTAGATGTTCCTTTGTGTATATGCAATGAGCTGCGACCTACAATATTTTTCTTGTTTAAGTAACTATTATAGTAGAATAGGAACACTAATCTAGAACATGAGACATTTACTAGTGATGGGACTCGAGTGATTTTTTTTTCACTCGAATAACTCGGTGGGTTCCGAATTTACTCGAGTCGAAACTCGAGTCGAGTTGAAACTCGGTTTCATTGTTATAAAACCCGAGTCAAAAGTTAGGTCGAGTAAAACTCAAAAAATCGACTCGACTTTTGACTCGAGTCGCTTTTTGACTCGAGTAGATTTTTGATCCGAGTCGATTTTTGACTCGAGTCGCTTTTTGACTCGAGTCGCTTTTTGACTCGAGTCAAGTTTCTTTAATTTAATTGTTTATGGTTTTATTAATATTTTTAAATAGTCTTTAGTGCTAGTGTGATTTGTTTATATAATATAAATATGAAAGATTATTTACATGAAGGCACTGAAGGCACTAATCTTGTACAAGTAATAAAGATGAAAACATGTAACCATGAATGAAATCACTAATCAATTACTATATCATCGGGTCATCGGGATCGGGAATTCCCCTCCAGATTTGTTGTTTCATGTTTGTAGGTCAGATTGTATAATTATTAATTAAAAGGTTTGTTCGTAGAGCAGTTTCCAACCGTTTGAAACTATCAGAAGCATATGCACATTGTTGTAGAGATGCGCTTGTTCAATCAGAACGTTTGTTATTGCAGAGCTCTCGTAATACTCGCATCTCTATAGAAAACTATCACAAATCGCCTACGTACAAACCTATAATTGTTACATACGACGTTATTACGACGTATTAGAAAATTAGAAATTAGAACTTATAATTCTTTAAAATCAAGACTCACACGACTGCAGCAATTAAACTGGCACATTCATGTTCATAAAGATTTGTTTTTCGATTCAATTAGTTCGAAATAAATAAAAAACCGTAATCGGTGTGTATTAAATATTAAATACTATATTTATTTAATATTTTGTGCTAAACAAGAGTTTAATTTAATGTTAATTTAATATAAAAAAAATTATCTTGGTTTTCTTTAAATGTCATTTTATATACAATGTTAATTAAATATTTAATTTTGTATTTGAAATGTGTTGATGTGCCGGAAAAATAATATTTGACCTGGGTTCATTTATTATTTTGTATTTCAATTATTATGATTTATGTTTATCCTTTCGATTTTTCAAACTTATGTTGGAATTAGATGGTAGTGTTTTAAATGCTGAAAGATTACCAAAAGAAAAAACCTAAATACACTTTAAAAACTTACCGTTTAGCAAACCACTGAATCATCTCCAACTACTTACTCTATAGTTCGCCTCGAGTTTGATTTCGACTCTGCCCTGACTCTAGACTCTAGTCAAACTCAACTCGATTTAAAACTCATATTAACTCACTGATTCGAGTAGCAATAACTCGACTCGACTAACAACTTTACTCGAATTGCAACTCGACTCAATTTAAAACTTGAATCATAGTAACTCACTGATTCGAATATCAATAAATCGACTCGAGTAACAACTTTACTCAATTGCAACTCGACTTCGAGTTAAAATTTGATTCGAGTAGCAATAACCTGAGTCGAGTAACAACTTGACTCGAGTAACAACTTTATTCGAATTGAATAGCCATATGACTCGAGTCACTCGAATCGGATTTTGACTCGAGTCACTCGAGTATTTTCACACTCGAGTCCCATCACTAACATTTACTATTTTTTCGTAAATTTATAGGTTTGCAAGAGTTCGATGCCTTAAATAGCTCAGAAATAAATGACTTCCGTTTTAAAATGAGGAAGATGGGTGATGATATAGCACAAGTAAGATCAAAACAAACTTGGCAGGAAAAATTGAATTACCAGTTTCCACCGAGGATTTCGACAAATAGCTACATTTTAACTGAAACCATGAACGAAAACAAATTCATAAAAATAGCATCTAAATTTGACCATGAATATGATTACTGCGAGTCTGAAAACAGATCCAACGAAAAGGAAGTTATGCAGAGCTCGTTCACTTTTAATGTACCGCCTAGCATAAGACCTAAGAAATTACTTGAAATGATATTATCGAAAAGGGCCACAATTTTAAACAGAAGAAATGAGCGAGCTACCGAATATATTCTAAAAGTGTGTGGTCAAGACGAATTTTTATTTGGCGAATATGAAATCATCCAATTCCAATATATCCAGGACTGCATTTCAAAAGATCTCACTCCAACATTGGTCACTGTTCACGTTGATCGGGTACCAGGTAAATATCTGATTGAAAAGGGTAATCTTACATACTCAATCCTGTTTTAGTGTTTCAGTCAAATGATTACGAATCTTTAGACATTTTTGATAATAAGAGAAGTAAATCATTGCCGTATAACTCATCCAATACGCTGCGTAAGAAGAAAAATATTATATCTTCGTGGACTATTTTAGAAAACTACGTTGTTACAGTGTGTACAGTTAGTAAATTAAATTGCGATACACGGAAGGCCTCAGAGGTAATCAAAGTCTTATATACAATATAATTTTGTCACAGGTCTTAGTATTCGTCATTCTAACGAGTGCCCTTGCTTTTTTTTGAGGAAATTAAGACGTTAAGTATCAAATATTACACTTGATAGCCATATTTAAACAGACATGCCAATGATGAAAATAGTATTGTGCTGTATATCAAGGGTGTTCAGCTTTTACCTGGAGGGCCAAGATATAAAAAATTTAAGTTTGTCGCAATCCCCGCAAAAATTATTTTCATTAGTGTCAAAAGAATAGTATGTTCTTATTATTAGAAACAAAAATAACGGTTTAAAAATTATATTTTCACTCTACACGTGTTTCGGCTTTTTTAGGCCCTTTTCGAGAGCACAGATGAGAGGTACTAAATTATAATTTGTGTTCCTTGCTTATTATTGAATGTTACATCTGGCAATAAAAATGGTTTGAAAGATTTGGAATTTTTTAGAAAAGTTAAATTACTTTATCTAAAATGTGGTGACCTGCGAATATTTGTTGTTCATTTGTAACCGTTCTTTTATTTTTTGGAAGCTTTCTTAATTTCTAATATTTCTAGTTAGTCTAATTTTTTGCTTTTCTACTTTTCAACTAATAAATATCAAGCCGACATCATAAAAACTTTAAAGCAGTGTACATCAGTCATACCACCAGAACAAACATATAAATTTAAAATAATGACCCCCTCACCTCCATTGTTCTACGGACTACCCAAAATCCATAAAGAAGACAATCCTCTTAGACCAGTTGTATCCTACATAAATGCCCCATCCTATAAACTTTGCAAGGAATTAAATAATTTACTACCTGCTCTCATAAATTTTGAATGGAGATATTCAATCAAAAATTCCTTTCAGTTCCTAGAAAAAGTTACAAACCTAAGAGTTCCTAGAAATGCGAAATTAGTATCTTTTATTGTGAAAAGTGTTTTTACTTCAATTCCACTACAAACTTTATTTAAAATAATAGACCAACTTATAAATAATTCAGATATAAGCGCAGAAAAAAAAAAGAGTTAAATATCATTATTAAAAATTGCACTAACCAAAATTATTTTAAACTCAACGGAGAAATTTATAAGTTGTTAGACGGATTACCAATGGGTTCACCAATCTCTCCTTTATTAGCCGAAATTTTCATGTCAGATTTTGAAAATAAATTATTTAACACCAAAAACATTTTAATAGAAAATGTGTTCTTTTGGGTACGCTATGTAGATGATGTATTTTGCATTTGGAAAGGTACGGAAGGACAGTTAAAACAATTTCTAAATTTACTTAACTGAAAAGTTCAGTTCACGTTAGAAAAAGAAAATGAAAACGGTTTAAACTTTTTAGACGTCAACATAAAAAATCATAATTGTTGTTTAGAATTCAATATCTACCGTAAACCTACCTGTACAGATACAGTAATACACAATAGTTCTAACCAGTCCTTCCAAATAAAAATGTCATCGTTTCATAGTTTTGTTCACCGTCTGCTAACCTTTCCTTTAAGTCCAAACAATTTTGAAAAGAAGTCAACACAATAAAACAAATAGCAAGGAATAATGGATACAAAGAAAGTATCATAGATAATCTAATAAAAACAAAACAAAAGAAAAATATGTATAAGGAGTTTTATGCTGGTTCTGTACAAGACGCCAATATCATCCATAAATGTATTAATTATAGACCTGGAATTAGTGATAAAGTCAGCAATAAATTAAGAAAATTAGGTTGCAAAACAATATCTGTAAATAAAAATAACCTAGGGAAAATGTTAATAACAATAAGGATAAAAGAGAAAAACTACAAAAGACAGGAGTGTATGAACTAAAATGTAGTGACTGCGACGCTATATACATTGGCCAGACTGGACGTAACATAAAAAAGCGACTTGAAGAGCATAAAAAGTCTATTGTAAACAACGTATATAGCACCGGCATATCAACACACTGTATAGAAAACAATCACTTTATAAATATGGATAATGTAGAATTACTTCATTCCGAAAAGAAAAGCAAAAAATTAGACTTACTAGAAATATTAGAAATTAAGAAAGCTTCCGAAAATAAAAAAACGGTTACAAATGAACAACAAATATTTGCAGGTTACCACATTTTAGATAAAGTAATTTAACTTTTCTAAAAATTCCAAATATTCCAAACCATTTTTATCAGTATAAGTTGCCAGATGTAACATTCAATATATAAGCAAGGAACACAAATTATAATTTAGTACCTCTCATCTGTACTCTTGAAAAGGGCCTAAAAAGCCGAAACACGTGTAGAATGAAAATATAATTTTGAAACATTAAAAAGCAAATTTCTTTCATATATTTAAAATATTTAATAATGTTTCACAAGGAGCCAACCGCAGAATCAGTACAATGTATAAAAATAACGGTATTAATTAACAACTCTTGGTTTTAATACATCTCCAGATAATACAAACTTGAGCATAGTGCCCAGTATTTTATGGTTGTAAAAAGTGTTTGTATATTTGCTTGTAAAAAAAGTGTACCTCAAAGGATCAGTCCAGTTATTATACTAAATATCAGCAATTTTAACAATTTTAAACAGAAAAGTGTTTCATTACCATAACTCAACATTGTATTAACTTTTTTTTAGATTGGAATTCAAGCAGGTCTTTTCCACGGCGGAAAATCTCTGTGCGAGCCTCAGAAGACTTTTGACAAAACATTTGATGATAAGTGTGAGTGCAATTTAGGTGTTAAGTTGAATTTTAATATTGCAGTGTGCAATATACCTAGAAATGCAAAGTTATGCTTTGTCGTTTATGAAATTAATAGATATGCAAAAGGAACTAAATCTAAAAAACTTAAAGAATCTTCCAAGGTAAGTACTGCAATTTCCCTAAAAATAAATGCTGGTTACTTATAACTAAACATCGGACAATGTGTATTTTTAACCTTTGACATTAAAACGGATCTGTCAAAGCCTGTATAGAGTTGTGCACGTAATAAACAAATACAAATGTATAAACTATGTTATATATAATTGTTATGTATGTCATATGTATTTCATTAATCTCATTTCGCCTTCTGGTGCGCATATATAATCACGCAAGATCTTACAAATGTCAAAAAAATGTTTTAAAATACATCAATTTAATACCAACAAAATGCGGCACGCACTCATCTCTCGTCGTTGTAAACATGCATTCATATTGGTGAAGTTCTAAATCATGTCATTGGTAGAGACAAGGAATGAATGAAGTTCGTCTGGCATTTTCTCTCATAGGCGTCGACGATGGGCATTCTTCTATAAAAAGTGCAAAGTGCATCTACCTATTAGATACATCGACATGTGTATAAAAATATATTATAAAAACAATGATGCATTGCATATCCAGAATAGGCACTTCTCGATTTTTGTAGTTTTTTTTTTTTTTTTTTTTGTGGTGACAAATATAACTGTTATATGAGGCATTTGTAAGTAATAAAATAATGCACGAGTAAATAATAATATTAATAATCAACAAACTAACGGGAAATTGGAATGTATAGGGGGGCTGAGTGGGTAAATAACAGTAAAAATAGACTAAAAATATTTTAGCTCACTTTCGTGGAGTTTCAATTAGAAAATATCAAATTTCATAATTTTTGATTTACAGTTTGAAGATTTGCTATGTTTTCTTCCGTGAACTGATGACGTTTTCTGGTAATAATGCCCTTGTATGCAGAGAACGAACATTCCACATCGCAACTTGCTACTGGCGCATAGGTATAAATCGATGATAGATTAGCTTGCGGAGTGGAGTTGTTTAATAGAGAGAAAGTTATCTGCATAAAAACAAACTGAATCTAACCAAGTTCCCCAGCGCGTAATTACTGGTTGAGGAGGAAGAGATAATGGAGGCTAACGTTTTTAGGACCACCAGTTGGCGCCACTGGCCGAGGATGGTCATGTAAAAAGTTTTTGTTAGGCGCGGGAAAAGTTTATAGGGTTTTATTATAATTATTTCGTACACCAGTAAATAAAAAAAACTTGTTAATTTTGCCTCAATGTAGTGCAGTTCCATTTTGTTCGGAAACAAAAGGTGGACATGGAATTCTCTTGAATTATTGTGAAAATTCTAGACTCGAGTGGGCGCGTACCAGCACGCCGCTGGCTTGAAGTAGTTGAGTTCGTATTCAAAGTTAAAAATACACATTGTCCCCTGTTTACTTATAAATAGTGTATTTTTCATTCATTTCGTTTTACCTTGTTTTTACCATTTTGTTGACCTTTAAGTAAAGGAAATCTAGCCCTATAGTTTATAGTTGGATCATATGTTTATTGAAAAACCACCTCGTAGTAAACGGCCTTACTGCTAGTTACGTCCAGTTTGGCAACAACATCATTTTATGTTGACAGCTGGTAGTTGGTGTCCTGGTACTTGGTGAATTAGTAGTTGTATTCATTGGCGACTGACAAATTATGGACAAATAAAGTTTTAAATCACAAAGTGGTGAAAATTATCAACAAATAAATGCCATTTTAGTAGGTTAGTTACAAATGTTAATTTTGTTTATGTTTGACTTTTTGTAGGATAATCTGTTCAACCCATTAGCCTGGGCGAACACATCAGTATACGATTTTAAAAGTCAACTAAAAAGTGGTGCTATGACTCTTTACATGTGGACTTACGCTGAAGATATGAATTCAGATGATGTATTACATCCATTAGGAACAGTTGTTAGCAATCCTAATACGGACTATTCTACCACACTAACATTAAATATTAAAAGGTAAACAGTATATTTTTACACGTTTTATTTTTAATATCACCCTTTTTCAGTTATGCGAAAGACCAAACTATATTGTTTCCAAATACAGATACTATGATAAATTATGCTAAGGAAACAGAAAGAGAACCAGATGGGGAGGTACCAGATATTCAGCTCTGTAGAAAATTAATTGCCGAAATTGATAATTTGTATGAGGCTCACGACCAGGTACTGTTTTTATTAAAGTAGTACATTAGGCTTTACAGACCACTCCCACTACTTTGGAGTAGGGGTAAATGTAGCTTCCTAATCGATTGATTCTGATCGCCACTTTGCAATGGTGCTATCTGTGTTCAGGGGTTCAGCTAGCTGGTGAAATGTAAAGGCCTAATTTAGATAAGCCTGGGTCGGGTTCCTGCTAAAGGAAGGCTAGGGCTGAGAGACTGAGTAATAGAGGAGAAATCTTTGGGCTGTTCAACCCGTGCAGGAACCTAGGCCTCTAGTTACAATCTAACCAAGACCACAGATTACTTTAGTCTAGATCTGCTAGTTAGCACCGACACTCGGAAATGACACCTCTACAAAGTGGTAGGGGTAACCGGTAAAGCCCAATACACTACTTATTAGTGTTTATCCAATTTCTAAGTAAAGAGTTTTTAAAGCTTCTCATGAACAAAATGGTCACTGTATTCAAGAGTTAAAGTTTTGAACTTATAATAATTCTTGTTTTGTGTGCAAACTATTACGATCTTAAATTGTAGTGTAAGATCGAGTGATTTGAATCGGTCCGGAAGGTCTTACAGATTCTTCTTGATGTGTCAAAAACAAATAACTAGCCACGAAAATTAAAATATAGATTAGATTTATTAATAAAATTACAGTAGGCAAAAACTACAAAAAATTCTTACAATATAATAAATATGAAATGTTGTCTAAGGTTTAAAAGTACTAAGATTATCTGATTACTAATAAGTAAGGCTGTCAAAAATGTTCCGTGGGACAGTGGCGTACGCAAAATTAACTAATACGAGAAAAATAAACTGTTACAATTTATAACAATGTATGTAAAAGTTACCCTCTTAACTAGTTTGATGTACTAGCTTGCTTATCACAAACTGGAGAAGATGTGTAGCCATTTTGCAGCATCAGGTATATTTCTATGGCTGTCTCCATGAGTGATGTTCGCTTTGGTGAAAATGTATTCTTATATTTTGAAAACGATCGTTCGACATCTACTGATGTAATACATGCATACGTAAAATAGTCTTTGAACGCACTTAACGGATCTGGGGCTCCACCATCACATATTTAAGACACACTTACGAACTTTAACGCGCTCATTTTTTGCGTCACCTATAGCGTGTAGCAGTAGATTTACTTCGTCCACTATTTGTAGTGACTCTGCTAACGACAACGCACCTTTCTAATTTTTTTATGCTTTCATGTAGTGGTTTATAGTTCTTCGCAATATTTTTTAAAGCTTTTTCAACGGAAATATCTTCGAATTTTGTCTGGCTTTCCTTAATAGCCGCAGCCTCATCTGGATTGAATTGTAGTATCACAGCTTTTATTTGTTGGAAATATTCAGCATAATAAAAAGCTGCCTGCAACCATGTTCCCCAACGTGTAAGAATCGGCTGTGGTGGTTCAGGAATACCGGGACACTTGCTATGAAATGCACGGAGACGTTTAGAAGATTTAAGAAACACTTTTTTTGTACTTGCTATTAATGCATCCACCTCTGGAAAACCTTTTCAAATAGTTTCTGCCACAAGATGTAAAGCATGCACTTTACATGTAACATGTATAAACGTACAACCTTGTTCTTGCCTACCGAACTCATTGTCACGGCGCCATCAGTCACAAACATCAACACTTGACTTCTTGACAGTTCAAATTTTTCTAACGTCTCCAGCACCACCCTGGTAATTGTTTCGCTAGTACACTGACTTAGTCTTTTGCAAGCTAGTAACAGTGGAACTGTCGGTTTAAGAGGGTCCATTACTCATACTATAACATTTAAAAAGAATTTTTTTTACAATCTGTTGTCTCATCAACAGAGAACCACAGCCGTGTATTTTTCAATTCACATTTCGTCTTATTTACCATGTCTACGTGTACAGTATTGATGTATCGGTTATTAAATTTCATAGTAGTTTTTGAAAAATTCTTGTGTAAAAAAGGTGAATCTGGGTGAATCGCAACCTTAATGAATATTAGCGGTTTCAAGTCCTAATACTTTCCAGGATCGAAAAAATATATGGTATCTCAAAAATTATTGGCGTTCAAATGAGCCTGAGGTTTTACCAAAGTTACTCTATTGCATAGATTGGGATAAAAGGGATGAGGTTAGTCAAGTGGTGGCACTTCTGAGAGAGTGGCCTAAGTTACCGGTTGAAAAATCACTGGAACTTCTTGATTATGCATATGCCGATCAAGAGGTCAGAAGTTTTGCCGTGCAATGCTTGATGGACGTTAGGTAACTATGAAACATTAATTTAACTTCATTTCTTTGTAGTGACCAAATATTTTTTTAATCTTATTTGTTTTACTTCTAGCGATGAAGACTTGTTGCTTTATCTCCTTCAATTAGTGCAAGCGATTAAACATGAGTTATATTTGGAATGTGACTTAGTGCACTTTTTAATAAGAAGAGCTTTAAGCAATCAGAAAATAGGACATTACCTATTTTGGCATCTCAGGTAAGTAAATAATTTATATACTGGGTGATCTACAATTAGTGTGCCCAACCTTGGCCACTAAATTTTCAAAAAAATTTTGTAATTGATTGAATTAAATGTTTGTCAAAAAAAATGCATAAGAAAGCTTAAAGGGACATTATGTATATTAGGAGTGTGTCCAATATGGTGTTGACTAGAAAAACAAACCCTTCTTGTTTGGGGCATAAGCTTGTATTTATTCAAGTTGTGTTATAATTTTTTAGGTCTGAAATGCAAGTGCCTGCCGTATCGGTTCGTTTCGGCCTTATCCTAGAAGCCTACTGTAGAGGTAGCCAAGAACATATGATTATTTTGCAGAAACAACTAGAATGTTTAGAAAAGTTGAAAAAGTGTAGTGACCTGGTTCGAAATAGGAGAGACAAGGAAAAGGCTAAAGCCGCTCTTAAGGAATATCTTAGCGAATCTTCAGCAGAAATGGCTATTAATCATACTAGAAGTCCTTTGGATCCCAGTTATCGATGTACAAGGATAAAGTGAGTATATTGCTATTGGTTGTCATAAGTGAATTTTAAACTTACGTGATGTAGAAGGTTGTCCATCATTCTACAGGGATCCGTTAATTTTTGAATCAGACGGAAAAAGACACATTTTCGTGATTAACTTTCAAGTAGAGTCGCATGGTCGAAAGATCCTTTCAATATCTTTTACTGCTTTCAAAATTTGAGGCTTATGTTTAATTTTCTAAATTTTTGAAATGCAGTGTCATTTTTTTTGCAAATATTTACATATTTATACAGCGAAAGTTGATTAAATTCGACCAGGCATTGAAGGAAAGCGAATGATGTATGTGTGGATTTCTTGTGTGGAGTATTGATGACGGTCCTCGCTACAGATGGAGTGGGCATAATCCATATGCATCATTATTGCTCTTCTTTTAACACCTGTTCGACTTGAAACAGTGCTTGTTGTATATCATTTTATTGATGTTGAAAAATACAACAAAAATAATAATAATAATAATAAAAGTATTTTATTGGTTTCACCAAAAGGCCGTCGACTAAGGTCCTTCAGCCTGTTATAACTATTTAAAATAATTTACATACCATTTCATTTTATTACAGTATAAATATCTTTAAAAAAAGAAACTAATATAGATTTGTTTCATTGTATATTATTCAATGTGGTGATGTGTTCCCACAGGGTTAGTTCTGGAAATTTTCTTCTGCTAGGTAATTCTTGTTCTCTTGTTTTGCAAAGGGGTTGTATTATTTCTTTGTTATTTATTTCCTTAGCAAATTTTGTGGTTAGGGATTGTAATCTTTGGTTGATTGGTGTTATTTGCATAATCTCATAGAGAAGGTTGTTGGGAGGGTTATGGAGAGGATTTCTGGAGTGTCTGATTTTGGTAATGGATCGCAATGTTGATGTTTCTGCTATTTCTAGGTTTTTATGACTGGTCTTCTTGTATTAAGGTATAGTGGGTGGCTATATTCTAATAATGGATGGCAGATTGTACTATTAATATGGGCAGCAGTTTTTTTGTTTCCTTGGTTTTTATATGTTAGTCTGCGGAAGTGTCTGCTTCTTGCAATGCACTTCTTAATTAGTTTGACATGTTTGTTAAAATTAAGCTTATTGTCTTTTGTGACTCAAAGATATTTTACTGCCGGTTGACAATATATTGTGCTATTGTCAACAGTTATTGTGGGAGTGTTGGGGATATATTATGGTTAAACACGATGTATTGAGATTTTAGGAGATTTGGTTTCATTCGCCATTTGTTGAACCACATTAATGTTCTGTTCATCAGTTGCTGAAGTGCCTCTGCTGTCTTGTAGATGTTCTTGTTATGGCTTACGAGTGCGGTATCATCGGCATATTGGAGAATATACAAATTCAGGTTTAAATATTCTGGTTCTGAATTAAAGTTATATATATCATAACAATATATATTGTAGAGCAAGGGCGAGAGTGGAGAGCCTTGTGGAACACTTTGATGGATTGTAATGTTTTGTGATAAATGGGCATTCATTTTAACTTGAACAGTTCTTCCACATAAGTAAAATGAGGAGAAAAAGCAGATATCTGGGGCCGTTGGTTACCATAAGTTTGTATAATATGCCACGATGCCAGACACTGTCAAAAGCTTTATGGATGTCAAGAAAGATGGCAGCACTACATTGACCACTAAGTTTTGCTGTCTGTATGTTAGATGCGATGATTGTTAAGGGGTGTACAGTGTAGCACTTTTCTTAGAAGCCGAACTGATACCTTGGGATAACATGTCCTACTTTGTTCTGTAATATCGCTTTGATGATTTTTTTCAAAGTTCTTTCCCATAACAGAAAGTAACGTAATGGGACAATAGTTGATAACATTTGTGTGGTCGGTGATAAGCTTGGGAATAGTGATTAAAATTCTGTTTCCATTCTGGAGGAAAATAACAGTGATTGAGTATTCATATGTTCTTTTAATGTACAAGTGTATTTTATACTTGAGTTTTCTTATTATGTTTTTCATGATATTATCGTATCCCGGTGCTGTGTTTTTACCTTTATGGAATATTTCAAAATAGGTTTCTTCATCTATCTCTTTTGTGTCTGGCACTAGGTGTCAGTGAAATATATTTTGTACCAGTTGTTGACATCTTCATACAGAGCATCATCAAATTGAGGATTGTTGTTTTCCATGTAGGTTTCATCATAATGTTCTGCAAATAATTGTACTTTTTCTGGGTCAGAGTTTCTGGTATGGTTTGTATTGAGTAAGTCTTTTGATTTGTTGCCAGTAGTTTTACCCTTGATTACAACAAAAAGAATGTATACTTTTATCATAAATTTTCAAACAAGTGATATACAGAGCATTTTTGAAAATGTGGAACTAAATTTAGTTTACATTTTCGAAAAAATCGTATTCTTAAATCTGCCAATTACATTTACCGTATCATTTTGTGAAAAACGTTAAACATGTTGTACTAATGTTTTTTGTTAGAATGGAAAAATGCAAAATTATGGATAGCAAAATGAGACCGCTATGGATAGTTTTTGAAAACTCCGACGCCTATGGAGATGATGTATACATCATTTTCAAAAACGGCGACGATCTTAGGCAAGACATGTTAACACTACAAATGTTAAGGATAATGGATAGGTTATGGAAGAGAGAAGGTTTAGATCTAAGGTTAGTGTCTGATGTGAGCAGTATTAAAAAAAAGTTAGCATTAAAAAAAATTAATGTGTCCGAACATTATTTCATCCTTTTTTTCTCAATAAAAAGTAACTAAAAATTGGAATTTTTTTTTTAGGATGAATCCATATGGCTGCATATCATTAGAACATCGTGTGGGTATGATAGAAGTCATTTTGAATGCTGAAACCATTGCAAATATTCAAAAAGAAAAGGGTATGTTCACTGCCACTGCCGCATTCAGAAAAGGGCCCATACTAGGTAAAAATAAGCTGTACAGTTATAAAATTGTTTATTTTTCCAAATTTTTGCATATACGTTTTTGTTTTAGCCTGGCTGAAAGACTATAACACGACAGAAGCTGCCCTAAACAAAGCTGTGAATGAATTTACATTGTCATGTGCCGGTTATAGTGTTGCGACTTACGTTTTAGGAATTGCAGATAGACATTCTGACAATATAATGGTCAAGAAAAGTGGCCAGGTAAAATGACGAAATATATTCTTTTTTTTTTGCAGCAATGTATATTTTCTGTGTATGGGGTGATTATTTTAATTGTCTCACTCGATTTCCAGGCTTTATTTTTGAGCTAGAACAGAAATTCAAAAACAGGTTATAATTTTTTCCCAATAAATCCAAATATGAAAACTCAAAATAAATTATGTTGTTATTTACCCAAAAATACAAAGTATAAAAGTAATTTGATATACGGGGGATTTCAGAAACTGTGTCATAAAATGAACTTCGGTTACCAGGCGGCAAATAAAGTATTTAACCAAACTTTATGTAAAAATGATTCGTTTAACCATGGGAGCATCAAATTTGTTAAAGAAAAAAGTTTTTTCAAGTAATTTAAAAAAACTGAGTATTTGCAATTTATCCTAGCTTTAAATACAGATTGCTGAGTAAGACACTTACAATGGTCATCTTATACATAACTTTGTTTCAGTGTAATTAATGTGGTTTATTTATTATTTATTTCAGCTCTTCCACATCGATTTCGGCCACATTTTGGGCCATTTTAAAGAGAAATTTGGTTTCAAAAGGGAACGGGTTCCTTTCGTATTAACCCACGATTTTGTTTACGTAATAAACAAAGGTCAAACCTCGAAAGCGTTAGAATTTAAAATTTTCCAAGAGTATTGCGAAAAGGTAAATGTTTTATAATTTATGTATTCTGTTATTAATCGTGTTTTCTCTTAGGCGTTTATGATTTTAAGAAAACACGGAAATTTGATTCTGTCGCTTTTGCGATGATGATTTCAACGGGTCTTCCTGAATTGACCTCTGAAAAAAGATCTCAACTATTTAAGGGAAACTTTGGTAAGTTAATAAGTATTGAATAAAAAAACTAAAACTCAACTCTCAACTACAACATGCACGTGAGATTCGATTCGATTCGTCATTTTAAATGAAAATATCGGTGAAGAACACATTATTTTTTGACATTTTTGAACTCAATATGGGATCCCCATCTTTTATTGCAATTTTTTCCTTAGATTTGTAACCCCTAAACTCCTAAAATGTAGTGTAAACGTGGTTTTTCATTATTTACCGAAAACATCTACTGAATTTTGACCACTTTTTCGTGGCTCGGACCACAATAATATAATCTGATCCATTTAAAAACCACAAAATTTTCGCCAAAGCTGTTCCTAGTAGCTTTGGGATCAATTTCTATGAACCTGAAGAGCAACTGTCTTCTTTCTTTGAGTACCTCAGAGTGGCTTGTAAGTCGAGAGGCATTTCTTATTTTTCCACACAGATGGGATTATTTCTCACCAGTGGCATATTTAGCAATTGGGTTGGGGGCGACTAAGAATATACAACAATGTAAACTCATTCAATACCACCAAATTTTAAGATGAAGAAAATAAAAAGGAAAATATAAACCTCTAAAAGCATTATGGATTCTGAGGAGGTTTGAGCCCTCTGAGCACCCCGTAAATATGCCACTGTTTACTAAGTGCGAAACGAGCGTAAGCGAGTGGAGCAACTCCATGAACAAAATAAAGTCATTTTTAACACGTATATCATACAATGTTTTTTCTACAAACGCCATTAAGAACAATAAAGTTTCTTTAAAAAGATTTCAAATCCTTTTAAGGGGCCTAGTCGGGAAAAAGCTTCGGATAGCTGTGTCACTCTCTAGAAAGTTTTTATACATGCGCCGCTGAATAAGTTTGCTCTTAACTATACCTTCACTGGACGTTTTATTCACCGGCTTCATTGAGGTGCGATTCCCGATAGAGGTAACACTTCCTTGCTCCATTTGTAGTGACAAAGATACTTATTTAGAAAATTCATTTTAACCAAATAGTACGGAATAAAAGTTTGAAACTTGCTGAGCATAATTATGAAGATTCATTCTAGAAGACATGTATGAATTTTACCTCGAATTTTATCGATTGATATCATAATTCAGGAGCTAATCACGTTCAAATTTCACTTATATTTACAGTATAAATTTTCCCTACATAGGTGAAAATTAATTAAAATAGATATACATGTACCCTCTAGTACACTTTCAACTACTGATCCTCCAAATTTGGTGTAATTTGACCAAATCGTATGGAAGAAATAAATTTTGAAAAATTACCTTACAAACACTGGTTCGATTAGCCCTCTTAATGGTTACCTCATAATTCTAGTAGTTTGTAGGATTTATGAAATAAATAAATCAAGTTTGCCCGTTGTTTGACACATGCTTGTCAAATGTGAAAAACTATTGCAATATGATGAGTTCCAATATTAATTATAGTCCAGAAGGAAGCGAATCGATTCCTCAACAAATTGAAGAAGCAGCTACAAGGGCAACTTTAGATTTGTTGCCCACAAAATCCAAACAACAATATGAATTAGCGTACAAACGCTTTGTGGAATAGTGCGATCGGAACAATGTTGCAGGCAAGTACAGTGAAAATGTAATGTTGGTTTATTTCGAGCAAAATTCTAAAATTTGGAAGTCTTCGACGCTTTAGGCACATTTTTCAATGATAAAGGCTATGTTAAATGTCAAGAACAATCAAGATATAAGTAAGTTTTATAAACTCATCGCATTTTTGAAGCGCAAAGGAGAAGGATATTGTCCAAAAAAAATCAAAAATTTTTACACGCCAAAATATTGATAAGTTTATTGCAGATGCGCCAGATGACAAGTATTTGATGTTTAAAGTAGCTGCTGTAATGGGTATACTAGGCGCGTGTTGCCGTGAAGAACTTTGTCAAAAGAGTTTAAACAATATTGAGGATTTAGGAAATACACTAGTGGTAAACATTCCAGATAGCAAGACTAGAGTTTCAAGAACCTTTACTGTTATTACTGAGACTTATATTAACTTATATCATAAGTACTTAGCATTATGTCCAGCTCGTGTCAACCACCAACGTCTTTTTATTAAATACACTAGTAACAAATGTACGATTCAACCTGTTGGAATAAATATTTTTGGAAAGATGCCTACAGATATTGCAGATTTTTGAAATTACCAAATAGTGAACTTTACACCGGACATTGTTTCCGTCGGACATCCGCCAACTTGTTAGCAGACTCTGGTGCAAATTTATGTACAATAAAAAGACATGGAGGATGGAAAAGTTCGAGTGTTGCAGAAGGATACTTGGAAGATTCGTTAGAAAACAAAGAGGATTGCTTGTCACATTCTTCCAAATAATTCCCTTCTTCTAACAATGCAGAAATAGAGCATATTAATAGTATTTCCTCCACTGCTTCAAGTTCAACTTCACCAATTTCTTCTTGTGAAGTAACTTCCTCTACAAGGGATAAATATTACTAATTGCTTCAATTGTACAATTAACATAAATATTTCTAAATAACTTGTAATTTTTTGTTAATAAATATATAAATGTCATTATGACAAACGACTTGTCATTTTACTTTTTGCACTAGTGTTAAAAGTAAATCATGTGATCATTTTTAACACCAGTTTATATAATATTACATTTTTAATTCAAGTATGCCGTGTTAAAAATTTAGTTTTTAATGGTGTTTGTAGAAAAAAGTCTTTAAATCAGACACTTTTGCTTATCAGAGAAGAGAAGGCAATCTGATGGAGTCACTGATGAATTTAAGAACTCGTCCTACCACTTTATTAAACATTGACATTTTGTAGGTTTTGAATAAAACAGAAGATGAAGCATTATTACACTTTAGGGCGAAGTTCGATGAGGCCCTCTCAAATTCCTGGAAAACCTCATTAAATTGGGCCTCGCATAATATAGCGAAAAATAATAAAGCATAGTTATAATTTAATTTATTTTTTATTGTGTTGCCAAGCTATAAGAAAAAGTGCCAATATATGTACTAATTTATATATTAAAGAAAAAATAAAATTATCTCATTTGTAAATAAATACACTAATGTAATATTTTGATTGAATAATCAAGTGACAGTCCTAATAATGGCTTTTTGGTGGTTTGGCTTAAAAAGTGTTGAACACTAAGGGCACCTTTTTATGTTTCAAAGTATACATTGGCAGGCAGTATGTTAAAAAAACTGGTAATTTTAATGCCACAAACTTATAAATTATAGAATTCAATTAACTGTGTTATCTATTTATTATACAAAGAGCAATTTCTAAAATGTCGAAGCAAGGTTAAAGAAATAAGCCACTGTATAGGGTGAAATTGACTCGCCAAGCCTTTTTCTCAAAAACCGTAAATGGTTTTTGAATAATTTTTTTTATTTGTAGCAATTTGTTTATTCTACAAATAAAATTAGAATAAAAGCATCTACACTGTCCAGGTAAGGCGGTGCGACGTTGCATGTATTTTTGTATTTCAAGACCACCCAACACATCAATCGAAAGATTTTAATTTGAATTTCTATTGTACTTAATCTAATCTTGTTATGACTAATTAATTTAGTTACCTTCGTGTTATTGCTCATGTTTTCGGCAGCATCATCACAAATCGGATGTTTATGTTATGGACACCCCACCATAATTAGTTTTACCCTTCGTTATGGGCGACTTATTGTGCTAGCAGTGCTGTGTGACCAATATGTAATCGTATGGCAACCGTTTTAATAGCACCACCTCATGTTGCAATCACATACAGAGGATTTTGTACCATCAGAACTAACGTTTGATATTCTTTTCTACTTAATTATATCAAACGTTTGATTGACTGGAAATTGTTCTGCTGTATGTGAGAGCAGTCTGAATCGTCTATGAATGTCAACCAACCAGTTGGTATAAACTTACGATTATAACTACTTGTTTTTGCCAAGACGTTGCTATAAATCAATAACCTCCCACATCCAAGGCTAATGATATACTAACGGGAATCAGTTCATTCATGATTTTTTAGGTTACGTACCGCCCCCTTGACCTATGATATGCAGGCGATGAATGCAGTAGAGAATAAAAAACTAAAGATTTGATTTAGTAAAATTACTTCAACCGTCCAAATGTCCTAAATGGTTTTAACCATGATAATGTGGTAACCGTATCAAAAGGATTAATGAAAATGTTCCATTATAAAATCTTACGTACACAAGTGAGCCTAAAAAAATTACTAAGCTGTTTTTGCCTATAATTTCTGCATTTCAATGATATTTAGAGGACTTCTTACTCTTGGCTTCATTTTTTGGTTATAATATACTGACTTGAGACAAACCATATATCCCCACCAGGTTATGCAGGGATGCTTGATTTTAAGGTTGCGTTTTCACCAGATATCCAACTTAAATTTATAAATCGCCGTTAAAATTTTTCTGTTAGTAATATCGAAAAACGAAAATATACGGTTCATTCTAAATACCATACAGATGTAATATATGAAATTGCAGGCAATATTAGTGTGTATTCTTTTTTAATTTAGAAAGCACGAATATTTTATTTGGTGTCATTTTATGAAACTAAATAAACTAATATATTAAATCTATATGGTATTTATAATGAACAGTATGTTTTTGCTTTTTGATATTACTAACGGAGAAATTTTAACAGCGATTTAAAACTATCCTGGCGGTGAAGAAGTGCAAACGCCACCAAATATTCATTTTGTCAGGATTTTAACTCAATAGTATAAAATATTTTGCTAGAAAATTAATTAAAAAACTGTACGATATGACTTCCATTAACATTTATGCATTTCTACTTTCGTTTATTCCACTAATTAAGTGTGTTGTTCATAAATCATTGTTTAGAATTTCTCTAGCACATTAGTTTCGTTTTTTTAAGCCTTCACTCATCTCCAGATTTGTTTTACATTATAATCCACTGGATTCTTGTCTGGGCTGTTGGGCGGTCATTCAGTGGAATTAATAAAATTCGAGCAATTCGCCCTTAAGTAATTTATTGTAAAATGAGAGCACTGTCTTCCATGAAAACAATTGTTATTTATGGCTGATACTTCTGGTAAAATTAGGTGTATAACGTTCTTGTAATAATCAACATAATTAAAATTCCCAGACACCATTATTCATCGGACAAAATGATTCTTCTCTACTAAAGTCTGTGAATCAGTGTGTTCTTTTGCAATGTCATTATCATAAATTTTGTTTTGGATATTTTTTGATGACTTTGGGTGTAATATTGGAGACCTAATACTTTAAACTGATTTATTCTGAAAGCGTAAAAAATTGAAACAACATGTTTGCAAATGTTAAAAAATTAGTTGCTGTTTCTCTGATCCAGTTTGTTAGAACCCATATATTTAAGAATAATTTTATCGTTATCTAAAAACAAACAAAAACTATAGACAAAACAAAGATGTATTAATTTTTTCTTATTTGGTGTAAATTTAATAAAATACAATCAGATTCGTTGAAGATTATTTATCTTCCTCCATATTAATTTGCAGACGGTGGCAGCCTATTACAAGCAAATAGAAATTTTCAAATATTTTATATGGTATATGCAGATTTTTATTATACCTCAAAGTGGAGAAGAACAGATCTATAAACTAAATTTGTTCAGGCCTCTGCATTCACAAAAACAAACATATAGCAACTGCAATAAAATATGCTTGTCAATAGGTTACGATTCCAGTTTGTTTCGAATTAAACAAGTCGTGAGACAGTGCAGATGCTGTATTATCCTCAGCAAAAAGCAAACGTTAGGACTGTTGTTACATAAAATAAAATTACTAATACTAGGTGTTACCTGTTACATTGAAACAGTTTAATTTGGTATCATAACTTTTTGTATGGGACCCTATACATATAGGTGCCTAAATTTGAAAATTATGTAATCTAATTTTTTTTAATTGGTTTAATATTTACTCGATTTTTGATATCCACTATATTGTGCCTATTTTTAAACTGTTTTGCAAGTTAACTTTGATTTATATAACATTTACTTTTTAAGTTAATATAGTGATCCTCAATGCAATCTTAGGATAATTTAATATGTACAAACTGTCTAATTTTTTAGGTAATTTTTTTAATTTTAGTTGAGTTGATAACTGAGTGCAAATATGTAAGACAAAATATCTCAAATAAATGATTTCTTAATTATTTTTTTTGTTTCTTTGCATCAGTTTATGTGTTGATTTCTATCTTCCTTTCCCTATCATCTCGTGTCTTGAACTCTGCATCATACATTTTCCATGGGATGCCCGCAGGATGGGGTTCTCCCCCTTTTGTGGTCACTTCTTGTTGATGACCTACTGGCTATTCTCAAACTGTGGGAGATTGAGGTTATAGCATATGCAGATGATCTAGTTATACTAGTCAGAGGAAACTCTGAAGGAGTAACATTAAATACCCTTCAAGAGACATTGGATGCAGTGAGTAACTGGTGTGGCAGGGAACAGATGTCTCTAAACCCTCAAAAAACAGTAATAGTACCATTCACCCGGAAAAGGAAACTGGAGGACTTAAGACCTCCCACCTTAATGGGTGAAACTATTCCATTTGCGGAGGAGGTGAAATATCTAGGAATCACTCTGGATAGATCACTTAATTGGAACTCCCATCTGGAAAAGGTGATCCACGAAACAAAGTTGTCCTTATGGATATGCCGTGGTATTTGTGGCATCCTGGGGCATGGGTCCCCAACAAATTTACTGGATCTGTATCACGGTAATCAGACCAATGATAACTTACGGATCCATTGTTTGGTGGCCGAATGGATCACAACGGACAGCCAAATCCAAACTCTCTTGGACTGCAGAGATTAGCATGCATGACCGTAACGGGAGAAATTAACACCAACCGTCAGCTGCAATGGAAATCCTGGATTTACCCCCTCTTATTATATATCTGGAGAGAGGCCAGGTGGGCAACCTACAGACTCCAACAAGCGGCCATGAATATACCGCGGACTAGTATCATGGAGCCGGAACAGGCTGCTGGATGACAGAGAATCACAGCATCCTGGGAATGCTGGATACTATGCCTACCATGACCAACTATGAGCTGACCTTCAACATCCTTTCTCCACAAAGAGATGAGTGGGATCGGAATAAAGCCGACCTACTGAAGGCAGATAGTTGTTGGTTTACAGATGGCTCCAAAACTACCGACGGAACAGAAGCCGGAGTACATAGCTACAGTCCAAGGGTGAGGATATTCTAGCCTAGGTCCTCATGCAACTGTTTTTCAAGCTGAGGTTCATGCCATTGAACTGTGTGTACGGAGGCTGGAATATATGCATCTTACACGCAGATCAATAAAAATTTTCTCAGATAGCCAAGCAGCTAGAAGAGCTCTTGGCTCCTACCGGTGTAACTCCAAAACGGTATGGAATTGTCAGAAAGCTCTAAATCATTTGAGCAAAAACAAAGTGACTCTGGTCTGGATACCCGGCCACTCTGGTATGGAAGGTAACGAAATAGCGGACTCCTTAGCCAGAGAAGGAGCGGGATCACGATTCATCGGACCAGAACCAATACTTGGAATATCCTCAAGTACTGCCAAGATGGCTATCTCAACCTGGGCTGAAAGGCAAACTCTCCAGTATTGGCAAGAGTTTACATGATTAGTTCATTCAAGGCATTTATAAAATACCCTTTGAAATCAAGAGCTAAGAAACTTTTAGAGTTAAACAGGGTAAACATGAAAACTCTAGCAGGCCTATATACCGGGCACTGCCGACTAAACTATCAACTGCATAAACTCGGCCTAGCTGAAAACGCTGAGTGCCGTCTGTTGGAGGATGATGAGAAGGCAGACCACATCTTATGCACCTGTCCCCCTGTGGAGAGGATCCGATTCTCAATATTTGGCAAAGGGCAACTGCTGCCAGAGGATCTGGACACAAGGAACAAATTATAAATAATAAATTTCGGTAACATAGTAACTCAAAACTTCGATCACAAATTTATTCACAAAAAACTATAAATAACGGTATTAAACGCATTTTTGTAAATGCTAATGCAGACAGGTACACGAACACTGGCGAACTATCAATAACACTGATCATTATATGGGGTGTAGTGATGCCAGATGTGTGATATTTTCACATAGGTTATAAATTTCATTATAAATAAATCATGATGCTTTTCAAAAAATTTCTATTGACCTAACTGACGGTTAATTTAGCTAACTGAGCATTGAACAAAACGGGTTTTACCATCGCAACAGAAACAACAGAAAACAGCAAAAAACTATTATTTATTTGGGCTTGCACAACTAGCGCTGTTTACGCGAGGTTCCAATGTATAAAGATCTACGTACACGGTATAAAATTTAATTTAGTTTACTCTTTTTTAATGGAAGAACTGACCGAGGTCGGGGCTAACGACCTAAATTTGACTTTTTTATTAACTTTTGCCAATATTGGTGTAAAATGGTGGACATTTTTAAATTATAGTTTTATTACTTAAAAAAAGTGCAGGTACACGAGAAAATAATAGTATAAATGCCATGAAAATGGTATATCTGGCAACACTGATTAGGTGCGTGGTTAGATGTGTGAAGATCATAGGTTACGTTAAAGTATGGAACGATCGTATATTTTGCGCGTATGCCATTATTATTGCATTTAAATGATGCTATTTGGCATTGTTTTAGTAAAGGTGATATTAACCCAGAAATATTCTAATCTTTTAAAAGTGTAACTTTTTTATCAGCGTTAGAGTTTCGTCCGCAAAAAATAGCTGCTATTTTTTTGCACTGTTTTAAAAAAAAAAGATTTTATTAGTACTATAAATTCTGTTTTGCAAAAAAATTTTTTAATTTCAATTGAAAATAATAAATTTATCGGTATTAAAATAACCTACTGTAACAAAACAAAAAAATTCTATCCTTAGTAATAGAAATCATCCAAGCCATTGAGCATGTGACGTCATACCCAATTAGCAAGTAAGGGAAAAAACGATTTCTGCTATTATGATTCTTTTTCCAAATAAATTTCAACTATTGTTAATAAGACCTCTAATCTATAATTGTAACTAAATTAATCTTTTCTTTCCAATAGAAATAGCACAGCGCACTGTGTCACGTCAACCCAATTAATAGTCACAGGACAGTCGCTATGATTATTTTCCAAAAAATTTCAAATATTGGTAATAGCTCAAATGTATGATTTTAGCTATTATTAATTTTTTTGTGGACACACCTATTAGCAGATAGAACAGGTATTGAATTCGATTTCAATCCCAAGGTCGATTCGACTTTTCCTGGGATCATATCGAGATCTAACACAAACAACTACATGAGAACGGCTATTGTATTGAATCTAAACATGCGCACTGTGAAGTTTGTTTTATAACCAATAAATTACAACATTTTCAAACCTTCCATTTTGTGGCTGAGTGGCTATTAAACTTACTTAGTTATTTAAAGTAAAAATATGTAGTGAAAAATTATAGTTTCCAACAAACCAAAAACATCAGCTGATAAAAGACACCTGCCCCAAGATGACAGTTAAGAGCTAGCAAATGTTAAAATTTCATAACGGGATTTCAAATTATTTTAGATACCGTTCATGAAAACATTGAATGGTATTGAACTGAAGTCGATTTCAATACTCCATGGAAACGTAGTAAGTATCTGACATGCCACGCTAATATCGCAGTGCACCTTATGGCGTGGTTGAATTTTTATCATGTAATGGCCTATCTCGAAAAATGTGCTGTATTCTCAAGAAGAAATTGATCTTTTTTGTAAAAAATTACATATACTATCCTCCTAAGCATCCAGAGTATTATGGAGGAAAAAAAAATGCAAACTGTTAAGCATGTTCAGTGTAAAAAGTGACAGAAGTGTGTGAAAATACTACAAACTATTTTCCATCACCTGATTGTTATTGTGTTGCACCTTCAGTATTTTACTATTAGAGGCTAATTAAAATAGTAGAGAGCTGATTTATTCCCTGAACCCCTACACATTTCAAATTATTGTAATAGGGTATGGACCTACTTCTTAAAAATAATAATCCTTTTATAAACTTTGAAAAAATGAGATGGGAACATTAAATTCCTCTCGAGATTCCCTAAAAAGTTTACTATTGATCGGAAAATTTGGTTTTAGTTGTACATTCCATATGAAACACTGAAAAAAAAATATTGATTGATGCAAGAAAAAGTCAAAATTGTACATTTCTCACATTGAAAGGTATTTCAAAATGTTTAAAAAATTATTTCAAATGGAGCAATTAATCGTTTAAGTAGGTAATTATTTCGTCCAAAGTTATTATAAATCGGGAATAAACTTACTGCTAGGGCTCGGTTTTTCAATCGTGGGTTAGCTAAACTCACACTTTTAGAATTCGAACTTGTTCAATTTTACATTTGTTTTGGAAGTGGTTATAGCAACAAATATTTTATGCTAAACTAACTTTTAGTTGAAGTGGTTTGTATTAGAATCTCATCGATTTTTGTGAAAATATAATGCTAGGTAACCTCCAACTTATGTTAACTCACGATTGTAAAATCGGGACTAGCTGAGAGAATTGCATAAGAAATGCGGCAACGTTGCGTCAGTCCATTACATCATTTTAGCTAAGATATAGAATGTTTCCAGTAACCAGCAGTTCCAAAACAGTTTCATCGTATTTTTTTTGTCGTTACCACGTTACACGTGGTAATTAAAAAAAATTAATTATCACCTTTTACCCTTACCTCTGCTAATAAACAGAACTTTTATTTTTCAAGAATATTTGAAGTTTAGAATAAAGAAATGTATTTAAAATGGGTGCCCATTTTGATCGAAATGAAATATATCTTCGTACGGTTCTGTATTATAGAATATAAAAATATATTTCATAAGTAGACAACCAAATATACAACATTAGACAAATATATGTTGTATACTTTAAATATATATTTTTTTCTAAATCTATCCTTCTTTATACACGTCACTACCACTTTTTATCCTTTTTAGGGATATGCATTTGCTGAAATAAAAAATCCACATCCAGCGCCAGCAATGATATTCGGTCTAGTCGGTAATCCGCACAGACTCTCTGTGGTAATCCGGTAGTGTGTTCTTGAGTTGATGTTAGGAAGCATGGTATTTTTTTCGTAAGTTGTGTAACAAGTAATTAGCCTGTGCTGTTGAATAATAAAACGTGATATTTTTTTATGTCAGTATACAATTTTTTACGGATACAGGAATTACAATTCAGTCATCAGTCATCAAAAGTACATCACTTATAAAAAGGTAAGGTTATGTAAATTAAAACCAGTTAGTTGTAAAGTTTTCTAATTAAATATACTTATGTGAAGAAATGTAATACAGTTTAATTTATGACCGCTTAAAATTTTTACTAGTCTTGTCGCTATTTTTATTTTATTTTTACGTGTTTCGATATAAAATGTAAACTGGGGTATCTAGGAATTTTCTTCTCTATCACACTTTTAGTGAGAGTAAATTTAGTGGGTAGCCTCCAGGTACTCGTAATTTAAGGTGAAAACGAGTTTTTTTTTGTAGGTAACATATTTCATTCAACTTGTTGCAAAACAATATTTTCAGACTATCGTTTCAAAACTCAAAATTGTATTGTCTTAACGTTCTGTTTTAACATATGTATGTATATGTTTTTATGTATCGCTAAGTGTGATATTTTATTATATATTCTTCAACAGTTGCATTTCAATAATTAAAACGATCAAATTCCTTTGCCCTACTGCCGTAAAAATAAATTGATATAAACGTGCCGCATATCATGCTTAACTCGCAACAAGTAAAAGTTTGTAAAATTTAGGTTAATAGGACATTTTTTAAAAGTAAACGGACTTGTTTTCAGTTGATCATTGATTAAAGATCTAGCAAACACCTGAAGAATTACATAATATTAAATTGCATTGAAAACGATGAAATAGTAAATATGTCGGTAATTATAGTACATTTTAGTAGGTACATAATTAATTATCTTTACCTATATGCATACACTAGCCTAATCTGATTTTTTATTTCTAATTATTTTACGTAAAACTGACTTGAAATCTAAAATACGTATTTCTCAGTGAAATATATTTATTAGGCATCAGTGGCGTACTTACGATTTTTCTTTGGGCGTAATTTAGAATGTGTACACTGGCCGTAGTCACTGAATTTTCTATCAGAGATCATTATTTATGTATAAATAAAGATTGTTGAAAAATATTTGTAATTTCTTTACGTTACCTATAAAAACATCCCAGTTTTAATTTTTTTTTTATAACATACCTACCCATTTTTACTTGCTAAATACGAATGTTGAGTAAAAAACCTTCACCCGACTACAGTTTTTCAGATATTAGGATACTCAATTCCAACATGTCACAATTTTCAACTGCAGCCATTACTGTTTATTCAAAGATTTTTCAGTTTTTTTAATATCACATTCATTACGTACGGAATGCATATAAGCATTCCCTTACAGTCATACGCAAATGGCAGTATTTCTAGCAATTTCATTGGCCGTTTTAAGATAGCCGTAGGGCATGCGCAGTTACATGACATGTCAAAGTGTATTAAATCCTTTTGGAATCGTTTGTCAACAAGGAACTCGTTAGACGATAAAGAAGATACTCGCCTAGCATGCGGTAGGTCCAGGGTTCGAATCACAAACTTATTATTATTTTTTTTAAATAAGTATTTTTTTAGTTCGTTAGTAAAATTTTCCTTGCCCTTTATTATAGTTTGTTTATTTTCACGGTGCCGAATTCCCCCTTTAAAAATGATATCTGATGAGCACGCCATGCCGTGGCCTTGAAACGGCCAACGAAATTGCTAGAAATACTGCCATTTCCGTATGACTGTAAGGAATGCTTATATGCGTACGGAATCTTTGGATACCTACCTGTGAACACCCCAATATATTCACTTTAATAATATTTGCTTGCTAATTAAATTTACACGAAGATGTAACACAGTAATTTTTCAAGCAGTATTGTAAATTTACCAGCAGAACTAGGTTTATTTTACCGTCATGTTGGTAGCGTTACTTACTGCTATAAGTTTTAAAATCTACTGCACATTTGAACATTTATCTTAATTTGTTTCATTTCAGTTACAAATTAACAAATTTATAAAATCGATTATAACCTCGATTATAACATAGTTTGCTTTCGGTTTGGCTAATACAAGATGTAATTAATAAATGCATTTGTCTTAAGCGGTGCGGTGGTATTGCTTTTGAGCTTAGCAAACAAGATTTAGATATATAGTGAGGTATAGGTATTTTCAGCCTGGACGAAGAAGGAGTATCCTCGTGTACATGGGCCGTATAAACAGCATGTTCCTTCGTTGAAATAAAAAACCGACATAACCGCCGTTGGCATATTTCTTTCTATACATGCCGCCGAATAACATTCCTCGGTCACAACTAATGAGGACTAACGTTTTCAGGCTCACCAGTTGGCGCCACTGGTCGAGTAAGGTCGTGTCAAAAGTTATTGTTAGGCGCGGGAAAAGTTTATAGTGTTTTATTATAATTATTTCGTACACCAGCAAATAAAAAACCTTGTTAATTGTGCCTCAGTGTTGTGCAGTTCCATTTTGTTCGGAAACAAACGGTGGACATATGCTTCCGAGAGACAAAACTCGCCTAAAACAGTGGTTGATAACTTTACTCCTTCAAAACATTCGGGTGTTTGTAAGAAACATTATTTTAATCCTAACGATTATGCGTTACCAAAGGAGTCTACTACAGAAAATCGTGAGTAATAATCATGTACATGTCATTGTTTTCATCATACTCATTCATGATATAACCTAACTTTAATGACATAAAACACTTCTGATAAGTACAATAATTTTCCTACTGAGCAAGTAAAATACTACTTTCCCCTTCTGCCATCATTGTGTTAAATGTTTTTCAGCTAATTTTTATAAAAATTGCACTATAAAAATATTTTAAAATGTATTTTTGACGTACTTATTAATTTAACATTTTTTTGCGAAATTTCTTGTATAAGTACGTATGTATATCGAAAATATATATTAAAGAAAAACGCCATTTTTATATAAATGTTCATATTTTTATATAAAAAAAACCGCTGCCAATTATTTGGGGATCAGAACTTCCTCACTGTAGTAAAACTCGATGTGTAGTGGAGTTTGTAATAAAATAATTTTTGACGTTTCAGAAAAGTCACATTGGTGGAATGTCACTAATATATTTTTTTTTATAATTTTTGACGTTTCAAAAGTCACAATGGTGGAATGTCACAATTTTTTTTTTTTGACGTTCAAATTGACGTTTCAAAAAGTCACATTGGTGGAATGTCATTAATATTTTAAAATTTGAAATGTCAAAAAAAATTGACATTTTAAATTGACGTTTCAAAAATGTCACATTTTTTATTTGACATTTCAAATTTTAAGAACCGATTTTACTCATCAACGAACATAATCTCTTCGTTGACCTCTAGAATTTGTGTACCAAATTTGAAAGATTTATCTCAAAAACTGTAGGTGCTATCGCGAACCACACATAGACAGACAGACAGAAATTTTTTTTTTGCCTGAAATGTTGTGTAACGTCATAATTCGTAGAGATTCGTCCAGAAATGCAATAAAAATTTTCAAATTTTTTTTCAACGTTATTATTTTTTCATTCCACTATATTAAAAAAAAATCAGCGTTATTTTTTTCATTCCACTCTATATTTTAAACTTTTACCAAGAAGGGGAAACCTAATTTAATTTTATTTTTAATAAAAATAGTTTTAAAAAAACGTCTAAAATACTTTGCCCTTTGCATAAAAACTGGTAACGCTACGCCACTGCCCACAGGTTTTTATTTAAACCGACATTTAAACGCAAGGTCAGAGGTTTTGCTTTTTATTACACTTTTTGCTATGCGTTGAGCGATTCGGTTACAAAGTTACTATTTTTACATAACATAAAAGTATCTAATCTACTCGAGTATATCGAAGAGTAGGTATGTAGGTATCTATTTATGTACCTATGTAAATTATATTAGGTACTAATTGTAAGGAACGGTACCAATTTAACCTTGGTACCTGTTCTCAATTTAAAAATAAAATGGCCTTTAAAATTTAAAAATGAAAATTGCATATTGAGTTCGAGCTCGACAAAAGTTATTAAAAATCAAATTATTAGAATTGAAATGTGATAGAAATAAATTAAATTGAAACAGTCTTCTAGGTACTCCAAAACGTATTATTCTTCTAGGTCGCCAACATAAATCACTAATCAATCAATCATATTGAAAACAATTTTAAATATACAGGGTGTTCCAAAATTTTGTAGCCAAAACTCTTACAGTAAGCAGATGGCCTCAGTATAAAACGAAAACTCGTACCTGATTTGGGTACAACCGCAAGTATAAAGTAATACCACCGTTAATTGAAATATGAATAGGATTTCTAACTTAACGACGAAAATCGTGCCGATTGCAAGTTCCATAATATACATACCTACATGACTCCACCGTCGGCCACCTGTCTCATAGAATATAAACTAACCGAGTACATACTGAGAAGGTCGAGAAGGGTGTGATACTATCGGTATTCGGCTTGACATTACCAATGCCAATGAGTCATTTCGGTTTGCAGTGGTGTAGCCTGGGGTTGCATTATGTCTGCAAATTACACTAGCTCGAGGAATCGCAATCATGTTGCCATATGTAGACAACTTTCCGTATTGTTTAATTAAAAAAAGAATAAATGTGACAAGAATTATTTGCTCAAATTATGGAATGAAATTTATTGCTCTCTATTAAAAAATATGTTTTTTTTTGTCATATTGTGACATGTTATATTTTTGTCACATTATTATGGAAAAAGTGTTAAAACATCCAGTATGATTAATTTTCTAAAACATAAAAGGTGGAAAGTTGGGAAAGGATAATCATTCTCGTCGACTCGGCAACACTGTTTAGTGCATAGCATCAGTAAACGGCCTTGAACGTTGGAACTTACGGAGTTCTACCTGCTTTTATCCCTGGCATTTTGTATAATTCTTGTGCGTTTTTAATAAATTGTACCACTAATCCAAATTGCAGTACTTAACGCTATACTTCTATAAGTGTGTGGCCTACTAGTTTAATTTTTATATAAAAAAAGCTTACTTTAATAACGATGGTGCTGGGTCCTTTCGGGCCCAGGCCTCGTCTACCCGCCTCTTTCGTCAGCTCTGGGCGTTTTCAAAAAAAATGTTTTTAAATATCCAACTTACAATACGTAATCTTGTAGATATGTAATTTAACACAAATTAATTATATCCCCCTTGTATATTCATTAAGACAAACTCGTAGCACATACCTACGAAAATTTGGTGAATATCGGGGTGGAAATTTTTTATATTTTTTTCTAGCTAATTGTAAGTATATTTTTAAGAATAAGAAATGGGTTTAAATGTAGAATTTTCAGTTGATCATTCTGTACACTATACAAAAAAAAAACATGTTTTTAATTTTTCATATTTTTTGGTTGTTTCCCAATAAAAAAAATACAAAAAAAATATCATCAACAAAAATGTTAGCATCTTTGGTCGACCAATAGTCCGCGCCTTTTTAACACGCTTTTATTAGCTTCACCTGTATGTTTGCTTGCTTGCTTGCTTGCTTGTTTGCTTGTTTGTAACCGACTCTTTGGACTCGATTTTGACCCACTTTAAATGGACAGATTTAATTGACTTTATTTATATTGCTTATTGATGCTGATATTATAACATATTACGATCCAACAGATATTTTTGAAAAAAAAAATTTTTTATTTCAGCCGTGGGATTTGAACTCACGCCCGAGGAGTCTGTCGTTTCGCGTCGACTGCCTTAGCCCGCTCGACCACCGACCTAACTGACAATCACGGAATGTACTTACATATTAAGCCTTTGCTCTCACGCAGAGGATACGTGAGGAAAGGACTGGCGATCCTGATCAGGATAATGATATAAACTTATCAAATTATTGTATTGTTACCGGTTCTTCGTAAGTGTACAAAGTTTCAATTAAATCTGTCCGTTTAAAGTGGGTCAAAATCGAGTCCAAAGGTCGGTTACAAACAAACAAACAAACAAGCAAGCAAGCAAGCAAACATACAGGTGAAGCTAATAAAAGCGTGTTAAAAAACTACAAAACACGCTTTCATAGCACATCAAACTAAAAAGTGAAAAATAAATATAGTTTTAAAAAACTAAAAAACACGCTTTTAAAGCACATCAAACTAAAAAGTAAAAAATAATTATTAATATAAACTGAAAACAATAATGAACGAAAAATACTAGTATTATTGTGAAAAAAGCGTGGGGCGCTTTGTGCCATATTTTTCGTATATCGAGCAACCCACGCTTTTTTCACAATAATACTAGTATTTTTCGTTCATTATTGTTTTCAGTTTATATTAATAATTATTTTTCACTTTTTAGTTTGATGTGCTTTAAAAGCGTGTTTATTAGTTTTTTTTAAACTATATTTATTTTAAAGCCAGTCCTGCCCTACAACAGGTTTTGAAGCAAACCCGTCGGCAACTTACAGCTTTTACTATTATTAATTATTATAAATTAAATTGGTAATATTCTTGGGTATTTCTTAAAACCACGACAAAAGTGGTTTAGGTATTTCTATTTTCAAGTTTCCTTCGAACGTAGATGCATCCATTCAAATATGTAACTTATGTTATGATGAGTTATGACATTGTCTATAATATAAATATATTTTGTACTTATCAAGTATTGGAAATTTTAATATAGATCTCATTTTCCCCGGAACAGCAGCAGTAATCTCTTGTTGTTAATGCGAGTGACTAATGGGAAACTACATATATATTAATATTCATGCATCTAATAGATGATAGATGAAGAATATATGAAAAATTGCAATCTCTTATATGTCAAGTTTACGAGCATCCTATATTTGACCTCGACTAAAAATGGTATATTTTAATAACATTAAACATTAGATATATGGAAAACGCTTGATTTATTTAACCAATTTCCGAGTCAAATTTATTTTAAGTAGGTACCTAGGTACCTATTATCAATTCACGATGTTTTTGTATTAGAGTTAGCGGTCATTCTTTACAACAGCCACTTCTGCCTGACGAAAAAAACAAATACACAGTACGATGCTCCGTCATGTTAGGAATACATCCCACATAATTATATGTTGCGCTTATGATGGGAAATGCCACAAAAAAAAAAAAAAATTATTCAATGCGTTTGGTGGAATTTACGATAACCCTCATACGGCGCGTTTAACTTACACATATACATTCTATATCTGCTTTATATGACTCCTTATGGGTTGACAGCGCCGGTACAATTAACTATTGTCACTTATTTCCCTTGCCCCAAAACAGTGCGAAAATACGAAATATATTTGCGCAACATTTCCTTTGCAGCAAATGTCTTCTATAGAGACACTTTACGCGTGTGTACAAAAAAAACACGAAAAATATAGAAGTGGCTGTTGTAAAGAATTACCGAGTTAGCTGTGGTATTTTAGATAACATTTTGAAATATTTGTCAATCCTAGTTAAAGCAGGTTACGTTTTTTACAATTTTCCGTAAAAGGCCTCAGTTATACTTCTAGGTGGCAGGCGGCGGGTGACGGGTGATGGGCGGCAGACGTCAGTTGATGAGGTGTTTATACTTTATTGGGGTGTAGATACGCAGGAAGGCAAGAGGGCGATTTCAGTCTCAATTCAGATTGGCGTTCAGAACGCGTCGTATGTTATTAATGTTAGATGGTGATGAGGTTTCAGCAACAAGAAGGAGAAGGTACTGTATTCACCCGGTACACGAACTACGTGGCAGACAGAATTTTTGTGGTTTGGATCCGCATCATTCCAAATTGTAGGTCTTGTCTGCACTTCACTTATTAGAACCTCACGATACTCTCTAGAAATTACGTATTTGGACATTGCATATAAATTTTACACGTTTTTAGTAGAAGTGTCGCTTAACACTGCGGGTGTTGTCACTCGAATCTCGAATCTGTAGCATTTCACAGATACGGGTGGCGGCCTGGCGATGTCACCGTGCTGTTTCCTGTCACCTGATCATACTATAAACGATATCATTTAAAACAATGCGCCACAGCTACAAGTGACATCGCCTGTCGCCTATCACCCGTCACCCGCCGCCTGCCACCTAGAAGTATAACTGAGGCCTAGTGTACCTTTAAATTTATTATATGTATAAATTGGTACATCCTTATACAGAGTGATTTATCGCGTTTGAGAAATATTACACGTACAGGGTGAGCAAATTTCGATGTTTGTAAAGGGTACCTCGATAACTGTAAGAGATACAAAAAAAATGGAAGGCACGTTCTCGATCTCTTTTTTTAAGACAAATTCACTGGCGAAAACAAAAGTTTGCTATCGTCCTTTTCTTTTCGAGTTATAAACAAAAGTTCGTTTTTTCGACCTTTAGACACAGGTCAATATCTTGGTTGTTTGTAAAGTTATGAAGAAACAAGTTTTATATTCCTGAGGCACATATTTCTGTATAATACAGTGGCGTCGAGAAAATTAAAAAAAGGTGCAATTTCGAGTTATGGCATAAAGTTGTATTTTTTTTACAGTGTGGCCCATTTGGAATTAGGACACCTCTGTAAAGTGGCCAATTTTAGTCCGATTTTGATAATTTTTTTTTAGCTTATAGCTCATGGAAAACTGTGGATATTTAATGGCTAATCGATAGATTTTTATCACAAAAATCAAGGCCTGCTTTGCATGTTTTTTTGAGCGAAAATTCTAGAAATTGGGTTTTCAGCAGCCCAGTATCTTGAATTTTGACAAGACACTACTCCATTTGTCGTAAAGGTAGCTTCGTCACTAAATAAAATTTCCTTAAAAAAAGTTGAAATGATTCAAATATTCTCCTTGGGCCCACAAACAAAAATTCAATCTTCTTTCTTCGTCTCCTGGTTCCAAAGTATGCAAAAATTTTGGCTTGGATGGTTTCAATTTGTTTTTCACAAGACATCTTCTGATACTCTCTTTTGGAATATTTAAATCTACTGCAGCAGTTCGTAATGAAGAGTGAGGATTATTTACAAAATAATTTAGTATTCGGTCATTATTTCTCAACTCTCGTTGATCTGGATCACGGTTTTTCAAAATTGTTCGTGAAACTGCATCCGTTTCATTAAACGTTCTGTTTACGTAATTTACAGTACTGGAACTTACAGGAGGTCTATTTGGATGTCTGTTATTAAATTCTCTAGCAGCATTCCTTGCCGAACGAAAATTATCGCCTAGCAGTCGAACTAGTTCAATTTTTTTCATTTAAACTAAGTTTTTCCATAATTACATGAGACTACAATCAAAATAAATTGCATTACAATCAGAATAAAAGCCAACAATACACACATTTGACAGTTAACCCATTATTTAGTGGTAATCTAGAAGTTCGCTTGTTTATAATTTTTCCAGGCTAAAATGTTGAAGGATGTTTTGTAATAAGCAAATAAAATACTTATGCCAAAGTATTTACAGTATCTGGACCAACAGATGAAGAAAGAAGCATGGAATTTTGTTTGAGGGACCAGGGAGAATATTTCGGTTTGTCCCTTTTAAGGACTTCTACTCATATTTAGCGACAAAGATACTTTTATGACAAATAATGCAGTAATAACTCAATGCATTCAGTTAAATGGGGGACTAAAGCCACAGAAATTCTAATTTGATCTTATTATTTTATGTTCTGTTGCTCAAATATTTATTTAAAAAAAATTATTTATTGATGAGTTGCATTTATTAACTTATTTCACCAGTAATTTCATGTTCACAATGAATTTTTGGGTATAAATTAATTTTTTAAATTAAAGAATAAAATTATTAATATGTGGTACTTTAAGGTGAAAGTTTGTACAGACCCAATTTAGGGCATGTTGAATACAGTGCCGTACTTAGTTTTCATGTAAAGAAATCGCTAATACGATTTCTAGAATTTTCGCTCAAAAAAACATGCAAAGTAGGCCTTGATTTTTGTGATAAAAATCTATCGATTAGCCATTAAATACAGTTTTCCATGAGCTATAATCTAAAAAAAAAAAATTATCAAAATCGGACTAAAATTGGCCACTTTACAGAGGTGTCCTAATTTCAAATGGGCCACACTGTAAATGGGAATCATAGTTGGCTATGGTTTAGTCAAAAAGGAAAATTGTTTCTCTTTCAAACTGTATATCATATGTGGGGTCGCTTTTGATGTGTAAGTATTTAATAATGAAATTAATCTTTTAGTAGATAACTTTTTTGCGTTCTTTTATATTTATTCCAAGTAGGCGTGTGTCATATGTAGTGTTTGCCCGTTTATCAGTAAATTGCATAATACTAATTCTGTTTCCGTCATCATTACCCCCCATTTAATCGTAAAAATGAAGATGTCTTACAAAAATTACGAGAAATATGATATGCTAGAATGCTTTACTCAAAGTAATAACAATTGTGATATTGCATCCAAAATATATTTCAATCGCTATCCAGAAAGAAGACAACCTAATACATAAAAAATACAACTTTATGCCATAACTCCAAATTGCACCTTTTTTTTAATTTTCTCGACGCCACTGTATTATATAGAAAAAAAGTGCATGTAGAATGTAAAAGTTGTTTTTTCATAACTTTACAAACAACCAAGATATTGACGTGTCTAAGTCGCAAAATCGAACTTCTGTTTATAACTCGAAAACAAAAAGCGACAGCAAATTTTTGTTCTGTTCGCCAGTGATTTTGTCTCAAAAAAAGATATCGAGAATGTGTCTTCCATTTTTTTGTATCTCTTACAGTTATCGAGTTACCCTATGCAAACATCGAAATTTGCCCACCCTGTATAGTTTATATCAAACACATTTGCAACATAAAAAACGTCGCTTTCTTTGGTCCATTTACCGCCGTCAACGAAACTGACGCTTTTTATGTTACAAATAAGTTTGAAATAAACTACAGTGATCCCTGTTGTAATGATATTTGAGGAATAAATATAGTTTAAAAAAACTAAAAAACACGCTTTTAAAGCACATCAAACTACAAAGTGAAAAATAATTATTAATATAAACTGAAAACAATAATGAACGAAAAATACTAGTATTATTGTGAAAAAGAGCGTGGGTTGCTCGATATACGAAAAATATGGCACAAAGCGCCCCACGCTTTTTTCACAATAATACTAGTATTTTTCGTTCATTATTGTTTTCAGTTTATATTAATAATTATTTTTCACTTTTTAGTTTGATGTGCTATGAAAGCGTGTTTTTTTAGTTTTTTTAAACTATATTTATGTTGCTTATTGATGCTGATATTATAACATATTACGATCCAACAGATACTTCTGAAAAAAAAAATACTTTTTTTCAGCCATAGACGAGATTTGAACTCACGCCCGAGGAGTCCGTCGTTTCGCGTCGACTAAGACTTGTGCCTTAGCGCGCTCGGCCATCGAACGAACTGAGAATCACGGAATGTACTAACAGTAATAAGCCACTTGCTCTCACGCAGAGGATACGTGAGGAAATGAAATTATTCAATTCTGGTGATCCTGTTGATATAAACTTATCAAATTATTGTATTGTTACCGGTTCTTCGTAAGTGTACAAAGTTTCAATTAAATCTGTCCGTTTAAAGTGGGTCAAAATCGAGTCCAAAGAGTCGGTTACAAACAAACAAACATACAAGTGAAGCTAATAAAAGCGTGTTAAAAAAAGTTCGTGTAAAGTGTATTCTTTATAAAGGCGAAGTTCGGCAAAAAATCTTACGGTGTTTTGCAAAATCAACTAAAGTTACTGTATGTATGTATTGAGCGGTACTAATTTTGACTTGTGTTTATTACTTCGTTTATTTATTGCTTCTTTGCTATTACACATTGGCAGTGCGGTAATTTCCATAAACACCAGAATACTCGATACTACTACGCTCGACCTGTCCAAGTTGACATTATCGGGAGATGACTGATTTTAAACATTTTCCGATATCGGTATTTAATCGTCAAAAATCACTAACATATGAACATTTTTGGAGAGATATCGGTGCATCATTTATTGATCCAATATTAAATGCTTTTTCTTTCAATCAGTTTTTTGTGAGCAGGTTAGTGCTAGAAACTTGACCTTTTATTTATTACATTGTTTATGAAGGAAATGTATTATTTGCATACGTTAAGTTGATTATACGCAAATTTAAGTTACCCATGAAGATACGTTGTATTTAACCTTGACCTTCATAATCAATAATCTAAATAAACTATAATTACTCATTGTTAAATATATCAGTCATATCACTACTTATTATTTTAGAATAATTATAATTATTTATTTCAAAAATAATTATAATGATTGTGCAAGATAATATTATTTGTCTTTTATATCTCTCATTATACGTTAATGAATGATTATAAAAAATAAAACCTATGTAGTGACGCGGATTCCGTTTTATTCATATTACGTTTATTTAGATTGGCCACCTCGGAGATACCAAATTACGTTAATTAATTAATTATGCAATACATCTTATTTTATGAAAAAACTAGATAACGATGTCTACGTACCTAAATATACGATTCAACTGCATTGATACCTTACTTTAACTGCGAATATCTTAAAAATGGCCGAACAGAAAAAAAATAATAGTAAATAAATAAATAAATAAATAAATTAGAATTAGAAATTAAACAACCCCCGAATCCAACGCTAGTTTTTAGTAATATTTATAAAAATTAGCTAAAAAACAATTAACACAATGATGGCAGACGGGGAAAGTAGTAATTTACTTGCTCAGTAGGAAAATTATTGTACTTATCAGAGGTGTCTTATGTCATTAAAGTTAGGTTATATCAAGAATGAGCATGATGAAAACAACGAGTGTACATGATTATTACTCACGATTTTCTATAGTAGACTCCTTTGGTAACGCATAATCGTCAGGATTAAAATGTTTATTACAAACACACGAATGTTTCGAGAAGGAATAAAATTATCTCTATCAACCACTGTTTTAGGTGAGTTTTGTCTCTCGGAAGCATATGTCCGCCTTTTGTTTCCGAACAAAATGGAACTGCACAACACTTGAGGCATAATTAACAAGTTTTTTTATTTACTGGTGTACGAAATTTATAATAAAACCCTATAAACGTTTCACGCGCCTAACAATAACTTTTGACATGACCTTCCTCGGCCAGTGGCGTCAACTGGTGAGCCTAAAAACGTTAGCCGTCATTGATTTTCGCTAATAAACAATAATTAGAGAACCACACAACTATGAGAGTTCACACCAAATATTAAACACTGCTAAGGTCTGTTCCACAGAAGATAATAAAGGGTACCGTTTTTAAGCTCACCAGTTGGCGCCACTGGCGAGTAAGGTCGCTGTCAAAAGTTATTGTTAGGCGCGGTTCCGATTGAATCCACCAAAAAATTCGAGAATCGTTAAAACTGAAGTTGAAGAGGCGTAATCGATAAGTTCGGTTGTAGTCTAAGCAATAGCGTGCAAAGTCGACGATGAAAGGTTACCGTCTGCCAGTCGGTAATCAAAGAGACCATATGAGTACCATATTTTTTCTCTTGAAATTTTTGGTATGGTGGCCGGATACGGAGGGCGGGGGGGGACTTTTTTTAATCGAATGGTTACCGATATTTGTCCGCATAGCTGGTTAGTATATGTACTCCACATATCCCGACAAAACTTCCGGTCGGTAACCGGTAATTGAAAAAAAAATTTTAGTTACCCCACCAAACCTAGCGCAAAATGTTTGTTTTGGTGTGTACAGTACTGTACTATAGTGGCAGACATCTCTATCGGTCGGTTTTGAGCAATTTACCATCAAAGTGGCGAAAATGGATCAAAATTTGAAATGTTGATAAAAAATAATTAAATTTAAAAAAAAAACGTCTGCCCAGCCAGCTTATGGTTCACAAGGCGTTAAAAATTCTAACCTTGGCTGGCAGACATTTTGCCAAATTTAACCCCCAAACCACCCCTTAAAGATTTAAAAAAAGCTCAAATTTTGCGTATTTTCTACTGTAATAACATATCCAAAGGACGTTTTTAATATTTATAAGAAAAAGGTACAGACACGAAAAACTGAAATTTTTTTAACCCTTTAAGGGGTGGTTGGAGGGGTTAAATTTGGCAAAAATGTCTGCCATCCAAGGTTAGCATTTTTTTAGTGTCTTGTGAACCATGGTCTTTTTGATTACCGACTGGCAGACGGTAACCTTTCATCGTCGAATTTGCACGCCATTACTATTGTGAATAAAGTGATATTGAGATTATAAATAAATTTAAATTAGAAATTAGTAAGCGCTGAGATCTCATAGTGGCACGTGCTGATACGCTCAGCTGCGATTATTTCTACACCCTGACAAGGTATTTTTTTATTTCACTCTTTTTTAATTTTATAAAAATAAAAATTAGACCTAGAATAATGCATTTTAGCGGTTTATCAATTTTTTGCTTCCCTGTAAAATTTGGTAAAAACCGCTTACGTAGTATTTTCAACATTCATAACAGTAGGTACTGGTCTTTAGAAAATCCATTTTTAGTGAAGCGTATGCAACAGCAAGGAAGAATTGGAATAAATGTATGGTGTGCCATAGGGAACAATACCGATGGACCTTATTTCTTTGTCCAACGCCTTACTGCTGAGGACTTTACAGATTGGAAACACAGATTAAACCTTTTTTACTTACCTTGGTATTTTTGTTGGGTGGTTTCATGGTATTTTTTTATATTCCTCGTACATATATCTGAAATTAACTATATATTTAATCTATGCATTTGGTAATAAGAGTATAGCATAGCGATCGCATGTTATAAAGCATTAACAAATAAAATAATGAGAAATGTCTCAATAAATTCGTCAATATAGGTTATTGTTTCTATACAATGTCTTTCTGATGCACGTTTTACTGGTAATATAGAGTGGCCCAATATTAAATAATTATTAAAATTAAAGTATAATGTATGCGTATTTTATTTTATTCTGGTAAACATTAAATGCACAAAAATAAGTGGAATATTTCAAAATCTCTCATTTGGACGGGTTAAATGATGCCTTTGTTAGTAATTGACGTAACAATCGGTTTTCCCGTCCCAAGAACTAAATTCATCAAATTGATTTAAATGTCTTAGTATTTTGTGAAATAAAAGCTAAACAAAATAAATATGAAATGAAACACCCAAAATATAGGTAAAGTTTCGACAGCTATATCTTCTTTAATTCGTGGCATATTACTCTCCTCTCCTCTCCTCTCTTTTCTCTTCTCTTTTCCTTTCACTTCTCTCCCGTCCACTCATCTCCACTATTCTCTTTCTCCTTATAGGTCTGTTTCTCTTCTCTTCTCTTCTCTTCTCTTCTCCTCTCCTCTCCTCTCCTCTCCTCTTCTCTTCTCTTTTCTTTTCTCCTCTTTTCTTTTCTCCTCTTTTCTTTTCTCCTCTCCTCTTCTCTCCTCTTCTCTTCTTGTTTTTCTTCATCTGATTATCTGTTAGATTATTTTTATTTATATGTAATAACCGAGATGATGAAGAAGTAGCAGAACCTGCCCACTATAGTTTGTTGTTTGGATCTTTGCGCATATATCAAATTAGGTACTACCACTTCGTGTATTGTTATATTGTAGCAATGCATTTATAGTATCAACAAATACAATGATATATACCTTGTGTCAACGATGTCATACATCAGCCCGCCATTTTTTTTAACTGGAATAAAATTTTCAAATTAAAAACTCACGTATGAGAAGTGACTTTTCTTATTTTGACGAACATATTATTTAATACCACTGTGTCATCATTCATCAATTTAGAATTTTTAAATGGAACATACTGTATATAACATTCTGATTATGCATGAAATTTTCTATATAATAAATCAACATTTTTGACTTTACCTTCAAATATGGCAGATTTATTTCAATTTTTTATGAAATTCAAAATTAATAATTGAAACCTTTTGTATATTGAAAATTTTCCAAGTAGGCATTGGATATCATAATATGGTTCGTTTTAATATTTTTTTTACACCAATTTAAAGCGATTCCTATAGGGAATGCAAAAATAGGCCTTATTATTTGAAAAAAAAAATAGTAAATGTCATCCAAAAGTCAGGAAAAAAATTATTTTGAATTTTTTCAAATGATTTCATTATAATAAAAAATTTTCGCATTATATTGCACCCAAATATCAAAAATGACCCATATTATGATATCTAATGCCTACTTGGAAAATTTTCATTATACAGAGTTTTAAATATTAATTTTGAATTTCATAAAAAATTTAAATAAGTCCGCCATATTTGAGAGTAATTTCAAAAATTTTGATTTATTATATAGAAAATTGCATACATAATCAGAATATGTTAAAATATGCAAGGCGTTCCATTTAAAAATTCAAAATTGATGACAGTTCCGGTAAAATATGTTTTCCCATATGTGTAAGCCCATTTACTTCTCATACGTGAGTTTTAAAATTGAAAATTTTATTCCAATTAAAAAAAAAATGGCGGGCTGATACATGATCGTTGACACTCGGTATGTATGAATAAAACGTTGTCTATAAGTAGTCATCGCCATTGCGCAAAGGTAGAGTTGGCATTTCTATTTATTTTTGATTATTTGATTCATACAAACGCGCAAAGATTCAAACAACAAAGTTTATTTGTCATTATTGTAAATAATTCTATAACACTGTAAACATGCAATACCATTTGCACAAATAATATATATATTTTTTTTCGGTTGCCCGACGCTGGACAGTCCTCCCGGCCGTGGCCTCGGACGCCTCACGGGAGTCGCGCCAGCACATTAACCACCGCCACTCCCCACATCCGGCATTGTTAGTGACTGTAGATTCCGGAATCGTGTGCCCTAAGCAGACGGAGAGAGCCCAGAATGACCGCCTTCTGCATTTGGCCTGCCAGCCACGGCTGATTTTTGGCAGGCCGGTATGGTATTCAGTTCCGAGAGCTTTATCCCTCCGACTACACCAATTATTAGGACGACCACTTGGAGTTCGTACCGGAGATCGCGGTATTTGGTCCGTTTCTCCTCCTCCTTCAAGGTGATGTTTTTCTTCGCAGGTGCCGAGAACTCGATGACATACATCACCTTGAGTTGATGGTCGAGGAGGACTATGTCAGGCTTGTTGGACTGGATTAGCCAGTCGGGAACGAGTAGTTCCAGTAAATCCAGCATTTCTCGTTCTCGACAACGGACTCAATATCTCCAGGGATGTAAGGCAACACTGGTGTCTAGTCTACCCCGCACGAGTGCCTTAGATGGTAGTATAGCACTCGTTACGCCGCGTTACGTGAAATCGCGTATACGGGGCATGTAGATAATATGTGCAGTTGATGCCAGGAACCTCTACACGCCACACACGGCTGCTGTAGATCAAGGTGTTGTTAACACCATCTTGGCAGGCCATAATGATTCCCTCGGTCTCCGACTTAAGCTCGGCTGACCTTAGAAAGGCAAATGTCGGCTTGGTCGATAAACCAGTGTTTCCATGTTCTTATAGAAGACACCACGCTGGGGTTTAGCTGCCGAAACAGATTTTCCTGTCCGGCAGCTCTAATTCGGGCTTTCAGGCGATTTGGCTGAAGTTCGGTGACTAACTCTACCTCAGCACCTCGCCGGCCTTCTCGCCTGATGTCAAATGCGAGACCGAGTTCATCTGCGGCTCTTTTTACTACCTTGAACAATCCTGCTCCCACTCCTACAGTTTCGTGATGTTTCACAAACCGTAAGAGGGGATCTGAGCTCTTGAGAATGTTACATACCATACTCAGTACTACTCTGCCATGCGTACATTCCAGGCTCAAGAGTCCTCAGCCCCCCTCCGTTGACGTGGGAGGTACACACGAGGAACGGACGGCCTAGGATGAATACTTCTGTGAATATTCATCATCTTACGGGTATCTCTATCTAATTGGCGCAGCTCATCTACCGTCCACTTTACTACTCCGAAGGAGTAGAGCAGAACCGGAACGGCAAGCAGACACCTTGTTCTTCCCCGAAAGTTCGGAAGACCAAACCTTTCGGAGGCGTTTGTACTTGCCGCGGAGAGAATCTTTTATTTGTGTTTTATTTATAAATGTTTATTATTATTATTATAATTATAATCTTACTTACTATTTTGGTTTTCAAATGCTCTGTTGACGTAACCATATTACATGTCTATGATTTTATACAGGACGATATATGAACTATGAAGGTATGTTCAATAGCGCTTTGGACGGATAGATTGCTAGCCAACTATGTCACCGTGCTGTGTCGGTCTTAAACAGGAGTTTTTATTTGCTCACGTGGTATATCACATTAAATTAAGCGATATTAAATATTAGAGGTCGCGTGATATCACCCTCTGTTTTAATTAATTTCAACCACTTTTGAAGTATTCCCAACTAATGTTCTTAGTTGGTTTCGAGTTCTAATCTGAACCGCATTATCTTTAGTAAATTCACAGTCGAAGGTACCTAATTAAATTAATTATATTTAATTTTTTTTCATTTGACATTAGTTTTGCATAACATAAAATCCATCGAACGGTGCCTTTTTGATCACCTTGCTCAGTTTATTGTGCCCACGGGTAAAGTAAATTTTTCACAGCCTGTATGGTGGAGACGTATCACAAATCATGGTATCGCTAAACTTAGGATATCTATCATTAACCAAAATTAATATGAGTATTTTTTTCAGGTAATAATAAGTATAATGGAATTGTATTATCAGAATTTGTTGTTACAAATTTTCATAAATCAGTGTATAGGCATTTTGCATTAAAAAAATGTTTGTATGATGGAGGTCGGATATCGGCGAGTCAATCCAGTGCCGTCTGCAGGAACCTTCATAATAAATGCAAGTTTATGTCATGTGAATTTGTTTAGTGTATATATCTTTATATAACGGTATAAAAACTAATTGGTTTGTGCATTTGCATTAATCATATAATTTAAAAAACCATCTATGTTACAAAAAAATCAGTTTGTTTACAAATCAAATTTCATTTAATAATATAAAATGTTTGAAAATTATGTAGTTGCATAAACATTTGAATATCCTGTAAAAAATCATATACCTACATAATGCAATTCCAATAATAAGATTAAAAATAGTTGGAAGTTACGTAATTATGCCAGAAATAAGAGCTCGGATCCACCTTTCAAATCAAATATTTTTTATTATCAGGCCGCCTTGTATAAAAATAAAAACCTTGCAGGAAAGCGCTGCAGTGGACCATATAATTAAAATAGTTGATAACTTATACGAGACGAATGTTAAGACCGTTGGGCGACTTTGCGACCTTTTTCAAGAACAGGTATCAAAAAGTTAATTGGCAGGAACTATAGAAAAATATAAATATAGAATAAGCTTGTTATATGCGCAAGGCGAAATTACATGGAAGCTGCCATTTTGAGTAATATAATTCAATTCAATTTCAATTCAATTTATTATTACTAGGTAGAGTAGTAGAATAGTACAATGTTATTACACTTTGTGGTAGACTATAACCTAAAATATATTAGAATTACAATATACAATACATATAATAGTAAGTAACACATGTAAATCAGCATCACCAGGCCGAGATGAAATCACCTAAGCACAACATGCTTGTTTTGTGAATTTCGTGTCTTCTGGTTGATCAGTAAATTAATTGTATAGTTTTTTATATTAAAATAGAAATGAACAGAGAGACAGGAAAATATTCTAACTAATAATTATTGACAAAACCAGACAGGATTTGTACCAGCAACACACGGCAGTAAGAGAGTACGTACTATAATACTAATATACTATGATTGGGAAGATAAATGTCTTATATTATTTCAACTTAGTTCGAAGATATTAAACTTATTATGGTCGAGTTTTCCATTTAATGCAGGATATTCTTTATAGAATCATGATTTTGGGTAATAAATTTTTTTATTTCAATTTTGTATTTACTAAACTTTTCTATGGTTTTTAGATACAGCAGTAAAATATTGTATAACTTTGGTCCGAGATAGTAGACAAATCTTTGTGTATGGCTTTTTTTGACTAATGGCAATCCTATAGACCTATTTTCTGTAAACCTGGTTTCATATCTAGAATGGGCTGGTGAGGGGTTCTTGTCATACATGTGTAATAAACAGTGATAAGCAAAGAGATTTCTTATGTTGAATACGTCAGCTTCTTTATATAATTGTGTAGAGGAGTAGAGTTTTTTTTTTCTTTAAAATTATCTTTAGAATACTATTTTGCGCTGTTTGCAGAATATTCATTATATTATTACGTACCCCCCCCCCCCCCCCAGAGAATAATACAATATCTAATCAGTGATTCTACTAGCGATTTATATATAGTCATCAGATTTTTCCTATCTAATATATCCCTTAAAGTAAAGAATTTATGCGTAAGTTGTCTAATTTTTTTTGTGACGTAAGTAACATGCTCGTCCCATCTTAGATGATGGTCAAGCATAACTCCTAAATATTTGATGGTACTGGTTTTCCCAATTTTGGGGCAACTACAATTTATTTGTTGTAAACATGTATTATTATGTATGCAGTAATTCTCTAGTAGGTTGATCGGTAGCTAATAAGGTGAATGTTAAGGAATTTAGTTTTTTGAATGTTTAAGCTCAATAAACTAAAGTTTAGCCACTTTGAAATCAGAGTTAAAGTTTCATCTGCATTGCTATATACTGTGTCCCATGAATTTTCCCCAAATACAATGGCAATGTCATCAGCATAAGATACTAAATGGCCTTGAAATTGTTTTAATTTTGTAATGCTGTTAATATACAGAAGGAAAAGTATTGGACCCAATACTGTCCCTTGTGGTACGCCCATGGTGATGTTGAGCGAGTCACTGTATACGTCATCAATTTTTACACATTGTCTTCTATTTGTGAGATAATGTTCTATTAGACATAGTGTAGGTCCACGTATACCATTGTTTTGGAGTCTATTTAGTCTTTTTCTGTTCTGTGCTATTTAGTAACAGTTGATGTGGCACGGTATCAAAAGCTTTCGCTAAGTCCAGAAATACAGCCATGCTTTTTTTTGATTTGTCTAGGTTTGCTACAATTTCTTGTATTAAGTCCATCACTGCATGCTCCGTACCTATATTTTATTTAAAGCCAAATTGTCTATTTGTGATCACATCATGATTACCAAAAAATTCCACCAGTCTGTTTTTAAGGCATTTTTTTGAATATTTTAGCAAAATTATTGATAACTGAGATAGGTCTGTAGTTGTTTAGATTTTTGTAATCACCAGATTTATGTACGGGGGTAACGTTTGGATTTTATTACTTCAGCTGATATCCCGTCTGGTCCAGCTGAAGAGTTATTTTTTAAACTGCTAATTATTTCAATGATTTCATTTTCTTTTACAGGTTTAAGGAATATCGATGATAGCATGGAATCATTTTCTAGGATATTATTAGGCAGGTTATCAATTTTTTCAATTCTTTCAGACATTTTTGTGCCATTATTTATAAAATAATCGTTAAAAACATTAGCCTTTTCTATATTACTTGTTACTTCTAGTCCTTCATCATTTAATATATTGATGTTTTTAATTTGTTTATGTGTTGCCGTCGAATTTGAGGCACTATTTACTATTTCCCAAATTTTTTTACAATTTCCTTGTGTATCTGCAAGCTGATTTTTATAGTATTGATTCTTGACATCTCTGATTAATTTATTCAGCATATTTATGTATTCTGCATGTTGTTTCTTAAGTTCAGGTAAGTAATTTTTTTATTAACCTTCTTTTTTAGGTAGTCCCTGTGCCTAATAGAATTTATTAATCCATCAGTTATCCACGGCTTTAATTTGTAGAATTTGTTTTTGACAATTACAGATTTTGAGGATTTTTTTCATTACCGTATGAATTTTATTAATAAAAATATTATAGCTGTCTTGAGTTTGGGTACATTTTATTACTTCTTGCCAAGTTTCCTGTTCTAATATATTTTTTAATTTTTTAAAATCAATTTTACTAATTACTTTATTTTTTGACTCTTTATTACATGTATCATTATTAAGAAATTCTAAAACTACTGATGTGATGTAGTGGTCGGTAATATCTGATTCAATAATCATAGGGTTGATTTTAGTGCAAGTATTAGTATGATTATTCTGCCTAATTAATATATGATCTATGATACTTTGTGAAGTTTCCGTTACTCTCGTACATATATGATATATACCCATTCTCTGTCAACATATTTATGTAATTATTCACCTGTATTGAATTTGTATCAAGCAAATTAATGTTAATATCTCCTAGAAATATTTCAATTTTATTTTTCTGTACTTTAGTGATGAATTGTCCTAGTTCGGTTATATAAGTGTTCAGGTTTGTGGACGGAGGTCTATAGGAAGCAACGAAACCTATACTGACTTTATTTATTTCAATTGAGAATCTTAGTAACTTAGTTTCAGTCAGTGCGAAATTGACCACATTAGCAGGAATATTATTTTTAATATACACTATTACTCCATAATTTTGATTATAGTTTGATTCGTTGTAGTAAATAGTAAAATTAGGAATATTAAAGCAACTTACCATAATGAGTGGTAAATTCAAATAAAGCAAATTGTAAACAATGTTTGCGTTTTGTCTGATGTGTTTCTAAAATTACGATAGTTAGAGATTACCATTTAAATTATTTGTTTTATAGTTTATATAGTTTTTGATGAATTTAATTTAAAAAAAAACGTTTTTGACGAGTTTTGTAATAAACAATGCAAAAGATTTGGACCTTCTGGAATAATTTATGTTCTTACTATAAAATTATTAAATACCTACATTTTCTATGTACTTCATACCGATATGTAAAAAGGGTAAAAATTAATTGAATGAAACTTGCTGTTCTTCCAAGTAAATTTACACGGTTTTACAGGGTGAAAAACAATCTAGGTACTTTTGTTTCTATTTGCACAAATGCTTAATTTATAGTATTTGCAAGTATGAGGATACTGAATAATTTATAACCATATTGTATCAGAATTACATTTGCTAAAAAGGAATAATATACTTTTATACCGTTTACCGATAAGAATCAAAGGTAGAAGGCAGTTGTGTTTCATGTTTAACATTTTGGTATGTAACTACAGATATAAAAATTTTGCAAAACAATGTTGTATATTTAACTGTATAAGGTCCAATAGGCCATCATACATAGGAAAAACCCCCCCGGACAATTTATAAAACAAAGCCGTTAATCGTTCGTTTTCGTGATGAATAACAGTAAGGTCTACTACACTTCTATTAGTTACTTATTGGTATCCATTATTTTATAATTAGCGAGTAGATAATCAATTATCGAAGCGTTTTCATTTGCCATTTACTTTCCAAGAAAATGTGTTACTCTCAAAGACGTTTTGATCAAGCTTGCACATTATTCTTATCAATTTTTCATGAGACAATAACTGCTCTTTATTTCATTTGAATGGTAACATTAATGAAAAACATTTTGTTAGTTTTTCGTTTCTTATTTTTAATAACAAATAAAACAAAAAAAGTGTTAATCATGTTTTTATTATTGCAAATATCAACAACTATCAATGAAATAGATTCCACACTAAAAAACACCACAATATATTATTTATACCTAAACTATTGCGAGTGTTGTCACATAATCAACTAATCAGTATGGCTCTCACTATTTGTGATAGGCCTTTTTGTCACTGTCATATTATTTTAACCTATTATTTGCTGTTACAAATTCACCTTGTTAATATCTATTTTATGGTTGCTTTCAAACATGTACTGGGCAACTCGTAATTTATCTATTATTCCATATTTGACAATCAATGGAAAAAGATTGTTTCGTTTGTCCAACACACTTTTGATTACATTCATTACAGCTAGTTCTGTAAATTTCCAATGTTTCATTTTCCAATTATTCTTTGGGGAAGTTAATATTTATTTATCATGCATATATAAATATCTTTATTTCCATAAAACCTCTAAAAAACAATATACAGCAAAAATGATCCCAAAATATCATTACATAAGTACGTTAATTTACTTTCAGTTATATAACAAAAAAAACCATTTACTCCTCTACGATTTTAGCTTGGCATTTGGTGCCATCGAGAGAGAAGAAATATCGGCAGTGTGGGGCAGAGACAAACAAACCATTTTACAGTGAAAGAGCGGAGTTTATTTATTTATTTATACACCATGTTTAGATCACTGCACATCCAAACTCAAGTGCCAAGCTACAATCATAGACTACTAGTAAAATAACTCGTGTTCGAGCAGTAAGGACACTGGTGAGATTTGAAATTGCCTCTCACCTCGGAGTCACAGGTTCAATCCCCGATCAAGGAGATTTTTTTTAACGCAGAAATTAATCCTAGCATAGTTGGATTTTGGGTATGTCTGTTGTCTCTAAATCTGCAGTCCTCTTCCACATTCTCACATTTTATTTTTCTATACGCAATTGCATATCCACTAATATAAATAATAACATTTTCAATGTACATAATATGTATTATATTCTTTATTAAATACCTCACAACTTGGTTTTAGGAGCAATAAATCGACAAATCGGGCTGTTGAAGCTGTTCTGAGTGACAGAGTGAGCAAAGCATATACATGGATTGCCCTATGTGACATATGTATGTAGGTCCTTGACCGTCTCGCAGCAGATTAGTTTCAAAAATTTAAAGATATAAGAAGTTTACCTTATCTCTAATAAATTTCCCAGCGAGAAAACATTGTGTTTTCTATAATATATAACATCGTGTCACCGAAAGTGAGCGGAGCGATAAGTTACCTCGAGATGCAGAGGGCTGTATATTAACTGTGTTAAATTAAAAATAAAAAAAAATCGCAACATTTTTAATTAATTGTTACTCAGAAACGGTTCACTTTTCAACAAAAATTTCTGTAACAAACCAATTTTGAGGTATTATATCGATTTCCGAAGCTTGTCAGGTTATTTTTAGTACACCCTCCATTATAATCTTGTTAATTTCTATTATCGATACATTTTAACACTTAAAAAAAATCTAATTTTGTACCACAACTAAACAGTCGATCTAATCATAAAATTTTTAGGGAATCAAGTGCTAGTACCTACCTACAGCTACGCATTGATTGCAGTAATTATCATTTATCGTTATTATCACATAATATGGTGTAATATTTGATTCCTTAGTATTATGAGAATGACAGTCAGATAAATTCAAGCGATAAGGTTACTACTAAATTATTCAGCACTTTTAGTATTTTAGCGTATATGAAATTTTTACATAGTACATATTGGGAAAAGAACGTACCTACCTACTAAACCTACATATGTATGTATGTATGTATGTATGTTAAACTGATAAATTAACAAATGCTTTTATTTTAATGGGACTGAAACTAGTATTGACCAGCAAAGAATATCGACTAGTTTGACCATGGTATCTTACTAAATAAAATCACAAATTTCGGGTTATCACATGAATTTCTTTCTTTTTCTAAATCATATTTAGATGGAAGATTACAGTAAATTTATATTATCATGGCTGCAAGTTACAAAATTGTTATATTCACCGCGGAATCCGGTGTCCTCTAGGGGTCAGTACTTGTCCTCCTTCCGTTCATGTGTTTAATTAACGATAATTGTCACAAACTCTAACACTGTCAATACTAGCTTTATGCTAACGATTTAAGAATCTATAATATTAAATGTTTACCTATAGCAGCTGAAACATGTAATGTCACTTACGTTGATGTGGTCTGCTTATTAATAGAGATCGGGAGGTAGCGATAAACGACATAAATTCCAGGGTTGGTGCTAGGTGATATATCACCGAGTAAATATGTTTATATACACACTATCTTACTTTGTGGTGTTTTGGCGAGTTCGGTAACATCCAAAGTTAATACAAATAGGGCTGAAAGTTTGGTGAATGTAACACTAACACACATATGTACTTTTAACTAGCGATCACAAGAGTAAAAGTATATTACTAATCTTAGAGCACCCACTAACCATTTGCCACCTTCCAGCCTCAAGCATTGGTGGTATCATCCACGCTAATCGAGACGTGTTTGTCATTTAGTTCAGAAATATTTTGTTTGTTTAATAATCTTACATCGCTGTGATAAATACTCTACTATCACATAGAGACTTATGTTTCTGAAATTCTCCATGTTGACGTTGCGTGTACCTACTTCGCACTAACCAGAAACCGGTCTGCCAATGATGTACGCGACGGCCTCAAAAAGGATTTCCACTTATTTGGTCACAATATTTTACTAGTGGGCAACCGCATACAATTAAAGCCTAATCACTTCTCTTTGTAAAAGGTGTTTCAATGTGAGCGCAAGATTTGATTTGCGTGCCAGTTTGAAATACCCTTTATAATACAAATATAAATTTGTATTATAAAGGGTTGATGATATATAAATATCATCAAGAAGTGTGTGTGGCAATTTTATTATATTTTCAATTAAATAAAGTGATAATATTACGACTTGATATCTTGTAGGTGTTACCTTTAGTATTAATTACTATTTGTAAGTTATTTATCTCTCATTTGGAACATTTTGGTAATTTAATATTTATTATATCACTAAATATTAAAATATGTTTTAAGAATGAATAGAGTAAAGAGTGTTAGTTTTATAGCGACCACCCTGTACGCACAGTACAAATCTAAAATTTAGTCGGCGACTACGTTTGAAAGATTTATTAGAGGTATTGCACATATAGTAATTTCTTGAAGCCAAAATGAAATTTTACTTTGATCGTAATTTTTTTAAATATAAGTGTCATCATCACGGCTGATATGAAAATATCAGCCGTGATGAAAATATTTTGGTTGCGGTTTCAGTTTGTTGACTTTCAAAACAAATGGCTCTATTGAAAAATCTTGCGGTTAGTTTGTTTGTTACTAGACGGACAGTCGATACACCTACTGTAAGATAATGAAAATAATATAAATACGTGTCGTATACACCCTTGAAATAACACCACATTAGTTCCTTACAAGGACTACATCATATTATAATGTATAAAATATTTTAACTCGCAGTTTTGATGTTTCTTTAGTGTTACGGATATTGTGTTTTTAAATATGGTATGTGGTAATTTATTTTTAATTTTACTTTTTCACACTTCTATTTGTAAAAATGGAAACCAAATATACAGATGAATAAGGTAGTTAATTGTAGAAATATTTTATAAAGTTCTTTAATAATCCCAAGGTGATTTTTTTTGCACGAACGGGAATAAAACAATATTTTACTGCCTCAAAACAGGGAGTAAAACAAGCGTTTATTCCCATTGGATTTAAAGTCGTCTTGGAAACCATAGAATAGTACAAACACAACGTAAATTCCACATTTTTATTATATCAAACTTTTAATGGCAGAAATAACAAAAGAAAAGAAGAATCAAACATAAACCATGAAATGCAAATATAGGGTGCTATTTATAAAAATTAAGTTTTTTAGATTTTAAATTTATGATATTCGAACATGTTTTTAACATCATATTTAATTTGTTTCAAAACAATTTTTTTCGGTTTGATAACGATAACTTATTAAAACGTTAATATGTCAAAAAATCATTAATTACTGTAGTTTTGAAGATAACTGCAATAAAGGGACGTGCTGCAAACGCAACAAATTTAAAAAAAAAATTTAATAACTAGGGCTGTCAAAAATGTTCCGTGGGACAGTATCGTACGCGAAATTAACTAATACGAGAAACAATAAACTGTTACAATTTATAACAATGTATGTAAAACTTACCCTCCTAACTAGCTTGATGAACTAGCTTGCTTATCACAAACTGGCGAAGATGTGTAGCCATTTTGCTGCATCAGATATGTTTCTATGGTTGTCTCCATGAGTGATGTTAGCTTTGGTGAAAATATTTTCTTATATTTTGAAAATGACCATTCGACATCTACTGATGTAATACACGCATACGTAAAATAGTTTTTGAACGCATTTAACGGATCTGGGGCTGCACCATCACATATTGGTCTTAATTTGGTAAAACCGGTGTCTTTACTTAACACACTTGCGAACTTTTCTTTAACGCGCTCATTTGTTGCGTCACCTATAGCGTGTAGCAGTAGATTTACTTCGTCCACTATTTGCAGCCTCCGCTAACGACAACGCACTGTTTTCTAATTTTTTTCATGCTTTCATGTAATGGTTTATAGTTCTTCGCAATATTTTTTTAAAGCTGTTTCAACGGAAAAATCTTCGAATTTTGTCTGACTTTCCTTAATAGCTGCAGCCTCATCTGGATTGAATTGTAGTATCACGGCTTTTATTTGTTAAAAATATTCAGCATAATAAAAAGCTGCCTGCAACCATGTTCCACAACATGTAAGAATCGGCTGTGGTGGTTCAGAAATACCGGGACACTTGCTATGAAATGCACGGAGACATTTATCAGATTTAAGAAACACTTTTTTTGTATTTGCTATTAATGCATCCACCTCTGGAAAACCTTTTCGAATAGTTTCTGCCACAAGATGTAAAGCATGTACTTTACACGTAACATGTATAGACGTACAACCTTGTTCTTGCAAAGAACGGCCTACCGAACGCATTGTCACGGCACCATCAGTCACAAACATCAACACTTGATTTTTTGACAGTTCAAATTTTTCTAACGTCTCCAGCACCACCCTGGTAATTGTTTCGCTAGTACACTGGCTTAGTCTTTTGCTAGCTAGTAACAGTGGAACTGTCGGTTTAAGAGGATCCAGTACTCGTACTATAACATTTAAAATAGAATTTTTTTTACAATCTGTTGTCTCATGAACAGATAACCACAGCCGTGTATTTTTTAATTCACATTTCATCTTATTTACCATGTCTACGTGTACAGTTGGTAGATAGTTACAAAACGTTGTGCGACTTGGTAACTTCACCTGGGCATTGTATTTATTCCAGAACTCTCGAAATGGTTGTTTATCGAGTATGTGCAGCGGGACATCACAGGCAATCAGCATTAATAGTAAATCAAACATAAACTGTGTTGTTGAAGGCACGCCATTTTTTTTATATTTATGGTGTACACTATTTACGTGAAGTCCACAATTACGCTTATCCCAGCACATCAAATCTTTCTCGCACACTTTACAAATTATTTTAGCACCATCATAGAATAAATCCGGGAATTCACCTATAATTTATTCACTTTGTCAGCAAATGGCCGTGTTCTACCCCTGCGTACGTCTGCCATGCTTTATTATTAAATTAATATCAACAATACAGTACAACAAATAAAATAAAAACACAAAAACAATATGCAATACGCCCAAGTGACTTAACGTGTACACAACTCGAAAGCTAATAATGCACTGGACTGGAGAAAGAGTTTCGCGGTCAAGGTGAATGCCGGCGACAGTAAGTACATCTGTACTCTACGACCATGATACACAGAAACGATTTGCAGCTTTAGAATAACTCAACAGTTGAAAATCAAGGTAGGGTTGTATTATCAAACTTACCCTTAATGTTGATGAGGAACCCAAAAATGTAAGAAAACTGGGGGAGAGGGTTCTATTTAAAATGACAAAGTCGATGTCAACTTCAGAATGGTAGGTTTTTCCGAGAACCCATTAGACCAAAATTTCAAAACGATATTCCAATTCAGTCCGGAGATACGTCTAGGGGTAGGTTGAAAACGAACACATTGTATACAAGAGCTACATATTATTTAAAATGAGACCATTGCTTTTGTATGTACTGAAAACTCTTCTATTTAAGCCATGCTCAGGGTACGATGTGGTATCATAGAAAAAACAATTTGTAAACATTTTGATTTAAAAGCAGTTGATATGAAATATCATCAAGATTAAAATATCAACCAAAGTTTATGATGAAAACAACAATTATTATTCTTAGGAAGCATTTTTATGACACCTATGGCAGTGATTTTGTTTGTTGTTTGTTTGGACTCGTTTTAATAGCTACAAAATGTACATAATGAATTAAACAAATGAATGAATGAATGAATGAATGAAACTTTATTTAGGTTTAAGTTTACAAAAGAGTATAAATTTTGATATAATGTACAGAACTTAAGTAACTAAAAAGTTTGAAATTCATTTATTATATTTACAAAAAATAGTATGCTTAAATAAAGGAAATGGTGTCATTAAGGCAGCAAGCTACCAGCGCGTGACCCATTGCACAATCTCACGTTTGTTGATTCCATTAGACTATATTAATAATATCTACTAATACATTATACTGTAACAATATAGACAAAACGAAAAAATAGTATTTTAAGTCAATGTGTCATAAATAGATGATAAATAAAAACCTGAAATGTATTTTACATTTACTTTACATAATATACATTTTAATTCAGATTGTTGATAACATTTTCATGCGAATAGTTTTTTTACATGAGTTTCACTGATGGATCTTAGCCAGTTTTTACATATTTTTTTATATATATAGAAAATTTTACAAGTTTTTATGTTTAAAGGAAGTTCATTAAATATTTTAGGTGCCATATATGTTATACATTTTTGAGATATTCTTTTAAACTTTTTTGGTATCTCTGCTATGAGTCTTATGGGCTGTCTTGTGTTGTAATATAAACTGTTTACAATTGTTATTATGTGTCTGTCATTATATATTTTTTGTAACACTTTGTGAATGTAGGTTTTTCTTAGGTTAAGAACGTCTATTTCGCTATACAAGAGATCTGTTGGATATGTATTATTTTTGTTTAGCAGAATCTTTAATGCTTTTTTTTGTAGAATTTCTAACGGGTTTATTGTGCTCTCATAGCTAGAGCCCCATGCTGTACTCCCATACTGTAACACTGAATGAAACAATGCATAATATATCATTTTTAAATTTTCTTTGCTCATAAATCCTTTCAGTTTTCTTAATATAAATATTGCCTTCCTCAGCTTAGGAGCGATGTGTTGTACATGTTTTTCAAAACGCAGGTGAGTGTCTAATATTATGCCTAGGTACTTTGCTTTTTCTGTTATACATATTTTATTTTCACAGTCACATGTTCGATTTTCTTGGTCACATACTTCATTGTGTAGTATCATACTATTAAATTGTGGTTTAGTGCGAGAGTCCGCGCAAAAAATAAGACATGTAGTTTTTTTCACAGTTTAGAGTTAGTAGATTAACGTCTAACCAATCTTTTAATTTCTTTAGGGTGTTTATCATTTTGGACCTTAATTCTTCCCATGTACTTCCGTTTATCAGGATGACCGTATCATCGGCATAAGATACCCATGTGTTTGTTGTGTCGAAGCTGAGTAGATCATTAATATAAATTAGGAAAAGGATTGGACCCATAACTGTACCTTGTGGAACTCCAAATTCCACTGACTGCAGTCTGCTTACTGATTTATTGACGGTTACTCTTTGTAACCTATTTTTTAGATAACTCTCCATAAGCTTGTACACAGTACCACGAAATCCTAGGATTTCTAACTTCTGTAATAACAGTTCGTGGTGTACTGTGTCAAATGCCTTGCGAAGATCCAGAAAAACACCAGATGTAGGAAGAGACTTGTCTATGTTGGAGTAGACCGTTTTCATTAAAAGTACCATGGCATCTTCTGTGCATCGTTTTTGTTGAAATCCGAACTGATGTGCATGTAGAATTTTGTGTTCGTTTAGAAAGCTCATTACCCTGTCCTTTAACACCTTCTCAAAAATCTTTGAGATGCTTGATAAATACTCGTAAGAGTAGGGTTTTGATTATACAATTCGACCATGTCATAAATGGTCGAATATTACACAACTTTGAGTTATTTTTTGTATTAAAAACCTAGTAAAACGCAATAGTTTTCTTCAATTATTGGTATCAACGGCATACTGATCGTATTTTTCGATTTTTTAATGATTACTATTCACCAAAGAACTTTGTATTAGGACCGATTTTCGATTTGAAGGTATGGATGGGTTTGTGGTGAAAATTAGTATTTGGTACTAGATGTCTATAAGATGCTGCCATTTGAAAAAATTTACTTATTTAAATATTAGTAATTTCGGAAATTTTGTAGAATCATACAGTGATTCGAAAAAATTCACGATTACATTTTCTCGTTTTGGTCTCTTAAAAAAGTCAAGTATACTCAAAATTGTTTGAAAACAGTGCAGTCGTACTTAAAATCGTCTGCGGAATCGAAAAATATAGAAATATATAGGATATTCCATTTAAAATTTCAAAGTTGGGGTAATTTACGAGGAAACCGGACCTGAAGGATGTGTCAAACATTGGAAAATTTACCATTTTTCATACATATTACTTACCTCTTCTAGGTTTTAGTCTCATGTCTTGAAAATTCTGCAAACTATGGCTTGTCTAACGATTCTGTTGACACCCGGTATATATTTACAAAGAAAAATTATACAGAATAAGGTAATATTCATCAGTCCAGTATATTATTGCATTTTTGAATTGTGCATAATTTTCTGAATCCACCAATACCAAATAAGTGACATTTCAGACGTCAACGTTTTAATTTAATTTTTAGTTTTCCATTTAAGTGTCTCATGACCTCCAATATATTCTAATTGACCCGTCGAAAATACTAAAATATGTGATTTATGAGCAAATAAAAGTTCATCAAAATGGTTTTTGGGACGAAACACAATTTTTCAAATGGACCATATTGGTACCGTGGTACCAGTTATTAGTACTATTAATAAGGAATTTATTCATATGCATTATTAAAATGTGCGATAAATACAATCAAAATGACAGCTAAGAGAAAATAAAAGAAAAATACAATTTAATTACAATTATCTAGGTATACCTACATAAGGTGGCTTTGGAATACAAAATAGGAACACAAAACATTACAACAGTTATTCAAAATGCTGTCAATTAACGTCAGTGCACTTCTAAACTAGCATAGCTGTATCTCGAAGAACATTCGCCAATTGTTGGGCTGTTATGCTATTAATTGCGCGTCTTACTCATAGCTCCAGGTTTTCACGGGTTGTAGCGGCGGTTGCGTGGACCATATTTTTTAAATGACCCCCAAACAAAAAATCTAGAGGGAGTCAAATCAGGTGTCCTTGGAGACCACCTGGCAGGACCACTCGTCGGAATGACATTTTTTTCCGAATCTCTATTGAAGGTAATCAGTTCCTATTCTTGAATTATGTGGAAAGGCGCCATCTTGTTGGAGATATATTTCCTGCCCCGAATCCAAAGGTGTAATTCATTTAAAATGCCCTCAATCTTATTTGCAGGAATCCCAGGTATCTGTCTCCAGTCAAGGTTGCTTCAAATACTATTGGACCAATTTGTAGTATTACCGATTATTCCAAGCCAAACATTGAAACCGAATCGCTCTTCCCTTAATAAATTTTGATTTTCTTGTGACCAATATCTCATATTTTGTCGGTTAAATAATCCAAAATTTGTGAACCTAGACTCGTCCGAAAATAAAATCCTTACCAAAAAATCATTGTTTGGCTGCATGTTATTCTGTAAAATCCAATTGCAATAGTCCATTCCATGTTTCTACCATTTTGTGAACTTTATTTGCTCATAAATCACATAATTTAGTGTGTTCAATTTTCCTAGCATTACACGGATCAATTAAAATAAATCGGAAGTCATGACACACTTAAATCGAAAACTAAAAATTAAATTAAAACAAATATTGACGTTTGAAGTATCCCTTATGTGGTATCATTGGATTTAGAAAATTATACATAATTCAAAAATTCATTTGAAAATCAAAAATTAGTGTCACTTCCGGTGAAACCGAAGGGGAAAGAAACTATTTATATGTCAAGAAGTGACGTTTAGTAAGTATATAGGATATTTCAAATTTCAATCGTTGATCTTTTCAAAACTAAAGGAAATAAATATAGTTTAAAAAAACTAAAAAACACGCTTTTAAAAGCACATCAAACTAAAAAGTGAAAAATAATTATTAATATAAACTGAAAACAATAATGAACGAAAAATACTAGTATTATTGTGAAAAAAGCGTGGGTTGCTCGATATACGAAAAATATGGCACAAAGCGCCTCACGCTTTTTTTCACAATAATACTAGTATTTTTCGTTCACTATTGTTTTCAGTTTATATTAATAATTATTTTTCACTTTTTAGTTTGATGTGCTTTAAAAACGTGTTTTTTAGTTTTTTTAAACTGTATTTATTTTTCACTTTTTAGTTTGATGTGCTATGAAAGCGTGTTTTTTTAGTTTTTTTTAAACTATATTTATATTGCTTATTGATGCTGATATTATAATAATATTACGATCCAACAGATACTTCTGAAAAAAAAATATTTTTTTTTCAGCCATAGACGGGATTTGAACTCACGTCCGAGGAGTCCGTCGTTTCGCGTCGACTAAAACTTGCGCCTTAGCCCGCTCGGCCAACGAACGAACTGAGAATCACGGAATGTACTAACAGTAATAAGCCACTTGCTCTCACGCAGAGAATACGTGAGGAAATTAATTATTTAATTCTGGCGATCCTGATCAGGATAATGATATAAACTTATCAAATTATTGTATTGTTACCGGTTCTTCGTAAATGTACAAAGTTTCAATTAAATCTGTCCGTTTAAAGTGGGTCAAAATCGAGTCCAAAGAGTCGGTTACAAACAAACAAACATACAGGTGAAGCTAATAAAAGCGTGTTAAAAAGGGGGGTATACCATGATCCTGTTACACCTGGTATAAGTTAAATATCCTTAGGCCGTTTTAACATGTACTGAAAAATTGTCATTATTTTATTTAAAAAAAACATTCATAGTAATGATTGTTTAGAAGCCATGGATAAACAATTAATTTAATGTCATTTTTATTCATTTTTGTCTCCAACTATAATTAACGTCGATTATGTAGTTACGAATTTGTATATGAATGTACAATCTCAAGGTTAAAACTCTTGATTTTATTTGCTAGTAACGGTGATAAATCGAAATAAGCAAGTACGTATGTATTGTAAGTACTGTTTTTGCCAATAAAAACAAGCGTTTGATTCAAATCACCTACTTAAGCCTAATTAAAGGCTGGTTTTTCAATGCTTTAGTTAACTATAACTAGAAGATAGAGATAGATATAGTACCATCAAATCATCATTCATCACACATATTTTAGTAATGAATGATTATTGAACTAATTAATAAAAGTATAATAAAAATTTATATACCAAGGTATTCCAATAGAGAGGCGAAATTAATTTACAAATAGTAATAAAATAAATATTAAAAGTAATGCCTAAATACAAGATATTATACCAAAGTCGTAATCGTCCCTTTTTATTTAAGTAATTGAAAATTAAATAAGTTATTTATTGATGATACATAAAATTTCTATCATACAAAGAGAAGTGATTAAGCTTTAATTGCGACTGCCCACTAGCAAAAGATTTTTACCAAATAAATGAACATTCTTGAACCGTCGCGTCGCATATACCATTCGCAGACCGATTTCTGGTTATTGCGTTCGTCAGTGTATTTTTTTATTTACAAAAATTTACAAAGGTACATGCAGACATGTAATAAATTGGAAAAAAGCTCTGGTACAGCGAACTTTGCGAATAAAGGTATAATAAAAATTAAAATACCAAGTATTCCAATAAAGCTTATTCACTTCTCTTTATATGATACAAAATTTATAAATCATCAAGAAGTGTATGTGGTTACTTATTTAATTTAATTAAACAAAGCGAGAGGATTACGATTTTGGTATCCTTTAATATTTATTACTATTTGTAAATTAATCTTGCACCTCTATTGGAATCATAATAAATCATGTCATATGATGTATTTTTTTTTATTTATTTAAAACGTGTTCTTTTTAAATAGTATTTATTATACAGGGTGATCTACCACGAGTGTGCCAAACTTCAGAAGCTGGTAATTTATCAAAAAATAAATGAACTTTCATTAATCAACATATGTCCTAAATCGCATAATAAGGGAGCTACAACCCCTTGAAGGTGGTTGATGAATACCAATTTTTTCGATTATAAGTCCGATATGGTGGTGACTAAAAAAATGAAATTTTCATGCATTACGACCCCGATGTAGGCGCATAAAAGTACACATTTCGTAATTAACAGCTGGCTTTATTGAGGTAGTTTTGAGGGGTGAGGGGTAGTTTATTACCCTAAACTTTTTTTGACATCACTTCCGAAGCAAAACTTTTAAATAACATTATTTCCCATGCAATGACTCAGAAAAAAAGTACTTTTCAAAATTTCTGTCACACCAGCCGTTTTTGAATAATTTGCGTTGAACGGCAATAAGGTTTTTCATGTGAAATATGCAAAACTTAATTCGATCAATCTTCAAATCAAGTGGCTTGAAGTCACCTATGTTTAAAAACAATTGATATTTCTGATTTGTAGTATTATGTCATTTACATTGCTTAAGTGTCATTTCTGATTCTAAATTATTTAAAAATAAAAAATAATAACAATGAATCAGTTTACTACTTATGAATATGCAGACATTGTTTTTATTTACGGTTTTTGTGACTTAAACACCGGATTAGCTATAAATGAGTATCACCGGCGATTTCCGAATAGAATAATTCCATCGCGAGCAGTATTTAGTCGCACATTTCAACGATTTCGGGAAACTGGATCTTCATCTCACAATCGTAGAGGGGCCCCTCGAGAGGTAAACATTGATGGGAAAGAGGATGTATTCAATATGGTAAGGGATAACCCAGGAACCAGCACTCGACGGATCTCGGTGCAATTAGGTCTATCGCAAAATTTCGTATGGAGAACTCTTCTCACACTGACGAATTTCATCCTTATCATTATCAGCGTGTTCAAGCTTTAGAACCAGGAGATGCTGAAAGAAGACTACAGTTTTGCCGCTGGATTTTGAATAAATTTGCTGATGATCCATATTTTATTAGAAATATTATATGGACTGACGAGGCCACCTTCATCAGGGATGGCATTAATAACCATCATAATAAGCATTTGTGGTCCTTGCAAAATCCACACGCTATAAGACAGGCAAGATTTCAACGTCGATTCAGCATTAATGTTTGGGCAGGTATACTGAATAATCGACTAGCAGGTATGCATTTTTTAAATAATAGGATGAATGCACAATATTATTTAAATTTTCTTGAAACCTCTCTAACGGAACATCTAGACGATTTGCCACTAAACATTATACAGAAAGTATGGTTTCAACATGATGGGGTGCCTCCTCATAATGAAAGACATGTGAATGAATGGTTGAATCGGAATTTTGGAAATAACTGGATTGGTAACCATGGTCCTGTTTTATGGCCTCTTCGCTCTCCCGATCTCAAACTTCTAGATTTTTATTTCTAGGGGCATATGAAGCAGTTAGTTTATTTTGAGGAAATAAATAATATTCAGCACTTGATGGAAAGGATCAATAATAGTATAGCTTATATCACAAACAATGGTGACATGGCTGAAATTAATAATTCAGTTATTCGTCGTTGTGAGGCGTGTATTCGTGCTCAAGGAGGTCATTTTGAACAGTTACTCTTTTAGCTATTAAGTACGTTATTTCTGTGTTGTACATTGATTTTTAATTTTTTAATAAACATGTTGTTTATTTCACGTGAAAAACCTTATTGCCGTTCAACGCAAATTATTCAAAAACGGCTGGTGTGACAGAAATTTTGAAAAATACATTTTTCTGAGTTATTGCATGGGAAAAAAGTTTTGCTTCGGAAGTGATGTCAAAAAAAGTTTAGGGTAAAAAACTACCCCTCACCCCTCAAAACTACCTCAATAAAGCAAGCTGTTAATTACGAAATTTGTACTTTTATGCGCCTATATCGGGGCCGTAATGCATGAAAATTTCATTTCTTTAATCACCACCATATTGGACTTATAATCGAAAAATTGATATTCATCAACCCCCTTCAAGGGGTTGTAGCTCTCTTATTATGCGTTTTAGGACATATGTTTATTAATGAAAGTTCATTTATTTTTTGATAAATTACCAGCCTCTGAAGTTTGGCACACTCGTGGTAGATCACCCTGTACATATTGTTCATCAATAGGTATACACTGTGTCCAAGATAAGAATGCCCAGCATGGGCATCTTGGAAATGGTGGGAGATACAAAATCGGTTAAATGGGGAAAAAGTTGCGTAATTAGGATACTATCACAGTGGTCTTAACCAATGTCAAAAATTATTTTTCGTTTTTGATTTATTTTGAAAAAAGTAAATTTTTTGAAATTCGCTTTTAATTTTTTTTCCACGTTATTATCAAAAATATGAAAAAAACAAACAAAACATCCTCATTGTACTTTCTAATAAACTTTAACGTGACAATGATATTTTCGCCCTCCGACGTTTCCTGATCGTGGAATCATCATCAACTTCTTTTTTTTAAATATGGACCTGGATTTTTTTTTGCGGATGTTGAATGCATTCTTCATTCTAAATTCACCTATGTATTACACATAGAGCTTACAACATATTTTTCTCTAGTTATAGTCCTTACTACGATTTATGTAGTACAGCCTTTACTTTGAAAGTTGCAAATAAAATGTATTAATTATTTCAGCCTTCGGCAACGGAAAATAAGGCAAGAAATAAATTTTAAATCGTTTATTTTTAAATACTGATTAGGAGCAAGCAAATCGGCAAATCCGATCACGTTTTCATCAATCTACATTTCTCATAAATGTGAACACTCTAAATTCAAAAGTAATACCACGACTTCGATTAAAGATTATTTCATTTAAACTGATAAAATTCAAGCAAAAAAATATGCTCAACGTGCTACACGTTGAGTTACCTTTTTTTAGGGATAAGTAGGCTGGTAAAAACAATGATAGTTTGAGTTTATCGATCTGTCATATTCATAAATAGTCGTTGTTTCATCTTGTTGTCTTTATACATATTTATACTAATGGATTCGTTTTCGAATGAATATGGTAACATGTTACATTTTGTGCCACCGAAATTATGTTGATGCTGAGAATTTGTATCGCGATAGGTACCCAGAAAGAAGGCAGCCTGATAAAACAATTTTTAGAAGGTTAGTGTCACATCTTAAAGAACACGGTTCTTTCCGCAAACCCATTCGGTCTCGACAAAAACCATGTAACAAAGAGAAAGTAAACAGTGTATTGTTGACAGTTACTGAAAATCCACGTGTATCAACTAGAGAAATTGGACGAGAAAATCCACGTGTAGTTTTATTTTACGAAAACATCGGTTTCATCCTTATAAATTTAGAATTTGTCAAGGGCTTAGGCCAGGCGACGAAGAAAGACGCAGGACATTCTGTGAGTGGTATACTAGGAAATGCCAGGATGATGAAAATTTCCCTCATAAAGTAATTTAATCGGACGAAAGTATGGTCACTAATAATGGTATTTTTAATCGAAAAAATACACATTGGTCTCGAGAAAATCAACACTTGTTCAAACCAGCACAGACACCAACACCGCTTTGGTTTTAATATGTGGGTTGCCATTTTTGGTACAAGAATTATAGGCCCTTTTATTTACCATGACTCATTGACTGCCCAACGTTATCAGAACTTACTTGACACTTATCTTGAAGACGCCCTAGACAACTTACCTCTCGCTGATTCCCAGAATTGTTGGTTCCAACAAGATGGTGCTCCAGCACATAATTCTAGGCCTGTTCGAGAATATTTATCCAATCGGTTCCCAGAAAAATGGATTGGCACTCATTCAACAGTATCCTGGCCAGCACGATCGCCGGATATGACACCGTTGGATTTTTTCTGTGGGGATATATCAAAAACTTCGTATACAGGCATAACTTTGAAAATGAACAAGAATTAGAGGCATCTGTTACCGAAGCATTTAACAGCATTACTCCAGAAATGCTAACTAGAGTTTTAGACTCTACTATACGAAGATGCTATCTTTGTTTAGAAAATAACGGTTCCCATTTTGAACATTTATTAGAGGTTTGACATCTATGGTTTTAATAAAATCGATTGTTTATATCTGTGCAGCTACTGAGGTTAATACATATGTAATTAATTTATTATTATTCAGTATTAAACCATTTGTTTTGTTAACTGATTATTATTTAACGTACTAGATGGACGAGTACCTGATAAATTGTATTTGTATCTAGTCCTCAAATTAAATTTATTTATTCATTTCATAAATCCTAGTAACGACTATAAGAATTTAGAATGAAGAATGCATTCAAAATCCGTAAAAAAAATCCAGGTCCGTATTTAAAAAAAAGAAGTTGATGATGGTTCCACGATCACGAAACGACGGAAGGCGAAAATATCATTGCCACGTTAAAGTTCATTAGAAAGTACAATGAGGATGTTTTGTTTGTTTTTTCATATGTTTGATAATAACGTGAAAAAAAAATTAAAAGCAAATTTCAAAAATTTACTGTTTTCGAAATAATTCAAAAACGAAAAATAATTTTTGACATTGGTTAAGACCATTGTGATAGTATCCTAATTACGCAACTTTTTCCCCATTTAACCGAATTCGTATCTCCTACCATTTCCAAGATGCCCATGCTGTGCATTCTTATCTTGGACACAGTGTATAAGAAAAATTCCAGAATAAAGATTTATTTTTCACATTTTTTTCAAAATATTCATTATCCAGTAACTAGAAAATATTCTTTGGCAATCACAATGACCTTGAATTTTTTTCGCACACCCCCAGTAGCCATCTCCACATGCACCACTTGCATCAAATTTGCCCTCCCTACACATACAATGAACCGCCAGTGATTCATTTAATAGGGGGGAGAAAAAGTAAGTAGTGCCATAGGCACCAAATTGTGTTAATCCAGGTCTGACACAGGATCAAGTCACAATAATTATGACACCCACTATTATGCTAGATTGTGAAAATAATAAAACATTTAAAAATATTACATTGTTACAAATTATGTAAAATTTTAATTGCATTTTTTTATATTTCAGATGTGCCCCATATCAGGAATGGTCCAATTTTTAATAGTATTAGTAACATTGCTACTCCTCTGCCATGCAGTTGTTGTCAAAGCTCTCAAAATATCTTTTACACCAAATAGTGTAACGCTTTGTATGTATGATAGCATGAAAATAGATTACGAGATTATAGACCTCACAAAATTAACAGGTATTTAAAAAAAAATGTGTGTTAAGAGCATGTTTTATTTAAAAAATAAATATGAGGAGTATTTTTACAAAATTCGTTAACTGTAAAATATCTCGCAAAATATAAAATTGTTAATAGAATTTTTGTTTGTTTGAAGATTGTGAATTAATTAGTAGAGAAATCAACTTGTTTGTACCTGGTAACTATTATATTTTTTGCACAACAAATTTTGTCTCCTTACATAATTCACTCAATATAATTTTCATTATACAGTTACGATATATAGATAGATCTGAATTCTAGGATTTGTTAACATACAGTTTATTTCATACTTATTTGCAATATAAAAAAAAACGTCGGCTTCTTTGATCCCTTTACCGCCGTCAAAAAAGCCGATGTCTTTTATTTTTGCAAATAAGTTTGATATAAACTATACAATGAATTTGACGTTACATTGTACTACTTGTTGTCTTCTATTTAATTTTGGAAAACTTCAATCTACAGAATCACATACATATTCTAGCTATGCAATCTGGTAAGCTGAGAAGTTATTTTCAATTTACCAGATTTATCACCTATTGAATTGGTGAAACATTATAGCCAAACCACACGAGCGTTAATTCAACGCACGTTCGACGCGCGTTGAAATTTCGCGTTGTAGAAATACATTGAAATATATTGTGCCATCCACATGAACAACGCGCGTCATATTTAACGCGCGTTAAAAAATGACAACGCTAGGTACCTCCACAACGCGCGTTCGACGTGGCAACGCGCGTTGTACAAATACGCTGTATTATATGTAAGCATGCACACGATATTAATTTAACGCGCGTTTCAGTTCGTATGAAGACACGTTGCTAGTTAAGTTATAACCTATTTAAAGTACGAAATGGATATGGACGTGTTTATCAGTGAAGTTAAAAAAACGTCCCGTAATTTGGGACACTAGTGATGAAAAATATAAAGATCGAAACAAAGAAAAAACAGCCTAAATGGAAATTTGTGGTATTTTATTTGACACATTTACAGACAAAACAAGAGGCAGAAAAAAAATTAACGGTTTCTAACTCTTCTTTTTCTTACTATTTTTGCACTTAAATAAACAAACAAAACGAGCTTTACATCATCCATGGTTGAATTAACAATGATAACGCGCGCTTAATGCCTATTCACCTATCTCGTGTGGATGGGCAAGCAACGCGCGTTACTTTGGCGCGCGTGGAACGCGCGTTGAATTAACGCTCGTGTATTTTCGCTCTTATACAACGTACTCCTAATACTTATTTATGTATTTTTTATATTATATTCCGATACTTTTTTAATAGTTCTATAAATAATGTATTTTGTTTTTAAGATGACATGGAGTTATTAATATATAGTGAGGATAAAAATATAGCATCACTGGAAAAAGAAATAGTGATATCGAATCCGCAGGTGAATCTGGCCGGTACCTTTAATATAACTGGTAATTTTTTAGGTGAGAAAGAACAATGAACAAGAGTTATTTTATGAACAGAGGTAGGATTTACCAATCGGATATGACGTAAAACCAGGATTGGCTTTAGATGGTTATGTGTCAGATTTGCATGGATATATGAAACAATATCTTACCTTGAAATTTTTTTTTGCAACTTCCGTATTATCCAAAGTTGATAACGTCAATTTATTATAAACGCTCACTCAAAGAGAAATGGATGTATAAGGGGATGTACTTAACAGTAAACTACACAAGTATATTTCACTGCTGGTAACAAGAATAAAAGTATATTATAAATATCTGCTCTAAATGTTTTGTAGTTAAACTTCGGCGCCTTTCGTTGAAAATCCATTTATATTGCGAGAAGGACCGCTCGACGTCGACAGATGTAACTGGACCATACTTAAAATATGTAAACTTTCGCGAAGTCACCACATTCATGCCCAGTGTAGCAAAGTCTACTTCTTTGCCGTTCAAAAGCTCTATTACACCTGTCATCTTAACAAATCCGGGATATTTTTTTTAAACAGTTTGGAATTTTGTTTGTACCCTCGAAGCAATTTCTCCCTGTAATTAGGGATTTCATATTTTCAAAATGACACTAATAGTACGATGTTGCCTCTAGTCAAGTTCCCCATCATATTATAATGGGCTGTGGACGTGGAGGTAATGGAGTATTTGGTACAATTTCATGAAATAACCGTACATGCCTTGGTGCTTTAAGAAAAACTTTCTTTACACTAGATATCAAATTTTCAATAGTAGGGTAGCACCCCCTGAAGCCCATGTGCTAAACATGTTATATATGCCTATTAATATTTGTATTGCATGACCACGAAATTGCTTTGTTACATCTAGTGCAATACAATTGTCTACCGTCAAATTGTAAATCGGCAATATCACGAATCCAAGAATTTACTGTAGCTTTCGTCAGTTTACTACGTTGTGACATTTTAACTGCGCATTTTTAGTACGTACGTCTGAATGTATCCACGTTATGCAAGGTACTGTTTGATTATGTTATGTTTTTCCCCTCTACGCTAGGCCTTCAGTAATGTAAATTACCAGAGTGTAAACTGTAATTTAAAAAGAATCTATTATGCATTACGTTTTAATTCAATATAGTGCATTTCCTGACAAAACTAAGTTACCACGACCATGTTTCAGTAGGTGTTTGCAATATATTATATTATATCTGTAAAAGCCATCCCTGGGAACTGATCGGTAAATCCCACATATGTTTATGATTCATATTTTTCAATAAAATGATGTTATATTGCTTTGTTTTTTTTTCTTTTCTTTTAGGGCAGACAGTAATCTCATGTAGAAATAAGAAAACTGATGAAATAGCAGAAGGAAATCTCGATGTTGTGGTGATTAGGAAAAAAAGAATTGTTGATATATTGTTTACAGCATCTGTAGCCACCTTAGTCAGTATATTGTACATTAATTTCGGCTGTGCCATTGACTGGGGTGAATTACGCAACATATTAAAAAGACCAATAGGACCTACTATAGGATTTTTTGGACAATTCTTTGTAATGCCGCTGGTAAGCCTTGGAATTGAGGTTAACAAATTATTTCGGTCCGGTTTTGGAAATCGGCGTTTAAAAATATTATTGCTGCGAATTTGCCGACAAAAGTAGCTAGTAGAAAATTGGCTGATACCAAAATTTTTAATTGATTAAATAGACCTAAATCGCCAATTTACAAAAAAAATAAATGTATTTTTTACAAATACCTATGTTGTATCTCTTTAGACCTACTTGAGATATCGACTTCATTTTTTTTATTTTTTAGTTTGAATGCAAACTTAATTAACTCCACAATACAGGGTGAGTTTTAAATGCGTAGTTATATTTTAACCCTCAACATATTTCGCTAGTAAAGTTGTTGTTTAATTGTTTTAACACACAAAAAAAAATTTTGAATCTCGATTAATTTTTTTCAGCTCCGGCCACTAACAAGTTGGTGGTCACTGGATAACTTTAAACATCGTCTCGCCGAAATGCGAGAGTAATATTTAGGCAGCAGAAATATTTACCATTTTTCAGGGCCGGCAATTATAAAAAAATCCCATTTTCTAAACAGCCTTTATACAGGATGTTTCAGATTTAAAGTAACATAGTGTAACGGAAGCTAGAGCACACTTGGCTTAAAATACCTCCAACTTACCCTTGAATGTTAACCGTTTTTGAGATACAGGACGTTTTATGGTATTTGACTAAAACTGTAGTTGGCCATATTTCTGGAACAGCTTTTAATGTTTGGTACAAATATTATACTCCTTTTGTCCAATCAAAAGCATAATTTACTTTGGAAAAATTTCAGAACCGGAGTCAATTTTTATAATATTGCTCTGTGCCTATAACATCACCCTGTGTATGATTTTTTGGTAAATGTTAGTAAACGTTTAAAAAAGTCAGTGGACTAGTTTATAAAATAATGTCATAATATCTGATGGTTTAAGATTATTCTCCCACAAATTTTCAAAAATTTTGTGACTAAATTTTAAATTCTACAAATTAGGCAGGCAACTAAACGTCGCTTTCATGATTAAGTACATTTTTTTTAAATTTGGCCAGTATTAACAAATTAAAATCAATTATTAAACGCTTTAAATTATATTAAAATATTAAGTCAAAATGGAACTATTAAAAGCAACAATTTACAACTAAAAAAGAAACAAATTAATTAACAGAATGATGCAATTACCATCCTCAGGATTTTTTTATCAGATGTTTATTGTTGAATGGTGAATCCTAAATTCCTTTAATTTTTTGAAGAATTAGTGACCTGCTATATATTGATATTACATTAGTTAGAAATGACCCAAATGTTTTACTCTGTTAATAAAATATAGTTCAAGAAATCTAGTAGATCGTCGTCTTAAGTAACAAGCAATTCAAAACATTTTTTGAAATTCACAAAGTTATGCATAGGAATTAAAAAAAAAAGTTTCAGTGAGTTTCTACAGATATCAAGAGTCGTTGTTGGTTTAAATATAACTACCCATTTAAGACTATATGCATTTATTGTGTCTTAAAAGTTAAGGTAATAGCTTGCATTTTGTATTAAAACAACTAAATATAAAATACCAATATTGTTACTTTTTTCTTATAAGAGAAACATTTTTAGCTCAGTTATGGTCTCGGACTACTCCTGTTCCCCGATAGTCCTGAAATGCAACTAGGCATGTTCTTCACGGGTGTATCACCAGCCGGTGGTGCATCCAATGTATGGGCAGTGCTGCTTGAAGGAAATATAAGTTTGTCGATAATAATGACTGCCATAAGCACCATAGCTGCCTTTGGAATGATGCCTTTGTGGCTCTTTACACTTGGAAGATTTATTTTTCGAAATGCAAACCTCGAAGTACCTTATAGCCAAATTTTAACTTATGTAATAGCGTTAATTGTGCCACTAGCCATAGGTTACCTGATACAGAGGTATCTCAAACGTGTGGCCCTGTTTATGAAGAGGATTATAAAAGGATTTTCTTCCTGTCTGATTTTGTTTATTATTGTTTTTGCAATTGTCACCAATTTGTACCTGTTTGAACTTTTCTCATGGAAGGTAAGATGTTTTTATTATACAGGGTGGGGCAATAGTGCGTCGGACCTCGATATCTCGAGTTCTACGAAAGCTAGAAATTTTTTAAAAAATTGCAGGTAAACTAGTTAAAAAAGTCTATAACTGGAAATTATTTTCGAACATACAGGCCGAGCCAAGACGAAATTACAGGACCAAGTGCCTTTTTTTAAATGGAATGCTATGTATATCAGTACATTTTTTGAAGCCTCTTTCTAGGCTCTATTCATTCCTCTATTATTATTGGATATCTCCCAACCACTTTGATGTAATGAATTTTTTTGTTAAAATAACGCCATCTGCAGATGGATATTAAAAAAATCACCACAGTCACAATTATGGGTTTTAAGAAAAGGTGGCCAGAAATTAGTATTCAATTAAGAACTTTTTAAATTGAATTCTCAATTTTTTCAAATGGAACACCCTGTATATTTTTCAACGATGTGATGTAAAAATGAAAAACGAACATTTTTTGTAAGTACTTCCTTATGGCTAATTGCAACCATTTTCCTTTTATTGAGCAATAATTACAACATTCAAAAATAAACTTAAAAAAAAGAGGTTTCTTCAAATAACTCAGTAGAAAAAATTATAATAAATGTTCCACATGTTGGCCATTTTGATTGACACACATCTCTATGCGCTTTTGAAATGAGGTTTCCACTGTTCCTAAAACTACCGGTGTGATAGATCTAAAGGCAGTTATTATTCTTTCCTTCATATTTTTTACTGTTGTTGGTGTGTCTCTATAAACAATTTCCCTCACGTATCCCCATAAAAAGAAATCCATTTTTGTAAGATCTGGGGATCTAGCAGGCCATTTAGTGGGTCCATTTCTTCCAATCCATTGATGAGGGTAGGTATTATTTAAGTGGTCTCTAACTGCATTTAAATAATGTGGTGGAGCACCATCTTACTGAAACCACATCCTATTTCAAATTCTTCCAGGGAGATTTACCAGTAATTGTGGCAGATAGTTTTCCAAAAAATGAAGCTAAATAGCTCCAGTCAATGTACCATCAAAGAAATGTGGCCCTATTACATGTTCTCCAATAATTCCTCCCCAAACGATTATAGACCATCTGTGTTGGTTGTCAACTTGCATAAAAAAGTGGATTTTCCGAAGCATAATAATGGAAATTGTGCCTATTAACAAATCCATTTTTATGAAAAGTTGCCTCATCAGTGAATAAAACATTATTGAAGAAGGTGACATCAACTTGCATTTTACCTCTGGCCCAATTACAAAATTGTAGGCGCTTTTGAAAATCGTCATCAGATAATTCCTGGTGCATTTGAATATGATATGCATGCAACTTATTTGTTTTTAAGATTCGCCCCACAGAACGTCTACTTATTCTTATTAATGAGGTCACTTCTCTTTGACTAACATGGGGATTCTCAACCGTGGCCAGCACCACAGAAAACTCATTTTCTTCGTTCACAACACGTTTTATTCTTTCACTTTTTTATATTCGACATTTCCAGTTTCCAGAAATCTATCGAGAAGGTTTTGGAAGCTGCTAACATCAGGAAGCCTTCTTTCAGGATAACGTTGGTGATAAATTCTATTGACAAATAAACAATTTCTGTCTGACTCGCCCAAAACAAAAGTCATATCTACAACTTCCGCTTTATTAAAATTCATATTGTAAAATTCCAAATATTTTAAATTCAATACAAATTATAACTAACGACCGATAAGTGTGATAAATTCTCCTTTGTACATGACAATTGATACCAAACTGAGGTTTTATTGCTTGTCGAATAACGAAAACAGCAAAAAAATTTAAAAAAAACTACAGTAAAGGACTGGTTAAATACTATTTACTGATTTCAATGGAAATGGTCCCACTAAATGGCCTCAATTCAAAATTGCATAAAGACGTGTGTCAATCAAAATGGGCAACACGTCGAACACCTATTATAAATTTTTCTAATGAATTATTTGAGGGAACCTCTTTTTTTGTTTATTCTTGAATTTGACACTTATTTATTTATAAAACGAAAATGGTTGCAATTAGCCATAGGGAAGTACTTACAAAAAATGTTCGTTTTTCATTTTCACACTGTTGAAAAATATACATTTGAAAAAAATTGAGAAAATTCAATTTAAAAAGTTCTTAATTGAATATTAATTTTTGGCCACCCTGTACATTTTTAGGAAATGAAAATGATTCAAAAACATTAATTAGATGTCTCGTAACTGGTATTCACATAAGTTTTTCTTAAAACCCGTAATTGTGACTGTGGTGATTTTTTTTAATATCCATCTGCAGATGGCATTATTTCAACAAAAAAATTCATTACATCAAAGTGGTTGGCAGACAGCCAATAATAATATAGGAATGAATAGAGCCTAGAAAGAGGCTTCAAAAAATTTACTGATATACATAGCATTCCATTTAAAAAAAAGGCAGTTGGTCCTGTAATTTCGTCTTGGCTCGCCCTGTATGTTCGAAAATAATTTCCAGTTATAGACGTTTTTCTCTAGTTTTCTTGCAATTTTTTAAATAATTTCTAGCTATCGTAGAACTCGAGATATCAAGGTCCGACGCACTATTGCCCCACCTTGTATACATAACTAGTATATTTAAAATATGAAAAATTGTGTGTTGTGTTTTGCTACAGTCTAAAAATAGTTTAAAACAATCAAATCTTATGTAATGATGATGTGAAATATTCATATTCATTGTAAATGTTAAATCAAGTGACTTAATTTTGTCGAAAACCCAATTTGAAGAAATCTTTGTGCACATAAAGTGTGAAAAACGCACTTTTAGTTTTTTTTATTTAATTTTATTTTTTTTAAATTATTAAATTTCCATTTTAGATTATTGTAGCTGGTATGGCGTTACCATGGCTTGGATATGTTGCCGGATATTTGTTGGCAAAAGTATTTAATCAGACTCCAGCTGATTGTATTACCATAGCAATAGAAGTTGGGATACAAAATACGGGAATAGCAATATTTTTACTCAGATTTGCTTTACCACAACCCCAAGCGGATCTTACAACAGGTATGTTAAAAAGCTTTTTTTAGTATTGGCAAAGTAACCTGAAACATTTAAATTGCGCCATTTTTGCCACCTATAGCTTTACTTTGGTTTGTGTTCTGTTATATACCGGGTGTCAGGAGATCATGTATCAGCCCGCCATTTTTTATTTATTGTAATAGAATTTTGAAACTTGGAACGCATATATACATATATTTTTAATAACACTTTCGGCTTTATTGGAAATGCTCAACTTTAAATTTTTAAATAAAATTTGCTATACAATGAATGTCAACTTTTAACATTACCTTTAAATATAGTAGACATTTCAATTTTTTCATAGAAATCATAATCAATAATTGAAAATCTTTGTATAATAAAAATATACCAGGTAGGCATTGAAAATGATAATTTGGCTTATTTTTGTCATTTTAATGCAATATTGACGCAACTGTTTATTATATCGTGCATGAATTTAAAAAAAAATACAAATAATTCTTTCCTGACTTTTAGATGACTATTTTTTTTTTTAATAGTAATCCCTGTGCTTTCTTTCACTATACGAATCATTATAATTTAAGCTACATTGGTGTAAGTATTAATGGATTACATTATAAATGAATTGTAGAAAATCTAAAACGTTTGACCTCGTCAGAAAGATATTACCTACGTCGCGTGAGAACTACATGGTTCTAAGTAACAATTTACTATTTTGACAGGAGAACGAATTTTAGATTATAATCTTTAGAAAAGTCAGTTTGGTTCCATTTTTATACGTGCAACATATGGAATGAAGTAATCTAGTATTTGACTGATAATAAATCTAGAATGGTTTAAATTTACCAAAAATTGTAAAAATTATAAGAAAATTAATTAACATTTGCATATGTACTTAGAACCATATGCCTCTGTAAAGTATACTTTAGTATAAAAAATGCAAATATAGTATAAATTTTAGTAATTTTTATTCATTTTACAAACGGTAGAAAATGTATAAAAATAAATATTCTTCAATTTATGACCTGAAATAGTAACGAAAAACATAGATTGTAACAAATAGTTATTTAGGACCATATGAAAATGAAGCTTATGATGCCATCTTTCATTCAATTGTAAAATGTCCTAGCTAGAAAGATTCAGAAAAATATTTACAGTAGGTTGTCATAAAAATCTTTGTTTTGAGCAAAATGTCGCTTAGAACCCTATGGTTCTTATGCTATGATTAATCTAAAAATCAAAACTAGATTTTCTACAATTTATTTACAATGTAATCCATTAATACTCGCACCAATTTAATGCGTAAATTATAAAAATTTCTGTCGTGAACATACTATTTAAAAAAACATAGTAATTGTCATCTTAAAGACTGGAAAGAAATATTTTGATTTTTTTTTTTTTTTTTTAGTAACAATATTGCATCCAAATGTCAAAAATCAGCCATATTATCATTTCCAGTGCCTACTTGGTAAATTTTTACTGTACAAAGATTTTCAATTATAAATTTGATTTTCATAGAAAAATATTAATGAGCTCTATATTTATAGGAAATTTCAAAAGTTGATATTCATCATATAGCAAATTTTATGCGCAATCCAACTATGTAAATATATAACAAGGCGTTTCATTTAAACATTCAAAGTTAATACTAACACTTCAAGTGAAAGCAGAAGTGTTATTAAAAATATGCGTATGCCAAAATATGCCAATTCACTTACATGCGTTTCAAATATTATTGCAATAAGTAAATGGCACTAATACATAATCTCGTTGACACCTAGTATAAAAAAATGTGTTTCTTATAAATCTCATATTAAGAATAGAATTTACTTTTGTTATTAAATTCAAAAAAAGTGGCACATTGATAGATGGGTGAAACAATGATTTGCATAGAACTACAAATAATTATAAAAAATATATTCCAAAAAGAAAAATTGCAGTTGTATATAGGTTCATACAACGATAAATCATCTATTTGTGTTTTTAATACTAAGAGATATAAACAAGGTTAAATTAGGACAAAGGTGCAGAATTTTATGCTTAGTAATGACGAACAAATGTGAGGTATTTTGTTTTGTTTTTGAACATTTGAGTTTTTGTCTTTCTTTGATAATTTGGTTACGAAGATACGAATAGAAAAAGAAAATTTTTGTAAAAAATAAATTTTGAGACAAAATGTCAGAAATTAAAAAAATTCGTATGTCATTGTCTCTTGGAGGTAAGAAGTTGTTAAATAAGAAAAATAAATATCCAGGTCCGTATTTAACAAAATAAATTGATGATGATTCTGAAGCAACGAAACGTCATACTAAAAATTGGTGATCGCCTACGGATAGAGGAGAAAAATGTGCTATGGAGAAGTGCCTTCCCTTTTTCCATTAGTTTCTTCATAACCGAATTACCAAAAAAAAAACAAAAACTCAAATTTTCAGTTTTTTTTTCAGAAATGTTGAAAACAAAACAAAATACCTGGGATTTGTTTTCGACTTTTCGTTTTGTTACTTGACATAAAATTCCACAACTTTAATTTTGCCCTAATTTGCCTTGTTTGTATCTCATACAGTTTTCGAGATCCTAATGACGATGCTTGAGTTTGACTAACCCTGCATTGTTGAGAGAACTTGCTCGGCACTCTCAGCTATTTAGGAATATCGTTTCACCATTGCGTTTATAAGAGTTTACGACCACGAGTATTTAAAATTGTCTGTTCACTACCAATTTATAAATAACCAATCAGATCATTGCTTTTTCTTATTTATATATACTTCTTATTTTTTACAGTTGCTCCAGTTGCTGTTGCGACATTAACACCTTTCCCACTGTTGTTCCTATTTCTTTACAAAAAGCTTCAAAGAAGGTTAGTTTTGTATATTGTCAATTTTGAATTTATTTTATTTCATTTAGTCGTTACGTTTCAGGTTATCGCACTCTCACTCCAAGTTGAATTGCTATGATGATGATATTCCAAAAATTAACAATAACTGTAATGGTAATATTGAGGCCTTCAAAGAGGTGAAATTAGATACTGTTACATAACAAATAATGTGTTATAATTTTCTTTTATAGTATTGTGATATTTTTTCAGTTCTTGACCTAAATTATTACTTAATATTTCTCAGTATTGTTATTTATTTTTAATTGGATGCATCTTTTTTTTGTATTGAGCATTTATTTATTTATAGAAGATGTAAAAATTTTAATACAATATTAGGGTTAAGAGAGAAACTAGAAATTTTATTTGATTTAGAGTTATGGATGTTAAATATTTCGAATATACCTAATAGAAAAAAATATGTATTTTGTACATGACAATACATGGTTTGTAATAAAGTTTTTTATTTGTACCACGTTGTATATTTTAAAATATTTTGTTGACTTTTGTATATAGCAACTTTGAATTAATCAAGACTGTGCCGGTGACTAAAACCACCATCCACTGATCATTGAATTACAAAATATAATGGAGTGTGTTTTGAATTAACTAATTAATACATATTGAGATAGGAAGTAATAAGTCACTTTCATGCAAGAAGAAAAACAAAAATCACAAGCTATTTCGACTAATACCTTTGTTAATATTTCATGCTTTGATGGATCCTTTCAGTGGTGCCTACGATAAAAAATACTGCATAATAAAATTTCAAAGAAGCTGAGAGTACAATTTATATATGACTAACCGTTTCTTTTATGCCGTGAAAACCATCTCCGAAGGGTAAAGAAAATGAAGCTTGCTTCAGAGGAGTGCGAGTTTTTTTTACTTTTAAATCTATCTACTCCAATCACTTTAGTCATTGATCTTTACTTTACGAGCACAATCCCAAAATTTCGAAAAGTTATAAATTTCTACTTTTCATCTCACTTTTTGCTTATTATTCATTTGGTTTGAATATGCATTATCTAAACATGATTGTGTTACCTTGATTGCATTATTAGTAGTGAAAAAATAAACATGGCCTCTTCTTGCTCAAAGCTTTATAGCAAACATTTTTGTTGGTTCAATTTAATAGTCAAGAATAGCCATTTTCAAGATAAACACGAAAAATCATCGCCTAATCTTCATGAGATTGATTTCTGAGTCATCCGTCTAAAGGGGGTGAGAACTCTTATGATTTTAATTTTTTATCATGGAAATTACGTACGCCAAATAATATGAAGTGTTCTTTTTGGCTTACATTTTTTTTTTTTTTAATTTTCCTGAATTTATAATTCAGTGTGGTAATAAATGATTTGTTTTTCAAATCATGTATACAGTTGTTCTGAGTAAAATCAATTAATTTAAGGTCAATCTTAACTTTATCTACAACATTATCCTTATTGTACATAAAGGTCTGTGATTAGTATCCTTTATTTGTATTTGATGTCATGGTCACTAAGTGAATGTCCACCAACAATTGCAATGGCCATATCGCTGTGGCCTTCATCTTAAAATAAACAAGTTCAATAAAGCTGTGGATATATTACATTTAATATTTTTATATAATACATCTATAATTAAATAAAATTACATAAAACTTATTTCTATATTATGGATTGATGCTGTCCACCTGTCAGACCCTCGTGAAAATAAATGTAATAGAATAGAGAAGAATAATGTGTACAATTTACAATAACACGTCCTAAAGTGTATATTGGACAGACAGTAAAAATGTTTGAAAAAAGAATTACAGAACATAAAAGAAGTTGTGGCAATAAAAAACAATAATCAACATATTCTAATAATCATCTAATTGATGAAAACCATTCATTTGATGTTTATTTTGGCTGGAAACAAAGATCTAAAATTGTCATTACCTACTAAAAAATTGAGAAATTAACATTAAAAAATATTGATAATATTTTAAATGATCATCTTAAAACTAATTATTCACCTTTGTTAAATCTCTAACTTATTATGTCACATATTTTTTAAATTTTATACATCTAAGTTGTTTAAATATCCTTGGGTCTGTATTAAATAATTTAGTTAGGTAACTACTCAACACCTGGCATCAAATTCAAACATACAAGTTTATTTTTGTGCTCATTATATTTAAAAAAGTTTTCGTTTAATTTATTTCTCCTTAAGATTTAGTGCAAGTTAAGTTATGATGCAATGAATAGACTGTTACGAGTTTTATTATGTACCGATTTGAATAAAAAACTCAACACCAAGAATTCGTTGACACATTCTGTTGAATTTTTCAGAAGTTTTGTTTCATTGTAACTAAGAAGTAATTAGAGTTTGAACAATAAATTAAGTTTTCTGGTATTTTTTTGTACTTGTTAATTTAAAGTTTCAAGTAGTAAGCTGAGTTTTAAACACCTTTTAAATGCCTAGAATTCGTAGAAGAGCCAATTTTTGTTAGTTAAGCAACTTTGAAAGGGGCTGAATAATCGGTATGAGGGAAATCGGACTTGTTTTAAGAGAAATTGCCAAGCATGTGGGGCCGTAATGTAGCAACGGTATTAAGATGTTGGTCAAAGTGGTCTGAAGAAGGTCGACGTGAGCGACAACGCGGATTCGGACACTGTAGAACAACCACACATCGGGAAGAATGCCATCTACGAACTTTGGCCCTACGAGAGATTTCCCACGATGTGAGCTGTGGGAAATCAGAGAATAGAAGTTTTAAGTTGGAGGAAGTCAATGAAGCTGATTTAAAAATATTGACCCTTTTCATAGCGCGCTCATGGTGTGGGTGAATTAGACAGGAATGGCATCAAACCAATGTTCAGTGATGAGTCTCGATTTTGTTTGTGGGTCCACGATGGACGTAGGAGGGTGAGATGCCGACGCCGACGCGGAGAACGCCATAATTTGGAATTCGCTATTAAACGTCAGACAACCCTTTCCCTAGATGTGATGGTTTGGGGTGGGATCTACTATGGCAGCAGGTCACCGTTAATCTTCATTGGGAGTAACTTGATTGTTGCCAATTACATAACAGTCGTGCTGCAACATATTGCCTAGCCTTGCCTACGAGGGCAGACTAATCTAAGTTTTTAACAGGATAATGGCCATCTTCATACAACAAGGATTACAATTACAACAAACTTCTTACAAGAAGCTAGTGTGGTGCTTCCATTGCTGGCAAGGATATCTTCGGCTTCGTATCTAAGAGGATAAGGATGAGATACCACAACAAGCCAACATTGATCATCTCATTGACAGCATGCCTAACAGAGTGAATGAGTGGCATTTCTATCACTTTAATGTCATACTGAGGAACAACTGGTGAAAATCATGGTGTGGCATTTTTTAATCAAACCAGTATATTTCCAAATTAATATTTGGAGAGCTTACTGTCCATAAAACGTTTTAATCCATTTTAAATGTCTAAACTTTTTAGATCTTCAATTTGCTCAAATATTAATATTTTTATAAATCCTGTTCTGTCTCCTCAGATCTTCCATAAATATAATCACTTTATATTGACTTAATTCCTAGCAGTTTTTTTTTATAAACAAGCATACATATTTTTGAGATAAAAATTTGTTTTCCTCAAAATATATCAAGAACAGCAGCTGCATGGGTCCAAAAATGCTTTCAATATATTCTTCTTCTTATCTCGTCATACTTTTGTTCATAGTTATTTATAATTAATGAATCCGTTAATATTTAATCACTGACAATTTACAGTCAGTTTATTTGTTCAATTTTTAATTATTAGAAGATAGTTGTAAAGAGATAACATCTGATAAGGATAAGACAGTGTTGGTGAAATGAGTAAATATGTATGTGTGTGTAAATTGTCAGAGCTCTCTTTTGAAGCATTTTTTTCATTTCTAAGTAACCTGTGTGCATATCAGTGTATCTAGGAACAAGGTGAATGGCCTTCACACTTTTATTATTTTTATCTTCTACTATGCCGCTGGTAGATTTCACAACCTGTTTTCTGTAATTTTCTGGCGATGCTGTATGCAATGAATGACTGTACGTTAACAACAATGAAATGTGTATCAGACAAGAAAGTAGTACATCCAGAAGCAAATAACTATGGAACAATTATTTAATAACACATCTTGAATTGGTTAGAATCTTTGATATAATGTTTGTAACACTGGAGTACCACTAAAGCAGACTATTTGAGAATGGGCCTATTATGACTGCTCAAACTATTTTTACAATTCATGATTTATAAGCTTTCAAATGCATTTTTAATTTGTTAAATGCCTTAAGTTGCTAATATCTATTGGTTGTTCTTAAATATTGGCAACATTAGACCATCAGTTCCAAATTTGAGATAAGATGTTCTTTAAAACTGGTAAAAATTTATTGTGTTGTTTGCCCAACATGCCCTGGATTGCAATCCTTACAAGTGTGTTTTATTTCTATGATTTATGAAATTAGTTGTAACCTTACAAACTTTAGACCTCTAAACAAAAATATAATTTAGCAATAAATAGCCTACCCTATTATTATAAGTTAATTTTTAATCAATCCCTGATGATGCCAACTTGGTATTTTTTTCGAAATTAAGCAGCTACATTAATAATCACTATTATAGTTATCGATTATCAAATAGTATATTTCATGATGTAGGAAAATAAGCTAACAAAATCGATCAATCATGACTCCTTTTACAAATACTTTTTTTTATGTCTGTTACATATATATGAATATGATCATAAAAATAAACCAGTTCAAAACTGGTCCAAATCAATAAAAGCAATAAATAAAGTATTTCTTAATCCTATAAAAAGATATCTATCTATAAACGTGACATACAGAACATTTCAGATAATATTGGCAAAAATAAAAACAAATAACCTGTCCTCTAAAATAGATAATAACATTGTAAGAAAAGTGAGTTTACGTTTAGAATTTGCAAAGGTATGTACTGGACCACCAAATACATTTATATTTATTATTTTCCAAGAATTAGGTATATCAGATAAATTTTGATTTTACATAAAATTTTGTACGATAGTGACCTCACATGAGCAAGATTTAATTAAGATTTGGTCAGATGAAAAAGACCATTTACGGCCATCTTTAATAGAGACTAATCTCAACCTCAATTAATATAAATAAAAACAAAAGCCTTGCCTCACCCTGGGGCCCTGGGTATGATTCCTGGTGGAGGAGCTGGGATTCTTTCTAAAGCAGAAATTAATCCTATAGGTATACTATAGGATATTGTGTGTGAGTCCATTGTCTCTAAATGTGTAGCTCCTCATGCATAACTCAAGATACCTTTAGGGATACAGGGGGTTATATTACCTGTGGTATTTCTTTTGAAAATACAGATTTTTCTGTACATATTCTTCTTTCACTTTAGTCAAATCTGCATACTGAGATATATCGTTTTTATTCTTAAATCCTATTACACTGTTTGGTTTTTGATATTTCCCATAGGTACACACTTCTCACCTAAACGTTCAGATGACTTTTATATTTTCCCCGACAGATCCATGATTCACTAACATACACAAATTCAATTTTTATTTATAAGGATTTGTTGCATGTCATTCGCAATGTAATCAAATCATCAGTTTGTAGAACAATACAAAATATAAACAAAATGGCAACATAGTTATTTCTAATAATGATAAAAATCACAATCTAAATACTGTATATTGTTTTATTTTATATTTTGTAACAATTCAATATACGTATTTAAAAAAGTTGTGCTCAGTTATTTTGTCTGTCACTATTTAGTCATGCTTGTCTTTGTGGATTAACTCTTATCATTTCAGCTAAGTATAATTGTGTTTTAATTGTTTTCCAACTATTTTGTTTATTACACAGCTAATATTTTGTCAAGTGAGTAAGAAATAAATTTATATATATAGCTATTCAAAGAACAAAATTAATTATAAATTTCAAAAAAATGGACATAGTAAACTGGAAAATTAAGCCAGTTCGATCAGAACTACATATACAATAAATGTGATAGAAGTCTTGATTTGTTTATAAAATATGTCAATAAATTTAATTAAAAATTAAATAAATTATAGATTATACACGTAAATTACATTTTTCTCGAATAATGGCTAGAGCAGTTCAAAATATATATTTTTTGCATATTTTTTTGGTGAGGCTACACTTTAGTAACAAATACTAAAAATAATACCTAAATAAGGTTCAAAGTCGTAAACCCCTCACTTCATTTAATTGAAGATTTTCTTGGTGATTTATGAATTTGTATCACACAAAGAAAAGCGCTTTAATCTTTAATTAAAGGTGTTATTTTTAGTATTTGTTATTATTTGTAAATTAATATTATACTCTCTGTTGGAATACTTTCGTATTTAATTTTTAATATACCTTTATTAGTAAAAATAAACAACTTAAGTTCCTGTTAAACTCGAAAAATCATGGCTAGTTCTGAATTTATGAATAACATGGGTATCCTATGTGACGATATTACACATCCAGTAATACAAAGAAAACATTTAAAAAAAAATCTTTTTGATATTGAGCCTGAGATAAATGTTTTAAGACCATCAGCGCTTACGACAGGAGGTCAGATAGTTTCAGACACAATACCTCAAAAAGACGTCGACCACCTAATTCGAAGCATGCCTCACAGAGTTGGAGTGTGTAAGATAGCATGAAGCTTCAACTCTCTATTATGACCTGGAGTGGGTTGGAACCTTAGATGTGAAGTAACACTGATGTAGTTTTCCACGAAACACCAAAACACTATATACTGCACTCGACGCGCGTTTCGCCAACCAAGTTGGCATCATCTGGAGATAATTAACAGAGTTTTTTTTACACTTTATGATTTCCAAGCTTTCAAATGCATCTAGTTATCTAGTATTTCTTACATTCCTAATTAATCTTAAATTGCTGTTGAGCTACACTAGACTTATCTGTTCTACCATATTTGAGATGGGCCATATGCTCTTTGAATCTAGTTTGAATTGATCGTCTAGTCTGTCCAACATATTTTTGATTTCAGTCCTTACAGCTAATTTCGTAAATCCCCGACTTTTCCTTTGTTTCAATTTTGTCTTTTGGATTGCCTAAAAGTTGTTGTAGTTTGTTTCCCGATGAATGAACCACTGTCATACCTACATCTTTATAATCTTACCAATACCACAGGTGAATCGAAGATCGAATGGAATAGATACAAATTTCGGTTTTTTCTCTTTCATTTTGAAAGGTCAAGAAATTTCAAAGCGACTCTTTAAACTTTCGTTTCCTAATTATTTTATCAATTAAACTTGTAGACTATCCATTACTCGCAGCTATATCCATTACTCGCAGCTATATCCTTAATCAATGCCTTTTCTTTTTCAAACCTCTCCTTACTGAGAGGAAAGCTTAATAGACGATGGACTAGAAAATTAAAACTCGCCATTTTCTGTTGAGCACAATGGTGAAAATCCTTAGGAATATATCTTAGGTATCAGTTAGTTATCAGTTTGAATCATCTCCAGATGATGCCAACTTGGTTGGCGAAACGCTCGTCAAGTGCAGTATATAGTGTTTTGGTGTTTCGTGGAAAACTACGTCAGTGTTATGAGTTTTTATTATCCTTTATATAATTACTCTTTATAGATGTGTCACCTACCGCCAAGAATGAATCAGTTCTTAATAGTAGCAATATTATTTCTTGCATACAATATAAATAAAGCGAATAGTTTAAAAATCTCTTTTTACACCAAACAGTACTGTTACTCTTCATATGGATGAAAGTCTCACAATAGAATACAACATTATAGAAGTTACTAACACAGAAGGTAATTTTTTTTTAATTTTAATGCAATTCTTGTATAATACTAAATATCACTTTGTGGCTAGTTTATGTATTATTTTATTTTAGATGAAACTGAATTCTTAATCTACAGTGAAGATACAAACATAGCATCACTCGACAAGGATGTACTTTTAATAAATCCCCAGGAAAATCTAAGTGGATCATTTAATATATCTGGAATTTTCTTAGGTAAATGTTATAATTAAATGATAAACACCCTGTATATAATTCAAATTGTGAATATGTGGTTAAGGATTTTAAACGAAGCAAAATTTTTATTAAATGCTTTTTTTATAAGTCAACAATTAAAAAAAAGATTTTCCCATCCGTGGACACTGTACATTTATCAAATTTTAAGATTAACGAAACTTTTTGTGCCTACGTGAAAAGTTTTATTGACATCTGATTTCAGGGGCAAAATGGATTTCAGTTAAAAAAATTCTCTGAAACTTTTTGGCCATTTAAACATTGTAATAATTATAAAGTTATCATCAATTATATAAACATACTTATATAAACAATAGTTATTAAAAATGTGAAAATTCATAGTCAATCATGTATATTTCAGGTCAGACTACGGTAGCGTGTAAAAATTTAAAAACAAATGAAAAAGTTGAAGGAAATTTGGAGATCATAATAATACGGCAGCAACGGCTGATTGATACAATTTTTACGGCTTCTGTAGCTACATTTGTCAGCATAATATATATCAATTTTGGTTGTGCTATAAACTGGTCAGATTTACCTAAGATACTGAAAAAAACCAATCGGGCCAGCCATTGGATTTAGTGGGCAGTTCGTCTTCATGCCATTGGTAAGCTCTTGTTATTAGTTAAAAATATGGACATTCCATTCTTTCTGGTAGTTTAAAAAAATATATATTCATAGTTGAAAAAAATTAAATTTTGCATTTTTCAGTTTCTGGGCCATAATTTTTTTTATAGTTAATTATTATTTTTTTTTTTTTTTTAATTCGGATTCTTCAGAAAAAAATACATAAAAGATAGTACTGGAACTATTTTCTTAAATGAAAAATCATGCAAAGAAATCGGTGAGATACGTAAAATGATCACCCTGTGGTCCATATACATAAAATCAAAAGATATGGCACTATTTACAGATATTTTGGAATCCTATCGGATTTGCTAAAAATTTACAAAAGTACCAAAAAATGTTGAAGCCATTAAAAACCAGAGGTCATGTCAATGAGGGCTAACGTTTTTAGGCTCACCAGTTGGCGCCACTGGCCGAGGAAAGTCATGTCAAAAGTTATGCGCGGGAAAAGTTTATAGGGTTTTAGTATAATTATTTTGTACACTAATAAATAAAAAAACTTGTTAATTATGCCTCAGTGTTGTGCAGTTCCATTTTGTTTGGAAACAAAAGGCGAACATATGCTTCCGACAAAACTCACCTAAAACAGTGGTTGATAGAGATAACTTTACTCCTTCGAGACATTCGTGTGTTTGTAAGAAACATTTTAATCCTGACGATTATGTGTTACCAAAGGAGTCTACTACAGAAAATCGAGAGTAATAATCATGTACATTCGTTTTTTTCATTATGCTCATTCTTGATATAACCTAACATTAATGACATAAGACACCTCTGATAAGTACAATAATGTCCCTACTGAGCAAGTAAATTACTACTTTCCCCTTCTGCCATCATTGTTAAATATTTTTCAGCTAATTTTTATAAAAATTACTAAAAACTAGCGTTAAAAAGCCATAGTTAACATTCTTTCCGTACACTAGCGCCTCTCGTGGTGAATTCAAGCGCGGTAGCCCTCATTCCATAATTTTCTTCTTTTATTAGTGCACATTCTCAAAAAAGTGATAATTTACACGGGAACACCCTCTCATATAACAAATTAAAATTTTTAATAAAACATGATATCTTTTTACTTTTTTAGCTCAGTTACGGCCTTGGAAAACTTTTATTTCCCAATAACGCCGAAATGCAACTCGGCATGTTCTTCACAGGTGTGGCGCCTGGAGGTGGCGCTTCTAATATTTGGACAGTACTACTCGGAGGAAATATAAGTTTGTCAATAATAATGACAGCTATAAGCACCATAGCTGCTTTTGGAATGATGCCTCTCTGGATTTTTACTTTGGGGAAAGTTATTTTTGACAGTGGAAATCTGGAGGTGCCTTATACTCAAATTACAACTTATGTTGTAGCCCTTATAATACCATTGGGTATAGGTTTTCTGATTCAACGATATTTTAAAAAAATAGCACAGTGTATGACGAGATTCTTGAAGGGGTTGTCTGTTGGCCTGATAATATTTATTGTTGTTTTTGCTATTATTACAAATTTGTATTTATTTCAACTTTTTTCATGGCAAGTAAGGAGATTAATTTAATTTTGTGGAAATACCATAAAATACCTCTCAAATCCCACAGCACATTATTCTTTTTTAATTTTTTCAGATAGTTTTAGGTGGTATGGCATTACCATGGCTAGGATATAGTTTTGGATATTTAATATCACTGTTATGTCGTCAGCCTCAACCAGACTGTATGACAATCGCGATTGAAATTGGAATACAAAATACTGGCATATCAATATTTCTACTCAGGTTTGCACTACCTCAGCCTCAGGCAGACCTTACCACTGGTAAATCGTACATACATTATGATAGTAATTCTCAGTTCTATCCGTTTTATGTGTGTTTGCTTCTGGAAGTGCCACCCCTCCTATGTTTGTGACTAGCATCACTCACTTTTGCAGTATTTTAGTACTTCGCCGTGTTTAGCTTCATCAGAAGATCAAATAAAGCAAGTCATAACTCTAGAAGCAAACACTAATGAAGCAGCATAGTAATATTGGAGAAATCATCGTACACTGACAGTGTGAACTGGGCTCTCTTTCATTTCAGTTGCTCCAGTTTCTGTAGCTATATTAACTCCGTTCCCATTGATATTCCTTTACATTTTCAAACAAATTAGAGGAAGGTAAGTTGTCGGTATCCTTATTTCAGTAGGTATGATATATGTTGATTTTCAGGTGGTTTTCACCTAGTAAAAATTTAACAAACGATGAAATTCAAGAAGTTGATACCAATGATGCTCACAATAATATACATAGTGGAGGAAAATTAGCTACAATTTCATAGATGTTAGATTATACAATGATTAGAATTATAGATACAGTATTGAACTATATTAAGTACAAATATTGGAAATCACTTTCAGACTTTTCAAATTGATTGATTTTTTAAATGTATTCATGATACTGTATAATTTTTCGTTACAAGACAAGTTACAGAGAAAAAAATCTTACTTAATTTATAGTATTATTCAGTTTAGGTTTCCCGCGCGCCAATATCCATTTGGCATGATGACGGTCTCGGATGCTAGGGCCAGGCAGGACTATTGCCTTTTTACCCTAGTCATCGCTGTAGACCTGGACCGGCCTCGTGCAGGGCGGGTTAACTTACTTTACGAACGGCCCCACTTCATTCTGAATTTAAAATTTGCAGGCAAAAATCGCTTCTTTGTAGGAAAAGAAAATTCAGCATAGAACCAGATCAAACTGACATATTCTTGTTAGGTAGATTAAACAGGAACTGAAAATGACCGCATAAAATAGTTATTTAAGTACAAAAAGTGAGTGTATATTACACGTGACATGAAAATTGTCCAGCTAGACCATTAAGCAGTTTTATTTATACATATTTTATAAAATGAAATAAATTAATATTTTTTAAATTTTACAATTTATTTGTGTATCGATGGTTGAAGTGCAAAATCTAGTAAATCGATATTTTTTCATTTTAGTGTTTTTTTGTAGCAAAAAGTTATAAATATTGATATCTTCACAACTACAAAACCATAAACCGAAATTCAGATTTTATGATTCCTAACTCCATATTTGAAAACAGAGTAAAACTAATTTAGTAAAATATTAAAGTTGAAAAATAGACTTCATTCTGCAGTCATTGAGTAGAAACCTCACAAATCTGAATTATGAGGTTTTGATATGAAAGATATTAAGTATATCTAGTAAAATCAATACTACAAAATAACTCATTTTCAAAATATTATTAATAATGATAATAATAATAATAATGAAAAGGTAATACAAATTTATTTATGAATTTATATGTGTAGGGTGGTACATTGTGTAAAAGAATACTTCATCTAGTAATTCCTGATATTTACTGAAAAAACTTTAAATTATGTCTAAAAATTAGTCTTTTAGATGGATCCTAAATTATTTAATGATAAATCTGAAATGTCGAGAGACAGATTCCATAATGTCATCTTTTCCAATTATTTTTCTGTGAAAATACAGGGTATTAACCGTTCTCATCTTAAGAGTTCTTGATTAAAGGATATGAAAATAAGTTGCTAAATTAAAAAATATTCAAGAAACACATATTCTTAATAAATTTAAATTAAAAACATCGCTGTCGATATATCTAACTTTATTTATGTAAATATTTGGTATAGTAAACTTTTCAGTAATTAATTCAATGATTTATTTAAATTTATTATGGGTATCTTTTTACTTTCTTATACCTAATAAAAGGAAGTGATATTAGGCATAACTTTTTTGTTTGATGTTCAATTGTTTCTTTCTTAGCGGAATCGGATTCCTCGAGAAAAACTAAATCACATTAGTTTTTGAACTACAAATTTACCGAGAAAATCGGGAGTGACATCTTAGCTGGGATACTCTGCATTCACATAATTAATTGGAGCAGTGAGGAAACAAAAAATTATATTTTAAATGTGGATGCCGTTATGTTACATATAAGCTGTATTGTCATCTTTTAAATGTAGAAGATTAATACTTAATTACTGAAACAGTTTAAAATAAATTTTCCTAGTGATTTACCCATTTTTAAAAATGAAAAATAAAAGTGCCATTGGATGTATCATAATTTTTGTTGTCAAAATGGTGTGTAATACTTGTATAAATGACGCCTATATTGAAGGAAATTATGCTACTTAGGATTTTTTGGCATTTTATTTTTTCATCACAGATGTTCTCGTGATGTTCTGGCTTTGTTACGAATTTAATCAACGTAACACTGTTTGGAGCTGCGCTCTCTTTGGGAATGATTAATTGCTTCACATTTTTTGGACATTTTTGGCAATTTTTTACTATGCTTTGTCAGGCAAGTAGCATGCAGTGGCGGCTGGTGAAATTTAGGTTATGTCATATCTTAGTTACTTTAAGGCATAAACTAAATGAAGTTTTGCAGAGAAAAAAAATGTGATTGAAATTTCCCAAAAGAAATTGAAAAAATTGTGTGCCTTACGAGGTTATTTTTTTAAACAATTTGTAAAATATTTGCACATTTTTTTTTTAAGAAATAAGAATTTATATTGACTTCAAATTTCATAAAAAAAATATTTTTTTATGCCTTAAAGTATCGCTTCGATTCCATGCTCCAATACTAAGATATAACATAACGTAAATTTCACCAGCCACCACTGGTAGTATAACTTTGATACTTCAATCCACAGAACCTGGCATTGTGCATATTTTTTAACACCAATTGTTTTTTTTTTAAAAGAAATCCCAAGTGAGAGTTTTTTTGACATTTTTTAAGGAAATGAAAAAGTCTACTGGTCTCTCTCTTTACTAAAGCTGGCCGAGGTCACCTGACCGACAGAGCCGTCATATGACTCATATGTTTACATCATATCATAATACTTGAATAAGTACAATAAATGGAAATATATTTTAACAATAATGTTTATTTTATAAAAATTTGTATAAAACTCACCCTTTTAAGCAGATGTATGAAGTAGTTTGGTTGTCGTCATCACAAAGTGGGGAAGTTCTATAGTATAATAGCATCAGGTATGTTTCTACAGCTGTCTCCGTCAGCGATGTTCGCTTTGATGAAAAAATATGTTTGTATTTTGAAAATGACCGTTCGACATCTACGGATGTAATACAGGCATAAGTAAAACAATCGGTGAACTCACTTAACGAAGTTGTAGATGCACCATCACAAATTTGTCTTAATTTGCTAAAATCAGATCACTCTCGAATTTTTCACTAACGCGATTATTTTTTGCGTCATTTATAGCCTGTAGCTGTGTATTTACGTCGTCCACTTTTTGCAGCGATTCCACTAACGACAACGAAGTATTTTGCAATTTTTCTATTGCGTCGGGTAGTCCTCTATAATTGTTATTAATAGTTTTTAAATCTGTTTCAAGGGAAACGTCTTGAAAGCTTGTCTGGCTTTCCCTAATAGCTGCAGCCTCGTTAGGGTTGAACTGTAGTATCACAGCTTTTATTTGTTGAAAATATTCAGCATAATAAAAAGCCGCTTTCTACCACGTTCCCCAACGTGTAAGAATCGGCTCTGGTGGTTCAGGGATACCAGGACACTGTCTGTGAAATGCTCGAAGCATTTAGGAGATTTGAGAAATACTTTTTTTTGTATTTGCTATTAATGCATCTGCCTCTGGAAAACATTTCCGAATCGTTTCTGTCACAAGATATAACGCATGCACTTTACACGTAACATGTAAAAACCTACAATTGTCTCTTTGAAGAGAACGGCCTACCACGCGCATTGTCGCGGCACCATCAGTCACAAACATCAATACTTGTTGAAAGTTCAAATTTTTCGAATGTCTCCAACACCATACGCGTAATTATTTCACCAGTACTCGCAGTTAGTCTTTTACTAGCTAGTAAAAGTGGAAATGTTGGTTTAAGAGGGTCCAGTACATGTACTATAATATTTAAAATAGAATTTTTTTTACAATCTGTCGTCTCGTCAATACATAACCAGAGCCGTGTATTTTTTAAACCACATTTAATCCTATTTACAATGTCTTCATGAACAGCTGGAATATATCTACGTAACGATGTACGACTTGGTAAGTTCACCTGGGGATTGTATTTATTCCAAAACTCCCGAAATGGTTGTTTATCCAGTATGTGTAGCGGAATATTACAGGCTATTAACATTAACAATAAATCAAACATAAACTGAGTTGTCAAAAGCATGCCATTTTTTTTTATTTTGATGTTGCACGGTATTGATATGACGACGACAATCTGTTTTGTGCCAGCACATTAAGTCTTGATTGCAAACTTTACAAATTATTTTGCATCCGTCATAGAATAAATCCGGAAATTCACCGATAAATTTATTCACTGTGTCCGCGTACGGTCGTTTTTTACCCTTTGGCGCGTTTGACATTATGTATAATTTATAGGTACAACCTCACGCATTAACCTTTCAAATAAGACTGCAGTGTAAATCACTTCTAAATCGGCACGTGTGACGCCAGCGCAAGACCGTGGCTGTACTCTAGCCACCTCGGCCAACTTTACTCATTACTGAGGATTTATTTCAATTTCTTTTCCCAAAAACAGGTGACTGACAGTTTCAAGGGAAAGGCAGGACATTCTAAATTTTGGACATCTTGGAAAAGTTGACCGTGTCCTTGACTACCTTGGACATGTTACATTTGATCAGTCTTCACCGTGACCTGACCGGTCATGTTGACCATGACTGAGTGACTGCCAACACTAAATTTTCTTTAATTAAACCCATATGAATTACCTAATATTAAATGACGCACTAAATTAAATATAGGTTTTGTACGATCGTAAAAATTCTATTATAGACTGAAAACGTCTATGTCAGACTTCAAATAAATAAACAAGCAGATATGTGTGTAACACAGAACCCCCATCACTAACATACATCGCAATTGATCATTTATGGATCCAACTATTCATAGAATTTTATCATGAATTCCCTGCGCCATAAACTTAACCCTCTTGAATAATGTACATGCTCCTTGAATAATATACTATTATTTCAGTACCATAAAATAAGTTTTATAGTGCAATATTTATAACAATTATAATAAACCAAATATAAACTCATGCAAAATCCCACTTAAATGAGTAATTTTAAATAATAAAAATCGATTACACTGGAATGCAATTTTATTACATAATAAATAATATTCGTTGATTACATATATAACATGATTTTATCATCAAAGAATGAATTATCACAATAATAAGTAAAATTTTGCATTATCATAAACATTACATCCAAGAAAAAACAAAAAATAAATAAAATAGATATAAATATTATATATTATAGCTATGGTCTTAACTACCCAGTATAAAATACTAATAAATAAATAAAAATATACAATAATTACAAAATGTTTAAGCTCTCAAATGTTATGTAAATATACGTTTTTATAAAACAATGAAAATTTTAAGGCTCACTTCTTCTCCTACATAAAAAATAAAAAAAAAATCTATCTAATCTGTCTCGAAAGGAAATTATATATTTTCTAAAACTGGAGAAGTACCATTTTCCTTAATATTATTAATATCTGACTCTAGGTATTGTTTGTAAATAGTCTGGAGAGGTATGTGTAACAGCTCTATTACTTTCAGGTATTCATTTTCTGCAAAAAAAAATACAAGCAAATTCTCAGTCCTGTTGGTATGAATTTTTATTGAATTGTAGTAGACCATTCATTCGAAATAATCTTGAAATTTTCTTGATTTTCTCAAAACCATTTTTAATAAAAAGTGTCAGTTTGGATTCTTATTCACAAAAGTGGTTTCCAACTCATAAGATAGGCAAATTTTTTTTTACATTCCATATAGTGCAGGAACTCAAAAATATTATACAGGGTTATTCATTATAAATTACCCACCCCTTATCATCGTTATTATTGCCTATGAAAAAAAAAGTTTTAAATAAATGTTGTGTGGTTATGACTGAATTTTGTTAAAATGCTATCAGAAGTACAGTAGCGTGCAGATTTCAGGGGATACAAAGAATAAATATATTTTTAAACGGGATACCCTGTATATTATTAAATTTTTGGAATGATCATTTGTTCCTGATTTCAAAAATATACCATATGTTACCCCTACCATGTACCGTTTTTGAGTTATTGAACGTCAAATATCTTAGTTAAACTAGTTACTGTAAATATGGAAAAGTTAACATTATTAAAGTGAGCTATGAAACTGACAGCTATTTTGTTTGATAAGTGACATTTCTTTAATGAAGTTACAAAATGGTTTACAGTGAGGAAATAGTCAAATATTTACTTGTTATATACAAAATAACAAAAATAAACGTGCAGTAAAAAGAGCATATAGGGTGTTGTATCCAAATTGTCCAACACCATCAGAAAATACGTTTAAAAATATTTACCGAAAGGTGAATAATATCTCCAGTTTTAGTAGAAAAAAGCGTGTAGTTCAAGCAAACCAGGATAAACAGCTCGATATACTGCTTAATTTCGAAGGTAAGCCCATCCATATTTATTCACGAATAGACTTTTTTGAAACATTGTATTATTTTTTTAGAAAATTCTGAATGTAGTATAAATAATGCAGTCGATCAATTAGGTAAAAGTTATCCAAAATTCAACGTACGTTAAGAAATAACAGCTACAGACCATATAAATTTTACCCGTACAAGTTTTAACAGAGGCTCATAAAAGGAAAAGGCTGGACTTTTGCCGCCAGTTAATTCAAAAGTTGGATGAAAACCGTGATCTTTTTAATAAAATATTATGGACTGATGAATCATCCTTTTCTATGGCAGGAGTTTTTAATAGGAAAAATCGAAGGTCGTGGGAAAACAAACACAACAGAAAAAGATTGGTAAAACAAATAAAAAAAATCAGGAAGAAAAACTGTTAGCGTTTGGTGTGGAATTTTCAGAAACAAAATTGTTGGGCCTATATTTTATGATTATACTTTAACTAGAGTTACCTATCTGGAAATAATTATCCCAGAAGCAGAAAATATTCTTTTGCAGAATTTTCCGGAAACCAAACTTGTTGATATGATTTGGATGCAGGAAGGGGCAACTCCGCATAGTGTCCTACCCGTTCGAAGTCATTTGAATAATATATTCCCAAAATGGATAAGGAATAATGGACCTGTTAAATGGCCACCTAACAGTCCGGATTTGACCCCTATGGATTCATTCTTTTGGGGACTTCTAAAATACATTGTCAATAATAATAATAGTATTCAAGTCATTAAAAACAGGATTCGATTTGAAATAAACAATCTGAATGTAAATAATGAAGCCATTTCCGGTGCAATTATAAATATAAGTAGACGTTATCAATAATTATGTATTCCTGGAGTGGGTTGGAACCTTTGATGTGAAGATAACACTGACGTAGTTTTCCACGAAACAAACGAATTATGTATTGACAATAATGGTGGACACATCAAACATCTTTTATGAGTTATCATTTATTTATATTTAAATTTCCTAAATAAATCTTTGTTATCTATTTTGTATAAATATTTGGTTTTTTCTTCCTTACTGTAAACCATTTTGATTATTTCATTAAAGAAATGTCACTTATCAAACATAACAGTTGTCATTTTCATAGCTCACTTTAATAATGTTAATTTTTCCATATTTACAGTAACTAGTTTAACTAAGATCTTCGACGTTTAATAACTCAAAAACGGTAAATAACAGGGGTAACATATGGTATATTTTTGAAATCAGGAACAAAGGATCATTTCAAAAATTTAGTAATATACAGGGTATCCTATTTAAAAAAAATATATTATTTTTTTTGTATACCCTGAAATCTGCACGGTACTGTACTTTTGATAGCATTTTAACAAAATCAGTCATAACCACACAACTTTTATTTAATACTTTTTTTCTATGGGCAATAATAACGATGATAAGGGTGGGTAATTTATAATGAATAACCTTGTACAAAACCTATATTATTTTTAATAACTAATGGTTTCTTGGGTAAGTTTATACTGTATCATGGACACGAATTTTTTTAATATAATCTGGATTTCTGATTCAATACTAATAAAATGTCCCCTCCATGTAAGCTGCCATACTGTGGACAATTTATATTGGCTACATATTAACCAATTATAGAAGGTTATGAGACCGCGGATATTTAAATCGTGTTTATCACACGTTAGTCTGTTTCCATGATTATTTTTTAATGTTTTTATATTCCAATCATTTAGCAGTATTTTTGATCAATTAATTTTTTCCAATTATATTGTTAATACATTGAGAATAATCTAATTATATTATCCTACTGAGAATATTTTCTAGTAATTTGTTTTTGTACATTGACGTGTTTTCTGATTTTGACATCTGCACAGAATCAGTTTATATTTGTGACATCTGTTACCAGTTTTGTCTTGAATTTTAAAAGATGAACCAAAAACGATTTAGTTCAGCGTCAGTGGAAAAAATTATCATACAAACTAAAGAAAATGCATGTAGAAATACTATGGTAAGTAATAATTCAATACGATATGTAAGTATCTATGGATATTACGTAAACAAATAATATATGTCAAGATTCATGCTTGACATATTCTAAAAAAAGATAAATAATTTTAAGTAATAATTCGATACTGAAACATTTCCCAATCATTTTGTGACAAAAGGGGTTACAAACTAGAAGAAAATATACCAGTCACAGACGAAACATTTACAATAATTGTGTTTTTATGTTCAAAACTTTAGCACAGTTTAATTTTGATGCACTATAAATTTACTTTATTTAGTTTAGATTGAGACAATTGTTGAAAAAAAAATGGTAGAAAGTTATATTTTGTCTTTCTTTCAAATTTTTGGGACTTACTACCACATGAACAATTCTTTATTATCTAAAAAATATAGTTAGTTACCAAGTATGTTAGTGGAAAAATAAACCTCTGCGCTTGGGACTTTACGTCAAAAGATTAGTCAAAGGGTGTTTTTTGACAACTAATATGAGACACAAAAATAATAATATAATTCCCTAACGTGTCGGAAAACGAATCTGTTTCCTTTTTCAAAGTTATTTATTTATGTAAGGTTAGGTGAACATAAAAGTTATATTAGAAAGGGTGAAATTGAAAAATTAAAAATTTGCCTGGAAAAATGGATATAGAATAAACTGGGATTTGGCAAAAATTTTAATGAAAGAAGCGGACGGCAAAAAAAGAAAAATTAAGGAATTGGCAATAATATTATTGCATGAAGAAAAATGTTTATCTTATTGCTCTGTAGATTTTAGTACAACGTGATTACCGATGTTAAAAGAACTGAACAAAATTAATATTGTATAATTTTTAAGTATCAACAGTTCTATGTAAGTATCTATGGATATTACATAAACAAATAATATATGCGTCAAGTTTCACACTCGACATATTCTAAAAAAAAAAAAAATAGGTATATTTTTCCAGTATTATACTGGGTAACTAACTGTATTTTTTAAATAACGAAGAATTATTCATGTGGTAGTAAGTCCCAAAAAAGAATTTAGAGAATGTCACAAATAATGTTCAGACAATATTTATATTTTGTATTTAAACATAAAAAAAATAATCTTTCGAATACCATTCGAGAGTGAGAATAAATTAGAAAATAATTATCCGGTTCTTTTCTCAAACTTGTTGCCATTCAGCAACAGGTTCTCAAGAAACTGTCGAATTATTTTCAATTCATTCTCACTCTTCTGTGATATTTCTATTGATATTGGCAACTAGCAGATAAGTTGTGTTATTATCACAGTCGTGTATTACAAATTAGTTAAACACTATTTGAAGAAAAAAATATTTCACATTTGAGAAGAGAAAAACCTCAGATTAATAATATAAAGATAAGTAACAACCATAAGAGATACGCTGATTATTATGATCAATACATAAACAACAATTTGCATGTTTACATATCAACGTATCCAAAACAAACCAGGGGCGGCTCCAGGCTTCGGCCTTTATTTTAATGCTTTTGCATAACTTAAAACTTAATAGGTATACAAAATTTGTTTGCTTGAGTATTTTTCAATGTTATTCTGCTGTTGTTATTTTAATCTCTGTTGTGTTTAAGTGATAAGTGATAAGTGATAAAAAAAAAAGATAAAGATAAATAATAAAGATCTATTTAGTGAATATTTTTCGAGAAACAATAAATAATAAATGTGTAGTGTGCGGCCAAAGAGGAAAACAACGGGGTTATTTATCTTTTCACAGGTAAGTAAACAAAACAAATCAGGGTCGGCATAATGCGTGAATGCGACAGTGTGAAAGCTCAAAATTGACTAAAATTAATGTTAGCTTTACAAAATATAGAAAACAACATTTGATTGCATTTGAACAGTAAAAAATCACCATTTTATAAAAAAAAGATACTTATACAAAAATATTTATTTTAATTTGAATTGAAAGTTCATTCTTAAGGTAGCTCACAAACTGTAGATGTTTTAAAGTCTTGATATTTTTTTAATTCAATTTTATTAAATATCTGATGTGGCCATCATATTACTTTCTTATACCAGTATATATCATCCTGACCTAAAAAATCATTCTGTTTAATTCTTCACTTACCTCAATTAAATTTTAAAAACGTACCTTGGAATGTTTCATAACAACTTTTTAATAATTAATTATCAGCGTCCTTCTATACTGTCAATAATAATTCATGTCATATATTTTAATAATTTCTTCTTATTGACATTGACGTTTTTGTACCTAAACTAGATGTTTCAAATGTCAAACTGCCTGATTTATCCTAACCCCATTTTATGAGGTCAAATGCGTACAAAATTTCAGTTTACATCAGTTTTATTTAAGTACTTGAAAAATATATTTTATTCGCATGATATAGTATCCGTATGACCAACGCAAAATCACTAATTTTTACCAATAATAAATTGAAATGTAACTAGATTTCCCACAGTATGGCGGCCCTATACGGGGACATTTTATCAAGGTCGAGCCATATCAAATGGAGATCCAGATTATATTGAGAAATTTGTGATCATGGGTATTTCTTTCTAGAAGTGACACAGAGAAAATAAGTCAATAATTACAGGGTTATCCAATGAAAAGGCCCACCCCTATACTTTGTTTATTTTTAGAAAAATATTTTAAATAAAAGTTATAGTGAATCAAACGAACTCTTTTAGAATCCCTGCAAAGAATATACAGGTGGTCTCATAAAAACGAGAAAAATTAAAATAAAATGTTTTTAAATGGAACACCCTATATTTTTTTTACATTTTTCAAATCTGTTTTTTTCTGTGATTTCAAATATACATATAGATATGTTTAATCTTAACTTTTACTGTGTTTTATTTATTGTAAATTTTATACTACCAGCATCTGCATGATTATCAGGTTCGTCATGAATGAAAAACAATTAATTTGATACGTATGCTTCACAAAATAATTTAATAAATTCAAAAAACAAACTGCGTGATTTTGTGTGTCATATTATTTGTGAAAACGTTTACTTTATCAGAGCGATACGATATGTTCACTATTTATAAAAAATAACAAAAACTCTTCAATGGGTAACATTTTATTTGGTATAGTATGTATAATAGTAGTTATAATAATAATTATTACGTAATTTGCTTTTGAATTTATTAAATCATTCTGTAATGCACGAGTGTCAAATTAAGCATTTTTCGTCCATGACTAACCTCATAACTTTACAGATGCTGGTAGCATAAAATTTGCAATAAATAAAAAACAGTAAAGGATAAGATACAACATATCTATATATCTGAAATCATAAAAGAACACAGATTTCAAAAATGTAAAAAAAACATAGGGTGTTCCATTTAAAAAATGTAACTTTGGTTTGTCCCGCTTTTATGGGACAACCTGTATATTCTTTTCAGGGATTCTAAGTGTTCATTTGATTCACTACAACTTTTATTTGAAGTTTTTTTCGAATTCGAAAAATAAACAAAATATAGGGGTGGGCCTTAGCGTTGGATAACCCTGTACATTGTTTACACTTCAACTTAAAGAAAGTGGCAGGAGAAACAAACGCTCATGAAAAAGCTTGCTAATACTAGTGCAGTCTGCCTATTTTTGGCCCCATGTTAATTTTTCACTTCGGAGATACAGTCAACAAAAATATGTAAAAAATCGGAAATTTTCGTAGAATATAATAAACCAAAATACAAACAACTGGCACCGCGGGGGCCCATAGTAAATTGGGCCCAAAGTTGGCCAAAAACGGTTTTTTCCATTTTACTCTGTCATGGTGCCATAAAATGAAAAAAAAGTTTTATAAAAAAGTTGTAGAACTATTAAATACGGATCGATCTGTGGAAATCCGATGTCAAAAAATTCAAAAATAAATTATTTATTTGAAAAAAACCGTTAAAAATCGCGTTTTTTTGAAACGCTCATATCTTCGTGAAAACAAATCATTTTTTCACGAAACTTGGTAAAAGTGTAGCTCCCTACTAACTAAAAAAGATCGTTTTCAAAAAATTTAAAAATATAAACATTTTGCAAAAAATTTTTTCGAAAAAATCACGTTTTTTTAAAATCTCGATAGCTCATACACGCTTTCATATTTCTGGTCAATTTTAAGCTTAAAATTTGCTTGAAATGTTGTACTAACATGGTTATTTATTGCGCGCTTTTTAAATTGATCGGTAATATGCGAAAAATCGGTTGAAAATCGGTTTTTTTTTAACAACAAAAAAAACGATTTTTTTTTCAAAAAAAAAGCAGCAGCGGCTCAACATGCCTACCGCTCCTATTTGCAGTTGCAAACGTGGCTCGGAACTTCGCTAGAGCCAGAACAATGGGGTTGGACTTCCGACGGCACTAATCTGCTTCCCACGTACAGCTCGGATCAGCAGGTTCCAGACGAAATCATTAAAACGATAGCCTGCAGATGCGGAAGCGGATGTAAAACGAAGATCTGTAGCTGCAGGAGGCATGGTTTGAAGTGTTCAAGCATGTGCTTGACATGCGATCAAGAAAATTGCACTAATATAGAAATAACTACGATGGAGGCAGATGCTCTTGATGACTTGGACGAAGATATATTTAATGAGTCTTGCGTGGTGATGGATGAATCACAGACCAATGTCCATGATGATGATGAGATCGAAAGCGAAGCCGACTCTTCCGTACTCGCTGCATACAGCGAAGAACGTACCAGTGACAATGAGGAGGGGGGAGGGGTCTCCGATAAAAAAACTACGGATCAATTAAGTACTGTACACGTTTATATTCACTGTCAATATTTTGAACTTTCATGTAAAATAAATATTTTATTTTTATACTAAAAATGTTGCTTAACAATTATTATTTACCTGTCAACTCATATGTCTTTAAGAATCAATATAACGTTCAAGAGACATAATCGTATGAACGCTCTGTGTGCAGTTGAAACTACGATACGGTACGTATGATAAGAGCATACAGTTTTACAGATGTATCCACGTTAACACCGTCCCGCACCCCCACGACACCGCTCGAGCGAACGAACGTATGAGCCGGGGTGTGCTCCGCTTGCCATTAAGTTTCCAAAGAATAGAGAGCGAATATGTCATTGTAGTATTTTTTTTATGTAAAATACAAGTATTGAACTACAAACTCTATAAATTTCAGCCCTTAATATTAAAAGATAGCGTCACTAGATTTTTTTTCAAAAAAAAAAAAAAATTATCTCGGCTCCAAAGGGTCGTAGATAAAAATTTTTTTTTTGTAAATTTATAAAAAAATACCTGCTATTCAATGTTGCTAACAAAAAAAGAAAAAAAATTTTTTTTTCTTGAAAAAAAATCGATTTCTTGTAAAAAAAAACCGATTTTTCAACCGATTTTTCGCATATTACCGATCAATTTAAAAAAGCGCGCAATAAATAACCATATTAGTACAACATTTCAAGCAAATTTTAAGCTCAAAATTGACTAGAAATATGAAAGCGTGTATGAGCTATCGAGATTTTAAAAAAAACGTGATTTTTTTCGAAAAAAATCTATTTTCGCAAAATGTTTATATTTTTAAATTTTTTTGAAAACGATCTTTTTTTAGTTAGTAGGGGAGCTACACTTTTACCTAGTTTCGTGAAAAAATGATTTGTTTTCACGAAGATATGAGCGTTTCAAAGAAACGCAATTTTCAACGATTCTTTTCAAATAAATAATTTATTTTTGAATTTTTTTGACATCGGATTTCCACAAATCAATCCGTATTTAATAGTTCTACAACTTTTTGTATAAAACTTTTTTTCATTTTATGGCACCATGACAGAGTAAAATGGAAAAAACCGTTTTTGGCCAACTTTGGGCCCAATTTACTATGGGCCCCCGAGGTGCCAGTTGTTTGTATTTTGGTTTATTGAATTCTACGGAAAATTTCCGATTTCTTGCATATTTTTGTTTACTGTATCTTCACTTAAGGGTCCAATCCGTAGGCAGACCGCGCTATACCAGAAAATGCATTTTCAAATAATGATCTAGAACGTATATATTTTATATAATCGTAATATAGAAGAATGCATATCTACATAAAGCTAAATTTCTTACCATTTTCTGCAGTGATTACTCCATGTCTGATCAGAAAATCTAAAGCTACAGGGGTACTAGTTGTTTTAAAATCAGATGTCAATATCTTTTCTAGACACTGCTTGGCAGAAAGTAATTCAAAAGTTTCCACTTCTCCATCAGCATTTACGGGAACATAATCGACAGGAAGTTCTAAGTCAAAAACAAATTCTGTGTTTGGAAATAGCCCTCTCTCTGATTCAAAGTAGAATCTAAAATAAGATTAAAATTACATTAGCTTTGCCGTCAGAGTAACTAATTTTTATGTTAAATATGTAATTATTGTGAAAACAAAATTTTAAAATATGTAAGATAAATAAATTTTTCAAAGCAGATAATAGAAAATAAATGAAACTGTCATGGATTCCAGCGATGCAGATAAATGAGATGGCTGTACAGCACAAACCTTGAACGTATTAATAGTAACCAATACCTACTTATGTCCTTCTGCGTTTCCGAATACATGCAGACGTCTTCCTTTATTTTCTATGATTCGTTTAAAAAAATATATTATTGTAAATGTTTGAGATCCACAGTATTGTTACATGTATGCAGCCCTTGCAAAGTATCAAATCATGCATCATAATATAATATAAAAAGCACATATGCTCTATTACACACTGCTTTTGTTAACTTACACTTTAACTTAACATTATATAATAAGACACACTACAGGAAACATAGTGCTTGCCATGCATGCTTCAAATTGTCAGTCCATGGGTCTCAAAATGCTAAAAGCTGGCATATGGCAAAATTGAAATTTAATGCCTTAAATAGCTTAAATTCAAATTTGCCCTGTGCAAAAAGCACTATCAAAATTTTTAAGTTAATAACATGGATGGATAGCCGATATCATTTTCCACCCTCTACCAAAATTTGGAAACGATATTTGTGGCTGTTAGGTGTAAAAAAAATCAAATTATTTTCAAAACGCATCATCTCTTATGTAGATTTCCAATTTCAAACGCCCATATTACTGTTTGAGATGCCATCAAAATTAATTCATTTTACTACCTTTTTCATTTCTCAACGATTTCCTCAAAATCTAACTTTTAAATAAAAAAATCCTTGTCTTCCAAAGTTGTTGTATCATCCTCTCTATAATCACTATGATCGCTCGCTCATAATTTTATTGTTAATGTTATACGAGATATAATAATTGATAAGACAATAACAAAATTATTCACCCGTGTGCCGCTGTACGCTTTGGAGCTGTCGATCACCCCCTCATGCGTCACTGTTAATTTTGCCCTATAGAGAGAGAGAGAGAGAGAGAAATTTATTGTGTGTGACAATACAATATCGTCTACACTCGTCAAATCAAATACAAATACTAAAGACATTACAAATAAAATCAGTTTACACTGTAAAATTAACATGAAATACATTACAACTTACTAATAGAATAAAATACACAGAAACTTTCTACAAATTATTAAAATGAGTAATAAATTAATCTCATAGAACACATTTTATTTCAGAAAAGTCATAACTGTCCTAGCAAAACTGACATCATTCAGATTTCTCCAGTCATTAGGTAGTCTATTATACAGTTTTATCGATAGATATCTAAAAGAATTTATATTCTTTGTTAAGCGGAAATAAGGAGCTAAAATAGGTTTATGTCTAGTATTATAGTAATTTTGAATTGGATAATGACAAACATTGTTTCTTGCAAAGAGGATACATTCAAAGATATACTGATTTGTACAAGTTAGAATTGCTAGTTTTTTAAATAATGGTCTGCAGCTTTCATTATACTTTGAGTTAGTAATGACTCTGATAGCTCTCTTTTGGAGTTTCAATATTTTAACAGCATGTGCAGAGCAACCCCACAGTAAAATTCCATAGCACATAACGCTGCGAAACAAGGCATGATATGCTAACAAAACTGTATCATGATTAATTAGATTTTTTATTCTTTTTAACAGATATATGATACTTGACAATTTTTTCGACACACTAATTATGTGACTTTCCCATGTTAGCTTGCTATCTAAAACAAGTCCTAAACATTTGACAGGGTCATTTTTATCAATATGAATATGCGTATTTAAGTTGAATACTAGATTTTGAGTTTTTTGTACATTTAGGCTTAAATTTACATCACTAAAATACCTCCTGGCTTGCTGTTGTGCATCATTCGACATCCTTACAAGATCTTTCATATTATCACTGGCCGCAAGTAAAGTGCTGTCGTCAGCGTATTGATAAATCTTGCCAGATACATGATTTGATATATCATTAATATATACGATAAATACAGTTGGGTCACGTATTGACCCTTGAGGGACACCAAACTTAAGGGGCTTTAGAGATGACGTTACACCATTGTTACATACACATTGATATCTGTCCGTGATGTAATAATAATAATGATGTATAAGTTGAATGTATAATTCTATTACAATACATCGTCTGTTAAATAATGAGATAAAATATTGCTATTAAATAATAATATAAATATTATAGTAATTTTAATTACTTATAACAAGATTCATAATAATTTATATATTATTGTTTAAAGCTTATTTGAGACTTAAATTGATTATTTATCATTTATTTGTCTGGGATAACGCATACTTTTATAATTACATCAATATTTTTGTTTCTTCTGACTATTTTTATTTTTTGAAAAAACACGTATTTATTCATTAACAAAAAATATATGACGAAATGAAGATTTCGGGAAGCGATTGTTTTAATTTTCTCGTCAATATTTGTGGTCAGAACTTGAGAAAGCTTCACATAACATTGGATCGCTTTTGACAGAAAATACATAAAGCTTTCTAACGCAAGGAAGATGATTTAAGTTCAGGAACATCTTGGGGTGACCATTGTCTCTCGGTTTTGAAAATCATTTATATTTCTTCTACTCGCAAAACTAACAATTTTTGTGCCATCATAGAAAGTCTGTGACAACTTCAATTTTTATAATTCCCCGATTTATTTTGGTATATATACGCGTCCATAAAAACCAAAAATATTTAGAAAAACTCTTTGAACACATCAATTTTTAACTTCAATTGTGCACCTTATCTTTTTTTTTTTGGTTATGACGTCATCACTTTCTGTTATGACGGCATCAATATTTATTTAAATAGAACATCCTGTATATTTCTCCATTTTTGGATTCTGCTTCAACAGATGATTCCAAATATGTATCACTCTTAGGATCTAAAATTGATAAGTTGAAAGATACGGCCATTTATAGAAAAACAAGTAAATAAAGTAAAATAAACACATTTTTTTACGATGATTGTGTATGGTGATAGGATGTGAACTCAATAAGAAGTATGTAATTTATGTAATACTAAATATCCAGAATGACACAATTCAATCGACAATGAGTAAAATTGAACAAAAATTTAGAGACTGGTACGGTGGAAGATTTACCCAAAACAGGTCGCCCAGGTTTTGACGAGAATACAAAATTAAATATTTTATTGGCCGTTGAAGAAAATCTACATACCAGCGTTCGCCAGATTAGTTGCGATTATGATGTTACTAAAACGTCAGCACATACATTATTAAAATTAGAAAAATGGCATCCCTTTAAGATTCAGCTTGTACAAGAATTAAATGATAATGATCCAGATCGGAGGATACAATTTTGTAAAACTGATGAATATGTGCAATGATGATCCTCTTCTGATACAAAATTATTATTTTCTCCGATGAATGCACTTCCAAATTAAATGGTGAAGTGAATCGTCAGAATTGTAGATATTAGATTAGATTAGATTTATTACGGACCAGTGACAATATAAAATTGTATAGTACATGTCAAAAACACCAAAAAATAAAAACAAAAATACATATACATATAGGAATATCACAAACAAACTTAAAAGGAAAAAAATATATGTGTATACATGTCATATTTCTAACAAAATCACAATTTGTAAAAGGTCCATAAAATAAACAAATTTAATTATTTAAGAACACACTAGGTGTTAGTTCTTTGGTATCATATAGTTCGGCTGATATTAAGCAATCTCTCACAATTTTTTTGAATTTGACAGTATTGTTTATATTCCTTATTTCTTCTGGTAGCATTCGAAAAAATTTTATGCACTGATAATAGCATCCCTTTTCAAATAGTGTAGAATTATGGACAGGGAGAGAAAAATTTGTTCTTTGCCTGGTGTTATGTGTATGGTCATTTAAAACACTTGTAAATAAACTCTTGTTAGTTTGAACAAAACACAAACATTCATATATGTAAATACATGATAATGTCAATAGTTTAAGCTGTTTGAATATGCCTCTACAAGATTGGCTATACTTAAGATCTGCTATTAATCTTATTGCCCTTTTTTGGATAATAAAGATAGACTGAATTTGAGAACCACCCCAGAAGATTATACCATATTTCATTATAGAATAAAAATTTCCATAATATGCTGTATGTAAGGTATTCCTGCTTACTACTTTTTTTAATACTTTAAGTGCATAGCAAGAGTTACTTAGTTTAATACCAAGTTCCTGAATATGATTCTGCCAGTTGAGATGTTCGTCAATAGTGACGCCTAAGAATTTTGAAGATGTGGCAAACTCAATATTCTGATTGTCTAGTTTTAATGTGGTTGGGTACTTACTACTATTTCTAGTGTCTGAAAGTAAGACAGTTAGTTTTAGAGATATTTAAAACAAGGGAATTTTCCTCGAACCACTTAATAACCTTAGTAATGTTAATTTCATTGAGCCTTTCAACCTCTTCAAAGTTCTTTCCAGTTATTAAGATATTAGTATCATCTGCATAATTGGTTAATAAGAGTGACTCACAATCTACAACTTTTTGGCAGTTCATTTATATACAAAATAAAAAGCAAAGGTCCCAATACACTGCCTTGCAGTACTCCTACTGTAGTGGGTTTTGATGTAAATTTGTATTTAATCCCTTCCTTTGAAATTGTAACTTTGTGTTGTCTATTTAGCAAATATGATTGGAACCAGTTATATGCTGTACCGCGTATTCCATAATTTTCCAATTTTGAAAGTAAAAGGGCATGATTGACACAGTCAAAAACTTTTGACAGATCTAAGAAAATATCCACAGCGATATTGCCCTCATCTACCTCTTGCAAAATTTGACTAACAAAGCCTTGCTATTGGGCAAGGGAAAACCCTCGATGGATGCGGGAGCAGCACACCCAGTATCCACAAAAGGTAAATGTGTGGGCAGGAATTGTAAGTAATAGAATCATTGGACTCTATTTTTTCGATGGAACTGTAAACGGACCGCCATATCTCTAATTCTTAATGGGCTATCTCGTCCCAACATTATTAAATTTATTCCCCAGTAGAATTAATCCTGGAAATGTTGACAAAAGCCTGTGGTATCAATAGGATGGTACACCTCCCCACTACGCAGCAGATGTTCGAAGGTATCTTAACCAAATATTTCTACAGGTGGATTGGTAGACGTGAACCCATCGAATGGCCACCAAGGTCACCGGACCTCAATCCATTAGATTATTTTCTGTAGGGCCATCCAAAAAAGTTAGTTTATAAAACCAAACTGGAAAACTTTGTCGAATTAAAAGAGAGAATTAGAACAGAAATAAACAACATTTCTCGGGAAACTTTAAACAAGGTTCAACCACACTTTATTCATCGTTTAGGGTACTGTGAGCTACAACAAGGAGTACACCTCGAACATTTACTACAAATTGTTTTTATTATTAACTAACTGTTAGTTCTGGTGACTATTATTTGTTCAAACAAAACATGAAAAATTAGTAAAATCTTATATTCAAAATGGCCGTATCCCCAATTTTAGACCCTAAGTGTGATATATTTTTAGAATCTGCTGTTAATTCAGAATCCATTTAAAAAAATTATCGATAACAGAAACAGTGATGACATCATAACCAAAAAAATAAAGGATAAGGTGTGTAATTGAAATTAAAAATCGACGTGTCCGAGAATTTTTCTAAATGTTTTTGGTTTAAGAAATAATCAATTTATTCCATACTTTTCGGACACACTGTATGTACATCCTGCTTTTTTTTTCAGTTTTTAAAGATACCTTGAAGATATTAAATGTTTTGTTAGATGATTGTATCAAAGTGTGTAAGGTGCTTTGACGAATTATAAATCGAGATACATTTTACTAGAGTGAGTTCTCAAAATGGTTTATACCCTTCAGGAGAGAATAGAAATTGTCAGCATTTATTTTAAAAACGATAATTGTGCTAGAGCTACGGAGCGCATATTCAATAGAAATCACCCAGATAGAAGTGTTGATTCTCAGTATGTTTTACAATTATTGACAAAATTTATGGAAACAGGTTCTGTAGGAAACAAAAAATCATGAACCTCAGCGACCGATTAGGAATGAAGCAGTCGAAGTGGCAGTTCTGGGTCATTTGCAGATGGATAATACTCAATCGATCAGGAAAGTAGCTGAGGCTTCCGGTGTATCACGAAGCAGTGTTCATCGAATTGTAAAGGCCCACAAATTTCATCCATATAATGTCAAATTGGTACACGAATTAAACGAAGATGATCCCGATCGTCGGCTTGAATTCTGTGAGATTTTTAGTGAATAATTAAACGGTAATGCCAATCTACTGTACAATATGTGTTTTTCGGATAAATCGACATTTCAGATAAATGGGGAGGTAAACAGGCACAATTGTAGGTATTGGAGTGAAACCAATCCACATTTGTTCATGGAGACTCATACCCAAAGGCCTTAGAAGTTAAATGTTTGGGCTGGCATCTTAGGGGATCACATTGTCGGGCCGTTTTTTATTCCTGACAATTTAAATGGCGAAAGGTATCTCGATCTGTTAGAAAATAACATCGACCCAATGATTACACAAATCCTCGAAGAAGACGTTAATATTTTAGAGAGCGAACTGTTTTTTCAACAGGATGGGGCACCACCACATTTTGCAGTCCGTCAATTTTTGAATAATCGGTTTCCTGAGCGATGGATTGGAAGAAGAGGTCCTGTGGAGTGGCCCGCTAGGTCACCTGATTTAACTCCCCTGGATTTCTTTCTATGGGGACATTTGAAATCGAAGGTATTTGCAACAAAACCCGCATCTCTGGAAGAGTTACGTGAAGAATTGTTCGAGAATGCCGTTTATTGACTCCACAAATGTTCGTACAGAATTTCAAAACAGATTATACTACTGTATGGAAGTCGGTGGGGGTCATTTTGAACAATAGAATTGAAAGACCTTTCAAAAGATGTATCACTCGACCCCCTTTGCCATTTGAATTTTTTGAGGGGGTGGCCGTGTAGGGTAGAGGGATGATGATAGCTATACAAGTAATACATTAAAATATGTCCCCCTTGGAAACAAGGTCGACGTGTTTCACCAATTTTTCAAAAAAATGTTTATCCAAAGTTATTCAGGGTGCCTACTTTTAGTTGGGACACCCTGTATATAACAAAAGAAAATACCTAATACCACAAATTATTTTCATTTGATTAAATATATTTCGAATAATTAATTATCAAATTAGAAATTATTTATATCGTATATGTACTAAACTTACATTAACAAATTTCTGTAATTAATTTTTTATATCTACATTATGCAACAGAGATTATCCAAATTACGTAATAATGATAATAGATCATTATTATTAGTGATATTCGGTTGTATCACTTTTTTATAACCATGCGAAAAGTGTAGTTATTGTCGCATTTATACAACTATTAAAAATAAAAATGTTATATTTAGAAATATGCGTTTTATTTTAAAGCCCAATCATTTGAGTGTTTGTAAACATTCATTCAACACAGGGTATTTTTGAACATGAAAAAGAAAAATAGTCTGAATCATTGTGGAACCACCACAGGGGCAAAAAATATATGTAAAACTTACGAAACACAGCCAGCACTTGTTAAATCCTTCAACAAATGCGAGGGAATCGAAGCTTCCTCCATTGCTTCTTTGTGTGCAGTTTCCAAAATTCCATGACCTACTGACAGCCCTCCACCAACCATATTATCCCATTTACCTTTAAAAATTATTATCTTTACAATATGTACTTTTAACAATTTGAATATATACAGGGTGTCTCACCAGGAACTTCATCGATCGATATAGGGAAAAGTACGCACCAGAAAATTATGAACATTTAATGGCAGTGTGGTCAATCCAACTAAAATAATTACAAGCATCTGGCCTCCCGGTTGTACCAGAAGTCAATACCAACTTGCTTATTTTAAATAGAATACCCTATATATTTTAGGGTTTTCGAAAAGAGCATGAAATTCTGAGTCAAAAACATGTAGGATACCCTATGCCTAAACTCAGCTGTTTCAGAGATATTTGACATTTTAAAAAATTTTGACAGGTGTAATGGTTTACAATAACCTTTATAACTTTCTTCGTGTAAAAGATACTCATTTGCTTTTTGGCATGCAGAAAGACCATAAGGTGAGCTACGCTCTACAGTTTAAAGAAATTCAATAATAGTATACCAAGTGTTCCATTTTTGACGTTACATTTTGTAAACTTCAAACCGCGAAAACTTGCTTAAGTCAAATGGAACACCCTGTATTTTTTTACATCAAGTTATGCAAAAATAAATTCCTTTTTTTATATAAGCATTGTGGGGGTTTAAGTTACAACTTTTTGAAATATTTGCGATTTTCTTAGAAATTCAAGAATTTTTAGTAAAAATTTTATCAAATTAGCCATGATTAGAAATAATCAGTAATGTCAGTGATTCTCTTATGTCAAAAAATGCCACCGCGTTTAAATTACACCCACGAAGACTTTTTGAATTTGTTCATTATTTATGAAGAATGTGATAAAGAACTTGTAGTACATTTGTTACTAGATATCCACAAAAACGGAAAATAAAACTAAACACTGTAACATGCCTATTAATTGGATTGAAGACACTTTGCATAAATTAAAATAGCTACGATAAAATCAACTAAAATCATGACTCCATTTTAATTTAATAATTGTTCAAAATTCCCCCTCGAACTTCCACACATTTTTCGCACCTTCGGATTAGTTCTTCATGGGTAGCTCTTCTAATTGAATTCTGTGATAAGTTTTGAAATGCATTTCTTACTCTCTGCATACAATCTTCTATAGTTGTTTGTTAATGGGCTCTCATAAACTTTATTTTTAATACTTCCCCAAATAAAATAAAATTGATAAATCGAGCGAGCGAGGAGGCCATAGGAAAGGTCCATTATTGGTGATCCATGGTCGTAAAAAGTTTCTTGTAAAAAATTATTTATCAATTACGCGTTATGTGGGGGAGCACCGTCTTGCTGATAAAAAAAATATTTCTATGTTCGGCGAGAGGTAAATTTTCTAAAGGTATTATTAAAATTTTGTAAAATATTTATATATCTTTCACTTAAAAAACAAACAAAAACAAAAAAAATAATTATACATATTGGCAGAAGAAGAAATCTTTATAACTTACTGTTTAAATCGTTTCTTATGGCACAGTAAACATTAAACTGCCAACTTTCTTAAAAATTTCGCTCCCTGAACACATGAGGATTCGAGTCACTCCAATAATGCGAATTGTGTCGATTAAAAACTCCATTTTTGGTAAATTTAGCTTCATCTTACCATATAATATTTCCCAAATAAAAATCGTCGCCTACAGACCTTATTAGAATAAATTCACAAAAATTTTCTATTCTTAGGAAATCTATTTCTTTGAATCGTTGAACCATTTGGAACGAAAACGGGTAAAATTTATGTTTAATTAAGATTCTGTGAACTGAATCCTTGCATAGTCCCGATTCCAGAGCAACTTGTCTTAATGACATCATTAGAAATGCATGAAAATATCCCAGAATTGCTATTTCTACGTTTTCGTCATCAACAATAGGCTCCCGCTTTTGAATTCTTGCCTTGACAGAGCCATAGTTTTTAAAATTATCCAGTATGCGTTTTACAGTGTTTGGTGACGATTTCCGTTTTTGTGGATATCGAGTAGCAAATGTACTACAAGTTCTTGATATTACTTTATCGCATTCTCCATAAATAACAAACAAAATCAAAAAGTCTTCTTGGGTGTAATTTAAACGCGGTGGCATTTTTTGACAAAAGAGAATGACCGACATTACTGATTGTTTCTAATCATGACTAATTTGATAAAATTTTTACTAAAAATTCTTGAATTTCTAAGAAAATCGCAAATATTTCAAAAAGTTGTAACTTAAAAATTACAGGGTGTTCCATTTGACTTAAGCAAGTTTTCGCGGTTTGAGGTTTACAAAATGTAACGTCAATAATGGAATACTTGGTATACTATTATTGAATTTCTTTAAACTGTAGAGCGTAGATTACCTTATGGTTCTTCTGCATGCCAAAAAGCAAATGAGTATCTTTTACACGAAGAAAGTTTAGGTTATTGTAAACCATTACACCTGTCAAAATTTTTTTAAAATGTCAAATATGTCAAACGGCTGGGTTTAGGCATAGGCATGTTTTTGACTCAAAATTTCATGCTCTTTTCGAAAACCCTAAAATATATAGGGTATTCTATTTAAAATAAGCAAGTTGGGATTGACTTCTGGTACAACCGGAAGTGCCAGATGCTTGTAATTATTTTAGTTGGTTTGACCGCACTGCCATTAGTAATTCCCTAAATTTTCAAAATTTTCTGGTGCGTACTTTTCTCTATATTAATCGATGCAGTTCCTGGTGAGACACCCTGTATATTTTTTAATTAAACATCACAGGTAATACAATCTTGTGTGGGAGAGGGCTACACATTTAGAGACAATAGACACACACCCAATGTCCGAGTATGCTGGGATTAATTTCTGGTTTAGAAAAAATCCTAGCTCCTCGACCGGGGATCGAACCCGGGACTTCAGGGTGAGGGGCAAGTGTCCCTACCATTCGACCACCAAGCTATTTTATATGTCATATAAAATGGCTCTCAATAATAATAATATAATAATAACTTTATTTCCTTTTGACCTGCTAAATACAAGTATGGGACGAGTCAAATATAAATAACAAAAATGATAATACTAACAGGACATAATAAATCAATAGTAATAGTATATACCTAAAAACATTCATTACACATAGTCATAACAGATAAAATACATTCTAAATATTAATTCACATAGTCAAATTTAAAATTTAATAAACAACAAACAAGCAAGATCTTAGACAAACTATAAATGAAAATAGACATAAATTCACTGATTTACTTAAGTATCAAATGTAGTAGTACAGAAGATGTAAAATTCATGATATGTGTAAAAGTAATGGTTAATTAGGATGTTTCGAACTGCAATTGAAGCTGGTTGCATCTTAATTTTTTGGGTAAAAGATTATACATCTTGATTGATGTAATGAAAGGACCATTATTTACTTGAGTTAAGAGGCTGATAGGTATACTGGGTGTAACAGGATCATGGTACACCTCTCTTTTCTCCTTTAGTTTTGAAGATAATTGATTGAAATTTGGGTTGTCCTATATACATAATAAGCGGCACTTTTTGACATACAAGTGATTTTTTTCTCACTTCCGGTTTCGCTGGAAGTGACACTAACTTTAGATTTTTAAATGGAATGCCCTATATATTATTGCATTTTTGAATTATGCATAATTTTCTGAATCCAACGATACCAAATAAGTGACATTTCAAACGTCAATATGTAATGTAATTTTTAGTTTTCCATTTAAGTGTGCCATGACGGTTGCGATTTATTCTAAATGACCCGTGTAATATTAGAAAAATCGAAATCTCGTCAAAAAATACTAAATTACGTGATTTATGAGCAAATAAAGTTCTTCAAAATGGTTTTTGGGGAAAAACTCAATTTTTTGAAATGGAACCATATTGGTACCGTGGTATCATTTATTAGTACTATTAATAAGGAATTTATTCATATGTCGTATTAAAATGTGCGATAAATACAAACAAAATTACAGCTAAAAGAATATAAGAATATACAATTTTGTTCTAATTAAATGTTAAGAAGTAACTAACTAAGGTGGCTTTGAAAACAATGAAATATTTAGTTTGTCAAACATTTGTTGGTTTACCGGTGTTTTTATTGTGTCTTTAAAAATTGTTTAAAATTCTTGTTAATTGTGTTCAAAATGCCGCAAATTTATACAAGAGATGAAAAAGTGGACATGTTACTTATTTATGGGGAATGTAGAAAAATGCCGTTGCGGCTACACACCTTTATGCCGAACGATATCCTGATAGACAATGTCCAGCGAGAAATTATTTTAATCGTCTTGAAAATAAATTCCGAAGTGAGCCCAACAATGATCCTGAAGAAAATGTCACTCTTGACGAAACAAGGAAATTAATGTTTTGGCTCGAGTAGAAGTTGATAAGACTGTTTAAGGCAAATTGGGTTTGAATTGGAAATCAGTCACCAAACAGTAAGCCGAATTTTGCACAAATACCACTATACATCTTTTAAATACCAATTGCACCAGCACTTCTACGAAAATGATTATGAACGTAGGATGGAATATTGCAATTGGATTTTGCAGAATAACGTGCAGCCAAACAGATTTTTTTGGGAGTGATTTTATTGTCGGACGAGTCTAGGTTTACAAATTTGGGATTATTTAACCAACAAAATACAAAATATTGGTCACAAGAAAATCAGAATTTATTACGGGCGGATAACTTTCAAGTGCGGTTCGGTATTAATGTTTGGCTTGGAATAATCGGTAGTAGAATCATTGGTCCAATAATATTTGAGGGACCCCTGACTGGTGCCAGATACTTGGGATTTCTGCAAAATGAAATTGAGGACAGTTTAGCTGAATTACCTTTCCATTTACGACAGGGAATGTATTTCCAACAAGATGGCGCTCCTCCCCGTAATTCAAGGATAGTAATTGATTACCTTCAAAGGTAATTCGGAGAAAACTTAATTTCAACGAATGGTCACCTGATTTAACACCCCTTGATTTCTTTGTTTGGGATCATTTAAAAAATATTGTTTACGCAACCGCCGCGCCGTTACAACCCGTGAAGACCTGAGGCTACGAGTAAGACCAATTAATAGCATAACGGCTCAGCAATTGGCGAACGTTCTTCGAGAAACAGCTATGCGAGTTCAGAAGTGCATTGACGTTAATGGACAGCATTTTGAACAACTGTTGTAATGTTTTGTGTTCATTTTTTGTATTCCAAAGTCACCTTATGTATAACAAGGTAATTTGAACAATATTGTATTTTCTTATTATCTTTTAGTTGTAATTTTGTTTGTATTTATCGCACATTTTAATACATATGAATAAATTCCTTATTAATAGTACTAATAAATGGTACCTCGGTACCAATATGGTTCCATTTGCAAAAATTGAGTTTTCCCCCAAAAACCATTTTGAAGAACTTTATTTATTTATTTATTTTATTTATTTATTTGCATACACTGCTCAACAGGTAAACCCATTTCTAGAGCAGGAAAATACACAAAATAAAAAATACAATACAGTATAAGTATATAGAAAAGATATTTAAAAAGAGAAAAAGAACATTGTATAAGAATAACAATAAAACATTGTATAAGAATAACAATAAAACATTGTATAAAAATAACAATAAAATAATTTCAGACAGTTTAAGACGGAAAAAGAAAAAAGAGAAACAAAGACTTAGTTATTATAGCATTTTTTTAATAAAATTAAGGGTGCAATGAAAAATATCAAATTGCCCACAGTTGTTGTTGTAATTGTTGCACATAGTAAATAGAGGAGAGAATCTAAGAATTATTTGCTCATAAATCACGTAATTTAGTATTTTTGATAGGATTTCGATTTTTCTAGTATTACACGGGTCATTTAGAATAAATCGGAACCGTCATGGCACACTTAAATGGAAAACTAAAAATTATATAAAAAATATTGACGTTTGAAATGTCACTTATTTGGTATTGGTGGATTCAGAAAATTATGCACAATTCAAAAATGTAATAATATACAGAGTGTTCCATTTAAAAATCGAAAGTTAGTGTCACTTCCGGCGAAACCGCTGATTTTAATTGATCAGGAAAGTGGCCATTTTCAAATGACATATTAATAAGGTATGTCAGTATAGTAAGGAGGTATTTAGATACAACTTTTATTAGGCAGCATTGAACTTCATCCTCGCCTGATGACTTTTTTCTACATACAGAAAAAATTATATCAGAGATTTCTTTCTCTGTAACAGGGGTTAAATATATCGTACTGCCATTATGCTGATTTATTTGTGTTGTTGAAGTGTCAATATCAAAAGAGGAAGTAATTTTATTAACAGAATTAATAAAGTGACTATTGAAATCATTTGCAATGTTTTGAGTATGATTTAAATATTTTCCATCTTGGTTTTTCAGTTTTGTCGGTATTTATCTATTTCTATTTTTCCCTTGCGTATTTTCCTTAACGATATGCCACATTGCTTTTGATTTGTTTGGTTCATTATTTATTTTTTTGTTGATGTAAGCTCTCTTTGTAGTCTTATTATTTATTTCATGATTTTTTTTTTAAATATTATATCTAACCTTAAGTTTTGGGTCATTTGAGGTCTTAACTTCTTTGTACAATTGCCTGATAAAAATGCCATCATTAATAATATTTTCTGTTACCCAGTTGTTTGTTTTTTTTGTTTATTATTTTATTTGTTTTTATTAATTTTACAGGAAATGGCTGTGTTAAATAGACTGAAAAATAAATCTTGAAACATCTCAAATTTTTTGTTACAATTTGTTTCTAAATAAACCTCGTTCCAATTTTCTTTCGAAAATAAAGACTTACTCAACTCAACATTTTCTTCAAAAAAACACTCTTTTTTTGACAACTTTTTGGCACTTTGTTGCCACACGCATTTTATAAATTATTAATTGAGCATTGTGGTCAGAATTAATATTATTTAAAGTTTTTGTTGTTAAAAGGTCAATATTTATGTCAGAAAAAAATATTGTCGACTAAAGTTTTTGAATTTCCTTGTATGCGAGAAAATTCAGAAAAACATTTATTATAACCAAATGAAGACAGTAAATTTGTTAGTTCCAGGGTCTTCTTAGTTACTTCTGCGAAATTATAATAAAAATCAGCGCAAATAAATTTAGGCCTTTTTGTTTTTGATAGTAAAATTAGCAGTTTCTCCATGGGTTTGACAAAATAATCATCATCTGCATTTGGAGATCTATACAGACAGTTTATATTTACTTCTACCTTATTATAAGTAATATTTATGGAAACACCTTCAAATTGCTGTTCTGTTACACCAAGAAGAACACAATTTTTTTACACTAAACTCGATATCATCCCACACTAATACTGCCCCTCCACCACCTTTAGCTTCTGTTTGACAATAATAACTTGCCATATTATAATTAGGTAATCTAAAAACTTCTGCTTCTTCATTTGAAAGATGTAATCAATGACTTCAAGTCATTGGACGTAAGCATCTCACATTATTTAATTGAAGATTAAATGAAGTTGCCACATACACTTCTTGATGACATAAATTTGTTTCACACAAAGAGAAGTGATTAAGCTTTAAATGTGATTGCCCACTAGAAAAAAAATGTTCACCAAATAAATAAAAATCCTTCTTGAGGCCGTTGCATATACCAGTGGCGGTTCGTGGGTCAAGAGATAGGGAGGTCAATTAGAAAAGTTTACTGTATTACCTACCTTTTAAGGTGATTTAAATTCCAAGTCGATCCTCCGGTCTTTTTGAGATGCAAAGTGGTCAATTACTTTTTCATTAAAGTCTTTTATCTTCTTTATTAATGCCCTTTCTATGGTAGGCATAGTTAAAGAAGATAACCTTTCCTGGCCCATGGTATTTCTTAAAAATGTCTTTATTCTTTTTAAGGTGGAAAAACAACGGTCACTTTCGACGGTAGTCATAGGGAGAGTACACAAGATTTTTAACAGTTTGACACTTTCAGAAAAAGTATTGCACAAATTATTGTTAATTAAAAGCTGTAACAAAGCAACTGCACCTTCACTATTGGAAAAATCTTCTCAGCTATATAATACTTCTAATTCAGTTTTAAGTTTCAAATAATTTATGACTGAATACTCCGTTTTAACTAATTTAAACATATCTTGAGGAAAGCTTTTTTTTATAATGTTTAAATCGATCTGCGTGAAATAACTGAGACACTGCTAAATGATTACTGAAGCCAAACCTGTTTTTGATCTCAGATGTAATTATATCACAAACTTCTAATGAAGTTCTCCTTTTTGATTCTTCCGTTTTACATCTTTGGGCAAACTGCATGGATGTCTCCTCCAAATAGTTATTCCAAATTTTATTTCTGATGTCTTCAATTTTACTATTAAAAACGCCAATACACTTATTTACTGTTATGACATCGATATTACATTTTTGTAATTGATTGAACAATATATCACAATGAGGCATAACTAAATGAAAAAAATTTAACCAGTAAAGAAAATATTCATCTTGTAAGTAGTTTTTTAAACCAATAACTTGGTTTAGAGTGTTGTTTTCTGATTCATTATCAATGATTTTTTCTAAACAATCTAATAATTCTGTTCGATAGGTATAAACAGTCTCTATGCATTTTGTATTAAAATTCCATCGTGTTGGAGCCGCTTTAGGTAATCTCACCTTAACAACATTATCTAACACGACCGTTCTTTTTGGCGATTTTCCAAGGAATGAAAAAAAGCTATGTAAATTAGCAAAAAAAGTTTTTATGCTTTTATCCTGACTTGATGCTTTTTGTAAAATTAAATTTAGTTGATGAGCGTAACAATGAATAAAATTTGCTGAAGGATAACTTTTTTTAATTTTGGCTTGTACACCTCCAAAAGCACCACTCATTACTGATGCTCCATTGTAACTTTGTGCTATCAATTTTTCAGGACTTTCATTAATTTTCAGACATTCTAACTCTTTTAAAATTACATCTGTCAAATGCTGCGATGTCGTTCCTTGAGGCTGAATAAATTTCCAAAATCTCTCACATACAACACCGTCTAAAACGTATCTAAATACAAAAACTACTTGTACTTTATTGGAACTATCTGTGGTTTCATCCACTTGAACTGCAATGAAGTCAGATTGATTAATTTCAGATTTTATTTCTTTGTGAATAATCGCCAGTATCGAATCTGAAAGTTCATTTTGAATTGCCCTCGAAGTGCCCTTAAACACAGTACTGTTTTGCAAATGGTCTTTAAAAATGGCATCTAGTTCTGATACAAAATTTATTAAATATTAAATTTATTATTAACTTCTTATCAAGAGATGTTTGCTTTATCGTCATATTAGGTTTTGGACGGCCACCACCTTTGAATTTCACTCGGTCTTCATAAACCAACTTATGGCCATCTTTCAGTTTTAATATATTTTGTACAACACTCATATTTAATAGTAAACACCAAAAACACTGTTTTACTTAATTTTCACGACAAGTAGAGATTTACTAATAAAATGTTCACAAATAAAAACATTAAAAACAACGCGACAGAATTTACCGACCAACGCGTACCTAGTCAGCAATAAGACTGCTCTACTGAACTTCGTGCGCACAGACTACATACCTCTGTGTTCGTGCGTTACCGTTTCCGTAAAATGTGTCAGGGACATTGTCACCGCCAGTGTTTTCTGTCTCTTTTGCTTTCTGACGATTCGCGCATAAGTCTATTTCACTTTAGTTCGTTGTAAATTCGGTCCGTAGCCAGCTTTGAGGACAAGTTGTAGATTGACCCAAGATTTTTAAATTCTATAATTGAATAATGTAATGAATATGAATGTAGAGGTGCTCGGAGGGGATACGAAATCCTGCGATCTAGATATTTGAATAGTATTGTGCATAGAATGAACTAGAAACTTTAATATATTTTTTAAGAATATTGAAAATATATATATTATATATTTTTAAAGTTCAGAAAATGATTAGCTCTATTTTTTTATTTGTATGTGGGAGGTCATTGACCAAATGACCCTATAGAAGAACCGCCAGTGGCATATACCGTTCCCAGACAGGTTTCTGGTTTTTACCTTCTTTAGGGCGAAGTAGGTATATGCAACGTCCACAAGGATGATTTCAGAATCATAAGAAGTTGTTTATTTTTAATGCCTCTCACTTAATTAATATTTTATTAATTATTTACCTATTTACAGATTTTTTTATTATCTGTAAATATGATTTAATATTACAAATACTAGGCTTCCGAGAGTATAGTTTCGGAAGCAAAAATGTATCGCACTGATTAAATCACAAAACATCAAAATTACTAAAACAAGTTTATAGCTCTGATAAGACAATGGTGGCAGCACTACACGGTCAACAACACGTTGAAAGGGGGTGCGGGGAATTTTAAGATGAATGAGAGAGAAATATGGAACGTTTTATATGTATATGTTTACCTCTATATTTTTCCACTCAACATTATTAAAAGTATTTCTGATTATATTTAAATGAAAAGTGGTTGTTTTTTTTTTTAGTCATGGAAAAAATATTGTACATGGTGATCATTATAAGTGTCTCAATCGATTTCATTGCTTGATTTTTCAAATAGGAAAAAAATTTCAGAACTATGCTTTTGTATTTTTTTCTGAGGAATCCGAATTTGAAAATAAAAAATAATTGAACATATGAAGTTATAAAAAAAGTTATGGTCAAAAAACTGAAAAATACAAAAATTGACACCCTATATATGTGATATTCCACTCATTATAATTGCATCTCGAATTGCGTATCACATACATATTTTTCCCTTCCGGTTTAATCGAAAATTACTTCAACTTTTTTATTTTAATGTCACACCCTGTATATTTAACTCAGTTTAAAGAAAATTTCTTTGTGAATTCAGCAATAATATGTTATCATTATCTTTCATATTTAATACGGTATTGGGATTTAAATTTAAAAGAACACCAATATGATTTTTAAATAATTTCTTTATTTCAGAAGTTAAAATGATTCTGTATATTTTATTTACAACAAATGTTTGAAGACATTACTATTTTGTGCAAACAAGTAAAAGTGTTCGATCGAATGAAAAATTCAACAGGAAATAGAATTAACAACTTCATTATTTTAAGCAAATGCAGAGTGAATTTGATCAAACGCCTTCGCCACTGTTTGCAGCAAAATGGTAATGTACGTTATTTACAACATGGAATTACTTTAATTCATGATATAAATAAAATCTTTATGTTTTTATTTGTTTTCATATATGACCTTGTTTTAAATGATATATTTGTGTTATTTTACATTTATACCTCAATATCTAATTAAGTACGAAAATTAATGATATTATATTATACAGGGTGTCCCAACCAAAAGTAGGCATCCTGAATAACTTTGGGATAAAAATTTTTTGAAAAATTGGTGCAACACGTCGACCTTGTTTCCACGAGGGACATATTTTAATGTAATACTTGTATACCTATCATCATCCCTCTTCCTTATACGGCCACACCCTAAAAAATTCAAATGGCAAAGGAGGTCGAGTGACACATCTTTTGCAAGGTCTTTCAATTCTTTACATAACTGTGCATTTTTTAAACTTCTATCGATTCGTTCCTGATAAATAATTGTTTCATTATTTTAGGTTCGGGAAATAAAAATAAAAGAAGCAGTTTAAATTATCGTATGTATTGTTCAAAATGACCCCCACCGACTTCCATACAGTAGTATAATCTGTCTTGAAATTCTGTACGAACATTTCTGAACACATCTGGAGTCAATAAACGGCATTCTCGAACAATTCTTTCACGTAACTCTTCCAGAGATGCGGGTTTTGTTGCAAATACCTTCGATTTCAAATGTCCCCACAGAAAGAAATCCAAGGGAGTTAAATCGGGTGGCCTAGCGAGCCACTCCACACGACCTCTTCTTCCAATCCATCACTCAGAAAACCGATTATCCAAAAATTGACGGACTGCTGTAGCAAAATGTGGGGGTGCCCCATCCTGTTGAAAAAGCAGTTCGCCATCTAAAAGATTATCGTCTTCTTCGAGGATTTGGGTAATCATTGGGTCGATTTATTTTTTAACAGATCGAGATACTTTCGCCATTTAAATTGTCAGGAATAAAAAACGGCCCGACAATGTGATCCCGTAAGATGCCAGCCCAAACATATAACTTCTGAGGCCTTTGGGTATGAGCTTCCATGAACAAATGTGGATTGGTTTCACTCCAATACCTACAATTTTGCCTGTTTACCTCCCCATTTAACTGAAATGTCGATTCATCAGAAAAACACGTATTGTACAGTAGATTGGCATTACCGTTTAATTGTTCACTAAAAATCTCACAGAATTCAGGCCGACGATCGGGATCATCTTCGTTTAATTCGTGTACCAATTTAAATTTATATGGATCAAATTTGTGGGCCTTTACAATTAGATGAACACTGCTTCGTGATACAACGGAAGCCTCAGCTACTTTCCAGATCGATTGAATATATCCATCTGCCAGTCCGACTGCTTCATTGCTAATCGGTCGCTGAGGCTCATGCTTTTTTGTTTCCTACAGAAACTGTTTCCATAAATTTTGTCAATAATTGTAAAACATACTAAGAACCAACCCTTCTATCTGGGTGATTTCTATGTGCTCCGTAGCTCTAGCACAATTATCGTTTTTAGAATAAATGCTGACAATTTCTATTCTCTCCTGAAGGGTATACATTTTGAGAACTCACTCTGGTAAATGTATCTCGATTTAAAATTGGTTGTGAACAAATTAATGTTCAAGGACTATCAAATACTTATGAGTCTTTTATTATTCTAAAACTAAACGGACAAGGAAATGTAGTTATTTTATAAATTCCAATACCCAGTGCCGTGTATTTTAGGTTTTTTAAACGATTTCGATTATGTGTAAACATCAGAAATAAAATTATTTTCCTTAAGAACGAATCGATAAAAGTAAAAAAAAATACACAGTTATGTAGGGAATTTAAAGACCTTTCAAAAGATGTATCACTCGACCTCCCTTGCCAATTGAATTTTTTGAGGGGGTGGCCGTGTAAGGTAGAGGGATGATGATAGGTATACAAGTATTACACTAAAATATGTCCCCCTCGGAAACAAGGTCGACGTGTTTCACCAATTTTTCAAAAAAAATTTTATCTCCAAAGTTATTCAGGGTGCCTACTTTTGGTTGGGACACCCTGTATATTGCTGTATTCAGAAGGAAATTATCTTCAAATTGAGCTGAATATACAGGGTATCACTTAAAATAAAAAGTTGAGGAAATTTCCGGTTAACCGGAAGTGAAAAATATGAATGTGACACACATTTATAATCAGTGGATTATTACATGTTCTTTTCAGCGTTTGTATGCGTGTGTTAATTTTTGTATTTTTTTGTTTTTTTTTTATTTATTGTTCAATTGTTTTTTATTTTCGAAGTCGAATTCCTCAGAAAAAAATACATAAGTACAGTTTTGGAATTTTTTTCCTATGTAAAAAATAAGCAATGAAACTGAGTGTGGCACTTAAAATGGTCACCCTATACACAACTCGCTGGAAAGTAGGTATCTTACACACTCGCACTTGTGGGATTTCCGCACGAGGCCGTAGGCACAATATTTCCACTCATATGTTGTGTCACTGAAGCCCGTGTCACAGACTAGAGTACTCTGTGCCCGTGTGGAAAAAGTTACTTTCCGCGCTAGTGTGGAAAATACGTTTTTCCGCAGGATAATAAAAAAAATCGATGATTTAGGTACAGTACAATTAAACAGGACAAATTTAACAAAAGTAGAAATCAAGCTTTATTTGGTATAAAAATTTCGCGGTCGTAGAAAAAATAGTATGTGAAACTCGCGCGGACACTGATTGCAGCTCACGCCTCCTTTCGGGCTACATACACATTCGTGCGACAAAGTAGGGCTTTCCACACTTGTATTACAATACACTATTATTACATTTTTCTAATTTTGAATGTTTGAATGTTGCCAATTTTGATTGACACACATTTCTAAGCATCTTTTCAACGCAAATTATTCAAAAACGGCTGGTGTGACAGAAATTTTGAAAAATACATTTTTCTGAGTTATTGCATGGGAAATAATGTTATTTAAAAGTTTTGCTTCGGAAGTGATGTCAAAAAAAGTTTAGGGTAAAAAACTACCCCTTACCCCTCAAAACTACCTCAATAAAGCAAGCTGTTAATTACGAAATTTGTACTTTTATGCGCGTACATCGGGGCCGTAATGCATGAAAATTTCATTTCTTTAATCACCACCATATTGGACTTATAATCGAAAAATTGATATTCATCAACCCCCTTCAAGGGGTTGTAGCTCCCTTATTATGCGTTTTAGGACATATGTTGATTAATGAAAGTTCATTTATTTTTTGATAAATTACCAGCCTCTGAAGTTTGGCACACTCGTGGTAGATCACCCTGTATACAATATATCAGTTAGTTAAATATTTTAACGACACTCCAATACAGTTATGTTGCCCTGGTCGGTAAAAGATAATTATTTAGTCATAACTGAATATTAAACATGAATAAAAGCTGGAAGATGATTTAATGTAAAAATATTTTAATCACATTTAATAATCACTTTAATTGTACTGTTTACATATTCACATTTTTTTAATCAGTTATTTACAATAACTCAAAAGTTATGCGTTATATAAACAAAATGGTAATTTGTAGTAGTCAACAATTTAAAACATGAAGAGACCAAACCAAAATCTAAGCATGCTCCTTAGTTTTTAACACTGACGTAGTTTTCCACGAAACACCAAAACACTATACACTGTACTCGACGCCCGTTTCGCCAACCAAGTTGGCATCAGCTGGAGATGATAAAACTGCGTGTTTTAATCATCTCCAGATGATGCCAACTTGGTTGGCGAACCGCGCATCGAGTGCAGTATATACTGTTTTGGTGTATCGTGGAAAACTACGTCAGTGTTATCTTCACATCAAATGTTCCAACCCACTCCAGGATCCTTAGTTTTTGCTTTAGACTAAAAAGGATGCAACAGTCCTAAAATATGCCTTGTCCTCAAAAGCGTGTTAAAAATAATTAAAGAATTATAATATAATAATATACATTTCCACATCAGAAGATTGTAATCTGATGTTTATATCTTTAGAGTACATTATAAGTACAAAACAAAAAAAAAAAACGTCCAATTAGATAATGTTATGTGGCAAAGTATGAGCAGTCACCATCTAGTGTGCTCCTGGGTTTGATCCCAACTCCAGCAGATGGCAATGTTGAACGGAATATGGTTGTGTGCCAATGTTTAAAGTGAAACCCGGCTCCCACACAACTTCTACTCTTGGATTCAGAAGTGCCATAACCTATGCGATGTGTATTTTTATTGACACCAAGGTTACTACCATTTGTTCCTTAACTTATGAAAATATTACTATACCAAGAAAAAACAAATGATACAAAATCAATTGAAGAAAGTAATCTAATAAAAAAGAAATCTCTTTTTACAACATTTTACACTATTCATAAGTTGTCATGGCAATTAACAGTTTGAAAATAGTCAGCTAAATCTAGTTAGCTGAATAATCTGTTAAATCACCATAGCTCCGGGTTTTCCTACTGTCAGGTAAGCACTGTAGGGCTATTTCGACAACTGTCATTTGTTTTTCTTATCTGATACCTGTCAAACTTTCCATGTAGCTGCTGCAATTTTTTCTGTCAGTTTTGCAACATGTTTACAAGTTCATAGTTTCAAAATTAATGCTAGGGGGAGTCTTTCTAGGGCTCACCGTGACAAGAAACAAAAATTGCAGCATTCTACAGGGTGTTTCAGATTTAAAGTGACATATGTAATGGGAGATAGAGCACACTTAGCTGAGTTCAAAACACCCCCAAACTTATTGAATGTTAACCGTTTCTAAGATACAAGTCATTTTATGGATTTCGACAAAGCTGTAGTCGACCATATCACTGGAAAGGCTTTAAATACTTGGATAAAATTTGTTAAAAATATTATACTCTTTCAGTCCAATCAAAAGCATAATTTACTTTGTAAGAATTCCAGGACCGGACTCACTCAGTGCCAATAAACATTTATAAAATCAATGGACCAGTGTATAAAGTAATGTCATAATATTTGATGGCACATTTAAGATTATTCTCCAATAAATTTTCAAAAATATTGATTGGCCAAATTTTAAATTTTACCAATAAGCAATCAACTAACAGAAATTTTGTTAATTTTACTTAAACACCCTAAACTATTTATAATTAAGCATATACATTTTTTTTAACAAGACATACACATGTATTGTAAAAATTAATGGTTCATGCAGGGCCGGACTCGCTTAAAATCCCATGATTAAATATATTTTATTTAAAGTTGTTATTCACATTATGTAAATCATTTTTGAAATACAATAATAAAAGATTAGAAAGTTAATATTAATAATAAAAACTTGTTTTCTGGTTTTTTATATGCAGTAGTGTTTTTAAGCGTTTCTAAGTTTAAAATTCTGTTATTTTTAATAATGAGGCTTGTAATAACAAGTACGAGTAAAATCAGTTATTAAAATATTAATAATAAAGATGAAAATTGGCAATTTTATTTTGAAAAAATAGAGTCAAAATAGAACTTACTAAGCAACTTACAACAATTATAACTAAAAAAAAACGCAAATTAATAATTAACAGAACGATGCAATTAATTAAAATTACAAAATTTTTTTAAAATAACCACCCCCAGCATCAATATATTTTTGAAAACCTCTTAATAGGTTTTTACTGATTTATTAATCGTTTCTGGGTTATTTTTAATGTTATCACCAGGGACCGGAAATATATGGCATTTTTCAAAATTGGCAGTTGTAAACAGTCTTCATATAATTGAATTAATTGATTTGTATGCGTTCATTTATATACATATATACCCAGCTCGGCAACCAGTATTGTGGTAGGAAGCCGGGATAGATGTATGTAACATTATATTTAACAGGCATTTGTTCTGTGTCCTGGTCATCATATAGATTAATATTTTTTTCTAGTAACCGTTCCTGTGTATCAAATTTCTCATTGTACCCCTCTGACTTGAGTTGGTTCTATCAAAAAATAGTCCAGAAGTGTGAGATCAGGATACTTCGGTGGCCAGTTAACTGGAATTCTTCGACTGATCAATCGGAGTAATGCTGAATCAGATGATCTCTGACAAGTACAAAAAATAGGGTCCAGCATCATCATGCTTAAACCGCATGCTCCTAGTATTGATGCGTTGTAATACATCTGGCAAAATGTCGTAAGAAAGTTTAAATAAATTTCACCAGTGAACCTTCCTCACGGCCCTATTAAGTTATTAAATGTGTTCTTAAGTACCTTTACGAGTTTATTTAATATGGCCTTCCCAATAAAAAAAGTCAAAACCAACAACCATACTAAGCGAAAGCCGTGGATCACTGAGATACCTTGTTGCTTGCTAAAGGACATCATCGACTCAATTGTGTCTCCATTAGTATATCTAATAAACATATCCTTTGACCATGGCTTTTTCCCAGATGAACTCAAAACTGCCATTGTAGTGCCCGTGTTCAAAAAAAGGTAATCGAAGTGAGTTGATTAATTACCGAGCAATGGCTCTGCTTTCTGTTTTCTCAAAAATTTATGTGAAAGCCTTCGAGAAAAGGCTCACCTCGTTTCTCGATAAGTACAGTCTGCTGGCTCCTCAATAATACGGCTTCCACAAGGAGAAAACTACCCAAGACTCTGTACTATCATTCTACAAGCATATCCTGCAAAACTTTAATGATGATAAAAACAGTTGGAATCTACTATGACTTTTCATGGGCCTTCGATATAATTAATCATGAATTGCTGTTTGTTTATGGAATAAGAGGCCCTGCTTACAATTGGTTAAAATCATACCTTTTTGGTAGACAGCAGATGGTACAAATCAAGGAGGAAGGTAACAAAACTCATTCTGACATTGTTAACATTAACACTGGAGTACCACAGGGCAGTGTGTTGAGTCCACTGCTTTTCCCCATTTTTATAAATGACTTAGCTGTTCAATCTGATAACTTTATAACTCTTTTTGCAGATGAAATATCCATGGTAATCGAAGCTAGCGATGTCGAATTATTAGCCGTGAGAGCTAACTCTAATATTGGGCATATGAAATCTTGAAGTAGTGGGGCATGTCTGTTCTTAAACTCTAACAAAACTAATTTAAAATCATTCATGCCTATTGATAAAAAACCCGATAGTAGTATTTTGGATTACTCTGACGGAATTAGTATGGCTCATAGTAACTGGGTTAAGTTTTTTGGGTATGTGGATGGACACCAATCCAACATGGAGCACGCACATTAATAATTAGGGCTGTCAAAAATGTTCCGTGGGACAGTGGCGTACGCGAAATTAACTAATACGAGAAACAATAAACTGTTACAATTTATAACAATGTATGTAAAACTTACCCTCTTAACTAGCTTGATGAACTAGCTTGCTTATCACAAACTGGAGATGTGTAGCCATTTTGCAGCAACAGGTATGTTTCTATGGTTGTCTCCATGAGTGATGTTCGCTTTGGTGAAAATATATTCTTATATTTTGAAAAGGACCGTTCGACATCTACTGATGTAATACACGCATACGTAAAATAGTCTTTGAATGCACTTAACGGATCTGGGGCTGCACCATCACATATTTGTCTTAATTTGGTAAAACCGGTGTCTTTATTTAACACACTTGCGAACTTCTCTTTAACGGGCTCATTTGTTGCGTCACCTATAGCGTGTAGAAGTAAATTTACTTCGTCCACTATTTGCAGTGACTCCGCTAACGACAACGCACTGTTTTCTAATTTTTGTATGCTTTCATGTAATGGTTTATAGTTCTTCGCAATATTTTTTAAAGCTGTTTCAACGTAAATATCTTCGAATTTTGTCTGGCTTTCCTTAATAGCTGCAGCCTCATCTGGATTGAATTGTAGTATCACAGTTTTTATTTGTTGGAAATATTCAGCATAATAAAAAGCTGCCTGCAACCATGTTCCCCAACGTGTAAGAATTGGCTGTGGTGGCTCAGGAATACCGGGACACTTGCTATCAAATGCACGGAGACATTTAGGAGATTTAAGAAACACTTTTTTTGTACTTGCTATTAATACATCCACCTCTGGAAAACCTTTTCGAATAGTTTCTGCCACAAGATGTAAAGCATGCACTTTACACGTAACATGTATAAACGTACAACCTTGTTCTTGCAAAGAACGGCCTACCGAACGCATTTTCACGGCGCCATCAGTCACAAACATCAACACTTGACTTTTTGACAGTTCAAATTTTACTAACGTCTCCAACCCTGGTAATTATTTCGCTAATACACTGACTTAGTCTTTTGCTAGCTAGTAACGGTGGAACTGTCGATTTAAGAGGGTCCAGTACTCGTACTATAACATTTAAAATAGAATTTTTTTTACAATCTGTTGTCTCATCAACAGATAACCACAGCCGTGTATTTTTTAATTCACATTTCATCTTATTTACCATGTCTACGTGTACAGTTGGTAGATAGTTACATAATGTTGTGCAACTTGGTAACTTCACCTGGGCATTCTATTTATTCCAGAGCTCTCGAAATGATTATTTATCGAGTATGTGCAGCATCACAGGCAATCAGCATTAATAGTAAATCAAACATAAACTGTGTTGTCGAAGGCACGCCATTTTTTTTATTTTTATGGTGTACACTATTTACGTGAAGTCCACAATCATGCTTATCCCAGCACATCAAATCTTTCTCGCACACTTTACAAATTATTTTAGCACCATCATAGAATAAATCCGGGAATTCACCTATGAATTTATTCACTTTATCGGCAAATGGTCGTTTTCTACCCCTGCGTACGTCTGCCATGATTTATTATTAAATTAATATCAACAACACAGTACAACAAATAAAATAGAAACACAAAAACAATATGCAATACGCCCAAGTGACTTAACGTGTACACAACTCGAAAGCTAATAATAGACTGGACTGGAGAAAGAGTTTTGCGGTCAAGGTGAATGCCGGCGACAGTAAGTACATCTGTACTCTACGACCATGATACACAGAAACGATTTGCAGCTTTATTAATAATCTAAGTCCTTAGCTGCAAAAAATTACTCAGTCATCCAACTCAGATCATCAATTGACATAAATTCGTTAAAAATATATCACTACCGATATATTCACTCTTTAATCTCCAATGGGATATTATGCTAGGGTAACAACACCGATGTCGATAAAGTATTTATTATGCAAGAACGCATTATTCGAAACATCTTCAGTATGCATTATCTAGCCTCTTGTCGTCCGGTGTTCAAAGAGCACAAGATTCTAACAGTGACTTGTATTTACATTTCTCAAACCTTATGTTATGTATGGAAAAATCTTAATTCTCTACAAAGGTGTGGTGATATCAATAGTTATAATACTAGGATAGCTGATAATATACATGTTCCACCATTTAGACTAACGCTGGTTGGCAACGGACCTAGGAGGTCTATAAAAATATATAACCACCTACCTCGATGATTAAAAAACTGTAATAGCCTCAACCAATTTAAGTCGCTAACCAAAAAATTTTAACTGAGCAATGTTTTTATTCGCTAACTGAATATTTTAATTATAATGATTAATCCTGTATTAACCTTATACTCATTTATTTAATCTTATACACATTTATTTATTATACTGTATTGTTATCGATATCTATGTTTTGTGTTTTACACTTGTATATTGACAATTCTAATGCTTTGTAAAAAGCCAAAAAGGATTATTATTATTATTAAATGATATATTTGTCTGTGGTTTTTGCAAGGCAAATGAGAGCTGCAAAAAAAATTTAAACATTTTTCAAATCGACGTATACCAAAATCATACTACATTTTTAAAGGTATTCCAATTTAGTAATGAGTATGAAACATTTTTTATTATCGTATTTTAAAAATGACGTATATAATGTGATTAGCAAATTTAAATAAAATGTACTTAAAATCAATAAATTTTAAGCAAATCCAGCCCTGCACGATTAATTTTTCAATAAAGGTGTAATTAGCATATGAAATTTGAGTAAAATTAATGAAATAGTGACAATAACTAGTTGATTGCCTTATTTATAGAATTTAAAATCGATTAATCAATATTTTTAAAAATTTACTGGAGAATAACCATAAACGTGCCATCAAGAATTATGATAATTTAATACACTAATCCATTGACTTTTTTAACGTTTACTCAAAAAAATTATACACAGAGTGATGTTATCGGCACTTTGAACAACATTGCAAAAATTTAGACAAGTCCTGGAATTTTTCCAAAGTAAATTATGCCTTTGATTGGACTAAAAGAGTATAAACATCTGTATCAAATTTTATCCAACAATTCAAAGCTGTTCCAGAAACATTGTCAACTATAATTTTAGTCAAAAATCATAAAACGTCCTGTATCTCAAAAACGGTTCACATTCAAGGGTGTTTGGGGGTATTTTGATCTCAGTTAAGTGTGCTCTATCACCCATAACACTACGTCATTTTAAATCTGAAACACTGTATAACTAATTAGATTTAGCCGAGTATGGTTTAAGAAAATGGTCGATTTCACAGATCTGGTATATATCTTGATTTTAATCTAAGAAGTAGAACATCTGCATTAGTCGATTGACCCATTCAGTATGGATGATAAATAACAAACATGAACTTTTTGCATGCAAATTCCCAAACTGACAGCCAATTTTAAGTGTACAGAGTGGGCAAGTAATAACAATTGTGATATTGCATCTGAAACATATTTCAATCGCTATCCAGAAAGAAGACAACTTAATAAAGCTATTTGTAGGAGGTTAAAAGAGAATCTCATTAATTGTGGGTCCTTCAACAAGCCAAGACCAAAAAATTACAACATCGATGATTCTGAAGAAACTGTAATTGGAATGGCGGTTGCAAATCCTTCAATTTCATGTCGTCAAATTGAAGCTGATTCTAGGATTTCAAGACGTCGAGCTTTGGGTATTTTGACACAAATTCAGGCCTTATACGATAAGGAAACAACATCAACTGCAACCAACTGATCTTCAGTGACGATTGGAGTTTTGCATATGGTATCTTCAAAAAAGTCAACAAGGTCCATGCTCTCTAGAAATGTAGTTTGGATAGATAAAGCCTACATTCACAGTGCAGGAATTTTCAACAGGCATAACGAGCACTATTGGTCTGATACGAACCCTCACCGTACCGTTGACGTGCGATCACAGGGACACTTTGGTTTTAGTGTTTGGTGTGCACTATGTGGCAATCGTGTTTTAACATATCACATATATCAAGAATATCTTAATGGCCAACGCTACTACGAAATCTTAAACCAGAAAATTATTGAAGTATTTATGGACAATCTACCCTTAATTCAGGCAGAAATCAGATGGTGCACCACCTCATAATATCAGGATAATTTCAGAATTATTAAATACCAATTTTGGAAATAACTGGATGGGAAGTAACGGACCAGTGAGGTGACCACCACGATCACCTGACTTAATACAACTGGATTTTTTCTTTTGTGGCCACATTAAAGACGAATTATACAAGAAAACCAGTACTGACATAAATGAACTCAGACAAAATTTTATAGATTGTGAATTCCATTTCAAATTCTCATATTTATAATGCAGTTCGGAGTGTTATGAAGAGGTGTAATTTATGTATCGAACATAACAGACATCAGTTTGAACATTTACTGTAAATGGAATTTTTATTTTGTAATTGTAATTTATTTTAAAATTAGATATAAATATCTGATTTTTTGGTCTTGGCCGGGCCTGTTGAAGGACTCAAAATTAATGACATTTTAACCTCTTAAAATTAGCTTTATTAGGTTATATTCTTTCTTACTGACAAATGGATAAACAGTGATCCACGAATACTTGGAATAAATAATAAAAAAAAACAGAGTGGAATGAAAAATAATATTAACTGAAAATTTTTGTTAATTATTATTTACTAACTTTTTACAAATCTTATCACAGATAAGTATAACATGTATCTTTTTAAACAATTATTTTCCCGGCTATTTGCCAAAACGTTGAAACTTGGATTACAAAAAAGATAATATGCACATTATGTTCAGTACTACTGACTCAATAATGTTATTTTTAATTTCAACTATTCTGTCCAGTAAAACCAAAAATAAATAAAACACAAGGTACTCACCAGTTGACACTCACTTTAAAAAACTTTAAATTATCTACCGACACGTGTTTCCGCCTGCATCGCTTCATAAGGGTAGCCAGCACATTTAAAGAATCCAAAGTAACCAAACTTGTAAACCTTAATGTAATAAACATTAATGGCTTCAGAGAACAGAATAATTGAAATTATATAGTGGAAATACCCCTTAGGGTCAATGAAATAATTTAAAAACAAATTAAGTTCCTCTTCTTGATAAAAAGTTAAAATATAGAGTGGAATGAAAAATAATATTAACTGAAAATTTTTTTGCTAATTATTATTTACTAACTTTTACAAATCTTATCACAGATAAGTATAACATATATCTTTGTATATAATTGTTTAAAAAGATATATGTTATACTTATCTGTGATAAGATTTGTAAAAGTTAATAAATAATAATTAACAAAAATTTTCAGTTAATATTATTTTTCATTCCACTCTATATTTTAACTTTTATCAAGAAGAGGAACTTAATTTGTTTTTAAATTAAAAAAAAAACGTAAAAGTAATCTACTAAAAGATTATTTTTGCTATTAAATACTTACACATCGAAAGCGACCCCACATATGATATATAGTTTGAAAGAGAAAAAAATTTCCTTTTTAACTAAACCATAGCCAACCATGATTACTATTTTAAAAAAATCTAACTTTATGCCATAACTCGAAATTGCACCTTTTTTTTAAATTTTCTTGACTCCACTGTATTATACAGAAAAAAGTGCCTGAAGAATGTAAAAGTTGTTTTTTTTATAACTTTACAAACAACCAAGATATTGACGTGTCTAAAAGTCGAAAATTCGAACTTTTGTTTATAAATCGAAAACAACGATAGCAATGTTTTGTTTTCGCCAATGAATTTGTCTCAAAAAAAAAAAAGATAGAGAATGTCTTCCATTTTTTTGCATCTCTTAAGGCGGATTTACATGCAGCTAAAGTGAGCAGGGAATTGGGCAGGGAAGTGGGCAGCGCGAGTATGTAAACACGTCGCTCGCGCTGCCACTGCTCATGCCAGAGCGCTGTCGCTGCGGCAGTTTCTACGTCCTCCATACGCGTACCAGCTGTATGTAAACAGTCACTTGCTTCAAGGCTGCTATAGGGCAGGACAGCGGGCAGCGCGAGTAGCAGCGGCAGTGGCTGCATGTAAAGCTAGTATTACAGTTACTTACCCCACACAAACATCGGAAATTGCCCATCCTGACACATTTTAAAAACTACTTTAAACAACACACATCAGTATCTGTTACAATGAAATCTGCTTAACAAAAATCTATTAGTTTTCTTTTTTAACTTCATTGACGATTCGTTCAATATAGATTATATTATTTTGTTTATTGTTTATATTCCATACTGTATGTGTGACATCAGACACAGATGCTCTATTGTACCTCGATTATATTACCTACCAGGCCAAGTTTCTTTGGTAGATGATCTTTTCTGAAACCACAAACACAATCCTTTTACAGGGTGTTTAATATATCCATTTATATCGACACCATAATTTCTGATTCCAAACAAGCAAGTAGCAGATCTATCCATTTTTAGCAGGCTCTTGGAATAGAATTCAGTTTTAACTTCATAACACTAAAATTACAAGAAAAGAAATGCTTTTATTCGATAAACATTTATATTACTGAATCACCACTTGGACAATTCATATTAAAAAGGTGACCTACGTAACATAATATTATAAATGAAATTTTTTGTCATTCCCTATAAAAGAAATAAACAGTTATATCAAAATTGTATACCTATCATCTAGTAATAAATTTATATTATGTATTGCTCATAAATATTAATTAATCATATTATAAATTGATAAAATGCTGTTATAATTGTCTCAAACTAGACCGCACTATTAATTTATAGGCTGATTTATGACATTACACAATGAAAGGTATAAATATTTGATATTATAATTTGAAAATAATAAGACTGCCTGGGTACATTCAAAAATAAAGTGTTATGAGGTTATCAATCATGGTATGAAAGGCACCTTCAATAGAAATGAGAGCCAGAATTTTTAATAAAAAAAAAAAAAAACAAATGTTTTTAAGACAACCATTGAAATAACATTTTTCTAATAAATTGAATTGCTATTGCACGATTTACAAGTAAAAAAACATGATTGGTTGATACTTGACAAATATTTTAAACCGCATAAGTGAGTGAGAATAAATAAATATAGCTACATCATTGTGTGAAGGAATTATTGAGAGATGCAACATATCATGGGTCGAGAGTTTAGTAGGCACTGTATTTTTTTACCAATAGCTTGAGGGCATTGTTAGTGTAATGGGAAGATGTTTGTAAGTTGGCTGTGTAGCATTAAAGCTTGATAACAATCCTCAAACTGTTAGCAAAGAAACACAGTACCTACTAAAATCTCGAGCCACGATATGTTGCGCCTCTTGTTATTTCCTTCACTCAACGGCGACATATTTTATTCTAGTTATCCAACGAAATGAATGATCACATGCTAAACACCTGGATAGTGTTATCTCTGCTCTAAACAATTACAGGGCTCCATTTAAATAAATGAAAAACATGTTATTTAAAAAAAAAATTAAATACTGCCTTTTTAATGTGAGATGCAAAGCCACCGATTAAATGTTAATTTTTATCCATTAGCATTGCATCTCCCATTGAAATTATTCTTTGGTCCTGATCTGTATACAGAGGGTTGGAAAGTATCTAAATAAGAATTAGATATACATAAATATATAAAAATGTAAACATTCTAAAAATAGAGATTTCCTAATACCTATTTACTTTTTAAATTGATTATTAAAGATATTATGACATTTCAATTTAAAAGTGAAAATATTGGTTGCCCAACCAGATAGATGCCCGGAGTTTTCATTAATTCAAAGAGAATTCTCTTGAAAATATTATAAACCGAAAATGGCTGCTCCCCCTCGTTTTTCTTTGCTTGAATGATGAGAAACAGAAAGTGCAGTGTTGAACAAAGCAAATAGAACACATTAATCAAAAATTATAGTGAACACAACCCAGTAAACACCAAAGTATGGGCCTTCATTGGGCCCCTACTGGAAATGCTGGCCCAGTAAAGGCCCATACTTTGGTGTTTACTGGGAATAAGAGCTTCAAGCCTCCTTGAAATATACCTATGTATGTTCAATAAGATACATTACTGTTATATTGGTCTCATACTACAAATTTAAAAATCAGTTCGTTAGTAATATGATACTTTTTTTCCTACAATTGTACTGTTAAAGATTTGTTATCATAAATTATAAGACATTTTTTTTAATAATCTAATTATCACTTCATTATTGTTTGCAACTAGTTTATCCCATTCTTTATTTTCAAGTAACTAAGTTCTCATAGGAATCTGTTGGCTAATTATGTAGAACATACTTTTTAAATTTAATATTTTATTTTTACCACCTCTGACCTTGAGCTTAATATACAATAGATAAAATAACGGTCTTTAAGTTTAATTTATATAGGATAATACAAATTTATCAAATCACAAATGGCATAAATCAGCATTACTTTTGATAATCGATTTTATTATTGTTCAGGTTACCTACTTCATCACGCCAGCCCTTTAAGGCTATAAAAACATTTTCAGCCCTTAATTCCATAAGAACTCTTTCAACTTGGCTACTTCTTTCCTCATAATCTCTAAAAGCAGGGTTTAATTCAACATACCCCGAACTGACTTGGAAAACCTGAAAAATTACCCATAACAGTTTTTGGATCTGAATTATTATAAAAATAATGTTACTACCTCAGGATATTTTAATAATTGTTTCATAACATCAGGTCTTATAAGTCCAACTTGAAACCCTTCCACGACAAAAGGCTTATAATCAGGAGACTTTAAACCTGTAAAGAAAATTGTATTTTAAAAAAGAAGATATGGGTGTAACAAGGATCAATATTATTTATTCGGCGTTATTATGCAGTTTCCAATGAGTTTATAAATGAAATACGTTCCCTCAAAAACTACATTATTTTAGTCAATCAAGCAACTTACCTGCCAGGTAAAAACAATTAAATTTTTGGGCTAGTTTAAGTACGCGAGACATCTCTGTTTTCTTCTCTAATGACATTTTACGCCTTGAAACTGACATCGAGAAATGAATTTTGACGTTTTAAATTGGTTACTTTTCTAAAATGTGAAACATTGGTAGCACTGGAACACCATTTTCCACCAAATATTTGACAACCGGGCAAAGTGACGTGTAAAGTAACAAAATTCAATTTACTGTTAAAATTTATTGTGTAGAACTAAACATCTACAAATAATGAGCTCTTTTAAAAGGGATAAAAAGGAGGAAGAGGATGGTATGTATAAAATATAATTTGGTGATTACTTAATGCATAATATAAATTGTTGGTCATAGGAGGTGGCAATCCATTTCAAAATATTGAGAAAACCACAGTTCTGCAAGAAGCTAGGACTTTTAATGAGACCACGGTGAACCCAAGAAAATGTACACCAATTCTTACCAAATTGTTATATTTACTGAACCAGGTAACTTTAATGTTGATATTGGTCATTCAAAGCAACTTGGCAGATCACCGAACTGCTTAAAATTTAAAAATAATACAAGTGTTTATAGTTACATATCTAACGTGCTGTTAAATTTAAGGGTGAAACATTAAGTGTAAAAGAAGCTACAGATGTTTTTTTCGCAATGACGAAACTTTTTCAATCTAGAGATGTCATCTTGAGGCGAATGGTCTACTTAGGCATAAAAGAGCTTAGCTCCATTGCCGATGATGTAATTATCGTGACGTCTAGTTTAACAAAAGACATGACCGGAAAAGAGGATTTGTACAGAGCGGCCGCTATTAGAGCATTATGCAGTATTACTGATGCTACTATGCTACAAGCTATAGAACGTTATATGAAACAAGCTATTGTAGATCGCAATCCAGCAGTGAGTTCCGCTGCTCTAGTAAGCTCATTACATTTAACAAAATTAGCTCCAGATGTGGTAAAGAGATGGGTAAATGAGGCTCAGGAAGCTGTGAATAGTGACAAGTAATAAAGTTTGATTATATGAAATATGTATTTAGTATTAATATACTTTTCTTAAAATTATTTTTGGATTTCTGTAAAATATAAAGGTTAATTTTTTTAGCATTATGGTTCAGTATCACGCCTTGGGTCTTCTATACCATATAAGAAAAACCGATCGTTTGGCAGTTACAAAATTGGTAGCAAAATTAACTAGAATGTCACTTAAGTCTCCTTATGCAGTTTGCATGCTGGTAAGTAATGAATTATTGTAAACTATCATTTGATTGTGTTTTGTGAAATATTGTATTGATTCCTAGATCCGTATCACAGCAAAACTGCTCGAAGAAGAAGACTCAGGAAATGATTCCCCATATTTTGACTTCATTGAATCTTGTTTGAGACACAAATCCGAGATGGTAGTGTATGAGGCTGCTCAGGCTATTGTGAACTTAAAACGCACTACTAGTAGAGAACTGGCTCCAGCTATCAGTGTTCTTCAGTTATTCTGTGGCTCTCCTAAGCCTACTCTTAGGTTTGCAGCTGTGAGAACATTGAATCAAGTTGCAATATCACACCCTGCCGCTGTGACGGCATGTAATTTGGATTTGGAGAACTTAATTACTGATTCGAATAGGTCCATAGCGACTTTGGCAATTACCACATTGTTAAAGACAGGTTAGTCATTTCATATGAAGCACTGTTAAATGTTGGTAAATGTACGTGCATATAATTGGTTGTTTGCATCTTTGCGTGTATTATCAAATTAGGTATGACCTGCTCGTGGACTGCTATGTTGCAGCATTGCATTTATAGTATCAACAAATACAATGATAATATGTATAAATGAAATATTGTCCTGTATTTGTCATTGCTTAAAGGTAGAGTTGACCTTTCTATTTATTTTTAATTGATTCATACATGCAAAGATCCAAATGACAAACTATGTAGTTTGTAGGTACCTATTTATACTTTATATTACTTTTTTACAGGTGCCGAATCATCTGTAGATAGATTAATGAAACAAATTGCCACATTTGTATCAGAAATTAGTGACGAATTTAAAGTAGTAGTTGTTCAAGCTATTAGAGCATTGGCTTTAAAGTTCCCACGTAAACATAGTGTTCTCATGAATTTCCTCTCGGCAATGTTGCGCGACGAAGGTGGCTTGGAATACAAAGCGTCTATTGCCGACACGATAATAACCATAATTGAGGATAACCCGGAAGCTAAGGAGACTGGCCTGGCTCATCTTTGTGAATTCATAGAGGATTGTGAACATGTGTCATTGGCCGTAAGAATTTTGCATTTGCTTGGAAAAGAAGGGCCAAAAACTAAGCAACCTTCAAGGTAATTTTTTTTTTCAAACTTGAAATTACTGTAAAAATATGTATACCTATATATTTTTTAGATATATTCGTTTTATATATAATCGTGTGATCCTAGAGTGTCCATCTATTAGAGCGGCTGCAGTATATGCTATGGCACAGTTTGGGGCAGCCTGTCCAGATCTGTTGGAAAATATACAAGTTCTGCTTGCCCGTTGTCAAATGGACTCTGACGATGAGGTTAGAGACCGAGCAACTTTTTACAGTAATATACTGAACACCCAAGACAAAAGTCTTTATAACAACTATATTTTGGATTCCCTACAGGTAAATAGAATTATCTGTCAACGTCAAATTTAGACTATCAGTCTCAGATTCTACTATTCTATTCCACTATAGAAACTAGTAAATCTATTACTGACCATTGTTTTATAAATGTTGGTAGAAACACTAATATTTTCTTTAATAACTACTAACCTGAAATTTTAATGTGAAGCCACCGCACGGTGTTTCTAAAATAGGGTTCCAAACTTTTACAGCATGTGGTACTCATCATAAGTTAAAAAGTTCTTATAAACAAGTGGCATAAAACGCACCCCTAGGAAGTTAGAGACCTTTAAAAGCGTTCAGATGAAAATTGTTTTTATCAATTATTTGTGGAATGATGAAAGATAAATAAACAAAATTGGCTAGCCCTAATTTCTTGTTTTACATTCATTATTGTGTTGTTTGTTGATAACTGCGTATTTTTTTCGAATAAATACTAACGTTTCTGATGTGCTACTTTATTTTTTTACCGTCATGTAAAAGTTTTAATCATCTCCAGATGATGCCAATTTGGTTGGCAAAATGCGCGTCAAGTGCAGTATATAATGGTGTTTCATGGAAAACTACATCAGTGTTATCTACAGATCGAAGGGCCATGTATCATGATAATTTTCAAACTGAATTTACTCGATAACAGTTGCCGAAATTGACGTAAACAAAAAGGGCCTGGTTTAAGTAAAAAGGTCCAAACATTATAAATTTATGGGAAAAATTAAAAGAAAATTGACCAAAAAAAAGTTACAGGGTGAAACATCTTTGTCCCTCCCTAAAAGGGACGCCCATGATTTTAATAACCAAAGATGAACTGGCGCATCTTATTCAGTATGAAAAACTAAGTGAATTCCGACATTTTTGTCTAGTTATCTTTTACCGTTCTTCAATAGAAAAAAAAATTCTTCTGAACCTCTTTAAGGGCCTCTAACTCTCTAAGAGTGCGTTTTATACCACAGAACTTTTTAACTTATTTTGATGAGTACTACACGCTGTAGAAGTTTAAAATCCTATTGTAGAATCATCCTGTATATTTTGTCCAAAAAATCCATTGGATTTTATCTGTGTATTGATATACTAGAAACAGAATGAGAGGGGCCCGAAAACGGGCCTTGTGGCACACCAATGTGAAGAGGATATTTTGCTTACAAAATATTTTCTTGGTAAGTTTCATGCATTTACCCCCAATATTAATAATTTAAAGGGACTTTTAACTTAGGAGTTTTTAGTGACAAGGGTATGTATTAACCAGCAATATCAGCAAAATATAAATACGATAGCCATTAAACCTAATTTTTATTTAAATTATAGGGTTGTTATCTGATTTATATTTTATTTGTAATAAATTTTCTTGTCACAAAAACCCCTTAAGTAAAGGTCACTTTAAAATGTTGATAATACCGGCTGCTAATGGAGAAAAATAAATAACTAGAGAAATCGTTAAATTCATACTCTAAATACCGCAATTTTTAGGTATCTATACCATCTTTAGAGAGATCACTAAAAGAGTACATTCAGGGTGAAACAAATGAACCGTTCGACATCAAAATAGTTCCACTGGTGCCTATTCCAAGCCCAGAAGAGCGTGAAGTGAAACATAAATCTGAGGGAATGTTAATTAGCCAGGGCCCCATCAGACCAGTTCCGGTTTCACGAGAGGAAAACTTTACAGAAAAACTGAGCTTAATACCTGGTATTCAAGAATTAGGTCCCTTATTCCGCAGCTCAGAAGTGGTTGAACTTACTGAAACCGAAACAGAATATTTTGTACGTTGTATCAAACACTGCTATACAAACCACGTTGTCTTGCAGTTTGATTGTTTGAACACGTTAAGTGACCAATTGCTGGAAAATGTTAGAGTGCAATTGGATCCGAGTGAAGGATACACGATTACAGATGAAATTCCTTGTCCAAAATTACCATTCAATGAAACTGGCACTACATATGTAATATTAAAATTCCCTGAGAATGATCTGCCCAACAGTATTGGCACATTTGGGGCTGTTCTTAAGTTCATCGTGAAGGATTGTGACCCAACAACTGGTTTGCCCGACACCGATGAAGGTAAGGGGTGGGTCTCAACAATTTCTATATAGATTTAACTAGTTTATTAGAAATTCGTATAACTAAATATTTGATTAGTAGCAGGTCAAGGATGAAAGTATTAAAAATAGCTTTGGCATACCTTTATGTCCTTAAAACTGCCCAAAAACTTCAGAAAGAAACATTTTATTATTTTTTATATTTATGGAAATAACTAGTTTAAAGAAACGAGCGAATTTAGCAGCTATAGCAGGTATGAAATAAAGAGTTCCTCAAGGATCTGTTCTAAGGCCAATTATATTTTATTATATGTAAACAACAGTATTTTTAGTAGAAGGTCTCTTCACTGTTAAAAAAACATCTTTATATAATATAAACACAATATTGATGTTATAATGGTTAAGAAGGATATCAAAAACAAAATTGGTACTAAATTCATTACTATTCAATGTCGGTGGAGAAAGAACCTAAGTACAGCAACTCTAACGATTCTGTGGCGGCAAAATTTTAGTTTACTGTTGAATCAACCAAAGTCCCCCAAAAGTGAATGTCAAACTGGATGACTCCAAATGACCAAAAATTAATTTTAGTTATTTCTGAAATAAGCGATTCAACTGGTTATTACTGCCAATATGCAACCTCTCGTGAATTAGGGACATTAACCTCTACACTTTGCTCTAGTTCATTAAGGCACGTTTTTACATAGATTGCAGTTCTAAAAAATAAAATGTCGCATACAGTTGATAATATTTAAGTTAAAGATAAATTGCAAGAACTTATTCTTTTGGGTAGTTCTGGTGATGGAAATCACCATAATATGGTTGACATTAACACGTTTCTTATGTAGATTACATCCTGCTTTATACTAATTTTTTGGCTAAAAATGTTTAAAAATGTTAAAATAATTTTAGGTTATGACGATGAGTACATACTGGAAGATCTAGAAATTACTCTTGGTGATCAAATTCAAAGAATTAGCAAAGTAAATTGGGGTGCCGCCTGGGAAGAGGCTGCCTCAAGTTACATAGAAATGGAGGATACTTATTCACTAAGTTCAATGAATACCTTAGATGAAGCTGTTAAAAATATAATACAATTCTTAGGCCTTCAACCTGCCGAACAGAACTGACAAGATTCCTGACGGGAAGTCGACCCATACTCTACTCCTTGCTGGTATGTCACACTCAATATTTTTTTAATAAAGAATTTTATTGGATACAAGATGGTAACTCATATTCTTACTGACAAATAATTATGATATATCGATTAGTCAGTTGACCAGTTAAATAAAAAAAATACAAATTGTTATGTAGTTTTCGTGGAATTTTGTGCCTGAGAAACTTAGAAAATTAATGTAGAAAAACTGCCAGCGCATTTATCAAATTCCAAACCTATTTAATTACATTTGGCTGGTAAATTGACCAAACTGAACATGGTCAGTTTATTGCGTCTCATCACTCACTATTGGATCCGGATCCGATGGGTACGTGACTATATTTTCTCACAAACTGTTGTGCCATCAATCTCTAACCCGGCAAATCGTTTGTCCATCATTCTACGGTACTTCGATAGAGAAGTGGACTAGACATTTTTAAAATGTTCCTCGACAATATTCTCAATGTATCCCTCAGATCGGGGCTCTACTTATCACAATTTTTAAATATGACTTTTTCTTAGGTATGTTCCGAGGAGGTATTGATATTCTCGTTCGAGCAAAGTTAGCCTTATCTGATGGTGTAACGATGCAGTTAACAGTCCGATCCCCAGACTCTGATGTAGCTGAACTTATTACTTCTGCCGTAGGATAAGTTTAAATTTTGATTGCAGCAAATTTTAAAGATGAAATTTATTATATGAGTTTAATGTATCATAATTGTAATTAATGTATTCCAATTTTATAAAATAAATTAAGTTTTTAAGTTATATAAGTATTTATTTATTTAACAACAAAGTACAAGATGGTGGTACATGGTGTAGTCATTTCAAACATAACATAAAACATGCCACATAAATTAGACAACCCCCAAACCAAAGCTAAAGCTGCATGGACAAGGGTTACATAGTTGAAAAAAAACACGGACACACACAACCAAACCCTTTGACTTTGTCAGAATCAATACCCAGGAGTCGATAGAAAGTAAACCACAACGATCTAGTCCAGAGCTCGGACATTTTGTCTCCTATGTCCATTTATTTTAATTCAAGAAAACTAGGTTTTAGTATTAATCAGAAATGAAAGTAATCCCGCATTTGGGGTATAGGCAGTTCCATATCTCATTTGAGTTGAAAATAAATTTTTAATTTGCCCAGGATGAATTTGACCCATCGATCTAGATATCAAAGAAGAGGCGTAGCCCGTGGGGTTCGTTATTTCATTATTTGAAAAGTCATTATAACGGGGGCTTATTCTTTAAAGCAAAACGAAAAATGGAATCGAAGTGAAAATGTCTTTAAAACAACATATCTATCTTCTATTCGTAATTGTATTTATTGTTAACCAAAAATAAAATTTCATTTAAGATGCACCAAAAATTAAAATATTTATATCTCAAAAACGTTGGGTTTTTGGACTTTGAACAGGTATTTTTTATCCAAAAATAAATAAGGTTATGCTATTTTTATTAAGTACTTCCATAAACTGAGCAGTAAAAAGTTTACATATTTATTCGGCTGTACCAGTAGGCGAAGAATGAATGATTATTTTTTCTCATCTTCAAAAACATTGGATTCCAAATTTTCAACCTCGCCCATATAACCGTTTTCTAGATATTGCGAATGATAAAAAATATTTTTTTCAACTGTAGATTAAAATGGGTCAACGTCTTATTAGGGTACATTTGCTTCAATCGTTCTATTTTGACTTCAGGAATCACCCGGTAAGGCTTATGCCATTATTAATGGGACACCCTGTATAAACAGGTTTTTTGTTTTTTTGAAAATCAACTTTGCACATGTACTGTTACTGCACCAAACCCTTGAGGGGGATGCTGTTACCCATACGGCTCCAATGTCTCGGTGGTAGAATAATTTTCACCAGAAATAAAATCAAATGCTAAAATCTTAGATCACTTCTCTTTAACAAGGGTTCTCTGCTGATATATTTGGGTCGATAGTAGTTTTTACTTCTATCAGTGCTTTAATACAACTTACCACTGTGTAAAATTTCCTACACGATTTATGCATCTTATACAGATACTATCACCAGCTGTTTTTAATTTTATCTCGTCTTTCTTTTTTATTTTTTGAGACCAGTACCAACTTTATATCACTGTTCACAAAAACTCCTAATAGAACAGTTTTTTCCACACGTCATTTAGAGTCACCACTAACAGCTAACTTAACCTGAGGTCGTAATCAATGATGAATAGTAAATGAAAAAAAATTGGGAGCTGGCAATACTTTTATACGAACCTGTTATTCCCCCTCCCCAATAAAGGATATTTTTAAGTTCACCCGAGGCAAAACAGATAGCGCCGACATCAAAGAACATATTATATTCACCATGTCTGGTCGCTCTTTTTAAGGATTAAAAGACATAGAAGTTTCAGACAACCCAAGTTTTTTATAACCTTATAAATAATGAATAAAAAACAAATCTTTCCTTCATTTAATACATTTAGTGTTTTGTACAAAAATTACAAATTATATTCTACTCTGGACACTTTATATTTAATTTTACATTACGAATTGATTATCCTGTGATTTGGCAATTTCTTCCTTAAACGTGGATATCGTTTCCTTAGCTAGTTTTAATTTATTTTTGAGAGCGGCAATTTCTCCCCGTATTTTTTGTTTGGCATCTACAATGGATTTCAATGTTTTTTCTTTCCTTTCTTCAACTGAAAATAAAATGAATATAGTAAAACAATAAAAAAAAATTATATACAGATAAACCTACAATTTGTATTATGCTCCCATCTTCCCAGTGTCAACTGTTTTGTATTCGTTAATAAATGATGCATTAATTGGGTAGGATCTTGGAACACAATTTCATCATAACTTTCTGAAACAAGGCCTTTTCCTTGCTCCATGCCAATATCTTGTGTACCACCTGAATGAAAAAGTTTTAGTATATGATACATTGTCACCTAAAACATAAAAAAAGATAACGTATGTAGTATAGTTGATGATTCTAAATATTTAACAAAAATTGACCACAATTAAAGATTTATAAATTACTCCTAATGGTCTTAACTGTAACCAGTACGGAATTATAGAATCCAGGTTGAAATTGATATTTTCTATAGAGAAACGGTATGGTTTATATCTATATAAAATAATCTTAAAGCAGACTTTTCTGAACAGATGATAACCTTATACACAATTGACAATAAACAAAAATTATATCCAAATATTACGTTATGATCGATAGATTATAACAAATTATACACCATGTTATCTTTAAGCATTTAACTTACTGGTCTTTCATTAGGATCATGAAAATGTATTTTAATAACAATTTCAAATTCCCCCAACCAGTTTCACTAATTTCATAGGGGGGTTTTACAACAATTCGATTCTGATTTGCATAGCTTTCATGCAATTTAAAATGAACTTTTTTTACATATGCTGACATGTCTTCATTATTATAGGGTTTTACATAAACTGTCCACTGATGCGTGTGTCCGTCTTCCTCTCGTTTTTTGCCAAAATATCTAGCTACATTACCATATACTATTGGTTTCACAATACAAACACCCTGTAAACGAATAAATTAGCAAAAATTAAAAATTATACTATTAAAACCATACCTTCATCCTGCCACCTGAATCTGGGCCAAAATCTGTTGGTAAACTCATACCTATTTTAGAAAAGAAATAATTCCTATTATCGGTTAAACAGTTACTAAAATTATTGGTTAAGGTTTGTTTTTGTTTTGATCATAGAGGATTAGATAAAACCGGCTTCACAAATCCACTAATGTTGCTGGCAGCAATCCCTCACCATCTTATTTTAACTAGTTTTATTGTTTTTTTTGCCGATTAGTAGTTATTAATTACTTATTACACGCTTACTACTTATTCACATGCACATGTATCCATGGTTAGTATCACAGGTTAGGTTGCAAATCATAGAATGAATAGAGTGAAGTTGATTATTGAATAGGAAGTCACGTGACTTAAATGTTGCCAACACTATATCCGTCGTTCTCTGAAGCCGATTTAACATTTGGAAAAAACTTATACAACCCATGTACAAAATAGATTAAATTTTATTATTTAAGTCCTGTGATGGAAGAGTATTTAAGATAAGTTGAAATACCACAAATATGCGTTATTTAAAATCTGCTTTCAGTTTGACAGTTTGCATAAAAAATGTTGTTTATAGATGCACAAAAATGTATTTTTATATGGATTGTTTTTTTCCAGTTCTTTTTATTCCTTTTTTTTGTTTTTTTTTATTCCGATTTTTTGCCGTTATAATGATAAAGATTTTATATTTGAAGAAAATATATTTTCAATCAACATATTCCCTATGTATATGCTTTAATTATTACCAGTTCCTTATTTATTTTACTTTTGTACCAAATTTAAAAATTAGCGAAATTTTCTATGGCGTTATTATACGATTTTTGTGGAAAAGTAAAATTGGTACACGTTTCTCCGACATGGTCCTGACTAGTCCATCTTAGTCGGAAAAAATAGTAGACATAAACCGACCTAACCTCAAGAATAAAAATGTATTATAGACAGCAATTGGTACAACCAATTATAAATAAATTTGAAACACTTCAACCTAATAAATTTAAAAATGAAATTAAAAAAAGTCATGATAAACCCACCTAATGTCTTCTTTCTTCCTTCCCTACAAAAATTCTCTGCCGATTTTCTTGTCATGATTTACGATTTTGAATTACTTTATTTACACAGTTTTAACAAATATTCAAAAAATATATTGCTGCTCTGTCGTTAGTTTGAAATATTAACAAGTGTTGCCAGATTGCCGTAAGTGGCTAAATATTTTCAGGATCTTATTTTTATTATCAACGTTAATAGCTTTTAATATTAAATAGGTCCAATTACAATTATTGTTACAGCTATCATATATTTATCTAATAATTATTTTGTTTTATCGTCAAGAACCATATAAATTTCCTTGAATGTGGGTAAAAATTTTACATTTTGGCAATCCTGCTCAAATCTTACAAGCGCTATTTACGAGTTTCACTGCTCATGCGCATCCGTACATCCTATTTGTCCACGTGAAAAGTGGCTCAGACTCAGTGCTGTCAACCCGTGGGAATTGTCCCATATCGTGGCACTTTTGTAATGGAATGGGAAAAAAGGGAGATGATTAAAAGTTTTAATCATCTCCAGATGATGCCAACTTGGTTGGCGAAACGCGCGTCGATTGCAGTATATAGTGTTTTGGTGTTTCGTGGAAAACTACGCCAGTGTTAGGGGAAATTATTGTATTTATCAGAGGTGTCTTATGTCATTAAGGTTAACAACGAATGTGCATGACTATCACTTACGATTTTCTGTAGTAGGTTCCTTTGGTAACGCATAATCGTTAGAATTAAAATGTTTCGTACAAACACAAGAATGTTTCGAAGGTGTAACGTTATCCCAGCGAATCGCTACCACCCACTGTTAGGCGAGTTTTGTCTTTCGGAAACATATGTCCGTCTTTTGTTTCCGAACATAATGAAACTACACACACTGAAGCATAATTAACAAGTTTTTTATTTGCTAGTGTACGAAATAATTATAATAAAACCCTATAAGCTTGTTCCGCGGCGCCTAACAATAACTTTTGACAGGACCTTACTGGCCAGTGGCGCCAACTGGTGAGTCTAAAAACGGTAGCCCTCATTGTCAGATTTTCATAATGAAAATGCGCCTTAGCAGTAATAACAAGTAGTACCATCTGTATTTCACTCACGAATTTGATATTCGTGGTTTCACTCTTCTATGGAGTGTAGAGAAGGAGAAACGTCTCTGTGTTAAAAAATGTGATCGGATTTTCGATGGAAGAATAGGTGGCGCTGATTTAGAGGAGGTATTCTACGTGATTTTGTTTTTACTATTTTTATTATTTTTTTACGCTGTATAATTCTTTTCAACACCTACATAATATTATGTTTTCGTTAGTTTATAGAATCTGAAGCTAGTTTCAGAGATATAGTAAGTGTTTAACTTAGACTCAATCCCATAATACGATCAGCGCCACATCTCAAACCTTACAGAATTTAGACCACATTTTGAACGTACCGTCCATAAGAGACGATCCTCCTTCTCTACACTCCATACACTCTTCGATCATAAACACATTATGATCGAAGGTTTTTTCTGTTCTGTGATCGAAGGCACAGCACAGAATAACCAACAGTTATTCTGTGTCGAAGGTTTCACCAGAGGTTTCACTAGAGAACCAATTTCATATAGGTTATGTTATTGACGTAAGAAGCCGCCAAATGGTTGCGATGCTGGTGGTTTGTTTGTTGAATTTGTGTAGAATTTAGTAATAATTAATTATTATAGTTAATGTAGATGATTAATTTAATAATGGATTATATAATCGAGACATTATCCATAACTTTGGCATTCATAGCTTTGTTTTTAATTCCCGTTGTGCTATTTACCATAATATACCTGATAAAACGGTAAGTCATTTTTATGATTTAACACGCTTTGTGTATAATTACGTTACTACAATTCAATTTTGTTTTAGAAATGGATTTTATGTGAGCGCAAATTGTTGGTTTTGTAACAACTGGACAAAAGTCCTGTATTCGAATCGTAATAGTTTTTACTGTCCTTCTTGTCTACAGTATAATGGTTTTGATGAGGACGGAGGTTACAATAAAGTAATCAAAGCACAATATGACATGTCATCTAACAAATACAATAAGACTACCCGAAAGACTGAAACATTGACTAATGGTTTATGTACTTACTGTAATAACAATCAGCAATTAAAAGTATATCAGTTAGCACATTTTGTACCCTTAAATGAGAATAATTATGATGTTGAAGTGGAACATTTTCAGTAAGTTACTGTTTGGATGATTTTATGCAAGATTGGTGACATTTTTCTTTTAGGAAGCAGTTGGAAAAAGCTTACAAACTATGCAAAAAATGTGATAAAGTATTGAAAACAACAATAGAAAAGCAACATGCCTGGATCTTTGGAAATCGTCTTAAGAGTTTACGCAAAAAAAGGCTTATCTTTACTCAATTTCAATAAATCTTCACAAAGAATTTTTTAAAGATAATAAACAATCCTTTTTTTTATAATGCCATAAGATATGTGCTTATTTTATTTTCAATATTAATACTATGTCACACATTGGATGTAAAAATCAATTATCCTACTGATAAAGTAAAATATCATATACCAGACCTGTTTGTGCCATACACAGCATTGTTAAAAGACTTTTACAGTTTAATAGCAAATGCTTCAAGAAATATTAATAATGATATAAATGAGCTGAATTCATCTCTGCCTAAAAATATAAAATTTAAAGCTAATAATTTACTGCCCATGACTTGTATTGGATTTTTACTGGAAATTATGCTTTTAATTGGGGGTCGACAGTTTTTTTGGTGGAAAGTAAATGAAACATTGGGATGGACCATACTAGTTATTACATCTTTAATAGAATTTCAGGACCGTTATTTAATATATATTAATATGCTACAGGTGAGTAAACAATTAATGAATTAATCATGAACAATAATAATATGTTGTGTATATCTTATTGTGATGTAATTTGCTGTGCAATTAGCTACGAGTTTTTACTGATATTTGAATAGAAACATGAATTTTTTTTTGTCACTTATAGATGTGAATTAAAAAAAAAGCAGTTGAGAAAGTGCACCAGTAATAAACATAAAAAAATAAGGGTAAGGAATCAATTGATAATTTCCATACAAGAATCGTATATTCTTATAGTTCTCCCAAGCATAGACCTTATACGACGAAAGGGAGAGGGAGCATCGCCTGTTCGCTTCTATACATAAGCAACATATAAGCATCTCATTCCTTTCGCATTCTTTTGCTGACTGGTCTTTTTCTGGGCGCACAGTAGCTGTCGGTATACAAACAGCGGTGCCATGTTAGTTTTAAGTAAGAATTCAGAAAATCATACATGTTTCAAGTTCTTCCTATATGAATATTGGCATTTAGCCTAACTAAATTATATGTATAATGAGCAGTTCTAAAATTTATTGGTCATGTATTCTGCCCCATATGGCACCGATGACTTGCATGTTGTATTAGCTACTTTTGAATATGTAGTAATAGGCTCACAATATGCAACTGATTAGACCATTCTGCCAATCTAGAACTCCCAGCAGAAGATCCAAATTTAAATATCCTGAGAGGACACTAATTGAAGTACTTTCATCCCTAAACTAAACTGGAACCATTACAGTTTTGCCTTTTGTCATATGTATGGATGAGTATAATATATATGTGTATGTATGTATAGGTAGATATGTATATATAGAAGGATAGAATCTGTAGATATACAATCGAATTTGTTTTTTTTTCCATTGAATCTATTCAGTTTTAAGTATTACAGAAATGTTATATTTGAACATAAATGGTGTAGAAAAAATTGTCTGAAGGACCCCCTGTCGATAGTCTTTTGGGTGTTGTTTATTTATCCAATAAAATACATTTATTATTATTATTATTATTATTTAGGCTTACAATGCGTGTGCTTCTACTCTCCCCTCTTTACGCCTCTCACAATGGCTAGGCTATCGACTCGAGGATCATCAGACAAGTGACTAAGGTGAACCGAGTCTATTTGTGATGTCACTCCTTAGGCCATATTCAAAAGTAGCTGATGTATCGCGTATATCCCAGGTAACACTAATGCTCTTATTAAGATCTCCAAGGTCGCTTTAAAATTATACAATAAAACTTGAATAAAACCAAATGATCTTCAAGACAAGCTTAGGATCACCATAAAGCAGCTTCTAGCCAAAAAGGGCCCATTCTAAAAGGGTCTTGAAGACTAAATTTTAAAACTATTAAAAACCATTTAGTTTTAATTTCATATTCTTAAAGAGTTCTTCAAGGCAACCTTAAATTTATGTATTAAAACGTTTTGCATTTAAAATAAAATTGCAGCAGACTAAATTGCCTTGAGAATCATTATAATTAATCCTAAATGGGTTTTATTTTGTTTTAAAGTCGGACAACTTTATGCGTGAAATAGTTAAAACAACGGCAAGTCTCTAATGGGGCAGAGTGGTAATATTTTAAACGTAACGCATATAAAGCTGATCAAAAATAATATTCAAATGCAAACTATTCTGATAAAAATTACCAACGGATGGCACTTTTCTGACAAAATATAATAAAATACTTCTACATAACTCGAGCGCCACCAATATAATGTTTTTTTTTATTATCTGAAAAATTTTTAAAAATATCGTCAATTTTTATTTTGCATCTAAACATCCAAATGCATTTTTTTTATTAAATTGCATGTTTGGACACACCGTCCTTCAGTTATTTAAGAGGATGTAAAGCGCATATATTTCAATAATATTTTTTTTCTTTGGCTATTGAAAATATTCATCATGGCGGGTCTGTATCTTATATAAAAAATGGCGTAGTCTAGATAAAAACTGATTGCAAGTTAATAGAACATTTTAAATCTTACAAGACTTAAAATAGAATTTTATTTACCACTTTAAGTACAATTACTCTCCCAGACATTTATTTACTCTTCCTTTTAAAACTGAGTTGCTTTAATATGTTCAAACTCGTGGCCTTATTGATTTAAAGGGATCTGGCGCGCGTATGAAATCCTAACCTTAAAATTGTGCCGGTTTTGTGATTGCTGGATTTAGTGACTACGTTTTAATTTAAAACACTTGTCACTAATATTTTCCATTTTAAATATGTCTTCTAGTTTTCATTCATGCATAAAGTAGGTAGACGGACTGTTCACTAAATCAGCAATCAGTTTATTGAGCAGATGGCGTGTTTTCTCCGATTATGGAGGGGGTAGAATTAGTTTTAATAAAGTCATCAAAAATCCAACAGCCATTTCTTTTAATCAAATTGACTAAATTAAAACCTTTGAACTTTAAAATATTTTTAATATACTCTTAAAAGTAAAAACTATGTTTTAGGATTTAATGTGGAATTTCATTGAGCATATAAGCTTAAGATAAAATAGTTTTCTTAATGGGTTTTAATGACTACATCAATAATACTCCATAAAACTGCATTAAAACCATTTGTTCCAAAATGGATTGTTTTAAAACCAACTTGCTATTTAATTCTTTAAAAAGGCAAATTAGTTTTAAAATAGCCAATGTCAAGAGTATTATAAAACTAGTATAAGATCAATAGGACATTAGGAGCAAACAGTTTTTTTATTTTAATTTAAAGAGTGCATTAAATCCTTTGCATAAGAATCAGTGGTCTTTAAGAACTTTTAGTTTATCTTAAGGTAATTTTAAAACCACTATCATTTTATTGAACATGTTAAAGCACTTTTAAAACCTAAATAAATCAAAAGTATCTTAGAGTTGTTACTTGCGTATGATAGACTGATCCATGAATTTAGGAACCCACCCTTTTGTTCAAGTGATTTTAGAATGTGAAATGTTTAACAAGCATGATTCAGTGACAACGATTATTTTTTTAGGTATTTTGTTCAGGTGCTATATTATGTGCGTTGTTGTCAGTAACTAAATCTGAAGGAAAAAGAAGTTAGCGAAGAAATTCGGCTTTAAGAAATTAGGAAAAAATATTAAGTATACTGATGATTCTGGTTCTGATATAGATGAGGATTTTTCAGGAGAAACTCCAAATTTTTCAATATCATCAAAAAAAATCAAACTTTGACAATTCCTTTAAAGGTAATAAAGGTGTAAGTGCATCATATTGCCAGTCACCTCATGCATTTTCAAAAGATTGTACGGTTCAGTCCATGCAAAATGCCACCAGTCAAAATAATAGTTTTACCACTGCCAGAAGTACGAAGACTACCTCCGTATTTAACAGTTCGTTTAAAAATGCTAGTAACAAGAGTTCAAGCAGTGAACTTCACCATAGTTTAGATAACTTACACTTGAGTAACTTAAACTTTAAACCGCAGATGTGCACGTCGCCTGTATTCTCAGTCAATTCAGTTAATCGTCCGATTTTGTCACCACCAAAATTGAAAAATGTTACTCAAAACTCTTGGGCCGCTGGAGGGTTTTGGAAGAATGATGTAACGCTATTCCCAGCTTCTGATTTTATTAACTTAAGTCGTTCATCAAGCCAGAGTTCTGGTTTTTGTCTCAAATAACGAACCCCCTTAATTCTAATCATTTTAATTCTCTACCACCATCAAGAGAACCTTCTGTTTCTGGTGATTTTGAGAGATCGTCCATTTTATCTGAACCAGCATATCATTTTAAGCCAATAAAATTGAACAGTTTCAGGACTAGACGGTCAAAAAATAATTTTGTTTACAATCCACCTGTATCTCCCAATTCAAACCAATTATATTATAAGGCTGAAAATAATACATTTTATCCTGTATTGAATCAGAACAATATGTTACTCATCCAAGGAGCTAACATTCCTCGTCATAATTTTGAGAGTAGTTTTAGTAATTTATCATTAAGAAGTTTTAATACTAACAAAAATAATTTTAATACGCCAGTATTGTTTGGTGAACGCCCAGTTATAAGCAGCTTATTTAAGAATATACCAGGAACTAGCACTCAATCTCATTGTTTTAGGACCCCTCATTGTTAACCTTTTGTACTTTAGTTTTTAATGTAGATTAAGGAGACTTAAAGTATCCCGTTCCAAAGGAGCAACAAGCTAAGAGTAGATTTAAAAAATATTATTTTCTTAATAAAACGTCGGTCTTCGGTACTCCAAGAACCCAAAGTGGAGTTCAGGAAAGTTTATTTTTGCGATAATCAAAATGATGTATATCGGTACAACTATATTTTGAGATGACAAATATGATGGTTTTGTTGCTAATTACGCCTACATTTATCAAACACTCCATGATTTTATCCATATTGTAGATTTTACTATTAATAATAAAATTATAAAACAATTTGTTGAAGTTTTTACTGCACAAAAAATTTTGTTTTTAATCGGGCCAAAAATAAAGTTATAGGCATGTAACATAGAGTGCTTGTCTGAAGATGATCCGAATTTGATGAATCTTGGTGATAAAATGTTTTAAGGGATGCTGAATATAAACGTAAACAATTTTTTGAAAAAAAAAATCACTAATAGCAATTAGCAGTTTTTAACGTTAAAAAACGCACCCCAGTTGGCCGTGTGTTACATTAATAAAAAAAGCAGTATCACATGTAGATAGAGTTTTTGTTACCCTACATTCTAAGAAAATTTTAAAATCGGCCAAATAATAAAAGGAGTTACACATTTAAGCGCGACACCCTGTATAAAGTAATTCATGGGCTACAATCCCCCCATTTATTGAAACAATGTATGTTTGTACACGAGGTCCAAGTACATTTTACCAGAGGACATGATAATTTGTATGTTGGAGCAGTTAGAACTAATTAGTAATTATAGCCAAAATGATTTTATTCAATAAAAGTTTCGTTATGTATAATTACATACCAGGGCAAGTAAAAAATTATGACAAACTAGAGAGGTTTAAGAGGAAATGTTATGATTTGGTGTATAAGAGAATGTTGAAATTGAAGTATTAATGTTTACATATTATTTTAATATAAAACTACTCATTTATACCATATAATATTAGCTGTGACTATAAATAAAGTTACTTACAGAATTTATTATAAACATTTTTAAAAGTCTGGGGTGTAAAAATATTGTTTGATTATTATATGGTCATAATAATCAAACAATATCTTTAGGTAAAAGTATTATAATTAGCGCCCTATACAAACGGTCACAAAATAAATAAAACTATTGTGTTTATCATATCGTGAAATATAAACGTTACAAATTACACATCGTTTTGTCTATTTATTTCTTAGTTATTGCAAAAGTAAACTTTTCTGAGCCTTTTTTCGCATACCATATCTTGAAAATGGAGAATCGGAGGCCTACAATTTATTTAAAAAATGTTCATAGTTGTACAGGAGCAATCTACTGTTAGTCTCATTCGTTTTGGAACACTTGTGTTTATTTTACAAATTTTTGAAAATTGTAGATTTTCTTTATTTACACACGTAACATTAAGAGGTCGACCGCTTGCTATTTTGATTATTTATTTATTTTTTTTTAATTTAAAACCAGGTTTTATGTAGGTAATAATTTATTAAAAGTCCGTAACAAATTTAATTTTTCTACTTCTGAGGAATGTTTTACAGTAATATATTTTTTATTTTATCTGAAAACAAAACATTATCCATTTTCAAAGTAACTTTATTTCTTATTTTGGTAAGTAGTCATCTAGATTTATGGATGCAAATAAGAACATAGGTGTTCTTTATGTCTAATTTCGTTCAAACGACCAGTTTGACCCACATAAAAAGGCATTACAATCCAGACATGTCAGTTTATACATAGATAATATTTTATTTGTTCCTTTATACCATAGGTGTAGGACAAGTCAGAAATGCAATATAAAATTTGTTAAAAGTTAAAACATCGATCATAAAAATGTAATACAAAAATTTATTATTTCGATGATTATTTAGCCAATAATATTTTTCAAGAATCTTATTCAAATTCCAAAAATATTATTTATAAAAAATGAATAATCAAATAAATAAAAAATGCTATGACAAATAAATTTATGTTTTAATGTCAGCACTGGGAAAAACAAGTGTTTTCAATAGCATGTTTTAAAAGTGCACTGATAAAAATGCTTGTAAGCACTTTTAGAAGAATTCCAAGTAGGGCCTCAAGCACTTTACGATAGCTTTGCTCAGCTCTGCTCAGAGCCAGATTATCCGATAGGCAAACTAGGCAATTGCCTAGGGGCGCTAAAACGCGAAGGGGTGCTTAAGTAGTTAATATATATTATAAAAATGCCTAATTCTAATTCTTTAATTTCTAACGTTGGTCATTGACCATTGACCTAATCTAATACACTAACAAAATGTGCTGGACTACAACTGTTTATTTTGTCATGTTGCTGATAGCATCTGCTAAAAAAATGTGTGGTGTCACAGTTTTGAGTTTCATAATATCGCCGCGTCCGCCTTTTGTTGTATCCTCTACAGTAATGATTTACTTAAATTTTTTGGGTAACTCAATATGCCTTGTGTTACACTTCAAACAACATTGATGGTTTACACAAATATTCAACAAATCTTCAGGCTATACAGGGTGTAACTTAAGTAGGTACTTTAAAATATTTCAGGGTGGTATTCCTTAGTTAATTTTAAGAAAATAGTTCATATAAACAGGTGCCCAAGAATTCTTCGTTTTTAAAAAAAATATGTCGAATTTTTCTTGTCATTATTTTAATGAATTACTATTGCGTCACTAATAATGACAATATAAGAAAAATTCTATATTTTTTTTGGAAATTTTAACACCCCATATCTCTAAAACAAAGAATTTTTTGGGCAGCTGTTTGTATGAAATTTTTTTCTTAAAATTAGCTAAGGAATACCATCCTGATATATTTTATTACGTTACACCCTACATACTGAAGATTGGGAAGAATCATTTTCTGAGGAGTGCGTCAAATTGAAATATTTTACTATTTATATTAGCTGTGGTTACTTACTTTATTGACTTATAAATGGTGAAATGACTAATGCTCATGATTTTAGTAATATACAGGGTGGGGCAATAGCCCGTCCGACTCCGATATGTCAAGTTCTATGATAGCTAGAAACTTGATTTAAAAAACACAAATAAACCACAGTATAACCAGTAGATTGTTTCAGTTACATTTCATTCATAAATCCACTGAGCGCTCTGGGACCTCGACTGCAGGTGGTTGCGTCACAGTCGTAGTATTTTACGAGGATACCATGGGTGTACGAAACAAATTTAGCGTTGTTGATCAATTAATAAAATAAATAATTATTACTTAAGAAAGAGACCACGGGTTTTTAATGTTTGTTCAGCCAGTTGTATATATTTCAGTTTTTAACATTTTATATGGTTAAAATATAAAATCTCTAGATTATCTAGATAAATGAAATAAAATACACAATAGGCATAATATTTTATTGGGGTTCAAAATAAAACAAAAGAAGATTTACTGCCATATTCCCCAGAAAGAAACAATTATGTAGCTACGGACACGTGTTTCGGAGTTATTGCCCCTCATCAGCGTAGCGTAGCTAAGGGAATTGAATCTACGATGGGATAGATCAGGAACAAGAACCAAAATAAGGCTGGAAAGTACAGTACACAGTACTCAATTAGTGTCTTCATGTTCCCATGTGCTACATTTGGGGCCTCGATGAGCACAGTCAACACACAGAGCTCTATGTGTACTGCTCATTTCCACCTGGCAGATACAAATAAAACAAGATAGAGCTCTGTGTGTTGACTGTGCTCATCGAGGCCCCAAATGTGGCACATGGGAACATGAAGACACTAATTGAGTACTGTGTACTGTACTTTCCAGCCTTATTTTAGTTCTTGTTCCCGATCTATCCCATCGTAGATTCAATTCCTTAGCTACGCTACGCTGATGAGGGGCAATAACTCCGAAACACGTGTCCGTAGCTGCATAATTGTTTCTTTTTGGGAAATATGGCACTAAATCTTCTTTGTTATAATATTTTATTATTAATAATTTAATAATAAATGCTAAACATTTCTTAGGTTACCAAATAAAATAGCTAGGTATAAAAGAAAAACAAATGAATTATGGATAATTCCAAATTATTAATTTTGTGTTTTGGTTGCCAGTTTTCAATTTCTATTAATAAATTTAAGACCGTAAGATATGTTCGTATTTTTTTCTTAAAGCACTTATTTTCAATAATTTAGAAAAACTGCCAGTACACAGCGCTTTTACTCACATGATATGGTGTGGAAGTAAAATATTATACTTTCAATTTACATTATTAAAATTACTTTATTAATGGTTCTTGCTTTTGTAAAACAATATAACTCCTATACTAAAATCAATAGACTAATATAACAGTTTTTTCACGAGGAAATATGAATAAAACTTTCCGTAACTACTGCAATAAATGTTAATTTTACATTTATTTATTATTTCGCTAATATACACTCACAAGAAAAGTCTAGGGATATTTTCACAAAATTATATAAGACATAAAAAACACATTTGCTTGTTTTTTTTTCTAAATCAATTTAAATGAAATACGTATATTTATAAAAATGTCCCTAGGCTTTTCTTGTGAGGACATAAAAGAAATCATTGTTTGTGTAGTTTATCACTTCATACCTGTTATAGGATGTATACAGGGTGTTCTAACATAGGTATTTTACTATTGAATAAGAAACAATCGTAATGGAAGAGAATTGCACTCATTAAAAATGCAAACCACTTAACGGAAGGTCAAATGAATTTAAGGATTCCAAACAATTTATATACAGGGTGTCCCATAATTAAGTGCCTCTATTCAAGAGGGTAATAGAACTATAAAAAAAAATAAGTCGAGTTTTGTATATAAACATTTGCCTTAAATCAGTTGATAAATAAAAGTGCGGAATTATTTTTGTAGAGGTATGTAGTTACCTATCGATTATTGTATACCCATCCTGCATTACAATATTTAAGTACAAATAACTTTAAAACGATAGCTTATATCGACATTTAGTAAGAGGACCTTTTTTATTCAGTTTTTAACACTACCGTTTCTTTCCGGTATAAATGTGTAAAAAGAATAAGACAAAAAGTTATGGCGAAAATTCGTCCCCACCCCCTTTGTAATTACTTCAACAAATCATGATATGTAGATAAAAACTTAACAAAATATGTAACATTATAAAATTAATAATGGTCCAAATTTAATTTTTGCAACTTACGACGTTTCGAATTTATTGGCAAATAACTATGTTTTACTTACCCTCTTAAGGGATTGTAGCTCCCTTATGAACTGACTTAAGGCATATATACAAAACTCAACTTATTTTTTATAGTCCTATTACCCACTTGAAAGAAGGTATTTAAATATGGTACACCCTGTATATGCTTTAACTTTATTTAACTGCTTCACCCTGTAAATGGCCCGCAAATAATAGAACCCCAAGATACGATGTGTTAAAAATATTCGCCTATATATTGCCTTATATAAATCTAATAACAACCCGTCGCCGCCTGGCTGAAATTATTAGTATTGAATTAAAAAATATGGATTTACAAAATGAAAGTACCAATAATCATTTAAAACTGACTAAACTTTTTATAAATTGACTAATTTGTAGTTTGTCTAAAACATACACACATTTTAAAATTTATTCTGTAATATCTTTAAAAATTATTCAAAATAGATGCAGAAGAGCATTTGTCTAATTGTAAATACAAAACGAAAGATTTTATTTTTTTATTCTATTTCGTATTTTTTTTATACTTTCAATTTATATTCTTAAAATTACTTCATTGATGGTTCTTGTTTTTGCAAAGCAATACCTAACTCCTACACTAAATTCAATATGTTTTATGCTTGCAATAATATAACAGTTTTTCACTTAGCTTTCGACATCACGAGGAAATGAATAAAACTTTTCATTACTACAATAACTTTTATTTGTACATCGTTTACATGAGCAAACTATTTCTCCTCGTTTCTTATCTTTCCCCATTTTAAAATAAAATAACTGTACCAATTACGCGTAAAGCATTTACACCACGAGTTATTTTTTATTTCTCTGATAACATACACGCCGCTCTAACGGCCACTACTACACTGATGCTTTTCATTTTAACAGGTCAGTTTAACCGCTCTTGAAGGTTCCCGGCGGCGAGGCCCTGTAATAAGGAGAAATAATCTACTGGTATACTGTGAATAAACTACACAAAAAAGTCTGTAGCCGGAAATTATTTTCGACAATACAGGGTGAGCCAAGACGATTCTACAGGGTCAACTAACATTTTTTTTTAAATAGAATATCATGTATATCAGAACATTTTTTTGAAACCTCTTTGTGGCCTCCTTCCACTCCTGTATTATTATTGACTCTCTCCCAACCACTTGGATGTACTGATTTTTTTTTTTTTTTTTTTTGTTGAAATTATACCATTTACATGTGGATATAGAAAATATCACTACAGTCACAATTATCAATTTTAAGAAAAAATATGGTAGTGCCAATTATGAGACATCTGTGTGCGATGACACTCAGCCATTTTCACTTCCTAAAAGTATACAGGGTGGTCAAAACTAATTAAATTTACAACTATTTTAACTGAATTTTCTCAACTTTTTCAAATGGAGCACCCTGTATATTTTTGGACGATGTGATGTAGAATTGAAAAACGAAAAAGTTTTTGTACATACATCCCTATGGCTATTTGTAACCATTTTCGATTTATTTAACAGTAACTGCAAAATTCAGCAGTAAAAATTATTATTATTTTTTTTTTTTGTAATTCAAGAGAAGATATTATAAAAAGTGCTCCACATGTTGCCCATTTTGAATGACGCACATTTTTATGCGTCTTTAGAATGAGGTTTCTACTGTTCATAAAATTGCCGGAGTGATACTTACTTATAAAAGCATTTATTATCCGTTCCTTCAAATTTTAGATTGTTGTTGGTTTGATGTTTTTTTGGGCATCATGTAACACGCTTATTATATACCTTCTCTTGAATTATTTGAAAAAAAAACATTTGAAAAAATTTAGTAAATTTAGTTCAAATAGTTGTATATTTAAAAATCCTTTTTGGCCACCCTGTACACTTTTAGGAAGTGAAAATAGTTGAGTGTCATCACACAGATGTCTCATAACTGGTACCAACATATTTTTTTCTTAACATCGATAATTGTGACTGTAGTGATTTTTTTAACTTCCCGCTAAGAAAATTGAAAATTTTCAGAAATCGGGAAGTTATTGGTTTCACCCCGATTTTCGAAAATCGAGTTTTTGTCAGATCTCGACGTTTTGAGATCCTAAGAAGCTATTCTGACTATTCCCACGATGGTGTATGTATGGCTGTATGTATGTGTGTGTGTGTATGTGTGTACGGTGTATGTAAACCTCTCATAACTTTTGAACCGCTTGACCGATCGAAACGCGGTTTGCAGCATTCTATAGGGGTTGACTCAACTTATATTTCCTAAGAATTGGAACCGATTCGGCCTGGTAGATTTTGAGAAATCTCAAAAATAAAATTTTCAAAAATTTGTTTTTTTGGAATATATTTTAGACTACTAAACCGATCAATTCCAAAATCTAATCAGCTCTTATCCTTATAAAACAACGTCGATCGTCGCAAACCGCATCGAAATCGGTTGATTCGTTCGAGAGATATCGATTACGAAAAATTCGCAAAAAAATGTTTTTTGGAATAACATTCAAAATTTCTGTCCGATCGATTTTTGGTACTAAGATAACTTTTTGTACTTAAAAAACTGCATTGAATGCCGTAAACCGCATCAAAATCGGTTGATTCGTTCAAGAGATCGATTAGGAAAAATTCGCAAAAAAGTGTTTTTTTTGAAATAACAATCAAAATTTTTGTCGGATCGATTTTTGGTACGAACATAACTTTTTGTACTTGAAAAACTGCGTTGAATGCTGCGAACTGCATCTCGATTGGTTAGTTTGTTCAAAAGATATCGCAGTTCAAAAATTACAAAAAAAAGTGTTTTTTTTTTTTAATATAACTTCGAGATTTTTCACCTAACCGTAGAGCTCAAAAATGTATGTGTATAATATTTTGAACTCGGAGAGCTCAAAAATTAACGTATATTTTTGAGCGCTTTAAGCTCGAAAATAGCGGGAAGTTTCAGGAATGGCCTGCAGGGTCAACCGATTTTCAGATTTTTTAATATACACTTGTAAATGGCATAATTTCAACTAAAAAAAAATCATTGCATCCAAGTGGTTGGGAGAGAGTCAATAATAATGATACAGGAGTGGAAGGAGGCCACAAAGAGGTTTAAAAAAATGTTCTGATATACATGGCATTCCATTTAAAAAAATGTAGAATCGTCTTAGCTCATCCTGTATATTCGAAAATAATTTCCGATTATAGACTTTTTTGTCTAGTTTATTTATGTTTTTAAATCAAGTTTCTAGCTATCATAGAACTTGACATTTCAAAGTCGGACGCACTATTGCCTCACCCTGTATAATGTGTTTTTGCTAAAGATAAAATAAAAAAGTAGCAAAAGTAAATTCTATCAGGTGTATTCCATCTTAATATTACGTAATGTTTAAAACTCTAGCTGATATTTGCTATGAAAATCTATTATTTTCCCTTATAGTTATAGTAATAACATTAATAGTTCTAAAGGGTTTGTGATTGTTTAAGATGTAATGTGCTCCAAATATAAATATTAAATTCTCTCACAAATCAGAGGTTTCTTTCGTAAAGAACACCTAGATTTTGCATTATTTATAATAAAATTATATTTTGACTGTTATTTAGTTTTGTTAGAGGAATACTGTATTCAAAGTATTATTGTGATGTAATTTAATTTTAAAATATTGTATTTATTATAAATTTATATTTGGTGCAGTTCTTTATTCTTATTTGTTTTAATATGTAGGTTAAGGAGAAACTGTTTTAGTTATATTCTGTTTTTACCACCATTTTTAGCTGGCACTACAGTTAATTAAGAACAACTTTAGCATAATTGTGTTGCTACAGGCTACTTAGTCCGGTAAAGGGGATTTTTAAATCTCCATTCGTAATCCAAGCCTGACTTTTTGACCAAAAATAAGTTATAAAATGTACATCAAGTATCAATGATCGAAAATTAAAAATTCACCCATAGGGGGTGTAAAAAAAATAAAAACTATCCCAAAAACGACTTTTCTGCAAATATCTCGGAAAATGTAAAAATTACAGAAAAATATTTTAAATAAAATCGAAAGAAATTGTCTTGAATCATGTTTCACGTATTTGCAATAGAAAACGAGATATGTAGAATTAAAAATTGCTATTTGACGCACCGTTAGCTAAAAAATACGCAAATTAAAAAAAAATCATAAATAAACAAATTAATGTTTTTTAACTTTTTTTTTGAATCGTATCTACTTGACGTAACTTATTTTTTTTTTTAATTTTTTAAAAAGACAATTGTATTTTTCAATTTACATTTTTTATTGTTGAAATTAATGGTAAGAGAACTTTTTATAGATAAACCTTCAGTGAATGTAATAAGACCAAATAAATATAGTTTAAAAAAACTAAAAAACACGCTTTTAAAGCACATCAAACTAAAAAGTGAAAAATAATTATTAATATAAACTGAAAACAATAATGAACGAAAAATACTAGTATTATTGTGAAAAAAGCGTGGGTTGCATGGCACAAAGCGCCCCACGCTTTTTTTCACAATAATACTAGCATTATTGTTTTCAGTTTATATTAATAATTATTTTTCACTTTTTTAGTTTGATGTGCTTTAAAAGCGTGTTTTTTAGTTTTTTTAAACTATATTTGTATTGCTTATTGATGCTGATATTATAACATATTACGATCCAACAGATACTTCTGAAAAAAAAAATGTATTTTTTTTCAGCCATAGGATTTGAACTCACCGAGGAGTCCGTCGTTTCGCGTCGACTATGACTTGTGCCTTAGCCCGCTCGGCCAACGACCGAACTGAGAATCACGGAATGTACTTACAGTATTAAGCCTCTTGCTCTCACGCAGAGGATACGTGAGGAAAGGAAATTATTTAAATCTGGCGATCCTGATCAGGATAATGATATAAACTTATCAAATTATTGTATTGTTACCGGTTCTTCATAAGTGTACAAAGTTTCAATTAAATCTGCCCGTTTAAAGTGGGTCAAAATCGAGTCCAAAGAGTCGGTTACAAACAAACATACAGGTGAAGCTAATAAAAGCGTGTTAAAAACATTTTTTTTTTATTTCAATCATAAAAATGGAAATTGAAAAATACAATTGTTTATAACTTTTTTAAAAAATTAAAAAAATATATATCTAAAAAAATTAGCTACATCAAGTAGATACGATTTAAAAAAAAAGTTAAAATTGTTTATTATGATTTTTTTTTAATTTGCGTATTTTTTTTGTTAACAATGCGTCAAATGGCAATTTTTAATTGTAAATATCTCGTTTTCTATTGCAATTACGTGAAACGAGATTCAAGACGATTTTATAGATATTTTCAATATCTTTCGATTTTATTTAAAACATTTTTCTGTAATTTTTACATTTTCCGAGATATTTGCAGAAAAGTCGTTTTTGGGGTGGTTTTTATTTTTTTTACACCCCCAATGGGTCAATTTTAATTTTCGATCATTGATACTTGATATATATCTTATAACTAATTTTTGGTGAAAAAGTCAGGCTTGAAGTACGAATAGAAATTTAAAATTCCCCTTTACCAGATTAACTCTGACATAAAATTGTAAAATTAAATTGATTAGTACGGATTCATTTTTACAAAAATAAAGTAATTTGTTATTTTCACATTTACCATATGTGACATTTCTAACTCTTCTAATTCATCCTCTAATATATATTTATCATCACCAAATACATAATTGCTAAAATTATCTACGTAAATTGAATAACAAAAGAAATAGTGTCCCTGGATTATGTTTTAGGAAAAACAAGAAAAAAATATTTGCCTTATAAGTACATCCCACCGTAAAAATTATAATTAGATATACAGGGTGTCCAAAAAACAGAAACTGTTAGAATTGCTAAAGAGGAAGATTGCTTTGTTTTTATTTTGCATTAAAAATAGAAAAGCTTCTGATGAAAAAATAGTTCCAAGTACAACATTTGGTGGCAACATCTCGATTTTCTGATTATTCAAATTTTTATTTGTTTTTGAGATTATTTGGCCCTCGTAATGTATATCAAACTCCTAATAAATCTTACTTTCAGGCTTGTAACTGTAGGAAATTGAAAAATATGAAAACTTGACTCCATTATATATTAGAAATATAGATATAATTCTGTATCAGAGCAGAACAACATAAAAAAAAATTAATTTTCGATAATTGGGAAATCGAGATATTGCTGCCAAATTTTGTATTTAGGACTATCTTATCATTAATCTATTTAGGACTATCTTATCATTCACGTCTAAAATACTGTATTACTTGGCATTTTATCTAAAATAATAAACAAAGCAACTTTCCTCTTTAGCAATTTTAATATTTTTCTGGCCAACTTGTATCTATAATTAGAATTTTGATGATAGGAATTTTATTTACTTGGGAAGCAAAATTTCTTTTTCTTTGTTTTTTTTAAAACATAAGATAAAAAAAATTACCTCTCGCACAGATAATCGAGGGGGACACTGCAGACAAACAGCGAAAAAATCTCATAAACCAAGCTTTATTTAGAGAAGGGTTTGTAGTTTATTTGGGTTAAGGTGCATTTACAGCCATTCGACGTTATTTAATGCTATACAAAATCTATAATCGCTCTTAAATTTATTCTGTTCATGAGAACCGAAAGTGAAAACTAACATTTCATTTTAAATCATATGCAGATCTTATAGGTGAAATTACAATCAAAACTAGTGTCAAGCACGAATATATTATTTTTTTTTTTGTTAGTGTGAAAAAATGCCATTAAAAAGCTTTCTTTAATCTGGAAAGTTGTTAACTTCGATCATGTCTTAACTTTTTTATCAATCTTTTTTTGCAAAACTTGATTTTTTTAAGTATTGATAATCGTGCTTTGCTTTAATGTATCGCTCATGTCCCATACTTCAATATTAAGATATGACATGGTTTTTAATGCCACACCAATTATTGTATATTGTATTGCAAGAAACTTGAATAACTTGTTGATACGGTTCGAAGAATAAAACACCTATATAAATTATTTGCCCTACATTGAAAATTTAATTCAGTGCTGTTTTTTTTTGTAATTTTTTTCATTTCTAGTTTTATAACTGCTTACATTCTGAATTCTCGATACTTTCAATTTTATTTTACCTGACCATACATACAGTGTGCCTCAGGATTGAGGCACGCTGTATGTATGACTAAAAACAGAGCTCAATTGCAACATATGAAATTGAAATTCAAACATTTTTAATCACTTTCACATCTGGTAATGCCAATCCTGAGACACACTGTATAACTTCTTTACGTATTTTGCTTTTCACAATGAATAAATATCTGGTATTTTTATGTTGTAACAGTAACAATATATTATTTGTTAGTGCTAAATTATTTTTTTTATATAACTACATTTAAGCAACATTGTTTTACTGAGCGTTTAAAAATAGGTAAATGTGGTGCCCGTTGATTTGAGAAAACCATTTAGAAGCCATATATTGTATATTGATTTTTTTTTTTTTTTATAAATATTAAGGAATTTATCTAAACAACACTGCCAAAATATTTACCTCACTAATAAACTGGTTTTTGGAGTTATTTACAATAAACTTATGTTCTCCAAATCTGGAATTTTCATTTAAATGTTCTTCAGAGGGATGAATAAAAACTATTGTCTAATATGTCATAAATAGAGTCCGGTTCTGATTATTAGATGACATCAGTATCAGGGGCAGATCCAGAATACTAGTGGAAACATGCACAGAAATGATAAACATGCCACATGTACCAGAATAAAATAGGTGTATTTTAAGAGACGTCCAGCTGCCTTCATATACGAAGCTACATCCATTACAAACAGTAAGAAGTCCTTTATTATTTTCATAGTTCTTGCCCCATAGTGTTTTAAGATTACTATTCACACATTCACATATCATTTCTGCATTTGTGAGTTCTAACATCTTTGTTGATCTGGCTGGCATTGCCCTGTCTCATCCATCGCTCCCCCCCTCCTTCCCCCAACTTATACACTAAATTTGCGATATTCTGACCACCAGCATCGGCGGTTTCATCTACACTAACCAATCCGGAAACGATGTTTGCTTTAATTTTGTTGCACATCAGCGATGTGTAATTTTTCCTCAATGTGAATTCCGCGGGCACAGTCACGTTATTGTACTTCCACTAACACAATTTTGCAGAAACTAATAAGGGTTATCTAGTTTGGTCCACGAAATGTTACACATTTTAACTAAATCTAAATTAAATTGTTTTTCTTTCAGTAGTACTCGTACTACCACTCCCACGTTTTATGATTTTCAGTTGCATTATGCTGTAAAACCTGTTTTCATTGTCCATGACAGTTTTTCTCACAAACACTGCACCGAAGTTTTGTGCCATCAAACTCTAGGAAATCCTTTATCCATCATTCTACAGCAACTCTTCGAAGGGGAAGTGAACATGACATTTTCAAATTGTTCCACAATATTCTCCGATATAAAAAGTATACATACCCGTTGCGTTCACAGTAGGTTGACTACTGGAATATTAGATTAGACTTGTGTCGTACCTTAGACCGGACGTTAAAATAGGTGGGGATGGAATAGCATTAAAGGCTGCGTTAGCACGCCCATGTCGCCAAGATTACCAATTTAAAACTTTAAATCGCCGTTAAAAATTTTTTATTGATAAGAACAAAAAATGGAAACAGATAATACCATATGAATTTATTATATAAAATTACAGGCAATACTGATGCATATTTTTTTTTTATTAATAAGAAATACTATATTTTGGTGTCATTTGCAAATGCACTCTTAACTTGACCTAGATAAAATGCCCTCTTTTTATTGTCTACATCTACTTATTTTTAAATTGATATTATTTTGTGCTTTAATGTAGATTGGGAGGTAGCGACGACTTATATGTTTATATAAAATATTGTAAACACCTAATGAATTGTACATGTGCAAAATACCTAACATTATTTCTTTTAATCTGCTTATTTTTTTTACTTTGTTGTAATAGGGACTGCATTATTTAGTTTTTGACGTGTAAAAAGAGTGGATTCGTCTTATGAGAACATCAAAAGTTAAATTAATTGACTAAAATTTATACCGCCTCATTTTGGATTAAACACATGAAAATTCCTGTTGCGTGTACATCCATTCCTGGAATCTAATATGTATCCATACTAGTCAAGAATATTATTTTTCTATATTCTTAATTTAAAATTTTTTTGAGTCGGACGTCATACAGACTGTGACCTTCCACTAGTATTAATGGCAATAGTTGGGGCATGCTGATGCCTGATAATATTGACAAACCCATTTTGACTTTTTGAATTTCTTTCGTAATTACTTCATTTTCAGATGAAACATCACCTGAGTAGCTGCTACTTTTAAAAATTATGGCCACAATAAAATATACCTGGCGATCCACTTATGGTGAATACCGAATTTTCTTATTTTATTATTGAGATAAACGAAAATTTAAAAATTTTATGCTGTAGATATCGAATTCTGAGAAAATTGTTGTATATTGCAAACGAAAAATTGCATGTTATTAGCTTTTGATATTTTCGTTTATCTTAATAGTGTCACAAAATCCAGTGTTGGATTGTCCAATACATATGTGTAATCTATTGATTTATTTCAGTATCCAGTGTTAAACAAAAATTTTTTTATTATATTATTTCAGTACATATAATGTCATTATTTATCCTGTGGTCAAATACAGCAACATATAGGGCGTTCATCGTCTAAGCATTCCCATGTAAGAGGGTTACATAATGACGATCTTGGATTTCGTACTTCACCTGGTGGGCTCGTTCTTGACCTAGTAATAAAATGTTACAAGTTATGTAAATCTCATAATAAACCAACAATAAAATATACTAGAACTTGGTTATAATTATGAACCCTCAATATAATATTATTCCAAAGTTCTTACTGTTACGCCACTGGACTGTGTAGACTGAATAGATGAGACTGGAATTGTACGAGAACGGCCGGGAATATTCTGGAATGCCCTAGACCGTGTGAATGGATGTATAAATAAGACGCACGGTGAGCCGAGACTTGGTCTGAAGTTGAACGTGAACGAGTAAAGAAGAAATAAGAAAGAGACTTATAAGTGTTTAATTGTGATTATAATTATATGAGTCATTAATCTATTGTTAAATGATTAATTGTCAATAAAGTACTGTACAAGTGTTACCTGGACTTTCAATCCACGAATCTACGAGTATAGGTGTTTGTGGGGATAGCAAACAAGTAACATTACTCAATGAGATTAACTATTTAATATATAATATTACCATCGAATAAATTTGTAATGGTCATTATCAGGAATGGTATATGTATCTTGGTAGAGGCTATTAACAGTACTTCTTGGATCTTGAATATCAGCTCTCCACTCCTGCTTTTTGTATTCAGCTAACCCATTTTTTGTTATATTGCCCTTAGTGGAGAGAGCTAGGATTAAAATTTAACCAAACCCCGGTATTATCAACACTTTTAAAGGAACCCCTAACTTAAAGGGAGTTTTAGAGACAGGAAAATTTATTATATCAGATAACAGTTTAAATAAAAATTAGGTTTAACGGTTATCATATTTATATCTTGATTTAAGTTTTGCTGGAATTACTAGTAACACATTTTCTTTTCACTAAAACTCCCTTTAAGTTAAAGGTCCCTTTAAAATGTTGATAACATTGGGGGGTTACAAATTTAAAAAAAAACTTAATTCGTTTTCTGTTTTCCTTTTCACTTTAGAAATAAAACGAATTTAGCACCAGCAAGAAATTTAAGTAAACACTTTTGTTTAATATATGTAGAATAACCCAAAGTTCTAGGTAAGGTTCCTTATCAGAACATCACCGTTTAAGGTTGTAACGGCAGGTATTATCAACATTTTAAAGAGATCTTTAACTTAAAGGAACTTTTTAGCGATAGGATACTGTATTAGAAATAAAATACATATACACATCAGATAGCAGTCCCATAATTTAAATAAAAGATTAAGTTTGGGGATTATATCATATATCTTGCTGGTAATACATTTCTTTGCCACTTAAATTAAATTAAAGGTAAATTTAAAATGTTGAGAATGCTATTAGAGCAATAGGAAAGAAAACAAAAACTGATTTAATTTATAGTAATGATTAATGAATGATAAATAGTTTAGGATTTCCACGATTATAATTCTTTTCCATTTATAAGCTAGAACACGTTGGCACGAACTGGTGCAAAATCATAGTGATATTGATTTCCATTACCGAATGAAATTTATTATTTTGTTCTTTTAAATTAGGAAAATAATTACCTTTCACATGATTAATTTAGTAAATTTTATGACAATTTATGGATTACTTCTTACATAGCTGTTAATATATTCTTCAAAAGGTTCATGTCTCTCAAGTCTGAACCTTAACACTCGATCGATAGGGGTACTATACCATTTTGGAATATGGTTATATGCTATATCAGTGGTAGTTGAGAAATTTTCAAAAAAATTAGGAATTTCTTGGCTTGTGTTAACAGGAGCCAGACCGTGACCCTAAGTAAAAAGACAAGAGTAAATACCAGTATGGCAATTATTTTATAGAAAATATAAATGCCTCAGCTTTTATTTTTGCATCCCAAATAGTTCCTGGATTATACGTAGTGTTAAATTTCTTGGTATATTCAGTAGAATAAATGGAGGGATGTTTAAAAGTTCTTTTCTTGTATGAGCTCCTATCCTCAAACCAGTTTCCAACTAGTATGCGGTTTGAATAATTTGATGGTTTCTGCAAAATTATACGTTAGATATGCCAAAAACGTGTAAGGAACACCTTTTTAACTTCATATCGTAGCCTAGATTCTCCCATAATTACAAAAGTAAATATATAAAAAATTATCAATGTCAAAAAACATGTAAAATAATAATCATTGTTGGGTGTCAAAAAAAAGGTTTATGCCTAATTTATTGAAACAACAGAAATAATTGAATTGTATTACAAAATTTTCATCGTATAAATATGCACTGTGCATCCAGAATATACACTGTGTCCAAGATAAGAATGCACAGCATGGGCATCTTGGAAATGGTAAGAGATACGAATTCGGTTAAATGGGGAAAAAGTTGCGTAATTAGGATACTATCACAATGGTCTTAACCAATGTCAAAAATTATTTTTTCGTTTTTGAATTACTTCGAAAACAGTAAATTTTTGAAATTTGCTTTTAATTTTTTTTTTCACGTTATTATCAAAAATATGAAAAAACAAACAAAACATCCTCATTGTACTTTCTAATGAAGTTTAACGTAGCAATGATATTTTCGCCCTCCGACGTTTCGTGATCGTGGAACCATCATCAACTTCTTTTTTTAAATACGGACCTGGGTTATTTTTTACGGATTTTGAATGCATTCTTCATTCTAAATTCACCTATGTATTACACATAGAGCTTACAACATGTTTTTCTCTAGTTATAGTCGTTACTAGGATTTATGAAATGAATAAATAATAAATTCAATTTGAGGACTAGATACAAATACAATTTATCAGGTACTCGTCCATCTAGTACGTTAAATAATAATCAGTTAACAAAACAAATGGTCTAATACTGAATAATAATAAATTAATTACATATGTATTAACCTCAGTAACTGCACAGATATAAACAATCGATTTTATTAAAACCATAGGTGTCAAACCTCTAATAAATGTTCAAAATGGGAACCGTTATTTTCTAAACAAAGATAGCATCTTCGTATAGTTGAGTCTAAAACTCTAGTAAGCATTTCTGGAGTAATGCTATTAAATGCTTCGGTAACAGATGCCTCTAATTCTTGTTCATTTTCAAAATTATGCCTGTATACGAAGTTTTTGATATATCCCCACAGGAAAAATCCAACGGTGTCATATCCGGCGATCGTGCAGGCCAGGATACTGTTGAATGAGTGCCAATCCATTTTTCTGGGAACCGATTGGATAAATATTCTCGAACAGCCCTAGAATTATGTGCTGGAGCACCATCTTGTTGGAACCAACAATTTTGGGAATCAGCGAGAGGTAAGTTGTCTAGGGCGTCTTCAAGATAAGTGTCAAGTAAGTTCTGATAACGTTGGGCAGTCAATGAGTCCATGGTAAATAAAAGGGCCTATAATTCTTGTATCAAAAATGGCAACCCACATATTAAAACCAAAGCGGTGTTGGTGTCTGGCTGGTTTGAACAAGTGTTGATTTTCTCGGGACCAATAATGTGTATTTTTTCGATTAAAAATACCATTATTAGTGACCACACTTTCGTCTGACCAAATTACTTTATGAGGAAAATTTTCATCATCCTGGCATTTCCTAGTATACCACTCACAGAATGTCCTGCGTCTTTCTAAATTCTAAATTTTTTCTAAATTTCTAGCTCGCGTCCAATGCTATTCAATTGCTACTGACATCTAATTCTAACCTCAAATTTGGTAGTGTTTACGATTACAATGGTCGGTAAAAGATAAAAGTTTTGTATGGGTCATTTGTTTTATAATATACAATAAATGCTTGGGTTCTTAGATATATATAGAGGTTTCTATAAAATTATATTTTATGGCGACTAAAAGACGTTAGTCTCAAGAAGATTGTTTAAATTTTAATAAATCAGTAGACTAAGAATTGTATTTTTTTTAGTGGAATATTAGTCACTACTTTTACACTGCGCTGGCGTAGAGCAGGTGTATCTGCTGTCAAATCAGCTGTTGTATACAATTTTTATAAATTATTATTTAATCATAGTGGTGTTATTGATATTGAATTAAATTATGCGGATATGAATAAAAAAGACCTGTTTCTCTCATATTCAGCGATTTTAATGTATCTTTCATTAAAGAAACGGGTTTCGAGGTTGATTGTATAGTGTTGTGTTTTGTGTAGTCAAAAGTATTTTGAATAATGTTTTTAATTGAAAATCTGCTAACTAGGTAAATTGCAAAAAAAATAGGAATAAGTTTTCAAAGACATTTTTCTATTCATAGACAGACACGCGGAGACATGAAGTCGCAGTCTAGTCGCCCGATTGTCTATTGCCATGACAACCTTCTCCGTACGAGATCATAGCAGGCTTTTATTGGTAGTAAAATGTAATTTTTTATAACGTAGTAAGAAATGGAAGAAATAGATGTAGACGACGAACAGATTAACGAAAATTGTGATACTACAAACGCCAGTCGAACGCCAGAAAACGTTGACAACTCCTGCCAGTTTTTAAAGTGTAATCCCAAAGAAAAGACACCTATTTACCTTGATCCTCTCAGTGATGATTTAATTAATAGTGAAAATATTCATAGACACGATGTGTTAAAAAGGACCCCCTAATAATAATAATAACGCCGCGTCTAGTCAAAATGTAAATAGTGATGGAGACCAAAATCAGGAAATCAAAAACAAAGTAATTGCTAAACAAAATGAAAACGGAAATTGGCTGTTGCGATGGAACGTGGAAAAACAGAGTGAAGGGGATTTTATAGGCCTATGTTATGAAGGTAAGATTTTACTTTGAAAGAAATTCCATAAATTCGTTTAAAATGCAGTTTGTATCACGCTTCCACAACCGGATGTTTTGTTGACCTTAACTATGTATATAAATGCTGCGAACGATCTAAGATCATATTTTGAATAAATTATTCCCATTTATTTAAACTTTAAAAACAGTTGTTTTTGTTCTAGAATAATTTTAATTTTATGTGGTAGGGTAATAAATAGGGATTGTCGAGGGTATTTTATTATACTTAAATAAAAAATTCCTAAAGATTTTTTTTCTATTCAAAACTTAATTGGTACTTGTACTTCAATCGTCACGCTATTTTTCACCCTACTTTGGAAATAATCTATACGTTATGTACGGGGTGATCATTTTAAGTCTCGATTTTTTAGACGATAAAATTCGGGACCATTAAAAAATTGCAATAAAAAATAAGAAAGGTGCTAATTTCAGCCATTTTACCATCTTTTTCCAAATTTGACAAAAAGATTAAAAACCCAATTTTAGCGTGCATCTTTTTAACGAAGCATTTCCGGACATACCTCCAAAGGAAACTTTTTCTTATTTTGAGGTCATGAATTCAGATTTTCTATTTGTCCAGTTAATTCTGAAACAGCCTGTATAATAAAATAATTAATTCTTTGTTAATCAACAACAATGTATTCACTAATTTAATTGTTTTTCTGTCAGGTAATCTTCTATCTGGATACATTCGTACATGTGTTCGTTGGGCAGCAGAAGCGTTTTTATTGTTTTTGATCTACAGATCGAACCAACCCACTAGATACACGACTAGCGGTATGCGCAGTTTACATGTAGCCTGTCTGTTTCCAGAAGGTGCTTTTACAGTAGGTTAGGATATTGCCTTTCTCAAGAAAGAGGTCTTTTTGAGCATAGAAAACAATTTCATGTGTACTTTTCGTAAAGTATAATAATTTATTAAGTTTTGATTACAGAAAATAACTAAAATACTATTTTAAAATAGCTGCGCCATCTGGCACCGAGCAGCGGTACTACATAATTATTAGAAACAGTGATCTAATCGGACAAAGCGACGAAGTATAATTAAATAAATATTTTATTTAAAATGAATTTTTATCCAATACAATAATTTACTTTATGTTAATTACCAGTACAATGCTGCCAAGCAACTTTTTACTTTTATTTTCTCTTCCTACTTTTTCCTATTAAACTTTTCTCGTTCCGACTTCGTATTCAGACGGGCCACTGTAAACTGCGCATACCGCTATTCGTGTATTTAATGGGTTGGCTAGATCTTTATAAATTATAAATTTAACATATAGGGCTTTGGGTGCAAAGAAGTTTTAAACATTAGTTATAAGCTCTCGATTATCATTGGTTGAAATTAATTTTGATTTTGAACTCAATCAATGATGATAATCCAGAGGTTCTAACTACTGGTTAAAACTTTTCTGTACCCGAAAAGCCCTAAAATTTCTCAAACATTCATTAACTATAAACACGCTTAATTTATTATACCCAATAACTACAAAGTCAACCAACAATAATTCTTAAATTTGTTTTTTGTTGGATTTTTTGTCATGACCAACTGAGGAAAATTTAGCACTTATGGTTGATGTAGTGTTTATTGTTTGAATCTGTCAGTTTCTGCTTCCAATATCATTGTTACTGCTTCTGTATCGTTTTATTTTCACAGTCAACTATAACCGAAATATTTTTTTGTTTATCTATTAAATATCTATAGTCCAAGAAAGAGAGACAATTTCCCTATGTTAAGATGACAATAATTATGTAGTGATTGAAAATATTTGGAAGTTCAAAATTAAAAACTGAGTATAATGGTCCAAAGAGTCAGATCGACAAGTCAAGTATGCAAAAAAATTAAAAAACATTTTAAAAAAGATGCACCGCGACCCTCCACTCGAAACGCTGAGAGAACTTTAATAAATTCGTCAAAATGTTATAGGACCAAAGTTGTAGATGACGAAATTTTTCCAGTCCACGACGGTATACAGGGGTGGGGAAATAGTGCGTCGAACTTCGATATCTCGAGTTACCCATTTTGATTGACACACGTCTCTATGCGCTTTTGAAATGAGGTTTCTACTGTTTCTAAAATTGCCAGTGTGCCTAAAAGCAGTTATTATCCTTTCCTTCATATTTTGTACTATTGTTGATGTGTCTTTATAAACAATTTCCTTCACGTAGATATTCCCATAAAAAAGAAATCCATTTTTGTAAGATCTGGGGATCTAGCAGGCCATTTAGTGGGTCCATTTCTTCCAATCCATTAAAGTGGGGAGGTATTATTTAAGTGGTCTCTAACTGCATTTAAATAATGTGGTGGAGCACCATCTTCCTGAAACCACATCCTATTTCGATTTCATTCAGGAAGATTCCCCAATAATTGTGGCAGATAGTTTTCCAGAAAATGAAGATAAATAGCTCCAGTCAATGTACCTACCATCAAAGAAATGTGGCCCTATTACATGTTCTCCAATAATTCCTCCCCAAACGTTTATAGCCCATCTGTGCTGGTTATCAACTTGTCTAAAGAAGTGAGGATTTTCCGAAGCATAATAATGGAAATTCTGCCTATTAACAAATCCATTTTTATAAAAAGTTACCTCATTAGTGAGTAAAACATTAGTGAAGATGATATCTTGAATTTTATCTCTGGTCCAATTACAAAACTGTAGACGGCTTTGAAAATCGTCATCAGATAGTTCCTGATGCATTTAAATATGATATGCATGAAACTTATTTGTTTTTAAGATTCGACCGTGGTTCGGAGTCCACGCTAAACTGTAGGTCCCTAGGTAAATAGGGCCCATTGTGGCCTACTTGCCTAGTAAAAAATAAGTAGCTACTACTACTATTCCTACTAATGAGCTCACTTCTCTCTGTGGGAGCCTCAACCGTTGCCAGCCCAGCATTACAGAAAACTTATTTTCTTCGCTCACGACACGTTTTATTCTTTCACTTTTTTATATTCGACATTTCCAGTTATGGTTATTTTACATTAAAATTTACTTACACTATTAATTATTAGGAATTTGTGTAAGTAAATTTTAATGTAAAATAACCATAACTATGTTTTTAAAATATTATATTAATTGTAGCTCTCTGATGATGGTGTAATAAACCGAAACGTTAGAAAAAAAATTAAATTAGTTATACCTGACCGAAATCCCCACAAAAAAAAAAGAAACTTTCAATATTAATTGATATTAACGGTCAAGAAAAGAAAATATATATATATATATATATATATATATATATATATATATATATATATATATATATACATATATATATATATACATATATATATATACTTATCAAGTAAGAATGCTGTGGAAATGAGGGTTAACGCGCTTGAATTTACCACGAGAGGTACTAGTGTAGGGAAAGGTCAATGTCACTGAACGTTAATGTTTACTGTGACTTTTTAACGCTAGTTTTTAGTTTAGGTTATATAAAGAATGAGTATGATGAGAACAACGAATGTATATGATTATTTTATTACTCACGATTTTCTGTAGTAGACTCCTTTGGTAACGCATAATCGTCAGGATTAAAATGTTTCTTACAAACATACGAATGTTTCGAAGGAGTAAAGTTATCTCTATCAACCACTGTTTTAGGCGAGTTTTGTCTCGGAAGCATATGTCTGCCTTTTGTTTCTGAACAAAAAGGAACTGCACAACACTGAGGCACAATTAACAAGGTTTTTTTATTTGCTGGTGTACGAAATAATTATAATAAAATACTATAAACTTTTCCCGCGCTTTACAGTAACGTTTGATATGACCTTACTCGACCAGGGGCGCCAACTGGTGAGCCTGAAAACGTTAGCCCTCATTGAATAAAACTAGATTAAAAACATTCATTTTATCAACAAAACAATGCTGTAAATAAAAGTGTGCTGTGGAAACAAAAAAGAAGTTTGACAGATAATAATACGTGTGTATTGCTAACTTAATATGTTTGCTTTTTATCCTTAAATTTGTTGTTTGTTGTTTTTTAATTATTGTTATTGTTTAACATGTATACAAGGGATGAAAAAGTGGCCATGTTATTAATGTTTGGAGAATGCCATAAAAATTCCAGAAATGCCGCAGAATTGTATGCCCAAAGGTATCCGAAAGATATCATCAATATTTTCCAATGAGTGCTAACGTTTTCAAGCTTACCACTGGTCGAGTTATGTTGTGTCATAAGTAGAGCTGTCCGATGTGCCTGGAGTACAGCCACGGTCTTGCGCTGTCGTTACACGTGCCGATTTAGAATTTACGCTGCAGTTTTACTTGAAAGGTTAATGCGTGAGGTTGTACCTATAAATTATACATAATGTCAAACGCGCCAAAGGGTAAAAAACGACCGTACGCGGACACAGTGAATAAATTTATGCAAAATAATTTGTAAAATTTGCAATCAAGACTTAATGTGCTGGCACAAAACAGATTGTCGTCGTCATATCAATACCGTGCAACATCAAAATGAAAAAAATGGCATGCCTTTGACAACTCAGTTTATGTTTAATTTATTGTTAATGTTAATAGCCTGTAATATTCCGCTACACATACTGGATAAACAACCATTTCGGGAGTTTTGGAATAAATACAATACCCAGGTGAACTTACCAAGTCGTACATCGTTATGTAGATATATTCCAGCTGTTCGTGAAGACATTGTAAATAGGATTAAATGTGGATTAAAAAATACACGGCTCTGGTTATGTATTGACGAGACGACAGATTGTAAAAAAAATTCTATTTTAAATATTATAGTACGTGTACTGGACCCTCTTAAACCAACATTTCCACGGCTTTTTATTATGCTGAATATTTTCAACAAATAAAAGCTGTGATACTACAGTTCAACCCTTACGAGGCTGCAGCTATTAGGGAAAGCCAGACAAGCTTTCAAGGCGTTTCCCTTGAAACAGATTTAAAAAGTATTAATAACAATTATAGGGGGACTACACGACGCAATAGAAAAATTGCAAAATAGTTCGTTGTCGTTAGTGGAATCGCTGCAAATAGTGGCCGACGTAAAAACACAGCTACAGGCTATAAATGACGCAAAAAATAATCGCGTTAGTGAAAAATTCGAGCGTGTATTACAGAAAGATCCTGATTTTAGCAAATTAAGACAAATTTGTGATGGTGCATCTACAACTTCGTTAAGTGAGTTCACAGATTGTTTTACTTATGCCTGTATTACATCCGTAGATGTCGAACGGTCATTTTCAAAATACAAACATATATTTTCACCAAAGCGAACATCGCTGACAGAGACTGCTGTAGAAACATACCTGATGCTATTATACTATAGATCTTCCCCACTTTGTGATGACGACAACCAAACTACTTCATAAATCTGTTTAAAAGGGTGAGTTTTATACAAATTTTTATAAAATGTAACATTATTGTTAAAATTTATTTCCATTTAATATACTTATTCAAGTATTATGATATGATGTAAACATATGAGTCATATGACGGCTCTGGCGGCCAGGTGACCTCGGACAGCTCTAGTCATAAGTTATTGTTAGGCGCGGGAAAAGTTTATAGTGTTTTATTATAATTATTTCGTACGCCAGCAAATAAAAAAACCTTGTTAATTATTGTGTTAAAGTTTTTGACAGATCAGATGTGGAACGTTTTTTACTAGAAGCACCAGATGAAAAGTTTTTAATGTTGAAAGTTGTATTAATCACAGAACAGAAAAAGAAAGAAAGCCAAGTTAATAGTGGAGGATAGAAGTAGCTATGACGTTTCTTAGCTTGTAGCGCACCAACCTCGGTGGCAAGAACTAAAAATGTAGATTAAACAGAGATCTTCCTCTGATAATAATTTATTCATTTATAAGGGCCGGCTTTTCCATTTCCTGTACATTTATTTAATTAATAAATTCCGAGGAAACAATTACTAAAATATTATTAATTACTGTTTCCATGGAATTTATCTACTAAATAAATGCAAGAAGAAACGGAAAACCAGTCCTTAAATTGTAAATGGCAAAACAACTTAAAAAATGCGTCTTCGCCTTTTAATATGTAATTTCAAAATAAGAGAAGGGAAAATAAACACCATTTTAGTTAATATTATTTATTGCCGAATCACATTGTAACAATTACATTATAATTAATATTGTTATAGCTAGATGACAAATATTCGAACAAATTGAATTAAAATATATTAATAAACTTTAGTGAAACGAACTACCAAAAGACTATTACTTTATCTTAAAACAAGTATCACAATATTAAATATGTAGATATTCTTTTGATATCACTCGGTAAAATTAAAACGGTTGGTAGACTTTTTTAACGTAACTAAATAATTTATCACTACAAACAGTAGCATCAGAAGTCAATAATGAATTTCATAACTCTATCAAGATAAAAACTATCATTTGCTTTGCAGGTATATAAAAAAAGAAAATAATTGATCTAAAGAGAAAAATCAATTCCATAGTAATGAAATAAATCATAAAAACAACATTTTTTCTAAGGCAGATCAAAAAATAAATATTATATACTTCCTGTAAAAAAAAAGTAATACTCTAAATTATTTCATTACTGCGTACAGACTAGTTGCACTGTTCTAATGTCAAACAACATAAAATCAAAAATCATAAAATGAATTGAAAATATAACAAAATTAAATTATAAATAAACTTATAGAGTGGTTCCTCGGGTATGACTGCTTGCATAAGATTGTACATGAAACAAAAAAATATATATATCGACGCTTAAGAAACAATACCTCATATCTTCATTTTTGCCAGAACTTGATTTAAGATTTTAAATTGATATCCACTCCTAGGTCCAACAGTTTCCAATAGCTTGTATCTCCAAAATTAATACCGATACTTACAACTTAGTTCAATGAATACCTCGTTAGTTTTTCGTTCCCTGTAAAATTGCTAATTTGGAGATAAGAGGTATTGTTTCTTGAGCATCAATATGTAGATTAGTCATAATCGGGTAGTCACAGCCAGGTATATATTCAAAGTTTAGTGCAGAATTTAAACAAAAATAAGTCGAAAAATAGTGAAAGAACAAAAAAATTAAAAATTAAGTAGCTTTAAATTTTTTAATTTTTCTGATGCGACTCACTGATTCTCTTAAAACCTTTTTTTTCTCTTGCAAATATTTATAAATTGTCAATCGGACGCATTTATCAATAATTGTTTGTTGACAGTTACTCTGATTGCAAAACTGAAAAGAGTTTAAAACAGGAATATTGTAACCTTCCTATGATATCTGAAGCTGTTATAAGCTCAGACATGTTCAATATTTACTATGTAATTTTATAATCTAAAATAAACTAGAAACACAAATTTTTAAATGTTAAAGAAATTAGATCAAAAATCGCAGGCAGCAATTAAAAAAAAAAAAAAAAGAAATGCACCATTTTCTGAGAATAATTTTTATGGACAGAAAAAAATTAAATGAGTGCATAAAATATATTGCTTAAGAAATACTTAAAATACCCACAAAAATTTACTAAAAATATATATCTACTATTTAAGACAATATATGACTCGAGACAAATTAATATACCAAGATATGATAGGTACCTACTCTATTAAAAATTAAATGTTGCTAGTTCTTGTTGATTTTCAAACATTAAAATTTTGTTATTACATACCGATCGTAGAATTACATCTTTTCATGGTTGGTTACCTTCCTCTAAAATCGATTCACCCCATTATCACTTTAGCCTGTATCATACTTCCTAAAACAACATAAATATATACTTATAGGATTATAGTAAATATTGTATTTTAAGGTTTAAAATCACTGTAAGGCAACCATCTTTTATGGAATTGAAATTGGTGCAGGTGTCACTGTGCTATACCATGCAAGCATACTTAAACAAAAAAAAAAAAAGGTTAAGCACCTAATTTGACAACTACAAAATAATCCAATTTGCTTATATGCTTACTGATAAACAATAGAATCCCTCATAGTTAATGACCGACACAGTTGCCCGCAGTTGATTCTGTCTGTCGATAAATTATGTGGAGAAGTGGGTCTTTTCATTATAGTTATTTATATTATAAATATGACAAGAAAATATTTTTTATTTAAAAACTGAGATAAAATTACGTTATGAAAAAAATCAATACCTACATAATGAGAATATTTCTTGATCATATCAGGATGATCACTTTACCCAGTGTGGCAAATATAATATACACAAATCTGTGTTAATTTGTCTGTATAATAATATAAAAATAAATATAATTCAAACATAAGTAATAGTGAATCGACTTGTTTCATATGATAGATATACTAATGGATAAATGTAACTTTGCAACTAGTCACAGGCGAGTTTGTATAAAACATACATTTTAACATAATATATTAACAATATATTATACATACTACGGATCGATTTTAGAAATATTAAAATATATTATTTTTATCTACATATGTAAATTAAGTTAAATAGAATATTTTATTTATTATGTAAATACATGCAGTTTCTTCATTAAACAAATTATCACATAGTTTCATGTATAAAAAATATTACAACTTACCCCATAAATACAAATAAGACAAATCCAGAATTTATAGAACTTTGAAAACTTCACCGGCTCTGTCATCGAAAGGTTACTGACCTCTATGACCTATAAAATATTTAAGACAATTTCCATTAGAATTCACCATATAAATAAGGAAATTATTTAAGTCAGCGACTACAGTGTATTTTAATCACTAATTTTGCAATAATTAATAATAATAAAACCGAGTCTAAAATTAAAACCTAATGGACGAACTGAAGGTTTTGTGGAATTTAAGACTTTTTTTATATTACATAAATAAAACATCAATAGGTACCATAAAAATATTTTTACTTACGATATAATAAACACTTTATTTAGTATAAACTGAGTTTATACAAATATAAAATTTCACAAATATTTCAAACAAATCTCTTTAAAATGGCATCTGCATGCACTGTCAAATGTCTAATTTAATTAATATTATTTTGTGATTGGTTGTGCTATCACATGACCGCCACCTCGTCTGTGATTGGTGCAGCGGTGCCACCGACTGCTGCGTTCCGGATTGGAACCAAAAATTTTCAAGGTTTATTTAACAGGAAAAATTATAATTTGTTGTCTTCTTTAATTTTTTTTTAAAATAACGCCATTTATTGTTAAAAGTTAACTTATATTCTAATTTTGATACTATTTGTTGTCTATTAAGAAATTTATTTAATGCCTATGAACGCTTTCTGTTCTGTGATGAACGCACTCCATCTCTGATGTGTTGCGAGGTCGGTAGATCAAGTTGCATACCCCTGGTATTAATAATGGGCTTGGCTGGCGCTTGTCGTCGAGAGGAACTCTACAATATGACCATTGATGACATTGTGAGAAAAAACTGCATGCTGATTGTTAAAGTACCTGATTCGAAGACCCACATTGAAAGGACTTTTACAGTAATTGGTGAGACAGTTAATGGAATAAATCCACTAAATATTTATGATAAATATGCCTTATTCGCCCTACTCATGTGAATCACAAAGGGGTTTTTCTTCAATATCGAGTAGAAAAATGTACGGTCCAACGAGTTGGTATTAATACATTTTCAAAAATACCAAGTATTATAGCTAAATACCTTAACTTATCTAATCCTGAGCAATATACGGGTCACAGCTTTAGGAGATCTTCGGCATAACTATTAGCTGGTTCTGGAGCTGATTTCTTACCTTAAAACGTCATGGAGGATCGAAATTCTCAACAGTTGCTGAGGTATATATAGAAGATAGCATCCAGAATAAAAAAGGAAATTCCAAAACAGATATTTTCCAACAATACTACAGAAATGACTATGTCTGCCGATTTAGTCGTTGGTGAAAATCAGACCAACCATGATATTAATATAAATGAATTAAATATTTTTCGCATATCTGAGCCTATAAATCCAGGAATAAATATAAATAATGTTAGTAACAGTACTATTCATATAAATTTTCGTTAAATTGTTCATGAAATTTGTTAATAACTAATAAATGTTTGATGTAAGAACTTTAATTGGTTGTCTGTTGACTATTAAGTTTTATTTTACACTGTAATAAAATTTCTTTATTTCACACTTTTTTCTTTATTTTTCACATGTCAACAATGTCATTGTTATGATTCATTGAAACTGTCCAATTAATGTCATTTTAGGATATGGCGTTGCAAAAAAATCTTTAAACACCGATATTGGTATGTATATGGTCAATATGCCTTTTTTCCATGAAACTCACGATATGTGTGTGTATGTGTTTGGTAAAATAGATTTTCAATCATACGTGCCTATTATTACAAAAAAATAAGTAAGTGACTAAGTATTATCAATCGCCCTGTGTATGACGGAAACAATTAATAGGTACCAGTAGTGTGAGTACGTTGGACTTCTTTTTATGGGAAAATAAACATAAAAGAATTATTATTTTTCGTATATACACTTTACGACTAGTGTCTAATTTATGAACCTAACAGATGATAATTATTATTTCCGTTTTGAAAAATCTAATAATTAAACGTGCATACTCTATCTAGATGTGAGTTTGTCAACGATGACTGTATGTGACGCATAACTCACTCACTTTACATATCGTGTCCTATACAGGACGTTCATCCTGGTTCTGTGGTCCAGCAAAGACATTAAATAGGGTTTTCCATGTATGCATTAAATAAAATCAACGATTTCTTGGTATAAAAAATTCGTACGAAGAATTAGTCGAATTATTCTCACAAAAAAAATTATTAACTACTTGGGAGAAGAGTAAGTACATTTTTCAATTATAATTGAGTAGATATTGTAAATTATAATTATAGAGTGGCATGAAAAATAATATTAACTGAAAATTTTTTGCTAATTATTATTTACTAACTTTTACAAATCTTATCACAGATAAGTATAACATATATCTTTTTAAACAATTGTTTTCTCGGCTATTTGCCAAAACGCTGAAACTTGGATTACAAAAAAGATAATATGCACATTATGTTCAGTACAACTGACTCAATAATGTTATTTTTAATTTCAACTACCCTGATGAAGCTCTACAAGCAGAAACACGTGTCGGTAGATATTTTTTAAAGTGAGTGTTCAACTGGTGAGTACCTTGTGTTTTATTTATTTTTGGTTTTACTAGACAGAATAGTTGAAATTAAAAATAACATTATTGAGTCAGTTGTACTGAACATAATGTGCATATTATCTTTTTTTGTAATCCAAGTTTCAGCGTTTTGGCAAATAGCCGGGAAAATAATTGTTTAAAAAGATATATGTTATACTTATCTGTGATAAGATTTGTAAAAGTTAGTAAATAATAATCAGCCACTCAATAAGAGGACTGTTTTGATCTATTCACCGATTTTCAACATTTTCGTTCAACCACCCCATGTGCAGGGTGGGCAAATTTCGATGTTTGTATAGGGTAACTCGGTAACTATAAGAGATACAAAAAAATGGAATACATATTCTCGAACTCTTTTTTTTTTTCGAGACAAATTCACAACTTTTATTACATTCTTCAGGCACTTTTTTCTGTATATTACAGTGGCGTCGAGAAAGTTAAAAAAAAGGTACAATTTCAAATTATAGCATAAAGTTGTATTTTTTTAAATGGGAATCATAGTTGGTTATGATTTAGTTAAAAAGGAAATTTTTTCTCTTTCAAACTATATATCATATGTGAGGTCGCTTTTGATGTGTAAGTATTTAATAGCGAAAATAATCTTTTAGTAGATTACTTTTTGCGTTTTTTTATATTTATTCCAAGTAGGCGTGTGTCATCTATGACAATAGGTTTGTTCGTAGAGACGATTTGTGATAGTTTTCTGACTATAGAGATGCGTTTATTATGAGAGCTCTACAATAACAAACGTTCGGATTGAACAAGCACATCTCTACAACAATGCGCGCATGCTTCTGACAGTTTCAAACGGTTGGAAACTGCTCTACGAACAAACCTAATGTTTATCCGTTTTTCAATAAATTGCATATTAATAATTTTGTTTCCATCATAATTACACCCCATGTAATCGTAAAAATGAAGATGTCTTACGAAATTTTCGAGAAATATGATATGCTAGAATGCTTTAAACAAAGTAACAACAATTGTGATACATTGCATCCGATATATATTTCATCGCTATCCAGAAAGAAGACAATCTAATAAAGCTATTTTTAAGAGGTTAAAAGAAAATCTCAATAATTGTGGGTCCTTTTATAATACATTACAATTACAAAATGAAAATTCAAATTAAACTAAATGATCAAACTGATGTCCGTTATGTTCGATACATAAATTACACCTCTTCATAATACTCAGAATTATTTATAAATATGAAGATTTGAAATGGAATTCACACAGTCTATAAAATTTTGTCCGAGTTCATTTATGTCGGTACTGGTTTTCTTGTATAATTTGTCCTTGATGTGGTCCCAAAAGAAAAAATTCAGTGACGTTAAGTCAGGTGATCGTGGTGGCCACCTCACTGGTCCTTTACTTCCCATCCAGTTATTTCCAAAATTGGTATTTAATAATTCTGAAATGGTCCTGATATTAAGAGGTGGTGCACCATCTTGTTGGAAGAACTGATTTCTTGCCTCAATTAAGGGTAGATTGTCCATAAATACCTCAATAATTTTCTTGTTTAAGATTTCGCAGTACCTTTGGCCATTAAGATTTTCTTGATATATGTGATAATGTTAAAACACGATTGCTACGTAGAGCACACCAAACACTAAAACCAAAGCGTCCCTGAGATCGCACGTCAACGGTACGGTGAAGGTTCGTATCAGACCAATAGTGCTTGTTATGCCTGTTGAAAATTCGTGCACTGTAGGCTTCATCTGTCCAAACTACATTTCTAGAGAAGAATGGATCTTGTTGACTTTTTTGAAGATACCATATGCAAAACTGAAGATTAGTTGGTTGCAGGTGATTTTGTTTCCTTATTGTATAAGGCCTGAATTTGTGTGTCTTCAAAATACCCAAAGCTCGACGTCTTGAAATCCCAGACTCAGCTTCAATTTGACGACTTGAAATTGAAGGATTTGCAACCGCCATTCCAATTATAGTTATAGAAGATTCTTCAGCACCTTCAATGTTGTAATTTTTTGGTTTTTACATGTTGAAGGACTCTATTATCTCTATACATAATCACAGAAAAGTTTAGTATGTATTAGGGCTGAGCGATTATAAAATTTGACAATTAATAATCGATTATTAAAAATAATCTATAATTTCCTATTAATCGATTATCTCCGATTAATCGATTAGTCAATTATTTACGAAATAATAATCAAATGATCGATTAATCGATTATTTTCCCCAGTCCTAATGTATATACAGTATGTCCCCAGAGAGGAGAATATTTCATACTTTGTTTTAGAAAACAATTTGAAAGGAAGGAAAAATTTTGCTTATTGAAAAAACAAAATTCACATAATGAAAAGTGAAATTTAATGTATAAGGATATCCAAAAAAATTAAGAAATGTTAAATAGACATTTAATGGCAAACTATTAAAAAATTATTTTTCTTTTCTTAGGTTTTTTTATAACACTGACGTAGTTTTCCACGAAACACCAAAACACTATATACTGCACTCGACGCGCGTTTCACCAATCAAGTTGGCGTCATCTGGAGATGATTAAAACTTTTACTCATCTCCAAATGATGCCAACTTGGTTGGCGAAACGCGCGTCGAGTGCAGTATGCAGTATTTTGGTGTTTCGTGGAAAACTACAGCAGTGTTATCTTCACATCAAAGGTTCCAACCCACTCCAGGACTAGGTTTTTTATGGTGAAGAAAATTAAAGCAAACCAACAGAGCCCTTATTTGTCATAATAAAAATAGTATTAATTAGTATAAAAAAAATTAGAGAAAAGAAAAATCAAAATTTTTAAATTTTTAATAGCTACGAAATTTTGTATTTGACTATCTTGGAATTTTAAGATACCTTTCTATTTGGCATTTTGCCTTTAAACGAATAATAAAGGTACAAATTTATTCTTGAGGTTATTTAACATTCATTAGAAAAAATTATAATAAGTGCTCCATATGTGGCCCATTTTGATTGACACACGTCTCTATGCGCTTTCAAAATTAGTTTTCTACTGTTCCTAAAAGCAGTTATTATCCTTTCCTTCATATTTTGTATTGTTGTTGGTGTGTCTTTATAAACAATTTCCTTTACGTATCCCCATAAAAAGAAATCCATTTTTGTAAGATCTGTGGATCTAGCAGGCCATTTAGTGGGTCCATTTCTTCCAATCCATTGAAGTGGGGAGGTATTATTTAAGTGGTCTCTAACTGCATTTAAATAATGTGGTGGAGCACCATCTTGCTGAAACCACATCCTATTTCGAATTCTTCCAGGGAGATTTACCAATAATTGTGGCAGATAGTTTTCCAAAAAATGAAGATAAATAGCTCCAGTCAATGTACCATCAAAGAAATGTGGCCCTATTACATGTTCTCCAATAATTCTTTCCCAAACGTTTATAGACCATCTGTGCTGGTTATCAACTTGCCTAAAAAAGTGAGGATTTTACGAAGCATAATAATGGAAATTGAGCCAATTAACAACATTTTATGAAAAGTTGCCTCATCAGTGAATAAAACATTACCGAAGTAGGTGACATCCTGCATTTTATCTCTGGTCCAATTACAAAACTGTAGACGCCTTTGAAAATCGTAATTAGATAGTTCCTGGTGCATTTGAATATGATATTGTTATGCATGAAACTTATTTGTTTTTAAGATTCAACCAACAGACTGTCTACTTATTCGTACTAATGAGCTCACTTCTCTCTGACTAATATGGGGATTCTCAACCGTTGCCAGCACCACTGAAAACTCATTTTATTCTTTCACTTTTTTTATATTCGACATTTCCAGTTTCCACAAATCTATCGAGAAGGTTTTGGAAGCTGCTAACATCAGGAAGCCTTCTTTCAGTATACCTTTGCTTACAAATTCTATTGGCAAGCAAACAATTTATGTCTGACTCGCCCAAAACAAAAGTCATGTCTACAAGTTCCGCTTTATTAAAATTCATTTTGTAAAAACTCGAAATATTTTAAATTTAATGCAAATGATAACTGACGACCGATAAGTACGATATATGTTCGTTTGTACAAGACAATTTATACTAAACCGAGGTTTTATTGCTTGTCGAATGAGAACAGCAAAAAAATTTACAAAAAAAAACTTATCATAAGGTACCAGTTAAATACTATTTACCCACTTCAACGGATTCGAAGAGATGGTCCCATTAAATGGCCTCATTTCAAAAGCGGATATAGAGACGTGTGCCAATCAAAATGGGCAACATGTGGAGCACTTATTATAATTTTTTCTAATGAATTGTTTGAAGAAACCTCTATTTCTTAAGTTTATTCTTGAAGTTTGTACTTATTGCTCAATAAAACGGTTGCAATTAAAAATGTAAAAGGTTCTTAACTGAAATATAATTTTTGGCCACCCTGTACATTTTTAGGAAGTAAAAATTATTCAAAAACATTAATTAGATGCCTCGTAACTGGTATTCACATAAGTTTTTCTTAAAACCCATAATTGTGACTGGTGATTTTTTAAATATGCATTTGCATATAGCATTATTTCAACAAAAAAATTCATTACATCCAAGTGGTTGGTAGATAGTTAATAAAAATATAGGAATGAGTAGAGTCTAGAAAGATGCACTGATATACATAGCATTCCATATACAAAAAAAGGCACTTGGTCCTGTAATTTCGATTTGGTTCTCCTTGTATATTCGAAAATAATTTCCAGTTATAGACTTTTTTATCTAGTTTACTTGTATTTTTTTTATTTCTAGATATCGTAGAACTCGAGATCTCGAAGTCCGACGCACTATTGCCGCACCCTGTATATACAAGAAATGAGACGAAAAAAACACAATATTTCCTAGGATATTTCTAAAAAACTAGGTTAAGTAATACCAATTAAACTTTGTAAACATTGTAGTAATATACCGAGTAACACACAGGGTCAATCAAAAATATATACCAAAAACTGTCTGCATGAACAACTTGACGCTCGTTATTTCTATATTATATTTGTTGAGATTTTTTCTTCATCACCCGAGCTAAAACTTCTAGACCTTAAAAAACTGCACTAGGTGGAACGTTATGCCTTTCCGGCCAGAGATTAGTGGTTTCAACTTCTTAATTTCAACGTCCGGTTTAACATAATCGGATTTTACCTTCTTTGACCGTTTTAGTAGAAAAAGCACCTGCGGTAATTTTGTTACACCTTTTTGCCTGAAAAACTATATTTACAGCTCCTGTCTGTAAGGTCAAATATTAAATGTTTTTGTAAATATTTGTTAACCACAAATAAAATTTGACGTGTAAAATTATGAAATGGACCAGGCCACAGAAGATAAATATTTTTAATTTTCTTAGATAATATTTATCAGCAAAATTAAAAGTGTTAAAAAATTATATGTAAAATAATACAAACAGTCAAAGGCAAGGCGCATTTTAGTTGGAAATATATTAATGACGTGTTGAAAAGTTATGAAAATACGATTTTAAAAAACCGCTGCCAATTATTACTTGGGGATCAGAACTTCCTCACCGTAGTAAAACTTGACGTGTGGTGGAGTTTATAATAAAAGTAATTTTTGACGCTTCAAGAAAGTCACAATTTTTTTGACGTTTCAAAAAAGTCATAATTTGACGTTTCAAAAAACTCGATGTGTGGTGGAATTTGTAATAAAAGTAATTTTTGACGTTTTAAAAAAGTCATATTGGTCGGTCACTAATATTTTTTTTAACATTTCAAATTGACGTTCCAAGAAAGTCACATTGGTGGAATGTCACTAATATTTTAAAATTCGAAATGTCAAAAAAAATTTTATCATTTCAAATTGACGTTTCAAAAATGTCACAATTTGTGTTTACATTTTAAAAATACTTTTATTATTACGAAGGATATCGTTGAGAGTCTATATCAGATGCAAGTGAAATATAGTCTCGATTTTACCACACCATGCGCAGGCCACGGTGCATATATACAGCTAAACCGAAATTATCGCGGCGAATGTCGAAGGTGGCCGATGTTCTAGTTACAGAACGGCATAGTGGAACATTTCAGATCGGGAGATGTTGAATTATCAGAGGCGGAGTACTAGAGGTTTCGTACGACATAAACGGACGAAAATGTTGTATTGCGTCAAGCTTATAAGCTAAGCAGTAGCTAACCTTACCCTTCATGCGTCCTTGTCCTGTAAATAATATGTAAAAACAATAAAAAAAACCCGAAATTATTTTATTTACTTTGTTTAAAAATAGCTAAAGAACTAAACAACAAAACAATTAAATCGTTAATCTACAAAAAAATTTCCATTTTACCGTTTCTTATTAATGCATAGTATTATTTTAAAAATTTTTCCTATAAAATGGAAGTGTCAATGTGTGTCATATCATTCAACTCTGAGTGGAAAAGGCGATGAAATAATATGAAAAATATATTTGTGTTATTTTAAATTTAAACTCCAATATTTTTATCAAATATGAAAGATTATGATGATGTTACATATATTGCTGAATTCAGAAAGAAATTTTTTAAATTGAGCTGAATATACAGGATATATCATTTAGAATAAAAAAAATTAAGGCAATTTCCGGTCAAACCGGAAGTAAAAGATATGTATGTGACGCGCATATTTAATCAGTATTCGGAATGTCATATGTCCATTTCCGCATATTAATGCGGGGTGTAATTTTTTTATTTTTCAGTTTTTCGGCGTTTTCTTTTTATTTGACATTCAATTGTTTTTAATTTTCGAATTCTTTAGAAAAAAGCACACAAGTACAATTTTTGAAGTTTTTTCCTAGGTTAAAAATACAGCAGAAAAATCGAGTAAGGTGCACTTAAAATGATCACCCTGTACATGAGGTTACTGCGCTTAAAATAAATCAAAAATAAAAATTATCTTATTCACCTTTCATTGAGCCTTTCATTCTCCATATCAATATTTAGAGACGGCAAAATAGGAAAACTTTCATTTATGTTAGTCTACAAAAATTACCGGAAATAAAAGAAAATTATTACTTTTATTAATTTACGAAAAAAATTCAATTTTCACTAGTACTTACTTTTTATATTTTCTCTTTTGGGCTAATGTTCGATTTTTCGGTTTTCTGCTAGGGTATTTACGCTTATGATATATTTTTATTTTTCCCATTGTTCTTTCACTGCACTAATTAATAATCACTTTCAATAACACATCTACTTAGGTGTACACTTGATTTAAAAAAGTTGTGTGCATATGTCTGTAAATAGGGCTGGCCAGGCATGTCGGGAGGGGGGTGGAGAAGAGGTGATTTACCCCGGACCTGGGTTTATTAGAGGAGATCGTTTTTCTTTGTTTTTAAACTTATAAAACCTTTCTCTTTTATTTTATTCAAATGGAATTTTAAAAAATAATTAGAAAATAACTTTTTCAAAACATATTCAAGCCTGCCATATTATTGTTTAAAAAAATAATATTTGTTACGGATAATTCGAGATGGCAGCTATTATCGGAATATAGATATGCAGTTTTTAGTTTTCTAATAAATTTATTTTCAACTAATCCAAGAGTTGGGTCACATGAATATAAACGTTACAAACAGTGACTAATGTCGGAATGTTAAAAAATTTGGATACAAAATATTTAAAATGCATGCGAAAATTTTTTAACGACTCTGAAAAAAAAATTACATTCCGACATTTTATACATATTTTTGAAAAATCTTGTAAAAATCGCACTCAAATCGAATAAGTTTTAAACGAGATATTCGAGAATTATGATTTAATAGGGTATATAAGACTCTTAAGAAATGATTAATGGCGAAAAAATTATAGTTTATGAATCATTATTTCTATAGTCTTTCCATTTAAGAAAAAAGTTGGTCACTTCCGGTTCAACCGGAAGTGATATTTTCATTCCTGTTAGTCTTAAAATAGCCCATTATTGTCTAATTTATGTGTACCAAAAACCAAATTTTTAAATTCAAAAACAACCAAAATATTGGGGGCGTACATTGACTCGTGGTCATCCGGTATAGTAATAAATAGATTAGTAAAAGTAAGAATAATGTTATTCCTGCCAAAATGTTTTATTAATGTAATAGGAAAACGTTCCGTGTTACGACTTTTTGCTTGTCATTTCTTTGATCAGAAGACTTTATTCCAGTGGGATATGCTATTCACGTACATGTTACAAAGAATATATACAGGGTGGTCCGAAGTTTACCTGACAAACTTCGACACGTGATAGAGGGACTTAAAATAAGCCGAAAAGTTCCTATCAACTTACATCCTTAGGGGATTGCTAACAAAGATACAGGATGTTAAAGTTTTGTGAAAAACAAACAATTTTTTTAATAACTCTAAAATTACGAAAGCTATCGACTTGAAGTTTTAGGGGCGATGATGATTTTTAAGTCTCTATTGTTTCATAAAATCTTATCTTTGTACTGCCTCCAGTGGCGCCGCCAGAGGGTGGGGGGAATGAATTTTTCGCCGAAACTATGTTACGCCACTGTTTTGTGCAGTTGATTTTGAGATTGTGCGATTCATTGTTCAATTTGGAAGAAAGAAGGTATCTTTTAGTTTTTTTCGTACAACGCTTACTTTTCGAGTAAAACGGCTATTTCTGCTTTCTCTACTAAAACAGTAAAACCTTTCCTACATTAATGATAAAATTAATAATCCTAGTTGCCTTTGGTAAACAATGAAACAGTGTTGTCAGTCAATGTTTGACCTGTCAAAACTAGTGTTAGTGTTGTGTACCAAGCTACAAGATGCCAAGATTGTTCAGCAATGAAGAGTATGCTGATATTCATTTTATTATGGGTTTTGTGATGGCAATGCTCAACAGGTAGTTCGAGAATACCGAAGGAGGTATCCAAATAGGAGACGACGAAATGTTCAAGTTTTTACAGACACCCATCACAATTTTTGCGAAAGGGGATTGCGAGATAACCGACAAAATAGAAATGAAGATCGAAGAAATATTGGAAGAAATGGAAACGGAAGAATTCTTAGAGCTTTTGGCGAAAATCCAAGTTTAAGTTCTCGCCGGGCAGCACAACAATTAGGAACATCCAAGTCTAAAGTGCTACGAGTATTACATCGAAAAAGCACAGAAAAGCTTATCATTTATATCCCGTACAAAATTTACATCCCGGTGATACAGAGAAGCATTTAAATTTTTGTCGTTGGCTAATTAACTCTGTAAGGGGGAATCCCGAATTCTTAAGAAAAATATTATGGACCGATGAGGCGACGTTTACCGGAGCTGGAGTAGTGAATCACCATAATATGCATGTTTGGGCACACGCAAATCCTCACCAAACTCGCCTTCGATCATTTCAAAATGAATTTAGTGTAAATGTTTGGTTGGGTATTATTGGCAACAACATTTGTGGCCCACACTTCTTGCCGCCTAGGCTAAATGCAGAATTGTTTCGGGATTTCCTCACTCATGACCTTCTCGAAATAATGGGAGATGTTCCCCTTGATGTACGAAATGAAAGTTGGATACAGTTGAATGGAGCACCGGCGCATTTTGGACGGGCGGTGCGCGAATGGTTGGACGCTAATTATCCTGAGAGATGGATAGGTCGTGTGGGAAACAATTATAATGCCCAGGAGAATATTGTACGAGGTCCGGTGGCCTGGCCACCAAGATCACCTGACCTCACGACTTTAGACTTTTATATGTGGGGTTATTTAAAAGAAAAAATTTATGCTACACTGGTGACAACGCGAGATCAGCTACTTGAGCGTATCCAACAAGCTTGCAACGAGATGAGGGAAAATCATCATCAAGTATCCGCCGCTGTCAATTCCACAATTTAGAGGTGTCACAAATGTATTGAAGTGAATGGGCTCCAATTTGAGCAACTTCTTTAATTTCCTGTGTTTCACTGTTTGGTAATGAGTTTTATTTATGTTCTTAGTTTTTACATAAATTCTGTAATTTATGAAATAAATAAATGATAAACTTTCAATAAAGTTTAGTCATGAAAATGCTTTTTACTATTTTACTCGAAAAGTAAGTGTTGTACGAAAAAACTAAAAGATACCTTCTTTCTTCCAAATTGAACACTGAATCGAACAATCTCAAAATCAACTGCACAAAACAGTGGCGTAACATAGTTTCGGCGAAAAATTCGTCTCCTCCACCCTCTGGCGGCGCCACTGGAGGCAGTACAAAGATAAGATTTTATGAAACAATAGAGACTTAAAAATCATCGCCGCCCCTAAAACTTCAAGTCGATAGCTTTCGTAATTTTAGAGTTATTAAAAAATTGTTTGTTTTTCACAAAACTTTAACATCTTGTATCTTTGTTAGCATCCCCTAAGGATGTAAGTTGATAGGAACTTTTCGGCTTATTTTAAGTCCCTCTATCACGTGTCGAGGTTTGTCAGGTAAACTTCGGACCACCCTGTATATTTTGTCCGCCAGAGTTATTTGTGTATTAGGCAAGCAAATAAAATGTCAGATTTTTTAAAACTGTCTTGTTGTTTTGTAAAAATAACCCAACAAAAGAAAAACCCAGTTGATTGGGCGCAATAAAAGTAATCTGGATTTATAATAATAATTAATAATAATAGTTCATTTCAACATTTCTCTCTTTAAGACGTTGCTGTTGCAAAAGTTAGCCAACTTTTTCTCATGATTATTTTATAATTAATTTCCTGTGTCTGTTTAAACTGAACCTATGAAAGAATAACATCCTTTATATTTCTACACATAAAATTACTTACTGCGGTTCTATTTTTAATTTAACCGGCGACTTCCTTAAAAATATTTATACTAAATTTATGAAAAAGCATAATTATGATATCCGCTCTAAAAATTGACCTTAAATTACACACGTCGCGTCGCGTCGTTAAGAGGAGAACGAGACTTTCCATAAATGCTTCTTTGTTTTCAAGCAGTTTTTCATTTTTGATGCACATATTTATGTTAAATTATGCACTGTACTTTCTCAAATGAATAACTGCATTCCTCGTGCTGGTATTTGCCAGTTAAGGTACAACATACAAACATTCCCACCTAAGAAAATCATTATAAGCTGAATTATTGATGGAAATTTAAATTATTTCTACTCATAAAGTCATAGATCAAAGATAATAAATGAAAAACAATTATAGAATTACAGAAAGGTTCATATTGTGCAACCCGAGGGGTAGGACACTTCCGAAAATTTGTACACCTATTTATAAATACAAATGTATTTATGGTATTTAACTGTAATAATGACCTATTTAGGTATTTATGAGTGTATTTATTTGTATTTATTTTTAATTAATAGGTACATTATAAATACCTACACAAAACTAGGACAAATTTGGAAAACCCGCGAGGACGCCACAAAAAAGAGAATATATCCTCGGAAACCCGGACGTCTGGTCACCCTACCCTGTACATATATCAGTTACTTTAAAAATAAATGTTAAAAGTATTCAAAATGAGAATTTAAATATTTAGAAACATAGTATTTCATTTAAAAAATATGAACTTCGGTTATGCCCTGTATATCTAGTCAAAAAGTATTTAAAAATACAATAACAGATTCGTAATCTATGAGAAAAGTAAAACCCCTCCTTGAAAACATTACAGTAATAACAATGATCAAAAGATGGGGTGGTATAGAGCTGTAGAGTATACCCAAAATCGATGTCTCGTGTTTTCTAATCGGAAAAGAAGGCATTTAACTAAAAAACTATGCATGTATTTGTTAGACATTAACCTAAGGAACAATTGAAGTTAATAACCGAGATAATAACTATAATCAACCAACACTCGACGTCTCGACACTATAATGAAAATATTTTTTCCAACTAATATCCTGTTTTGAGTATGTTACTGGAAAGTTTATTTTTTTCTGATTCAAATATATCAATATTATTATTATTCTATTTTGAAACATTTACAAAAATATATAAAAAAAGTTAATCAAAATTTAACTCCAAATTTAATATAAGCAAAATATACGTATAAGTAATATTAAATCACGGAAAACTGAAGATCTCGCTGAAAACTGACAATTGTAGCTTATGTTAATGGTTAACAGATATATAAATTGTTGTTAATTGCCGTCTTTGATTAAAACTTCTGAAGCTTTGGGACACCTTGTACAGTAGTACAGTTAGTAGCCCAAGCAAAACATAATGCACAAGAGATAATACCGAGATCTGAGAATTAATGTACAAAATATTGCATTATTAATTTGCGATACTGTACATAACATTTTGATACCTTATTGAAAACGAAGAACAAGAAAACGTAATTTTAAAAAAAGACTATCCTCAACCCACAAATTTCACCTTAACGCATTTGTTTATATTAAAATTTTTTTTAAGTATTTAAATCTATTTAAATGTATTTAAATCTATTTAAATGTATTCAAATATATTTAAATCTATTTAAATGTATTTAATCTATTTAAAAGTATTTAAATCTATTTAAATGTATTTAAATCTATTTAAATGTATTTATTAAATACTTTTACAAGATTTGTACACCTATTTAAGAAGTGTCCTACCCCTCGGTGCAACCGTTACACAGTGTGGTGACATGGTATAGAACAAATTCAACAAAAATTTTCCAGGAAGGTTTTCGCAAAAAATTCTCGGACAGGTCAATTCTGATTCTCGAAAAGGCATCTTTTTTGATAAATAGCATTTTTTTATCGTTTTTGTTCTCTAAATATGATGTCATCGACATTTTTTTTAATAGCAACCTATAATTTTTATGGATTCGTATAGAGGATGCTCTTCTACATTTGCTGGTATTAAAAAATGGCATATTGAAGAGGAAAGTTTTCGAAATATAAAGTTTCAGTCGTTTTAAAAATTGGAAAAATAAGCTTGAACAACGATATCCGTATCGTCGTATCTAGAATTTAAATCTGTAGAAGGAATAAGCTTACAGTTCAGAAAATGACAACGACTTCACAACAAATATTTTCAGTCTATTTTCAGTTTATTATGTCAATTATTTTTTTAAGTTATGACGTCATCGACTTTTTTTAAATTACAACCTATATTTTTTGTTATTGATTTTGGTAGTAGTTTTTATTCCGGTTCCGACCGTATAAAATTTTCAATATGTTAGTATTTGAAAAAAATCGAGAAAAACAGTCTTAAAGTTCAAATAACAAAAATTCATTAAATTGGGTAAATTTATCTAGTTGCCGATGTATCACATTAGTTCGATTTTTCCACTATTTGTATAATTTCAAAATAAAAACGAATGTGCCGTCGATAACTTTCCGTCAAACTTAGGCAACTAGATAAATTTTCCCAATTTAATGAATTTTTGTTATTTGAACTTTAAGACTGTTATTCTCGATTTTTATCAAATAATAACATATTGAAAATTTTATAAGGTTGGAACCGGAATAAAAACTACTACCAAAATCAATAATAAAAAATATAGGTTGGAATGTGTATTATTTTGGATGAAATTTAAACTAAAAAAAGCTTAGAAACACTAATAGTCAAAACAAACAAATAACAACCTCTTCTGCGGGGTATTTAGCTAAATTTAAAAAAAATAATGATGTTAGCAACTGAATTGTGTTATTTGTAGAATGTCAAATTTGGTCTTTCAATACTTTTGAAAATTTATTGAAGAATAACCATAAACGTGCCATCAAATATTATGACATTATTTCATAAACTGGTCCATAGGCTTTTTAAAAGTTTACCAACATTTACCAAAAAATAGTATACAGTGTGATGTTAACGATCCTAAGAGCCATATTAAAAAAATGGAGGTCAGTCCTGGAATTTTTCCAAAATTACTTAAGCTATTTATTAACCTAAAAGAGTATAATATGTATACCAAATTTCATCTAAATATGTGCAGTCATTTAAAAAATATGACGGACTAAAGTTCTGATCAATAACCATAAAACACCCCGTATCTCAAAAACGGTTCACATTCAACGGTAAGTATAGGGGTGTTTTGAACTCACCTGAGTGTGCTCTACCTTCCACTGGAGTATGTCCGTTTAAATCTGGGACACCCTGTAGGTATCTAAATTAACCAATCTTGCCCTACACCACCTTTAAAGCTGGCCGAGGTCACCTGGCCGACAGAGCCGTCATATGACTCATATGTTTACATCATATCATAATACTTGAATAAGTATATTAAATGGAAATAAATTTTAACAGTAATGTTACATTTTATAAAAATTTGTATAAAGCTCACCCCTTTTAAGCAGATTTATGAAGTAGTTTGGTTGTCGTCATCACAATGTGGGGAAGATCTATAGTAGGTATAATAGCATCAGGTATGTTTCTACAGCTGTCTCCGTCAGCGATGTTCGCTTTGGTGAAAAAAATATGTTTGTATTTTGAAAATGACCGTTCGACATCTACGGATGTAATACAGGCATAAATAAAACAATCTGTGAACTCACTTAACGAAGTTGTAGATGCACCATCACAAATTTGTCTTAATTTGCTAAAATCAGGATCTTTCTGTAATACACTCTCGAATTTTTCACTAACGCGATTATTTTTTGCGTCATTCATAGCCTGTAGCTGTGTATTTACGTCGTCCACTATTTGCAACGATTCCACTAACGACAACGAACTATTTTGCAATTTTTCTATTGCGTCGTGTAGTCCTCTATAATTGTTATTAATAGTTTTTAAATCTGTTTCAAGGGAAACGTCTTGAAAGCTTGTCTGGCTTTCCCTAATAGCTGCAGCCTCGTTAAGGTTGAACTGTAGTATTACAGCTTTTATTTGTTGAAAATAATCAGCATAATAAGAAGGCCGCTTTGAACCACGTTCCCCAACCTGTAAGAATCGGCTCTGGTGGTTCAAGGTTACCAGGACACTGTGAAATGCTCGAAGCCGTTTAGGAGATTTGAGAAATACTTTTTTTTGTATTTGCTATTAATGCATCTACCTCTGGAAAACATTTTCGAATAATTTCTGCCACAAGATGTAACGCATGCACTTTACACGTAACATGTAAAAACCTACAATTGTCTCTTTGAAGAGAACGGCCTACCACGCGCATTGTCGCGGCACCATCAGTCACAAGCATCAATACTTGACTTGTTGAAAGTTCAAATTTTTCGAATGTCTCCAACACCACGTGCGTAATTATTTCGCCAGTACACGCAGTTAGTCTTTTACTAGCTAGTAAAAGTGGAAATGTTGGTTTAAGAGGGTAGTACACGTACTATAATATTTAAAATAGAATTTTTTTTACAATCTGTCGTCTCGTCAATACATAACCAGAGCCGTGTATTTTTTAATCCACATTTAATCCTATTTACAATGTCTTCACGAACAGCTGGAATATATCTACGTAACGATGTACGACTTGATAAGTTCACCTGTGGATTGTATTTATTCCAAAACTCCCGCAATGGTTGTCTATCCAGTATGTGTAGCGGAATATTACAGGCTATTATTAACAATAAATCAAACATAAACTGAATTGTCAAAGGCAGGCCATTTTTTTATTTTGATATTGCACGGTATTGATATGACGACGACAATCTGTTTTGTGCCAGCATATTAAGTCTTGATTGCAAACTTTACAAATTATTTTGCATCCGTCATAGAATAGATCCTGAAATTCACCGATAAATTTATTCACTGTGTCCGCGTACGGTCGTTTTTTACCCTTTGGCGCGTTTGACATTATGTATAATTTATAGGTACAACCTCACGCATTAACCTTTCAAATAAGACTGCAGCGTAAATCACTTCTAAATCGGCACGTGTGACGCCAACGCAAGACCGTGGCTGTACTCCAGCCACCTTGGCCAGCTTTATTTATTAATTCATAATATGATGTACACGTGGCTATTCTCTTAGTTTAGTTTAATCACTGCACCAAAACATGTCTGCTCTTTACAATAATTCAATAAATTTTTATCTCAATTATTTTTTTCTATTTATGCACATCGGCTGTTGATAGGCTGCGACTTTCGTATATCCACGGTGCCTGCTCCACCAATGTATATACTTTTTTTTTTTGTTCTTTTTTTCCTTTGCGCTGTTATGACCCGTGGCGTAGCAACGGGTCATTACAAGTATTATAACTGTTACATTTTATTTCTAAATCAGCAATATGAGAGTCGATCCACATTTCCATGAAAGAATTTCATACTGGCAAATATTGCATTTTAAGACTTGAAACAGTTTTGTAACAAGAATGTTGAGTCTTTATAAATTAAATGATCATTGATCAAGTTAATACTACGTAGTTTTCTATCTAATGGTGATGGTAATGGTGGGGGAGGCTGACGTCTGGCAAGTAGGCCACAGACGGGCCCTTTTTACCAACCCCCAGCTGTCCCCTCAGCCATGTGCTTTTCTTGCTCCCTCATCGAATCTTTCCGACCTTCTGATGAAGGTCAGGATGTCACTCATTGTGAGGGAGCTCATCTCCTCCCTTAGAAGCACCTCAGAACCGAAGATATTGTGTCTCAGGCGCCCAAACGCTTCACATTGTCCCAGGAAGTGGTAAGATGTCTCTTTATCACTCCTGCATCTTGGACATGTAGGGTCTTCCTCAATACCTATCAATGATAGATGCCTCCTAAGTCTGCGGTGGCCTGTCAGAACACCGATTAAGAGATTCAGAGTTTTACGACTCCGTCCCAGCAACCAGGCCGATCTCGATTTATTCGGCCCCGTCACAAAATCTCGGGTTTGCCTGCAGGCCCTGTTGATCCTCCAGTGCGTCCTCAGTGTCTCGTGGGCCCACTCATTGAGGGCCGTTGTGACCTGCCTTCTTGAAATACCTAACATAGGCTCAGGCCCGTGACAGGGTTCCTCGGCTCCGAGTCTAGTCAATTCATCGGTCTTCTCGTTTCCTAGAACTCCCATATGTCCCGGGACCCATACCAGCCTCACTTGTTTATGCCTGGCCAGCTCTTCTAGGGCATCTCCACACTCCTAGACGAGAGCTGATCACGTCCTGGGGGAACACACCGCCTTTAAAGCAGCCTGGGTGTCGGAGCAGATGTATATTATCGGTTCCGCCCCATTCCTAACCTCAGCCTTACCTGCCACCGCTAGGATGGCGTAAACCTCTGCCTGGAAGACCGTGGTGTACGAGCCTAGAGCAAAACTAGTTTTCTATCTAAGAATAATCTCAAAAAAATTGTACGCTTCGTTTGAAATAATGATATTTTTCCTTATATACGAACTTATCGTTTATTTATCGTAGTCACTTTATTCTAGCTCTTCAAAAGGAAGAAATGGTAACAGGAAGTTGGATAACGAATAACAAATTGTAAACATGGAATGACCACAACCAGTATATGGTGTAATAAATTATCATTGTCAAGTTATATGTCATATTGTTTTATGTTTAAGATATAGGTAATCATTTCCAGTGAGCGAGTTCCTCTAGCCGTGTATTCGTAAAGCAACTGCCAACGGATGTGTCAGTGGATTAAATTATACTAATAACCTCATTCCACATTCCATAGACTTCTTATAATAAATAATAGCAGTGTTTGCAAGTAGCAATTTATCAAATGTTTCATTTCACCAGTCAAGTTGCGTTTTAATGACTTCATACGTGCATAAGGCGGAGAACGGAATTTTTAACGCCATTACGAAACTGGTAGGAAATTATTCGTAGTAACTACACGCGGGTGTTGCCCAATGCCAATACGTTTCGACGTATTTTTCTCTGATACATCAAATTATCTAAAAGAGTTCCATTCATAGTTGTACAAAGTACTCCTAAAGTTCTCTCAAAACTACAAAAACCAGTAAATTTTTGTTTTTTCAATAGCTTCGCTAATTTTTTTCCGATTTTCTCCATCTTGGACTCAAATTGCAACCAAAAGAATATTGTAAATGCTTTATAAAACAATTAATCCCCCCCCAAGATCAAAATTATTTATGGCAAATCATGCGTAACTTGAAAACCGGTCTTTCTGGAGGCCCAACCGCTACTGGTTGGTGAGATCGTCGAAATTTTTTGTAATAGATATACACTGTATATTATTAGAGATTTTGAAAATCTACGAACAGTACGAATAACATTTGATTGCAACATGATAGTGCGCCTCCATATTACACAGTACAACTACAGCATTATTAAACTTACTTGATAATATATCACAAGTCCGTGATAACAAACTTGCTATAGCTTTGATTTCGTTAGATTTTTCCAAAGCTTTCGACACCATTGATCATAATTTATTATGTATTCAATTGGCTTATTGTGGTTTTGACGCAAAATCAGTACGCTTTTTTGAATCATATTTTTTTAATCGTTACCAACAATTATCTGTTGCCCACTGCGCAATTAGTTATTTCGGATGTACCGCAGTGTTCCATCCTTGGTCCACTGTTATTTTTATTATACACTGCGGATATTTTGAGTTTTATTCAACATTCACATATTCAATCATATGCAGATGACACACTGGTATTACACTCCTTCCAACCATCTGAAACTCAATTGGCATCACTTAAAATTAGTCAAGATCTTAATTCAATCTGTACTTATGCAGCCAAACATAATTTAAAATTAAATCCTAATAAAAGTGTAGTCATGTTATTTTGTTCCGATAATAAGCGAATGGATATAAAAAATGAATTAAAACTAAAAATAGACAATACTTTGCTGATATTTTCCCAGAATTCAAAAATACTAGGAGTAATATTTGGTGAAAAACTACGATTTTATTCTCACATTTCCAAATTAACTCAAAAATTCTATATTAAAATGAACGTCTTATATGCAAGCAGATATATAATGAATTACAAACGTAGGAAAAATCTGTGTGAATCCTTAATCATACCTGTGTTTGATTATTGTGACATTGTATAATTTCCCTGCTTAGATGTGCTTATTCAAAACCGTATACAAAGGGTACAAAATCTCTGTTGTCGATTTATATACAATCTGCGGAAATATGACCATGTAGCTCATAAATTTACAGAGATTAAATGGCTAAAAATGGCAGATCATGCTAAATATCATTATTTAACATTTATTCATAGACTGTTGTTGACCTCCATTCCAGATTACCTTAGGGAAAAACTTGTGTCCAGAACTAGTCACAATGTTAACATCAGGTTTAATAACATGTTCACAATGCCCTAACATAACACAGCCATTTTTCAAAGATCATTTTCATACAATGCAGTAAAATTGTACCATGGTATATCAGAAAATTTTAAATCAATGTCACTGCAGCAATTTAAAACCTCTATAAAAAATGAATTATTAAATGGACGAATAAATAAATAAAAGTAATTTTAGTTTTATGTGAAAAATTTCTTTTTAGTTTTAAATTTTTATTTTGTTTATGCATGAATATAATAGATATAGGTTTATTTTCCGAACGCACTGCATATTACGAATTTACAGATGTTATAAGTTTAGGAAATAACGTGCAATAATTTATATAGTTTTAAGATTAGTTAAGTCTATTAAATAATGCCTCTGTTTTTAACACGCTTTTATTAGCTTCACCTGTATGTTTGTTTGTAACCGACTCTTTGGACTCGATTTTGACCCACTTTAAACGGACAGATTTAATTGAAACTTTGTACACTTACGAAGAACCGGTAACAACACAATAATTTGATAAGTTTATATCATTATCCTAATCAGGATCGCCAGAATTAAATAATTTCCTTTCCTCACGTATCCTCTGCGTGAGAGCAAGAGGCTTAATCTTGTAAGTACATTCCGTGATTCTCAGTTCGGTCGTTGGCCGAGCGGGCTAAGGCACAAGTCTTAGTCGACGCGAAACGACGGACTCCTCGGGCGTGAGTTCAAATCCCATGGCTGAAAAAAAATATTTTTTTTTTCAGAAGTATCTGTTGGATCGTAATATGTTATAATATCAGCATCAATAAGCAATATAAATATAGTTTAAAAAAACTAAAAAACACGCTTTCATAGCACATCAAACTAAAAAGTGAAAAATAAATATAGTTTAAAAAAACTAAAGACACGCTTTTAAAGCACATCAAACTAAAAAGTGAAAAATAATTATTAATATAAACTGAAAACAATAATGAACGAAAAATACTAGTATTATTGAAAAAAGCGTGGGGCGCTTTGTGCCATATTTTTCGTATATCGAGCAACCCACGCTTTTTTTCACAATAATACTAGTATTTTTTCGTTCATTATTGTTTTCAGTTTATATTAATAATTATTTTTCACTTTTTAGTTTGATGTGCTTTAAAAGCGTGTTTTTTTAGTTTTTTTAAACTATGTTTATTTGTATTTATTCACTATTAATAAAGACGTTTTATTATTATTATTATTATTATTATATTACTGAAGGAATGTTCGGGGGTATCTGAATGAAGGTTTTCCTGAGAGATAGATTAATAGAAGGGGACATATTCAACGATCATCAAGATCACCTGACCTTAACCCTCTAAATTTTTATCTTTAAAATTCTTTGTTTATCAAACCCTCACCTTGGAGGATTTAAAACACAGAAAAATGTTTACAGTAATTTTTTTTATAGTCAATTAATAGTCATTAAGAAGCTGATTTTCGCTCGTGTTCTAAAACGAAACTCTATAAATAATGAAAATATTATTAGACACCGGATAATTTCCATGCATCCAGGTCGAATTTTAAAATGGCACTTGCGAATTCAGTCCTGCTTGATGTAAATCTAAGATGTATCAAAAATGAGTTGATCGGTGTTATACAGGGTGTTTTATAAATCAGTTTATAAAAATATTCGTAATGAACTACCTTTATTTTTCAAGATATGAAAAAATTTCATTAAAAAAAACTTCGACATAGTTATTACTATTTATTTTTATCCTCGCGCCAGCCATCTATGCACTCTGACCTTTGTAGATAAACTGATTCTCAGCTACTCCTTTCCTATGGCAAAGACAGGCCGATCAGGAAGTCGGTCCGGGGATTTACGGAAAATTTTCGGTGTCTAACTATCATATTTCGTGTGATAAAAATATGTTTGTATATAGCCAATATGTACCGGGTGAATATTCTAATTTGATACCACCCTTTATCTTCGTAAATTTTGAGATATTTTAAAAATTGAAAATACTGCTTTATGTAATTTCTTCTGCAGATTTCAGATCTGCTATCAGCATTTTCATAGACCTTTTACTATACGAGGGATGTTCTAAAGTTACATTTTTTTAAATGGAACACCCTGTATATTTTTACATATTTGGATTCGCCTCGTGTTTCTGATTTCAAAAATGCATAATTGTTATATGTTTATTTCAATAATAACCGTGAAAACCATAAATTCATATTTTAGCCATAAATTAAACCATAAATTTCTTGCTTAGAAACAGTGGGCTTTGCTATTGAAAACAAATTTGAAACAACTTTTTTGACAGTTACAACAATTGATTGTAACAATTAGCGACGCTTTGTTATAATAGTGTTCGCGTGTTAGGGGAATTTATAATATAAATATGAGGTATTCTTGGGCAGACAAATTTGATATATATAACACATATCTGGAAAACAACAGAAATGCTGCAGCAGCTTTAAGACATTATGGAAGAAAGTTTCCCAACAGACGTCAACCCACCAAATTAATATTTAAAAGAACAGAAGAAAAGTTCCTTAACACAAGAAATTTTACTGATACAAATAGAAATGTTCAAGCTACAATTTTAACGGAGGAAATGGAATTGAGAATATTGCTACATTTTGAAGAAAATCCCTATGACTCAACCCGAAACTGCGCACGAATAAATGAAGTTTCCCAGGGTTCAGAAATAAAGACTTTAAAGAAATATAAACGTTAACCTTATAGTGTAATGCCAGTTCAAAAACTGTTACCTGCAGATCCTATCTCGCGATTACAATTTTGTCAGCAAATAAATCACAGGCAAAACCACGAAGCAATTTTTCAGAATATTCTGTGGACGGATGAGGCATCATTCACAACTGCGGGATGTTTCAATAGGAAAAACATGCACTACTGGTCGTTTGAAAATTCCCATAAATATAAAGAAATTCAATTTCAAGGACGACAATCTATTCAGGTAAAATGGTAATAATCGTATGTTCTAAAGTTTAATATATTTTTTTAAAAGGTTTGGTGCGGAATAATTAATAATAGAGTAATTGGACCACTTTGTTATGAAGGAAATTTAAATGGCGAAAGGTATTTAGGTTTTTTGCGAAATGAAATTGAAAATTTTTTGGACGATCTCCCCATAGGAATCACTAGGAACATCATTTGACAACAAGACGGTGCGCCATGCCATAACGTTGTAAATGTCGGTAATTATTTAAATGAAAATTACCAGGAGTGAATCGGAAAATATGGAACAATTAGTTGGCCACCGAGAAGTCCAGATCTAACGCCCCTAGATACCTTTTTGTGGGCGCATTTGAAGAATCAAATTTACGCTAAAGACAATTTAACATTAGACATTATACGAGAGCAACTAGTTCTAGAAATTGAGTACCTAAATGATAATCGGCATATACTGAATAATGTGATCAGAATTTAATTAAGAGATACCAGCTGTGCATTGCACAAAATGGCGCACACATTGAAAATTTATTGTAGTTACTTTTATTTTTTATGTTGATGGTTAATTAAGTTGTTCGTGTGCTGCCAGTTAATTATTGTTAATTAGTTATTTGAAAAAAATATAGGTAGGGATGTGGGTATGAATAAAAATATGAATTTATGGTTTTCACGGTTATTATTGAAATAAACATATAACAATTATACATTTTTGAAATCAGAAACACGAGGCGAATCCAAATATGTAAACATATACAGGGTGTTCCATTTAAAAATATGTAACTTTAGAACATCCCTCGTATAGTAAAAGGTCTATGAAAATTCTGATAGCAGATCTGAAATCTGCAGAAAAAAATTACATAAAGTGGTATTTTGAATTTTTAAAATATCTCAAAATTTACGAAGATAAAGGGGGGTATCAAATTAAAATATTCACCCTGTACATGAATAGAAGATTTTTCAGGTTAATTGTTTAAATCAGATACACTTTTATTTCATTACTGTTTTCATTACTCCTCTTACTTCGCTATCGGTTTCTTTATTAGTGACAATGGCAATAAGCAGACAAAGAAACGCTTAAGAATATCATGCCCAAATATCTTTTAGAACATAAAACTTCAACATTTTTTAATATCTGGGCCTCAAATGTTAGGACAAATACGTTATTTTTTTCATTAAACTTATGAAGAGTAAAGATATATTATTTTTTTTTATATAATTATGTGTTGACAAAAATTAACAAAAACGTTTATATATATTAAATATTATGTAATCCACATCCACGAACACAAGTTAAAATTGTTCACATTTTGTGTGGTCTGTAATGGAATAAAATAATTTAAAAGCCTTTAATGCTGAGGGAGGATAAATGACGATAGTTATATAGTTAGTGTCATCTCGGTTGACCTCTGTCTCCGTAATGATGAAGATAATTTGTCAGATTTAACGGACTGTTCATTTGGATCCAAGGGCGGATGTGGGCTATAATTACAGTTAATATATTTTACATGCTATTTACTAATAGGCTGTAATAATAAGTATACGTGTCTGACAATATCAAGTTCGAGTATATCGTAAAGATGTTAACTAATCACACGAAAACTCTCAAGAATGCGTAAGACTGGAAATGCTACTCACCACTATTATAATGTATTTATTTATGTATTTATTAAAACAACATTTTAATAGGTAGTAGGTCCAATATTCGCATTATCAGATGGACTTTTCCGAGACATAGGTATGTTTATTAATGCCCACGCCGTTTGTTGAACGTACTTTAATAGGACTTTTAAAATTATTTTAAAGCAAAAACCATGTGTAAGCAGTCACAGAAAGGAGAATTGAAAAAAATAATTTTTCGTAGGAGCAACCGTTTTTCACAAATACGGAAGGTCTTCCTAGTCTTTTTATTTCAATAGGCTATGTGACTCTTATTTTTAAATTGTCTTAATATGTTCATATCGTAGTATTAGTCCACAGGAATTTTTATTTCGCTTAAATGAAATCGCTTTGTAGGATAAAATAACATTCAAAATTTCAAATATATAAATTGGCGCGAATACACGAGCCGCCATGTCACTATCTACTGTGACGTCATTCTTGTAGTAAACAAACAAGCGCAAGTAACGATTGGTGTCGTTTTTTTTTATTTATCATATTGAATAATGAGATCCCATCGTTAAGCGTGGTGTTTGGTGACGAGCTGCAAGAGTACAGGTGTAAAGACACCACAAAAGTTGTTTATAAAACTGCCAGATGATATCAAAATGAGAAACACTTGGTTGCAATTTCTCAGGAGATACCCAAAATTATTATCGAGTAAAAGTATACCGTATTTTTGTAAGGATCACTTCTATGTAAATTCTTTTGTCTTATATTTTCAGTAGCTTTGAACTTTACAACTAATGTAAACAAGTGAAGTCTTTCACATATCTCTCATGTTTGTGATTTTGAGGTTATCTTGAAGATTGTCTCATAAATAATGTTCTAATTAACTACATTATACACACTTTTATAAACATAAGTACTTATTTACCTTTAAAATTAGAAGTAAACAAATATTATAAACTCACACAGATGCTTAAATTCGGCAGAATAGAAATCGGGATTAGTCGCAAATAATTTAGCCACCATTATTGTTCTGGAGTGGGTTGGAACCTTTGATGTGAGGATAACACTGACGTAGTTTTCCACGAAATGCCAAAAACACTATATACTGCACTCGACGCGCGTTTCGCCAACCAAGTTGGCATCATCTGGAGATGATTAAAACTAAACAGTTTAGTTTTAATCATCTCCAGATGATGCCAACTTGGTTGGCGAAACGCGCGTCGAGTGCAGTATATAGTGTTTTGGTGTTTCGTGGAAAACTACGGCAGTGTCACCATTATTGTGTCAATTGTTGGCAAAATCGTACTGTTCGCTTTTAAAGAAACCGCCCTCCATTATTAATTTTTATAAACTTGAAAAAAACAACACGAAATCAGTTCAAATATTCACAAAGCAGTCACGATAAGATAACCGTAGATTTTGCTTACTACAAGAGTGACGTCACATTTAAAACCATCATGGCGGATAGCGTTTTATGACATGTCATTCACAGACTAAAAAATTGCAATTTAGAGAAGTTGAAATAATAGATCAACCTCTTGTTTTTGTGAATACAGACCGATAATTTCTGATTTCTTATTCGATAAATTATTATCTGACAGAATGATAAAAATCGTAGTTTTTTTATATCAAAGATTGTGCTAGTGTATTTTATAAATCGCTCTGCATTATTTTTAACTTGATATTAGAAACTGAGACATTTCCGGATATGTGGAAACAATCCAGAATTTGTCCGGTATTTAAAAAGGGTAATAAGCACGCAATTGAAAATCATCTTCCCATTACCATCTTATGCAACTTCTCTAAAGTTTTTGAATTTTTGATATATGATTATATTTCATTTCGTACCAAAACTGTAGTTGTTGAAAATCAGCATGGATTTATCCAAGGACGGCCCACGGTATCGAACCTTGTGTGCAAGACCCAATTAATCTCCGAAGTAATAGATCGTAAAGGTCAGGTGGACGTTATTTACACTGACTTTTCCAAGGCGTTTGACAGATTGGACCACGGTATAATATTAACAAAATTTGAAGACGTTGGCCTTAACATTTCTTTGACAAATTTATTTTATTCATACCTATCTCGCCGATCTCAATTTGCACAATATCGTGGTTACCAATCTGTTGATTTTACTCAAACATCTGGAGTGCCGCAGGGTTCTATACTCGGTCCATTGTTTTTATATTATTCATTAATAATATTGTTGATAACCTAGATGTACATTATTTGCTATATGCTGATGATCTAAAATTATATTTCTGCATAAACTCTAATCTTGATTGCCTGAGACTCCAGCACAATCTTGACGTTCTTAATAACTGGTGCGTTAACAATCGTCTCCCTTTAAATGCTACCAAATGTAAAGTCATGTCATTTTCACAAATTCATTTATATTTGATTACAGTTTGGACAACACCACCCTAGAGAGACCTGAGTTTATTAAAGACCAAAGTATTACATTTGAATCCAAACTAACTTTTTCTAAACATATTGAAGAATGTGTACCTGGAGCTTTCAAAAGTTTAGGTTTTGTTTTGCGCAACAGCAAAGATTTTAAGAAATTGTCTACTCTACGCATGTTGTTTGTTAGTTTTGTTAGGTCCAAACTAGAACATGCTTCTATTGTTTGGAATCCTAGTTACAATATTTACATAACAGCACTAGAAAAAGTACAACGAAGATTTTTCAGTTCTGCAATTTTCATTTTGGAGGGTACATATCCAGTCAGAGTAACACCTTAAGAATTGTTTTTAAATAAATTTGAAATGAGCAGTCTACCCAGGTAACACTAATGCTCTTATTAAGATCTCCAAGGTCGCTTTAAAATTATACAATAAAACTTCGAACAAAACCAAATGATCTTCAAGACAAGCTTAGGATCACCATAAAGCAGCTTCTAGCCAAAAAGGGCCCATCCTAAAAGGGTCTTGAAGACTAAATTTAAAAACTATATTAAAAACCATTTAGTTTTAATTTCATATTCTTAAAGAGTTCTTCAAGGCAACCTTAAATTTATGTATTAAAACGTTTTGCATTTAAAATAAAATTGCAGCAGACTAAATTGCCTTGAGAATCATTATAATTAATCCTAAAAGGGTTTTATTTTGTTTTAAAGTCGGACAACTCTATGCGTGAAATAGTTAAAACAACGGCAAGTCTCTAATGGGGCAGAGGGGTAATATTTTAAACGTAACGCATATAAAGCTGATCAAAAATAATATTCAAATGCAAACTATTCTGGTAAAAATTACCAACGGATGGCACTTTTCTGACAAAATATAATAAAATACTTCTACATAACTCGAGCGCCACCAATATAATGTTTTTTTTTATTATCTAAAATTTTTTTAAAAAATATCGTCAATTTTTATTTTCCATCTAAACATCCAAATGCATTTTTTTTATTAAATTGCATGTTTGGACACACCGTCCTTCAGTTATTTAAGAGGATGTAAAGCGCATATATTTCAATAATATTTTTTTCTTTGGCTATTGAAAATATTCATCATGGCGGGTCTGTATCTTATATAAAAAATGGCGTGGTCTAGATAAAAACTGATTGCAAGTTAATAGAACATTTTAAATCTTACAAGACTTAAAATATCGTTTTATTTACCACTTTAAGTACAATTACTCTCCCAGACATTTATTTACTCTTCCTTTTAAAACTGAGTTGCTTTAATATGGTCAAACTCGTGGCCTTATTGATTTAAAGGGATCTGGCGTGCGTATGAAATCCTAACCTTAAAATTGTGCCGGTTTTGTGATTGCTGGATTTAGTGACTTCGTTTTAATTTAAAATACTTGTCACTAATATTTTCCATTTTAAATATGTCTTCTAGTTTTCATTCATGTATAAAGTAGGTACACGGACTGCACTGGTTCACTAAATCAGCAATCAGTTTATTGAGCAGATGGCGTGTTCTCTCCGATTATGGAGGGGGTAGAATTAGTTTTAATAAAGTCATCAAAAATCCAACAGGCATTTCTTTTAATCAAATTGACTAAATTAAAACCTTTGAACTTTAAAATATTCTTAATTTACTCTTTAAAAAGTAAAAACTATGTTTTAGGATTTAATGTGGAATTTCATTGAGCATATAGGCTTAAGATAAAATAGTTTTCTTAATGGGTTTTAATGACTACATCAAGGATACTCCATAAAACTACATTAAAACCATTTGTTCCAAAATGGATTGTTTTAAAACCAACTTGTTATTTAATTCTTTAAAAAGGCAAATTAGTTTTAAAATAGCCAATGTCAAGAGTATTATAAAACTAGTATAAGATCAATAGGGCATTAGAAGCAAACAGTTTTTTTATTTTAATTTAAAGAGTGCATTAAATCCTTTGCATAAGAATCAGTGGTCTTTAAGAACTTTTAGTTTATCTTAAGGTAATTTTAAAACCACTATCATTTTATTGAACATGTTAAAGCACTTTTAAAACCTAAATAAATCAAAAGTATCTTAGAGTTGTTACTTGGGTAATTAGGAGACGAGTGATGCACTCAGTAATTTTTTTTGTACAAAATAATTAATAATGAGATTGACTGTCCCCCTATTACCTCACTTATTAAATATAGAACTCCCAGATTATGTGCAAGGTCAAATAATATAGTTATGTTTCCTACCTCTCGTACAAACATTTTAATATCAAATGTGCTTAAATTATATAATATCGAGAACAGTCTGGATATTTTTAACTGTAAAATTGCTGATATAAAAAATATTTATTTAATGCATGTTTAATTAATGTCTTTATATTCTATTTATTTTGTGATATTTTTATATTGTTCTGTTTGTATAACTGTTATATAGTTGTTATATTTTGTGCTTTGTATTTTTATATATTTTTGTATACTATTGTTCACTATTTAGGTTTTTTGTGTATATCTGTTTTATATATCCTGTAACAGGGTTTTATCACTCGTTGGATAAATTATTGTAAATAAATAAATAAATATCTACTGTTAGAAAAAAGTTATCGTGTTGCGGTTTTCACTGATATCTGAAGCGTTTAATTCTCTATTTTACTGTGTAAAAATAAACATACCATTCTATTTAAATTTTTTAAGCAAAAGCACGATATTTTTTGACATGTCAGATAACGCCCTCTAGCGGCTACGGTAATAATCAAATGAAAACACCGTAAAGCGCACTCGATACACTAAGAAAAGCCGTTTGTAACGAGACCAAGTTTGTTAAATTCCGTTAAGCCTAATCGGAGTAATCTACATTTAAAAAAAAATTTTTTTGGCATCTCCCCACTAGTTTATTTTTGAAGATAGAAAAAAAAATTGTAAAAATAATAAGATTCGCAATTCTCCCAGGATTACGATGCATATATTTTTAATGCTACTTAATTGGGCAAAATACAGAGAAAACCCTAATTTTCTGTTTGATCATGGCCGTTACGCTCCCTAGCGGTCATTTTAGAAACTCGAAAATATTTTTTCAGCGATTTTTTCAGGGTCACTTTACGTATGACAATTTTTTTCCCTAAACTTGTGCGATAATTAAATTCTGAGATATGGCCGGCGTCCATCCTTAGTTGCCCACCCGATATAAATATAACTTTTAAGATCAAGGTTAGTAAACAATCGCCAAGGCTTCCTTTTTATCAACATATTAAATCATCGCGTTCATCACTATAAAGAAAATAGAGGCAATCTGCATTAATGTAATAATTAGATTCATTATCATTATAAATACAAATAATATTTCGTAACACTAAATATAGAACGCGATTTTATTAACAATATTACAAGTTATTTTTCTTCACTCCTGTAAGAAGTGGGTAATCGTCCAAAAAATTCAAAACGGTGTTGCAAAAAATCAATGTTTTACATGTGAGAATGTTTTTTAAGTTATCACAGTCCTTCTTTACACTGCCATTGTCATTTCGTTGATAATTCAAGTCCTGTGTGATTCAGACTGAAGTAATTTTAATTCAGTTAAAAAAATGGAATTTTTGATAATAATATTTATTTTTTTGCCGCAATTCATCAATGTTTGGAACGAGTGACGCGTAGACAATCGACTTATGATAATCCCATATATAAAAATATAGTAGATTTCAATCTGGCGAGCGGGCTGGCCATGGTTGTGGTTCACCTCTTTCAATCCAACTTTACCCATACACGTTATTCAGATGGAATCATCCAATCCAGCTAAAGTGTGGAAAAGCGTGTTCATACATGAACCATAACTGATTTTCTATCATATTCAGTACATACTCAAACAATTCTTGTAAATTATTTTGCAAGAATGCAGGATATGATTCTCTATACAATCTTCGTGGCACAAAATTAAGATCCTAATAAATTATCAGCAACAGCACCGGCTCAAAGAATCAAATTGGTGCGTGTCGTAGTAAACTCCATCTACGACACATTTGTACTCTGCTTTCATGTAGAGACTAGTGAGTCTGAAATTTCTCTTGCTGTCATTGTGCATTATACCTTCTTCGCATTGATGAGGGAAAAAACCAGAAACCGGTCTGCGAATGATATGCACAACGGCCTCAAAAGGGATTTCCATTTATGTCGTAAAAATTCTTTACTAGTGGGTAATTGCAATTGAAGCTTAATCACTTCTCGTCGTATGATACAAACTTATATAAGAAGTGCGCGTTGACATTTTTATTTAATCATCAATTAAATAAATTTGAGAGGATTTCGACTTTGGTACCTATTTAGGAATTATTTCTAGTACTTATTACTATTTTGTAAATTAACTTTTACCTTCTCTGTTGGAATATTTTGGTATTATAATTTTCATTATACATTTATGACTAATTATTCTGACCGGTGGATCGGTCAGTTTTTGTATAAGAGTTAATTGAAAGAATTCGAGAAGCGTGTGTAGATTTGCGAGCTAATCCTGATTTGCACACGGGCGCACACTATGTTGTGCACACGTGCTAAGGATGTGTTGAAGTTGAAAGATTGCACTTTGAACTCTTGTAATTTGTAAGTTACCTTATATTAATGAAATTAATTGTTGTTTAATAAAAAATAATGTAACCAAATTATGTTTTCATCGCATTGTTTCGTCTGTTTTCCGAAAATATTTATAAAAAACTGTTTCCGCATAAAGTTTAAATTGGTTTTCCTCAAAAACGGATAATTTTAGAGAAAAAACGCAAAGGCGACCTTTTTGTGTAAAAAAACTTTAAATATTTAAGTTCTGCTCATAAATTAAAGGAAAAGTGACACACAAATAAGTTGGGGCAATATTGTTATCTAAGCCCCCCCTCAGCTTTACCCGCTCCTGAATGATTTTGGTTCTTAGTTGTTATTTTACCTTATAATGCATAAAAGGTGCTCCTGTGTAAATTATCATTTGTTTATCTTTAGACGATTTCGAATATATTCATAAAGTTTTAATCATCTCCAGATGATGTCAACTTGGTTGGCAAAGCGCACGTCATGTACAGTAAACCGCCTGTACCAAATTCGATGCTAACCATTGCAATCTCGGAAACCGTAAGAGCTACAAGGTCGGTTAAATTTGATAAGTTTTAGCAAATTTTATGCTGATTCCTAATCCGTTAAGAAATCACGGCTACCTGAAACCGTTTTTGGGATTTTCCAAAAAAACGAAAAATTTGTGATTTCACTTTTTAGCTGTAGCCAAGTAGTCCTTGGTCAGACAGGTTTTAGACTTTTACAGTATTGGGACACTCTTTGGAGACTAATATTTTGGTGTAGAAACGAGTGTTCGATATTCTTTTGTTTTAGAGATATTCGAGATAGCTTTTGTTTTTCTTAGCTCAGCCATATTGGATTTTTCGTTTTTCAGATTACTCTTAAAAAAGAGCTTTCAAATGATGTATCACATGCCGAGGAAAAATTGGTTTTCAAGGGACTAATTTAAGAAAAGTTATCCATTGCTTAACAAAACAAAACAGTTGGTCATGGAAAATCAAAAAGTTATTTTGATTTCATGGATGTACCTAATACCAACCATTATAAAAAATAACAGTAATATTAAGGTTATCAGTTTGACATAATTGTTTTAATTTTCTGTTAAAATACCGAACATACATTTTTTAATAACAGCCAATTAACATAATAGAAGAAATGATAGTAAAGTGAGAAGATTTAATAAAACTATTCGCCTAACTGAGCTGATTATTCTTCTGATAGTATTGGCATTTATTGTGCCGAAAACGTCCCTAACTGTGTCTTCTAAAATAACGATAGTTTCCGGGCTTTCAAAATCATTTTATTTTTCACCGCACCCCACAAATATAAATCAGGAGGGGTTATATCAGACGAGCGGGGAGGCCACAATACTGGTCCTCTATTTGAAATTATGCTGTTCCCAAAATGTTCCTACAATATCCGTCTAACATTAATAGTATTATGTAAATGACAGCCATTTGTTGAAACCACAATTCGTTTATTTCTTGTTCTGTAAAAAGCTGTCGTATTTTGGGTAAAACTTAACTTTCTAGAAGTTCACGATAGGCTGCACCTGTTAAATTGTTGTGAAAAATGAATGGACCAATTAAATGGCGATCTAAAAAAAAATAATAATTAAGGAAAGGGTTATAGGTAGATCATAGAAGTAAAATAGGAAGCGACAAGGTAATACCTATCATGCCGCACCAAACATTGAATCCAAACCTAGTTTGGAATCTTCTTGCGTAGTTACATGAGGATTTTCTGTGGCCCAGTGGTGATAATTGTGCTTGTTAAAGACCACAATTTGTAAAACGACTTTCATCGGGTCCATACTCGGGTCCATATAACTCGATTGCAAATCAGGTTGTTATTCTCATTTCTGATTAAACCAACGACAAGTCTTCTACCAAAATCATTATTGTTTAAAGCTTAGACAATCTAAGTTTGTACGGATGATATTTCTTTTGTTTAAATGTCTTGTGTACAGTTGTCTTAGGAATATTTGTTTCGCCTGTAATTTGTCACACGGATATGCGGGGATTATAATCCGGTAAAGGGGAATTTTAAATCTCCATTCGTACTCCATGTACATCAAGTATTAATGGTTGAAATTAATGGTAAGGTAATGGTAAGAGAACTTTTTATAGATAAGCCTTCAGTGAATGTAATAAGACCAATAAACAATTTTTTTTTAAATTTCAACCATAAAAATGTAAATTGAAAATAAAATTTTTTATCACTTTTTAAAAAATTTAACAAAAAATATCTCTAAAAAAATTAGTTACATCAAATAGATACGATTAAAAAAAAAAGTTAAAAACAATACGGAATAATGTGTTATACAATATGGAACTCTTCATAATGCGATATACACGCTGACCGTTGGGTTAGTCATATTTATTTTTTTCGTAGACGTCTCGAACGTCACAATGTTTTACATATCATTCACAAACAGTGCAGACACGCAATCAAAGTTCATCGTCGTTACTTTTCATTCAAGAATTAAAAATAAATCAGAGCTGCCTATGATTTATACCTACTGCACTAACTTTGAGTTCGCAAAAATGTAAGTGAAGTGATTTCCTTTTTAGTGTATCTCATTTAGATTAGTTATAAATTGTTATCATTTTATGTGTAAATTGTTGGATGTAGAGAGAATTACATCTTGATCATGAAACAAATAATTTTAGACTAAATGATTTGTCGGAATGTGGGCTAAATGAGCTCGCTATTTCAAACCAAGATCCAAAATCTTGAGAAAGTTTTAAAAATTTCCGCTAAAAAAAGCGAAAGAGCCATTTGTGTAAAATCACTCAGTTCGATGAAATGAACAAATGCAAAAATAGTTATGCGACTAGTGTGATTTTGGCGGATGCGCCGGTGTGCTGGACATCGAAAATCGCACATTTGGTGTTGAGTAATTGTGAAAATGTCATATAGTCGTGTTGCTGTCCTCCACTGCGGCCATCAGCAGGCCTATTGTGGCTCAAGCCTAATTATATTTCACCCAATAAGTTCAGTCTCTTAATGATAACTTTATTGGGTGAGAATGTGTCCAGATCCTCTGGCAGCAGTTGCCCTTTGCCAAATATTCAGAATCGGATCCTCTCCACAGCGGGACAGGTGCATAAGATGTGGTCTGCCTTCTCATCATCCTTCAGGCATAGACGACACTCGGCGTTTTCCGCTAGGCCGAGTTTATGCAGATGATAGTTTAGTCGGCAGTGCCCGGTATATAGGCCTGTTAGAGTTTTCAGGTTTATCCTGTTTAACTCTAAAAGTTTCTTAGTTCTCGATTTCAAAGGGTATTTTATAAACGCCTTCGAATGAACTAATCCTGGTAACTCTTGCCAATACTGGAGAGTTTGCCTTTCAGCGCAGGTTGAGATAGCCATCTTGGCCGTACTTGAAGATATGCCAAGTATTGGTTCTGGTCCGATGAATCGTGATCTCGCTCCTTCTCTGGCTAAGGAGTCCGCTATTTCGTTACCTTCCATACCATAGTCACTTTGTTGTTCTTGCCCAAATGATTTAGAGCTTTCTGACAGGTCCATACCGTTTTGGAGTTACACCGGTAGGAGACAAGAGCTTTTATAGCTGCTTGGCTATCTGAGAAAATTTTTATTGATCTGCGTGTAGGATGCATATATTCCAGCCTTCGTACACACAGTTCAATGGCATGAACCTCAGCCTGAAAAACAGTTGCATGAGTACCTAGGTTCGAGACTATCCTCACCCTTGGTCTGTAGCTGTGTACTCCGGCTCCTGTTCCCTCGGGAGTTTTGGAGCCGTCTGTAAACCAACAACTGTCTGCCTTCAGTAGGTCGGCTTTATTCCGCTCCCACTCATCTCTTTCTGGAGAAAGGATGTTGAAGGTCAGCTCGTAGTTGGTCATAGTAGGCATAGTATCCGAGGGCATTCCCAGGATGCTGTGATTCTCTATGTCATCCAACAACCTGTTCCGCTCCATGATACTAGTCTGCGGCATATTAATGGCCGCTTGTTGCAGTCTGTAGGTTGCCCACCTGGCCTCTCTCTCCAGATATATATGAGGAGGGGGTAAATCCAGGAGGATTTCCATTGCAGCTGACGGTGTGGTGCTAATTGCTCCCATTACGGTCATGCATGCTAATCTCTGCAGCCCAGAGAGTTTGGATTTGGCCGTCCCACAGTGGGGTATTTGCCTCGAAAACCTGGCCAAAACTATTTTGATACAAATTAAGATTATTTATTGCCTTGCGATGTAAAAAGAGTGTTAAGGTGCTCTTGTAGGGATAGTTAACACTTACTTTACCTGAATAGTAATTCTCAATAGTCAATAGCACTTCTAAGAAGGCAGCTAATAGATAATTTCCCGTAATTATTGCAACTGCCTTATAATAATTGTTTTATAGTGGTTATTTAAGTACTATAACCCATTTAATTGTTACCTAAGAACTTAAGCTATTGGTTAGTTATTGTAGTTAATATGATTAAGGCCCAATTTTACAATAGATAATTATCTCTTAATTAAAAACTAATTTGAGGTTTTTATGATATGTTACCATGGCAAATAACTTCAAATTAGGTCTATTCATCAATAACAATTGTAAAATCGGCCCTTAGTTTATAGTCAATGAGAAGAAAAAAATTAAAACACAAAATAATTACTACAGGGGATTTCAAGAAGTAACTATTTATGTGATAAATATTTTACAGTTTTGTGCATAGTTATTGTACAGTTTCGTATTCAGGTTCTTCCCAAGAGTCTTCATCGAAAGATTCTTCATCTAAAGATACTTCCGAGGATTCTTCACTTTCTTCCTCGGAACTTGCTTCTAACGAAGGAAGAAGCATTTCTATTGTTTCTTTTAAAAATGCTTTAGTTTTTTTTCTTGGGATTGGTCGTATGCTTGATAACAACGGATCTGAGGTTAGTAAGAGCCTGTTAATAATATCCTGGTTGCATGCACGTCTCGAAAATTTTCTAGCGTAATTTAGGCGGTAGGAACGGAAGTGCTTATTCCTCGCTTCCGCTGCTTCTTCAGACATTTGTCCTATTGGCAAAATGGCTTTTTCTACTACAGTTGGGCCATGAATTAAGATTTTGTGGAGTGTGGGTGTCATTGGATACCAAGAGTATAGTTGTACATATTGTTACGTGTTTGCTATCCACACAAACACCTATACTCGTAGATTCGTTGATTGAAAGTCCAGGTAACACTTATTCACTACTTTATTTACTAATTAACAATTAACAACAATAGATTAATCACTTTCCTAATTATAATCACAACTGAACACTTATAAGTCTCTTTCTTATTTCTTCTTTACTCGTTCACGTTCGACTTAAGATTAAATCTCGGCCCACCGTGCGTCTTATTTATACATCCATTGACCCAGTCTAGAGCACTCCAGAATATTCCCGGCCGTTCGTGTACAATTCCAGCCTAATCTAACCAGTCTACACAGTCCAGTGGCGTAACACTGCCCTCTCCTTAAGCCTGAACGTCCCGATCAGGCAATTCATTGTTCCCTGCATACTTGGCTAGTCTCTCTATATGCACCACCTTCATCTTGGATTTTGGACTTTGCTGAATTCTATATACAACGTCGTTTAGTCTGGTGACGACGGTGTAAGGACCCTCCCAGAGCGGGTGAAACTTCGGGGACCTGCCTTTCTTTCGTCGTGGGTTATATAGCCATACCAATTCTCCCACCTGGTACCCTCCTGAATTAGCCTTAAGATCATAACGAGCCTTCATACGGTCACTTGCTGTGGTAATTCGCTCAAAAGGAGCCCTGGCGTTATATTGCTTATTTCTTATTTGTGGCCCCATTCTTGCCGCGCAAACTTCACATTGGCGGAACCAAGCCTCCACATCTTGACGACTGTTTACCCAGTAGAAACGTTCTCTTACTTTGGTCAGGGTTTTGTTTATGCCAAAATGTCCGCCAGACGTTCCATTACGCACTTGCTGAAGTACATCTGCTACGTGACACCTGGGGATTAACAATTTCCAAGTAACTTTCCTCCCATCTGGACTTTCCCACGCTCTCTTCAGCAGTCCATCCTCTACGATAAGGGAGTCCCATTGTGCCCATAAAGCCTTCAGCGCCACTGATTTATTTTTAATGTCCTTCCAATCGGGTCGGGTCCCTCTTTCTTTCCATTTCAGAACAGGACCAGTCTCGTTATCGTTTAACTGCGCTTCCCTTAACGACTCTTTTGTCCAATAATTCGGAACATCAATCTTAATGGTCTTCATTATTTGTACATTTTGTTGTTCTTCCTTACGGTGGCAAGGTTTGCAGTCTTTCTGACACGGTCTTTTGGAAAGGCCATCTGCTATATTCCGCGAAGTGCCAGCTCGCCAGTTTTCCTGCGGCTTCTCCATTACCGCGACCCTCTCAGGGATGCGCTGACGACAGTTACTCTGAATATGGCCCACTCTGCCACACTTATAACAGCGCATGCGTCCTCCATTCTGTCTCCCACTACTTTGCTGTTGGGTTTGTCTCGGATCTTGAATGTTGAGCTCATGACAGTTCCTCTTAATATGGCCCAATTTGCCACACATATAACAACGGATGCCTTCATTCGGCCTCCCACTACTTTGTTGTTGGTCTTCTGTCTGCTGGGAGTTTGATTTTGTCAGTAGTTGGGTCATCATCTTGTATAGATCAGATATCAGGTTTTGTGTCGTATTGTCTGGCTTGTCTTCTTCCACACTTACAGCTCGTACTCTCTGATTTGATTGTGTGGTATCCTCATAGGCAGCTTCAATCTCCAGTGCATGTACTAAAGCCTCACTACTAAGCTTATGCCTGGCCAACTTAAGAATTCGCCTAACTTCCTGGTCCCTTATTCCATCAATAAATGTACCAACTGCTAACTGTTGTTGAAATTTCATTGGTGCATCAGGATAGGCTAGATGGGCTAATCTTTCTACCGCAGCTTCGAACTCCTGGAGGCTTTCTCCACCTCGTTGTCTGCGTGATTTGAGCTGAGCCTGATATACTTGGGCGAGATGTTGGTCGCCATATCTTAATTCTAATGCTGCCTCCAAAATGCTAAAGTTTTGTTGCTGTGCGGCAGGAATTGTTTGGAGCAGGTCTAATGCTTGGCCCCTTAGTGCTAATACCAATGCTGTTGCTTTTTCCTCATCATTCCAGTTATTTGAACGTGCAGCTGCCTCAAATTGTCTCTTATATGTTGACCATGAACTTTGACCGTCGAAGGAAGGTGGTTGTAACCTAGTACCAGACGACAGTACCAATTGGCCTCCCTTCTCTCTTAATTGTTGTTTCAACCGGGCTATCTCCCCTTCAACTTCACCGAATTTTCCTTTAACTTCAGTTATTTCTCCCTCAAACTTTCTTTTAACTTCTATGACTTGCCCTTCGACTTCACAGACTTTCCCTGCGACTTCAGTGACTTTTTCGATAACATCTCCTTTAAATTTTTCAGTGAGGGAGAAAATGGCTGCCTGCTGTTCATCTATGCTTCTTTTGAAGTCTTCTCTTTCCTCGAGTCGCCATTTTTCTTGATCCTCAAATATTTTTTCTTAGTTCTTCCTGCCGTTTTCTTTCTTGTTCGTCGTTTTCGGCTTGATGTCTTCTCTCTTGTTCCTCCTTTTCTTCCTGTCGTCTTATTTCCAGGCCTTCGATCATTTTTATCAAGTCTTCTTTTTCTTCCTGGCGTCTTCTCTCTTGTTCTTCTTTTTCTTCTTGTCGTCTTCTCTCTTGTTCTTCCTTTTCTTCTTGTCGTCTTCTCTCTTGTTCTTCTTTTTCTTCTTGTCGTCTTCTCTCTTGTTCTTCTTTTTCTTCCTGTCTTTTTCTTTCTTGATCGTTCATTCGTTCCAACAACGCTGCTAACAAGTCCTGTGTTTGTTTCTCAGCCATACTTCTTGTTATTGGCATTAACTCACGGCACGTAAATCAGTTCAAAATAAAGTTTATTACACTATTAAGACCGTAAAATGTTGATATCACGTATATTTTAATAATGGAATGTTCCAGAAAAATCTCGAAACAGCACTAGAAAGTCTTATTTAGAGTCTATACCTCTTTTGTGTTAACAAAATTCACTTATCTCCACTAATTGTCCAATGGAATGTTCGAGAATTGTCACGAAATATCACTAATAAGTCTTGTTTTGAGTCTATAACACGTTCCCGTCGACACAATTCACGTATCTCCTGTAGTTTCCAAATAGAATGTTCTAGAATTTTCCCAAAATTGCACTAGTAGTCCTTTTTCTTAGTCTACAACACGTTATTACTAGCGGCACTCACGTATTTGCAGCTATTTCTAAATCGAATGTTCTAGAAACTTCTCGAAAATTCACTTTAAAGTCACTATTCAGTCCAGAAACAGTCCTCCAAACACTGTCCAGTAGCTTAATTCTCCGTGTTACCACTAATTTCTGAGAAGAACACTGTAGAACCTTTTCGAATATTCCAGAAATTTCTCTTCCAATCCACTTCCGACACCAAATTGTTACGTGTTTGCTATCCACACAAACACCTATACTCGTAGATTCGTTGATTGAAAGTCCAGGTAACACTTATTCACTACTTTATTTACTAATTAACAATTAACAACAATAGATTAATCACTTTCCTAATTATAATCACAACTGAACACTTATAAGTCTCTTTCTTATTTCTTCTTTACTCGTTCACGTTCGACTTAAGATTAAATCTCGGCCCACCGTGCGTCTTATTTATACATCCATTGACCCAGTCTAGAGCACTCCAGAATATTCCCGGCCGTTCGTGTACAATTCCAGCCTAATCTAACCAGTCTACACAGTCCAGTGGCGTAACAATATAGTTTAGCTGTATCCATACAATAATCGGCAAACTTTTGGGTGTCAATTCTGTGTCCGCTTGATATTGCTTCTAAAACAACCTTCAACCGATAAATCAATTGTGCGTCCACTCCTGTAATTTTCGCCGATAATTCGGGATCCAGAAAAAATCTTCTACTTGTATTTCCATCATTGCTGTTTCCGAACCCAGGCTTAGGAACATCTACAATAATACCTATCCTGCTTTTAAACTCCTCTTGAATTTCCATTTTTCTTTGTTTGGCTAGGTTTTTCTCACTTTCAGTCCTCAATTGCCATTTTTTTATGGGTAGCTTATATGACAAATGCAACAAGCTTTCGAATAACCTTATTCTAGCGTGCAAAATTGACAGCCCAAACTGAAATGTGCTTTGATCGACTTTTCTCGTTTTTGATAAGTCATTAAACTCTTTCGAGGTAGCTCCACAGATATAACACTTCATTGTTGATGTAGTACTCGTAACAGCATTACATACCTTGGCATCGATCATTGTTAATATCATCTCGTGTTTTACAGTCACGTTTTTAATTCCTTCAATTTGTGTTTCTTTTAAGCCACTGATTTTTGTCTGCATATAATTTACTTCTTCTCTTGTTATGTCCGAGGTCTCTTTCACGAATCTTATCCTCATTGGTCGACAATATCGAGGAGAAGCAGGTGTGGGATTTTGCCATATAACTTTATTGTTATCTTTACCGCAAACTAATCGTAATGGTACTAGGGAGCATTGAAATATATTGGCATCTGAATCGGAATTGTTTTTAAATGTCTGTTTAAACTGGACCTGTTGTGATCCATCGCATCCCCACTTGGTTATTAGTTGCAACGTGCTACATTCACTTTCATTTAATGTTTGAACTACATCTTCTAAATAGAGTAACAATCGAGTAGCGGTATGGTCCAATAAATCTTGCAAATTAATTTCAGCGTAATTTTCTGTTACTATGTAGGATTCTGGAACAGGGTAACAATCTTTTTTGGCTTTCTGTAGCAATTTATAACAGGGGTAACGTTTTTTATCACTGCTTCTAATGATATCATATTGTCTTCGTGACAAACCTGAAAATAAATAAAGCAATGAGTAAGATGCTAATGGATTCCGAACCCATTCAGTATATAAATGAAAAGGTTTTTAAAACCTTACCTGCTTCAACAAATATGCATAATGCTTGTAAAACTGGTAATTGCCTTTGTCTTCCCTGTAGACTACTAAAATATGCATTTCTGTACTTTGCTGCGCGTTTAGGAGATTCCATAATTTCTTGCAGAACTTTGGATGCTTCAGTTTTCCCAGAAGCTTTTAGCTGCATCTGGGTGGCAAAAATGAGTTTGTCCGTCTACTGCCTTCCGAAGACCTTCAGTTTTTCTTCGTTTACTTCGTTCACTTGCAGTACTGAACGATTTTGATGGACGCCCCCCCCCCCCCGCTCGAGGGGTTACCACTGAGGGTATATGAAAAGTTCCTTGTAGCCAAACTTCATTATTTTTTATAAATATTTCATTTTTCCTATGCGCATTCACCCACCTCTGCTTAAATTCCGTTTTTATGTATGAAATTCTATGTTTAAATTCTTTTCGTTGTTCCTTGGTGTAATTTTCTTTACCAAGCAAAAATTGCTCCAAATGCTCCAATTTTTCATTAATGTTGCACTCTGATCGTTGTTGCATAATGTTATACAATTGCATTCGAGTCATCAGTTTGACTCCTGAAGGCCCTAGAAATAAATAATATAACTTATTAGTCAATAAAAAAATATACAAATAGTAATCAAAATGGAAATAACTAAAAAAAAAAATACTATTCACACGGTTCCGCAATCTTTTTTTTTTTTTCATCAGAAACGTAAAGCCTCAAAGTTCATAGTTATCCAAAGAAAACCACCCGGACTCACCTGGAAACATAACGAAAGGCTTTGCGAAACCACAATGTTAAAAGTAAATTAATTTTTTTTTTGCTATGTTCAAAGTACAATAATTATTAATACAAATAATATAAAAGTAAGATATGTTTAAAAACATTGTCTACATACCTTGTTCGGAAGCGTCCATGCTATATTTACTTTATACGGTGTCTTTAAAATGCGAACTAAACACTAAATAGAAAGATATATCACACAGCGATATGAAACGATAAATGTACACTTCACAAAGGCTAACTTTGAACTGACCTGACCACGTTATGATTATTATAATAAACGAATAAATGACAGCCCATTATTCCCCACGCTTCTAACGCCCTCAACTAAAAAGTTGGTGAGGGTATGGCAATTTTGAGAAAATCGAGGTTTGGCCAGGTTTTCGAGGCAAATACCCCACTGTGCGTCCGTTGTAATCCTTTCGGCCACCAAACAATGGATCCGTATGTTATCATTGGTCTGATGACCGTGATATAGGTCCAGTAAATTTGTTGGGGACCCATGCCCCAGGATTTGCCACAAATACGACGGCATGTCCATAGGGACAGCTTTGCTTTGTGGGTTACCTTTTCCAGATGGGAGTTCCAATTAAGTGATTTATCCAGAGTGATTCCTAGATATTTCACCTCCTCCGCAAATGGAACAGTTTCACCCATTAAAGTGGGAGGTCTTAAGTCCTCCAGCTTCCTTTTCCGGGTGAATGGTAATGCACATTTAATCCTATTTACAATGTCTTCACGAACACTTGGTACATATCTACGTAACGATGAACGACTTGGTAAATTCACCTGGGGATTGTATTTATTCCAGAACTCCCGAAATGCTGGTTTATCCAATATGCGCAGGGGAACATCACAGGCAATTAGCATTAACAGTAAATCAAACATAAACTGAGGTTCCAAAGAAGACACGCCATTTTTTTAAATTTTTATGCCGGTTACTATTGACATGAATTTTGCAGCCGTATTTATTCCAGCACATTAAGTCTTGATCACAAACTTTACAATTTTACATCCATTTATTCACTTTATCAGCGTACGGTCGTTTTCTACTCTTTACGCTCAACATTATTTATTATTTATTAAATTATTAGTACTCTATGCATCGACCGACAGATAACAACTGAAGTGTGTCGTGTCATCGTCATCGTAAACAAGCGCACGATGGCATTGGTATTGCGCCCGACCCTGAATCTACCATCGCTTGGTCAGGCTTAGTAATAACATATAGGGTATTTCATTTAACTTAACAAAGTTGATAACGATCCAGGCAAAACGGAACAGTCTATATGACTATAAATATAATTAGAGTATGAAATGATGAATGCTGAGGAACTTTTATTTTCTGTCTGTAATAGTTACAGAGTTATGGAACAAATACGCACTAGATGGAAAATGGAAAATATATCTTATCAAAAATAACTTTAATTGTCTTGGTAAGACGATTTTTAAAATATTCATAACAAATCTTGTAACTTTTTTATAAACTATTTTTGAATAGTCAGAAATTACAAAGTTAACGGGGGGTGAGACTCACAGAAACTTTCCCTCATATCTCCTTTAGTATTAAAGACCCATCAACAATATCAACATCTATAACACTGTGTTCGTGAGAAAGCTTTCTATTTAAATATGTAAAATATACAGGATGTTCAATTTAAAAAATGAAATTAATAATTGTAGCCATTTTGTGTGAGCTTCCATTGTTTTCTTGATATGATTTTCAAAATCTACATAAAAAGTCTTATATAACTTTTGTATTTACCATTTTTTTGTAATAATAAAAATAACAAAATTGGGGGGTGGGAATTCTCACAAAATCACCCTGTACATATAAATCAGGGTTATTATCAAATTGGAAAATTTATTACCTGGAAAAGTCAGAGAAATCAAGTTATTTAAAAGAAGTCGTGGAAAGTTAGAGTTAGGATGTATTTTAATAAATATCGTGAAATATTTTTATAAGCAAATTTCGATAATTTGTAGCGAAACATCTCAATGGTCATTAAAACAGTAACTCAAACACTACAGTTAACTTATTTTTGTCGATTTTGCTCTATATGAACAGCAGCGATTATATTAGTCTTTCTTTAAAAAGTAAAGAAATGTTATACCATGTTTTTCTTAGAAAACCTGGCAAATCATGGAATTTCCTTCCTTGGTTTTAGTGGAGACCCTGTAAAGATAAGATATCCTGTATATTATTTTTCAATACTTCAATTAACTTTCACAGAACCCAATAAAACACCCGACCTCAATATCCTGCTTAACAAAAAGGAAAATACCATGTCTTTAGCATGTAAATCATTTGTTAAACATTTGGGACGTTTTAATAATATAATTACGTATGAACTCGCATGGGAGGTACGACAAAAGGGCGTGTTAATGACGTAGGAACAATATATCGATGTGGGTTAACTAGATTAAATATTTTTATAATAATAAAAAAACTTCCTGTTTAAAACCACTTCATATGCATATGCTTGCCAGTAGTAATTTACCATGTATGTCGAATAAGGAGAACTAAAAGACGAATTGTTGGTTTGCGTGTACAGTGTACGGTGTTCCACTTTGAGCAACACACCCGTGTATTTCGGTAATATTTGAACGAATTGAAAAAAAAAATTTTTTTTTTTCAAATTATAGTATACACTGTGTCCAAGATAAGAATGCACTTGGAAATGGTAGGAGATACGAATTTGGTTAAATGGGGAAAAAGTTGCGTAATTAGGATACTATCACAATGGTCTTAACCAATGTCAAAAATTATTTTTCGTTTTTGAATTATTTCGAAAACAGCAAATTTTTGAAATTTGCTTTTAATTTTTTTCACGTTATTATCAAAAATATGAAAAAACAAACAAAACATCCTGATTGTACTTTCTAATGAACTTTAATGTGGCAATGATATTTTCGCTCTCCGACATTTCGTGATCGTGGAACCATCATCAACTTCTTTTTTTTAAATACGGATCTGAATTTTTTTTTACGGATTTTGAATGCATTCTTCATTCTAAATTCACCTATGTATTACACATAGAGCTTACAACATGTTTTTCTCTAGTTATAGTCGTTACTAGGATTTATGAAATGAATAAATAATAAATTTAATTTGAGGACTAGATACAAATACAATTTATCAGGTACTCGTCCATCTAGTACGTTAAATAATAATCAGTTAACAAAACAAATGGTTTAATACTGAATTATAATAAATTAATTACATTATTAACCTCAGTAACTGCACAGATATAAACAATCGATTTTATTAAAACCATAGATGTCAAACCTCTAATAAATGTTCAAAATGGGAACCGTTATTTTCTAAACAAAGATAGCATCTTCGTATAGTAGAGTCTAAAACTGTAGTTAGCATTTCTGGAATAATGCTGTTAAATGCTTCGGTAACAGATGCCTCTAATTCTTGTTCATTTTCAAAATTATGCCTGTATACGAAGTTTTTGATATATCCCCACAGAAAAAAATCCAACGGTTTCATATCCGGCGAACGTGCTGGCCAGGATACTGTTGAATGAGTGCCAATCCATTTTTCTGGGAACCGATTGGATAAATATTCTCGAACAGCCCTAGAATTATGTGCTGGAGCACCATCTTGTTGGAATCAACAATTCTGGGAATCAGCGATAGGTAAGTTGTCTAGGGCGTCTTCAAGATAAGTGTCAAGTAAGTTCTGATAACGTTGGGCAGTCAATGAGTCATGGTAAATAAAAGGGCCTATAATTCTTGTACCAAAAATGGCAACCCACATATTAAAACCAAAGCGGTGTTGGTGTCTGGCTGGTTTGAACAAGTGTTGATTTTCTCGAGACCAATAATGTGTATTTTTTTCGATTAAAAATACCATTATTAGTGACCATACTTTCGTCTGACCAAATTACTTTATGAGGAAAATTTTCATCATCCTGGCATTTCCTAGTATACCACTCACAGAATGTCCTGCGTCTTTCTTCGTCGCCTGGCCTAAGCCCTTGACAAATTCTAAATTTATAAGGATGAAACCGATGTTTTCGTAAAATAAAACTGGACGTAGATTTTGATATCCCAGTAGTTCGTCAATTTCTCTAGTTGATACACATTTTCAGTAACTGTCAACAATACACTGTTTACTTTCTCTTCGTTACATGGTTTTTGTCGAGTCCAAATGGGTTTTCGGAAAGAACCGTGTTCTTTAAGATTTGACACTAACCTTCTAAAAAGTGTTTTACCAGGCTGCCTTCTTTCTGAGTATACCTATCGAGATACAAAATCTCAGCATCAACACAATTTCGGTGGCACAAAATGTAACATGTTACCATATCAAATTTTTCTGCATTCGAAAACGAATCCATTAGTATAAATATGTATAAAGACATACATAGGTGAATTTAGAATGAAGAATGAATTCAAAATTCGTAAAAAAAATCCAGGTCCGTATTTAAAAAAAAGAAATTGATGATGGTTCCACGATCACGAAACGTCGGAGGGCGAAAATATCATTGCCCCGTTAAAGTTCATTAGAAAGTACTATGAGGATGTTTTGTTTATTTTTTTCATATTTTTGATAATAACGTGGAAAAAAAATTAAAAGCCAATTTCAAAAATTTACTGTTTTCGAAATAATTCAAAAACGAAAAATAATTTTTGACATTGGTTAAGACCATTGTGATAGTATCCTAATTACGCAACTTTTTCCCCATTTAACCGAATTCGTATCTCTTACCATTTCCAAGATGCCCATGCTGTGCATTCTTATCTTGGACACAGTGTATACTCAACGAGGTCTACCTTCCTGAATGACATTTTTTTTTGTTGCGTGTCCACGACCTACTATATGATTAAAATAAAATGCTAAAAATCAACAAATGGTATTAGGGATTTTATTAACGAAATAATTTTTAGGAAATTATTACCGGAGCTGGTCCCAAAAAAAAAATAAAAATATATATTTCTCCAAGATACAGTAATATAGTAAATTGTCATCATAAAAACGGGCTGCTAGCAACAAAAAAAATAGTTTTTAGTGAGCGGCGATGATAGCGACGCACTCCGGCCAACTAGACGGCGGAGGAGTGGGTAAGAAAGGTGGTAATGTTTTAAACTGATTGTACTGGAAAGATATTAACTGGTAAAAGAGAGAAATAATTAAATATAATATATCAGTAGCGATTTAATGATAATTTGAAAAAAAAATTCCTCAAAAACTGTACTGATACACATAACATTCCATTTAAAACAAAGGCACTTGGCCCGCTCTGTATATTTAAAAATAATTTCCAGTTATAGACTTTTTTATCTAGTTTACTTATTTTTTTTTTTAATTTTTAGCTATCGTAGAACTCGAGATATCGAAGTCCTACTCAGTATTGCCCCACCCTGTATAATAATGTGAAAATAAAATTCTGTAGGCCGAATGTGATCACTTTTGCCGATACCAGTTATTATATAAGGAACATACACTTTTTTGTATGTAGGGATAATACAAGATAAAATATTCGTATATATACTTGCAACACACAAAAAAAATTATAACTACATAAAATATAATTTAAAGATGATAATAGATTTTCAGATAAACAGAATAAAATCAAATATACACAAATTTTGGCTGTTATTTGTAACCCTGCAGAGCGAAGAATGTTTTCCGAACATTTACTGACGAACTCCAGGAAAACCATGGACTTCACGCTGTGATGTATGGCCTGTCGTCGGAGTCCACGAGGAGGTAAGGTCAGATACTCCAGAAGAAGTTTCTTGTTATATAACCTCTATAACCCTGATCGACAACCACGATTGCATAACAGGACCAAACTGGACAAAATCGTTCCAAGCCGGAACGAGGAGGGAATAAAATAGGTGTAATCAAATAACCTAAAATAAAAGCCCTGAAAAGACAAGAATAAGAAACATTACATAACATAAAGGACAACCATAATTCCAGTACTCACTTCTACACCCTGTAGAAGGCTTCTCTAGTTATATCACTTGTCTAAGGGTTGATTTTATGTGTGAATGATCTGAAAAGGAATAAAAAAACCCTATAAGAATCTTCTAATTAAAATGGCGGTTAAAAAACTTACCACGAGTTTGTGAATAATCCATACAAAACGAAAATTGCAGAAAACGTCAAACTATACAAATTTTCTCTACAGAAAATATTCTTCACAATTTTACTCCCAATTAAATGGACACTTCATAAATGAATAAAGTAACACAGCGCAAAAATTACACCGATCTTAACGTTTCAACACCTCAAACGAAACAAAACGGGTAAGGATTTTAACGGAGGACAAAAAGCATTATCAGAGTTAAAGAAAAAATAGAAGAAAAAACCCGAATAATAATATAAACACAACACAGAAACATTACACATAGCCCATATCTTCAATAATCTAATTACCAAATACTTAACAATTTACTTATGAACTGTATTTCGATGAGCAAAAATAAAGGTATTTTTTGTATGATGTAGCTAGTCTATCTCGGAAAATTAGATAATATAAACACAGGAACATTACACATAACCTATATCTTAAATAATCTAATTACCAAATACTTCACAATTTACTTATGGACTATATTTCGATGAGAAAAAAAAGGTATTTTTGTATGATTTAGTTAGTTTATCTCGGAAAATTAGACAATATAAACACAACACTGGAATATTGTTGTTATGTTGTTACTGTCTTATGTTACGCCACTATGTAAAAATGGAGATAAACAAATATTGGAAAATTACAGAGCAATTGCTCAAAATTCATTCATATCCAAATTATTTGAAAAAATTGTTTATAACAGAATGTATGATGATTATCTTATGCATTCGAGTTTATTAAGTGAAATTCAACACGGTTTTCGGGCTAAACACTACTAATACGGCTGCTTTTGATTTTCTACGGTTCATTTATCAGGCGCTGGACAATAATCAATGTGCAACGGCAGTATTGTTTGATCTGAACAGAGCATTTGATTGTGTTAATCACAACCTATTATTAGAAAAACTAGATGCGTTAGAGATTAGAGGAAATTTAAACAAGTATTACACATAACCTATATCTAAAATAATTTAATTACCAAATACTTAATAATTTGTAGTAGTTTGTAGTATTTGTAGAACCATTAATTTTGTTTATTAAAATCGGACAAGAAATAACGGCGTTTTTTGCGAGACACTCTGTATATATCGGGCTAGAGTTTTTTGTTTTTAGTATTGTAATTGTAGGAAATCATTTCTTAAGTGTAAAAATTTTTCGTTTTGGCGAGTTAATATGCAGGGTGGGGTAATAGTGCGTCGGACCTCGATATCTGGAGTTCTACGATAGCTAGAAGTTTTTTAAAAATTGCAAGTAAACTAGATAAAAAAGTCTATAACTGGAAATTATTTTCGAACATACAGGGCGAGCCAAGACGAAATTACAGGACCAAGTGCCTTTTTTTTAAAACGGAATGCTATGTATATCAGTACATTTCTTGAAGCCTCTTTCTAGGCTCTATTCATTCCTATATTATTATTGGCTATCTCCCAACCATTTTGATATAATGAATTTTTTTGTTGAAATAATGCCATCTGCAGATGGATATTAAAAAAATCACCACAGTCACAATTATGGGTTTTAAGAAAAACTTATGTGAATACCAGTTACGAGACATCTAATTAATGTTTTTGAATCATTTTCATTTCCTAAAAATGTACAGGGTGGCCAAAAATTAGTATTCAATTAAGAACTTTTTAAATTGAATTTTTTTCAATTTTTTCAAATGGAACACCCTGTATATTTTTCAACGATGTGATGTAAAAGTGAAAAACGAACATTTTTTTGTAAGTACTTCCCTATGGCTAATTGCAACCATTTTCGTTTTATTGTGCAATAATTACAACATTCAAAAATAAACTTAAAAAAAGAGGTTTCTTCAAATAACTATAAGAAAAAATTATAATAAATGTTCCACATGTTGGCCATTTTGATTGACACACATCTCTATTCGCTTTTGAAATGAGGTTCCCACTGTTCCTAAAACTGCCGGTGTGATAGATCTAAAGGCAGTTATTATTCTTTCCTTCATATTTTGTACTGTTGTTGGTGTGTCTCTATAAACAATTTCCTTCACGTATCCCCATTAAAAGAAATCCATTTTTGTAAGATCTGGGGATCTACTGTTTTTGATTTATTATGTACCTAAAACTATTATACTAGGACATTGGGATAAGAATGACAGTGTAAAGTATAAAAAACTATAGGTACCTATTTTTTATTATTGTCATGTTAGGTTTGAAAGAATGCATTTTTAATACCCAATAATTATTTTATTTTTTTTTTTCAATATTTATTGAATCAATACATGATCGTGCATATACCATGTTTTTAAGGAAAATCTTTGCCTGAATGTTATTTGTGGCATAATTTCTTTTTTTTTTCTGTCTCACTAGCACATGATAATTCTTCTATGATTGGATATCTAAAAAATAAATCATTCAGAACAAACATGAGGAAAATTTGAATGCCTTAGCATAATATATTTTAAATAATTTTATACCGATATACACTATCCGGAATAAAGTTGCAAAAACATTCTCAGAAAATGTAATGCGCAAAAAACCGTTCCAAGTGCTTATTTTGTTGAATGTTACAATAAAAGTCAATGTCCACTAGAATCGTATTAGAATATTTATGAGAGAATTCGTCCATAATATAAATCTGTATGCTTGTTGGCGGATGTACTTTTTTTAAAGCAATTCCATTTTAGTCTGTAGATATTTAAATTAGCATCGTTTAAGAGCAATATAATGGATACAATATATTTAAAAATAGATACGTTAAAGTTGTCATTGCGAAAATATTTCGTTTAATTGTTGCTTTCTTATGTCGATCATTATTATCAATAATTTAGCAAATAAAAACCCTTTGAAAACGTTTCCTAATAAGAAAAAGTCAGCTCACACCTTATTGCCTTTGAGAGAACAACATAGGTCTATAATAGGGAAAGGGAAGATATGCATGCACCCTCTTCAGTCGCTAAAAGACATGATTGCTTCTAGGGGTGTTTCAGTCGTATTTTTTGGCGCAGATATTTTTATCACTCAAAAAGGCGACTGGGCACCACCTTGAAATAAATTTTTAAATGGTAAGGGATCGAATGTTACCTCATTTTAAACGTCTTTCAATTCTGTGTCTGATCCTAGATCAGAAAAAATATTCATCCAGAACAAAATGGCGACTCTTAAAATAATGAAATTTAATTCCAAATCATTTTGTGTTCTTTTAATCAAGTAGGCTATTTTTAGTTACTGTATTGGTTGGAAATTACTCTTGTTATTTTATCAAATTAGTGTCCAAATAAATATCTATCATCAACAAAGAATAGTGGGGAAGTTGACAAAAGTAAAACACAATTATTTTAATTGACCGGTTTCTAGGACAATATTCCTCTTCATCAGAATCTACAAAACATATTACAATGTCTTAGATTTTTAAAAACACACTCAGCAATTTATTAAATTTGAACAAACAATGATTATCCCTTGTTCTTGATTAATAGTATATTTCTACAAAATAGTAGTCCTCACATCAATCGTAGTATTAATATAAGAGAAGTTATTTATTACAAGCTAACATTTATTGATGGTTTATCACAAAAACTTAAGCCGATTTTGAAGAACGATAATAATACTATTATATTTTATAACAGTAAATCTTTGTCTCAAATATTTAGTAAAAACAAAGATGTTTCATATATGAGTAACGTTGTATATAAGTTAACATGTCAGCGTGGCGCACAATATGTTGGTCAAACTAAACAGTGGTTAAGTTCTCGTATCAAGAATCACCAATACGATATTTCGAGAAATAAAACATGCACAGCATTATCAACACATGCGATTGAGAATAAGCATAAATTTGATTTTGAAAATGCAAAAAATTTCGGATTTAGGAGTAACTGGCAAAAAAAGATTGATTTTAGAACAAAGTAGGACATAAACACAAATTAAATAAATGATACATGGACAAGTAGATTGCATGTTGGTGTAATGTAGAGGGTCCTCTTGGTCGACAATACCGCCTGAATGCGGCTGTGCCCTTCTGGATGCCGATGTCGTGGTAGCACTTTCCCGTTAATACCCAATACCCAATAAAAAAACTTCTAAATGAATTATTCCTAATTCAAATCTACCTAGATTAAATTATTTTTTAGATTGATATGTTATATCTTTTATCAGAAAGCTGAGAAATCCTAAATCAACAAACTGTCAAAAAATAATTATTATTTCAATGAAACCGGATCCTGAAAAGAATCTCGAAATGCGCTCCATTGCATATAAATACTTTCCACAAGCCTCTACCTTACGTGCGAATAATCATGTATATATGCCGAGTGCCTTTTGTTATAATCAGAATTCAGGTCCACTTACGTAACTGAGAAGTAACAATGCGCTTTACATTTTAAATTAAAATTCAATGTGTCCAAAGCCATGCATTGAATGACTTTAACCTTGAGTTGTTAGAAATTCGCAAGGAGCAAGGATGTCATGGGGGACGCCCCATCCTGTATATTTTATTCAGGACCGGGCCCAATGCATTTGATATTATCTCATGTTTTACGTACTGGCGAAATTATATTATCACCAGATAAACATGCATGTTTATTGCTTCTGGAAACGAATGGTTTCATTTTCAACAAATGCAATATGTAGTTTGGACGGACAGCTGCGCTGCTCTTCGTCCAAACTGCATATTGCTGCAATGTTTGCGAATGCTCCTTAAGATAAATCAAAAAATAAAATTAATATACAAGGTGTATTTAAAATACTTACATATATTTGAGTAAAATAGTTTTATGCCATATAACACTTTTTTATTAAGTTAGAAATATGGTCCTTAAAACGTAAATCAGTATCAAATATTATACCGAAATTTTTTAGTGCCTGTACTATAATTAAAGGTTAGTGTATCAATGTGCAGCAGAAGTTGAGAATGTATTGTTCGTGTTGCAGTATTTATTGAATTTAAATCGTTGCTATATGTATACTTTTTACATCGAATGTATAGATGAATTGTGTATCATCTGCGTAATACATTTGTATCCTTTACATGATTGAATATATCTATAGTATAAATAAGGAAGAGAACTAGTCCCAAAACAGACCCTTGAGGTACACTTGATATGATCGGCAGTATAGGTGAATCTTTGTTTTCCAAAGTTACTATTTAGATTCGATTAGTTAAACAAAACTTTAACAATTTTATCGCTGTATTATTAAAGCCATAATATGTTAATTTGGTACATAATAATGCATGATGGTGTCGAACGCCTTTGAGAAATGGAGTAGTATCAGAACAGTAGCCTTACTTTCATCTAAGGAGCTGAAAGTATCAGAAATATTTGCGAGTAAAGTTGTTATACTGTAACCATAAGTAGCATAAATTGATTTTTTAAAGCACTGAAAATATTTACTCCACCTTTTTATAAAGCTTAATGCTGTATAATTAAGAGTTGACAACAATATTTCAGTATTAAAGAAGTATCTATATACCCCAAATAGGCACAGTTTATACAGGCTCGGTAGGCTTCGTATATAGTACATGCTTAAGTAGCAATATAGCAACATCTCTGTTTCATTTTACCAGCTTTTATAAACCATATTATCGAGCTATTAAGAAGTTGCTGTATAAGCACTGCAAGTGAGTTTTTATGCAGTAAAATATTGCTTTAAATGTGAGGTACGGTTTGCAATTATAAAACAACCTTATTATAATGACTGTAGCAACTCCAGTGTAGTAACTTTGTAGTTGATGTATTGCAAAGATATAACTGATATGGAAAAAGTATATAAATAACAAGAACTTTTTGTTGTAAAAGAAAATTACTGAGTTAAGGTTTCCAATATATCTTTAAAAAATACTTTTTACAATATTACGGCTGTGTTATAGTTTCCTGTTTTATACTGTTTATACACACACACAGATTAGTGACATAATATATGTTTTCTGCTAGGATAGCGATATAAAAAATGTGATGGCGAATTATGAGGAAACTGAACGACGATTTTTGCTTACAAATTAGTAGATGCTGTCGTCCATAGAAAACTAAACTTGTCATGCGAAGAAAACTTTTCTGTTGAAACATGCTACGTTACTTCGAAATAACAGACGAGCCTCCAAAGTTTCTTAAATTTGATATTAAAAAATTATTTAAAAAATATATGTATTTTTATTTTTTTATAAAGTTGTCATAAAATAATGCAGCCATGTATTCTGAATACGCCATAAGGGATTGTTGTAAATGTTTGGCAAAATTTTCCTATTCAAGTGGTAAAAGGTTAATTACACCTCGAACTGATATCACTTACTTTTAGAAAATATAATATGGCTCCTTGAGAGAATCCGAAGAAGGTCACTACAGAGGCAGTTATAAATCCTTAAAGCAGCACTTTAGATGTATATAAGTGCTACTTACTTTATAAGAGATGTTTTCTCAAGGAAGCTCACTTATAAAACATTTATAAACTAATAAAAGAGTACTCTGTCCTTTGGCTGTGTAGACAGTGACATTAATAGTATTTTGAGAAGATGTATAAGGTATTCTAATGATACCTTCATAAAGCAATTTCGCATTCAGTGACATATCAATAAAATCCTTGGACAGGTGAATTTGATTGTTAAAAATCCACAATTTATGTAATAATTCAATTCATGATGACATAATTTTGGTCTAGAGGGATATATGATATTGGAACTTTTTTTATTTCAGCTCTATATTTGTCTTGAATTTGCAAGTAACACATGTGGTCCTCTTATTATGCTTAACACTTTATAATAATATATTATGGCAACTTATAGAACTAATAGGTTATATTGAAGCACTCACTAAATAACTTATCAAGCAATTGGGTGGAATAAGATTGTTTGTAAAATAATTTCACAGTATAAATGTGAAGCTACTTTATTAAAGCATCACTGTTTTTTTTACTTCGTAAAATGCTAAGATCTTTTATACAGACACAAACCACGTGGATTTATAACATTATATAACATGTATGCATCTGGTAAAAAATTTCTATAATGGTGGAAGACATCCACCTACATAACTCCAAAAGAGAATTTCAGTTGTATAAATACTTTATAGAATACTTCTACTACACGTAGAAAGCCTATATAAATAATAATCTATATTAGGATTGACATAGGTGGCATTTAGTTTAAATAACTATATTGCTATAAAATTTTGCTTTAAAAGCCTTTAAAACTCAATGTTATGCAACCACTATCGAGAAATGGCTAATCTATAGAACAGTTGCATAAATGTTATATAAATGTTAATACACCTGTTATAAATCCACGTGGTTTGTATCTGTATAAAAGATCTTACTAAGCCTCTTATGAAGTAAAAAAAACTGTACAAGATGCTTCAATAAAGTAGCTTTAAATTTATGATGTGAGATCGTTTTGCCAGCAATCTTATTCCACCCAATTGCTTTATAAGCAATTTATTACTGAATAAATCTTCAATATAACCAATTAGTTCTATAAGTTGCCATAATATATTACTTATAAAGTTTTAAACGTAATTAGAGGACCACATGTGTTATTTGGGATCCTTTCGAAAACCTGATTATAAATTAGGTATTATTTTATTCTTTGTTACATAGTCACATAATTGCAGCTGATTAAGTTTTTCAGTGGAATCTGTAATACGCGTAGGTTTGTTTATTATTTGTGTAAAATCATATGAAAGTAAACACTGGTCTAAAATATTATTATGTCTGATCGATGTTGTCATATTGAGGAGTGATAAAAGACAATACGTTATATTTTTCTATGTGCTCAACAGCTTCTTTGACATTACTTAATGGAGCTCTGTACACAACACATACAAGCAGATAAAATCTACTTATAAAAATTTACAAAAATAAGTATTCTAACCCATCTATTGAATTAAAATCGGTTAAAACATTTTGCACATAATAATCCTTACGGACGGAGATACATACTCTATTTTTGTGAAAAAAATTAAAATTCGTAATATGGATAACATTTGATGGTAAATTATCATTAAGCAATGTTTCATAGTATCTTTCCGGAAAGTAGCTGTTTGGCGATTACTGAATAAGATTTGCAGGAAACAACTACTCAGCGGACAAAAGCCCCGACCTGCATTGAATACCTACAAGTCTTGTTTGGTAGCTAAAATCATTTGTCAATTCCTCACTAGACATAGACCGGTTTCAAACTTTTTATGTTCTCGTCAGTATGCCATAAGTAATGGAAAAGACAAATAATAATCGCAAACCAAGCTAGTCTAAAACAGACTAAGCAAAACAGACATAGTGAGTGATAAGTGGATCCCTCTGGTGGTAGTAGAACTGACCACCAGAGGGATCCACTTATCACTCACTATGTCTGTTTGGTGATTGGCATTTTGAAAAAGTATGTCTTCCCTCGGGACGTTTTGGGATTCTTTTCAATATCTTAATTAGTTTGAGGAAAAATATTTTTTTCTTGAATAATACGAATTTTAAAAAAAATTAAACTCAATAATGGCATTAAACTAAGTTTTTGCTTATTCTTTTAGAGATATTTCAGTAGACCATTAGCTATTCATTGTGTATACAGTGTTAATGTTTAAGTGTCCAGATATACTCTGGCAGACAAATAGTACGCGCCATATGGGAAACTTTTTTATCGTTGGTATAAATTGCTAAAAATAAACTCAGTGTATTAAACAGGCAATAAAACTTACTTCGCAAATAGAAATTATAGTTCAAGTTCAAAAAATGTTTCGTCACTGACATAAAATAGCAAAGCAATTTACTTACCATATAAATTATACTTTTTGTTTTTCCCGATGAAAATGTTCTAAACATTCGGCTAAGCCAGTCCAGTCTTTAATATATTTACTTCTTAATAACATCGATAGTACGTATAGTGCTTTATACAGTTGTTCTCGGTTCGTGATTTGCCTATGTAATAGCAGATTTGTCGCCTCTTTTGACTTTGCAATTTTTTTTATTATGTACGGTTCTAACATACTTAGTTTAAACCTTGGTACAGCATTAATTTGGTAGGCATATTGAGGTAGGTATAAAATAAAGGATGCCATCCATATTGATGAAAACAAATTTGAATATTTATTTTACAGGTAATAAATTATTGCATTATTGTCATTATGTTGAAATGTAATATCCATGTCAAATTCTTTCTCATTTCTGCTATTTGAATTACCAATATTATTTGCAACATATCAAGGTATAATTGGTTTGTTAGATTTTTATTAAGAAAGAGCAGTCCTACGATGTGAAAATTTGTTGATAAGTATATTGATAGCAAATTTTTGCAAAGTTTAAATAAAAATATTAGTGTCATATTTAATATTATCTTTTACAGCAAACCAGTTTAACGTAAGATGCATGGTGGTATTCATATTTGTAGGTGGGCAGGGTGGACAAATTTCGATGTTTGTATAGAGTAACTCGGTGTGTTTCCAATATGAATTGAAACAGCATATCCATGAGCATCGACCAAAAAGGTTTAGAATTATTTTTTAATTCTTTAAAATAAATCGAATATTTTTTTACTATTTTGTATGAGTTTATATGTATGTACAATACCTATAATAACCCTTTTATTTATTTACTTACTTGTTTATTTATTTATATTAGTTGAATAAGCAATTTTGATGATTGAATAAAAGTTAAGAATCTTACTCACTTAGTTATTGACATTTTCTACAAACTGTAAAAATTGATATTGAGTCTTGTATAAAATGTCACCATCCGGAAAAAACCAACGTGGAGGTGTGCGTATTTTTTGCCAGGATAGGATAGGAATATGAAAGGTGGTAGTATGATGGAATGTTAGAATTAAATTAGAATTAAGTAACTTTTTCAAATAAAATATAGCAACAAATAAAACAAAAAGAAAGAAATAAATAAATATTTGCATTTTGTTAGAAACTCAAAAAAATCAACTCTATAAATCTCTTCAACCGTTCATCGACTGAACGTAAAAAACGTTTAAACAAAAATGCTGCGTGGCAATTGAATCACAAAAAACAAGAAATGAATATTTGAAATTTGTTAAAAACTCAAATAAAATCAATTATAAATCTCTTGAACCGTTCAAGCTAAATTGCTTCGATTAAACGTAAAAAAAAACATTTAAAGAAAAATACTAAGTGGCAATTGAATTATCAGAAGGATATTCTGAACTAGAATCGTCACCGGTTTGAATAATAATTGGTGCTACGGGTGGCAAAATAGGATACTCGTTTTCTTTTTGTATAACATGACTTTCGCATTTTCTCCATGTCGCTATTGCTCACTTCATTTACTACTTGTCGTATATTATCAAGTACTACTGCGCTTAAAGTTGGTGACAGATTGCATTTCCGTAAATGTTTCTTTATAGTGCCCCAAACCATCTCGATCGGATTAAATACGCAATAATACGGTGGCAACCGCGCCAGCGTATGACCGTGTCTCTTGCAAAGATCATCAACTACATATTCGTTTTTAAAATTATGCTCCTTTATACGTTTAAATAATTCTTTCTTTATCGGAACCTTTTCAGGGATGTCCATATTTTATTCCTCATAAATTTTAAAATGTCCTCCTTTTTGGTATTATTATTAGGTATTTTATGTAATAAACGCGAGTGATACGAAGCATTGTCCATAACAATGACCGAATTTGGAGGAATATTAGGTAGAAGCTGTTCAGCGAACCATTTATCGAAAAAATCCGCAGTTATGTTTTCATGATAATCAGCAGAGGATTGTGTTATGTTTTTTGGCCGACAAGAGCAATGCGTTGGGTACAAAACCGCATTTGCTTCCAGCATGAAGAATTATAACGCGCTTTTCTCTCGAGCAAGGTGTATTTAAACTACAACCGTACTGAACAACATCGTGTGTTTCAAACCAGGTCTCATCGAGATATACTATATGCCTATTTGATTCACGGTATTCTTTCATTTTATGTAAGTATTCTCGTCGAAATTCAACGATACGTCGCGATCCATTCGATTATCTATTTTTTTGTGTTTAAAGCCGCAATCTAATAAAATACCTCGTAGCGTTTCTAAAGATTTATAATTATAATCCGGATAATCACTCAATTTCTCACGAATCATTTCTAAAGTTGGTTCTTTATTTTCCTCATAGAAACTATAAACCGTTCGCCGAATAACGTCTTTCGAGGTATCGTCAATTCTACAAAATTTTCGTTTTTTTCCTTTCCGCTTTGTAGAGTGATCTATAACATCCCCCGTCTTAATAACGCGATGAATCGTAGAAGTCGAAAGTTTAGTTAATTCATGAATTCTATTTACAATGTCCCTATCTGTCGTTTCAATATTTTCTCTCTTTAAACATTCATAAATATTTAAAATAAGACGCTGACATTGAACATGTAAATCCTTGTTCTTATTATACTCCGAACTAGTTTCAATTAACGGCGCCACCGGTTCAATATTTTCTTCATATAATTCATTTTCATGCGTTTCAAAGAGCCGCCAAAAAGCCATGTAAATAATAATAATTAATGCAAATATTGAAATATTACTAAAACCACTTAATAAGATCACTAAATGCTATAAATACCTCACAGAAAATAATTATATTTATCCAAAATTATTACATGCACTGCACTGTACGGTCAATATAAACAACTAGTCCAGTAGTCTAATCAAATCACGACTTAATTTGTCAGAGTTCAGACACTACCGTCCGAGATTCACATCTGGTCCGCTGCATTACCACATTCTCATATCGAATGTAATGTAGAGGTATCGTTCAATACATACAAACACGATTTGCGCTCTATTTCTTTGACGATGAGAGTGGAAATGCGCCCTCCTGGTATAAACACTTTAGACTGACGTGTTTGAATTCATATTGGATAAAATATAACTGTAAGAGATACAAAAAATGGAAGACACATTCTCGTTCTCTTTTTTTTGACAAATTCACTGGCGAAAACAAAAATTTGCTGTCGTCTTTTATTTGTTATAAACAAACGTTTGATTTTCGACTTTTAGACAATATCTTGGTTGTTTGTAAAGTTATGAAAAAACAACTTTTACATTTTTCAGGCACTTTTTTTCTGTATAATACAGTGGTGTTAAGAGAATTAAAAAAAAAGGTGCAATTTCGAGTTATGACATAAAGTTGTATTTTTTTAAATGGGAATCATAGTTGGCTATGGTTTAGTTAAGAAGGACATTTTTTCTCGTTCAAACTATATACCATTATATGGGGTCGCTTTTGATGTGTAAGTATTTAATAGCGAAAATAATCTTTTAGTAGATTACTTTTTGCATTTTTTTATATTTATTCCGAGCAGGCCATGACAATGTTTATCCGTTTGTTAGTAAATTACATATTAATAATTTTGTTTCCGTCATAGTTACACCCCATTTAAACGTAAAAGTGAAGATGTCTTACGAAAATTACGAGAAGTGTGATGCTTTATTCAAAGTAATAACAATTGTGATATTGCATCCGAAATATATTTCAATCGCTATCCAGAAAGAAGACAACCTAATAAAGTTATTTTTAAGAGGTTAAAAGAAAATATCGTTAATTGTGGGTTCTTCAACAAGCCGAGACCAAAAAATCTGACATTTATATCTTATTTTATAATACATTACAATTACAAAATAAAAATTCAAATTAAAGTAAATGTTCAAACTGATGTCCGTTATATTCGATACATAAATTACACCTCTTCATAACACTCTGAACTGCATTATAAATATGAGGATTTGAAATGAAATTCACACAGTCTATAAAATTTTGTCTAAGTTCATTTATGTCGGTACTGGTTTTCTTGTATAATTTGTCTTTAATGTGGCCTCAAAAGAAACAAATCCAGTGGCGTTGAGGCAGGCGATTGTAGTGGCCACCTCATTGGTCCGTTACTTCACATCCAGTTATTTCCAAAATTGGTAATTAATAGATAGCAATAATGAAGGGTTTAATAATGATAAAGACATGGCTGATTTCTGTAATGATTATTTCACTAGTATAGGTATAGACATGTACAACAATATCCCAACAGCAGATAATAATGTTGACTTACCACAAGACAACTTACTTACCTCAATGTATCTGAAACCGGTTAATGAAAATAAGTTAATAAAACATATAAACAGCTTAAAAAATAATAGTTCTCCTGGTATCGATGGAACCAATACAAGTATGATAAAAGATGTACATAAATACATATTAATACCACTAAAACATATTATAAACCTGATATTCAAAACAGGAATCGTACCCAAACAATTTAAAACATCGATTATTACACCAATCCACAAAAGCGGAAATAATAAATTAATAACTAACTATAGACTCATAAGCCTAATAACAAACTTTACAAAAATTTTCAAAAATGTTTAAAAGATAGATTAATCTCTTTCCTAAATAATAATAAAATAATGAATAAACACTAGTTCGGATTTACAGAAGGATTAAGTACCAGTAATGCATTATATGAAGTAATAAGAGAAATCATTGACCAACTAAACAATAATAAAAAGTGTATAACAGTTTTCCTAGACTTAGCAAAATCCTTTGATACAGTGCCACATGAAAAACTCCTTAATGTTCTCGAACATTATGGAATTAGAGGCACTGTATTGGACCTATTTAAATCTTATTTAACAGACAGACAACAGTATGTAAAAATTAGAGACACCCTAAGTAATGCGCAAGCTATTCAAATCGGAGTTCCGCAGGGGACAGTGCTAGGGCCAGTATTACTTAACATATATATATAAATACTCTACCCACAGCGAACAAGTATGGAAAAACAGTGTCATATGCTGACGACACAGTGTTAATCTTTACGGGGAACACTTGGGAGGAAACAAAAGATCGGGCAGAACAAGGCTTAAAAAATGTAAAAAGCTGGCTGGATATACGCAAATTGTCATTGAACATAAGAAAAATTAATTATATTGCCTATTCCATAACATCTGCAAATCGTCCAGAATTCAACACATTGAAAATTCAAAATACTTCAAGCGAAATCCATGAAACGTTAACCACGAAATATCTAGGAGTTATCATAGACTATAACCTCGAGTGGGAAAATCACATAAATTATCTAACAAAGAAAATAAGATTCCTGGTACATAAATTCTATCTCTTAAAAGTCATATTAAATAATAAACTACTGATCACCCTGTACCAAACACTGGTAGAATCACTATTGCGCTATGGTTTAATAGTCTGGGGAGGCCTTTACAACAATGCCTTAAAGCAGCTGAATGCAGTACAAAACTCCATATTAAAAATAATCTTTAAAAAAGACAGACTATACCCCACAAATCTATTATACAAAGATAAAATATGTAACATGCGTACCCTTTATATCATATCCATTTGTATATATATCCACAAAAACAAAAATCAAAATGACTACATATCTCACAGCCATAGTACGAGAAGTAAAGACAACCTACATATTAAAATACCAAATAATAAAAAAATATCATCCATAGATTTCTAAATTACTGAGCTCCAAAATTTTATAACCTACTACTAAAGGAAATTAAAAAATACAAAAATATCAAAAAAATTCTCTAATTTAAGCAAGACATATATCACCCAAAATTATTCTGACTTTATTAAGTTATTTTGACCCACGAGGTACTTTTATATACATAGCACTAATCATAATTATTGACAGCGTATACACATTCACTATTATTTTGTTATTATTACTGTTATACATTTTTCTATATACCAAATACTTTACACATTGCACACTATTTTTTACACTATTTACAGTGCTCAAAAAATAAGTATATAATATTTAAGTTTAGCTTAAGGATTATCTTTAAATATTTATAAATGTTTCACTCTTTTAAGACAACGTACTTAGATACCATCATAAAATAATTAAAATATACAGAGTGGGCTCATACAGGAGCTCAGGTTCACCTAAGCTCCTAGGTGCCAAACACAAAAAATAATTATAATAGGTACATAATAATTTAATGTAAAAACCTACCAATGTTTACAAATTATTAAATGAATGAATAAATGAGAAATGAAATAATTCTGAAAAAGTCCTGATATTATGAGGTGGTGCACATCTTGTTGGAATAACTGATATCTTACCTCAATTAAGGATAGATTGTCCATAAGTTCCTCAATAATTTTCTGGTTTAAGATTTCGTAGTACCGTTGGTCATAAAGATTTTCTTGATATATGTGATAATGTTAAAACACTAAAACCAAAGCGTCTCTGAGATCGCACGTCAATGTACGGTGAGGGTTCATATCAGACCAGTAGTGCTCGTTATGCCTGTTGAAAATTCCTGCACTGCTAATGTAACCTTCATCTGTTCAAACTGCATTTCTAGAGAAGAATAGATCTTGTTGACTTTTTGACGTCACTGAAGATCAGTTGGTTGCAGGTGATGTTGTTTTCTTATTGTATAAGGCCTGAATTTGTATGTCCTCAAAATACCCAAAGCTCGACGTCTTGAAATCCCATAATCAGCTTCAATTTGACGACTTGAAATTGAAGGATTTGCAACCGCCATTCCAATTACAGTAATAGAAGTTTCTTCAGCATCTTCAAAGTTGTAATTTTTTGGTCTTGGCTTATTGAGGCACCCAAAATTAATGAGATTTTCTTTTAACCTCTTAAAAATAGCTTTATTATGTTGTCTTCTTTCTGGATAGCAATTGAAATATATTTTGGATGCAATATCACAATTGTTATTACTTTGAATAAAGCATTTTAGCTTATCATATATTTTTTTAATCGAATGGTTACCGATATGACGTGTTTTTGCGTTTTTTTTTTTTTCAAAAATCGTTATATCCAAATTTATTTAGGGTGGATAGTTTTCATTGAAATGCACTGTATACTGAATGTAGCACATAGAGTGTTATATGTTACGTCAGAGAAAAAGAAAAAAATTATGTATCTCATAGACATCTTCGATTTTCGCATTTTTTGTAAACCACCAAAATTTACTTAAATTTCAAATTGTAGTTGAAAATTTATTGATAAAAAGTCATTTACAGCCCGTAATTTTAAGACTCCGTTATTCAGTAAAGAAGGGCCATGGGAAATTTTTTTATATGAAGTAACTGATACAACATTGTTGCTAATAACCAAAATTACTGCTAAAGTTACAATTTAGTAGATCGTCCATGATTTGTATCTGTATATATCGTTCACCAAACAGTAATTGTAATGAATTCTGAGATTATTTTGAGGAAATATTTAAAAATGATATAGTATCAAAAAATGAAACAATTATTTTGGGCGATTTTAACATAAACTTTAAAGGTAACGCAGTCAATGCTAAAAGATTAAGAGCTGTTATAATGGATTCAGGTTTTAAACAGATAATTGAAGAAGACACTAGAATTACCAATAATTCATCTACCCTAATTGATTTAGTCATCACCAATGACTTCAATATGAAAGAGCTGCCAAGAAATTTTTCAAAGTTGTCAGACCATTGTACCCTAGGAATAGAAATGACCATCAAAAACATGGAGGCACAAAAACAATTGATATACAAGAGGGACCTTGATAGACAGAATATTGAGAAAATAATAGTCGAGTTAATATCGAAAAACTGGGACTATACTTCTACTGATGTAAACATACTGTATACAAACTTTCTTGATAATGTCATGGCATCTATTAATACAATATGTCCTGAAAAGAAAGTGATGCTGAACAACAAACCATGGATGAATAAAAATGTAAGAATGGCACAGAAAGAACGAGATAAAGCAGACAAGAAGTATAAATTAACTAGATTAAACTGCGATTGGGAAGAATATAGGTTAGCGAGAAACGAAGTTACAAAAATATTACGTCAAGAGAAATCAAAATACTACGAACAGAATATTGATGAATGTAAGGGTGATAGTAAAAAGATGTGGCGTACTATTAAGGAGTTAGTTGGTAAGACGAAGAAGGAAGAGTTTGATGCGGAAAAGATTGTTTTTGATAATTATTCAAACGTGGCGGTGGAAAATTTCAATATGTTTTATTATGAAAGTATAAGGAGTATCACAGACAGTATTGACGACAAACAGTTTGATTCAGAGATAGCAATAAATGCTGAACAAAGTGAATTTACCTCTTTTAATAAAATTAACTTTAGTCAATTAAAGAAAATTGTTTTTAATATGAAAAATAAAAGTACCGGTGATGAAGGATTTAATATTAAATTACTTAAAGAATTTTTTTGTGTTATCGGTTATCCGCTCTTAAAAATTATTAATATGTCGTTAGAAATAGGGTGTGTGCCATCAATGTTAAAAATTAGTACGATAATACCGATTCCAAAGGTACCATCTCCGATAAAACCTGAACAGTGTCTACCAATAAATTTATTGCCAGTTGTGGACAAAATTTTAGAAATAATAGTTAGTTACGAGAACATTTGAATAGAAATGACATATTAAGTACCATTCAATCAGGTTTTCGAGAAAATCGTTCATGTGAAACTACTCTACAATATATTTGCGCGAAATGGAGGAAGGACATAAATGAGGAAAAAGTAGTGCTTAGTGTGTTTGTGGACTTAAAGCGGGCCTTTGAAACAATTGACAAAGGTTTAATTGTAAAAAAGTTGGATAGATATGGCGTAAAAGGTACAGTGCTCAAATGGTTGCAGGATTATTTAAAGGATAGGTACCACAGAACTAAAATTGGTAATAAAATTTCAAGTAACATAAATAGTCCGTATGGGGTTCCACAAGGTAGTGTATTAGGACCACTTCTCTTTATTACATATGTAAATGATATTCAGTGCGTATTAAAAAATTCATTTGTAAATTTGTTTGCTGATATCTGGTAAAGATTTTAATGATACCTACTACTAACATTCTTAATAGCGAGCTTGATATATTGTATAACTGACTATGCAGTAATAAATTGAAATTGAATTCAGATAAAACTAAACTTATGGTCCTAGGTTCTAAATCTATAAGTAATAAATACTTAGCTAATAGTTATGTCGTTAAAATTACTGAGTGTCCGATTGAAATCGTGAAGCAAATTAAATATTTAGGAGTTATGTTAGATCCACAACTTACATTTTGTCATCAAATGAATTACATATGTAAAAAAATTGGAAAGAAGATTGGATTTTTTCATAGGATATCACATAATTTATCACAGTGGAGTTAATTACTGATTTATAACACCATAGTCTATCCATATTTCACATATTGCGCATCGTTTTTGATAGCATGTAATACTCATGAAATAAATAGAATGCAAATACTCCAGAATAAAGCAATGCGAACTCGTACATAGTTACAATACCAGACGGAAAAATCACTATGACGTTGAGAGTGTCAAAAAATCCTTTTTACAAGGTTCATTATTTAATGAAGGACCTCGTCTTTTTAATGCTCTGCCAACTGATATAAAGGATACACCAAGTGTAAAAACATTTAATAAAATATGTATGTAAATATCTCACAAGTAATTAAGTAAAATAGTCTGAAGTCTGAATATATTTCGAATACCTTACAATTTTATATACTCATTCTAGTAGTTTCGAATACAATTACTTTTTATTTGTTTGTTTTTTGTGTTAGAAATAGTAATACCTATTACTTAGGTTAGATTATTTAGGTTTAATTAAATATCTATGTATCTATGTAGCAGACAGTGCTAAATAAAGATCTATCTATCTATCTATCTATCTATTTTAACTTCATCTACACGTCCTAAATTAATTACATGAAGTTCTAGGATACCCTGTACTTTTAATTTGACTTAAATGAAAGAAGTATATATTATTGTTATTTTTATTTTTGTTAACTTATGTATATCAATGTTTTTACGTTTTACTTGTTGCAGATTCTATACGACGATGTTCGTATGACGCGTTATATGAATGTAATTAATTTTAATTGACTATCAATAAATATTGTAATTTTATTATTATTACCTAATTTGGTTTTTGTCACTATAACACCCACTGACACATAAATATTTTATCGTTTTACTTAAAATTTATGAAATAATTCAGTGATTATTTTACCAGAAACGCAATTGTATTATATTGTATTACTTAGTATAGAATGTTAGTAATTAATAAATCGCCGAATTTGATATGTGCTCATATGTATCGATATTAGTCAACCGTTCACCCGCAACTCGTAGTCATATTACAGGAAATTCGACAAGTTTAATTTCGAAATCGAGGTGTAGATGAACCATAAATTATGCGTTGTTTATTGGCTCCCATCATGATGATAACTCCTCAAAGTCATTTTAGATGACTGTCTCATAATTCACAGTACAATTATTATTCAGGTTAATTTTAATTTCAAAGAAAAATATATTTACATATATTACTTTTCCGCATGTGGCAGGGTCGAACTATTGAATTACCATGCACGTGACCTGCGAAAACAGGAAATTATAGTCTGGGAAATTTAGTTTTTTTTTAACAAAATTTGTTGAGATGAAGATTATATTACAAACAAAACAAGATAGATTTATTGGGGTTCAAAATAAAACAAAGAAGGTTTAGTGCCATATCAACCAAAAAACAATTGTGCAGCTACTAGGGCTGGGAAAAATAATCGATTAATCGAGAAATAATCGATTAATCGGTCATTTGATTATTTCTTCTTATATAATCGATTAAGCGATCATTTGATTAATCGATTATTTGATTAATCGATCATTTGATTAATCGATAATTTGATTAATCGATTATTTGATTAATCGATTAATCGAAATAATCGATTATTTTTCAATAATTGATAATCTATTATGACTTTTGACAATCGCCCAGCCCTAGCTTTAGTAGGGGAGGTTTAATAGTTAAGGACCTGAGAGCTTCATTAGTAAGCGAACATGCCTCAAAATTGATTTTCCTATCTATGAATAGAAAATATATTAAGAAATAATATAATAATAAAATAATAATAGATATCAATCAAAATATTAAAATAACAACTGTCCTTTATTTATCCTATCCTCATTATCTATTTTTTTACTTCATACAATTATTATAGTATTATAGTCATATAAATAAACAGTATGTAAATAAAATTGAAAATAACCCTAAGATGAATCCTACAGCTCCGTAAATTAGGGGTGGGCAAGAGAATCGAATAATCGATTAAGGCTGGTTAAAATCGGCTATAATAGATTAATCGCTTTTACGATTAATAGATTATAACCGATTTTCGATTATACGATTATTTGATTAATCGATTATCAAATGATCAATTAATCAAATAATCGATTAATCAAATAATCGATTAATCGGTCATTTGATTAATCGATTATAATCGATTAATTGAAATAATCGATTATTTTTCAATAATCGATAATCGATTATGACTTTTGACAATCGCCCAGCCTTAGCAGCTACGGACACGTGTTTCGGAGTTATTGCCCCTCATCAGCGTAGCGTAGCTAAGGAATAGGATCTAGGATGGGATGGATCAGGAACAAGAACTAAAATAAGGCTGGAAAGTACAGTACACATCTAGTTCACAAGTTAGAAATGGTGTTAATTAGTGATAAAGGTCGTAAAAATATGGGCGATAGCTCATTGGATTCGGAATGACGCACGTCTAGAAAAATGTGTAAAAGTTGTTTATCAGCACATAAAAAATTGCAAAAGTTATTAACAAATTAAGATAAAAAAAAGGCATTTAGTTTTTCGCAAATAATTCAGAAACTATTAATGATTAAGAAATTTAAAAAAGAGATTCTTTAAGAGGACGAAATTTTCGATAAAAAAAGTCCTAACTCCCGGAACTGTACTTCCATTATTAATAATTTTAATTTAATGGTGAAAATAGTGCTCCGCGCGGCGAGCGTGACACTGCCGCAGACCTCAAAATCCGACCGTAGCAACAAAATAAATTTTTTTAGCTATAAAATAAAATTAAAAAATTTCAAAAAATTATCGGATCATCTAGACATCCGAAGGAACAATATCCACCAAAAAAATTTTTTTCATCCATTTTTCATAAAATGCGCTTATTGTTAATTAACAATTTTTTTTGGAGTTCACGTTTATGTTTATATTTAGATAATTGTTAAACTAAAGACTGGAAAATTATAACCGATGCTGGATACATTGTGACAATTGTACTTTATGAAATAATCACATCACGATATTTTTAGTTCTTAAACTTATGTTTCGAATTTAGTACAAATCCCTTGGCAAATGTTTATAAATTATAAACATTTACCAAGGGATTTGTACCAAATTCGAAATATAAGTTTAAGAACTAAAGTTTTATTAATTAATTAGTCTAGCTTTACATTATTGTTAATATCTTTTAATTTGTAGATAATATTAGAAAATCATTGTAAATAAAAAATATTTTTTGGTCCTTAAGAGGGCTATTCGAACCACTGTTTGTAAGGTAATTTTTCAAAATTTATTTCTTCCATAGGGTTTAGTCAAAATATACCAAATTTGGAGGATCAGTAGTTGAAAGTGTACTAGAGGGTACATGTATATCTATTTTAATTAATTTTCACTTTATGTAGGGAAAATTTATACTGTAAATATAAGTGAAATTTGGACGTGATTAGCTCCTGAATTATGATCAATCGGTAAAATTCGAGATAAAATTCATACATGTCGTCTAGAATGAATCTTCATAATTATGCTCAGCAAGTTTCAAACTTTTGTTCCGTACTATTTGGTTAAAATTAATTTTCTAAATAAGTATCTTTGTCACTACAAATGGAGCAAGGAAGTGTTACCTCTATCGGGAATCGCACTTCAATGAAGTCGGTGAATAAAACGTCCAGTGAAGGTATAGTCAAGAGCAAAATTATTCAGCGGCGCATGTATAAAAACTTTCTAGTGAGTGACACAGCTATCCGAAGCTTTTTCCCGACTAGGCCCCATAAATTACATGCTTCATTGCGTAAAGCGATATTTTAAATTGCTCTACAAAACAGTAGTTGAAAATATTGCGGAATTATTTTTGTAGAGGTACAGTTACCACCTATCCATTGTTGTATACTTATCCTGTATTGCAATATTAAAATACAAATAATTCCAAAATGATGGCTCCTATCGAAATTTAGTAAGAGCACCTTTTTTTATGCAATTCTCCTATCGAAATTTAGTAAGAGCACCTTTTTTATGCAGTTTTTAACACTGGTATCTTTTTCCGTTTTAAATATTTAAAAAAATGTAAGACAAAAAAATCTATTTCGAAAATTCACCCTACCCCTACAAATCATGATATATAGAAAAAAAATTGACAAAATATGTAACATTATGAAATGCATAAATGGTCCAAATTTAATTTATGCAACTTAAGACATTTCGAAATTATATAGTATTTACCGCCTTTAAGGGGTTATAGCTCCCTTATGAACTGATTTAGGGCAAATATTTATAGACAAAACTCAACTTATTTTTTCTAGTTCTATCATCCCCTTGAAAGAAGGTACTTAATTATGGGACACCCTGTATATTACGGCAGTAAATTTTTTTTATAAACGTTTTTGTTTTTTTGATTTTTCTCTTGTGTTTGCCTTGCTATTTCATAGAGTTAATGAATATTGTGTTATTATTGTGCGTCCGACTTCGATATGTCGAGTTCTATGATAGTTAGAAACTTGATTTAAAAACATAAATAAACTAGACAAAAAAGTCTGTAACCAGAAATTATTTTTAAATATACAGAGTGCGCCAAGACGACTCTACAGGGCAGTTATTGTTCAATAAATCGAAAATGGTTACAAATAACCATAGAGATGTACGTACAAGAAATGTTCGTTTTTCAATTCTACATCACATCGTCCAAAAATATACAGGGTGTTCCTTTTGAAGAAATTGAGAAAATTCAGTTCAAATAGTTGTAAATTTAAAAATTATTTTTGGCCACCGTGTATAATTTTAGGAAGTAAAAATGGCTGAGTGTCATCACACAGATGTCTCATAAGTAGAGCTGTCCGAGGTCACCTGGCCGCCAGAGCCGTCATATGACTTATATGTTTACATCATATCATAATACTTGAATAAGTATATTAAATGGAAATAAATTTTAACAATAATGTTACATTTTATAAAAATTTGTATAAAACTCACCCTTTTAAACAGATTTATGAAGTAGTTTGGTTGTCGTCATCACAAAGTGGGGAAGATCTATAGTATAATAGCATCAGGTATGTTTCTACAGCTGTCTCTGTCAGCGATGTTCGCTTTGGTGAAAAAATATGTTTGTATTTTGAAAATGACCGTTCGACATCTACGCATGTAATACAGGCATGAGTAAAACAATCTGTGAACTCACTTAACGAAGTTGTAGATGCACCATCACAAATTTGTCTTAATTTGCTAAAATCAGGATCTTTCTGTAATACACTCTCGAATTTTTCACTAACGCGATTATTTTTTGCGTCATTTATAGCCTGTAGCTGTGTTTTTACGTCGTCCACTATTTGCAGCGATTCCACTAACGACAACGAACTATTTTGCAATTTTTCTATTGAGTCGTGTAGTCCCCTATAATTGTTATTAATAGTTTTTAAATCTGTTTCAAGGGAAACGCCTTGAAAGCTTGTCTGGCTTTCCCCTAATAGCTGCAGCCTCGTTAGGGTTGAACTGTAGTATCACAGCTTTTATTTGTTGAAAATATTCAGCATAATAAAAAGCCGTGGAAATGTTGGTTTAAGAGGGTCCAGTACACGTACTATAATATTTAAAATAGAATTTTTTTTACAATCTGTCGTCTCGTCAATACATAACCGGAGCGGTGTATTTTTTAATCCAAATTTAATCCTATTTACAATGTCTTCACGAACAGCTGGAATATATCTACGTAACTATGTACGACTTGGTAAGTTCACCTGGGGATTGTATTTATTCCAAAACTCCTGAAATGGTTGTTTATCCAGTATGTATAGCGGAATATTACAGGCTATTAACATTAACAATAAATTAAACATAAACTGAGTTGTCAAAGGCATGCCATTTTTTTTTATTTTGATGTTGCACGGTATTGATATGACGACGACAATCTGTTTTGTGCCAGCACATTAAGTCTTGATTGCAAACTTTACAAATTATTTTGCATAAATTTATTCACTGTGTCCGCGTACGGTCGTTTTTTACCCTTTGGCGCGTTTGACATTATGTATAATTTATAGGTACAACCTCACGCATTAACCTTTCAAATAAAACTGCAGCGTAAATCACTTCTAAATCGGCACGTGTGACGACAGCGCAAGACCGTGGCTATACTCCAGGCACATCGGACAGCTCTACTCATAAGTGATACCAACATATTTTTTCTCAAAATTGATAATTGTGACTAGTGATTTTTTTAATATACACGTGCAAATGGCATAATTTCAACAAAAAAAATCATTACATCCAAGTGGTTGGGAGAGAGTGAATAATACTACAGGAGTGGAAGGAGGAGGCCACAAAGAGGTTTCAAAAAATGTTCTGATATACATGGCATTCCATTTAAAAAAATGTAAGTTGACCCTGGCTCACCCTGTATATTTGAAAATAATTTCCGGGTATAAACTTTTTGTCTGGTTTATTGATGTTTTTAAATCTAGTTTCTAGCTATCTTATACCTCAACATATCGAAGTCAAACGCACTATTGCCTCACCCTGTATATAGTTATTTTATTCAGTGTTTTTTTACTTTGTATTTTCCCATTTCGTAATCTGTTTTGTAAAAACTTGCTGGTTGGTATATTATACTCTATAAATAAGTAAATTTCAAAAAAAATTATAAACTAATGAATAGGATGTTATAAACGTGTAATCCACGCCTATACGTTTAAGAAAAAACAACAATTTCGTAAGAGGCATCGATCACTTAAAACCGGTTGATGTTTTCGCCGTTCTAAACTATTTTGTTTCTTTTGTTATGGGTATGAGATAATATTAATGACGCCACAATCTGGTCGACATTAGTGGTGAGTCTTTTTAATGCATAAATAAAGACTTTTTTTAAAAAAGCGTCTAATGGTCTACAATTTTGTTTTTCTTCAAGCGTATAACAATACTTACATTATATATTGCAACACGTCCTGGAGAAAGAACCTATTTTTGTACTAATACAAATATTTTTCATTTTTTTCCTAGGACAAAAATGAAACAATATACACTGCTGTGCAAAAGTAAGTAGGACAGTGGCAGTAGTGGTGTAATATATATGTAATATAATTGTATCTGCTTTTCCACGCAGATAATTTACTAATTGCTGATCGTATTCAACCATCATTTATCCTCCGTCTCCCAGTTAAAGGCCTTCTTTTAATACTCCTTTCTTATATCGCTTTTTAACTCTTATAGGTACAGTAATAAAATAAGTGCTGCCCTACTTAGTTTTGCACAGCAGTGTACCTATCATACAACGAATTAAAAATCCAAGTAGCTATAACTTGTCATAACTGTCAGTTTTAAATTTCACGTCGGGTAGGTTTTCAAATTTAAAAGCAAAAATGTCTGAACAAATGCAGTGCACACCACTTGAATTACTTGAAATTGCAAATTCATCAGTGGCAACATTAATTCCCCGCGAAATCCAAAAAAGTTGACGATAATGCGTACGAAAATTATAAAATGGGCCAATGACAACAACGTACATATTATGTATTCGGAAAATGTGATGATAGCATATTTTACACATTTATCCAAAAAACTGAAAAGTTTAACTCTATGGGCGCAATATTCAATGGTAAAATCTAAATTAAACATCGAACACAATGTAAAAATTGACAACTATTCTAAATTAATTGCCTTTTTAAAGCGACAAGGCGAAAATCATAAACCTAAAAAGTAAAAATTTTGTCTAAAGAAGAGTTTGATGAATTCCTTAATAAAACACCTAATGATAAATATTTAGCAACAGATGTATGTACACATTTAAAATTATATATTTAACCCTTTCCTATCTGTAATATAAAATGTTATAATTTGTGAAATTCCAGTGTTATTTTATATCTATCCGCTATGAAAATAATAGATAAAAAGAATTGAATGCTTTAATTAAGTCCGGATATAGCTCAGTGGTCAGAGGGTTGGACTCGTAACATGAAGGCCCTGGTTCGAATCCTGTACTTTTAACTTTTTTCGCTCTTTCTAACTTTATTTTACTTTTATAAAATTAATATAGTATATTTTTTAGGTTGTACTAATATTTGGAGTCACACGAGCTTTTAGATGCGATGAACCTGTTCATATAAAAGTTAATGGTATAAAAGATTTGGGAGATTTAGTCTTAGTAAATATTCCCAACATAAAAACTAAAAAACATTGCTCATTTACTATAATTGGAGATTTTTATTTAAATTTATACAGAAAATATGCTACTCTTATAAGTTTAATTTATAAATAAAGTGGTTAGTACTATGTTATGTTTAATTAATAAATAAAATGGTTAGTATTACCAATATTTTATTTTTTTGACGCTTGAAGAAAAAATAGTATATGTCACTTGGAGTAGAAGACACATTATATGTTTCGCCCAGTTGCTCAGCCTCGGCTTGCGCATCGGCAGAGTAAATTTCTGGGCTCAACATGTAATGTTCGCCTTCTCCTCCTAGTAACATAATATACTATTGTGATTTTGTTGAGGACTGACATATCTTCATAAAAGACATTTATGAATCAAATTATTTCTATGAACAATATGAAATATTGTAAACTATTCTAATCAGCAAGGAGAGGAAAGTGGACCAGAATCCAGGACCGGTAGCCACTACTGCCTCATAGTTGATATGACATACGTTGGAATGACAAAGTCTTCCATGGCATTAGCATACATGGTCACGTCACAACTAATATTCGTTCTGCATTCGTGGCTGTTAAATTTGTGCGATATAATCTGAACATAGTAGTAGTAGCTACTTATTTTACTAGGCAAGTAGGCCACAATGGGCCCTTTTTACCTAGGGACCTACAGTTTAGCGTGGATTCCGAACCACGGTCTACGACTGTCAACTAACCCACCGCTTGGGCCTGCCCGCCTGCACCGCTAGCAGAGTGGCAAACCTCCTGGGTAGGTCTCTTCGACCCTCCACCCGGGCTCTCCTCTCCGCCTGCATCAGGCTAGCGACCTTCCCGGGATTGTCTGTTGACAGCCTACCGACTGTTAGACGAGCTATCGTTCATCCATCCAATTGCCGGACAATTGCTGCTTAACTTCACTGATCGAATATCGGAAATCAAACGGATGTCCATACCTCATCCCCCTAATCTGAACATATGTTTGTACAAGGAGAATGAACGTTCCACATCTACCTAGGTTAACGGTGCAAATTCTAAATAGTTCACATGGCCAAGTACTGACAAACCGCGCAGATAATTTTCACGAATTTTATACATATTTTGTATCTCAGGTCCCTGTGTTCCTGTTGAAATTTGCGAAAAAATTTTGCCAAATTTGATGCGCCTCACCAGGTTATTTTTTAGACTATTTGTGCAATATTTACAAAACATTTATCAGGTGGAAAATATATCGACAAATTTCAAATGTTATCAAAAAATATTGATTTTTTTATAGTTACACCTTTTTCGTGGCTCCGTGGTCTAGAGGTAACGTACGTGCCTCGAAACTTCGGGGTCCCGGGTTCGATTCCCGGTCGAGGAACTGGGATTTTTCTGTGAGAGAGATTAATCGTAGTATACTCGGATATTGGGTGTGTGTCCATTGTCTCTAAATGTGTAGCCCTCTCCCACACAAGGTCATTCCAGACCTTCAGGGATAAAGGGGGTTGTAATTTCATGTGGTGTTATTATTATTATTATTTTCAAATGTGCACAATGAAAATGAAATCTAAAATACTACATGCACAAAGCATCACACACATAAAAAAAAACATCTTTTATAACTCTACCGGCAATATTGAACGTTTTATGCGAGAATGTTTACGAATCATATGCCAAATACCGTTCCGTACGCGGTCTTGTTATCTGAGGAATAAAAAGCCCAGTAAATAATTTTATGTCCATTTATTTCGGCATCCTGCCTCGATACTAGTTATGCTGGTTACATATATTACAGGTATATAAATAGACAACAAATTTTTATGTAGTGTGTTTGTTTATATACATGTAATGGGATTTTTTTCTATAATTCAACATTTCAATAGAATCTGTGTTAAACAATAACATTTTGTCTTAAAATATTATTAGAAACATCTAAAAGTTGAAAATAAAATCTTATAATATTACAATATCAATTAATAAAATACACTGGCGGTTCTTCTATAGGGTCATTTGGTCAATGACCTCCCACATACAAATAAAAAAATAGAGCTATTCATTTTCTGAAGTTTAAAAATATATAATATATATATTTTTATTATTCTTAAGAAATATTTATTGTTTCTCGTATTAATTAATTTCGCGTACGCCACTGTCCACGGAACATTTTTGACAGCCCTACACATAACTTACTACCGATATCATATATCTACCGTTTTCGTGGCACATTCAAATAGCCGAGGTTTAATAATTTTCTTAAATATATTGCGTTTAAAATTTTTCGTCCAAATTAAATATAGAATTGCCTGCCTCAAAAACGGAAAATATTTCCACTGCCGTCATACTTTTAAACCATCCTGTGTATCTAATGCGTTCATACTTGATACATACTTTTCACCCATTTTACTTGACAAAACTTCATAAATACCAAAATCAATGTACATATTATTCTTAATTTCTTAAGAAGTAACACCCTGTATAGCATAATTTTTAAGAAATCAAAAACAGTATTTTTTTTCTAATTCAGACCTGGATTTTGGTATTTTTGAACTTTTGTCAAGTAAAGTAAATAAAACATACGTAACAAGTATGAACCGATTGTACAAGGTGGTTTAAAAGTCCTGACCAATGAAAGATTTGGCCAAAATCAATGAAACGTCCTATACAGGGTGTCCCACCCAAAAGTAGGCACCCTGAATAACTTTGGAGATAAAAATTTTTTGAAAAATTGGTGAAACACTTCGACCTTGTTTCCAAGGGGGACATATTTTAATGTAATACTTGTATACCTGTCATCATCCCTCAACCCTACACGGCCACCCCCTCAAAAATTCGAATGGCAAAGGGGGTCGAGTGATACATATTTTGAAAGGTCTTTCAATTCTCTACATAACTGTGTATTTTTTTAAACTTTTATCGAATCGTTCCTAAGAAATAATTGTTTAATTATGTTAGCTTCGGGAAATAAAAATAAAAGAAGCAGTTTAAATTATCGTATGTATTGTTCAAAATGACCCCCACTGATTTCCATACAGTAGTATAATCTGTCTTGAAATTCTGTACAAACATTTCTGAACACATTTGGAGTCAATAAACGACATTCTCGAACAATTCTTTCACGTAACTCTTCCCGGGATGCGGGTTTTGTTGCAAATACCTTCGATTTTAAATGTCCCTACAGAAAGAAATCCAAGGGAGTTAAATCGGGTAACCTAGCGGGCCACTCCACAGGACCTCTTCTTCCAATCCATCGCTCAGGAAACCGATTATCCAAAAATTGACGGACTGCTGTAGCAAAATGTGGGGATGCCCCATACTGTTGAAAAAACGGTTCGCCCTCTAAAAGATTATCGTCTTCTTCGAGGATTTGAGTAATCATTGGGTCGATGTTATTTTCTAACAGATCGAGGTGCCTTTCGCCATTTAAATAGTCAGGAATAAAAAAACGGCCCGACAATGTGATCCCCTAAGATGCCAGCCCAAACATTTAACTTCTGTGGCTTTTGGGTATGAGTTTCCATGAACAAATGTGGATTGGTTTCACTCAATACCTGCAATTGTGTCTGTTTACCTCCCCATTTAACTGAAATGACGATTCATCAGAAAAGACACGTATTGTGATTGGCATTGCCGTTTAAGTGTTCACTAAAAATCTCACAGAATTCAAGCCGACGATCGGGATCATTTTCGTTTAATTCGTGTACCAATTTAAACTTATATGGATGAAATTTGTGGGCCTTACAATTCGATGAACACTGCTTCGTGATACACCGGAAGCAACAGCTACTTTCCTGATCGATCGAGTATTATCCATCTGCAAATGACCCAGAAGTGCCACTTCGACTGCTTCATTCCTAATCGGTCGCTGAGGTTCATGCTTTTTGTTTCCTACAGAACCTGTTTTCATAAATTTTGTCAATAATTGTAAAACATACTGAGAACCAACCCTTCTATCTGGGTGATTTCTATTGAATATGCGTTCCGTAGCTCTAGCACAATTATCGTTTTTAAAATAAATGCTGACAATTTCTATTCTCTCCTGAAGGGTATAAACCATTTTGATAACTCACTCTGGTAAAACGTATCTCGATTTAAAATTGGTTGTGAACAAATTAATGTTCAAGGACTATCAAATACTTATGAGTCTTTTATTATTCTGAAACTAAACGGACAAGGAAAGTGTTATTTGTCGAAAAAACTCATGTTGATTTGAGAGCACTAAAAAAATGGATTTTTTTTTATAAATTTCAATACCTAATATAGATTTTTTATACGATTTCGATTGTGTGTAATCATCAAAAATAAAATTATTTTCCTTAAGAACGAATCGATAAAAGTTAAAGAAATACACAGTTATGTAGGGAATTAAAAGACCTTTCAAAAGATGTATCATTCGACCTCCCTTGCCATTTGAATTTTTTGAGGGGGTGGCCGAGTAGGGTAGGGGGATGATGATAGGTATATAAGTATTACATTAAAATATATCCCCCTTGGAAACAAGGTCGACGTGTTTCACCAATTTTTCAAAAAGGGCCTAAAAAAGCCGAAACACGCGTAGAGTGAAAATACAATTTTGAAACATTTAAAAGCAAATTTTCTTTGTTTATTTAAAATATTTAATAATGTTTCACAAGGAGCCAACCGCAGAATCAGTACAATGTATAAATTTTTATCTCCAAAATTATTCAGAGTGCCTACTTTTTGGTTGGGACACCCTATATATATATATATATATATGTAGCGAAGGATCGATGGGCTCATTAATGATGGATGAGATGAGCACTTTAGAACAACCAAAGCGCCGTCTATGCACAGTTATCGTATGTACGTTTAACTTTGAAACACTCAGTATCTACTTTTTTCTGTTTATTAAAATTAGAATCTTGTTTGCGCGAGGTCATTGTCAAAAACCAAACGCAATTCCTGACTTCCTATAGTTATTAATTTTTAATGACAACAAAAACATTTTCAACAAAATTGACTCATAAAAAATCCACTCATGTTAGTTTCATCTTCCTAGAAAAATATATATTTTCAAAGCGACTTGATCAAGCACAGCGGGAATTTTTTAAATAAATCGGGGCAAGTTTGTATAACAGCAACAATTAACTTAAGGTCGTATTATGGTCAACGTATTCGACCTGATTTTTTTTCGTCATTTTTGCAGACTGACGTCAATCTTATGCATACAATGATGGAATTGAATTTTTATATCATTGTGCATTGTTCATTTAATTAATATGGAATCTGTTGGCAGACGGCCATTTTTTATTTAAATTAAACGTGATACATATGGTGAGTCAGTTTTTGTAACAACTCAGAGACAGTTTTTAGGGGCTACTTACGGCCAAACCACACAGTATTGGATTAAGGCTTAAGAGTTTTCAACCATTAGATCGCCAACATAAATCTTTAAATCATTCTTAACGGCAGATTATCGACTTTTAGTTGTTCGACAGTTTAATCGATTTCGCATTTGGTATAACACTCTATGCAAATGTGCACGTATGTACACTTGATTTCAAAAAAACTGGTACAATTTCTTTTAGCTATGTAAATCATTCGTTCTTTGATTGATATTAATAATCTTACAAATGTCACTTTGACGTTAATCAGTGGCGTCATTATTAAAAATGGTTCGACATCTAACAGATATTCAAAAATTTCGAATTGTTTCTAAAATTGAAGATGGTTGGTCCATAAGAAGACTTGCTGCTGAATACAGTGTGAGTAAAACCACGATAATGAGTGTTAAAAAACAATGGGAAACCAACCAAACGGTATCCCGTAAAGTTGGTTCCGGTAGACCCAGAAAGAGCAATAATCAAGAAGATGAAAATGTTATAAATTAGGTACCTAATAGAAAACCCTTTTCAGACTGCAGTAAATGCAATTTCAGAAACAGATTTCCCTGCTTCGGTATCTACTGCTTGTAGAAGAATAAAACTACAAAGCGACTTGAAGAGTTGTTCAGCGGCTAAAAAATACAAACTTTCAGAAGAAAAGAAGCAGGGTAGGATTATTTTTGCACTCAACTATATAATCAATGATGAAAACTTCTGGGGGCAAGTTGTCTTTTCTGACGAAAAGGTTTTTAAATCCTGTAACGATGGACATGTTCGCCTCCTTCCACTAGATACGACGAAAAATATACTTTCGATCCACAAATATCAGGAAGGTTTTCAGTCAATGTCTGGGCTTGGATGAGCCTAAATGGGTTAGGTGTGTGTTGGAACAGTGGTGGTCATCTCAATTCCATTAAGTATATTGAAATATTAGACAATATTATGTTACCGTCAGTAATAGAGGTGTTTCCGGAAAATAATTTTATTTTCCAACAAGACAACTGCTCCATACATACGGCCCATCGTGTCAGGCAATGATTTCTTAATAAAAACATAGAGTTGTTACCGTGGCCATCTAAAAGTCCGGATTTAAATCTAATTGAAAATGTATGGGGACTAATGGTGAAACATATAAGAAAATTAAATAACCATCCAAATAATGCCAAGAATTGGAAGGGATAATTGAAGACGCTTTGGAGAACTTGTCGCAAGAAGTTGACCTTGCAAGAAATCTGATTTTGTCCATGCCTGCAAGACTTCAGGCAGTTTTAGACGCTAATGGAGCAATGACAAAATATTAGTTAATTCTGTATTACGTAATTGAAGTTCATTTATTTTATTTTTTTATTGTATTTTTATGTTCAGTTTGCATTGTTTACATTTTTTTTAATCTCAAGTGGTATTTTTGTGTTCTTATTTTAAAAAATAGAATTATCATTATTCAGTTAGTATTTTAATTACAACCATTAGTAGAATTATCCGTAACAAATATTATTTTTTTTAAACAATAATATGGCAGGCTTGAAAATGTTTTGAAAAAGTTATTTTCTAATTATTTTTTTAAAATTCCATTTGAATAAAATAAAAGAGAAAGGTTTAATAAGTTTAAAAAACACGAAGAAAACCGATCTCCTCCAAAAAAACCCAGGTCCGGGGTAAATCACCTCTTCTCCACCCCCTCCCGACTGCCTGGCCAGCCCTATTTACAGACATATGCACACAACTAAACTATTAAGATTTTCGATTACAAGAGTTGTACCAGTTTTTTTTTTAAATCAAGTATACGCATTTTAACACTCAATCAAGTAACGATTTAACAACTTATATTTTAGTTTGCTCTCATAATTTGGATGTTCTAGTTATTAGAAAATTTAAATTTTCATTTGCGCAAATTTTTCCTGGTAAGTACTTTTTTTCCCAGTCCAGCACTGTCAATATTGTAAAGTAAACGTGTCTACACTATTTATAATAAAAATACTTTACCAATCATCGGTCATCGTAATATTAATAATAATAATTGTAAAATACATAACAACTGTTAAAATAAATATTTAACAGTAATAGAACTTCCGAAAAAACAGTCTGAAAATATATAGACGATGCAAGAGATAAATTCGTTAACAGTAGCCTATGTTATTTAATTTCTACGTATAATTATGGTTACCTACGTGCGAAATCATAATCTAAAGTTACAGCCGAAATATGTAATTTATCTAACATGTTTTAGCAGTAAGGTAAACAATGAAGTACAAACGGGTAAAAATTTTGCATGGAATATTCACATGATATCTTTATTTTTTTAACAGAACGTAAATATTACAGATTTAATGAATGAAAAGATGACGAAACAATTGTAAACAAAGTACACAAAAGAAGTGAATGACAAGCTAAATACAAATCCAAACATTATACAGGGTGGAACAATAGTGCGTCCGAGTTCTATGATAGCTAGAAATTTGATTAAAAAAACATAGGTAAAGTACATAGGTAAAAAAAGTTCCATAACCGGATATTATTTTCGATTATACAGGTCTAGCAATGGTGTGCCCAGGTAGGGAGTGCAAGCTCTACCCGCCTCTGTCTATATTGCCTCCCTAGCACCAAGCAAGACACTGAAAATTCGATGAATAATTGTAGAAAATAAATCGTTTCTTTCTTAAATATTAAGTGACGTGCTGTACAAATTTTAAACGTTTAACTGTTACAATATCTCATAGTAGGCGGCATACTCCGTCTTATATAAAGGGTGATCCAAATTGAACTTTAGGATTTGAATTACACGCCATTTGCGTTATGTGAACGTTGGGAGTTTGCATTTGTACAGTTGGTATCGAAACACATGGCAAATTCATCATGGCGTCGTATACTGTGCAGCAACGCATAAATATCGTACAAATTTATTATGAAAACAGGCGATCAGTTAAGATTGCATTAACAAAACTTCGACCACTTTTTGGACGCAATAATGTGCCAAGTGACCGTGCAATTCATGATCTAATGCAAAAGTTTGAAACAAGTGGTATGCTTATCGACAAACCAAGGGTCCGGTATCAACGCAGAGATCGTTCAGATGAAAATATTGCTCCCGTAAATGATAGTGTGCGTGAAGAACCAACCACGTCAATTCGTCGCCGTTCGCAGCAATTGACTCTTTTATACGGTACCAGTGTTTATATAAACACTGACGGTACTACTCAACGAATTTTGACAAAAGATCTGCATTTAAAGGCGTATAAAATTCAATTGACACAAGAACTTAAAGAAACGGACCACCAGAAACGCCGTACATTTGTGAACTAGGTTTAAGGGAACACAGAAGTTGATGCTGATTTTTGTAAAAAAATCATATTGTGACTCGCCAAAATTGTCGCATCTGGGGTAATGAAGATCCCCATGTTATTAAAGAAAAACCAATGCATCCACAAAAATGCACTGTCTGGTGTGCACTATGGGCTGGAGTAATCATTGGCCCATACTTTTTTGAGGACGAAGGTGGCAACGTTGTTACTGTCAGTGGTGTACGATATCGGGAGATGCTAAAAGGTTTTTTTTCAATGAAACCAACGATTTGAACTTGAATAACATGTGGTTTCAACAGGATGGAGCCACATGTCACACTGCACGTGAAATAGTCACTTTACTTCAAACCAAATATCCTGGTCGTGTTATCTCTCAGAGGGGTGACATCGATTGGCCACCGAGGTCTTGCGATCTAACCCCATTAGACTTTTTCTGTGGGGCTATTTGAAGGAAAGGGTTTATGTCAACAAACCTGCTACGATTCCAGAGCTAAAAGAGAACATTAGAGGTGCAATTGCTGAAATAGAACCGCATTTATGCGAAAGCGGTATGAAAAACTTCGCTAAAAGAATGGTATCATGTCAGCGGAGCCGTGAAGGGCATTTGGCTGACATCATATTTCATACCTAAGGGCGAAAACACAACACAGCGGTGCGACGTCGCATCGCAGAAATCAACGACGTCGTAGAAATTTGCAATGCGACGTCGCTTAGTACAAATCCTGGGCGAACCCACAACACTGCGGTGCGACGACGCATCGCAAATTTCCACGACATCGTTGATTTCTGCGATACGACGTCGCACCGCAGTGTTGTGTTTTCACTTATGAGATCGGGAATGCTTCTCTCAAGCAACGCACGCGCAAATCATGGAAGTCTGGTTGTCTTTTATACGCGACTTAGTCTGCTGTGCCAACAGGTTGCGTGTGTACAAGATGACAACTGATTACGATGTAGATTATTTAATTTCCTTAGTTCAGGAACGTCTCATCCTTTGGGACAAAACAGCAGATCAGTTTAAGGATAAATTTTTAAAAACAGAAACATGGAAGGAAGTGTGTAAATGTTTATATCAATTGTACTACGGATTGCGAAACAGAAATCTCGTTTAAATCCTTTAGTATTGTATAAAAATGATTTATTTTATTGGAAAAAATGTTTTATGTTGCCAGCAGCTTATTTGGTTTTTATATTTAATTATAACACGCCATACGTATATCAACGTGTCGCTTCTGGTATAGGTCTTCTGTGGCCGTGCAATGAACGTTCATCGCATCGCATTGCGGTGCGACTTCGTTTTTGCGATGCGTCGTCGCACCGCACTGTTGTGGCCTGCAACAGACGTAGAACACGTATTGTGCGGTCCACATCTCACTAGAAGCGTCTTCTCTGCGATGCCGTGATGATGAAGTTTTAACGTTGCGTCATCGCATCGCATCGCCATTCGACATCGTTTTTGCGATGCGACGTCGCACCGCTGTGTTGTGTTTTCACCCTAACTGCTAAGTTTGTATTTTATACTGATAGCAATAAAATTCGGATTTTTCCAATATTTTGATTTTTATTCAGAAAGCAAATCCTAAAGTTCAATTATTTGATTGTGCCATGTTCAAACACAATCTTTTTAATGGGCGTTGACCAGTGGCGACTGGTGAAATTTAGGCTATGTCATATCTTAGGATTGGAGCATGGGACCTAAGCAAAAGCTAGCCTTCACGGCAGGATCTAGTGCGTCGCACGTTATTACGTTTGTTTCCATTGTACGCTGATATGGTATTTTCGAATTTTCCTTTAATTCGACAATTACAATTTATTTTTTATCAATATCTTTTGTATTATTCTAAGCTCATCACTTTTCGTATTTTTTTATTACATATTTACATTTCACTACTTTTAGGGCTGACGAAAGGAGCGGGTAGACGGGGCCTCAGCCTCGGGGCCCGGGTCCGAAAGCGCCCGGCACCATCGCTATTAAAATAAATTTATTAGTTATAAAAAAATATATTTTATTTTTTATTTTGCGTAAAATAATACGTATTTCGGATGCACACGTTACACGATTTTTATATAAAAATTAAACAAGGAGTAGGCTACACACTTATAGAAGTATAGCGTTAACTACTGAAATTTGTATTAGTATTAATTTAAATTTGTGGTCGTACACGAATCAGTCATTATCTAAAAACAAAGCTTCAGGCTGCGACATGACGTCACCGCTTATCCAGGCGAGCCAGTGTACTTAGCCGTGAGCATAATAATAATAAACGGCACTAAATTAGTTTTAATGTTTAGTAAAGGCCTCCTATAAAAACGGGGTGGCCAGTCGTGAACTCAACCCTTATTGCATCCCATTCGGTTCTTTTAAAGGGAAAACGAAATTTCAAAGCAAAAACCTGGCGGAATTCATTTACCAAATTATTGTGAAAATTAATATGAAAATAGTTTTTAGATTTAAATTTCAAAGAAATAAATTAAAAAATCAATACGATAAAATAACACATTTTAATGAGAAATTTTGAACACGGTTTATGAGGCAAGAAGTCAGTAAATAGGAATTTTTATACTAGGATTAACAAACAAGAATTACAATTTAAAAACATCGAAGTTTGAATGTGAATTTTAGCAATGAAATGTGATTTGGCTAGACAGATAAATTTTAACAGCGTGATCGATTATTTTGCCAGTAGGGGAAAGCAAAAAAAAGTTTTATTATAACTTTTTTTCATTTTGTATTAGTAAAATTGTCATACTTTACTTAATGTACCTACTTGTAAATAATATATTTCAAATTAAAAATTATACGCCTTGAAAAGTAGTACTTTTGATTTGTCTCGATCTAAGAGGGACCGCTCGTAATGGCTCTCTACGGGCCTGACTACTTTCCATAAGAGTATTTGCCCATTATGGATATTCGTATTTTATTAAAATATCACCTCTCATTAGAAATTTTATCTTTAAAATGTAATTGGGATTAATACCATATTCATGGAGTTTCCAACAAATGACAAAACATTTATTTCTGATTTCTTAGGAAATTTTGTTCTTCATAAAAATTGGTTTATTATATAAAAAAAAAAAATTGCTCACTTCATTTTTTTGTCAAGTAGGAACCTACTGATTTTTTAAACATAAAAATTTAAGCCCCTTTCCTTCCTAGAAATTAAATTCTGGCCTACACCTCTGAGTCAGATCCTAAACCACAGTAACATTATTCATACATACACGTTTTCATATTCATGTAACTTAATTATTAAGTACAATAGAAAGTTTTCTCAGTGTATAATGTGCTGAATGCACAATAATGTATATTCTGCGTAATAGTTACTTCTTTCAGTGTACCGATAACACATCCTACTGTCCTTTAGAGATCACAAAAATCGGTCCCTCCCAGATCACGGTGATTTTACCAGCTTTCTGTGCAGTTTAAGTCTTCTGTGGTGTAACCAGGGGCGTGCGGTGAGTTTTGATACAGGGGAAGCAGTTTGTGATATAGAGTGATGGGTAGCGCGAGGCCCCGAGCGAAGCGAGGCAAAAAGGGGCGTGGCTTCCGTATACTCATTTTAAAGCAAATGTCGAAAGCTGCAAAGTTATGATACTAGAAAAAAGTACACTTGTAGGACCGCAAACATAAAACATAAAAACACCACAAAAATTAGACAACCACCGATTCCAAAGCCGAAGCTGCACGGGCGAGGGTTACACTTATGAAAAAAACGCAGACAGACAACCATATCCACCGACATTGCCAGCGCCGGTGGCGAGGATTGAACCCGCAGCGAAATAGAGAGTTTGTTCAGTCACACTAGCCATCGTGCACTCTCTAGCCAACTATAAATTGAGCCAGCTAGTTAAGTAGTTAACATGCACATACCTACCTATTTACAATGTAGTTTAATCCGCCTCTCCTTTTTTTGCGATGTCGGAAATAACTTCGTCGTAAAAGTTTGAATTTTGGGAGATCTCCTTCACAAAGTCACTTTCTATTGTCAACAAGGACAATTTTGAAAGCCGCTCTTCACTGGTTGAATTTTTTGAAAAAGTTTTTATTCTTGTGTCCGTTTTGATGATTTTGAAAAAAAGGCAGCCATTCCACTAATACTTGAAAAAAAATATTTTGCATTCTTTACGACACGCTGCAGATTGAGCTAGAACTAAATTTAATCGATGCGCAAAACAATGTACAAATATTGCATTCTGAAAAGTCTCTTTTTACTTTGGCCTGCAGGCCCCCCAATTCACCAGCCTAGCGGCCCCATCATAACTTTGGGCGATAAGTTTAGTACCACACTGTAGATCATCGACTATCTGACAAACTATAGTATATAAAGCTGCGGCCGTTCATGGCGTTGTTACGTCTAAAAATCCTAAAAAGCGCTCTTGGACTTTCCCATTTGGATTTATGTAGCTACGATTGACAACTGACTAATATTCGTAATATCGGTTGCTTCATCTAACATAACTGCAACAAAAGGAGCTTTTTTATTTCTTGCTTGATCTTTTCTAATACAATATTGCTTATCGACTGAATCAAATCATTTTTAATATGATTTGATGTACCGCGAAATATCGTGGAGTGTTCCAGATGGTTACTTAAAATTGTATCGTATTTTGCTAATAAATCAACTAAATTGATAAAATTGCCCCTATTTAGCAACACTCCGAGATTCAGTATGACCTCTAAAACTAAGTTCATTTTCGCCGAGAAAACAAACAATGTCAATAAGTCTTTTTAACACTTTCTTTCAACTGCTGATCTAATGAATGCTCAATTCGTGATTTTCCAAATGTTTATTCTTTTAGCACCGCTCGCAAATGAGTTTCACACTTACCATGCCTTTTTATCACTTTGTGAATGTTGTTTAAATCTGAAAAGCCATTTTTATTCTAAACACCTTTTTCATTTGTGAACAGTACACATGGCCAACAAAATAATTTACACAAATTTTCACAACCCGTTAACCACTGATTAGCACTGTACACTTCAATATTAAAGTACCTATAGCATGATTTAACTTTCGTTTTTAAGAGTTTTAAATCAGGTGTTGGTTTCCCGTTTCTAATAATATCCAGTTTATCTTGAAACGAATATGTTGAAAATCCCCTTTTCAACAAATTGCACACCACACAAACGCAAATAATATTTTCCACAGTGCTAGGAACAGCTTCCAAATTTAATAAGTAATTCTAAATCTGCTTACACGCGCACTAATATTCAACGTTTTAAAAATCACTTGTCGCCGCACCACAGGTTTAGAAACATCAAAAAAGTTTTTACATATATAGCACAAAAGCTGAGAATAATACTAGGAAGATTAATATTAAGTATAAATTAAAATCGATATTAAAATCTATAAAATAAAACGTATTACGATGCTATACAGCTCAGATATCAAGATTATGAAGTGGGGATTGGACGCATTTCAACAAGTTACCTACATTAGAGAGTTGTCTCAGCTTACATATATCGAAGTCGCGCGAGTTCGTGTTGGCTCGATTAATCGAGTGCGTCATCGTTACGGTTTTATCACATTTAGTCTGTGGTTTTATCATGCAACATTATCTCAGCTGCTGAAAAGCAGGGCCGTGTTTATTAAAATTGGGTAAAAGTAAATTTTAATGATTAATATATGTGATAAATAATAATTAGGTTCTAATTATGTATTTTTTTTTTAATAATCCCAGGGGAAGCATTGCTTCCCTTGCTTCCATGGACCGACCGCCACTGGGTGTAACTATCTAGATTCTAGACTAAATGAAGAATTTTTGCAGAAAAAAAAATTGCGATTGAAATTTGCGAAAAAAGTTGGAAAACTTGTGAGCCTCCAAGGTTATTTTTTAAACGATTTGTAAAATATTTGCGACTTTTTCTTTTCGAATCAAGTGGAAAATATAACAATTTCAAATTTCATAAAAAAATATTAATTTTTTACAAAGTTGCACCTTTTTGAAATTTGCACAGTGAAAAATGAATCTAAAATAAAATTTCAATGATCTGTTCATAAATGACGAAGTTAGAGGGGGGTGAATTTATGGTGGATCACTCTGTACTTATTAAATAAGTAATTTCAGTTTTTCTTAATTGTTGACCACCCTGTACGGTATATGGAAATTCTGAATGCGGCCAAGGTAATTGCAGAATGCAAAACTTCTTGTGAGGGATGATTTTTCACGAAAAATTAAAAATAAAATAAAATCAAGTATAGTTTGGTCGATCCGAGGACACACTGTATATAAAGTGCTTTTACTTTAATGCACCGTGATTGCAATAAATATGTAACTGAAGTGTAAATAATTGCAACGCAAATTTTCCAACTCCCGTCGTCAATTTATTGCCCGACATGACCCCATATAAGAACGAAGAAATTTTCGATGCACCGTGCTGCTCACATACCGGCCACTGAGGTAAGTAAGACCGGATCTCCCCCCCTGCCCCGCCAGCGTCTTGTAAAGGTCGTGCGATTATGAATGAACCTGCCCCTCCCCGCGCCTACTCCGTGCGTATCCCCTCCGCGCCGGCTTCTCGTTCATGTTCCCCACTTATTCCACCAAGGCGTGTGCTTTAGTTGTAAATTCGAAAGCAGCCGGTCTGCCTGCGATTCATTCAGTTTTACTTTTGCGCAGTTATTTCGGTTACTTTTTGACGGGTTTTCAAGTTTTTCCCAGTTACTGTATTAAACATGAATTTTGATTGTGTTGTTTTGTGTGTTGTGCTTTGGTGTCTGGCTGAGTTTTAACGTAAGTTTTGGGTAGTTAGTTTAGGCGTGTGAAAGTTGAAAGTTGGCATTTTATGAATGGACATTTTCGAGCAATAAAGCGGTCTCGCGAAGGTCGCGGATTTATTGTAATGCAAGAGCGTGGATGTAATCTAATACCCCTCATTTTTTTCATTATTAGGTAGGGCGTTTTTTTTATGATAGGTGATAATTTGTGTTACTGCCTACTTGAACTTATAATATCTGAATGTTGAGTCATATCTAACGTCAAACTATTTCAATGTGTAACAAATATTTATACAGGGTGTTTCTAAAAGGTGTGGCAATCACTACAAATCTTGGAGATCAAAATAATAACGTTGATTTAATTTGATTTATCTCCAAAAAATGCATGTAAATCATGTATAAGAAATATTCGGATAGATATACATCTCTTTCATGTTCTCGCACCTTCTTTGGGTATTAAGCGACTGTCCTATAAATTATTTAAAAAAATTGAATAGACCTCTGCGCCAAAGCCAGAGGTTGGCTCTTGAAAATTTTTTTTTTTTTCGACAAAACATTGTAGGATGGTGATGCTACAAATAAATAATTATTTATTGTCAATAATTATGATTATAGACAATAATATACCTCTTTAATATTGAGAATAAAAACATATTTCACTTTATATTTTCTGATTGGCTGTAGAAGTATGTTTCAAATTCGGCAGACAAGTTCAAGCTCAAGTGCAATAATTTGAGTGAAAAATATTTCGAAATAAGTTTTTGTAGTAGGGTGAATGTATTTAGTCCTAAATATCCCTTTTTTAATCTCCTACATTTTTGGAGGTATACTTAGGACTTCCTAAAGACCCATTCTATAGGAATTTAAAATCTGTAACTTTTTTTGTACATTGGTTTTTTCGTTTAGATAACTTGTTTTAAAATAAAGCTGAAAATTCTTGTTTTTTTTTTTTTTTAATTTCTGGTTAACATTTGTATAATAGGGCCATTGCTATTGACTGTAAGTATATTTTATGGCATTGTAAAGGAAATATTTTTTTATTTTCATCTTTGAAGTGTATGTTTTTTATGAAAGCTGAAGGGCCACATAACATATTTTTGTTGAAATTTCAAGTTTTACGACGAGAGCACTCAAGGACCACAGCGTTTTTTTTTTAATGAACAAACTTAAAAGTTGAAATTTCAAGAAAAAAGTTGACATTTCACCTTTTTTGAAAAGCTGAAATTTCAAAAAAAAAAAAAATTTTTCAAGTTTTTAGAGCTTTTTTCGTATCTTTTAAAACACACTTTTAGACTAAAATAAATTAAGCTAATTACTAATTGTTTTTCTAGAAAAGCCAGGGTTCATATACCTACTCAAACGCCAAAACGTGACATTATAATGCCATTGTTCGAGTAGGCTGCGCATATGCCTAACTTATCGTGAGACTTTGTGTGACTCTAAGGCCCCTCGTACACAGAGCTACCGGTTTGTGACGAAACTGTTAGAAAAGAGACAACTCTCCAAATCAATTCTCGTAAACGAAGAGACGCAAAAGTAACTAAAAATCACCGCGAATACTGAACATATTCTACAAGGTATCAAGTGTAGTGTCCTTTCTGGAATACTCGGACTATTGATAATTAAATAAACAAGGGTATTTCTCCACATCCTGAAAAAAGTTACGTTAAAAGCTTCTTCGTTCATTTTTTTTTATTGTCAAGTAAGCGCAACAACAAACAGTTTTCTGTATCGTCGGGCGACTGACAGCCCTAGTCTCTTGGTGATTTATTACTAATCAGTAACCAGTGTTGCCACCTTAGGTTGTAACGAATTCGGTAGATGCATCGTAGAAAATCGGTAGATTTCTATAATTTTCGGTAGATTTTTTAAAATAGTATGTTATTCACTGTAACCTCTAGTTAACACTATTTGAGATACCGTGGAAAACAAGGATTTATTTTTTAAATGAAACAAGATTTTGCCTTTGTCTCAGAAGGGATAAATCATAAATGAAAAGGTGGGCTAACTCGAATAGGCGGGAACAATACGCGTATCCATTGCGCACGCCACCATTCGAGGAGAGAGCCTTCTGTTCCGGCAACGACATATCTGAACGGCGAATACAAACAAACATTGTTTCAAAATATGTTTCCCAATATACCTAGGCCAAGACAAGTTTGTATTTCTTTTGGATAAGTTCATAAAGGGTGTTTCAATAAGAGCGCAATATTTCAAGGTTCAATAAAACCTGTTTTCTGTAGCAAAGTATTGAAATATTTATTGAGTTATAATGTAGACATTTGGGAGTTATGTATGGAACAACATCTAGTAATGGCCGCCACGGCTTTGCTGGCACATGCGTACTCTTTTGGCGAAATTTTGAATAACGGTGAGAATACATGTGGCGGCATTTCGTTGATATAGCGTCTAATTTCGGCCTTCAATGCTTTTGTGGTCGCGGGTTTGTTGGCATAAACCTGCGACTTCAGATAACCCCACAGCCAAAAGTTCAAAGGTGTTAAATCGCAAGAGCGTGGCGGCCAATTCTGGTCACCAAACCGAGAGATGGCACCGTCCTGCTGAAACCACATGTCGTCGAGAGCAATATCTTCCAATTAGGCACAAAAAACTGGGTTATCATAGCACGACAACGTTCGCGATTCACCGTTACTGCATTACTTGCCTCATCTTCGAAGAAAAACGGCCCCATGATTTCTCCAGACCACAATGCATACCAAACAGTGACACGTTTTGGATGCATTGCTTTCTCATGAATCATTCGTGGATTTTCTGAGCCCCAAATGCGGCAGTTTTGCCTATTAACGAAGCCATCGAGGTGAAAATGGGCCTCATCACTGAAAATGATTTTGTCCGCAAAATCGGCATTGGGTTCTTTCTTGGAAAATTAAGAGTCTTTACCAATTAAACGCCCCCGATCTAATGCTTAAGACAAAAAAATTTTGAAATGGATTGTCTACGCACACAAAACTTAGGCATCAAAAATTTTGTACCTTATGACGTAAGTTTTCAGTCGCCAGCTCCCTGTCCATTGTCGATCACATCTTGTGGGATTTGTGCCCATAAAATGGGTAAAATATCTGACAGTCCAATGTTCTTTGGAATCGGTTGATGGTTTTGAAGTGCCCACCTAATAAATCCCACACATGTTCAATGGGATTCAAGTCAGGAGAACGCGATGGAAGAAGATCGTAATCGATTCCGTGAGTTTCAAATACGCCGAATAGGTACTTGCTGAGTACGATGGGGGCTAGCATTAACATCAATGAAAATAAAATGTTCGCCAATAGCATTTTGAAAAGCCGTTACAATGGTACTAACAATATCCACTGGCTTACTTTTGTGCGGTCATCGTCCTTCTGCATATCTACAGATGGGTGTGCCCTGCAACACAGATTCTTCCCCATATCATAACTGCCTCCTCTAAATGCTACTGTGGGTTGGATATATCTTTGGCTGTATCTTTTCCTTGATATCCTTCAAACTCGTAAATATCTGTTATCTCTGTGCGAGTCGAAACGAAACTCATCGCTGAATAAAACTCCATTCCATGTTCCAGTTTTGATGATCCCTTAACGAGCTGCATGGTCAGCTGAACTTATCCGAGGGGCTCGATATAAAGAATAACTTAACAGGTCAAACTTCCTGAATCTATTGGTATCAGGTTGTGGTATATAACGCCTTGGTTCTATATTTATTCAAAAACTCCACAGGATACGTTTCAAACACATTTGAACGCAATTAACTACAGAATGACAATTAACTGTACCTATTCGAAAACTAGAAAAAAAAAAGAATGCGATGAGAAAGTGGCAACTTTTTTTGGATATGATTAAATCTTTGCCTTAGTTTTTTTTACTTTCTTATACCTACCTAAAATAAGGAATCGTGGTTTTTTTCAATCTCGAGATTTTAATTGATTTATACGTTTTGACCCTCCTGAACCCATTCTGACTATTTTCCGAATGATGTCTGTTCAGTAAAACCGAAAATATATAAAACCAAAGTACACACCAGTTGAACAATCACTTCAAAACTTTAAAATATCCACCGACACGTTTGTGTATTTTTGCATCGTCAAGGTGGCCCTTAGAAAGTCTCGAAAGTAACTACGAATCTTAGTAACATCTAATGTAATAAATATTAATGGCTTCAGAGAACAGAATAATTGAAATTATATAGTGTGTCCGTAAAGTATGGAATAAATTTATTATTTCTTAAACCAAAAATATTTAGAAAAATTCCTCGGGCACAGTTGCCCATCATATCCTTTATTTATTTATTTATTTATTTATTTTAATTATGGCGTTATCACTGTTTCCGTTATGACGTCATCGATATTTTTTAATATAGGACACCATCTATATCTCCATTTTTGTATTCTTATTCAACAGCTGATTCCAAAAATGTATCACAGGACTAAAGGCAACATGTTTTGTTTCGAAATAGAGAACGAATTTGCCATAATCGTTAATTAAATGAGTTGTATTTGTTAAAATTATTTCTTAAAAAAAGAAATTAAATTACGATCAAACCATTTAAGTAATTATTTATTGTAAATGTTAACAGTGTGGGCGTACTGGGATTGTCGGTATCAATTAGAACCTTCGGTTTCACAAAATTTGCAATATATTTTAAAACGGACATTCATCACAAACACAAAGAATCATCTTTCTTTCACAGATTACAGAACAGAACAGAACAGAACAGAACATGGCTTCCTCTTAGTTGGTAATGTAGAAATCCACTTTACAACTCAGTGTCGCCAACTAGAGCAATTTTGTGACTATCTTAACAAAACAAAAATGCCTACAATAGTAAACTTACATTTAATTGTTAGAATTGAAAAGGTGGGTGGATAAAGGTGTTAATTATCAAATTGCTAATTTGCCCGAAAAACGTCTTTATTAACCTTTGTTCACCATAGACACGGAGTTGTGTTGTTTCTTGGCTTCTTTATCCATTCGGCATCTAAATCATAGAAACGTAACGAACATTGGCGATAAGAAGTTGTAACATCACAACACTTTTATTGAATAGGTTACTACAGTTTTCGAAACAATATCAGTTAACACCGTTATCCATCCGCCCCTTCAATTATTAAATGTAGTATCATCTAAATTTAATTCCTTTTTCATTCAGCCAAACAATGACATTTCAGTTGATGTGTGTATTAATTTGCTTTTGATAACTATGGAAACAAGATCGCAGCCATAATGCTTTTTAATATTGATTAAAACTACCAATAACAAATACGAAATACAAAAACGCAAACACAGGCTTATATCCAATCAGCAGCCAAAATACAAAAACGAAAACACCAGAGTTTTCGTTTATTCAATACATGTATTAGAACTAAACAAAAACGTTTACTTTATGTTCAATGAAATAACCTGTAGTAATATATTAAGTGTATTAAAAATTATGGAAAATTCAGCGCATTAAAACTTGTTGCCTAAAAACTGCTTGATGTTGTTTGAAAAAAGTGCCCGAGACGCAGTCGAGGGTACTTTTTCAGTCAAATCACATCAAAATGAACGAATGCGGTTTCTTAAAGACAACACGCTTTGAATGCTGAATTTTCAGATTATTTTTAATGCACGAAATATATTTTTTAGACTATTTTGAGAACAAAACATAGAACAAGAAATATATTTTTTTATTATTTTTATTGAAATTATTACAATCACGGCTGGGTATACTTTTATTCCCGTGTCACAATTTTTAAGCGGATTTATTTAAAAAATCGAATTTTAAAATTATTATTTTTAATAGAAGAACCCAAAATATTTAAAAAGTACGTAATTAGTTATGTTCCTTTTGCTTCTATAAGACTTATCTTCACAGGAAAATAAAAAAGAGAGAAAAAAATCCTCGATTTTTATATTCATTTAACTAATGTTTTAAGCTGTCAGGCCCAATGCAATTTTCGCTGTAATTTTATGTAAAATTGTCACTTGGAATGCAATTTTCGCTGAAAGTTTGTTCTTATTGGTCCAAATTTTCAAAATCTTGCTATTTCATTGGTTCTTATAATGTGAGGGAGATAGTCGAGGTGATTACATTATTGGCTTTGTTGGCTTTCCCAGTGGGATGTTAATAAAAATTGTGGAAAATACCTAGTAACCATGAGTTACGACTGCAGCAGACACGAAAATCTTGTCAGAATGTTCTATTTTAGGGTCTGAAATCTTACTAGTTGTTAAACTGGCACATTGAATGAAAAGTAAACAATTATATGAAGGTAAACAAATTAAATAAATATGTATATCAAATATAATGTAAAACATCACATATTTTAATTAAGTATTTGATACGATCTAAGTGTGAGAACCGGAGAGCCTAATTAGTGCAAATTGTTCTATTTAATTTTAATAATAAGTAATACGTAAATTATAAAATTTCGTTAAATATCTTTTAATAGGCATTTTTTTATGCAACGGTTGTATAAATTACAAATTAAATATACCTGTAGCGATTACGGGCAACAATAAAAAACGAAATATACAAATTGTTTCAGGTCGTAATATGAGAAGCTCGATGAGAAGTCAGTGGAGAGATAGTTACGTATAATTTTAATAGTTTTTAATATGAATTAATTACCTTGATCATTAATTTCGGATATCATCTTGTAGTTTTATAGCCGTACAAGTAATAACAAACCGGAAATGTTCTAGGAATTTTATAAGTACCATCATTAATATCAAATTCAAATTAGGCGTTTTGGTATAATACCATTATTTACTAGCTATTAGTCCAAAGTATCTTGGGAACACCTGGGTGTTCATAATTAATTAGCATCTTTATTAAATTTTAAACTGTCGCTACCTCATTTCTATATCTAGTACTCCATGAAGTATTTTTAATAGATATTAAATGAACGTATCAGTCTTCTAATATTAAAAGAGTAATAAAAAAAGCTTTTATACTGGGTGTTGACGAACCTATGGTGTTAAATGAATTGGGCAATAGTTCATAACCGAATAAATCGATTGTACAAAAATTACCTAAATAGAAATTCAATAATTACTGAGATACTAATTATTATTTTTTATTTATAAACCTTTTGAGTACTTCAAGCTTAAACGTGACAAGTGACTTCTCATCGGTGCCGGTTTTACATGTAAAAACTAATTAATTAAATTTAACTAACGTGTAAGTATATGGGAGCATTTAACAATGCACTGCCCGACTCCTTATATGCAGTAGTAGCCGCCAGAGGAGTTGAGCAGACTATAGGAGACTCGATTCATGCTATGCTATCAAATAGAACTATAACGACGTGTCTACAGGGAGAAACAGTCAGTTTTAGATCCACAAAAGGATGCCCGTAGGGTGGGGTTATTTCCCCCTTTTGTGGGCACGTCTTGTGGATGACTTACTGGTTATTCTCACACTGTGGGAGGTTGAGGTTCTAGCATATGCAGATGATCAAGTCATACTAGTCAGAGGAAACTCTGAAGGAGTAATATCAAATACCCTTCAAGAGACACTGGATGTAGTGGGTAATTGGTGTGACAGGGAACAGATGTCTGTAAACCCTTAAAAAACAGTAATAATACCGTTCACCCGGAAAAGGAAGCTGAAGGACTTAAGATCACTCTCCTTAATGGGTGAAACTATTCCATTTGCGGAGGAGTTGAAATATCTAGGAATCACTCCGGATAAATCACTTAATTACAACTCCCATCTGAAAAAGGGAAAGCAAAACTATCCTTATGGACATGTCGTCGTATTTGTGGCAAATCTTGGGGCATGGGTCCCCAACAAATTTACTGGATCTATGTCACGGTCATCAGACCAATGATAACATACGGATCCATCGTTTGATGGCCGAAAGGATCACAACGGACGGCCAGAGACAAACTCTCTGAATTACAGAGATTAGCATGCTTAACCGTAATGGAGGCAATTAACACCACACCGTCAGCTGCAATGGAAATCCTCCCGAACTTACCCCCTCTTCATATACACTTCGAGAGAGAGGCCAGGTCGGCAACATATACTCTGCAACAAGCGGCCATTAATATGTCGCAGGCTAGTATCATGGAGCGGAACAGGTTGCTGGATGACATAGAAAGTCACAGCATCCTGGGAATGCCCTCGGTACTATGCCTACAATGACCAACTATGAGCTGACATTCAACATCCCTTTTCCAGAAAGAGATGAGTGGGATCGGAATAAAACCGACCTACTGAGGGCAGTAGCTGGTTTACAGACGGCTCCAAAACTCCTGAGGCAACAAGAGCCGGAGTACATAGCTATAAGCCAAGGGTGAGGATATCCTCAGACCTAGGTACAAATGCAACTATTTTTCAGACCAAGGTTCGTGCCATTGAACTTTGTGTACGAAGGCTGGAATATATGCATCTTACATGCAGATCAATTAAAAATTTTTCAGATAACCAAGCAACTATAAAAGCTCTTGGCTCCTACCGCTGTAACTCCAAAACGGTATGGAACTGTCAGAAGGCTCTAAATCATTTGATCAAAAACAGCAAAGTGACTCTGATCTGGAAACCAGGCCAATGTGGTATGGAAGGTAACGAAATAGCCGACTGCTTGGCCAGAGAAGGAGCAGGATCACGAATCAGCGGACCAGAACCAATACTTGGTATATCTTCAAGTACTGCTAAGATGGCTATCTCAACCTGGGCTGAGAGGAAAACTCTCCAGTATTGGCAAGAGTTACCAGGATAGTTCATTATAAGGCGTTTATATAATACCCCTTGAAATCAAGAACTAAGAAACTTTTAGAAACAGGCTAAACCAGAAAACTCTTAACAGGCCTATATACCGGGCACTGCCGACTAAACTATCATTTGCATAAACTCGGCCTAGCGGAAAACGCCGGCTGTGCTTGGAGAATGATAAGAAGGCAGACCACGTCCTATGCACTATGCACCTGTCCCGCTGTGGAGAGAATCCGATTCTCAATATTTGGCAAAAGGCAACTGCTGCCAGAGGATCTGGATAGATTCTCACCCAATAAAGTAATCACTTTCATTAAGAGACTGAGCTCATTGGGTGAAATATAATTAGGAGTGAGCCACAATAAGCCTGTTAATGGCCGCAGTGGAGGGGTCTACAAGGACCCACTCATAATAACCTAAAAACCTAACCTAACCTGATATGGCCAAAATCGCAATTTTATGACGCGTTTTTCGAAATATAGTATAAGTTTAAATATCCGTCTCTGGAATGTCTAGTCCCAACCCGCTTAAGGGTAATTTTCATAGCCTTAAGATTTGAGCAACTTTGTAAATTTAAAAAAGTACTCTTCTATCTTGTCGCGTCGATCAATCGTTTGCGAGATAAATTATATTTTACATGTGCTTGTTGATTTCCTCACCATAATTAATTGTGACGTTTGAAACTCCAGTGCGGAATTTAGTTCACGGTCAAATGAGTATGCAATTCAAGGCGATTTTCCGATGCATTCAGATTTGTTGAAATGCTTCTGTGAATGTATATTTTATTCCTGTTTTTTTCTACTCTCGCACTGTATATGTAGTTTCTAACTTACGTTTCATTTTTAATGAAAATAATCAAATTCGAGACGCAATACCATATGCCAAGCACATGGAAAAATTTGCCGGCTGTATTCCAAGTAAATCGAGAAAAGCAGTCGGTTTAACAAGAATGTGTTACATTTATTTTTCTTTTATGTACACGTTTTTGTACATACGTTATTACTTATTAATTATATTAATGTCTGCAAGTCGTATATATTCGCTTAAATTTCCATAAAATTGTAATTAATATTAAAGGCATTCTTTGTTTTATAATGCCAACGGGATATAATAAAAAAATATTATAAAAGAACATAAACTTCATTACCTACCGGTAACAAGAACAAAGGTAGGAAATAGAAAACAACAATATAACAAATGATTTATTTCGTATAGAATTAGGTGTTTGTTTTATGTATTTATTTATTTTATACAGGATGTCCTGGAAATCAGTGGCCTACAGTTAATCACAGGTGCTATAAAGTAAATTAAGTCGATTTAACCCAAGCAAAAATACAAAAATCTGCCCCTTTGAAGTTACAAATCGAAAAGACCGAAGAATTTTTTATTTAATATAAAGATAATTAAATTGTTGAAATTTAACAGATCGCTTTTATTAATGCCAGTATTTGTCGAGCACAGTCAACACACAGAGCTCTATGTGTACTGCTCATTTCCACCTGGCACATACAAATAAAACAAGATAGATTTATTGGGGTTCAAAATAAAATAAAGAAGGTTTAGTGCCATATTCCCCAAAAATCGAGGCCCCAAATGTGGCACATGGGAACATGAAGACACTAATTGAGTACTGTGTACTGTACTTTCCAGCCTTATTTTAGTTCTTGTTCCTGATCTATCCCATCGTAAATCCAATTCCTTAGCTACGCTACGCCGATGAGGGGCAATAACTCCGAAACAAGTGTCCGTAGCTGCATAATTGTTTCTTTTTGGGGAATATGGCACTAAACCTTCTTTATTAATAACAATGTCATTTTAATCATCATTAGGAACTGGACAATTTCCATGCTGCAGGACCGGCACATGGGGTATTACAATTTGTTTTTATTATCTCACAGTCTACACACTTTGAGGTTTAATTGAATACTGAATAAACATGGTCGGGATTTCGCTACGCACGTATTCTCCTTTATATGGGAGCTCAGACAGGCCGGTTGTGAAGCTGGTCCGGGACTCACGGAAATATACCGGTGTCTAATCATTATCATTAAAATAATTATATAACAATTTATAACAGCATTTACAAATAAACATTATTATTATTATATTTTTATTATTTTACGCAAATTGTATTTTTTTGGCACAACTTTTTCAGTGGACTGACATTAGCAGTACCCATTCATAAATTAACATTATTTGAAAAAAGTCCACAGTATTTGGCAATAAAAACTTATATCAAGCCACCTAATTCAAACAAAATGTTGAATCTTAATAAATTTAAAATTTATGTTAAAAAATTGTTGTGTAATAAATGTTACTACTCAGTTGAAGAATATCTGAATGACAATCTGTGATACATTTTATTATATTTATTATTATTTATTTTTATTATATGTATGATTGTTCATGTATATTCCGTGTGTACTTATACATTTTATGTATTAACATTTTATCTAATGACAACCTGTGATACTTTTATTATATATATATATATATATATATATGTACAGAGCAAGAGTTTAAACGCGGGTTTATTTACATTACAGTAAAAAATATAAATGAAATTAACGGGTACCGCCCGGCGGTACCCGTTAATTTCATTTATTTTTTACTGTAATGTAAATAAACCCGCGTTTAAACTCTTGCTCTGTACCTATTCATTTTCCTGGGTCCGGAATCCCACGCAGGTTGCTATAGTTGCCCGCGTGTGCGATGCTTGGACGATGCTCCCATACCGGAGCCATCCAAGTGGAAGCCACAAAGGTGCGACTGGCTTCCTGTCAGTGGTTTTCCTTTTGTGTCTTTTACGAGTTTTATCCATCATTTTAACTCAGCTACACCGTGCTGATGAAGACCAATTAGTCAGAAACACGTGTCCACGGTTTGCATCTTTCTGCCATTTGCAATTTTTGCATTATCCACCGTGCAATTTTTTTCTTTTTTGCGGGCGGTACCCGTTAATTTCATTTATTTTTATATATATATATATATATATATATATATATATATATATTTATTAAATATGATTTGAAGGAAACAACTACTCAGCGGGCAAATACCCCGACCTGCATTGAATTACACCTTCAAATCATAATAGATCGATAGCCATCATTTGTCAATTCCTAACCAGACATAGATCGATTTCGAACTTATTTGTTCTCTTCAGTATGCCATAGGTTATGGAACAGACAAATGATAGTGGCCAACCTGCTAGTTATATACTAACTATGGTGAAGTGAATAGTGGTGAGAGGTATGAAACTTCTCATATGGTCTGAATGCTACTATCCGACCGACATCCTCGATGTCTCTGTGGCGAAATTTCTTGGAAACAAATTCCATAATTGTAATTTTGTTAAAATATATGTCAGTAAGAAAGCCCTAAACTCGAAGCGGTCCACCCTATACTGAAAAAACTAATCTTGCAGGGATGAAAGACAACCGTGCCACTCTTTCAGTTGCCTTGTGTTGTAATAGTTTGAAAAATACTAGGAAGGTTCCAAATAGAACAAAAATTTTACTACAGCGAAAATTGCTGGTTTCCATACTTTTGACCAACTGTATGCAGCTAAATACATGCATTTTTTATTTCAAACCAATTTCCCATACTGCTTGCGTATAAATTTGCAAAAATTCATTGTTTAAATATGAGTACGTGAGATAATAAAGTGAAAGTTTACTTGAATCCGTGCAATACTGTAATCCAAGAAATCCCTATTACTTAAGATAAGCGGAATTGTATGTTGTTTAAAACGCGTTTCAAGACAGAAAAAATAAACAAGAAACCACGAATCATTTTGTAAATCAGATAAGCCACATAGTCGATTAGCGCGACAAATAATTATATAAGATTCATTTTATGTCTAGATGTTCAAAACAGATTTACTACACCGGGTGTAACAGGATAATGGTACACCTCCCTTTTTTCATTTAGTTTTGGAGATAAACGATTGAAATTTGGAACATCCTATATACTTACTTAATAAACGTCATTTTTTGACATATAAATGATTTTTTTTCACTTCCGGTTTCACCAAAAGTGACACTACTTTTTGATTTTCAAATGAAACCCTGTATATTATTGTATTTTTGAATTCTGCATAATTGCCTGAATCCAATGATACCACATAAGTGACATTTCAAACGTCAATATTTGTTTTAATTTAAATTTTAGTTTTGCATTTAAGTGCGTCATCATGACTTCCGATTTCTCCAAATAAAAAATGTAGGAGTCAAATCAGGTGACTTCGGAGGCCACCTGACAGGACCATTCGTCGAAATGACGTTTTCTCCGAATCAATGTTGAGGATAATCAGTTGCTATTCTTGAATTATGTGGAGGAGCGTCATATTGTTGAAAATACATTTCCTGTTTTAAATCCAAAGGTAATTCATTTAAAATGTCCTCAATCTCATTTTGCAGGAATCGCAGGTGTCTGGAACCAGTTAAGGTTCCTTCAGATATGATTGGACCAATTATTGTACTACTGATTATTCCAAGCCAAACATTGAAACCGAATCGCTCTTAAAAATTACCCATCCTTAATAAATTTTGATTTTCTTGTGACCAGTATCTCGTATTTTGTCAGTTAAATAACCCCAAATTTGTGAACCTCGTCCGAAAATAAAATCCTTCCCAAAAAATCATTGATGGTTGTACGTTGCTGTGTAAATAGTCCATCCTAGTTTGGTGATCATTTTCGTACAAGTGCTGGTGCAATTGGTATTTAAAACTTTTATAGTTGGATTTATGCAAAATTCAGCTTCTCGTTTGGTGCCTGATTTCTAATTCATACGGAATTTGCCTTAAAGAAACAGTGGTATCAACTTCTGTTCGAGCCAAAACATTAATTTCCGTTCCATCACCAATAACACAGGCCGACACACATCTTGGTGCCTGTTGTTAAGTGTTTCTGGGTAATTTTGGGATGCAGAATCCAAAACTACCGTCAGATTTGCTTTATTAGATCTAGATTCTGAGATGCGGTATATTTTCCCTATTTTTTGAATCGATAAATATATAATAAAATCATCTCATCTTTTAACCTATATACATACATTTCAGGCTATTACTATTTACTACAACTGCTTGCTAAAAAAAGTCAGAAAGTACGTAGTAAACTTTACTTTATAAGACTATAAGGTTTACCAAAACAGTTTCGCTGAAGACTGCAACAGTAGTTGACCCTCATGTAGATATCTCATCTTCCTTGATATCTTTCTTCCGTGGTTTTTATATCCTGGTTGAATCTTTCTTCCTGTTCACTAAAATCATCTAGGTTTTCTGGAACACGATCTATGCCACTGTGGAGGTAGTGAACTTTAATGCTCGTGTTACAACCGAGCTTATTCGAGTTGGAAAGCATCTCTTGGAGTTATTCAACGTAATCCTCGGCCTTATGCTTTCCAAGAAAATTTTTAACTACTTGAACAAACAAACACCAGGCATTAGACTCAACCTCGTTCATTGATTCTGTGAAATGTCAATCTTTTATAAGCTGCCTTATCTGAGGACCATTAAAAAACCATGCCCTCAGTTTTTCCGTGCTAATCCCTAGAAATTTATGTGACAAATAGCTGAAACAAGTTCCATCTCGATTCAATGCAAATCACCCATTAATGTTTTTCATACTTGATTTCGTTTAGAACTAGCGATATTGTCTCATGCTCCTGGTAGAATGCCCAATAGGTAGGTATAAAGCCATATTTGTTCCCATTGTGTAAAAGGACACATTTCAAACTTCGCTTTGAACTATCAATAAAAAGACGCCATTCACCTGGTGTGTATCTGACGAACCCATTTGCTCTAAGAGGCCATTTATATCATTACAGAATAGAATATCAGGTTATTTTCCTGAGAGAAAAAGGGCAGCAGATACTTTTCTCTCTTACGATAAAATGTAATATTAGTACCTAAATAGAGTTGGTTATTTTCATTTAATCTGGAGACAAGGCTGTGGTCTCTAATGAGTTCATATAGCTCTAGTTGGGTGAAACGTAGGAGATTTGCTTAAGTTCCTTCAAAATCACTGTCGCTTTCTTCAGATCTGCCTCAGACGTTGATATATCAATATCTGAGAGCATAGGCAGGTTGCTGGACGATGGAACGGAGATTTCTTCAGAATGCTGTAGAAGTCTCCTCGCTGAATCCAGATCAGGATATGTCCATTTGTGCCGATCAATGTGATTGATGCCTTTGATGTTTACAAGACAAAAATAGCAGCCATCAAAATGGTTTTTTTGGTGCCCGCCAAACCATTTTTATTCCAAATTTTAGGCATTTCCTCTTTCCGGTTATCCACTGTGGCAAATATTCAACGCATGTTTTACATACGAAATGTGGAGTCCAACATTTATCCTGGACGCCAAAATAAGCTAGATATGCCCTTTTCGCAAAGTAAGAAACGGGTTTTCTGCTTTTTTTCAAAATGTACTTATCACATATGTAACAAAAAAAGTCTGAATACACAGTTACGTCTGCTTGTGGAAGCCACAATTTTTATACAACGTATTTCCCCACGAAAACTCACTACCAAACTGAATACCAAACCGAACTGTGGAATGTGTGTAGACACCGGCGACTATCGGCCAACATGAATTATTTAGTGGGGAAGCATCACGTGGTTGAGGGTTGGGTTTTATGGTCATGGGGAATACCCAGTAGGGCTATTTAGACCCCAATTTTAGGTAAGAAAATACTATTTTGGTCTCTGAATACACCATTATTTCATTAATTTTGCATTTTATCAGACCAAAATTTGTTATAATATATCTCAAAAACTAGAGCTCCTACGGAAAAAATATAGTTTAAAAAAACTAAAAAACACGCTTTTAAAGCACATCAAACTAAAAAGTGAAAAATAATTATTAATATAAACTGAAAACAATAATGAACGAAAAATACTTGTATTATTGTGAAAAAAGCGTGGGTTGCTCGATATACGAAAAAATATGGCACAAAGCGCCCCACGCTTTTTTACAATAATACTAGTATTTTTCGTTCATTATTGTTTTCAGTTTATATTAATAATTATTTTTCACTTTTTTAGTTTGATGTGCTTTAAAAGCGTGTTTTTTAGTTTTTTTAAACTATATTTATTTTTCACTTTTTAGTTTGATGTGCTATGAAAGCGTGTTTTGTAGTTTTTTTAAACTATATTTATATTGCTTATTGATGCTGATATTATAACATATTACGATCCAACAGATATTTCTGAAAAAAAAAATAATTTTTTATTTCAGCCATAGGATTTGAACTCACGCCCGAGGAGTCCGTCGTTTGGCGTCGACTAAGACTTGCCCGCTCGGCCAATGACCGAACTGGGAATCACGGAATATACTTACATTATTAAGCCTCTTGCTCTCACGCAGAGGATACGTGAGGACAGGACTGGCGATCCTGATCAGGATAATGATATAAACTTATCAAATTATTGTATTGTTACCGGTTCTTCGTAAGTGTACAAAGTTTCAATTAAATCTGTCCGTTTATAGTGAGTCAAAATCGAGTCCAAAGAGTCGGTTACAAACAAACAAACAAACAAACATACAAGTGAAGCTAATAAAAGCGTGTTAAAAACCGCTATATACTTTTCGAATCAGCACATCAAAAATATCTCATATCAGTGCTTAGTTTTCTGGCACCAAGACAAAAATATTTTTTTGTGGACGTGTAATAAAATTTTCTTCGGAATCAGTGTTAGGCGCTCTTCGGAATTGTTTTTCAACACGATTAAAATAATTTCTTGCAGGACATTGTCTATCAGTTTATCGTTCGGCATAAAGGGCGTAAGCTGCAACTGCATTTTTTCTAAATTCCCCATAAATAATTAACATGTCCATTTTTTCATCTGTTGTATAAATTTGCGACATTTTGAACAAAATGAACAAGAATTTTAAACACAATAGAAACACCGGTAAACCAACAGATGTTTGACAAGCTAAATATTTCATTGTTTACAAAGCCACCGTAGTTACTTCTTACCATTATTGAATTACAACAAAGCTGTAATTTTGATTGTATTTATCGCACATTTTAATATTACTAATAAATAGTACCACGGTTACAATATGGGTCCATTTAAAAAAATTGTATTTCGTCCTAAAACCCATTTTGATAAACTTTATTTGCTCATGAATTACATAATTTAATATTATCGACGAGATTTAGTTTTTTCTAACACTATACGGGTCAATTGAGGTAAGGACATCTGTTTAATTTCCGATATTCGATCAGTGAAGTTACGCAGCACTGATGAGTCCGGCAATTGGATAGATGAACGATAGCTCATCTAACAGTCGGTAGGCTGTCAACAGACAATCCCGGGAAGGTCGCTAACCTGATGCAGGCGGAGAGGCAAGCCCGAGTGGAGGGTCGAAGAGACCTACCCAGGAGGTTTGCCACTCTGCCAGCGGTGCAGGCGGGCAGGCCCAGGCGGTGGGTTAGTTGGCAGTCGAGGACCGTGGTTCGGAGTCCACGCTAAACTGTAGGTCCTTAGGTAAAAAGGGCCCATTGTGGCCTACTTGCCTAGTAAAATAAGTGGCTACTACTACTACTACTACACGGGTCAATTAGAATAATAAATTAATAGTCATGAGACATGACATTTGAATGGAAAACTAAAAATTAAAACAGATTACATATCGACGTTTGAAATTTCACGTAGTGTCATTGGATTCAGAAAATTATGCAGAATTCAAAAATGTAGTAATATACAGGGTGTTCCATTTGAAAATCAAAAGTTAGTGTCACTTCGGGTGAAACGGGAAGTGGAAAAAATCATTTATATGCCAAAAATTTACATTTATTAAGTATATAGGATGTTTAGGATATTCCAAATTGCAATCGCTGATCTTCAAAACTAAAGGAAAAAAGGGGGGGTGTACCATGATCCTGTTATATAGTATTTAGTATTTTTTTACACTTATATTACTGTAGAAATTCTGCGTCAATCTTTCAATTCCCCAAATAGAGATTTGACAAAGAGTAATTAATAATTCTAACATAGCAATCGCATCATTGTTTAATATACTATATTTTTTGTTATTAAGTATATTAATAGTGTTACGCCACTGAACTGTGTAGACTGAATAGGTGAGACTATAGAATTGTACGAGAACGGTCGGGGATGTTCTAGAATGTTCTAAACCGCGTGAGTGCATGTATAAATAAGACGCACGGTGGGCCGAGAGTCAGTCTTAAGTTGAAATTGAACGAGTAAGAAGAAATAAGATAGAGACTTAAAAGTGTTTAATTGTGATTATAGTGAAGACAATCTGTTGTTGTTAATTGTTATTAATTAATTAATAAAGTAGTGAGTAAGTGTTACCTGGACTTTCAATCAACGAATCTATGAGTAGAGGTGTTTGTGGGATAGCAAACACGTAACAATAGAAAAGAAAATGAATTGGACAAAAGTTTCTGTACATTCCTGTGTATTTAATTTGTATGTGTAGTAAAGCTCGCTTATTATTTTTATTGATAATATTTATTATTTTATTTAATCTTGTTTTTAAAAGGTAGGTGCATAATAAAACAATATATCTTTCTTTACAATCCATTTGTAATATAATCGGACTTTCCCCGATTCTTAAAAATGGAAGTGTAAAAAAAGCTGTCTTACCACGCAACCCGATAAATTAAATTTGCCTATGTAATTATGAAATTGCGTTTGTTATGCCTCGCAAATGGCTTATTATTATGAGTCATTAACATCTATCTCCATTAACATTATACGATGTATTTAATGTTATTAATTAATCTTTTTTTGTAGTACAAGCATACGCAGTTTGTGGGGAATTTGTTGGTAAACAAATGAGACTCGCGTAGTTGTGTTTCTAAGTAATTTTTACAATGAATTTTTGTAATTTTCATTAAATTATTTATGTTTATATGTAGGTATAGGTAGGTACTCGAAATAGTCTAGTAAATAAATGAAAAAGGGGCTATATTTTATAAAAATTAATGTTTCTTACGTGTGTTCATACCAATATAAATATAATAATTTCCAAAAATATGCTTATTCTGTTTGATTTTATTTATTTAGACTTCCAGTGGTAAAAAAGTAGACAACGTAAATTCTTAATATACAGTGAATGACAAAGTGATTTGTTTATATGCAGAACGATTTATGTGGGTTGAGAGTCAAGTCGATAATAGTACAAATCAAGCCATAACCTCAGCTATAACTATCACTTGTACCATTATACTTTAATATTTCATGTACCTTATTTCATACAACAATAAAATATGATTTGCTAAATATGTAATTGGTTTTCTGTGTGTGTGGGTGCTGGATTGTAGTAAAAACCTATATGTGTACTTTTTATTGATAGAACTGTTTTTTCTCTGTTTTGCACAACTTACACCCACAAACGGGTTTATTGTTATATATTTATAGAAAAGGTAATAAAATATTAAAGAATAAACAGTAAGTTTTTGAAATTATGATTCAATGAGAAAATTGTAGTTGGTAAATAAGTAATAAAAAACTAGTCAGTGATAGACAAAATTTCAGTGAATTTAATTTTTCAGTAATTCTCTAATATTATTGATATAACTAAATACACTACTATATAGTGTGTCTCACCGGGAATTGCATCCATCGATATACCCCAGCAGCACAAAATATTGGACCAATATTCAAATCATATAGGCCCAATATTCATATATATTGGGCCTATATGATTTGAACATTGATCCAATATGTTATGCTGCTGGGGTAGGGTAAAAAAGTATGTAACAGGAAATTTTAAAAATTTAGGGAATTACTATTACTATTGTTATATTTCACTTTACATTTTTTCAACTTCAAACTGCAAAAACTTTTTTAGTTCAAATGAAACATCCTGTAATTTGCATCAAGTTATGTAGAATTAAATTCTCTTTTATCTAGTATAGGCATTGTAGGAGTTAAAGTTACAACTTTTTGAAATATTTGCAATTATCTCAGATTTTCAAGAATTTTTCATAAAAATTGCTATTTACTTAGCTATGATTAGACAATCAGCAATGTCAGTCATTCTTTTATGTCAGAAAATATCAGCACGTTTAAATTACACCCACGAATACTTTTTAAATGTGTTTATTATATATGGAGAATGAAAAAGTAATTTCAAGTGTACACATTTGCTACTCGATATCCACAAAAACAGAAACCGTCACCAGAGACATGGTTGTCTCTGCCGTCACCAAACACTGTAAAACGCATGTTACACAATTTTAGAAACTGGAAGAAGTCGCATTTAAATAATAATAATAATAATAACACCACATGAAATTACAACCCCCTTTATCCCTGAAGGTCTGGATTGACCTTGTGTGGGAGAGGGCTACACATTTAGAGACAATGGACACACACTCAATGTCCGAGTATACTACGATTAATCTCTCTCACAGAAAAATCCCAGTTCCTCGACCGGGAATCGAACCCGGGACCCCAAGGCAAGTACGTTACCTCTAGACCACGAAGCCACACATTTACAAGAACATATTATGTCGAATAAATGTTGACCATCTAATTTAAAATTAATTATCTATAAGTACTTACTAATAGTATTTTTGCAAGAACGAGAATAAAACAGTATTTTACTGCCTCAAAACAGGGAGTAAAACAAGCGTTTATTCCCTCGGGATTTAAAATCGCCATGGAAACCAATGAACAGTACAAACATAATATAACGTCAACATTTTTATTATGTCAAACTTTTATTGACAGAAAGAACAAAAAAATAATCAAACGTAAACCATAAAATATAACTTATTTCAAATTAATATTAATAGGGGCAATTAAGTGCAAGGATACCTAACACTGACGTAATTTTCCACGAAACACTTAAACACCATATACTGCACTCATCTGAAGATGATTAAACGTTTCGGAAAACGAATGTTTCATTTATCTTTCTTTAGCATGTCAAGTGTGAAACTTGACATATTCTAAAAAAAGATAAATAACTTTGAAAAATGAAACATATTCGTTTTCTGAAATGATAGAGAATTATATTATTTTTGTGTCTCATATTAGTTGTCAAAAAACAGCCTCTTATTAATCTTTTGACGTAAAATCGCAAGCGCAAGGTTTATTTTTCCAGTAACATACTGGGTAACTAACTATGTCTTTTAAGTGACGAAGAATTATTCATGTGGTACTAAGTCCCAAAAATGACAAAGAAAAATTTAGAGTATGCCACAAATAACGCTCAGACAGTATATGGGGTTAAAACAATTTCAATCATCTCCAAATGATGTCAACTTGGTTGGCGAAACGCCCGTCGAGTGTAGTATATGATTTTTTGGTGTTTCGCGAAAAACTACGTTAGTGTTATATTCACATCAAAGGTTTTAACCCACTTCAGGACAAGGATACCTAAGAAGCCTCGTGGCCAATTGCCATTCTTTAGTTTTTACATTTTATTTTTTTTGCAATAAAAATTGTGCCCGTTCGTGTAAAAATATTGTATGTACCTCGGGAGTAAAATGTGTTTTAGTCCCTAGCATGAATGCAGGGACTAAAACACCCATTTTACTCCCTTGGTACATAAATACCTGTTAATACACATTATAATCTAACACCACTCACTGACAGGACTGAGAGAGACGAGCCGAATCCGAATCCGCATGATACTATACACATCAGCTGGTCATAAGTGACCAATAGTTATTGCATCAATAAAAAATTGCATAAAGCATAGTGTAACGCCTGGGGAGGCGGAGTCTAATTTACTTACAGAACCGAGAATCGCGCGACTAGTAATCTCGCGAATATGGGATGGACGGCGCTACTAGTGCCGATTTTACATCTTTCAGCTTCTTACAAACCGCTGGTTAAAGAGTAAACCACTTGTACTAATTGGCGCCCAGGGGCCAGACAAATATTTTTGACTTTGTTAATGGAAAATAATTTCCTAAAAAGGAAAATGTAAAAAACATTGTTTCAGTTGGCAGTTTATCCCCGTCGGCAATTGCGGAGCTGCCGACTGGGCCAGTCCGACCTGTATCCAGAGTTAAATTAATTTATGTTCTTACTTTATTCGAAATTTCCAAAACAATACGCTTCGGTCCTCTGTTTATATCTAATTTTCTCGCATCAAATTATATTGATTTAACATGTCCTCGTCTGTTGGAAGCATATTTTCAAAAAACCGTATGTAAAATGTATTATGTTATGATATAATAATGATAATTGATAAGTTACTGTTGTAATCGGATTGAAACATGCATGCAAACAGCGTCTTATATTAGAAAAGAAATATAAACGTGTTGAGGCCTCGTGAAGGATATAACTTATACTTTTGATGCGTTATCCAGGAATGGCTTGATTAAAATATTTCAGGTGGACTGGGATGCGAGGAGTTGTATAATTTTCAAATTTTTAAGGTAGCATATAGAGGCCACAGAAAAGATTTTCCTGAAGACCAAATCAATTTTTTTTTCTAATTTTGAGGGGAGAAGAAATGTTTTGCCCTTTTTTGATATTTTGCTGGAAGCATTATGGAGTCCACAACAACTTTTGACGAAGTTCTGAAATGAAAATCAGATATTTATCGTTCAACTCTAATATGCATGGTATACAATACACGTTATGAGCATTTCTGAGCCCCTAGATAAAATATTCTTTCGCGTCTCCGCCTATGATAATCACAAACTCATCAAGTATTTATTAGGCGATTGTTTTTGAGACGGACCACCTGGCTTTTCAATATTCGCAATTCAAATTAGTCTACCTGGGCCGACGGCAGACCATTAACTTTGAAAAATCATCGGTTTCCCAACATGTGGCGTACAAAAAGAAACAAACAGACACGTGGTTGGTTAGTTTAGGACTAATTTTTACGAGTCCACCCACTCACATCCTGTGCCCGGTTAATATACAGCCGGCGAGCCGCGGACGCTGGACACTGAACAGAATCGTATTATTATAAATATTTATGTTATTTCATGTTCGCTGAACATGATCAATTACTTTTAATACTTAATAATATCACAACTTATGTGCACAGAGTTGGACGCAACCATTTTGGAAGCTGCTATCAATCGATTTTTAAAATCATTCGAGCGTGATGAAAATTAGTAGAATTCATGAATTGACGAATCTGGGGCTCTCATTTGTAAAAGTATCAGTTTTACAATTGTTGGTAGTTTTAATTCACATACGAAATAGTAACCTCCAAGTAAATCACATTATTTTTGAGATCTGCAATTTCTAAATCCTCATCTTTGAAAACTAGATTCAAGAAAAACTAGCATTTTGATTCCACGTAAATTAATGTAAGTATTTTCTTTCATCTTAATTGAATTGTCGCTAATCGAAGAGACAGTCTTTAAGGGATTTTAAAACATTAGTATATAAGCATTCATTTTATGTAAAATTCAGCTTGTAACATCGAAACCCCCAAAGAAGTTATTTTTATGTGTGTATTTGAGTGCGGAGCACTCTAATATAACAATAAATGATTATAGAAGGTAAATAAACCAAGTAAATAATCCACATATTGAATAAATAATCAATCAATGCCTTCTAGGTAATACTAAAAAGAATTGAATTACGTGATGATGTTTTATGCAAAAAAAGTAACATTTGAAAAACATTTTTTTTGACCAATCTTAAAAAACCTTTGGCGTCGTGAATTCAAGATGTACAAGATCTCGTTAAAAAAAATAGACATGATTTAAATCAAATATGGGAGTTTTCAGCAAATTTCTTTTGATATTGGACAAAATTTTTTTAACATTCGTGTATTTATTTTTTGTGTCGGATACCCTTGTTGAAGCTTTTAGTACGCCTATGCTGCCATAAGTTCGAAAACACTATGTAAAAATTTCTGTCCAAACAAAATAAAAGGCGAAAAACTGGCAAAGATGTTATTGTGGGTTGATATACATATCACCTTCAGTGACTTTGCGTTTTTTTTTTGGCTGTCGCTGTTTAATTACCGGATGTTATCCTCATTAAAAAATAATAGACTATCGACCGTAAAATTCACGATCCAACAGGGATGAATGGATTTGACGCGCATGATTAACCTGTGTGTATTTATAATTTAGACGTAACATTTACAAAAAAAAATCTTTTTCACGCTTACAGGAATGATCACATAGATAGATGCTGGCTTAAAATTTGTATCTAACTTGAATTAACCCTTTGAGGCACGAATTAATTTTTGAAATTTTTTTTAATATCTGGTTGTGGAATTGCAATTAGTTTTGGTTCTAAATGTTAATTATACAAAAAGTAACTCAAAAACATTAGTTTATATTTGTTTATTATATGGTTACGTAATGTGACCACTATGCCACATATAAGAATAAAAAATGTCCATTATCCAATACATGTAGTAAAATATATACAGAAAAATATTTACTTTTTATGGAATTCTAAAAAACAGTTTTTATTTGCTGTTTTGCAAAGTCCAACCCTGCATATGTTGCATGCCCATTTGGTACGGTGAGGATTTTTGGCGGTACTGCGCACCGTCTGGAAGTCCCATGCACCGGCATGTGTTTAACTTGATCAGTTCAGTTCGTAAGTTTTTTGGTACATGAACCTTGTAAGAGTTTTTGGAAAAGTGAGACATTGATCTTCCCAAATCGCGCTTCAGCCTATTAGCACCAACCAGACCAGAAATTACTTCGAGGCGAAAGTCCTTTAGTTTCAGACCATTTTTGGTTGCCTGCTTGGAAATGATAAAAGAGTTTACTAAGGCTGTGTCTATAAAGTGCCAAAATAATCGATGCTACCATTTTCTGCTCTTACGATGGATAGCATAATACAACTTGAGCATATCTGCTCTATCTACACCACCCATGCAACACGTATAATCGTTCACAGCCTTTGCACAGTTTATTTTCGTAGTTGTACCATCATTCTCCCTTTTTCCAACAGGGAGGCTTTCTATTGGTGCATGAATAGTTGATAACACAGTCACGGCTCTCTTATCCTTCCATTTTACACAAGTCAACTTCTCTCTCCTAGTAAACCAGTCCCTTTCTCCTCTTGTAAGTTTATTGTCATTTTTCAAATTATTTGGCAGATTTTTTCTGTTGCTTCGAACAGTTCCACAACAATATATTTCTTTTTTATACATCAGTCTCATCAACCTCTCAGTGGTAAAAAAATTGTCAAAGTAGATATGATATCCTTTACCTTCTAAACCCTCAATCATCTTATGAACAACATATTCTCCTAAACCCAGTTCCTTTATGTCATCTTGGTTTCCTTCCACCAACTTCCTCATTCTTTCCTGTTTAAACCTTAAAATTATATATACCCGTATTGATCTGCAAGGACCCAAATTTTATAACCACGCTTTATCGGTTTGTTTGGAAGGTATTGCTTGAAAGATGATCGGCCTTTAAATTTGACCATACTCTCGTCAACCGATTGTTCCTTCGTTGTATTGTAATAGTGCTGAAATTTATGTTCCCAACTGTCGATGTAAGGACGTGTCTTATATAACTTAACATAACCCGGTTGTCCTTTTTTTTGGCATAAGAGTATTGTCATTCAAATGAATATTGCTCAAAAGGAATCCAAAACCATTTACGTTCATCAAAGAAATAATATATGTGTCACGAAGTTCAGGTCGTGAAGACCAGTAATCTCTGTAACTTGGAGAGGTGTTGATTCCCATGAGCAGATTTATTACAATAAATAACTTTATTTCGATAATATTTGTAAGCTCAAATCGCTCTCCTGGCTGAGTACAGTAAAGATTTGAGAAACGATGTCATTCAACAGGTTGTCATCAACAAAACATTGGAAATATTCGTAGGGTGTAGATTTACCTTATACATTATTAGGGCCTACATTCTGCTCAAATTGTTTTAGATTTGGAGTAAAATCCTTTTTCCACATCACTAAACTCTAAGGAATGTCATACTCTGAGGAGTCACTGGTAATTCCATCGTCATCACAGGTATTCACATTGTTATCACAGTCATTTCCAGTATTATCTTCATCGTTACTGCCATCAGATTCCATATTCTCATCTTCTAAAGCCTCTTCCAAATCATCTACTATCATTTGAGTAGGATCCTGGAGCACAAGGTCATCAATTTCGATGTTGTTTATCAAATCTTCGTCGTCGTCTGCATCGGATGAAGCACCACAGATGGAATATCAGCCAACAACATATATGCATCATCCGAGGTTACTTTCTTGAGATCAATATATTTAGGCAGTCTGAAAAATAAAAGTTCTGATTTGCAAAGTGGTACAAAAATGAACCAGTAAACAAATATCAAAATGATGCATTATTTTCTTATTTGAAGTGAAAAACTAATGTTTACTACATTCAAAATACTCAAAACGATAGTAATATGTGAATACTTACTTCAAAAAGTGTTCAAAATATATAATTATCACCAAAAACAAAGTAACTTAGCACACACGTGTATAGATTGACAATAACTGATTGAGAAGCTATTCTATAGGATATAGTTCACTTTCCAGAATTAGTTTGGTTACTGGATGATAAATGGCACACTGTATTCTTAGGGTGGGTCAAAAAAAACGACTACCTTTTTTTTACTTTATACTCTAAAAAATCGGTTTCTAGACACCTCTAGAAAATTCTCACCGAATATGAGCTCTTAATTTTCATAGAAAGGTTCTCCGCTTTACAGTTTTCCATTTTTTTCCTCAGTATTAGAAACGAAAATTCATATCTCTCTATGAACTGTTCGTTAAAAAATATCTCTCCTCATATTTTTGTAGGAAATGGAACGCTCTACAAAAAAAGGTGTCTTAGAATGTTTTCGTAAACCTCACCGTTTAAAAGATATCAAAGGTTGAAGTTTGGTTATTTTGAGACAAATTTCTGTTTTGCTTATGAATTTTATAACTCGTTAACAAAAAATTTTTATGAAATGCGCAATTCATAGTTTTCTAGGAAATTAACTGCTCTACAAAAATGGTCTCTTATGATTTGTCGATTACATTAATTTCAATTCAGTCTATGAGTTTCAGGGAAATTTATACAAATTTGAGTTTCTATGAACAGAGAAACGTTTTAAACTATTTTTCTAGTTTTTTTTTAGTCGTAAGCATGTTTAGTTACATCTAAAAAAAAATTAGTGCATTATTTCTGACTGAGACTCAATGATTCATTAAATTGTGAAAAAATAACGTTCTTGTTAGAAATTTATAATGAAAAGTATTAATGTTAAAGAGAAAAAATGTTCAATTGGTTATTAAAAAGTTTTTTTTATTTAATTAAGTGAGTTATAAAAATTCAAACATTTATAAAATATTCGTACACTTCCACTGTAAAAAATTTTCTTTATTGCAGTTCGGGTATTTTTTGCGATGTTCTTTTACAATTTGCAATAAAAATTGAAATTTCTCTTCATTTTTTGTCAAGCATTGATTATATTCAGTTACTAATGCGACTGCTCGCTCTGCTGCATCATTAACAACTTTTAATTGTTCAAAGTCTTCTTTATTTTCATTATAATATAATATAAAATTTGTAAAAATATCAGAATAAAAGTTTCAAATAAATTTTCGAACAGAGAACTTCTTTATAATGGTTACTTTTACGATAGAAACTCAAATTTGTATAAATTTCCCTGAAACTCATACACTGGATTGAAATTTTCCGAATTATTAATCAAAAATTGTTAAAATTGGCGTGCATTGAAGTTTGACGATGAATATCTTTTAAACGCTTAATTTAATCGACAAATCATAAGAGACCATTTTTGTAGAGCAGTTAATTTCCTACAAAACTATGAATTGCGCATTTCATAAAATTTTGTTGTTAACGAGTTATAAAATTCATAAGCAAAACAGAAATTTGTCTCAAAATAACCAAACGTCAACCTTTGATATCTTTTAAACGGTGAGGTTTACGAAAACATTCTAAGAGACCTTTTTTTGTAGAGCGTTCCATTTCCTACAAAAATATGAGGAGAGATATTTTTTAACGAACAGTTGATAGAGAGATATGAATTTTCGTTTCTAATACTGAGGAAAAAATGGAAAACTGTAAAGCGGAGAACCTTTCTATCAAAATTAAGAGCTCATATTTGGTGAGAATTTTCTAGAGGTGTCTAGCAACCGATTTTTTAGAGTATAAAGTAAAAAAAAATAGTCGTTTTTTTTACCCACCCTAGTATTCATAATGGTTTCACTCTTATGCCACAATGCATTAAAAAAAATTATAAATTTGTAGTTACATAGCGAAACCACTTCTCCTGGAAGGGTTAAGCAGATATGGTTGAAATATAACTGTTTGTATATGGAAAGATACAACTGCCATTCTTTCAAAATGACGGTCTTATGACTGACATTAAGCAACAATTTTTCGATTTGTTTCAGAATGTGTTATTCAATAGATTACAAAAATGTTTGTCTACTGGCTGTGTCTTTATTGCGAGTGGTCTTAATAGTAATTAATAAATATAAACGTCCCAGAATAAAGAGAAAAAAATTGTGTAATAGATATAATTGTAAGTTATTGGCCTGATCATACGCGTATACGAGTTTACTTTTCATTTAGCTACATACCATATTATCAATTCAAGATGTCAATTTGAATTTGTCGTTCTATGCACTTATTGAGAGTTGCAAAAGTGGCATATAACGTCAGCAGATTGCTACAGTTTAAATTTTGTGTAAGGTCATTTATAAATAACATAGATATTCGCGGTCCTAGGTTAGACCCTTGCGGAACTTCAAATGTTTCAGTGAATAAATTATGTTTAAAACCGTTATAGGCAACATATTTTAGCATCTCATTCAGGTAGGAGAACCAATGAATTACCAAAACCATGGTATTTCCATGACTAATCTATTTCTAGTAAGTAACCTCTTTTCTGTAGACAGTGATGAATATTTTGCTGGTTAGCAAGCCGACAGCAAGTTCTTTCAGAATAATAAAATAAATACTAGTATATAATCAATTATCATAAGGAAACTCACTCGGTAGACATAGTCGACTAAACTACTTACATCCAGAAAAAAAACAAAAATGTGTGTCAGATTTTCTTCCGCTGCTGCATAAATGCTGTACGCTCCTTTTATGTATTAGAAAGTAAAGTTAGCAATGGGTGATATAAGTGTTGGCTGTGAAATATCGTGCTTGGTATTCAACATTATTATTAAAGTATTATACAGGCAAATGTCCCGGATATTTTACAACGAATTATTATGGCAAACAATTTCGTACTTCCTGTTGTTAATAGTTTATCGTGAAAATCATTTAAGAAATCAAGCTTTGATTTGTTATGATGATATATTGGATTATGTTAGTTAATTTCACGATCGACCTACAACTGTTCTTAATTTTTTTAGAACGTTTCCCATCGAATCATGAGCACTAATAGCAATATGATATTATTTCTTGGAGATATTTTTCTCTTTCGTATGCAGGTTCATTTCATACACCGAGTTAATAAGAAAGGCTTCTCTTGGTTCCGTAATCTCGCGATGTAATCAAAACTTTCTTCTGTAATAAGTAGATATCTGGAGGTAGCAATAAATAACGTCAATTCCAGGGTTGTCTCTAGGTGATGTGTCACCCTTCGTAAATGATCGTACACCACGTGATCAACTGGTACCTTTTAACTTGTGATTTTGTGTCTTCCGTATTACAACAGTACCCGATAATGATTTTTGCACAAAGCTATGTGTCTAAGGAATAGTTTTCAACCACCTTTTGCTGACGGAACGACTCTACGAGGCTGTTAAAGGTAACTACTTGGTCACGTGGTGTACAGTCATTTATGAACACCCGTTATTGTGAGAAGGACCGTTCAGCGTCGACAGATGTAATTGGCGTATACTTAAAATATATGAACTTTTTCAGAGACTCCACGTTTATGTCTTGTGTAGAAAAGTCTACGCCTTTACCATTTAAAAGGTCATCTCAGGTGTGACATCTGCCACCCCGCAAACCTATGCCCTAGAAAATTTAAAAACAAAAAAAAATGAAAATTCTTTAAAAGGTCGAATGTTAAATGTGTAAAACAGAAACTGGCAAAACCAAAAAGTCATTATAATTGGTGAGGGGATGTAGATTTCGAAAAATTAATCGAAAAAACTCCACCACACTCCCCTGCCACTTTGACAGCCTACTACCATGTGCAAAAGTGTCAAACTTTTTTGAAAGAAAAAAGAAAGTTTTGAAAAGATTCATTAGGAGATTGATGTTAAATACACAGAATTATCCTGATAAATGGATAGGAAGAGGAGGACCAGGCAACTCGCCAGATTTGATCAGGATGGTCCTCTTTGGGGTTATGTTAAATGTATTGTGTACTGCTGTTAGTTACTTCAAGAGAAGATATGAGAATAGGCAATGGGTTTAACAATGTAGGTCACGAAATGCTCAAATGTCATTTTGGAATAGATTAGATTTATATTAGATTTGTGCATTCATGAGAACGGAAGACAGTTTGAACATCTTTTTTTAAAACTATTTTTACTCGTTGTTTTTTCTCAATACAGTGGAGTTCAAATTTCATAGAACTTCATTTCATAGAAAATGCATGTAAATTTCAATAAAAATAGTTGGTTTTTTTTGTTATTTCAAAGCATACTAGTGCTAAGGGCCTGGGACGCCATCGTGTTAAAAATATCTTTGAAATTTCGTTACATATTATTAGATATTTTTTAGTTATTCCAAAAAAAACCGTTATCAATGGCTTCCTTCAGGATCGTAAATTTAGTCAGTCCTGAGAACAAAATCAGTTGAATTTGAAGGTCAATATACCAAACCACATACCACATCAAACTCTAATAATTTTACCTGTACTTTGGTGCACAATCCATCCCCGTAAGAATATACAGAGGAGCTTTTTAAAAAATATTGCAACAAAATATCAGGTAGTCCTGATGCCATGGTCATACTTAAAAAGTGTGTATGCAGTTTTATTTTTTCATTTGGGTTCATTTTGAAGAAAATGGGTTTTTATCCAGATTTTCTGGAATTGAGACCAATAGATCAGCTCAATATGACAGATCTTTTATACTTACATGCCATAAAAATTTCCATTTATCTTGTCAATTAAAATCTCTTCCTGGCATTACATTCTTTAAGAAACACATTAAATCGTTACTTTTAGAAAACCGAAGTTTATTTGTATAATTCTAATATTTTATTATATTTCCTGTGTACATATATTTTTTCTTTTTTAACACGCTTTTATTAGCTTCACCTGTATGTTTGTTTGTAACCGACTCTTTGGACTCGATTTTGACCCATTTTAAACGGACAGATTTAATTGAAACTTTGTACACTTACGAAGAACCGGTAACAATACAATAATTTGATAAGTTTATATCATTATCCTGATCAGGATCGCCAGAATTAAATAATGTCCTTTCCTCACGTATCCTCTGCGTGAGAGCAAGAGGCTTAGTACTGTAAGTACATTCCGTGATTCTCAGTTCGGTCGTTGGCCGAGCGGGCTAAGGCACAAGTCTTAGTCGACGCGAAACGACGGACTCCTCGGGCGTGATTTCAAATCCCATGGCTGAAAAAATATATATATTTTTTTTCAGAAGTATCTGTTGGATCGTAATATGTTATAATATCAGCATCAATAAGCAATATAAATATAGTTTAAAAAAACTACAAAACACGCTTTCATAGCACATCAAACTAAAAAAGTGAAAAATAATTATTAATATAAACTGAAAACAATAATGAACGAAAAATACTAGTATTATTGTGAAAAAAGCGTGGGGCGCTTTGTGCCATATTTTTCGTATATCGAGCAACCCACGCTTTTTTCACAATAATACTAGTATTTTTCGTTCATTATTGTTTTCAGTTTATATTAATAATTATTTTTCACTTTTTAGTTTGATGTGCTTTAAAAGCGTGTTTTTTTAGTTTTTTTAAACTATATTTATTGTTATTTAATTATCATATTTCTATGCCATTTTGTTATATGGTGGTGGTGGTGGGGGGGGGTTGCGTGGAAGAGCAACCCAGTTGAACGTCGCCTGCCTTTTACTAATTGTAACATAAGAATTGTTGAAAAAAAAAATAGGCATTATTTTTTTTTTTGAATAGTGGTGAGCGGTATGAAACTTCTCGTATGGTTTAAATGCTACTATCCGACCGACATCATAGATGTCTCTGTGGCGGATAGCGACTTGTGTAGCAAGTACCGAGAGCGGCGACCTCTAGCCCAGGTGGACTAAACTACTGTTATTTAATATGATTTGAAGGAAACAACTCCTCAGCGGGCAAATAACCCGACCTGCATTGGATTATACCTTCAAACCATGATAGATCGATAGCCAATATCATTTGTCAATTCCTAACCAGACATAGACCGGTTTAGAACTTATTTGTTCTCCTCAGTATGCCATAGGTTATAGAACAGACAAATGATAGTGGCCAATCTGCTAGTCATATACTAACTAAGGTAAATTGAATAGTGGTGAGAGGTATAAAACTTCTCGTATGGTCAAAATGCTACTATCCGACCGACATCATAGATGTCTCTGTGGCGGATAGCGACTTGTGTAGCAAGTACCGAGAGCGGCGACTTCTAGCCCAGGTTGACATGCCTCTCACCACTATTCAATTTACCTTAGTTAGTATATGACTAGCAGATTGGCCACTATCATTTGTCTGTTCCATAACTTATGGCATACTGAGGAGAACAAATAAGTTCGAAACCGGTCTATGTCTGGTTAGGAATTGACAAATGATATTGGCTATCGATCTATCATGGTTTGAAAGTATAATCCAATGCAGGTCGGGGTATTTGCCCGCTGAGTAGTTGTTTCCTTCAAATCATATTAAATAAAAAAAAATTTTGTTTTTTCGGAATAACCAATGGCGGACAGTCCTTCCGTGATCTCCGACATCTTACGGGAGTCGCGCCCGGCAAATTAACTACAGCCACTCCCAGCATCCCGCAGGGTTAGTAGCTGTAGATTCCAGAATCGTGTGCCCTAAGCAGATGGAGAGAACCTGGAATGGCCGCCTTCTGCATTTAGCCTGCCAGCTAAATTATTGTTATTATTATTATAATGTGCGGCGCGCGTGCTAAATCGTCTTATCTGTGTTTGTTCGTGGATACACAGCGTTACTGATATCATTTACTTTTTCTACACAAAATATTTTAAAGTGTGACAGTTTATAGAAAACTGGGCAACATTGATTTACTAAATATTGGATTAAATTTTAAATTAACAACAGAACGAGAAAGGTGCGATATTGATATATTATAAATTAAGGATTTCAATGACTTCAGAAAGTCACCCTTGTAAATTAAAATAACCTTTTTATCTGGTAGAGTTAAAAATAAATACAATTTTATGTTTTTCATTACACTCGATCACCTAATAATAAAACAAACATCTGCTCTTGGTGTCTGAAATACCATGCCCATAAGCAGTTGGCTTGTAAATCTTGAAAGTTAAGTATTGTGATAATGTTTCCGTTTATTTCACAGTTGAGACTTTGTTGATACCAAGCCAGGTGTTTTTGTTACTACTTTGGGACCAAAGCGATTCGGGCTTTTAGCAGTTATTACTATTATTAGTTAGTACCTACTTGTTTCTTACCAAGTGCATTATTCTATTAAATAATTACTTACTATTTAATAAATGTGTATAATTTTTTGGTTTCAATTACCACGTACATATACCAACAGGATCCTTTATGTTTTGTATAGTTTTAAATTATGCCATGTAATTTTTCTCTAACACAATGTTATTTATTTATGGTTTTATGCAGAATGGTGATTAAGTTCCGCACAATATTCATAATTAAAGCTGGCCGAGGTCACCTGGCCGACAGAGCCGTCATATGACTCATATGTTTACATCATATCATAATACTTGAATAAGTACAATAAATGGAAATAAATTTTAACAATAGTGTTACATTTTATAAAAAATTGTATAAAACTCACCCTTTTAAGCAGATTTATGAAGTAGTTTGGTTGTCGTCATCTCAAAGTGGGGAAGATCTGTAGTATAATAGCATCAGATATGTTTCTACAGCTGTCTCCGTCAGCGATGTTCGCTTTGGTGAAAAAATATGTTTGTATTTTGAAAATGACCGTTCGACATCTACGGATGTAATACAGGCATAAGTAAAACAATCTGTGAACTCACTTTACGAAGTTGTAGATGCACCATCACAAATTTGTCTTAATTTGCTAAAATCAGGATCTTTCTGTAATACACTCTCGAATTTTTCACTAACGCGATTATTTTTTGCGTCATTTATATCCTGTAGCTGTGTATTTACGTCGTCCAACATTTGCAGCGATTCCACTAACGACAACGAACTATTTTGCAATTTTTCTATTGCGTCGTGTAGTCCCCTATAATTGTTATTAATACTTTTTAAATCTGTTTCAAGGGAAACGCCTTGAAAGCTTGTCTGGCTTTCCCTAATAGCTGCAGCCTCGTTAGGGTTGAACTGTAGTATCACAGCTTTTATTTGTTGAAAATATTCAGCATAATAAAAAGCCGCTTTCAACCACGTTCCCCAACGTGTAAGAATCGGCTCTGGTGGTTCAGGGATACCAGGACACTCTGTGAAATGCTCGAAGCCGTTTAGGAGATTTGAGAAATACTTTTTTTTGTATTTGCTATTAATGCATCTACCTCTAGAAAACATTTTCGAATCGTTTCTGCCACAAGATGTAACGCATGCACTTGACACGTAACATGTAAAAACCTACAATTGTCTCTTTGAAGAGAATGGCCTACCACGTGCATTGTCGCGGCACCATCAGTCACAAACATCAATACCTGACTTGTTGAAAGTTCAAATTTTTCGAATGTCTCCAACACCACACGCGTAATTATTTCGCCAGTACACGCAGTTAGTCTTTTACTAGCTAGTAAAAGTGGAAATGTTGGTTTAAGAGGGTCCAGTACACGTACTATAATATTTAAAATAGAATTTTTTTTACAATCTGTCGTCTCGTCAATACATAACCAGAGCCGTGTATTTTTTAATCCACATTTAATCCTATTTACAATGTCTTTACGAACAGCTGGAATATATCTACGTAACGATGTACGACTTGGTAAGTTCACCTGGGGATTGTATTTATTCCGAAACTCCCGAAATGGTTGTTTATCCAGTATGTGTAACGGAATATTACGGGCTATTAACATTAACAATAAATCAAACATAAACTGAGTTGTCAAAGGCTTGCCATTTTTTTTATTTTGATGTTGCACGGTATTGTTATGACGACGACAATCTGTTTTTTGCCAGCACATTAAATCTTGATTGCAAACTTTACAAATTATTTTGCATCCGTCATAGAATAAATCCGGAAATTCACCGATAAATTTATTCACTGTTTTCGCGTACGGTCGTTTTTTAGCCTTTGGCGCGTTTGACATTATGTATAATTTATAGGTACAACCTCACGCATTAACCTTTCAAATAAGACTGCAGCGTAAATCACTTCTAAATCGGCACGTGTGACGCCAGCGCAAGACCGTGGCTGTACTCCAGCCACCTTGGCCAGCTTTATTCATATTGTTATTAATAGAGTTGGCAAAAATGCGCCGCAGGACATAGGCGTACGCATCATAATAAGCGTAATAAAAGAAATTAACTAGTAATAAAAGCAATAAACTGTTACAATTTATAACAACGTATGCATAACTTACCCTCTTAACTAGCTTGGTTATCACGAACTGGAGAAGATCTGTAAAAACTTTGCAGCATCAGGTATGTTTCTATGGTTATCTCAGTGAGTGATGACTGTGGTGAAAAAATATGCTTATATTTTGAGAACGACTGTTCTACATCTATTGATGTAATACAGGCATACTTAAAATAGACTTTGAACGCACTTAACAGATCTGGGGTTGCACCATCAGTACCACCACAAATTTGTCTTAATCTGGTAAAACCGGTGTCTTGCTTTAACACACGTGCGAACTTTTCTCTAACGGGCTCATGAAATGAAATCGCTTTATAGGATAAAATAGCAATCAAAATTTCAGTTATATAAATTGGCGCGGAAACACGAACCGTCATGTCACTATCTACTGTGACGTCATTCTTGTAGTAAACAAACGAGCGCAAGTAACGCTCGGTATCGTTTTTTTATTAATCACACAAAATAATAAGTTCCCATCGTTATACTTCGTTATACTATATTTGGTGCCGAAATGCTAGAGTACAAGTGGAGACACCACAAAAGTTGTTTATAAACTTGCCAGTTACAACTTGCCAGGAGAGACCCAAAATTATTATCGAGTAAAAGTGTACTGTATTTTTGCGAGGATCACTTTGGTGTAAGTACTATTATGTCTTATACATTCAGTAACTTTGATCTTTACAATTAATGTAAACAAGTGAAGTCTTTCACGTATTAGTCATGTTTGTAATTTTGTAGTTAGAAGTAAACAGATATTATATACAGAATTTAGCCACCATTATTGGCAAATTCGTACTGTCTACTTTTAGAAAACCCCCTTCATGATTAATTATTATAAACTTGAAAAAACAACACGAAATCAATCCAAATATTCACAAAACAGTAACGATAAGAAAACCGTAGGTTTTGCTTACTACAAGAGTGACGTCACATTTAAAACCATCATGACGGATAGCGTTTTGACATGGCGTTCATAGACTAAAAAGATTGCAATTTAAAAATTTGAAACAGTAATATTTTAACCTCGTGTTTTTGTGAGTACAAACTGATAATTCATGATTTCTTTTTCGATAAATGATCGTATTCACATAATTTATTTTTCATAGTGTCAAACACCCTATTAATTCAGCAATAACATACTTCTTTCATCGATATTTTTAATATGGTAGAAATTCTCAATTCATCAATGATCCGATTTTCAATCGTTTTGTAGTCTGTATGATAAAATTAGAATGTAGGAAATTATTAAACGACGAATTCATAAATTGTAAGTCCACCTCTGTATTTCTTATTGTTTGAGTGGGAAGCGCTCATTCATCAAATATTCCGGTTATAGAATTACTATCGAACAGTGAGCGAAGTTAACTTTGAATTATATGAATGAATATCTATTCGAAAATAAATCTTGAAATATGCAGGGTTCTCACATTTACATGGACATAGAACCACAGCATAATCTTGATCTTAAAATAAGTCGATTTGACTAAATTTACTTATATACCTACCAGAATGCTTAGTTTGGTCGTAATCGAACTTTAAAGTTGCTAAAAAATATCTTAAAATTACTTAGAATTGCATTATGTGATTCTTCTACGATGACGTATCCACAAATATTTTTAAAAATTTCATCGAATAGGTCATAACCATAACTAAAGCCGGCCCGTTTTAAGTAATTAACTGGCGTCGGTGAGGGGCATGGTGTAACTTACAAAGACTTACCTCTTATATTATTTCCTATAACAGTTGTTTATGGTTGTCAGCGTAGACTTTGCAGCATTAATAAACCTTCTATAGTAGTATACTCTGCTATTTGTGCAGCCAGATGTTTAAAATAAAAAATCTGTAGATTCTCTAGATAAATGAAACAAAATACACAATAGGCGAAATATGTTATTATTATTAATTGAATAATGAATGCAAAACATTTTTAGGTTACAAAATAAAACAGCTAGGCATAAAAAAAAAACAAATGCGTTGTCGATATCTACAAATTATTAATTTTGTGTTTTGGTTTCCAGTTTTAGAAATTTCTGTTAATAAATTTAAGAGAACTCGTATCTTTTTCCTCAAGCACATTTTCAGATATTTTAGAAAAAAATCCTGGCGTGTGTTGTAACCTTTGATGTGAAGATAGCACTGACGTAGTTTTACACAAAACACTATATACTGCACTGGACGCGCGTTTCGCTAACCAAGTTGGCATCATCTGGAGATGATTAAAAGTTTTAATCATCTCCAGATGATGCCAACTTGGTTAACGAAACGCGCGTCGAGTGCAATATACAGTGTTTTGGTGTTTCTTGGAAAACTACGTCAGTATTTTAGAAAAAAATGCCGATATAGCGCTTCTACTCACATGACGTGTGTGGAAGTAAAATATTTTAAAATAAAAAAACAGTCAAAAAATATATAAAGTATATAAATACAGTAGAGCTAATAAAAGTATCTATAACCTGGAACACAGTAAACGTAACAAACAAATCCATGGAGAACCTTACACTTTCTTAACGTACATATCTTAGAATAGCCTCACTTAGGCCATCGATTACTTTGCCTAGCGACAAGTCGGGATAAGCTACTGGCTGCTAGAAACCTGTTGATATGCCTAATTCTTGTCGCGTGTCGAACGTTCGCCTTCTATCTCCGCTTGCTAGACTGCATTACAACAGGCCGGCTTTAGCCATGACATGTAAGTCAAAGTGCGAAATTGTTATTTGATTCGAGGTGTCAAAGTTAGTGTAGCATTTTTTATCGCGATATTTTACCAAAAATTGTTATTATTTAATAGTCGTGGAAAAAGTGTAGTATTCTACTCGTAGTATGTAATGATAGCTCTTCAAAGGAAAAAGTCACAAGATCATATCTGATGAACGTGGTGGCCAGTTAGAACCAGTTGTCCTCTGCCAATCCATGTTCACGAGTATTCCTCATTCAAAAATTGTCTCACGTTGCGTAAAAAATGAGGCGGTACGTGCATGAACATACGACAAATCTTCATATAAAACAACGAAATTGGTTCGAAGGATATATAAGTAACTGTCTTAAGCTAAGACGATCTGGCAACCTAAAAGATCCCATAAAGAAATTATCAACGACTCCTAACTACACGCAAGGAGTAAATGTATGTCCATAGTTGCATGAGGAATTTCATTTGTTACCATATTAAGTAACCTATTATTCTTTCATTATTTATATTCTCCCCGCATGGACCTATAAGATTCTAAACGACATTTTGCTCATTTATTATAAAGATACATATTGGCGGTTCTATTGGCGAAATTGTTAATCGAGTTTTTAGTTAATGTTTACCCCCATAGATGGCTCCACAGTCTGCATTTGAGAAAGATACTTTGACCTTGGTGTTTGTTAGTCATCTAGTTGCATAAATAAATACATAAATATTCAACTTGATTATTTCATTACTAAATTCTCGCGTGTTAAAAGGCGGGAATTATTTTTACATTCAAAATAGTGTATATTGTATTTTAGGCGTTGACTGAAAAGCCAACCAGCCACTTCTCACTCAACGTTCTAGGTTAGTTATTTGTAATTATTACAAGTTATATTTATAATATGTTAAAAAAATTTTGTATTTAAATTTTTAAGGCACATAAACAATAAGATGCTTATATAAATGTAATTTTATTTAATTTCACAGAATATCTCGCTTTTTTAATACTTCCATTGAAGTATAAAACTGTCTTCGTCTGAATTGTGTGTATGACCTATTATACATTCGAAAGATCCATGATGATAATAATAATAATAAACACCACAACTAAGCCGGCCTGAAAACTCCGAAGTGCCGTGTGTCGGACAGGGCTGCACATTTTAGAGACGAGGGACACACACTCAATATCCAAGTATACTAGGATTAATTTCATCTTCTGAAAAAATCCCAGTGCCTCGGCTGGGAATCGAACCCGGGACTCCTGGGTGAGAGTCAAATTTGAAACAATTTATTAGTTTTTTAAAAGTACAGTATTCCACCACCCATATTATGTTTACGTCTTGTCTCGTCTCTAAAGTTTGGCAACTATACTCAAATGTCATTACACATTAAATTTAAACCCAGCGGACGTCCATGTAAACTAAACCTTATTTTAAATTACAAAATATTAAATAGCGAAATAAAATAAAACAAATTCACATATAAAATATTTTATTTTAACAATAACCATACATGATTGAAATAAATTACTTATGTAGAAATAAATTAGGCTATTAAACTCAAAATGGTATTAAATCATACAATTAATAAACGAAAATATAAAATGCGCAAACATAAATTTACTGTCGAATTCTAAAAGAATAACAGTTTTTATGTTTCCAAATCTCCGTAGCAACAGTGTAAAACAGCGTTTTGTTTAGTTAAAAAAAACAATCTATATAGTACACAGAAACAATTGTATAAATGGATAAATAGTAATAGCATATGATACTGATTGTTTCCAGTCCATAAGAGAGAAATTTGCAAATCTTACGTGTGTTTGAGAATTCTTAACTTCGGATTTATTTTTTGAGGATTCTTATTTTTGGTGCTAAACCATTTACATTTTTTAAATAACTTACAATGGATAAGTTTTTCAATAATATACTCTATGTCCACTACAAATTTCATCTGATAACCATAAATTATCTACCTTTAGTATTTTACGTTTAATTTTTTTCCCCATACTTTTCGAGAAAGTAAATAATACAACCACAATACACCAAAGTCTTAAAGAAATATCTCGGCAAAATAAGCAAACAGCTAAAAATGCTCGAACAACCAGTTTCAATGGCGGATACAGAGTTAAAAATTAAATTAGGCGCAATATAAATGGCCAGTCGTACCATTCCTACACACTTAAATTGTAGACCAGTATGCCCTCTGTTGGTTGCGGTAAATAATAATAATAATAATAATAATATTTATTTATTGCCCAACAGATAAAATCCAATTACAGGACAACTTACAAAAGTGTAGTATTAAAACAGTATACAAGAAATGTAAAAAAAATGTAAAAAACAAAAGAATAATGTAAATATAATATCATACATATTTTTTTAAAAAATGCCAATATAAAAAAAATTACACAAAATCTCAGATGTAAATACAGTTCAAGACACACTTAGTAACTATTAGCAAATTAATACAAAATAAATGCATCAATAAAGTTGGAGTATACTTTATATCATTTAGGTGAGATTAAGAGAAATAATTATTGGCAATACTCATTAATTCTTTTAAAGAACAGTGGTTAATATCACATAAATGGGATATTTTGTTGAAATTATCACTCATAATATAGATCGGAGATTTAACAAGCATGTTGGTTCTGGCATGACTGAGATAGAATGTCTGATTAATTCTTAGGTTCGGTCTGTGAATTTGGAAGTTAATCATTGATAGTATGACTGGTGCATCTACAGTATTGTGTAATAATTTATACAAAAACGTAAGACTTGATAATATTCTCCTGTGGTCTAAAGTTTGTATTTCAAACCTGGAGGTTAATAAATCATGTTCAATACCACGCGCCGGATATATCCCATCGACTTTAAATGCTAAAAATTTCAGGAAGCGTCTTTGCACACGTTCTAGCAAATTTGTATAGGTATTATAGTAAGGGTGCCATATCAATCCACCATATTCCAGTTTAGAACGCACTAGCGAAAAGTATAACGTTTTGAGGGCTTTGATATTGGTAAAAGTTTTACAGTTTCGCAGCATAAACCCTAACATCTTAAGTGCGGATGCAGAAGTTAACCTAATGTGGTCGTTGAAGGTGAGTTTATTATCAAAATAAATTCCTAAATCCCGCATTAAAGTGCAACGTGAAAGTTCAGAAGAGTTGAAAGAGTAGTTGTAATATACGGGATCACTATTTTTTGTGTATGAACAAGTTTTGCACTTGGACACATTCATGAGGAGTTTGTTTCGATTGCACCAATCTTCGACAAGATCTATTTGTGTCTGTAATTCAAGACAATCGTTTATGTTATTTATGGCTGCATATAGTTTTAAGTCATCTGCAAAGAGGAGGCTCCCACACTTGAGAAGCGTTGTTAGGTTAAGTTAGGTAAAGAACTAAGATTGGACTGTGCCGCCATCTATTGGTTGCGGTAAATCGGTGATTAACAATTTCGCCAATAGAACCGCCAATATGTATCTTTATAATAAATGTTTTGCTCAACACGGAGATTTTAATTACAACTTACTGTAAATATTTTTTCGCATCTTTCTGGCTAGGGAATTTCACTATTGAATGAAAGATGGTGCCATAAACTTCATTTTCATGTAATCCTAAGTAATTATTTGCTACAATCTGTTTTTCTTTACCATTTGAAATCACAAATGAAGACTATTCATTTTTACGTTTTCTACCGGCTCATTAATAAATAAAAATTACTAAAATTTATACTACAATTTACATTTTTTATACTAACTAAAGCATGCTTTACAGATGCATATGGTTCTAAGTACAAATGCAAAGATTATTCAATTTTTCTATCATTTCTACAGCAATTCTGCATGTATCATATCAAGCAAATACTAAATTACTTCGGTCCATACATTCCACATATAAGAATGAAACCAAATTGACTTTTCTAGAGACCGTAATTCTAAATTCGTTCTCCTGTAAAACAGTGAATTGTTACTTAGAACCATGTAATTGTCATGCGACGTTCTATCAAGTGATTTATAATTTTTCTCTATTAGAATTTAAAATTTTGCGTTCATTCCCGTCTAGTATGCAAAAATCTTGTGTGCAAGTGCCAATATGTAGGAAAATCACTTCCTTACTTGTTGCACCAATGGCTATAAAGATGGGAATAGAAAACAAACCGATTCCATCCCCAAATGAGAGCCGAAAACGTTCGAGAGATGTCAGTATTTCTCTTAAACTAAATGCATTTAAATATAATTAGTGTTTTCAAAGTATGCTGCAACGTTGAACAGTTGTAATTCCTAATGTACAATTTAAGACAAGACCCATAACCATAACATAACATATGGTTACATGTTTACCTGTTGAACGAAGATGAATAGAACAAAAAATGTAATTTAAACTCCCAAATATATAAAGGATAAAAGGAAACAATCAGCAATAAATTTCGATCTTGTCATTTATATCTGGCCTTTTTGTTGTCGGATCCGAGAGAAAATTTAAAATTTAATGGATCTTCATTCGCCCACAGTATTCAGGTGTTCTTTTTTATTTCAGATATTAATTCCCACGCGGTAATCTATTTTTAGTTGATATAATAAACGAAATTTATACATATATTAAAACCCTGCAGGATGTTTATGTAATAATTGTTATTCGCCTTTGAAAATGTACAATCTACTTGCATTACTATAGCCCAAAAACATTATCGATTTTTAAATGGAAATAATTCCCAGTAAAGCTGAATTTCGGCACAACCACTTATATTGTCTCTAATTTACATTTAAATTCTATCTGGTTACGTTTTAAGCCACCATGAATTCTATTACAGGGCAGGAAATTACGAAACATAATCGATAATAATTAACTTAACAAAATATCTGAAATATTAATGTAGTCCTCAGCAAGAACATGATTTTTTATTACCCTAATATTACAATCAAAAATGTCAATGCTGTCTTGAACTGGCATAAAGTAAACTACTAGAACAAGTTTGAAAAGCTGGAACATGAAGAGAGAAACAACTAAGTAATTCTGGACAGTCAATTTGGTTATTTAATATTTTATATATGGTTGCTATCAGTGGCGATTCGTGGGTCAAGTCAATTAGAAAAGTTTACTGTATTACCTACCTTTTAAAGTGATTTATATTCCAAGTCGATCCTCCGGTCTTTTTGAGATGCAAAATGGTCAATTACTTTTTCATGAAAGTCTTTTATCTTCTTTATTAATGCCCTTTCTATGGTAAGCATAGCTAAAGAAGATAACCTTTCCTGACCCATGGTATTTCTTAAAAATATCTTTATTCTTTTTAAGGTGGAAAAACAACGTTCACTTTCGACGGTAGTCATAGGGAGAGTACACAAGATTTTTAACAGTTTGACACTTTCAAAAAAAGTATTGCACAAATTATTGTTAATAAAAAGCTGTAACAAAGCAACTGCACCTTCACTATTGGAAAAATCTTCTCGGCTATATAATACTTCTAATTCAGTTTTAAGTTTCAAATGATTTATGACTGGATACTCCGTTTTAACTAATTTAAACATATCTTAAGGAAAGCTTTTTTATAATCTTTAAATCGATCTGCGTGAAATAACTGAGACACTGCTAAATGATTACTGAAGCCAAACCTGTTTTTGATCTCAGATGTAATTATGTCACAAACTTCTAATGAAATTCTCCTTTTTGATTCTTCCGTTTTACATCTCTGGGCAGACTGCATGGATATCTCCTCCAAACAGTTATTCAAAATTTTATTTCTGATGTCTTCAATTTTCCTATTAAAAACGCCAATACACTTATTTACTGTTATGACATCGATATTACATTTTTGTAATTGATTGAACAATATACCACAATGAGGCATAACTAAATGAAAAAAATTTAACCAGTAAAGAAAATGTTCATTTTGTAAGTAGTTTTTTAAACCAATAGCTTGGTTTAGAGTGTTGTTTTCTGATTCATTATCAATGATTTTTTCTAAACAATCTAATAATTCTGTTCGATAGGGTTAAACAGTCTCTATGCACTTTGCATTAAAATTCCATCGAGTTGGAGCCGCTTTAGGTAATCTCACCTTAACAACATTATCTAATACGGCTGTTCTTTTTGGCGATTTTCCAAAGACTGAAGAAAAGCTATCTAAATTAGCAAATAAAATTTTTATGCTTTTATCCTGACTTGATGCTTTTTGTAAAATTAAATTTAGTTGATGAGCGTAACAATGAATAAAATTTGCTGAAGGATAACTTTTTTTAATTAAAAATACCTATTAACATCTTTTTTCTTATCAAGAGATGTTTGCTTTATCGTCATATTAGGTTTTGGACTGCCACCACCTTTGAATTTCACTCGGTCTTCATAACCCAACTTATGTCCATCTTTCAGTTTTAATATATTTTGTACAGCACTCATATTTAATAGTAAACACCAAAAACACTGCTTTACTTAATTTCTCGACAAGTAGAGATTTACTAATAAACTGTTCACAAATAAAAACATTAAGAACAACGCGACAGAATTTACCGACCAACGCGTACCTAGTCAGCATTAAGACTGCTCTACTCAACTTCGTGCGTTACCGTTTCCGTCAGGGACATTAGAGAGTTATCGCAGGTATATACCTTATTTTCTGGTGCGTTATTTTGACATCTAAGCATGCGCATTTTTGTTATGGGTTCCGCTAAACGTTATCTAGCTTAACGTACTCCCTTATCTACGAACGAATATCGTAGGTCTTTTACGTCCACATTAACTCTCGGTTGGCCTCGGGCCTAGCTTCAGGGAAGTTCATTTTCACAAATGACAGTTTGTTTGGTGACAACTTAACCTATATTGTCGTTTTATTGACTTTTGTATAAAGTATTTTAAATTTGATAAATAGATTTTACAGCACTTATAGGTTAGAAATTACGTTTCATATTTCGTTCGTATTCTGCGTGCGATAACTCTTGTTTGGCAAAACGCTAAATTAGTACGTTATTTAAATAACGTTAACGGATAACGCATACCGTATTCGTTATGGTTAATTTGCGATAACTCTCTATTATCCCCGCCAGTGTTTTCTGTCTCTTTTGCTTTCTGACGATTTGCGCATAAGTCTATTTCACTTTAATTCGTTGTGAATTCGGTCCGTAGCTAGCTTTGAGGACACGTTGTGGATTGACCCAAGATTTCTAAATTCTGTAAATGAATAATGTAATGAATATGAATGTAGAGCTCGGTGCTCGGAGGGGATACGAAATCCTGCGATCTAGATATTTGAATAGTATTGTGCATAGAATGAACTAGAAACTTTAATATATTTTTAAGAATATTAAAAATATATATATTACATATTTTTAAACTTCAGAAAATGAATAACTCTATTTTTTTATTTGTATGTGGGAGGTCATTGACCAAATGACCCTATAGAAGAACCGCCAGTGGTTGTTATTGAATAATAAAAAGGAAAAATTAATCTGCAGTCAAAGACTACTCCCATTAAACTTATAGCATCTAGTTACATTAGCCTCGTTAATTCAATACGTGAATTCAGTTGACTGCAGTTTTTTCGTAAAACTCATTCAATTGCACTTACTAATATTGAGAGATAATACATTTCTTTAGCATCATAGATTCAATTTGTTTAAATCTTTCTGTAAACTAATAAAGTCCTCAAAGTTGGAAATCGACGAATATAGTTTTAGATCATCTGACGATGTCATTTATGAAAATAATTAGCAAAAGAGGCCCTAGTACGGATCCTTGCAGGACTCCTGAAGTTGTCATTTCAACAGACTTGTTTAAATGACAATAAAAGAAACTTGAGGAATCAATAATAAGCCCTACATCGCATAATTTATGCAGCAATACCATGCCTTTGAAAAGTCCATATAAATGACATCACCATACCCTCCCCGATCTAGTCTCAGGTAGAAACTGATTGACACTTTGGTAGTATATCTACCCGCTATAAATCGGTGCTGATTAAAGTAAAGAGCTTTTTTAAATGACTAAATAATATTTCGTATAAAATTACTTCAAACTACTTGCCGAAATTACACAAAATAATAATTGGTCCATAATTCTCTATATAGAATTTATCTTTGTTTTTGAATATAAGACAAATCTTCGATCTTTTCCAAATTAGAGGAAATGTGTTTGTTTTAGGGACATATTAAAGATTATGGCAAGAGGTTTAGCTAATAAAATGGCACAATCCGTTGCACAGTGGACGGAAACGCCAAAAAGCTGGCCAAAATTAAAAAAATGAAGATTTTTTTTTTAAATGGAAACGTTTTAAATCGTTATAGTGGTACCCCTTGCATTAGAAACGACCGTTAATACCGGTCCGAGTTCACTACCTGAGCGAGGAAATTACTTATTATGCGACCGTGCAGCGCGTCACTTCGGCAGCTCACAACACTTCAAAAATCGATAAATTTTGTCTGCAGCGTAAAAATTCTCAAAGTGCAGTTTTCTGTGTCATAAAAATGGATTCTGCATCAGAAAGTAAGTACAATTAAAATATCTCAGTATCAGATCAGTTTATTTATATGGTAATTAGTAAATAATTATCGAAGTGGAGTGCATTTTTGTACATGCAACGATTCATAAACTCCACAAAAAAGCCATAAGTTACGCGGTTGGTGATGGTTGGTCTTGAAACTTATTGGAATGTGTTCAATGAACATTTTTTCGAAAGTGTATAAAAAATTAGCTGCATCTTTTTTGCATCTTTGCGAGATATTGACCAAATTGTCCGCGAATGCACGGATGCATGCACATTCGTGCACCATAAAGTGGGCTCCTTTTGAATGCGTTCTCATGAAATGAGAACGTCATGCGTTCTCAACTCATGCGTTCAAAGTCATTACACATTTTTATTCCATTCCCCAGATCCTAATTTTCCCGAAACAAATGAAACACATGAATTCGCTTCAATTCAATAATAATTTTTGAACTATGTATATATTCTTGACCGTAATTTTTTTTGAAATTCTATATGGGATTCATCAGCGACCCAAAAAAACTGTATACAAAGTTTTGTAAAAATGCAGCGATAATTGGCGATTTTTGGTATGTGTTTGGGGGGATTTCATGGCCGCCATTTTGTTTTTTTCAATATTCAACTTCGGATTCTTGATCAGCGACACAAAAAACCCCTGTATGCACAATTTCAGTAAAATATCTCAATGCCTTTATATTTTGGCCAACTTTTCGGCGTTTCCGTCCACTGTGCGTTGGTAGGAATGCTGGAATACCATCTGGCCCTGTTGTTAGTTTCGATTTAAATTTTCTTAATGCTTTCAATACATCATATTCAGTAATACTGGGAATTATTAAAGGTGAGTTAGATTCGCCTTTACGTTTGCTGCATTAAATTTACTTAACAAAATAAAAGCTGTTTGGAAAAATTGTGCACATTCATCCAGTATTTCCTGGGAATTCATTAGTTTATGCGTTATTAAAAATATTGGAAACATGGCTACCGTTTTTTTAAGCAGTCACAAAACAGTACTTTTAAAAGTATTTAAAAATTCATGATGTATCTACCGGTGCTGTGGTAGAACTAAGTAGGTTCCCACTTCCAATAATTTAATAATATCAGTAATAATTACGTTTTCTATTACCTAGTTCCCAGTCTCAGTTCGAGTAGTTCACTCCATATCTATTAAAGTATCAAAACACACCGGTCAATTTGTTTTAATTTATCTTATTTGATAAACAGCCATTAAACCAGATTGGATTCGGTCCAGCAGAAAACTAATGAATAGAACTAGCACTAAATTACATTTTTTATCTTCTTTGAACAGTACAACGTAGTTCTACATTTATTTATTTAATTAGGAAGAGTAGTAGCAGCAATTAGATGCTGCCCACCTGGGAGGCAGGATCAGTGGCATGAAATTTTGGGCCCCTTGAGAAGAAACAAGAAAAACGAATAACTGTAATGAACGTGGTTTGTGATGAGAGATTTTTTACCAAACTTTTGAATTAGGTATTTATCTCCTTCGTTTCGATTTTGCATGATGAGCTATAGTTTTTTTTATAGAAGATAGTAAATTTTCATTACTAAAGCTGCAAATCGTTTCTGTGTATCATGGTCGTAGAGTACAGATGTACTTACTGTCGCCGACATTCACCTTGACTGCGAAACTCTTTCTCCAGTCCACTCTATTATTAGCTTTCGAGTTGTGTACACGTTAAGTCACTTGGGCGTATTGCATATTGTTTTTGTGTTTTTATTTTATTTTTTGCACTGTATTGTTGATATTAATTTAATAATAAAGCATGGTAGACGTACGCAATAGTAGAAAACGGCCATTTGCTGACAAAGTGAATAAATTCATAGGTGAATTCCCGGATTTATTCTATGATGGTGCTAAAATAATTTGTAAAGTTTGCGAGAAAGATTTGATGTGCTGGGATAAGCGTGATTGTGGACTTCAACGTAAATAGTGTACACCATAAAAATAAAAAAAATGGCGTGCCTCCGACAACACAGTTTATGTTTGATTTACTATTAATGCTGATTGCATGTGATGTTCCGCTGCACATACTAGATAAACAACCATTTCGAGAGTTCTGGAATAAATACAATGCCCAGGTGAAGTTACCAAGTCGCACAACGTTATGTAACTATCTACCAACTGTATACGTAGACATGGTAAATAAGATGAAATGTGAATTAAAAAATACACAGCTGTGGTTATCTGTTGATGAGACAACAGATTGTAAAAAAAAATCTATTTCAAATGTTATAGGACTGGACCCTCTTAAACCGACAGTTCCACTGTTACTAGCTAGCAAAAGACTAAGTCAGTGTACTAGCGAAATAATTACCAGGGTGGTGCTGAAGACGTTAGAAAAATTTGAACTGTCAAAAAATTAAGTGTTGATGTTTGTGACTGATGGCGCCGTGACCATGTGTTCGATAGGCCGTTCTTTGCAAGAACAAGGTTTTACGTTTATACATGTTACGTGTAAAGTGCATGCTTTACATCTTGTGGCAGAAACTATTCGAAAAGGTTTTCCAGAGATGGATGCATTAATAGCAAGTACAAAAAAAAGTGTTTCTTAAATCTCCTAAACGTCTCCGTGCATTTCATAGCAAGTGTCCCGATATTCCTGAACCACCACAACCGATTCTTACACGTTGGGGAACATGGTTGAAGGCAGCTTTTTATTATGCTGAATATTTTCAACAAATAAAAACTGTGATACTACAATTCAATCCAGATGAGGCTGCAGCTATTAGGGAAAGCCAGACAAAATTCGAAGATATTTCCGTTGAAACAGCTTTAAAAAATATTGCGAAGAACTATAAACCATTACATGACAGCATAAAAAAATTAGTAAACAGTGCGTTGTCGTTAGCGGAGTCACTGCAAATAGTGGACGAAGTAAATCTACTGCTACACGCTATAAGTGACGCAACAAATGAGCGCGTTAAAGAAAAGTTCGCAAGTGTTTTAAATAAAGACACCGGTTTTGCCAAATTAAGACAAATATGTGATGGTGCAGCCCCAGATCCGTTAAGTGCATTCAAAGACTATTTTACGTATGCGTGTATTACATCAGTAGATGCCGAACGGACGTTTTCAAAATATAAGAATATATTTGCACCAAAGCGAACATCACTCATGGAGACAACCATAGAAACATACCTGATGCTGCAAAGTGGCTACACATCTTCTCCAGTTTGTGATAAGCAAGCTAGTTCATCAAGCTAGTTAAGTTTTACATACATTGTTATAAATTGTAACAGTTTATTGTTTCTCGTATTAGTTAATTTCGCGTACGCCACTGTCCCACGGAACATTTTTGACAACCCTAATCAAAATAAAGTGCCAGTATATCGAGAAAGTTTCAAGTCATTTAAGTCAAATTTTGGATCTACGTATATAAAACAATTAATAGAAAACCGCTAGATCCGGCGCTGGGATACCTATTTATTCCAATAGAGATAATAAATATACGCGCCGGTATGGTAATGAGACCAGTGCAGAGGTGTCGTACGCGACATTCAACCTGCTATTCCCATCTCGGTGAAAGACCCGACCTACCCACGTCAGCCTACCTTTTGACCAAGTCCGGCCGCTAACATGGGGCACATATGGCGCTCTCTTTACATAACGTGCCGGCATAATATCGGTATTGCAATGCCGGTACGAAAAAAAAGTGGCCAAGGAATTTAACGCTGGGCGGTATATCATTGAATAGGTTTACTCGTTGTTTGCAGCTAAGAATAATTATTTGGAATATATATATATTTTATTGCTGAAATAAGGCGTTCCTGAAAGAACCATATTTGGATCCTTGTTATTATTTTGTTCTCAATATTTTTGATGAATAGTATTGTAATATACATAGTTCCGGGATGAAAATTGTCGAAGGAGCTATGTTAAAATTGCATCAGAAGCAGATATCTGCGTATGCCCACAAGAGTGAATGTGAGTGGCTGCAACAAAAATTACAATGATTTTAATGGATAAGACAATCAAGACCAAATGTAATTGCAAATTATTTTAAACACCAGTTGCAGATAAATGTGTTAGTTCCGTTATTTCTAGTGGCATACCTACTTGTTAGAAAGATATTTGTTGAACAAATATTGATCTACAACATGGTCTTGGTCTAGAAAATTGTTTGCAATAAAAATTGTGTAAAGCATGTACAACCTGACGCATAACACTACATCTTTTCTTTATGACACAACTGAAACATTTTTTCCTAAATATTGTTGTTTTCATAAAGAAAATGTTTTGCAAAAATGAATATTAATTTAAATTAATAAACCCCACGCAATTACCTAAATTAATAAGTATTACAATTTAATTTTACACTATTTAATCATTACCTACTTAATGAGTAACATTAAAATTCCATGGTTCCAAGAAGTTACCTGATCGATGGCCTTAGAGCGATTTCTTACAAATGTTATTGTATTTCTAAGAACAAATTTTGTCACGTGTAGTGATTGACAGAACCGACTTCAGATTATCTGATACCTCCTCACTTCGATAATTGTAAATGTTCTAATTGAATTAGGTCCCATGAAAATAACAACAAACAGTTAAAAACTAAAACAGTTCGTGATGATTTGCAGATGATATAAAAATTTTGTGAATTTTTTTTACTTATTAATTTCTAATCCTAATCGTGTAAATTTTAATCAACATTATCTAAATGTAAATTAGAACTGGAATCTTATTTTTTATTTCTAAAACTTCTTTTGTGTTTTAAGATTCCTTCCTTAAAATGTCTTCCAGTCTGTCCTATATAAACTTCAAGGCATGTACCACATATTAACTTATTGATTCCAAGTTTAATTTCCCTTTTTTAAACTAACAGTCAAAAGTATGTTATTTTTGAAATTCATGGGATTTAACAATCTCTGACTAACCTTTACAACTCAGTGTGTATATAAACAATTAAGGAACAAACATTTATTATTTTCCAGTTTACCAACGTTTTTAGATACTTACACCCCTGAACTGAGGAAGTTTGACAACCCCACCTTGTCGTTTAGGATATTTAATATGCATTACATCGCGGACACATGAAACCCACAGTTTTACATCTCTTGCAAACAAAAACAAAACAGATAATCCACTACGCATCTGGTAAACTCGGACAGTCTGCGTTGAACGATGACGCTAAATATGGTCACTCACGATACCTGTACTGATATTTTCCTATTTAAATCGTTTATTTTCGACAAGTAGTAGGTGTGGGTTCAGTTGGGACGGGAATCTGCCCCTCAAAAAGGTCCCTCCGTAGGGTTTGTCCTCCAGAATGGGGCCCGATGTAGCTCACGGAATGGGGTCACTGTAAAACTCGTGCGGAGTCACCGTAGGGTTTTGCCCCTGTTGTTATGCCCGAGGTGTGCCCCTGTAATGGGTCTCCATAGTTTTCATGCAGGTCTGCTGTAGGTCTCGTACAGCGCCCACCGTACAACATACCTTATGTCCCCTTGATGCCCCGCGGGCCCCCATAACCTCACTTAGAACCATCTCTCTGTTAGCAGGCCCGTGGCTCCCCCCCACCTCATAACCTCACTTGAGCACATGACGTAGACCCCGGTGTGTCGACCCTTATGGTGCTTTGTTGTTGAAGCCCCCGTGGTCCCATAACAATAATCTTACTTTATTAGGCAATCCTTCACCGCTACTGATGCCTCTGTGCCCCCCGTACGGATGTCATTTTCAACATCCGTGTTGCCCTATACATAACGGCTACCGATCGTCATATAGCACTCTCTAATAATCGTGACTCCGGTGGTGTGGTCATCCAGTTTGTGCAAGGATTGGAACATGGACCTCGTTTACTTGACCTAAGCATCAAAATGGGTTTAGCTCGGTGGTGTGTCGGACAGCTGTGCGTACTTCTCTACCTAAATGACCTAGGTTCACATCCGTACTGGACCAAGTCGATGAGGTATAGCGGGTAAGCGGACTTTCTCGCCTCCCCATCTTTCATGAAGGGGTACTGTAATTTCCGTGTGTTTGCGACGTGAGCACTTAAAAAATCCTATCCCACGACAGTGGCGCTTCTGTAAAATTTACAGGTTAGGGCTGCCAGTGTACTGAGTGCACACAAGATAGGCTTATCTCTTGGCGCCGGAACTGGTCTTGAGAGCAGAAATAGGTCAATGTTAAATGTAAGTATGTAATTCAAGGGAAGAAGTATTTTCAATAATAATCTCTTAAATATTAAAAATATCACAGAACTAGTTATTTTTTAGAAAACCTATCACGAGGCCGCACCTGTGTAGATGGCGGCTCTGCCATTTGTAGGTCGGCAATATAAAAGTCAGCCTACTCCTTTTAATAGAAGGATAACGCGAAACGGAAGTAGTGACATGTGCAGCATCCAAACGCCGGATATGACATGCATTTACTAGATGCGCCTGTTGCATATTAATTGCGCATCCATAATTGAGCCAAAAGTAAAAATACCTGGTGAAGACACGAAACAGGTGTAAATAGAGTTTAATATGTAGTTATTACCGCGTTTGTCGAGGCGTTGATGTTTGAAGTAATGGTTTCGTTAAATCTAAATCGTTAAATTTATTGACGAAGTTATAGTCGCAAAATCTTGGGCATTAGATGAGCACAGAGCAGGAGTAGAGACCATTAGCATCAAATTAATGTATTCTTCTAAACGGGGATTCGAAAATTTAACTGTAAATTGTATTATTGAAATTTGTATGTGTAAGATTTTATGAATAGAGTTGGCAGAAATGTGCGACAGGACATAGACGTACACATTATAATAAACATAATAAAAGAAATTAAATAGCAACAAAAGCAATAAATTGTTACAATTTATAACAATATATGCACAACTTACCCTCGTAACTAACTTGTGGAACTAGCTTAGTTATCATAAACTGGAGATCTGAAAAAACTTTGCAGCATCAGATATGTTTCTATGATTGTCTCCGCGAGTAATGTTCGCTGTGATGAAAAAATATGCTTATATTTTGAGAACGACTGTTAGACATCTATTGATGTAATACAGGCATCCTTTGAACGCACTTGACGGATCTGGGGTTGCACCATCAGTACCACTACAAATGTGTCTTAATCTGGTAAAACCGGTGCCTTGCCTTAACACACGTGCGAACATTTCTCTAACGGGCTCATTTTTTGCGTCACCTATATAGTGTAGCAATCTATTTACTTCGTCCACTATCTGCAGTGACTCCGCTAACGACAACGCACTGTTTTGTAAGTTTTCTATGGCGTCATGTTGTCGTTTATAGTTCTTGTGAATAGTTTTTAAAGCTGTTTCAATGGAAATATCTTCGAATTTTGTCTGACTCTCCTTAATAGCTGCAGCCTCGTCAGGATTGAATTGTAGTATCACAGCTTCTACTTGTTGTAAATATTCAGCATAATAAAAAGCTGCCTTCAACCATTTTGTCCAACGTGGAAGAATCGGTTGTGGTGGTTTGGAAATACCGGAACACTTGCTGTGAAATGCGCGAAGACGTTTAGGAGATTTAAGGAACGCTTTTTTTGTACTTGCTATTAATGCATCCTCATCTGGAAAACCTTGTCGAATAGTTTCCACAAGATGTAAATCATGCATTTTACACGTAACATATACCAACCCACAATCGTGTTCTTGAAGAGAATGGCCTACCAAACGCATTGTCGCGGCACCATCGGTCACAAACATCAACACTTGTTGACAGTTCAAATTTTTCTAACGTCTCCAGCACCACCTGCGTAATTGTTTTGTCAGTACACTCAGTTAGTCTTTTGCTAGCTAGTAATAGTGGAAATGTCGGTTTAAGAGGGCCCAGTCACGTACTACAACATTTACAATAGAATTTTTTTACGATCTGTCGTCTCGTCAACACATAACCACAGCCGTGTATTTTTTAATACACATTTGATCTTATTTACCATCAGCATTAACAGTAAATCGAACATAAACTGTGTTTTCAAAGGCACGCAATTTTTGTACTTTTATGCTGGCACAGTATTTACGTGACGTCTACAATCATATTTATCCCAGCACATCAGGTCTGTCTCGCACACTACAAATTATTGTAACACCATTATAGAATAAATCCGGGAATTCACTGATACATTTATTCACGTATGGCCGTTTTTTACCCTTGCGCACGTCCGACATATTTTAATATTAAATTAATATCAACAATAAAATACCTGCTGTTGCACCACTGAATATCCGCACGACTTGCCGACTCTATTTTTAAACTAAATTTCAGAAAATTACATATTTAATAGTTTTTTATTTTGATCTACAGAAGGTGTTGTTGTAATTCATATTTGAGCTCCAAACTCTCGGTTAGAAGTTATAAACTCGATTATCCTATCATTGTTTTTTCCTTGTTTAGATGAATATTTGAATTCTCTTCAGCTGTTGTTGGTGACAGTATTAATAACAGTTGGTAATGAAAATATATGAATTTGATATACACTGACACCGTGTGTTCCAAACAATTATAGTCTACCAATGTGCTATGAGAAATATACATTTCAATCATATTATGAGTCGACTGAGTGCAGTTTTCGAAATATTGTCCAATAAATCTCTTTACATGCCTTGAACTCAATCAGAAAAGAATTCCATGAAGGACACTAGTTCCTATTTGCTAGAAACCGGCCAAATATCTTGTTCACAATATTATTAATGCTGAAGGAACACTGATGTATCGCTTTATATAAATACAGATGTCTTTCTCTACGACTTACAAATTAATTAATAATTAATTAGCAAGTAGCTAGACTAGAACTAAGATTTTTGTTCTTGAAGCCTTGCTATTAATTAATAATTATGCTTCTTATAAATCTCACACAGATTCTTTGTTGTCTGCTTTTTATTGTTAATTCAAATAGTTAGTTCATCCTCCGCTCATCATAACATCATCATATTCGTACTGGCTTTATGAATAGTTAAAAGCGAAAAATGAATCTGTCAGAGATAATTATCTGCAACGGCAATCACCGACATGCGGTTTTTATGCGGGCCACATTTGTTGGCATGAACATAGAATTACAATTAACAGCTGCATTTATTAACACAAGACGGAGAAAAAATGTCTCCATTAATCGAAAGAAAACTTTAATTAAAATCGGTTTTCATCTAGATTAAAAAAATACAAAACTTTGTAGTTATTGTCTAATTTTGATATTATTGCTGTTAGTTTTACTATACTCCGTTTAATAAACAGATAGAATTAGGGTGGAGCCTATTGAATTTCCGGTTGCAAAACCCCGTTTTACACACTACAAATAATTTTCTGTTTTTTTTGTGAAGTATATATACATATATATATATATATATATATATATATATATATATATATATATATATATATATATATATATATATATATATAAAACAGGGTGTCCCAACCAAAAGTAGGCACCCTGAATAACTTCGGAGATAGAAATTTTTTTGAAAAATTGGTGAAACACGTCGACCTTGTTTCCAAGGGGGACATATTTTAATGTAATACTTGTATACCTTCATCATCCCTCTACCCTACACGGCCACCCCCTCAAAAAATTCAAATGGCAAGGGGGTCGAGTGATACATCTTTTGAAAGGCCTTTCAATTCCCTACATAACTGTGTATTTTTTTTAACTTTTATCGATTCGTTCTTAAGGAAAATAATTTTATTTTTGATGGTTACACACAATCGAAATCGTAGTACACGGCACTGGTATTGGAATTTATAAAAAAACTACATTTTTTAGTGCTCTCAAATGAATACGAGTTTTCTCGACAAAAAAAACACTTTCATTGTCCGTTTAGTTTTAGAATAATAAAAGACTCGTAAGTATTTATTAGTCCTTGAACATTAATTTTAAACCGAGATACATTTTACCAGAGTGAGTTCTCAAAATGGTTTATACACTTCAGAAGAGAATAGAAATTTTCAGCATTTATTTTAAAAACGATAATTGTGCTAGAGCTACAGAGCGCTTATTCAATAGAAATCACCCAGATACAAGGGTTGGTTCGCAGTATGTTTTACAATTATTGATAAAATTTGTGGAAACAGGTTCTGTAGGAAACAAAAAGCATGAACCTCAGCGACCGATTAAGAATGAAGCAGTCGAACTGGCAGTTCTGGGTCATTTGCAGATGGATAATACTCAATCGATCAGAAAAGTAGCTGAGGCTTCCGGTGTATCACGAAGATGCGTTCATCGAATTGTAAAGGCCCACAAATTTCATCCATATAAATTTAAATTGGTATACGAATTAAACGAAGATGATCCCGATCGTCGCACAGTGCTGCGAGTATATGTAAATTTGGGACAAAAATCATAACTGTTGAGATGTATGTGGTATTTATATATTTTCAACTTTATATGAGACAGTTTATCATAAAATTTGTCTTAAAATATATTAAACATTATAAACCATTTGTCTTAACATAATACAGGGTGTTGTACGAATAGTTTAATTTAAAATAAAAATCCAGTGATAAATAAATATTTATTTATTTATTTGCATACACTGGTCAACAGGTAAACCCATTTCTAGAGCAGGAAAATACACAAAACAAAAAAATACAATACAGTATAAGTATATAGAAAAGATATTTAAAAAGAAAAAAAAAAACATTGTATAAAAATAACAATAAAACATTGTATAAAAATAACAATAAAATATTGTCAGACAGTTTAAGACGGAAAAAAAAAAAGGAGAAACAAAGACTTAGTTATTGTAATATTTTTTAATAAAATTAAGGGTGCAATGAAAAATATCGAACTGTCCACAGTTGTTGTAATTGTTGCACATAGTAAATAGAGTTGAGAATCTAAGAATATTTGAGTGCGAAAATGAGAGGTAAAAAGTTTGTGTTCTCCGAAAATATTCACTAGGCACATGAAAATTTAATTTCCCTAATAATTCTTGGCAGTCAATTTGATTGTATAAGATTTTTTATAGAAATGCTTGAGAAAAATATTCGCGTCTATTTTCAAGAGATGTCATGGAAAACTTAGTCAACAACTCTTGTTGGGGAACACCGATAGACGGGTATGCTCCCTCAGACTTAAGCCATAATAGTTTTAAGAATCGTCTTTGCACTTTCTCCAAAGAGTCTACGTGATTTCTGTAGTGAGGGTTCCAAACAAGAGACGCATATTCAAGTTTAGACCTAACAAAAGCAAAGTATAAAGTTTTAAGTGTACTGATATTCGAGAAGTCTCTGCTAGTTCTAATTAGTAACCCAAGAATTTTAAGAGATTGAGTCACTAAATTATTTATGTGAGGTATAAATGAAAGTTTGCCATCGAATATTACGCCAAGGTCAGCAAGAGTAGAAGGTCGTTGAAGGACTGCGTTGTCAATACTGTAATTAAACATAACAGCCTCGGATTTAGTTGTGTAGGTCATAACGTTACACTTAGACACATTCAGATTTAAATTGTTTTCAACGCACCAATTAAATAAGTTTGAAAGGCTGTTTTGCAGAAAAACGCAGTCCTCCAAACAAGAAATTACTTTAAAAATTTTGACGTCATCGGCGTAAAGTAGACAGGACACATCAATAACATTCACAATATCGTTAATGAATATGTTGAACAACAGGAGACCGAGAATTGACCCCTGTGGGACTCCGGATGTAGCAATATATTCGACAGACTGGAAACCATTATACGCAACATATTGCCTTCTATCCGAAAGATAAGCATGACAAAATAATAACAGAGACGGCGAAAAACCAAAAACAGACATTTTGTTTAGCAGTATGGAGGGATCCAGTCGGTCAAATGCTTTCGAGAGATATATTACGTCAAGTTGCCTGCGTTGATCAATGGCTTCAGAAATAGACTGAGTTATGCAACAGATTAGAGGTGGTAGAACGTCCTTTCATAAAACCATGTTGGTACACCGATATTTGGTTGCTAACGCTATAGTAAATGTTATCATGGAGTAAAATTTCAAGGGCCTTTGAAAAATTACATATGATAGATATTGGTCTAAAGTTGCTAATATCATGTTTATCACACTTCTTAAAAAACCGGACACACTTTTGACATTTCGAGATTTCAGAGAGGCAACAGTTTGTAACACATAGATTAAATAAAAACGTAAGCGGGTGTGCAAAAATACTAGCACAGTCTTTATATGTTTAAAAGAACAAATATTTGTGGTTTATTACCATTCATTTAAATGTATTTGTATGAGTAATATATATATATATATATATATATATATATATATATATATATATATATATATATATATATATATATATATATATATATATATATATATATATATATATATATATATATATATATATACATATATATATATATATATTTATACATATATATATATATATATATATATATATATATATATTTATACATATATATATATATATATATATTTATATATATATATATATATATATATTTATACATATATATATATATATATATTTATACATATATATATATATATATATATATTTATACATATATATATATATATATATATATATATATTTATACATATATATATATATATATATATATATATATATATATATTTATACATATATATATATATATATATATATATATATATATATATATATATATATTTATATATATATATATATATATATATATATATATATATATATATATATATATATATATATATATATATATTTATACATATATATATATATATATTTATACATATATATATATATTATATATATATATATATTATATATATATATATATATATATATATATATATATATATATATATATATATATATATATATATATATTATTTATTTATTTATTTATTTATTTATTTATTTATTTAGTTACACCACCCCATTATAATATATATATAAAGCTTTTCTGAAATTTTAGCCTGGGCTTCACGTCTGTCACTGGAAATCCAAGTATTCAACAGGTCACCATTTTTAATTTACAACGCGATATCTAATAACAAAAATTGTAATTTGGCGCTCACCTGCGTTCAGTAAATTATATATCAGTAACAAGAGGAAACTTCAAACTATCAAACCGTGTTAAATATGAAATAAGCATTTTTAAGCTTTTTGAGAAAATGCATCGTGAAGTTTAAAAACATTATAATTTGTCCCAGTATATAGGCAATTGTCGTAAACCACAGTTTTGATATGTTGTTTCCACTTTCTACTGTTTTAAAAGTTGTATAAGGATTCATACCTTTACAAGTACGTGCCATTTTCAACAACAACAGCCTCTAAACCTGAACGCATACACCTTTTTAACTTATGCATACAACTACCGTATCGCAACAGGTCTTAACAGGCAGCATTAGGCACGTGAGTAGTGGGGGCGGTAGTGATATACCTACATTGTAATTGGTCGTAATGTGTTATCAAGCAAGTCGAAATTCGAATATTGTCTTATATTCACAGCACTGTGCGTCGGCTTGAATTCTGTGAGATTTTTTAGTGAACAATTAAACGGTAATGCCAATCTACTGTACAATACGTGTCTTTCTGATGAATCGTCATTTCAGTTAAATGGGGAGGTAAACATGCACAATTGTAGGTATTGGAGTGAAACCAATCCACATTTGTTCATGGAAACTCATACCCAAAGGCCTCGGAAGTTAAATGTTTGGGCTGGCATTTTAGGGGATCACATTGTCGGGCCGTTTTTTATTCCTGACAATTTAAATGGCGAAAGGAACCTCGATCTGTTAGACAATAACATCGACCCAATGATTACCCAAATCTTCGAAGAAGACGATAATCTCTTAGAGGGCAAACTGTTTTTTCAATAGGATGGGCACCCTCACATTTTGCTATAGCAGTCCATCAATTTTTGGATAATCGGTTTCCTGAGTGATGGATTGGAAGAAGAAATCCTGTGGAGTGGCCTGCTAGGTCACCCGATTTAACTCCCTTGGATTACTTTCTGTGGGGACATTTGAAATCGAAGGTATTTGCAACAAAACCCGCATCTCTGGAAGAGTTACGTGAAAGAATTGTTCGAGAATGCCATTTATTGACTCCAGATGTGCTCAGAAATGTTCGTACAGAATTTCAAGACAGATTATACTACTGTATGGAAGTCGATGGGGGTCATTTTGAACGATACATACGATACTTTAAACTGCTTCTTTTATTTTTATTTCCTGAACCTAAAATAATGAAACAATTATTTCTCAGGAACGAATCGATAAAAGTTTTAAAAAATATACAGTTATATAGAGAATTGAAAGACCTTTCAAAAGATGTATCACTCGACCCCCTTTGCTATTTGAATTTTTTGAGGGGGTGGCCGTGTAGGGTAGAGGGATGATGATAGCTATACAAGTATTACATTAAAATATGTCCCCCTTGGAAACAAGGTCGACGTGTTTCACCAGTTTTCCAAAAAAATGTTTATCCAAGTTATTCAGGGTGCCTACTTTTGGTTGGGACACCCTGTATGTTTAATAAGTTGGAGTACCAGAATATTATTTATTTGTATAATCGGGCCGTTGCGCTGTAAGATTGCAACTTTCCTCTTGAAAAGTCAAAGCCATAAATACTTTTATTCGGTTCAATCCTACGATACGCTACAATTATCTAACTAGGTGTAGCAGTGCACAACTCGTCTGTTGACAATTGATAGGTATACAATTATTTATGTCTTGGATTCTTAAGAATGTTGCAGCGGCCCGACTATATTAATATATTTACATACATGCAGCCCCCATTCAGAGATATGATTTTAGAAATATCCCCAAGAGTAAAAAAGCAGCCTTGCTTTCAAACTGGCGGCTAACTTTGTGAAAAATATATAAAATAATTATTACTATTGTGAAATAACCTAAAAACCAAATATATTATTTCAAAACGATCTTAATCGTCCTGAGAAAGATACTTATGTTCTTATTATAAAAGAGAATAATAATATACCAAAACTTAATAAACAAGTTCATTGATAGGGTTAATATTTTTTATTTATTTTTCTTGTTCTGTTCCAGGTATGAGATAATACTAATGACACTGCAACCTGTTCGGCATTAGTGGTGAGTTGTTTGACTACACATTTCGTTTTGCTAAGCTATAAATGATGTACCTATGTATTTCACAAATTGTCTTCGAGTAGTACGCCCACTGGTATATGTTAAAAATTATAATTTAGATTGTTGTAATATGCTAAAAATTCGCTTGAAATTTTGCCTGGGCGTCATCAAGGAGGGGCAAGAGGGGGCAATTACCCCCTTGGAAAATGACGAAAGGTATCAAGTATCAAGATAAATTACTGGGCATACGGCGAGGTGATTTGCGATTAAACCAACATGTATTTTTATTTCTTCCACAAGTTTGTGTAATACAACAAGAAAGATAAATCTGACAACATTTGGTACTCTCGTCACATACGTAGACAGACTAGCGGTCTAAGGGGTCGGTTAAAGCAGGCATTGGAGAATAGCGGTATGTTCAGTTTTTTTTTATTAATTTATATTTTTTGTAGCGAAGGATCTCACTGTATATTTATATGCATTTTAGAATAAGATTATTTGAGATTTTGTTACCAAAGTTGTTGTTTTATTTTTAGAAGTTTTCTTTATACTAAATATTTCGTATAAATAACAAGGATGGCCGTTTTAAGTTTTTTTAGAGTTTATTTTCATTTTTATGCATTATGCCACATTGTAGTGTAAATAAAAAGTAAGTTGACTGATTTTTTCCGTTTTTGTATTTTATTTTAGTGTTATTATTAAGCCTGGCCAAGCGATGGTAGATTCAGAGTCGAGCGCAATACCAATGCCATCGCGCGCTTGTTTATAATGACGATGACACGACACACTTCAGTCGGTCGATGCATAGAGTATTAATAAATAATGTTGAGCGTAAAGAGTAGAAAACGACCGTACGCTGATAAAGTGAATAAATTTATCGGTGAATTTCCGGATTTATTCTATGATGGATGTAAAATAATTTGTAAAGTTTGTGATCAAGACTTAATGTGCTGTAATAAATACGGCTGCAAAATTCATGTCAATAGTAACCGCCATAAAAATAAAAAAATGGCTTATCTTTTTTGGAACCTCAGTTTATGTTTGATTTACTGTTAATGCTGATTGCCTGTGATGTTCCCCTGCGCATATAGGATAAACCAACATATCGGGAGTTCTGGAATAAATACAATCCCCAGGTGAATTTACCAAGTCGTTCATCGTTACGTAGATATGTACCAAGTGTTACTGAAGACATTGTAAATAGGATTAAATGTGCATTAAAAAATACACGGCTGTGGTTATGTGTTGACGAGACGACAGATTGTAAAAAAAATTCTATTTTAAATGTTATAGTACGTGTACTGTACAAACTATAGGTACATATCCAGCATTATGGCCCAGAATTTTAGGAGATGCCGAAAGAAGTTTTTTAGTATGACAAGGTCCACCTAAACCATTGTTTAGTTGCAAATTTCCTTATGATGGCACTGGTCGAAAATTTTGCGCAAATTACTATTCTTGAATTTTAAGAAATGGAGAGCAAGTTATAAGAGACTGGCTAGTGTACTCCACTTCAAAAAACTGCATATATGCTGCAAAATTTACGACCGTGTGTCAAGTTTCCTTTCAAAAGAAGGTTTTAAAAGCTGGAAGCAGATCGTTGAAACTTTAAAGGATCACGAAATTTCTAAAAATCATGTTCGGGCTCAAAAGTCCGGGCTAGAACTCAGTCAAAGGTTAAAGTGTTGTACAACTATAGATGCAGCTGCCCAAAGAGTTATTAACGCTGAAACGAATCACTGGTACGAGGTGCTTCTTAGGATTGTGGCAATTACTAAAATGCTCGGTAAAAGTTGTTTAGCTTTTCAAGGCACAAGCGACAAGCTGTTTGAGCATAATAACGGCAACTTTTTAAAAATAGTTGAATTGCTATCTGAATTTGACCTCGTCATGGAGGAAATGTGCGTAGAGTGCTTAAAAAAGAGGAAACCAAAGCTCACTATCTTGGAAAAAACATTCGAGACGAGATAATAGACTTGCTTCACGAAAGTGTAAACTCGCATATTATTGCTGGAATAAAATAGCGAAATACTATTCCATAATATTAGATTGCACTCCTGACGTTAGTAAGGTGGAGTAAATGACCCTGATAATTAGATATGTTTCCACAATAAGTTTGATGCTGATTCAAACGATGTTGAAATAAAAATCTACGAAAGCTTTTTAGGTTTCTTACCTATGGAAAGATTTACAGGAAGACAACTATATGAAATTATAATTGAAGAGCTTCATGAAATGGGACCTGATGTGCAAGATATAAGAGGGCAGGGATATGATAACGGAGCTAACATGAGGGACAACAATGCAGGAGTGCAATCTAGAATTTGGAATTTAAATCCACGAGCATTCTAAGTTTCGTGTAGTAGCCACTCGCTCAATCTAGTGGTAAATGATATGGCAAAAGCATCCTTGGAAGCAGACAATTTTTTTAATATGGCCCAAAAAATATATTTATTTTTTCTTCTACTTTTCGATGGGCAATATTTTCTAAGGATTAACATTAAAACCTTTGAGTGACACTCCATGAAAAAGCAGGATAGAAGCTTTAACGCCCTTAAGATTTCAACTTGGTGAAATATACGACGCTTTGCTAAGCATTTATGAAAACCAAAACATCGATATCTCAATAAGAGACGAAGCTTCGATTTCGCTAAGTTGCATTAAACAATTTAAATTTTTATGTTCAATAGTCATATGGTATAAAATTTTAAACTGTATTAATCCCATAAGCAGACATAAGATGTTGATTTGAAAAGTAGATAAATCTAAATCGTATGTTTAAAACTAAGTAAATATTTTTAAAATATAACAGCTAGGTATCTATAGGTACTGCAACTCTATTTTAATTTATACTGTTTTGTACCAAATGTTGTTTTAATACTTGTTTCTTTTTAAATATACGTTTTTTTTTGCAAATTAAAACCATCTTTTATTAAGAAAAAATAACTTTAAAAGGGGCGGTAATTTGTTTTTTGTCGGGGGCGGCGTAAACGCCAGAGCGGATAAGATGCGAAGAACATATGATAAATGATATATTTTTAATTGGTATTTTATTGTATCCAAAATAACAGCAGCAGTAAATAGTTCATTGAACACAACACTGCACACTAGTAGTTCCAATAAATTAGCTGCATCTGTTCTAGATGTTCAGGAGTTAACTTTTGACGCCTGTTGCTGAAAATACATATACAAATACAAAAAAAAATCTTTAAAAGATCGAATAGATGTTAAGTATGTGAAGTATAAACTGACAAAACCAAAAGTCCTTATAAATCGTGAAGGGATGTAGATATCGAAAAAATAAGTGGAAAAGTACCCCCTCAGACCACCCGTTGCCTCTGGCAGTCTACCATCCTGTGTAAAAGTCTCAAACAGGTCAAACAAAAATGTTAAAAAAAAAATTCTTCAAAAGGTCGAATAGATTTTTGTTTGCTGGCCACAAGCTGTTTAATTGCTAATTACGCCTTTACTGTAGAGAATCCTTGTTGAGGGCTACTCGGCGGTATATGTTTTTTGCTCCTCCCTGGAAAATATTTGGACTTGTAGTCCAATTTGAACTATCTAATTATATCAGTCGATTATATTACTCGCACAAAATATAATTTTAATTCCAAACTTGGCACCCCTCAGTCGGCCTTTCCCAAAAATAATGGTTTCTTCATATATTTACTTATAATATAGAGGAATTGTTTTATCTTCAACTTGAGAAAAGATCCCATGTAGTTTTTTTTATTAGTTGCATATTATTGCGCTTCACATTTTAAATTTTTTGCTTAATATTTTATTGGCATATGATTAAACAGAATATTGATGTCTGTATCTAAAACTTGTGAAAATACGGATGGTTCCATTTAAAAAAAGACTCGATAATGTAAGATAACGTAATCAAGGAAACTGTGATGTCATTTTTAAATTTTCTATACCAGAATGTCCACAGTTAAAATTGACGTGTCAGAAGTTTTTCCAATATCAACGAACATAAAGTTATTCTAAATTTTTGTCACACACTGTATAATTAATCTTTTCACATTTTGAAGTTGAGCCACCAAAAAATGTATTGAATTCCTAGAACTCTAGAGCTCTTTCATATCGTATCCTGTGTGTTGTTATTAGTTATTATTAATAAAGTAAATATAATATAAATAAATATGTACATAATTTGTTATGTTAAAAAAATTGGAGCATGTTTTGATAAGAAGTTTTTTATTTGTTTACATGCCTTACTTTGCATATTATCAAAAGGATCACGAGACGAAATATTGCATGTGTTCCATTATCTCCTACTGATGAATCACCTGAACGGTGCCGGTGGTGTGCCCGAGATCCATTTGAAAAAGGCTTACGTGAGAAAAAAATATAATTTATAAAGGCAACAAAAATTGTTTTTTTTTTTTGTTTTAACGGCTTAATTTATAATAAGTAAATCCACAAATGAAAACAGTAGTTTGTCTCATTTTAATGACTGACAAAATATACCAAATCAATAAAAAAAATTTTTGCAAGCTGCGTATATTCATGTGAATAATATTTATTCCTGTTTTTATATTATTTATTATTAAGTTACTTAATTCAGATTGATCGTTTATTACAAATTCATTTTTATGATTATAATTTTCTAGTTCATTTATATACTCAATTAAATCATCCATGTTTTTTACTTTCTTATATCTTATATACATAATAATATAATAATAATAATAATAATAAATGTCTTTATTGTGTAAAATAGAAGGAATTTAACACAAAAGGTTAGTGGTACAGTATACACTGATATCAAAACTACTAACCTAGGATACCATTGGTATAGTATTAGTACGGTATATAATATTTAACTTATGATTTTATCCAGCATATGATAGTACAGTATATAATATCCAATATTACAATATGTGTATATCTAACGTATATCTAGTTAACTACATATATCTACAGTATATGAACATATAATGTATATCAAAAACAGTATTTATCTATATGATGTCTAGATTTTATCACCGTCTAAAACAATTTTAAATTTATGTTTAATTCGCCGTTCAAAATCAGAGACTTTAGTTGACGTTTTAGTACATTTGTTGATTTATTGTGTAGCTGTGGAGGTAGATTGTTATAGACATAAGTCGAGAGGTAGGTAAAGGATGATCGAAATGTTTCATATTTAGGCCTTATTGTATGCAATTGGTCGTTTGTATATCTCAAGTTTCGGTTATGCATAACATTTCTCGCAATTAGTTTATCATAGAGATAAATAGGTTTTTGCGTTAGGATGACATTATTTAATAGTGAGGTGAAATGTAGGAAGCGCCTCTCATTTATTTTTAGTAGTTGTAACTCCCTGATATGTGGTGTTATTTGCTCGTAGATAGAACTATTTGTTACGAATCATACAGATATTCTGGATTTTTTTAAGTTTGTTTGCTTCTGATAAATTTAGGCAAGGCCCATAAACATAATCACAGTTGTTGACGTGTGATAAGACTAAGGACTCACATAACAGTAGTTTAGTGGCCCTATCAAGGATATTTCTAAAACTTGAAATCTGTTTAAAAAAGCAGAAATATTTTCTAAGGACTTCTGATATATGAGGAATAAAGTTTAAATTTTTATCAAAGGTTAGCCCCAAGTTCTTCACCTTGTCAACTTGTTCTATAATTATATTGTCAATTGATAATTGAAAGTGAGTAAGAACTCTTAATTTATTTGCAGTGCCAAAGATTATATTTTTACTTTTATTTGGATTTAATAGGAGTGAATTCTGAAGAGTCCAATTTTTTATTTCATTTAAATCATGATTAATTTTGGTTTGGGCTTCCTCAGGCTTCGTCACATCAAAAGCAAGGTAAAGTTGTATATCGTCAGCGTACATATGCAGGGAACAGTACTTCGTGACTTGTGGCCAGTCTGCGGTGTAGATGTTAAAAAGCAAGGGCCCCAAGATCGAGCCTTGGGGCACTCCCAAGAGTAGCAAACGTTCGTTAGAGAGTCTTCTTCCACTTGTGGTGTTAAGACATGTATATTGAAATCGATTTAGTAGGTAAGACGTGAGCCACATTAGGATATTATCCTCTATCCCGTAGAATTTTAACTTTTTTATTAGCAGTTCAGTATTTAAGGAATCGAAAGCTTTTGACATATCTAATAAGGTCAAGGAAGTTACTTTATCAGAATTAATTGACGTCAAGACATCATCGAAAATAGCGATCAAGGCCGAGGATGTTCCGTGATTCTTTCGAAAGCCGGACTGTATTTTGGGAATAACTTTATTGTCTAGCAAATAAGGTGTTAGTTGCCCGTGGATGATCGCCTCCGCTATTTTTGAGGGAACTGAAAGTAAGCTAATTGGTCTAAGGTCCAAGATGGTGCTTATCTTGCTATTTTTGGGTATTGGTTTAACTAATACCTGTTTCCAGATTAGGGGGACTGTTCCGGTTTCAAATGAAAAATTTATAATATATGTTAGAGGTTCTGCTATATATGGTAAGCTTAATTGTAGCATTTTGCCTGAGATACCGTCATATCCAACTGTGTAAGGTTTTTGTTTTAAGATTAAATTGTGAATAACTTCTACTGAGGCATATTGCAATTCGAAGTTACTATGTGAGTAGCGGTTATACTCGAATTGTGATAGATAAATTTCAGGAATGTTACTACGTGGTATAGAATCTATAAAGAATTTGTTAATACTGTTTTCATCACAGAGGTTTTCAGGAAGCGGTGAAGAATTTGCTTAGATTTAATGACTCCGTTAGATTTTAAAGTAGACCATAAGTTTTTTGGATTTTTGATATTTTGGTTGATATGGTAATTTAGAAAAGCTTTTTGTTCATTTTTCAATGCACTGTTGTAGATGTTTCGCATCTCACAGAAGTATTTTCTGTCTACAGGTCTTCTACTGCTTTTAAACCTGTTCCAAGCTTTAGTTTTGATTTTTTCATGGCCCATAGAGTGTCAATGAACCAAGGTTCATGTGGTTTCTTGTTACTAATAGTCTTAGTTATGAGTGGGGCGTGGATGTCAAATAGTGCAATTAATTGATAATTGAAAAAGAATAGCTTTTCATTTACATCAGTCATTGTATACATGCAATGCCAATCAATGCTAATTAGATCAATAAGGAATTTTTCTCTGTTAAAATTTGAGAAGGATCGGAAGGTTTTTGCTATATTTGCATTTTCACAGTTTGTATCTACAGCACAGAACACAGTATTATGATCTGCGATACTATGATCTAAAACACCGGATTTTGAGATACTTAAATTTTCACTTACTATAATTAGGTCAAGAAGAGACTCTGATTCTGAGCAGACTCTGGTAGGTGAGTTGATTAGTTGAGTACAGGAGTGTTCATAGATAATATTGTTCAAAAAATGTTGAAGCACTGCTAATTTTTATCATATTTATGTTAAAGTCACCTAAGTCAATAACATTATTATGCCCGCACAAATATAAATGCTCAAATAAATCATAGATAACTGTAAGATTTACGTAGTTTACATGTGGTGGTTTATACAGAACTACAACAATCAGAGAGTTTGTAGGAACGCATAATTTTATGACAAGTAATTCAATTTGATATGTATGTTTAAAGTCAATTTTTTCAAATTTGATGTCTGTACTTACGTAGGCAGCGACACCGCCACCACGGTCAGCGCGATCATTTCTTAAGATATATAAAGTATAGTAATCGTGATTTTTTTCGACTTCGAGCACCAGCACCACGGCTGTATCCCAGAAACTGGAATAGCAGTATTAATGCTTAATCACAATCAGTAAGTAATTTTTTATTTGTATTCCACTTCAAAAAGCAACATCAAGCCTATTATTGCTCTCAGTTTCGTGGTTCAACATTTTTCCAGTATACAACGCCGACATATTTGATTCATATTATGTCGGTTTTCCTGGTACCATTGTAAATCGCTTTAAATTTTTAACACGTACCCCGTTGAAAATATGGTATGATTGTTTAATTATTTATTTGTTGTCTAATATCCGCTTAAAATACCACTAAATTGATTTCCTTTATTGGCCACTGTTATTGACGGTGTTGTTTAACGAATCAATTTTTGCTAGCATAAACATCGATTTATTATTCGACGAAAGTCGACGAGATAAATTCATTAGATTAGCGTCTTGGGTGCTCATGGCAGTAAAGCTCGTTGATAGTGAATTCTTTAAATGACTTGATATTTCTTATGTGATAGTAAGTATCTTTTGATTTTTTTTTAAACAGAGCGTAGTAGCAACTCGCCTCTTTTCTCTGAAACTTTATAACATCATAATTGTCATATACTTTTTCCAGACATCCTTCTAAAGTTATGTGTCATATTTTTCCTCTAAGTCCCATATTAATGACAATGTCCCAATTTCTATCATTTGTTCTCAGTTATGTCAGTTTATCTTTCTAATAATACGACTTAATTGCGCTTACGGAGACTTGGCTAAATGATAGTTTTTATAATTCCGAATTTTTTTATATTAATAGGTATGATGTATTTAGATGCGATCGTAATTTTTATGCCACTAATTCTGCAAGGGGAGGTGATGTATTACTTGCAATTTGTAAAAATTATAGGGCAATAAAAGTTAATATTAGTGTTGGTGATAATAAATCTTGCTATATTAGTTTTATTGATATTTTATTAATACAAATTAAACTCAATTTTCGCTCTCTATATGTGATTGTCATATATATTCCCCCTCACGCGAAAGCTGAGGATTATGAAAAACTAGTTGACATCCTAGTGTCTCTCTATAGCATTTATGGTTCTGACCTGCTGGTAATTGGAGACTTTAATCTTCCTGAGTATGCGCATTATGAAAATGGTAATGTAACTACTACTTCCATCCGCGCTATTAACAATTTTTCAAATTTTTTTTGGGTTAGACCAGTATAATCCTATTTTAAATACAGACGGAAGACTTCTAGATCTTGTTTTTTGTAATAGGCACTGCTCTGTAAGTAAAGCTTCTGAAATTCTCCTTAAAGAGGATAGGTATCACCCTGCATTACTAATTAAAGCTGATATTCAAAATCCCAGACACGATAATTTTCCGCATAAAAATAATTTTGAGTTTAATTTCAAAAAGGCTAATTTCGTAGAACTGTATAACCAACTTGGGCTCATAGATTGGACTTTCCTGGAACATTTGATTAATGTAGATACAGCTGTGGATGCACTTTATTTAAAATTATATGATATTTTTGATACATATGTACCTAAAAAACAAAAGAGTTGTGGGTCTTATTCCACATGGTTTAATAGACAGATAATCCATGATATTAAGCAGATGGAAAAAATATTAAACAAATAATATAAAAAAATCTGGTAACACTGAATATTACAATACATTTAAAACATTGAGAGCAAAAATTAAATCTGACATCGATAGTGCTTACAAGTTATATTTAGACAACATTGAAGATAACATGCAAACCAATCCTAACAATTTTTGGAGTTTTATTAATTCAAAGAACAATACCTCATCCATTCCGTCATCGCTAATTTACGAGAATCAAATGATTGAAGACCCTTAAGTAATAGTTGATAGTTTTACGGACTTTTTCTCTAAATCCTTTACGTCCCCTACACTCCGTAAATTTGACGACGTAAGTAGTCTGAATTTAAATACTTTAAACTTATCTGTCATCAGTCACTGAGGAGGCAATATGCCAATCTATAAAGAAAATTAAAGCCACAATGATCATGGATATAATTCCGGCATTTCTAATTAAAGATTGTTCAACTGTATTCGCTAAAGCCCTTCTAATAATTTTCAATTTAATTCTCAGTACTTCGAGTTTTCCTCAAAAATGGAAAAATTCACGCGTGTGTCCAGTGTACAAAAAGGGGGAAAAGAGTGACAACAAACTATAGGTCCATCACTATTATTTGTAACTTCGGGAAAATTTTTGGAATTTTTCTTCACAGTTCTATGTACACTCACGTATGTGGCTTAGGCTTAATATCTATTGATGAGCATGGCTTTATGAAGGGTCGATCTACAGTAACGAAGCTTGTGTGCAAATCGCAATTTCTTTGCGAAGTTCTTGATCGAGGGGGTCAGGTAGATATGTACTATCTACACAGACTTTTCTAAGGCTTTTGACAGGATTGACCACGGTGCTTTGATTTCTAAACTTGATAAATTTGGTCTCTCAAAATCATTACTTCTTTTAATGCAGTCATATCTAGAGAATCGACATCAATTTGTTCAGTACCGTGGTCATAAATCGAATAGTTTCTTGCAAAGATCTGGCGTGCCACAGGGTTCTATACTAGGACTGCTCTTCTTTGTAATGTACATTATTGATATTTTTGAAAGCTTGGATACTAATGTTCACTTCCTCTTGTATGTAGACGACCTAAAAATGTACCGATTTATTGATAATGTTCATGATTGTCAAATTCCGCAACATACCTTGGATACCATCAATACCTGGTGCATCAACAACTACATATCTACCACGCAATGCTAGCAAGTGTAATGTTATATTATTTCGCCGGAAGCATAATCTATACGTGTACAATTATAATATCGATAATATTGTTTTACAAAGGCCTGATATTATTAAAGACCTTGGCGTGTATTTTGATCCTAAATTGTCATTAAATAAGCACGTCGAAATGGTAACTACTTCTGCTTTTAAGAGTCTTGGCTTTGTAATCAGGAACTGCAAAGATTTTAAAAATGTCAACACTCATCGATTACGTAACATTTGTTAGATCTCGCCTTGAATATGCTACAGTTGTGTGGAACCCAATTTATAATGTCAGTATATTACAATTAGAGAATATTCAGCGTGTTTTTAAAATCTGCAATGTACACTATTGAGGGCACTTATCCACCTATTGGATTTCCACAAATTATATTGTTAGAAAAATTTAACTTACCAAGTTTTGCCAAACGAAGAATGTCTCAATTAATAATTTTTCTATATAGAATTGTTAATAATCGTCTGGATTGTATTAACCTATTAAATCAAATAAATTATAAAGTACCTAGAATTTCTGCTCGCCATAGCAACTTATTTATGTATTTCACACATACCAAGAACTAATATCCTCTTGGCCTCTCCAATACACTCGAAGATTGTGTTGATATATTTTTCTGTAATGAAAGTGTAATTAAAAACTCTGTTTTGCATCTTGATGTTTTGTAATCTACTGTATTCTTTATTTATCTGTATATGTATGTGTATGTATATGTAAGTATATGTATGTATATGTACAAGTGTATATTTATATGTGTATATACAATTCTGTATGTTTTGTTCGTATATATTATATATTTAATTAAGAAATTTTTGTAACACTCAAAATTGTTTATTGTGTGTTTAACTATACATAATTTCAATGTACCTAATCCTGTAATTGGGCTCCTGCCCCTTGGATTTTGTATTTAAATAAATAAAATAAAATAAAATAAAGGTATAAAAGTATAATAAAGAAAAATTTTGTAAATAATTTATAAAACCATAACTTCTGTCAAATATTTTTTTTAAATGTTTGTTTTAAAAAAATTACGCTTTTATGAAATATTAAAACATTTTTTTCTAACTAAATTAGAAAGGTCTAAAGACAGAGTTGGTGAATAATATGGAATAAAATGATGTTTCTTGTTTTTTTTTAATGTAAATCGTTTGTTATAAGGATTTTTATACCGAGGATAAAAAAAAACACGATAAAAGGACACCTACGATTTTTCGAACGCGTGTCCTTTGATTAGAGATTATTAATGTTGTGATTTCACTCTTATCAGCGACCCATAATATGGGACGCTGCTGTCCCATATTATGGGTCGCTGATAATATCATGTCAGATTAAAATATGAGTTGCTGACAAAACTTTAATTGAACTGGTTACTGACGTTTTGAAAATATTTCGAGTTCAAAATGCTTTCCTTGGACTAAAAAACATTTATAGCGGAAACGGAAACTTACTTTAGTAATGGGTCCAGAAATGAATATGGTGAATGGACATATTTGCACTGTGACTGTTACGAAGAATTCAGAGAGCGTTTTCTCGATTTTGCCGTGAACTTTAAAAGATGTTACCTCCAGGATGGTAACGAATATCTGAGAATAGGACACTATTAGAAGGTAAAAAAGGTTCTGGAAAACCCAGTAAAAGAACAGAGAAAGTGGTCGACAATGTTAGGAAAACGATCCTTCTAAATTTTTGAGGAGGTTGAGCCAACAGACAAATTTATTTTATGGCACCTGCCAAACAATTTTAAAAAAGGATCTGCATTTATTCCTCCACGAAATTCATTTACATCAAATATTGCCGAATGGCTTCTTTACGTAAATGAATTTTTGTGAACACTGACGTGGTTTCCACAAAGCAACATCTGCTGCACTAGACGCGCGTTTCGCCAACCAAGTTGACATATTCTGGAGATGATTAAAACTAACCTTATGTTGACAATGTATCCTATTTATACTCAAACTGTCGTTACGGTTCAGTGAACAGCGACTCACTAGCCAATAGAGCGGTCTATATGGGATTGGCCCTCTGTCACTATCATACTATTTTTACACATTGTAATTTCCAACCTTTCAAATGCATCCAGCTGTCTAATATTTGTTACATTTTTAATTAATCTTAAATTGCTACTATACATGTCAAACCAGACCATCAGATACACGACTAGCGATATGCGCAGTTTACAGTCGCCCGTCTGTTGCCAGCAGGATGGGGCGCTCACAGCGCGAATGTCGGAAGGTGCTTTTACAATAGGCTAGGATATTGCCTTGCTTTTTGAGCATCTAATTTGATTTATTTATTTACGTATTATTTTTTAGAATTGGTATTATAATGTTTTTTTATTATTTATGAGAATATTAATTAATGTTTTTGGAATTACTTTTTATTTCGAAAAAAAAATGATTGTGTGCTGTTCTGATATTTTTCATAATTTTACTGTTTTACTATCTTTTACTGAAATTGTGAAACATTCAGATAATTTTAGTAAATACGTTAATACGCAAAGATTTCGTTAGATGAGCGCGCAGCACTCCACCGCAGCTTTACCGATACTGATATCTGCTTCGTCTCGTATGTTCCTCCCAGCAAGCACCCTGACGCAATCGTTAAGTTTCGATCAGACTTTGTATTCAGACGAGCAGCTGTAAACTACGCATACCGCTAGTCGTGTATCAAGTGGTCTGGCTCGATCTGTATATTTTATGGTTGTTTTTAAACGTATATTGGATAACACTAGACTTATTTGTTCTACCATATTTGAGATGAGCCATATGTTCCTTGAGTCTAGCTTGAATTGATCGTGTAGTTTGTCCAACATACTCTTGTTTACAGTCCTTACAGCTAATTTCGTAAATCTCCGACTATTCGGTTCTTTCGATTTTTCTTTTGGATTGTCTAAAAGTTGTTGTAGTTTATATCCCGATGAACCACTATCAAACCCATATCTTTAAAAATATTACCAATGCCATGGGTGAATCGAGGATTGTATGGAATCGATACAACGTAGTATTGGTAAGATTTTTAAAGATATAGATATAACAGTGGTTCATTCATTGGTAAATAAACTACAACTTTTAGGCAACCCAAAAGACAAAATTTAAACAAACGAAAAGCCGGAGATTTACAAAATTAGCCGTAAGAACTATAATCAAAAATGTATTGGACAAACTAGACGATCCGTTCAAACTAGATTCAAGGAACATATGGCTCATCCCAAATATGGTAGAACAGATAAGTCTAGTGTTGCCCAACATACGTTTGAGAACAACCATAAAATAGATAGTACCAATTTAAGATTAATTAGGAATGTAACAAATAGGTACTAGACAGCTTGATGCATTTGAAATCTTGGGAAATTACAAAGTATAAAAATAGTATGAATAATGGCAGAGAGCCAATCCCATATAAGCCATTCTATTGGTTAGTGAGTCATGGTACACCGAATAGTTTAGGAATAAACAGGAGACAGTGTTATCATAAGATTAGATTTAATCATCTCCAGATGATGCTAATTTGGTTGACGAAATGCCAGTCGAATGCAGTATATTATTATGGTGTTTTATGGGAAACCACGTCAGTGTCAAAAAGATATTCTTGTTTTATGTTCATAGCACATTTCATTCCGTATTTCTTTCCTAACCTAACCATACGTTAATTTTCAGTCTGACATAACAATGAAATCACAGTGTTAAAAAACTAATCAGACATGCGCACAGTGGACGGAAACGCCAAAAAGCTGGCCAAAATTAAAAAAATTAAGATTTTTTTTTGAAATGGAAACGTTTTAAATCGTTGTAGTAGTACCCCTAGCATTAGAAACAACCATTAATACCGGTCCGGGTTCACTACCTGAGCGAAGAAATTACTTATTGTGCGACCGTGCAGCGCGTCACCGGCAGCTCGCAACGATTCAAAAATCGAAAAATTTTGTCTGCAGCGTAAAAATTCTCAAAGTGCAGTTTTCTGTGTCAAAAAAATGGATTCTGCATCAGAAAGTAAGTACAATTAAAATATCTCAGTATCAGATCAGTTTATTTATATGGTAATTAGTAAATAATTATCGAAGTGGAGGGCATTTTTGTACATGCAACGATTCATAAACTCCACAAAAAAAAGCCATAAGTTACGCGGTTGGTGATGGTTGGTCTTGAAAATTATTGGAATGTGTTCAATGAACATTTTTTCGAAAGTGTATAAAAATTAGCTGCATCTTTGCGAGATATTGACCAAATTGTGCGCGAATGCACGGATGCATGCACATTCGTGCACCATAAAGTGGGCTCCTTTTGAATGCGTTCTCATGAAATGAGAATGTCATTCGTTCTCAACTCATGCGTTCAAAGTCATTACACATTTTTATTCCATTCCCCAGATCCTAATTTTCCCGAAACAAATGAAACACATGAATTCGCTTCAATTCAATAATAATTTTTGAACTATGTATATATTTTTGACCGTAATTTTTTTGAAATTCTATATGGGATTCTTCATCAGCGACCCAAAAAAACTGTATACAAAGTTTTGTAAAAATGCAGCGACAATTGGCGATTTTTGGTATATTTTGGGGGATTTCATGGCCGCCATTTTGTTTTTTTCCAAAATTCAACTTCGGATTCTTGATCAGCGACACAATGCACAATTTCAGTAAAATAGCTCAATGCCTTTATATTTTGGCCAGCTTTTCGGCGTTTCCGTCCACTGTGATGCGTTCGAAAAATCAATGGCACCCTTGGTCGTATTTTTTGTTGATCTCTTGGTGTAATAAAACAAATAAAACTGGCAACGTGTCACTACGGTCTTCGTTTTTATTGTCTGTTCGTGTTTTAGTGCAAAACTAGTCGGATGACGTCAGAAGTCTAAAATTCAAAACATTGTTATTTTTTTACACTTTAAATTTGTGGAGTCCAAAAAATTAGGAATAACATCAGTTTAAACGAAGGTCCTACTACTCCTACTTGAAATTTTATAAATACGAAGCGATTATGTGTATCGGCGTTATATTAAAACAGTTCCAATTATTCTTTGCCCAACCCTGTTAGAGCTCATTAAGCGTGCACCGGCTTATAATGATTTCCGTTAAATTTCGCCACTTAGCGATTTAGCTATTTATTTTTGCACTTAAGCATAAACAGTTTAATGAATGAGTATATTTTTCAAACGGAAACATCCTATGTATCCCTTAGTTCAAACCGGATACACTCTGCAACAATTATACAAATAAACACAGGAAACTTTACCAGCGAATATAAATATTACTTTATGAGAAATTCAATTAATTGCTTAGGAAGCTATTAAAAAATGATGTACACCTGCTTTTGATGCAATTTTCCATAATAATTAATTTGCTGTCTACTGCTTTAGTTTAGTGAAATTGATTTGTTTTCATTTTTATATTAAATAATGTCAAATTTATTAGAAGATGAATAATAAACGAGAAAGCTTCGAAATATTGAAATATAATGTATAAAATCTAAAGTATTTTATTTTATGAACTGTAGAGTAATGAAGGGTGTTAATTAGTTACATGCCAAAACTTCAGGAGGTTATTTCTTACAACATTTCAAGACGAAAAGTTCCTATTAACATACGTCCTAAAATGTTGATTTTTTTTTCTTTTTCCGTTTTATACATTTTTAAAGATAATTGATTCAAATTTGGCGTACATACTACTTGTTACAGTCTGTACAAAATAGCTTTACTGATTTTTGCAACAATCTACAGGGTGATACTTTTTTAGGGGTCATGAAACCATTAAAACCCCCCGAACTTCTTTTTTACGGCGACACAGTTTTTTTTGCTTAGTTAACTTCCTTAGTCTTTTCGTTAAATGTATAAAACACATGGAAAAAAAGAAAAAAAAATTGAAAATTGAACACCCTGTATCTCAGTAACGAAGCATTTTAGAACGTATACGAACGTTTCGTCTTGAAATGTTATAAGGGATGACCACAAGTTTTGACATGTAATTAATTAACACCGTGGATAAAGTTTGGCAACACACCGTCGAATTGACTTTCCAACAAAGGCCTAACGAACAGCATTCACGGTTTTTAGAGATCGCCTGGGTCTCCCGCTTGACTTTTATTTATTTAAACATTTTAAACTTGCAATGTGTTGTTATGTATAGTGTGGAGCGTTAGACTCTCATCAGTAAATCCAGTCAAATCGCTGTGATGAAACAGGTGTCTAAAAAACACCACACGTTGATTGTTTTTCACCAGCTGGAAATGCGCCAGGGATACGAAGAACTGATGATGGTTAGATCATGGGCGAGTTTTTGAATAATGTTGGGCGCCACTCGTTGTTTAAAACATGAAAATTTGGAAAGTATAATAAAATAATTTAATTGTGGATGTGATGCTGACAAACTGTACAGTAAAGTACTGTTTACTGTACTTTCTGCTCCTGTTTTGTAGTTCGCCTCAGTTATTTACGTCATGACATCCAAATTCCCTAAGTTCTGTCACAGAATCAGTTTGTGGTTCAGTCGTTACTAAATAAATAATTTAAATTTTCTATCACAGTGCAGTCGTGAACTGAAAAACATAGTAGACCACTTAATTATTTCCTTTGCAGTGTTAGAACTCATGAAAATAACGTCAGTGCAACAATGTACGTCCAAAACAGTAATCATCCAACATTTTGAACTATTTATTTTCTGTCTTTTTGCTTTCAGCTTTAAGAGCGCTCCGGATTCACCAGGCAACCCACCATACACCTAACCCAATTTTGTATTTGGCTGAAAATGAGGATATTGAAAATTACGTTCGTATGAACTGTAATTTTGATTTTAAAATAATCTGTCCACATGGCAATGAAGTTGTAAAATGTAGGAAGTTCTGTCGATTTTCCATGAATTTGTATTTACAAGATTTATGGCACTGGCGGTTATTCTGTAGGGTCATTTGGTCAGTGACCTCCCACATACAAATAAAAAAAATAGAGCTATTCATTTTCTGAAGTTTAAAAATATATATTATATATATTTTTAATATTCTTAAAAAATATATTAAAGTTTCTAGTTCATTCTATGCACAATACTATTCAAATATCTAGATCGCAGGATTTCGTATCCGCTCCGAGCACCGAGCCTCTATTCATTACATTATTCATTTATAGAATTTAAAAATCTTGGGTCAGTCCACAACTTGTCCTCAAAGCTAGCTACGGACCGAATTTACAACGAATTAAAGTGAAATAGACTTATGCGCGAATCGTCAGAAAGCAAAAGAAACAGAAAACACTGGCGGGGACAATGACCCTGACACATTTTACGGAAACGGTAACGCACGAAGTTCAATAGTGAATAGAGCAGTCTTAATGCCTGACTAGGTACGCGTTGGTGGGTAAATTCTGTCGCGTTGTTTTTAATGTTTTTATTTATCAACATTTTATTAGTAAATCTCTACTTGTCGTGAAATTAAATAAAACAGTGTTTTTGGTGTTTACTATTAAATATGAGTGTTGTACAAAATATATTAAAACTGAAAGATGGACATAAGTTGGGTTATGAATAAAGTACAAGTAGTTTTTGTGTTTAGATACGTTTTATACGTGTTGTATGTGAGAGATTTTGGAAATTTATTCAGCCTCAAGGAACGACATCGCAGCATTTGACAGATGTAATTTTGGGAGTTAGAATGTCTGAAAATTAATGAAAGTTCTGAAAAATTGATAACACAAAGTTACGATGGAGCATCAGTAATGAGTGGTGCTTTTGGAGATGTACAAGCCAAAGTTAAAAAAAGTTATCCTTCAGCAAATTTTATTTATTGTTACGCTCATCAACTAAATTTAATTTTACAAAAAGCATCAAGTCAAGATAAAAGCATAAATATTTTTTTTGCTAATTTACATAGCTTTTCTTCATTCTTTGGAAAATCGCCAAAAAGAACAGCCGTGTTAGATAATGTTGTTAAGGTGAGATTATCTAAAGCGACTCCAACAAGATGGAATTTTAATACAAAGTGCATAGAGACTGTTTATACCTATCGAACAGAATTATTAGATTGTTTAGAAAAAATCATTGATAATGAATCAGAAAACAACACTCTAAACCAAGCTATTGGTTTAAAAAACTACTTACAAAATGAACATTTTCTTTACTGGTTAAATTTTTTTCATTTAGTTATACCTCATTGTGATATATTGTTCAATCAATTACAAAAATGTAATATCGATGTCATAACAGTAAATAAGTGTATTGGCGTTTTTAATAGTAAAATTGAAGACATCAGAAATAAAATTTTGAATAACTATTTGGAGGAGACATCCATGCAGTCTGCCCAGAGATGTAAAACGGAAGAATCAAAAAGGAGAATTTAATTAGAAGTTTGTGATATAATTACATCTGAGATCAAAAACAGGCCTGGCTTCAGTAATCATTTAGCAGTGTCTTGGTTATTTCACGCAGATCGATTTAAAGATTATAAAAAAAAGATTTCCTCAAGATATGTTTAAATTAGTTAAAACGGAGTATCCAGTCATAAATCATTGGAAACTTAAAATTGAATTAGAAGTATTATATAGCCGAGAAGATTTTTTCAATAGTGAAGGTGCAGTTGCTTTGTTGCAGCTTTTTATTAACAATAATTTGTGCAATACTTTTTCTGAAAGTGTCAAACTTAAAAATCTTGTGTACTCTCTCTATGACTACCGTCGAAAGTGAACGTTGTTTTTCCACCTTAAAAAGAATAGAGACATTTTTAAGAAATACCATGGGTCAGGAAATGTTATCTTCTTTAGCTATGCTTGCCGTAGTGAGGGCATTAATAAAGAAGATAAAAGACTTTAATGAAAAAGTAATTGACCACTTTGCATCTCAAAAAGACCGGAGGATCGACTTGGAATTTAAATCACTTTAAAAGGTAGGTAATACAGTAAACTTTTCTAATTGACCTCCCTATCTCTTGACCCACGAACCGCCACTGATTTATGGGCAAAAATTGAGTTAGGTGTTTGGTGGGTTGCCTGGTGACTCCGGAGCTCTCTTAATTATTATCGTTTTCAGTTTATCATATCAGTGCACATTAAGTGTATTTCGCTCCTTGTTTTTTCCATTTTATTAATAAAAAATACAGTTTAATTCAGTCTAGTGTATTAAATCGAAAATGGTTTAAGAAATGTTTGTTGTATTGAAATAAGAAATTATAGGCGTTTAAGAAAGTGTGATTTATCAGTTTTTTTACCCATAAATCCAAGACCTACTTGGATTAATATTTTGTTTATAAGGTAACGTTGGAAATTCTCACCAGTATTATTACCTCAAAAATAAGGAGTCATTTCAAGTGGCTCACTAGAAATAAACATCTGGTGTGTATTTGTATCAATAAATATTGTTCTGATGTTAGTAACCCAAAATAAAAATTTGATATTTCAGATTAATTTAAAAAAAAACAGTCGAGTCGACTTCAATTGTAATCACAAAATATACGAACCCGGTTTACAAATATAAAAATATTATTTAACTAGAGCAACACTGTGTGCATAATATGCTACAATACTACAATGCCATTGTTAATGTTAAAGGAAGTAAACAGGATCTGATAAATTCCTGATCTGCTTATTATACGATGACAAATTTAATGTCGGGATTATGAATCTTTAATCTGATAGTTTAACAGGATTTGAATATATAACAATAGGTGCGTGGGTATTAAAATATGAACTATTTGTTCAAAGTCCTCTGCTTATACCTGTTTTCTTCGGATTATATCCGCTGTTCGGGCGAGATTTTAAGGATAGGCGAATACAAATTTGTGTTGGAAAATCGGTTACAGAAGAAACTGAAACAGTTGTAAAAATAAAAAATGGTTTGAAAGATAAGAATATGTGAAGAAAATTCTATATTTATGTTAGTGTTAAAACTGAGTTGAGTTTTATCATCTCTAGATGATGTTAACTTGGTTGGCGAAATGTTCTTCGAGTATAGTAAAATAGACGTGTCAATTTTCAGTCATACTTGCTTATTATAAAGCAAGCTCGCTGTAATTAATTTTCCTTCCTTATAACAATATACTTAGATAGATTGATAGATAATTCATTAATTCGAGTCAAAATGTAGTACATCCATAATAATTACTTATTTTTTTAAATAAACAAAGAAAATTGCTTTTAAATGTTTCAAAATTATATTTTCACTCTACACGTGTTTTGGGCTTTTTAGGCCCTTTTCAAGAGTACAGATGAGAGGTACTAAATTATAATTTGTGTTCCTTGCTTATATATCGAATGTTACATCTGGCAACTTATACTAATAAAAATGGTTTGAAAGATTTGGAATTTTTTAGAAAAGTTAAATTATTTTATCTAAAATGTGGTGACCTGCGAATATTTGTTGTTCATTTGTAATCGTTTTTTTTTATTTTTGGAAGCTTTCTTAATTTCTAATATTTCTAGCAAGTCTAATTTTTTGCTTTTCTTTTCGGAATGAAGTAATTTTACATTATCCATATTTATAAAGTGATTGTTTTCTATACAGTGTGTTGACATGCCGGTGCTATATACGTTGTTTACAATAGACTTTTTATGCTTTTCAAGTCGCTTTTTTATGTTACGTCCAGTCTGGCCAATGTATATAGCGTCGCAGTCACTACATTTTAGTTCATACACTCCTGTCTTTTGTAGTTTTTCTGTTTTATCCTTATTGTTTATTAACATTTTTCCTACGTTATTTTTATTTACAGATATTGTTTTGCAACCTAATTTACTTAAAATATTGCTGACTTTATCACTAATTCCAGGTCTATAATTAATACATTTATGGATGATATTGGCGTCTTGTACAGAACCAGCATAAAACTCCTTATACAGATTTTTCTTTTGTTTTGTTTTTATTAAATTATCTATGATACTTTCTTTGTATCAATTATTCCTTGATATTTGTTTTATTATGTTGACTTCTTTTTCAAAATTGTTTGGACTTAAAGGAAAGATTAGCAGACGGTGAACAGAACTATGAAACGATGACATTTTTATTTGGAAGGACTGGTTAGAACTATTGTGTATTACTGTATCTGTACAGGTAGGTTTACGGTAGATATCGAATTCTAAACAACAATTATGATTTTTTATGTTGACGTCTAAAAAGTTTAAACCGTTTTCATTTTCTTTTTCTAACGTGAACTGAATTTTTTCATTAAAGGAATTAAGTAAATTTAGAAATTGTTTTAACTGTCTTTCCGTATGCAAAATACATCATCTACATAGCGTATCCAATAGAACACATTTTCTATTAAAATGTTTTTGGTGTTAAATAATTTATTTTCAAAATCTGACATGAAAATTTCGGCTAATATAGGAGAGATTGGTAAACCCATGGGTAATCCGTTTATTTAAAATATTTAATAATGTTTCACAAGGAGCCAACCGCAGAATCTGTACAATGTATAATTACTTATAAAAACAGTGTATAGATAATAGCAATAAAGTACATTAACTGTGATACAACATACAGGGTATTTCGAAAATAGGGTTCCAAATTTTGCAGCGTATAGTACTCATCAAAATAAGCCAAAAAGTTCTCATAAACATGTGGCGTAGGGGTGCGCTAGGGAGTTAGAGGCCCTTAAAGGATTCAGATGAAATTTATTTTTTTTTGTTCATGCGCTTTCTTTGAATAAATAGTATCGTTTCTCATTTGCCACTTTATTTTTTTACCGCCATGCGTCATGATAACTTTCAAACTCAACTTACTCGATAACAGTTGCCGAATAGGTTTAAGTAAAAATGTCCAAAAATTCTAAATTAATGGTAAAAATTAAAAGAAAGTTGAACAAAAAAAATTTAAAGGGTGAAACGCCTTTGTCCCCTCCCAAAACGACGCCCATGATATTAATAGCCACAAATGAATTAGCGCATCATATTCAGCATAAAAAACAAAGCGAATGCAAAAATTTTTGTCCATCCTTTATTGTTCTTCAAATAATATAAAAAAGACAAATTTCGTCTAAACTCCTTTAAGGGTCTCTAACTCCCTAGGGGGTGTGTTTTATGCCACATGTTCATAAAAAATTTTTGACTTATTTTGAGGAGTACTTCACGCTATAGACGTTTGCAACCCCATTTTTAGAGACACACCATAAAAACAAGTTACAAAGTACAGGGTCATCACGCGAAAATGTCCTTTTTTGGAATAACTTGGTTATTTTTGAAGTTATTAAAAAGGTGTAAAGACCTTCTTAACTAATTTTCTTTGCAGATTCCAAATTTTGGATAAAAAAAAACCAATTGCTCATCGTATGTGAGAAATACAACATCTTACTTTTGTTTTTTTTTTAATAGCATGTTTGTTTTAAAATAATTCGATCTTTCTCATTTTTCTGGTTACTAAAATACCATACATGTCATGGCGTATCAGAAAGTTTTTGAGATATTTGGATTTTGGTACCAAAATATCGTTAATGATTTTGTTAAACGTAGTTGCCTTTGCAATCAAAATAGCAGCATTTCTGAAATAAAGATGCAATTTACTCCTCAAAGTAATGTTCTTCAAAAATCACCACCTGTCATGGTTAATTCTTCTTCTCTTTTTCAAAGGCAACTACATTTAACAGAATCATTAACGATATTTTAATATCAAAATACAAATATCTCAAAAACATTTTGAGATAACATGACACGTTATTTTTGAAATCAGAAAAATGAGGAGAATCGGAATATTTTAAAACATCCTGTTCTATTAAAAAATATGTTAAATGGCATATTTCTTAAAGGCGATCCGCAATTGTTTTTCCGATTCAAAATTTTAATTCTGCGAAAAAAAATAGTTAAATAAGGTCTTTACACCTTTTTTTATTAACTTTAAAAATAGCCAAGTTATTTCAAAAAAGGACACTTTCGCGTGATGACCCTGTACATATATAAATATACTTATAAAAAAATGACACACCGTTAATAGTGTAAAATTTTTTTAGATATAATAATATCATGGTAAAAACATAGAGTGTGTAAAGAAACGTACCGGCAATTGGAGAACGTGTTGATATATTATGTAGGTATTTTTTTGAAAGTAAAAAATTTGCCTGCTCATCATAGTAAAAAAATTCACGTAACGTGTCTCTAATTACAGTGAATTTAATTATTAACCAATAATTAAAGTCTGAACGTAAATACATAAGTTCAAAAACTGGCCCTTCAGCCGATTTTTTTACAGAAATTCCAGTGGTGCTAATAATACTTCACCTAACCTTAGACTAGTGTCTCAATAAAAGAGATGTATGATGATACACTTTGTCTATTTTCGTCTTGATTCACACCCTTAGCATGTCCGGGTACATTGTTTACGTGAAACAAAAATAATTCAGTTTTACCTTGAAAAACTCCGGTGAAATACTATCTTTCTTTTCACGACCGATTAATTTTGTTGGTTTGGGGTTTGAGAGGAAGGAACCTTCTTTGCCGCAATGTTCAGCGGTGTGGCTAATTTTATCTTGGTATTGGTAACCGCAAAAATATAAGTAGCATGCTTCCCATTTCCTCAAATATCATTGACACATCCTGTAAGACGTCTCGACGCCGACAAGGCACGTTCACACGTGACATTTTCAGGTTAAGCCGACGAAAACTTAAACGCCTATTAGGCAAATGTAAAAATACAACATTGGGTGATATATAACGGTATTGATTATTGATTAGACACTACGGCGGGGCTGGATTTTAACAACACGATGCCATTTCCTCTAGAAATTAGATAGTTATTTTGTTCGTTAATGCAGAAATTAAGACTTTTTCAAAAAAAAACCCATTAAAATGAATTCTCTACAATATAGTACAAATACAACACTCGTTTCAGAGTAGACAGAGTAAAACCACAGTAAACAATAACCAGTAGCTTATCTCTCTGGCGGTCCCTTTGATGCTTCGCTCAACGTTCCAGTGACCATCGGCCACAGGAAAACAATAGCTCGACCGTGAGCTTCGGCGAAATTTTGTGATTTTTCCATAGGCGTTCCAGGGATAAAACGATATATTAAAATATTATTTTAGTTTTATGTAGTTTATCATTCTATACGTATTATAGGATGTATACAGGGTGTTCTAACATAAATGGCATTCTAAATAGGTATTTTACTATTGAAGAAACAATCGTAATGGGGTAACATAAATGTGTGCGACATAGAGGTAATATCTATTGAGTTAAATTAGCATTGTTTTTTAAATTATTATTATTTCATTGGTAATTTATTGTAGACTTACAGACTTGATTTAACGATTGTTCATCATAAGGTTAATAGTAAAGTAAATTGTTTTGTATGTAAACAGTTTTGTACAGTTTATTTCAAACGTATTTGCAACATAAAAATGTCGGCTTCTTTGATCCCTTTACCGCCATCAAAGAAGCCGATGTTTTTATGTTGCAAATAATTTTGAAATCAAGTATATACAATAAACATTTGCCTTAAAGAATCAGTTCATAATTAAAAATGCAGAATTATTTTTGTAGAGGTATGTAGTTACCTATCGATTATTGTATATCCATCCTGTATTGCATATTTAAATACAAATAACTCCAAAACGATATCTTATATCGACATTTAGCAAGAGATCAGGCTACATTAAAAGAAAATATAAATAGAGAAATACAAACAATAAAAAATTTGCATAATGCACTCTGTATGAAAATCAATACTAAACCTCAACCTCTATTATTAAGTACTCGACTTCTGTTGAGCCACCAGTAGCAATATGAATGGTTTCTGAAATAAAAACGCTTTTTTTATTATAAATAAAATGCTATTAAAATTTAAAATACCTGCAGTATATCATCGTCCAATTTTAAATTAAGGCCTGTCAATTATGTTCCAATTATTTCATGGATATTTATCAAACATAGTAGTAACAATATCTTCGAATAATCCATTCGAACGCCATTAGGTACAACTGGGCCTTAGTCCGAGTCAGATTCGGAAGAAGAAGAGTCATCCCCTACATAAATGTTCAGTGGCTCTACTACGATGTCCATTACAATGTCAAACTGCCACATTTTTTCCTCTTGGCTTTGCACATGACGAATCATTCTCTTCCCCTAAGGACACTATTGCGTGATCCTTTTGCAAACCTATAGTGCCAAACACAATAATTACATTACAACATGTAGAAATGGAACCATGGTTTACTCACCGAAAGCCAATTTCTGTTATCTATATCTTCAAAGTACCCCGTTTTAATCGAGGTAGATGTTCATCTTCATGCACCACCGCTAACATTTTATTCAGAGTTGGTGGTTCGTTCCTTTCAGAAATGAATGAATCAAACGTCTGAAGGTACTTTTAGTTCCATCATCGATGTTATCCAAAATTATTCGTTGTCTGTGGTACACTTTCGGTGAATGAAGTTGGTGTGTTTCTTTATATTCACGAAGAATGTTGTACACTCTTGCAGCACACACACACACCTAAATTAATATGCATAATAATATAAACATAAACTATAATAAATATAAACAATCTAAAAATACCTTAGTAGTAAAAATATAGTTCTTCGATGCACTGATGAGCAATACCATAAAATACAAAAATTAAAATTACCTGATGCCTTTGCAACAAACTCGACGATTTCTGTCCTAGGTTTATCCGGGTTGTCTCCAGTATAAGTCTTCAAAGTTCAAAATATGTTTTTTGTCTTCAACTGAAAAATGCCTGGATGTCCGTTTTTTCAGTGGAGAAATAGCCGCTTGAGCCATAATTGGTATTAATCCCTGAAAAAGTGTACTTAGTTATAAGATATAATCAATATTAATCGTGTCTATTACGTACATTAATGAAATAAAGATGTCTGTTCAACGCTGAAAAAACACTATTAGGTAAATGTGAATAACAGCAAATAAAAACAACGAATTGCAACAAATAACTAATCTACACAAAATACCAAAACCTACTTGCATAGATAAGAATATGCGTATTTGACGGTCAAGAAGCTATCAAGTTAAATTTATCTTGTGATATAGGTTTCAAAAATACGACCAATAGCAAAATTCTATTCGAATTTGGCGCACATTTATGGGCGGGGCATAATTCTATATGTTCGTTAAACAGACTATAAAGTAAACTGACTCTGAAATAACAATTGTGCATTTTGCGATTAACGATGCCTAGGGTATCTGTTATTTTTATTAACCTGTTATTTTAAACTGTTACTTGAAAATAACAATAACAGTTCGAACCTGTTGTTAAAAAATCACAGTTTTGCCCATCTCTGTATAACTGAGTTCAAAGTTACATGGAAAAATTATTTAATAGATAAATTTTGTTACAACATAGAAGAATATATGAAGTGATATATATTATTTATATGTGTGTAATTTATGTTGTGTCAATTTTTGTTAATGATTATTTTATTTATTGTATTTTTTTATGAATTGATCTTTTTTTCTTGTTGACTTGTCCTATACCATATGTAATTTGGTCCATTGGGTGAATAAATTATTATTATTATTATTAGTGGTGAAAGTGGCTTCATTAGTGAGCATATTTTTTCTTAGAATATTTGGTTCGCACAAAATAATGACATGCATCTAAAAACTGTACTTCAATCTCCTTTGAGATGTTCAGAATATAAATTTATATAATATTATTTTATGACCAGAAGGCAAGGTACCAAAGTTGAAACTTAGAGGCAGATATAATTGTATCTTCAAGATATTTCCTCAATGTTCATGGATAGCTGGAGATGATCCTTTTTGTGTTGTTCTCGGTAAGTGACTGTTTCGAATCTATATCAATTTCACCATAAGTTTCTTCATGGTATAGATCATTAAAAAACGTAACAAATTCTAGTACGATCAATCAGATTTATTACTTAGTACTTATAAAAAGAACCTCCAGCGTGTAATGAATGACAATGAAATGTTTAGAGGAACCAAGGTCTAACTACTTTTGTTTTTGTTTTATTTAATGAAATAATTACATGCCTAGTTTAACACACACCACATACCGTCAAATCACGGTGTAGTTTTTTACTAAAATGAATAATAAAGTCCTAGGAGTTCTCATGAGAATCGCCGGCTCACAAAACAAAGGAAGAAGGGTGCGTAGACGTGTTAATGGACATCGTCAGCGGGAATTCATTGACGTGCCCATAGGGACGAAGAATCTGTTATCGACTTTATCACATATTAAACTTTGTCAACACCGTAAGCTAATTTATTAATTTCGACGCCGCTTCGAGACTTGTTTTATGCATTTTTTTTTACAAATCTGTAAGTAAATACAGTGCTGGACAATAGGTTGGATTAATGCAAATTTCTAAAGTAATTTTGAAGTCATATATCTTCTAAATGATTTGGAACATGGAAATACGATTTTCAGGACTTTTTTGGAAATGTCGTTGACAATAACTGGCCTGAATATCAATTTTTCATTGTACTCAAAAAAGGCATATACGGAGTGTAAACTAAACCCTTTACAAAAAATCAGAATTTCATTCTTACCGAGAATCGGTATGGCAAATCCCTATAAAGCATTTAAAAAACCTGCAGTAGTAACAATCAGGTGGGCTGAGTATTATAACAATCAAGTCACCTTTGGAAACAAAAAATGCTTCGTTTGACAGTTGCTAATGCAGCATAAATGTGTTTGTGTTGATAGTTTCGGTTGAAAAATATCGTTTTTTCATAATAAAAAGAATTGTATAATGCCACGATTGACAATAAACGAAAGAAGAAATTATATTCGACATTTTAATGAGGGTCTATCGCAACAGACTGTTGCTAATATATACGGTGTTACCCAAAGTATGATTCAAAAGTTGAAAAAGCGGTTTGATGAAACAGGAAATGTTGACCTTTTGTTTAAAAAAAAAAATTGGAGCGCGAGAGGAACAAATTTTGCTAAGAAATGTAGGAAGGAATAGGACACAGAGTGCGAGAAAAATTAACGCTGCGTTTTGGAATCAGACAAGAATTTTAGATTCAAATCGTACAGTAACAAGAACCCTTAATCGCAACACCATAAGGTAAGGTGCTTCTAACAGGGTGTCTTGTGTTTTATCGTCCTTATGACTATGAAATTTAAAATTAAGTGTAGAGGGCGTACCGAAAAAAATTGCAATTTTTTATTAACTTTTGATTTAAAATTTTTAAAATTTTAAAAGAATCAAGGATTGTTTTTATTATGTTTGTGGTTTATGCCACTGTGTAATCATAATACCCTAATACCTAAAATTACATATTTTTCTAGGGTCAGACGTCGAGCAAAATGTATACGCCTTCTTCCCCGCCATCGGGCAGCTCGATTGGAATAGGTTCAAAACCGTTTGCATTGGAGGGGAAAACTGCCTTTTCACTGATGCGAACAGATTTAACATGATTAACTCTGACAGTAGAATTTTAGTGTAGCGGGAGACATATTAGATATGCCAAAAAAAAAACATGGTAGCCCTGGAAACCTTTGGTCGAGGAGGTAATATTGTTTGGGCCGGAGTGAAGTACAATAGAAACAATAGCAACCGAAACTGTTATAGCTCAACGCTATAGGGACAATATTATGATTCCAATTTCCCTATGCGGAGGATAATGGAGAAGGTTTTGTTTTAATCAACGACAATGCCAGACCTCATCGGGCCCAAATTGTTAACCAGACTTTGGAAGAAAGCCATGTCGATAGGATGGATTGGCCTGCAAATTGGCCTAAAATTGTTGATAGTATCTAAGCCCAATCCACCTGAAACTCTATAAGCCATTGAGGAGGAATGAGAATATCCCACGAAATTACATTAATAACCTTGTCTTAAGTATGTCAAACAGTTGTCAAGGTTTTAATAACAGAGGAGAATCTAGTCGATATTAAACCACCTCTTCTGGCTGTTTCCCTGCAAACTAAAATTTGTATTTTTATTCCAGTAAAACTAAGATAAGAAGATGCAAATCGTCTTTCTCTGTCTCAAACCGTTTTCGAGATATCTTAGGTCAAATTGAACATTTTTTTATTTTTAACAGTTTTTTTTTTGTCGAAAACGATTTATGATAGACCATGATGCCTAATAAAAATTTAAGCTACATGTTTGTGTTGTTTTATAGGGATTTACCTTGTAATTACGAAATTGGGTCACCCTGTAAATATGGTAATAATCAACCTATCAAAAAAAAAAGTTTCGAGATATTTGTCTAGGGTTTCTCTCCAAAAATGGGCGAAATATCAAGACTCCGCCGAATTGGTTTTTCCTAATTGGTCCATAGATGGAGTAAAAAATTCAACTCGATTTTGGTTTTCCTAAATTTTCGGTAAAAGTGAAATTTTGATTTTTTTGTAAAGGGTTTAGTTTACATTCTGTATATGTCTTTTTTTGAGTACAATGGAAAATTGATATTCAAACCAAATCATTTAGAAGATATATGATTTCAAAATTACCTTAGAAATTTGCATTATTCCAATCTATTGTCCAGCACTATATTTAATTTTATATGCTGAAAGAAAATGCGAGAAACTGATATAAAATTTCACAAATAAATAATTATCGATCTAATCCAATATCTAATTGTCCGTACATACCTAAGTGAGGTGTGCAGCGCGTGGGTCAGAAGGGCGGTTCCATCCGAAGCAATCACCCATCAAACATCTCGAGTAACCATCGTTTATTGTCAGTCTGTAATTTAAGTGACCGGTTTTATGTCAATTGTTAGTTACACATGTTTTGTTTAAAGACAACTAGGCAGTACTTTTTGGGATTTGAAGTGTCAGGTTCCATAAAATATTGATTTTATCGCGTTTTCAAAAGATCAATAATATGCCGAGAAATAATGTATGTATTTATAACTATTCGTAAACTTCCTCTTGACTGGTATGTCGTTGCCTAAAATAACATATTATATGTATAATGTACACGATTATTTATATTTTGTACTAAAATAAAATAATCAAATAAACAAAGGTTGAAATAAGAAAATGAGATATTTATTCAAGATTAACTGGATTGTTTTGTTTACTCAATTACAATATAACAAAATGATACTCTAACCCAGTTCAGACGATTTTGGGTGCGCCAGTGGTGACTCTTAAGCCTTTTACTGTGGAATAATAATTTCATTAGAGTCTTGCGGAGTTGTTTCCGTTTTCTTACCGGAAACTTATGTACAACTCATTGTCACGATCGTGTTTAATGTACTATTGTGGAGTGCGTGTGGCCTCGATTGATAACCGACCAGTCGTTCGTTCATTCATGCCGAGCGATAGTATAATATGAATGAAACGTATCTCACAGTTTGCAAAAGTACGATTTGTATTATAGTTTATTTACGAGTTCTCTAATAAAAACTACTGTTCCAAAGTACTGCAACGATATACAGAGTGGGGCAATAGTGCGTCCGACTTCGATATGTCGAGTTCTATGATAGCTAGAAACTTGATTTAAATACATAAATAAACTAGACAAAAAAGTCTATTACCGGAAATTATTTTCGAATATACAGGGTGAACCAAGACGATTCTACAGGGTCAACTAACATTTTTTTTAAATAGAAGGCCATGTATATCAGAACATTTTTTTGAAACCTCTTTGTGGCCTCCTCCACTCCTGTATTATTATTGACTCTCTCCCAACCACTTGGATGTAATGATTTTTTTTGTTGAAATTATGCCATTTACACGTGTATATTGAAAAAATCACTAGTCACAATTATCGATTTTAAGAAAAAATATGTTAATACCAGTTATGAGACATCTGTGTGATGAAACTCAGGCATTCCTAAAAGTATACAGGGTGGCCAAAAATAATTTTTAAATTTACAACTATTTGAACTGAATTTTCTCAATTTTTTCAAATGGAACACCCTGTGTATTTTTGGACGATGTGATGTAGAATTGAAAAACGAACATTTTTTGTACGGCTATTCGTAACCTTTTTCGATTTATTGAATAATAACTGCAAAATTCAGCAATAAAAATTAAAAATATTTTTTTCTCGTAAATCAACAGAAGACACAGGGATCGGCAGAATAGACTTTACAATTTAAATTGCTCTAAAATCAATATACATTTTTTAAACGTAAGACGTTTCTATCCATTAAATAAAGCATACTTTGGAGTTTCTTTGAGAGTTGTCAAAATAATGGATCGGCAGAATTCACTTTATAATTTAAACTGGAAATAAATATTTTATTTGCCAAGGTAACAACATTTAACAAAGAATTTTACAACGAAAAAGATGAAAAGAAGAAGTTATTTTTAAGAAAAAATTGTGTGGGTTAAATGGCCCCTTCGACCTCCATACACTCTTCTAACCGATGAACAAAATTATTCATTACAGCTCGTAACACCGCGCCAGGAATTCCATGAATTTCGTCGCGAATCGCTTCTTTTAATTGGTCAATGTTTCGTGACCTTCGTCGAAATACACGACTTTTGAGAAAACTCCACAAAAAATAATCGGGTGTAGTCAAATCGGGTGCCTGGCGGGCCAGTTTATGTCACCACGGCGTGAGATTAGACGTGTAGGAAAAAGTTTTCTACAGACAGTTAAACTTACATCTGCGGTATGACTGGTAGCACCGCCCTGTTGAAACCAATACTGGCGTTCGTCGTCATGAAGTTCAGGCTCAAAAAATGTTCTTATCATATCTGCATATCTCCTAGACGTAACAGTCACTGCACGTTCGTCTTCCTCAAAAAGATATGGCCCAATTATTCTCGTTGAAGATAAAGCACACCAAACAGTAACCCTTTGCGAATGTAGAGGTCGTTGATGGAGTTCAAGTGGATTTTCTGTAGCCCAGTGTCGACAATTTTGTTTGTTAACAAATCCGTCCAAATAAAAATGAGCTTCATCGGACATAAATATTATAGACGGTGTTCAATGTCTGGATGCTGTTGTAATTCTTGGAATCTTACGCAGAACTCTATTCGACTTAGTTTGTCTCGATTACTTAGTTTTTGCACAGTTACAATTTTGTAAGGGTGATATTTCATGTTATGAAGCATTCTCCGAATACTTCTATCGGATATACCCAGGAATTGGGCATGTTGCTTAATTGGTCTTGTTGGACTTGCTGTAATTGCATCACGGAACTCGCCTTTGATTTTCTTGCTTGTTTAGTGATCGCGGACGACCTGAATGTTTAGTGTCGACAACGGATCCTCCAGTTCGCCATTTTCTGACCCAACACATAATTGTTGGACGCGAGGGAACATTTCTCACGCCAAAAGTTCTTCTAAAATCACGTTGCACTTGAATAATACTATTATTTTTGATAAAATCTTCAACACAAAAAATTCGTTGGTCTATACGCCAGTCATTCATTTTGACAATTGTCAAAGAAACTCCAAAGCATATTTTAATTAATGGATAGAAACGTCTTACGTTTAAAAAATATGTATTGATTTTAGAGCAATTTTAAATTGTAAAGTCTATTCTGCCGATCCCTGTATTATAAGAAGTGCTCCACGCCCATTTTGATTGACACACATTTCTATGCGTCTTTGGAATAAGGTTTCTACTGGTCATAAAATTGCCGGTGTGATACTTCTAAAAGCATTCCTTCAAATTTTGGATTGTTGTTGGTGTGATGTTTTTATGGGCATCATGTAACACGCTTATTATAATACTTTCTTGAATTATTTGAAAAAAAAACCTCACTTTTAATTTAATTAATTGCTGAATTTTGCAGTTATTGTCAATAAATTGAAAATGGTCTCAAATAGCCATAGGAATGTACATACAAAACTGATTCGTTTTTCAATCCTACATCACATCATCTAAAAAATTGAGAAAATTCGGTTCAAAATGTTGTAAATATAAAAATCCTTTTTGGCCACCCTGTATACTTTTCGAAAATGAAAATAGCTGAGTGCCATCACACAGATGTTTCATAACTGGTATTAACATATTTTTTCTTAAAATCGATAGTTGTGATTGTAGTGGTGTTTTTAATATACACGTGTAAATATAATTTCAACAAAATGAATCATTACATCCAAGTGGTTGGGAAAAAGTCAATAATAATACAGGAGTGAAAGGATGCCACAAAGAGGTTTCAAAAAATGTCTTCTGATATACATGTCATTTCATTTAAAAAAATATTACTTGACCCTGTAGAATCGTCTTGGCTCACCCTGGATATTCGAAAATAATTTCCGGTTATAGACTTTTTTGCCTAGTTTACTTATGATTTTAAATCAAGTTTCTAGCTATCATAGAACTCGAAATATCGATGCACTATTGCCCCACCCTGTATGTATCATATAATCAGACGATTGAAAAAAAAGAAACCATACCGAAATATTCCAGAACGTTATTTGTTATTTGTTAAATTCTCGGTCGTAAAGATTTGCATCTGGAACCCGTATATTTTTTTAATTTTTCTATTTGTGATGATTATTGTACGGTGTAAAAATAATTAATATATGTATTATTTTCTTACGTTATGCAAATATGCAACATTCTCTGCGTTAGCAAATTCTGGTAAGATAACTTCATCGCTTGGTTGACTGAGGTGTCTTGAAATCAGTCACACATGAACTGAAAAACATGTTTACGTAAACATTTCTTTTCATTCTAGTTGTAAATACATGTTTTTTAATATAGGTATGGTATGTAAATAGTCTGTTATTGAGTTAGTCAATAAAAAAAATGCTATTTCGCATTACGTTTTCCTCGTATTCAACATTACACAAATATGTATGTTCATGATAATTTATTAATACAACTTTACAAAAGTGAATATTCTTGTTTTTAATAAAACGTTTGACGCAAGAAATGCTAAACAGTATACAATTTTTTTAATAATAAACCTGTTACAGAATATATAATATAAATAATACATATTACATACATATCTGTTAATAGATGCAAGGAACACAATCCGTTATAAATGTTTGCTACTACTCCATTCATTCATACAAGCACATAAAAAATTGTTTATCTGGACTCGCAGAGCGACCCTTTGTCGTGCATAGTTCTTTAGCATAGGCGCGCGGTGTATTTTAAATACACAAAATGTATTTACGTAATACCGCGCGCCTATGTTAGATTTTTTTATGTGCTTATATTAGATTATTAGATGAACGGACTACAGATTGTCATTACATAAAATAATAATGTTTAGTGATTTACTAAATTTTGTGCGACGCGACGTTTATAGTACTGACTGCAATATTATTATAGCGATTTAAACAATTTAGCTAAAAGAAAATATACTGTGGATTTGTTTTTATTGTTATAGGAGTACTTGGAGATGGCGCCACTTGTAAACCATGGACATTAAACGAGCACTTGTTACTTTATATACAGTGCGACATTGCAACACCCAGTAATACATAATACTAGTGATGGTCACTATCGAATGATTTGAACTATCGAATAATTACTGAATGAATGATTCCTATTATCGAATGAATTCATTCGAATAAATTCATTCAATTATAACTTTTCTAGAAAACATCATCTGCATCTGAATGATATTGTTAACTTACTAATTAATGCTGCTGAGTTTCACCTCTCTTAAAAAATTGGTCTTTAGAATCAGAACCGACATAGCCTTGTATCAGTCACATGCTATCATCAGTTAGTTGGTAGTTGCGTTTGGTTTTTTGTATATTTTGTTGTTTTCGTATCACATAATAAAATGTGTCTCTTATCTATGAATAAAATACCTACACCGTCTGTGCATATTCATAACCCCCATTCTTTAATCCAACATTTTTTAAATTCATTCATTCTTAATTCAACTAGGTATCGAATTATTCGATAGTTCTCTTCACTACATAATACATAAGGAATTTAGGTGAAAATCTGATAAACAAATGTTCAAGAAGAATCGATATAAACTACGTAACATTACAAACGTCATGATGGAAAATTTCGTTACACTTTAAAACGAAAAAACTTTCGATTGCCGTAAACGTGAACGATATCAAATCTTAATCTAGACAATATCGTGCAAATTCGACGATGAAATGTTATCGTCTGCCAATCGGTAATCAAAGAGACCATATGAGTACCATACTTTTTTCCCTTTTGAAATTTTCTGTATGTCGGCCGGATTCGGAGGAGGGGGACATTTTTTTTAATCGAATGGTTATCGATATTTGTCCGCATAGTTAGTATATGTATTCCACATACCCCAATTACGCTGGCAGACAAAACTTCCGGTCGGCCGCGGAAACCGGAATTAAAAAAAAAAATTTACTTACAGGACTAAACCTAGCGCAAAATGTTTTTTTTTTTTGGTGTGTACAGTACTGTGCTGTAGTGGCAGACATTTTTATCGGTCAGTTTTTGAGCAATTTGCCATCAGTGGTGAAAAATGGATCAAAATTTGAAATGTTGATAAACAATAGTTAAAATTAAAAAAAGCTTCTACCTAGCCAGCTTATGGTTCACAAGGCACTAAAATACTCTAACTTTGGCTGGCAGACATTTTAAATTTGCACGCCATTGCCTAGACTATCTGTTCTCAGTGTGGCTTGAATGCTGACACTAGCTTAACAGTAGTGACAAGGACGAGGGAGCGAGATAACATGGAGCAAAAGGATGACTTTTGGAGATGGAGCAGTTTGGGGAGGGATAATAATGACTGAAAAAAGCGAATTGGTGATACAGAGAGGAGAGAATATGAATGGTGGTGAAAGGTATCCTAAAATATTGTAATCTCTTACGCTAAAAATTTCGGTGACGATTTCATTTTAGTTGAAGATAACGACCGACCACATCGCGCTCGCATCCTCAACGAATTTTTGGGGAATCACAATATGGAAAAAATGGATTGACCTCCCTTGTTTCCATACATAAATCTAATCGAGCATTTATGGAGTAGAATGAAAAGAAAAATTATAGAAAAGGAAGGACGAATGGAAAATTTTAATGAATTGGCGAATGTTATTCTGGAAGAATGGAAAGCTTTTCCTTAGAAAGGATACTCAAGTGAGTTGCGGGTCTAGTCCCAACTAGAGTAGGTCCTATCAAGTACTGATGGCCAATTATCAAGATACCAACTTTCGTCGGGCTCAAGCGTCGTTTAATTCGGCCTTCGATCTCGCTGTTATTTTATTATTATTAGGCATTTTGAGTATTATTATTATATCATGATATTTCCATTGACCATATATTTTGTGAGTAATTATAGAATTATGAACATGTTTTCGTTATTTTATGAGATCTTGAAGTTCAATAAAAGGTTGGCCTCCATGACCGACATCCATTAGAACAAAGAAGCGTCAAAAATCATAAAACTCGGAATAATCGAAGTGTGCTGCGGGCTAATTCGATTAGAATTGTCTAAAAAACAACCTAATATGTTAACTTTAAGAGTGCAATTTTTTTCGTATGACGGAACTTAAAAGCATAATTCCAAATAAAAATTCGTATCTTGGCTATTAGTCTTCCGATCCAGATGATTCAAAAAATATCCCGAGGTAAAACATCAGACTTTATGATTTTGGCACTGAAACTGAGAAAAAATATTGGCCAAGTAGAGTAATGTAAAGTCATAGCAATTTTGCACTGTTTTATATATCACCCTGTAGAAACTTCCATATCTCATAGCATATTCTAATGCATTTAGAAACAAATAATTTGAATTGCAAACTTCATTCTACAAGTAGTAAACGGTGGTATTCTTTCTTCTTAATTTATATAGTAGAGTGCTCGACGCTAAAGGTAACTTTTGTGGGGGTTTTGTTGTTATAAGATGAATTTTATATAAAATAAATATAGTTTAAAAAAACTAAAAAACACGCTTTTAAAGCACATCAAACTAAAAAGTGAAAAATAATTATTAATATAAACCGAAAACAATAATGAACGAAAAATACTAGTATTATTGTGAAAAAAGCGTGGGTTGCTCGATATACGAAAAATATGGCACAAAGCGCCCCACGCTTTTTTCACAGTAATACTAGTATTTTTCGTTCATTATTGTTTTCAGTTTATATTAATAATTATTTTTCACTTTTTAATTTGATGTGCTTTAAAAGCGTGTTTTTTAGTTTTTTTAAACTATATTTATTTTTCACTTTTTAGTTTGATGTGCTATGAAAGTGTGTTATGTAGTTTTTTTAAACTATATTTATATTGCTTATTGATGCTGATATTATAACATATTACGATCCAACAGATATTTCTGAAAAAAAAAATATTTTTTTATTTCAGCCATGGGATTTGAACTTACGCCCGAGGAGTCCGTGGTTTCGCGTCGACTAAGACTTGCCCGCTCGGCCAACGACCGAACTGAGAATCACGGAATATACTTACAATATTAAGCCTCTAGCTCTCACGCAGAGGATACGTGAGGAAAGGACTGGCGATCCTGATCAGGATAATGATATAAACTTATCAAATTATTGTATTGTTACCGGTTCTTCGTAAGTGTACAAAGTTTCAATTAAATCTGTCCGTTTAAAGTGGGTCAAAATCGAGTCCAAAGAGTCGGTTACAAACAAACAAACATACAAGTGAAGCTAATAAAAGCGTGTTAATGAATGCTTATGTACTGATGTTTCAAAATCCCGAGTCCATCAAAAATCGTCTTGTGCAAAGGGGCACTAAAGTTATAAAACGAGTTAAGCATATAGTGGCAAAGATGAGAGTATACGATTTTTTTATATATTTTTCAGAGAAGGTTTTGTAGAGTAAATACTTTTTATAAATTTCAAATATTATATTATATATTGGAGCTTACAGGAGAATAAAACTTAAAACGGCAAATCTCGGTTTGAAATGCTTAACATCTAAATCAATTTAGCCAATGTTTTCGTTACCTTCGTATTAGCTCTGAAACGAAAGTCTAACTCAAAATTTTGTACTCTTAAAGAAAGTTTATTTTATCCTCGATCCAAAAAATGTCACTTAAATAATATTAACCTAAAAATGAAACTTAAATTTCATATATTTTAGACTATATTTGACATCGATACAGAAGTTAATCTATTACCAAAATATGTTTCCTTTCGTTTTGAGAACGGAATCCTACCTGTATTCCGAAACGTGTAATTATTTGACGCCAAAACCAGAAACCGGTCTGCGAATGGTGTGCACGACGGTCTCAAGAGGAATTTCCATTTATTTAATAAAAATCTTTTGCAAGTTAATCACGTATGATACAAATTTATAAATAACACTGGTACACAAAAAAAAAAGTTGTTTGTACATTTGACGCCACCTACCTCCCGACATGTATTTCGACCCGCTGAATCCGAATTTGAAGTCAGTTTGGACCGTACACCCTCAAATATCGAGTAAATTGAAAAACCGTAAAAAATAGCGAAAATTGGGTGTTTCGGTAATAAAAAAAATATTTGTGGATCTAAACCAAGCCTAATTTTTATGTATTTCGATCCGCTGAATACGAATCTAAAGTATATTTAGACCATAAGCCGTTTTAAATCTAAGTAAATTGTAAAAAACCCTCGAAAATTGCTAAAAATGGCAAAAAATTGTGATTATGTTGATGAAAAAAATTTTGTAGACCCGGATCGAAGAGGATATTTATGTAATTTGATCTGCTGAATCCGAATCTGAAATATATTTGGCCCATTAATCCCTCAAAATCTCAAAAAATCGCAAAAAACCGATAAAATAGCAAAAAATTGCAGTTGAAAAAATTGAAAAAATCTATGAAACACGATTAAATACGTTTCTTGTACTTTTTTTATGCATAAAATACAAGTTTAGAATGTGAAAATGTGAAAAATTGTAAAATCTATAAAAAATGACGTATAAACAGAATGACAGCAAAAAATTTATTCTTAACATTTTTTTTACAAATTTTTTTGATTTTTAAATAAAATTTATAATACGATTAAAAAATTGTCTGACGGTGAAGTAAAGCCTTTTAGCTGGAAATGTTAAATAAAAGGTTTTTCTATGTGGTTGTCAAGCTACGCTTGGATGTTACATTCATATGTATACAGTGTGGAAATTAAGTAACGCATAAATTCAGGAATTCCGTTGATATTAATTTTTTTGGAAAAAATTGCCGGTGTATCACATTAGTTCGATTTTTCAACTATTTGTATAAATTCAAAATAAAAACGAATGTGCCATCGATAACTTTCCGTCAAACTTAGGCAACTAGATAAATTTTCCCAATTTAATGAATTTTTGTTATTTGAACTTTAAGACTGTTTTTCTCGATTTTTTTTCAAATATAACATATTGAAAATTTTATACGGTCGGAACCGGAATAAAAACTACTACCAAAATCAGTAATAAAAAATATAGGTTGTCATTTAAAAAAAAGTCGATGACGTCATAACTTAAAAAATAAATGACATAAGAAACTGAAAATAGACTGAAAATATTTGCTGAAGTTAAAATCGCTATACCCCTTCGAGATTTTTTCCAAAAAAATTAATATCAACGGAATTACTGAATTTATGCGTTACTTAATTTCCACGCTGTATATTGAGGCTATATTTATAAATAACAAGCTGATTTTTTCAATATAGTTTGGGCCCTGGATGAAAATTTTCGGACTAGTAGTACCGGAGATATAGCGATTTTAAACGTACTAAAAGACAATTTTTCGCTACTTTTTTCTATAAAAAGTTTTACGTATTTTTCAATATTATCGAACTTAAAACTTGGGTAAGTCGAATTCAGATAGTCTAAAAGAGTTCAAAAAATTCAAAATAAAGATTATAAAATAAGTAAGTTGAAATATCGTATCTTTTTTAACCGTCTTCTCGACTAAACGAAATTTCATTTTTTTATCGCCCTAACTTCGATGGCCGCTATTGGAAAATTATGTTTTTTTGTCAGACTCTCGTTATGCCCCACTGTATTTGTCAGACACTTATATCACAAATTAAATACCTATTTTCTGCATATAATTTTCCAATGTCTGAAGGTTATGAATAAATTTTTTGCTGTCATGAAACCGACAACTTTGACGCGTCAGACTGGGAAATCGGAAAATAATTTTCGTCAGACAATATGAAAACTTGTTTTTGTGTTTTAATAAATTAATACAGCGAAAATCAGCTGGTTATTAATAAATTTTCTTATAGTCGTTTTTCCGACATGTTCGAGATAGCGGACACGCCCAATCCACATTTATTGTCAGACAATTATTTTTTCACGTTTCAATTCACGTTTTTAAGCTATTCTACTTGGAAAAATAACAGTATCTATACATTTTTTATATGCCGTCAAAATGACATGTTTCGGAAAATCTAGCGGGAAAACGCCCCAAAAACAAAAAAAATGATAGAGGAAAATGCTGTCAGACTAGGTCCAATGAAGCCATACAAGAAGTTTGGAGAGAGTATGTATCAGCAAAATTTTTCCCGACGGGCACCTTAACCATTACTTTGAATAAACCATTCTAGTATATCATATTTCTCGTAATTTTCGTAACACATCTTCACTTTTGCGATTAAATGGGGTGTAATTATGGCGGAAACAAAATTATTAATATGCAATTTACTGACAAACGGATAAAAACTGTCATAGATGACACACGCCTACTTGGAATAAATATTAAAAAACGCAAAATGTAATCTACTGAAAGATTATTTTCGGTATTAAATACTTACACATCAAAAGTGACCCCACATATGATGTATAGTTTGAAAGAGACAATCATTTCTTTTTTAACGAACCATAGCCGACTATGCCCATTTAAAAAATTACAACTTGTCTCAATAAAAGAGATCGAGAATGTGTCTTCCATTTTTTTTGTATCTCTTATAGTTACCGAGTTACCCTATACAAACGTCGAAATTTGCCCACCCTGTACAGGCTTTGTTGTGCAGCATCCGTCTTAAAAAATGCACTACTTGGGTTTACGCAGAGATATCCAGAGCCCAGTTATGCGAATAATAAAACCACTCAATAAATCTCGCTGTTTATTATTTCCTTCGTTTCTTCGTTACATCTGTTGCAGAAATTTACAAACCGCAACTGTTTTAATGTTTTATAGCGGAATTCAGATGGCTGCACCTCCTGTTAATATGCAAATTATGTTCACGAGTACAAGTACTTGATTATTTATTTAAAAAACTGTGGGAAAGAAAAACCACACTTAATGAATAGAGAGTAATGAGAGCTTTATAAAGTGTGCAATAAAAAGAATCTTTACTATTTAATGTACAGTGGCGTCCGTAATGTATAAATTCGAAAAAATTGTTACAAATCAAGTAATAAACAAATCACTCAAACAATTTGACTTTTAAATACATTTCTATATTTGTTTCGTGTATAAAAAAATATTTTTAAAATTTTTTTATCAAAGTTATGATGTCATCGTCATTTTTTTTTAATTGATTTGTTAAGATTATATACATATCTACATATTGACTGGATTTGTATTTTTTTGAAATCAATAAATTTCTGTTATATTCAATTCTATTCTATACTATTCTATACTGGATTATGCACGTATCACTATTAATTCTACAATGTATGCTGTCATCTGTTGCATTGGTTTACTGGCTATTAATTTCGGAGACAAAGCTTTTTTTAGCACTCAAAATTCGTAGTATAACATTAAGAACCTTATTACACCGAAAATCAGTTGTTTCATGTTTCAGTTTCATCCACTGTCACCTACAAAAAAATTATTTCGTACATCCTCTACAATATTTAATATTCTCGAAAACATTTTAATGCACAGTTGGTAGATATGTTTTACGCAATGTATGGCTACTAGGTAAAGGACAAACAACCTGGTACGTATTTTGCAAAGAAACCTCTACACTCAGCATTATCGACTACGTTCCAAGACAGACTACATGCACAGAACATGACGCACAAATCATTAAAAATTAATTTTTTTGTAAACCGTACCGGCAATATTCCGTCGATAGATAGCCGAATTTAAATGTGTTTCACAATCACGGCGTGTATGAAATACGTAACGTCGATTGCATAGAGTACACAGAATATGTGACCCATCTGTAAGATCATCGTAGTTTTTTGTAGTTTATGCACAAACGGTCGTGACTGCGCCGTTGTTAAGAGCGTTTTATGCGAGAACCAAAACAAACACCACCACGAAAATAACCGCATGTTGTCGTGTTGCTAAGTTAACTGGTGAGAAAGTGCCAAGCTACTTATAGGATTACATACGATTATCCCGGTTTCCTGCACATCTCTGCCTCGATAATAAATAAATAAATAAATAAATAATGCATTTATTTCCAACAGGTGAATACCCAATTACAGGAAACATAAAGATAGTTACAGAGAACACGAGAGTAAAAATTATAAAAGTAACAAAATCACAAAAAAAAAATACAAAAATACAGGAAAACATTAAAATATATAAGTGAGTCTAAAATTATGAAATAATATAAATTACAAGAAAAAAATATGAGAAGACATTAAAATACTGTAGTGAGCATAAAATTATGAATTAAACATGGAATTATAAATAAAGTGAACTTGACTACAATAATTGTACACCGTTAGTGTAACAAAAGTAACAAAAATACATAAAAAAAAAATCAAAAATACGGAGAAACATTAATATACATAGGTGAGTCTAAGATTATGAAATAACATAAATTACAAAACAAAAATATAAGAAAACATTAAAATACTATAGTGAGCATAAAATTATGAAATAAACATGGAACTACAATTAAAGTGAACATGGCCATAATACTTGTACACCATATGTATTCGAAATATTACAAAGAAAATAATAGATTTTAAAAGCAGTAATCCGCTCATGAGGCCATACAGATATAAACATATAAAATAAAAAAAATAATAATAAAATAAAACAAATAAAATTTATATTACAAGTGTATAAATAAGAACACCATCTAAAAATTAAAATATATGAATAAACTCACCACGTGAATTTTTATGTGATGTGTTTATATATACAGGGTGTACCACGACGAACTGCGGCGATCGATATCTCGAAAAGTAGACATTGGAAATTTTTGAAAAGTTGGTAGTAAACTAAAGTCGACGGGGGCAACTCGGCTAAAATATTTTCAAGATGGTGGCACTTCTGGTTATACCGGAAGTAGATGTTAACTTGCTTATTTTAAAGTGGACACCCTATATATTTTTACATTTTTGGATTGTACGCAAAATTCTAGGCCGATTTTGTGTGTCATGTCCTATACCTAAGTCTCTCCGTTTTTGACATATTTCAATTCTTATGTCAAAAATTACGTTTGCAGGCACTAAAAGAATTATCAATTTTTCCTATAAGGAAGCCTTTATTATTTAATTTGGGTTAGATTCTTTGTTGGAAAAGACCTACTTTAATAGAGTTTTTATAATATTTTGATAAGTATTAATACAGAGTGTTCAAGAAATAAGAATGAAAATGAAATTGAGAAAACTGTCAAAAATCTATTTTTTCAAATTCAATATTTTTTTAAATGGGGATTTTGCTATGTATTTTAAGTTCAATTATTCTTAGTTGGCTATGACGGCGTTGGGTGCTAAACAAATGTATGTAGCTCTCATTTACCATTTGACAAGTATTAATTATCATGCCGGGGCGCATAAATTATACGCACGAAGATTATTTAAATTTGTTTATAATTTATGGAGAATGTAACAAAGTTTTATCAAGAACATGTGAAATATTTGCTAATAGATATCCAGAGAAACAAAAACCGTCTCCGAACAGTATTAAACGAATAATGGAGAATTTCAAAAATTTTGGCACCGTGAAGGCAACAATTCATAAAATAAAACCAATTGTCAATGATGAAAATATCGAAATTGCTATTTTGGGATATTTTGTGGCATATCCTAGGACATCTTTAAGACAAGTTGCCTAACAAACCGGAATCTCCAAGACCTCTATTCACAGAATTCTTTTGAAACACCTGTTTATTAGAGAGTTATCAAGACATTTTAATGACAAAATTTACTATGGCAAACAACTCGTAAGGAAATATATCAACATAAAATGTCATAATAATTTTCTTTCAAAAATAAAGAAAATTTCTTATGAAGAATGACTTATTTTGGAAAAATCGAAATTGAAAGAGTCTTTCCTCATGTTGCGTCCATCCGTGGACATACTGTGTGTATAAGGATATCATTTTGAAAAAAAATAGTAACATCAATTTTTTTTTCTTAATATTGACATATTAATTCATTATATTTAGGGAGTGTTTTTTTAATATAATAGTTTTAATATAATCGTTTAGAACGACAAGATTAACATCGGTATATTCTAATTTACATGATTACTAACAAAAAAAGTGGCCATATAAAGTAGTTTGAAATTATTAAATTAAACGGGCGATCAATCAATCAGAATCAATTCGATCGATAATATCAATATTTTGATATCGAATTAAATGACAGGCAACAAACTAATGCAACCGGAACTTTTATATTTTTAACACGCTTTTATTAGCTTCACCTGTATGTTTGCTTGTTTGCTTGTTTGTTTGTAACCGACTCTTTGGACTCGATTTTAACCCACTTTAAACGGACAGATTTAATTGAAACTTTGTACACTTATTAAGAACCGGTAACAATACAATAATTTGATAAGTTTATATCATTATCCTGATCAGGATCGCCAATCCTTTCCTCACGTATCCCTGCGTGAAAGCAAAGGCTTAATATGTCAGTAGATTCCATAATTGCTAATTAGCCCGGTGGTCGAGTGGGTTAAGGCAGTCGACGCGAAACGACAGACTCCTCCGGCGTGAGTTCGAACCTCACGGCTGAAATAAATTTTTTTTTTTTTTCAGAAATATCTGTTGGATCGTAATATGTTATAATATCAGCATCAATAAGCAATATAAATATAGTTTAAAACAACTAAAAAACACGCTTTCATAGCACATCAAACTAAAAAGTTAAAAATAAATATAGTTTAAAAAAACTAAAAAAACACGCTTTTAAAGCACATCAAACTAAAAAGTGAAAAATAATTATTAATATAAACTGAAAATAATAATGAACGAAAAATATGTCATCGGGCGCTCAGCCCAAACTAGGCAACACATTAATTCCTTTCAACCATATACATTCTCATGGCCGTCTTTAGCGAATCCCCCCTGTACATGATTATTTAGTATTACAATTATTTTCCCCTCTTAAAGCCTTCGCTATTTATATTTTATATATATTCTTCCGTTATTCAGAATAATTATTTTCCCTAGTATTCATTTCTCAATTCACCTAGGTCCATCAGACCGTACGGTTGCAGTTAGCCAAGTGCACTATTAGACATCCGCCAGATAAATTCAGGGAATAACGCGAAGCACCTATATTTATGCCTTCGCGTGTAGTCCGGCTAGGCCACGCCTCACGTTATTAACTATAAGCAAGCTCGCGGATTGGGGCGACGGATGTCTATAAAATAAACCCAATTTTAACTCGTGGCAGTAGGGATGGCAATAAAAATAAAATAATCGATTAATCGATCATTTGATTAATCGAATAATACTAATCGACTTTCGATTAAAATCGATAGAATATAATCGATTAATTAATCATTCGATTAATCGGATATTGATACTTATATTTTTAAAATACTATGCACAAAACTTATTAAATTTTAATAGGCATAGAATTAATGGATAGAAGAAAATAAATAGGTGAAAATTATTATTATTTATTACATAACTAACATTCAAATTACTAATAATAGTAATAATTATTTTTTTAGCCACGAGTTCAAAAATAGAAGTTTAGACAGTTTTTTGTAGTAAGTCTATTCCTCTTCTCCGTAGCTGTTGCCCCAGCTTTTGAGAACAATCTCTCAGATGGTACAGATGTGCCAACGAGGTGACAGTATTTTTTTGAGAGAGCGTGCAGCTTAGGGTAAACTTCTCATTTCATCCCAGGCATCAACAGGCGCGTTTAAATAAAACGACAGCTCATCTTGAAGCACAAAACAGAGCAGAGAGCACAGAAACTATTCGAATCTCTTCGACTCCAATCGCGAAGTCGAAGTAGTAAATCAAATTAAATTTGACCTACTTCACGCTCATTGACCTACGACTAGTTGATATAAAAAACAACCAAAAAGAAATTTCGATTAATATAAAATTAATCGATTAATTACCGATTAATTGAAATAAAGAATATCATATGATTAATCGATTAATCGAAACAAATTAATCGATTTTTCATTCATTTAATTAAATCGCTGCCATCCCTACGTGGCAGTCTATCTTCGACAGCCTTCGACTGCACGTCTAGCTTTTGTTTTAGCTGGCCAGCATTTATACTTGCTTGGTCTTAGTTTACACCTATCTATCCTCCCAGTATTAATTACCGGAGTTATCCAGACGTTTTCTTGTAACCTCATACGGGTTTTTTTTACTTCATAATTACCATTTCTCTGTGGCTCGAGATTGTTTGGGTGGCACATAAGGCCTAGGCCAACACCCCCAAACAAATTCATAGAAGGAATTCGTTAGAAGACAAATGCGTTATAGTCTTTTCCAAGATTGACGCCAACAGAGACCATCACAATATTGAGAAACAACAGGAGCAGAAGACACTCTAAGTATAGGACGACGCCAAAGCTACGTAATTATCAACCCGCTGAACTTACTAAGGCCCTACATACGCGGCTGTTATATGCTGACACCACTCCACGACCGGTGACATCATTTTACCGCACCCAGAGTCTTCGGAACGAGAAAGGCTGACCACAGTAGTTAAACGAACAGGCACCTCAGAAGGGCTCTGCCGTTCATTGCTACCCTGGCCTCGTGCCTCGTCGGTTGCTTAAATACGGTGACAAGGTCGACCACCAATTCCCCGGTAAACTTGCCGGACCAAAGGGAATCGGTGACTCTGCCGAGTCAGCAAGATCCGCGAAGACAGACAGGCGCGAGTAGAGTCAGACGTTTTTTTTTTTTTTCTAAATTTTACTTGGAGACAGGGAACGCACGAGTGCACCCGACCCTCAGTCGGCTCGGCGTTCTCACGGACAGTAGGAAATATCTAAGATCACTAATTGAAATTAACATATTATTATCTCATATCAACAATGGACGAATTCGAACAATTTCAATCCAAATTAAATAACAACCTACCTACCGCGAGAGGTCACGTCCAACCTGGTAGCGACCCGGTAGTGACGACCCCTCGTCAAGAGGTCGCCGCGGTTGCAGTACCAGGCGTTCCCGGGCCGTGCCCTTGTGGACAAATACTAGTATTATTGTGAAAAAAGCGTGGGGTGCTTTGTGCAATATTTTTCGTATATCGAGCACCCCACGCTTTTTTCACAATAATACTAGTATTTTTCGTTCATTATTATTTTCAGTTTATATTAATAATTATTTTTCACTTTTTAGTTTGATGTGCTTTAAAAGCGTGTTTTTTAGTTTTTTTAAACTATATTTATTATGATCCATATTTGTTGTACTAGGAATGGCTATTTTATTTTGAGCCAAAATATATTTAGACGTACATATGTTTATTAAGATACAAATATAAGCTTATACAGTAATTAATAAATACTATAAACATTAATTTAAACTTGAATGAATGGTTTATTTATTACCTAAGAGAAATACCAGTTACGGTACAAATTATATAAAATACAATGAAATAATTCATTACAAATTACAACATAATAACCAAAAACAAATAAGTACTGGAAATAAGAGAATGCGATCTGTGTAAAGTAAAAAATAAATGTTTAAAGTTGCGAAGAGTACTTATGTTTAAAATTTTTCAATATTTGATTTACAAGGAAAATCTAAGTTAAATAGTCCTCACGAAACGTCGACTTTTTAAAAATGAATTTTCTCCCTTTTCACACTGGTCACACTTTAATCATTTAGTAGTAAAGAAATCAGAGACATAGTATTGAAGATATTGGACATCACATACGCGCGCAATTTTATATGAAGTTAAAATTGCAACAGCCAGTAATACATAAAGAATAGGGTTGTGAAAATCCCATATTTGTTTTCGTGAAAATGCGGATAGGGTTGGCCGAAATACATTAACAGTGATGCGATGTTGGAATGCGTGGTACGAAGAACAACATCGTAGAGATACCGGGGCTGTTCGAAGAACCGCTGAACGTGCAAAACACCTCTTAAGAATTTCGACCCTAAGAAACAAATGAATCCAGCTGCTACAGGTCAACGACTGTCCATTTATAATAAATTCCTTTGGTCCTCGATCGTACCGACCGATAAGTATGATCACATCCGGGTCTTGGAAACGATTGCGTCGCCGTATCTTCAGAGGTTACCGTTACAAGTTGTCTTCAGAAACTATTATGTTAAACTTCTTTAATAACCAACCTTTCTTGCCTGTACTCCCTTCAGGATAATGATCTTCGATTTTAAAGAATACAAATTTTGGAAATCAAGTCAGACTGACTCCTAGCCGGTATTGAATCTGGTGGGATACCAGACAAGGGAGCAATACTCCAGTTATTAGAAAAATGTAAGTCTTTAGTGGTAGTAGTTTCAAAAAAGTTTTGCATTTCTTAGTTGTGGATCCTAAAAGTTTCATTGCGGTAGAGACTAAGTTATTTCCATGGTTAGCATATGTTAACTAGTTATCAAATAGAACAGCTAGGTCCTTTGAGCGACTCATATCTAGATCTAAATCTGGCATTGCATGTGTGGGTATAAAATCGGTTAATTTTTACAAATGCAGGTTAGCGCCTTACATTTAAATGTGTTTATGTGTTGGTTGTTCATATTACACCATTCTTCTGATTTGTCTTTCAATGTAAGGTAATCTTTTGATTCATGAATAGAACTATATATATTTAAATCGTCCGCGTCTATTGCACAATCAACTACATCTGTCAAATCATTGATAAATAACAAGAACAGCAAATGCCCGCAGTTGTATCCTTGCGAAACTCCAAATGTAATCGTATACCGGATGTAACAGGATCATGGTACACCCCCTTTCTTCCTTTAGTTTTGAAGATAATTGATTGAAATTTGGGATATTCTATATACATAATAAGCGGCACTTTTTGACGTATAAGCGATTTTTTTTTACTTCAGGTTTTGCCGGAAGTGACACTAACTTTCGATTTTTAAATGGAACACCCTGTATATTATTGCATTTTTGAATTCTGTCTACATAATTTTCTGAATCCAGCGATACCAAATAAGTGACATTTCAAACATCAATATTTTTTATAATGTAATTTTTGGTTTTCCATTTAAGTGTGCCATGACAGTTCCGATTTATTCTAAATGACCCGTGTAATGCAAGAAAAATCGAAATCCCGTCAAAAATTCTAAATTACGTGATTTATGAGCAAATAAAGTTCATCAAAATGGTTTTTGGTGAAAAACTCAATTATTTCAAATGGAACCATATTGCTACCGTGGTACCATTTATTAGTACTATTAATGAGGAATTTATTCATATATCGTATTAAAATGTACGATAAATACAAACAAAATTACAGCTAAAAGAAAATAAGAAAATATAATTTTGTTCTAATTAAATGTTAAGAAGTAACTAACTTAAGGTGGCTTTGAAACCAGTGAAATATTTAGCTTGTCAAACATTTGTTGGTTTACCGGTGTTTTTATTGTGTCTTTAAAAATTGTTTAAAATTCTTGTTAATTGTGTTCAATATGCCGCAAATTTATATAAGATGATTAAGTGGACATGTTAATTATTTATAGGGAATGCCGAACGATATCCTGATAGATAATGTCCAGCGAAAAATTATTTTAATCGTCTTGAAAATCAATTCCGAAGTGAACCCAACAATGATCCCGAATAAAATTTCATTCTTGACGAAGGAACAGAAATTAATGTTTTGTATCGAGTAGAAATTGATAAGACTGTTTCTTTAAGGCAAATTGGGTTTGAATTGGAAATCAGTCAACAAACAGTAAGCCGAATTTTGCACAAATACCGTTATAAATCTTTTAAATACCAATTGCACCAGCACTTGTACGAAAATGATTACGAACCTAGGATGGAATATTGCAATTAGATTTTGCAGAATAACGTGGAGCCAAACAATGATTTTTTGGGAATGATTTTATTTTCGGACGAGTCTAGGTTTACAAATTTGGGATTATTTAACCTACAAAAAACAAAATATTGGTCACAAGAAAATCAAAATTTATTACGGAAGGGTAACTTTCAAGTGCGGTTCGGTTTCAATGTTTGTCTTGGAATAATCGGTTGTAGAATCATTGGTCCAATAATATTTGAAGGACCCCTGACTGGTGCCAGATACTTCGCATTTCTGCAAAATGAAATTGAGGACAGTTTAGCTGAATTACCTTTCCATTTACGACAGGGAATGTATTTCCAACAAGATGGCGCTCCTCCACATAATTGAAGGATAGTAATTGATTACGTTCAACGGAGAATCGGATAAAACGTGATTTCGATGAATGGTCCTGTGAGGTGGTCTCCAAGATCACCTGATTTAACACCCCTTTTTTTTCTTTGTTTGGGGTCATTTAAAAAATATTGTCTACTCAACCGCCGTTACAACCCGTGAGGACCTGGAGCTACGAGACGTGCAATTAATAGCATAACGGCCCAGCAATTGGCGAACGTTGTAATGTTTTGTGTTCATATTTTGTATTCCAAAGCCACCTAATGTATAACAAGGTAATTAGAACAAAATTGTATTTTCTTATTTTCTTTTAGCTGTAATTTTGTTTGTATTTATCGCACATTTTAGTACAACATATGAATAAATTCCTTATTAATAGTACTAATAAATGGTACCATAGTACCAATATGGTTCCATTTGAAAAAAATAAGTTTTTCCCGAAAAAAACATTTTGATGAACTTTTATTTTCTCATAAATCACGTAATTTAGTATTTTTGACGGGATTTCGATTTTTCTAGCATTACACGGGTAATTTAGAATAAATCGGAATCGTCATGGTACACTCAATGGAAAAATAAAAATATTATTATAAAATATATTGAAATGTCACTGTTTCATTTAAAAATCGAAAGTTAGTGTCTCTTCCGGCGAAACCGGAAGTGAAAAAAAATCACTTGTATGTCAAAAAGTGCCGCTTATTATGTGATATCCCAAATTTCAATCAATTATCTTTAAAACTAAAGGAGAAAAGGGGGTGTACCATGATCCTGTTACACCCGGTATATGGTTAAAGAATATTATATTCGATATATTTTTATCTGGTCTCTCGCTTGTAACCAAATAAACAATAAAATAATTATTGTTTTAATTTAATTTCGAATGCGCTGATTTGATTAAAAATGTTAACCTTAATATTTATATGGTACACCCGATTTAACTTAATAAAATTCCAGTACTCTTGTATAAAAATGCCACTATGTTGGGGCAAGACAATGTTATGTTGTACAGACTTTACAAAAATATATAAGTATATAAATTTTTGAAAATCATAAAAATTTTATTTCCTAATCGCAGTTACGAATAGTCAGAAAAATAACGTTTTGTTTTCATTATCTTTAAACAGACGACAGGCGAGGAGAAATCATTCAAAATTTCCGTTCTTCGTAAAGTCTTACAACAGTGTGTATATTTATTCTGTTTTGCGCAATACATATTACAAAAGTGACAGTAGCAGCCACAAAGGCTGTAAACATTTTCGTGCTAACATAATATATCCATAAATAGTTTGACTCGAGCCATCAGTTATCATCCCCTAGGCAATTAGGGTGATTTTCAACGGTGAGGCTTGTACACGAGACTTTACCGACCAGATGGCTCAATGGCAGCAGGAAAACGGAACTAGCATTGTTACTTGCCAGTTGTAAAGTTAGATCGGACGTCCTATATCCGGTACCATAGACGTAGTTGGAGAGCGGGTATATTTTTAGAAAAGGGTGACTAAGAGATTTTGCAGTTGTGAAAATAATGCCGCTGGAATCTTATTTTTGATGTTATGTAATACGATTTAATAAAATCTGATTGTACAGTGCGTCTACGTTAAAGAGGACACAAGCCTATGAGATTGTTATTTTTTGAGATTATCAAATTTGTCGTTGTGAAGAGTATCAAAATCTGCATTTTTTAACCATATTGCCATCCACTAGGTATACACGCACGGCCTACTACGTTCTTTTTATACCCCCCAAAATTAGAGAAACCATCTTAACGATTTTTGTTATCCAAAATTTGACACCATATCGTTAATCAGGATCCCTCAAAATGTCTTTGTACAAAGTTTCATCAAAAGATTTCAAGCGGCGTTTATTGCAAAAAACACCATTAAAACATGACAGGTTTTAATGGTATTATTATAATAAAATAAGCTGAGTAGGCCTTGGAACGAAACAATCGATCGACTATGGAATAAAGAAAATACGTCTTATTCAAAAATAAGTCGTGAATTCACTGAATTTCTTTGGAAATGGGATTGTTGTGTTGAAGATGTATGATTATTTCTAGACGATAATTTCAAAATTTAGTGAATTCACGACTTTTTCTCTATTCGATAGTCGATTGTTTCTTTCCAAGGCCTACTTAAGAAGTAAAAATACTCCAATAAGTTAAAGTACAGGAAGAAGGATCCTTATATGTCTGTTATATTTATAGTTTAATTAATTACGATATAATTGTTCCTTTAAAATGAATCACTTGTGTGTAAGCAGACGGAAGTTATCTTATCTGAAAAATAGGAAGTTAGGTAGATAATGCCATTTGATCTTTTACTATCAAATATGTATTTTTTTGGACTTCGAATATATTGTATAATCGGAGCAAAATGAAATCTTCCAAACCACGACATGACTGGTCCATTGTTTATAATATGATAATTATATTAATTATACCGCGGATTTCACAGCAGTCATGATGTAAGAAGCCAGAGCAGGCTGTCGCTGTCCTACGTTGATATTGCCGGGTTGTAGCGTGAACAGTCTAGCAGGCTGCATTTACGACTTTGCCTATAATATGGGTATAAATAAATAAATAAAATATGTAAAATATATACTAACTACAATTGAGTAATGTCGTATTACTGTGTAATACGAATTTCATCGGCCCTGGTTTAATGATAATATGTAAAAACTCGGGTTTGCGCTAGCGTCAATTATTGATTTTGAACATACATTTTATTAGGAAGATATGGCTATACCAACATGTTTAGTTGATAGATACAATATACGAGAGCAACTGACATGTAGATATTCAATAAATCATAATATAATATAATAGTAATATATAATACACTCGACCGCAATAACCGGAGGTTTTCGTATCGCAGATTTGTGAAAACGCTCTGTATATTGATTTAACGTGGATACACACATGTAAATACATAAAAGAAATAATGTTCGAGTTTTTTGGACTTTCACGTATCACGAGAATAATTTATTATTACCTATTTTTTAAATATCTGTCAATCGTCAACGTTTTACTTGTTTTACACAGCTCTTTAATTTATTTCGATTGCTGTTTCTTGTGTTTCTGAGGTTTTCCGAAGAAAAGTTTGATTGTGCTGAAAGAATGGAGCAGATACCCTAGAATGAGGTTGCTGCTTTAATACAAAGCATGCCACAAAGAATGCGAGCTGTCATTCAAGCTCGAGGAGGAAATACTCGATATTGAGGCATATTAATTATAAATATTATTAATCCAACACTGATAAGTGATAACTAGAAATCTCAGTTTAGAAATCGCTGGTACTTGTCAATGTAAATAATAAAAATAAAATTTTGATAGACAAAAAATAATTAACCTGTAGTATTTCAGTGTTCTGAACATGCTACTTCGAAAATTACTTTCATTCCATTCATTAATTTATAAACCAAAAAAAATAAAAGGAATATAACACTAATTTACGTATGTATAATCTGGAGCAAATAAAAATAGTCTTAGATTTATCATAAAAAAAAAAAGGTGAAGTTGAAAATGATCAAATTGTTCACTACTACTACAATTTCTATCATTTTGCTAGGATTAACTTCTATATCAGTTTGGTAAAACTCTTATGCGATAACTTCACTTATAAAAAGTTGAAAATTTGTTTTATATTTTACCAAAATATAATTTTTGCAAATCCTTGAAGATAATTTTATGTGAAATTTTGATATAGGAGAAAACAGCGAAATTTTGTCTGCTCCTTTTGGCACCTAAATATAGTTAATAAACATACTTTTAAACATTTTGAAAATTGACACCTTATTACCCAAAGTAGTTGCGAAAGAGTGTATCTAAAAATACATCATTAAGGAATTTAAATTGAACAATATTTTTGTTAATTGGCCTTAGCCTTTGAATATGACCTTCAAACTTGGAATATTAAAAACTGCTCGAATATCCCTCTCCAAAATGATTTATATGTGTACGCAACTAACTAATACACATTACACCAAAATGACTCATTATTAAAGCTGGCATGAATGAATGAATGGCCCATTCGTTGGTCATTTATTTAAATAGGCGGGAACACCAAACAATCCATTTTTAGCACTACCTCGATGGTTTGTCAAAACTAGTAGGTAGATCGGACGTCCTATATCCGGTGTTAACACACAATAGGACCGGAAGAACAGTTACGACCTTTGGAATGTGAATGATTCCGAAAACCACAGATAAATTCTTCAGTCCACTTTTACGGGTACGATAGAACGGTCACGGTGCTTTGTGTGAGTCACGTAGGAAACGTGTTTTTTACGTTTATTGTGGGTCTGTTGAGAAAAAAGTATTTGCCTTATGTTTATTGTGGAATTTAGTGACAGTGTTGTTACAATTTTTGAAATATTTTGTGGGATATAAAAATAATGTGAAGTGTTGGTTTCGTGGTGATTTTTGTAGTAGATTATAATTATTCGAAAGTAAGTCTTTGTCATTAAATATGTATATTGACAAACTGTGATGTATAGTTTATTTCACTTACTTGCAGCATAAAAACGTCGGCTTCTTTGGCGTCGGTAAAGGGATTAAAGAATCCGACGTTTTTTATGTTGCAAATAATTTTCAAATAAACTGTGTAGTTTATTTCAAACTTATTTGCAACATAAAAACGTTGGCTTATTTGTTTCCTTTGCCGCCGTCAAAGAAACCGCCTTTTTTATGTTGCAAATAAGTTTAATATAAACTATACTTACATGATTTGTTAATATTATTTCTATAAAGTTGTACTTTATAAAATAAGGGTCTTTAGCCACCGTTGGCAAATAAAACTGTTTCTATTCATAACAAAGAAAACTACATATACATTTTAAATCATATGCAGATTTAACAGGTGAAATTATAGACAAAAACTAATATCTATTTTTTTTTATTTGTTCGAAATGCGAAATTAATGTTTTTACGTTCTTGTACCTAATATAAGGAAGTATAGTAATCATGATTTTTTTTTGACCTCGAGATTTTGATTGATATACAGGGTGAGTCAATAATGTGTTCTTCGATATCCTTTGAACCGTTAGTGATACAACAATTTATTAAATACAAAAGTTTTTTGGGTCGATAAGATCTATCATTTAAAATTATTGTGAAATCTACAGGGTGTTTAAATTTTCTGTTACACACAAAAAAAAACTTTTTTTAAAATTGAACTTCCTGTATATTTTGTCACCATTTCATTAAATGAAAAGAGTATTATACAGTGCTATTTTGTTTTTTGGATTTGCTGCAACGATGCCAAGTTATTTAACATTTTTTGGAAATTAAAGGATTTATAAGGGTCCGTTTAATAATTTTTATTTACCTATCAAAACAATCTGGGTAAGCAAATATTTATACTACTCTTAGTTCATACTACACGCTAAGTATTAGTACCTTTTTTTACATTATTCTATTTTACAGGGTGTCCATGACGGCATGTCAATTAATGCGAATTTCAAATGGGAAAAACTCTGTTTTTTTAAATGGAACACCGTATATGTTTTACGTGGTTGGATTCCTCCTTAAAATTGCTTTCTTTTTTGTATAACACTTCCCATACCTATACTGTGGTATTGTTGGAGATAATTAAGGTTTTATCTTTAACCTCACAATCATACTAAAAATTAATACAATTTTATCAAGAATGGGCTTTGGAAAAAAAATTGCGGTTAGGCGAAAAATTATTTTCTATAAAATCGTAAAGGAAACAGTAAAAGTAGCAAATTTATTGAACTTGAATGACAAAATTTACACCTCACCTTAGGTACGTACATAACAAAATAAAAGTGTATTTTTGAACGTAAACAGTAAATAGAGTGTCATTTTGAACGTAAACAGTAAATAGAAGAGAAAAAATAAAACAAGTTACAAAATATGCTCAACGTGACCTCCTAGTTGTAAATTACAAATTCTGATTCTATGAAGAACTGAGTCACTTACATTTTGCAACATGTTAGGCGTGATGGTGTCGAACGCTAGTCGAATTCTTTGCTGCATGTCTTCTCTTTTAGTTGGTGATGTTTTGTACACTAATCCTCTAATGTACCCCCACAAAAAAAGTCCAATTTTGTCAAATCTGACGACCTTGGTGGTCATTGAACTGGTCCTCCTCGACCTATCCAATTGTCACATTGTAATGTAACATTTAAAAAGTTTCTTATGGCAATACTATAATGGGGTGGAGCTCCGTCGTGCTGGAACCACAGCCTCTGTAAGACATTTTGAGGACACCCGTTTAACAATCCTCCCAGTCAAGTGACCATTAAAGAAATGCGGTCCAATTACGTATTCACCTACTATCCCTGAACACACATTGAGTGACCATGGGTGTTGATTATCTACAATTCTCGTAAAATGAGGGTTCATGGTATCATAGTAGTGTAAGTTATTTCTATTAACACAACCATTTTTATGAAATGTGGCCTCATCAGTGAATAGCACGAAATCAAAAAATTACGGCTGTTGGTGAATCTTATTGAGTGTCCACTCACAAAATGTTACCCTTAATGTAACTTGAAACACTTTCTTCGTTTGTTGCTAGTTTTGTACGTTCATGTTTTTCATAATTTACATGTCCAGTTCGTTCAAACCTTTCTCGCAACCTTTCAAATGCAGAATGGTGAGGATGTCTTCGTTCTGGATAACGCTGAATATAAATTCTTGATGCCAATAGCAGATTTCTCTCACCTTCTCCCAATGCATAAACCATGTCGATCAACTCTTCGTGTGAAAAATTCATAATTTATTTAACAAAACTAATTAACTCAACTAGGAAATACAGAAGAATCACCACCAAGTAAAATTAATTACGTGTAAACCACAAAATATCAGTTTGACAGCACATTTTTTGTTTTTCCAAAGACATTCTTGATAAAATTGTATTAATTTGTACTATGATCGCAAGGTTAAAGAGAAAACCTTAATTTTCTCAAAAAATTCAACAGTTAGGTACAGGAAGTGTTATACAACAAAGAAAACAATTTGAAGGAGGAATCCAACCACGTAATAAAATACAGAGTGTTCCATTAAAAAAAACAGAGTTTTTCTCATTTGAAATTCGCATTAATTGACATGCCGTCATGGACACTCTGTAAAATAGAATAATGTAAAAAAAGGTACTAATACTTAGCGTGTAGTATGAACTAAGAAATAGTATAATATTTGCTAACCCAGCTTGTTTTCGTAGGTAAATAAAAATTATTAAACCAGAAAATGTTAAATAACTTGGCAACGTTGTATGCAAATCCAAAAAACAAAATATCACTGTATCACTCTTTTCATTTAATAAAATTGTGACAAAATATACAGGATGTTCCATTTAAAAAAAGTATTTTTTGTGTGTAACAGAAAATTTAAGCACCCTGTAGATTTCACAATAATTTTAAATGAAACATCTTATCGACCCAAAAAACGTTTGTATTTAATACATTGTTGTGTCACTAACGGTTCAAAGGTTATCGAAGGAGAACACAATATTGACTCACCCTGTATACGTTTTGAACCCTCCTGAATCCATTCTATTTTCCGAATGATTTCTGTCGGTGCATGTAGATGTGTGTGTCTGTGTGTGTTTATTTGTGTATCCGCGATGCTAATGAGAGACTTCCCAAATTTGGCAGTTAAGATTTTCAACAACATTTTAGGTAACACATTAAATTTGGTGAATGTGGTACCACCAGAAGAGACATAATGAATGAAAGAAAAAAAAATACAATTTCGGAAAAAAAATAAAATTTTTAATGTATTTCTAGACAAATCTCGATGATTTATAATGAAAAAACATAACTTTATGGAAAAAAAATCTGTAGTACCCCGATAGCAGCCACAGTTTTTGAGTTAAAGCTTTCAAATTTGATACAAATGTTCTAAAGGCTAAAGACAATGATAGATTAGGCGATGAACAAAATTGACCAGCTGAAAGGAGGTTCACGAGACCCAAACTTTTTTGTATTTGCCTTTACAAAAAAATATATTCTTGATGAAAGATTATAAATCATGTCTACTATATCAAACCAATAAAATATATTTTCCAAGTACTTAAATAGAGCTGATGCAAACTGAAATTTTTTACACATTTGAGCTCAATAAATGGGGTTATGATAAATTTAACAGTTTGACATTTGAAATGTCTAATTTAGTTACAAAAAATGTCAATGTCAATAAGAAGAAATTATTAAAATATATGACATGAATTATTATTGACAGTATCGAATGACGCTGATAATTAATTATTTAAAAATTTTAATGAAACATTTCAAGGTACACCTTTAAAATTTAATTGAGGTAAGTGAAGAATTAAATATGTAGAATGATTTTTTTAGATCAGGGTGATGTCACCGGTGTAAAAAAGTTATGTGCTGGCCATATCAGATATTTTATTTAGTACGAAAGTTAACTTTTTGTACAAATAAAAAAGTAGCCATCAGTTTTTTCCTCGGTTTTGTCTGTTATTTAGCCTATGCATTGTATTTACAATGAAATAAGTGTTTGGGTATCATATCATCAATAGAAAATGTTTGAGAGCGATTTGCAGATTTCGGTTGGCTGATGAGCAAAAGTAATTTCGAAACATCGCAACTGGATCCCTTTTTTTAAGATACTCTTTTCTTCCATTATGCGATCTGTTGACTTAATGTCGAGCAAGCGGTCAAAATAAATAGATTTGTTATCTGTTTTTTAGCGCAAAAGTATAAACGGTGTATTTTTTTTAAATGTAGTTCAAATTGTCACTCCCACTATAGAGAACAAGCTGTGTGCAGTTTTCTGAAAAGTGTAGAAAGTGCAGGTAAAGAGAACAAACCTATTCTGATACCGATTCTGATGGACTGCTAATTATTTGATTATTAAAAATTCAGTACTATCGCATGATAGTGAATTGATTTCGTTTGATTCTGTTCTGGTTTTTTCTACTAGACTGGACATCACCTTGTAACTACAGTGTGAAAAATCTGAAATTTAAAAAAATGCAAATGTGAGTAGATATTTACTATGCATTTCCACTATCGATTAGCATAATAATAGGTTCACAAACGCATAATATCCGTTGAATTAAAAAATAAACAATTTTGCATTGCTGAATTTCAATTTCTGTATGAATTCATGTGAATTGAAATTTTTACTGACCTTGTGCATGGCACTTATCCTTTGAACTTTTTTAAGTACTTTGACAGGGTGATCATTTTAAGTACGTAATTCGATTTCATGGCTTGATTTTTTCACTTAGGAATAAGATTCCATAACTACATTAGGTATAGTGGCGGCAAACGGTATAATACCGTTTTATACTATATATAGTAAATGACGGCCGTGGAAAGACGTGGTCGAGAGCGAGCCAACACATCATCTCTCTTGCTTTAACCGACGGGACCCTGGATAACCGCGCGTCTTGCCTCCAGTAATACGTTTGCCGCGATGATACGTATTTTTTCTGAGAAATCTGAATTTGAAACGAAACTGGAAAAGATGTGTTGCAGCATCATATATGTTTCTATGGTTGTCTCTGAGAGTAATGTTCGACATGGTGAAAACTATGCTTATATTTTGAGAACGACCGTTCGACAAGCATACTTAAAATAGTCTAGGAACTCACTTAACGGATCTGCAGATGCACCATCAGTACTATCACAAATTTGTCTTAATCTGGTCAAACCGATGTCTTGCTTTCATACGTGCGAACTTTTCTTCAACGGGCTCCTTTTTTGCGTCACGTATAGAGTATAGCAGTCGATTTACTTCGTCCACTATTTGCAGTGACTCCGCTAATGACAACGCACTGTTTTGTAAGTTTTGTATAGCGTCATGTAATCCATTGTAGTCCTTGTGAATAGTTTTTAAAGCTGTTTCGACAGAAACATCTTCGAATTGTCTGTCTTTCCTTAATAGCTGCAGCCTCGTCTGGTTTGAATTGTATCACAGCTTTTATTTGTTGTAAATATTCAGCATAATAAAATGCTGCCTCCAACCATGTTCCCCAACGTGTAAGAATCGGCTGTGGTGGTTCGGGAATACCGGAACACTTGCTATGAAATGCGCGACGACGTTTAGAAGATTTAAGAAACACTTTTTTTGTACTTGCTGTTAATGCATCTACCTCTGGAAAACCTTGTTGAGTAGTTTCTGCCACAAGATGTAAAGCATGCACTTTACATGTAAAATGTACTAACCTACAACCGTGTTCTTGAAGAGAACGGCCTACTAAACGCATTGTTGCGGCACCATCGGTCACAAACATCAACACTTGACTTTTTGACAGGTCTCCAGCACCACCCGCGTACTTGTTTGGCCAGTACACTCAGTTAGTCTTTTGCTAGCTAGTAACATTGAAGATATTGGTTTTAGAGGGTCCAGTTACACGTACTGTAACATTTACAATAGAACTTTTTTACAATCTATCGTCTCGTCAACACATAACCACAGCCGTGTATTTTACATTTGATCTTATTTACAATGTCTTCGCTTACAGTTGATACCTAGTTACACAACGTTGTGCGACTTCGAAACGTTACCTTGGGATTGTATTCATTCCAGAACTCTTGAAATGGTTGTTTATCGAGTATGTACAGCGGAACATCACAGGCAATCAGCATTAAGAGTAAATCGAACATAAACTGTGTTGTCGAAGTCACGCTACTTTTTTTAGTTTTATATTGCACAGAATTTCCGTGACGTTTACACTCACGTTTGTCCCAGCACATCAGGTCAGTTTCGCACACCTTACAAATTATAGCACCATTGTAAAATAAATCCGGGAATTCACTGATAAATTTGTTTACTTTGTCAGCGTATTGCCGTTTTTTACCCTTGGGCAGGTCTGACATACTTTATTATTAAATTATTATGAAGAATAAAATACAAAAAATAAAATTATGAACAATACAACGGAGAGAAATAAATTACGTTATTGACACAGCGACGCATAACAGTAGACTAAAATAGTAAACAAGTCTTGCTTACGTACCTGGGTATTCCTCTACCTGGCACCGCCCATGATTTGCGGATCGAAATGCCAACTCTATTCATAACCACACAATAAAAGATAAGGTGCGCAATTGAAATAAAAAATCGACGTGTCTGAGAATTTTTTCTAAATATTTTTGGTTTAAGAAATAATGAATTTATTCCATACTTTACGGACACGCTGTATATTATGATTATCTATTAACGACACAAATATATTAAAACAAAGTCGTTCTATGAAAACAAGAATAAGAACATTTAAATTCTTGGTTCAAAAATGAAAGTAATTCTGTATATTTTATTTACAACAAAATAAATATTCTAAGACATTTCCATTTTGCTGCAAACGGAAGCGAAGGCCAAGGTTTCCATAATATACTGTTTGTAAAAAATGGCCTTTTGTATTTTTATTTGTTTTCGTGGATGATTTTATTTGAAAAAATACGAGACAAAATATGTGTTCTTTTAAATTTAAACCCAAATATCGTATTAATATATGGCATTATGTATTAACTAAATGCTGAATTCGAAAAGAAATGTTCTTAACTAAGTTGAATATACAGGGTGTATCATTTAAAATACAAGAACTCTTAGTAAAATCTGGTTAAACCTAACCGGAAGTGAACAATATTTATGATAGGCATTTATAATCAGCAGAATGTCACATATATTTCCACATTATATACAGGATGTCAATTATTATGTTATCAGTTTTTCAGCCACACTTTTTCTATCTGGCATTCAATTTTTGTATTTTCAAATCAGATTCTTTAGAAAAAAAATACGTAAGTATAGTTTTGGAATTGATTTCCTAGGTGAAAAATCAAGCAATAAAAATCTAGTAAGTCACTTAAAATAGTCACCCGATACAGTCCGGTTACCGATGATAAAAAAAGCGAACAAAATTAATATTGTTCATCGCAGAGATATACGAAATAAAAACTCATTTATAAACTCTACAAAACCTTTTACAAAGTTTCCGAATTTCATAAATTCTTGGACTAATTGTTGTTCATGTCATAGATTGTAAGTCCCAAGAAGGGAAAAGAAGGATTTCCTCTTATAGTCATATCAAATGCCTGATAACCAGACAGCGGAAATATATGCCATTTTTCAGGGTCGGCAGTTATATAAAAAAATTCTATTTTTTGAAGAGCCTTTATATAATTGAATTAATTGATATATCATCTATATGTATGCGTTTATTTATATACCTGTAATATATGCAGCCATCTCGGCAGCCAGTATTGAGGTAGGAAATCAGGTTAGACGTATATAATATTATACGTAACTAAGCTCTTGTTCCTTGGCAATACGACTGCGTACATTTAATTTCACGGAACGGTGTTTAGCATATAGTCCGCTAACCTGGAATACAAAACAATCTGTAGATGATTAGAACTGACAGTTTTAATCATCTCCAGATGATGCCGACTTGGTTGGCGAAACGCGCGTCGAGTGCAGTATATGGTATTTTGGTGTTTCGTGGAAAACTACGTCAGTGTTAATTCTTCTCGTGATTCTCCACCTGTAAAACTGTAAACAATAAGTACAAAAATATACAATATTATACAATAATTATTAGACATAGGACTCTTAAATGGCAACGTTGCAATTACCAGACAGACAACTCGTCGCTGGGCTGCCAGGTGTGGCGATTTATCGCAATTGTGGCTACTTTTATTGAAAAATTTACATCGAAAATCAAGTTTGGCGATTGCGATCATATGTGGCTACTGTTAATCAATAAGTAGCTATTGATGGCGATTTGCCTAATGTCGATATTGCACCTTTAAGGGGCCTAGTCGGGAAAAAGCTTCGGATAGCTGCGTCACTCTCTAGAAAGTTTTTATACATGCGCCGCTGAATAATTTTGCTCTTGACTGGACGTTTTATTCACCGACTTCATTGAGGTGCGATTCCCGATAGAGGTAACACTTCCTTGCTCCATTTGTAGTGACAAAGATACTTATTTAGAAAATTCTTTTTAACCAAATAGTACGGAATAAAAGTTTGAAACTTGCTGAGCATAATTATGAAGATTCATTCTAGACGACGTGTATGAATTTTACCTCGAATTTTACCGATTGATATCATAATTCAGGAGCTAATCATGTCCAAATTTCACTTATATTTACAGTATAAATTTTCCCTACATAAAGTGAAAATTAATTAAAATAGATATACATGTACCCTCTATTACACTTTCAACTACTGATCCTCCAAATTTGGTGTAATTTGACCAAACCGTATGAAAGAAATAAATTTTGAAAAATTACCTTACAAACACTGCTTAGATTAGCCCTCTTAAGTACAGTGTAACCAACAACTGTATTTCAGCATTGTTACAATTTCTTGTGACTTATTTTGTCTGTTGTACCAACATTTTGGTATTTTATAATTATCAGTTTGTAAATAAGTGAGTTTGGGTAGATACTCTCAATTTTATAAAGCTAGCGATATTGTGGCTACTTTTTTCTTCACAGACGGCTACATGAACTTTGAAAGTCTGCGTTGGTCAACATATGCACGCATTACGATGCCAAATTTCAGTCATCCTTCAATGTAGTATGCAAGGCCCATACTTTGGTGTTTACCAAGTGTTTAATACTTTAATACACATAGTGTATACTTATTTAATATGTGATATATGTCATATCTATTCCGGTTAAATATGGATTGTTTTTATATTTTAGGGTTACGGTTTTTAGGGTTATTCTTTTTTTTTTGTTAAAAAAAAATTTCAATAACAATATTTTGTTTGGAAAAATACGTTTATGAAAAGTACGTATGTGACACTATAAAAATAACAAGGTGCTATTTCACAGTGTATATTTTTAAAATACTGCGAAATTCATTAATGGTATAATAATGATGAGACACCAGGTAAAAACGTCTCTTACTCATACTGTCTGTGGTAATAGTTCTATCTAATTTAATAATTGGTTTATATAGTGATTAGAGCTACATTTTGTTGGTGTTAATTAAGGCAGTTACTTTAATTGCTCTTTCCGGTAATTTATATAATTTCTCAGGATCATTGGTAACGTTTTATAACTGTCCGTTTGGAAAGAACGTCTAGTCTATTTAATGCTGTGACCATTATGATATATAATTTTTAGAATAAACTGCGATCATTCAGAATGTCGGAAGCATTATATTTATCAAGAACAAGTCTATGTTAATCGTTCTAATTAAGGGTATTTTATAGTGATTCAATTCAAAAACTCGCTCAAAATTACTTTTATTCATATTGTAGTTATAGTAAATGATTTTCATGGTCGATTTCAATATGAATACAATCATACGTAAATATTGATGTTGAAATATCCCAGATTTGAAATAATCCGGTCAAAGTAGACATTTCAATTTACAATAATTCGCATAGAGCTGAAAATTGGTAGAGATCTTAGGAACACTATTACAAATAAAATGTCAAAAATGCCCATCGATCCCACGTCTGCTAAAAAAGTTATTCAAGGTCAAAGGTCAAAAATATTGGTTTTTTGCATTTTTCTGGTAAACGTTAAGTTTTATCATAAAAATAGGTCGGACAAAAGTTGTAGATCATGAAATTATCTACAAAAATTGTTCTTAAGCTTTTTTTTCCTAAGAATCACCATTCCTGAGAAATCGCGATTCTAAAAGTTGAAGAAGTCGTATTCTACATAATATGCACACATTTCCGCAACACCAGTGAGGTAGTGTACTTGGCGCATTTTTTTTAACGTCGTGTCCTCGGTAGGCATACTTCACGATCTATTGTGATGAGGTTTGTTAAAAAATATTCTATTAACTAAAAAATGGTACTATTGGAAATGATTTAAGTGGCTCGAATTATTGTTGATTTCGGGAAAATGTTAGTCTGACTGATAATCTTCAAATGCTACTTCAACAGTAATGTCTTCTTCGCTTTCTTCTTGCTGGATATCTGAAAATTGTTCTGAAAAAGATACATCAGTTGTCTCCTCATTGATATCGTAAAAATCTTCATCTGTTGCATTTGATTCAACATTGGAGCAAGACTGGCCTTGACAATTGGTACATACTGGTGAACAAAATAATCCGAATTTTTACAGCCACATTTTGCACTACAACCTTTTTTGCAATTGCAAAAAATAGTGTTAAGAAGTCTTTCCGGAGCAGGTGGGAGTAAAGTTTGAATTGGCTCCAAAGTATTATCTAATAATTTCCAACCCCAGTCTTCTGGGTCCAGTTCATTGCCTAGCCACACTTGAACTTAATAGTATACTCGATATAAGTGTTGATGAGCAGAAGCAGATGTTGGAGGAGGACAAGATAGTTGTAATATTTAATTGTTCCGTGTATTTTTTACAAAACTTAAATATCTATACTTCTCTAAACAATCAATTTTTTTTGGAACTCCATTTAGAGCAAGAAGAAAGCGAATCTTGTTTGTGATGATGTCTTGTGAACAAGAGTCAATCGTTTTAAATACTTTAGCGCAATCAATTAAATCATATTTTTCAAACAATTTAAATACTGTTGTTTTACCCCTTTTGAAAAATGCTGATATACTATCGCAGCCAGTTATTACATGTAAAAATAAGATATGATTTTGACATTTTGGATAAGCGGATAAACTTTTCGATGAATATATTTCTGTTGGTTGTTGAGCTTACCCGGGTTTCAAAAAGTAAATAATCTTATTAATTGGAGTTCGTGCAGTCAATACTACTAATAAATCAACATCTTCACCAACAACGATAGTTGTATTTGCTGTATTGGATTGTTCTATCGCTGTTTTAATTATGACGACATCAGCGTCATTATCAGCTTGTTTCACTAAAATATTCGCGGTTGTAAATTTTTCACATAACGTTAAAATGAAGCAAGACTTGTTATGAGTATTTGCAAGGAATTGTTGTTGGTTTGTTGAAACTGTCATAAATTGATCAAAAACGACATCAGAAGATGAAGATGTTTTTGTAGTTTGACGACGTTGTTCTGCAGCTTTAATGTTTATAGGCATTCATGGAAGGTATATTATTCTGGTCATAATTGTATTTTATCAATTTCTGGTTAATTCTTCACAGATAATTATTTTCGATTGATATTTAAAATTTTACACCCCTCGTAAACTGAAAAATGTGGTCATCGAGAGATCACAAATAAAAGCTGACCAAGATTTGATTTTTGCGGAACACTTGAGCGATTGAATATCAAACTATACCATACGGTCGAAATGAGCCAAAAATAATTTTGCTCATCTTGCAATATTGTGCTATTCTAAACTAATAGATATGAGTGATCATTTTGTCGAAAGTCTTTGAAAATAATTTATTTCTTATAATGTGTGTCTTAATTATTATTTTTATTTCAGATAGCAGCAGCGTGGAAGAGTGCCTTGCGAGGCAACAAGTTACTGGACAAGAACAAAGTACAATGTGGCTTCTAGATATACCTCAAACACATAATGGTAAGAGCATTTGTATTTTTTATCAACCAAATACGTTGTCCAAAGTACTATAGTACTATACTATACAGGGTGAGTCTTAAGTGTGTAGTTATATTTAAACCACCGATTCTTGACATCTGTAGAAACCCTCTGACACATTTTTTTTTAATTCCCACGTGTAACTGAGTTATCGACTTTCAAAAAAATATAATGAAACTGTTTTGGAACTGCTGGTTACTGGAAACATTCTATATCTTAGCTAAAATGATGTAATGGACTGAAGCAACGTTGCCGCATATCATAGCAATTCTCTCACCTAGGCGCGATTTTACAATCGAGATAACATAAGTTGAAGATTACCTAGCTTTATATTTTCACAAATATCGATGACATTCTAATACAAACCACTTCAACTAAAAGTTACTTTAGCATAAAATATTTGTTGCTATAACCACTTCCAAAACAAATGTAAAATTGAAAAAATTCTATTTCTAAAAGTGTGAGTTTAGCTAACCCACGATTGAAAAACCGAGCCCTAGCATTAAGTTCATTCCCGAATTTATAATAACATTGGATGAAATAATTAGCTACTTAAACGATTAATTGCTCCACTCCACTTGAAATAATGTTTACCTTTCAATGTGAGAAATGTACAATTTTGACTTTGTTGCACCAATCAACATTTCTTTTTAAGCGTTTCATATGGAATATACAACTAAAACCAAATTTTCTGATGAACAGTAAACATTTTGGGGAATTTCGAGAGGTATTTAATGTTCCCATCTCATTTTTTTCAAAATTTATAAAAGGATTATTATTTTTAAGAAGTAGGTACTTACCCTCTGCTAATACAGTAATTTGAAATGTGTAGATGTTCAAGGAATAAATCACCTCCCTACTATTTTAATTGGCCTCTAATAGTAAAACACTGAAGGTGCAACATAATAACAATCAAGTGATGGAAAATAGTTTGCAGTATTTTTACACACTTCTGTCACTTTTTACACTGGTCATACCTAACAGTTTGCATTTTTTTCCCTCCATAATACTCTGGACGGCAAGGAGGATAATATACGTCATTTTTTATAAAAAAGATCAATTTTTTCTTGAGAAAACAGCACTTTATTCGGGATAGGCCATTACATGATAAAAATTCAACCACGCCATAATGTGAACTGCGATATTAGCGTCGCATATGTAACCTATGATCTTCACACATCTAACCACGCACCTAATCAGTGTTGCCAGACATACCATTTTCATGGTATTTATAGCATTATTTTCCCTTGTGTATCTGCAATTTTTTAAAGTAATAAAACTGTTATTTAAAAATTGCTACCATTTTACACCATTATTAGCAAAAGTTGATAAAAAAGTTAAATTTAGGTCGTCAGCCCCGACCTCGGTCAGTTTTTCCATTAAAAAAGAGTAAACTGAATTAAATTTTATACCGTGTACGTTATAAATCGGAACTTCGCGTAAACAGCGCTAGTTGTTCAAGCCCAATATAAATAGTCTTTTGTTGTTTTCTGTTGTTTCTGTTGCGATGGTAAAACCCGTTTTTTCAATGCTCAGTTAGCTAAATTAACCGTCAGTTAAGTCGATAGAAATTTTTTGAAAAGCGTCATGATTTATTTATAATGAAATTTATAACCTATGTGAAAATCTTACACATCTGGCAACACTACACCCCATTGTAAAAATCAGTATTATTGATAGTTCGCGTACCTGTTGCATTAGCATTTACAAAAATGTGTTTAATACCGTCATTTATAGTTTTTTGTGATTAAATTTGTGATTCGAAGTTTTGAGTTACTATGTTACCGAAATTTATTGTTTATAATTTGTTCCTTTGGTGGTTCATTTTGTGAAAATTAGTGATTAACCATAGCGATTAATTTTATTATTTTAACGCTGGATGTGCTAAAGGCATATTTTAAAGTAGATGAAAATGCTAGACAAGCAAAACGGCTATGGAATGCTATGCAAACGTCAAGCCCATATGATATATTCATGTAGTAACTGTTGTATTAGGTAAGTAGACAAATCTGCTTTTTCGTTCTTTTAAAGTAAATACGTCTTTTTAAAATGATTATTTTCAACTTTGAATCATTTTTAGAAATGAACCATATTAAACTTAAACTATAAATTGGAGACAATAATGATAATTTAAAATACACAGAAGAAGTATTGCATATTTTTAATATTTGGTGCTTACGGGACGAGTTCTGTTTATTTATAAAAAAAAGTGTCAGGATTACCTAATTTTACAAGGAAAAATAGATAAACAGATACTTTTAACACCTTTTATTTTAAGAGCAAGCTACAAGTGACAAGTGTCGCTTTCAACAAAGGACTAATCTATCGTGAATTATGAATGCTAACTTGATATCATTTTTACGATTACAGCTTCTGCTGACATTGCAAAGCAGAGTTTATAAATATATGTAACTGCGATTACCAAGGCAGATTTAGCTCATTGTTTGAACCATTGCTTGTTAATTTAAATACTAATAATAAAGTTGGTTATTTTTCGAAATTATTCGCTTTTTAAAAACGAAGTATTTAACATCAAATACGTAAATGGCGCAGTCGGTAGGATGAGCAAAGGTATTTTACGGAAAAATATCGTGAATCTCAATTCTTTATTGCTCAAAAGTTTAGAAAAGTGAAAGTTCGAGTTCCAGCCCAGCAGTGACGAATCTCCAGACGGACAGACAACGCAAACCATCGAGGTAAGTCGAGTTTAATCCTTCTGTTTCTTTCCAAGTTTCTAAAAATCATTTTAGATTCTCTCCGGAAAAAAGTAGCTATTAGGCCGTTCATTGTGAACAACTACAAGGTTTTATTTAACAAAAATAATTATCCTGTAGAGTATCAATCTAGATACACGTAATTTTAAGAGAAACATATTTTTCATTTGTTTTCGACTGAAAAGAAATACTATTCAGTTTAAAATATTTATTTGAAGAAAAAAAAAATTTCTTCAATTTTTATAATTCAACTAATACGCTCTCATAGTCTAGTGATTATTATAAGACTTGCTTATAATAATTGATACGTGGTCAGATTCCAGTATCCATCATAACGACAGGAATAAAAACAACTTTAGCTTAGTGGCAATTGATAGACTTTCTACAATTGTTAGTGTGTGGTCAGATTCCAGCACTCATCCTAAGAACAGATATTTTTAGTGACAAATATAAGATTTGCTTATATTTGTAGGTAAGTGGTCAGATTCCATTACCCTTCGTAACATATAGGTATTTTATTCATACTCGCATATCAATAATTCTAGCTTAGTGGCAATTGATAGACTTTCTACAATTGTTAGTGTGTGGTCAGATTCCAACACTCATCATAAGAACAGGCATTTAGTGACAAATATAAGATTTGCTTATATTTGTAGGTAAGTGGTCAGATTCCATTACCCTTCGTAACATATAGGTATTTTTGTTCATACTTGCATAAAAAAAAAAAATGGACTCATCTTTATACAGAATTTACTCAGACAATATTCCTCTTTTTAATGGAGATAAACATCTCTTAACACCATTCATAAGAGCTTGTGAGGACCTAGTGTCCACATTTCAAAATTTAAGAGAGCTTAATAACCCAATTAATAAATGTGTAGTAAATACGATAGTTTCACGCCTCAGAGGGCACGCTTCAGAAATTATTGGCCCCAGACATGAATTAAACACCTGGCCCTTGATTAAACAAATACTGACGCAAACTTTCTCAGACGGACGTAGCGAGGACACCCTACTTAATGACCTTATGTCCACCACCCTGAATAAAAATGAAAATCTAATAGAATTTGGCTTAAGGTTACAGACTCTTAGAAGTCTACTAGTTGCAAAATTAAACGAAATTGGTGAGAATATTGAGACCAAAAGAATAAAAATCGAATACTATGAAAAAATTGCTTTAAAAACGTACATTAATAATTTATCCGGAAATACACAAATAATTGTTAAATGTAAAAACCCAAATAGCATTGAACAAGCCATAGGCTATGTCAGAGAAGAAGAAGCTGATTTAGAATTTAGAAGTCGTATGCAGAAAAAACAAGTAAATTCACAATTTTTAAAACCAAATTTTCCAAATTTACAAAATCAAAATTATAAAATGCCAATTGGAAATTTCCAAAATAATTATCAGAAACCTGTATTTCCCAGCCAACCGATAAATATTCAGCCGAGATTTATTCCCCAACATTTCCCAACAAACTCGCAAACATTTAGACAAAACACGAATAACAGTAATGTATTCAGACAAAATCAATTTAGACAATACCAACCAACACCAATGTCCACACAAAGCCGACAATCTTCTACACAAAGACAACAAAATAACTTCTCCCAACAAAGACCTTTGAATGCACAACAAATTCAAAGTAAATTTCCGTGGTTTCAACCTAAACCAACCCCCAAATATATAGCTGAAGAATTAAATAATATTTCCTCAGAAGATCCTTTCTATTTTAATGACGAAATGAAAGAACGATTTAATGAGTACCCTCCAGACATGTATCCAGAATTATACACGGACAATTTCTTAAATTTTATGCAAAATCCGGACAGCGAACAGATAAATAATGACGATGAAAATTTTCACAGTACTTCGAATACAGAGGACCAGATATAGCCCTTAACGCATATGTAAACGCGTTGCCGTATATTCAAATAAATAAACCCAATATAAAATTACTAATAGATACAGGTTGTAATGTCTCAATGTTAAGACCTAGTATTGCCGAACTATATTTCCCAGAATATATATACAAAGCCCCTTCGGTATTAAAAACACCAATGGGAAATCGCGAAGTAGTATGCAAAGCATTAATTCCTGCATTTGAGGAATTTCAAACTAAAGGTAACATAGAATTCACTTTGTTCCCATTTTCTGACTACTTTGACGGCATCATTGGACTAGACGAGTTACGAAATCTCAAGTTAACAATGGATTTTACAAACCAGGTACTATTTAACGATACAGTACAAATACCATTTCATTACAGAGATCAAAATTCACAAAACAAATATAAAATAGAAATTCCACCTCGCGAATGCCTAGAACGACCATTCCCAGTAAATATACCTTATGGAGAAATACTAATACCCGAAACTAATATTAATGGATTTTATATCCCTGAAACCCTTACGGTTGCAGAAAATTACCATGCTAGATTTGAAATACAAAATGTTACAGACAAAACTATATGTCTAGAATTTAACCGACCTTTTAAAGCCCAACAGCTACAAGGTGACCAATTTGACTTTTATCACATTGAAAACTTTATGCCCAATTATCAGACAAATACAAAAAATACAGACATGTTAAATAATATCAGAATAGACCACATGAATGAAGAAGAGAAAAATGCCATTTTAAAATTAATTTCAAACTTCCCCGACATTTTTCATAATGACGACTCTAAACTAACATTTACAAATACAGTAAAACACCAAATAAAAACGACGGACGAATTACCGATTCACACTAAAACCTATAGGTTCCCTTTTTGTCACAAAGAAGAAGTAAATAGACAGATAAATAAAATGCTTAACGACGGAGTAATTAGACATAGTCAATCCCCCTGGTCAAGTCCGATATGGATTGTATCAAAAAAAGCGGACGCCTCCGGCAAGAAAAAATGGCGTATAGTTGTAGATTATAGGAAGATAAACGACAAGACTATTGACGATCGCTACCCGATACCTAACATCGAAGACATCCTAGACAAACTCGGGAAGTGTAATTACTTTACCACATTAGACTTAGCGAGCGGTTTCCATCAAATAGAAATGGACCCTCAGTCCGTACAAAAAACCGCATTCAACGTAGAGCACGGGCACTACGAGTACCTTCGTATGCCTTTTGGGCTAAAAAACGCCCCAGCCACTTTCCAAAGGGTCATGGACCACGTATTAAAAGATTTACAAAACCGCATATGCCTAGTCTATATGGATGATATTATTATCTTTTCAACCAGCCTTCAAGAACACATATCAAATCTAAAACAAGTTTTTCAAAAACTAAGAGACGCGAAATTAAAAATCCAACTAGACAAGTCAGAGTTTTTAAGACAAAATGTCGAGTTTTTAGGGCACGTAATTACGCCGGAAGGAATTAGGCCTAACCCGAACAAAATAAAAGCCATTTCAAAATTCCCATTACCAAACACAGCAAAAGAAATAAAATCTTTTTTAGGACTATTAGGATTTTACCGCAAGTTTATAAAAGACTTCGCAAAAATTACAAAGCCACTAACGAAGTGTTTAAAGAAAGGTACTAAAATAATACATGACAATGAGTTTAAAAATGCATTCGAACTCTGTAAGACAATTCTGACCAATGAACCCCTGTTACAATACCCGGACTTCGAAAAGCCCTTTATTTTAACTAGTGACGCCTCAAACTACGCCATAGGAGCCGTTTTATCCCAGGGCCCGATAGGAAAAGATAGACCAATTGCTTACGCAAGTCGCACGCTTAATGACGCCGAACAAAATTATAGCACCATAGAGAAGGAACTACTAAGTATCGTAAATTTTACAAAATACTTCCGTCCGTATCTATTCGGACGTAAGTTCACCATCATCACGGACCATAAACCACTCCAATGGGTAAATAACCTTAAAGAACCTAACTCTAGATTAATGCGCTGGCGCTTAAAACTCATGGAATATGATTACGAAATTATGTATAAAAAAGGCAGCGAAAATAAAGTTGCAGACGCCCTATCGCGTATAGAAATACACCCGATCGAAACACAATCAATGATAGGTAACGCGGACGCTAGCGAAAACAGAATAACCGATGATTTTCCCGACATAGCTTTGGACGATTTAATAACTTTAGAAAATTCACCTATTGAACAATTAGACACAAATCCAGAGACAACACAAAAAAAAATAAACATAATTTCAGACGTCATAATAAAACAGAAAAACCCTTCAAATGAAACAGTACATTCCTCCCAATCGAACCCCACACTAAATATACCCATAACCGAACAACCGATAAATGGATTTAGGAACCAGATCATACTAAACGTAACAAGAGACTTAATAAAACCAAAAATTAAGCTTGAAAAACCTTTTAATGTTAAAGATCGAATAAAAGTGACATTGCCCATTCAAAATTTCGAAGAACATCTAGTAGAAACGTTTAAAAATTATATTAAACCAAATAAAACTTATGGCCTACTAATACAATCAAATTTTGTACACAATGTCATAATCAATTTACAAAAAATACTTTAACGATAAAGCATACAAACTTATTCAAACAAACAAAATAGTTAAAGAAATAGTTGACAAAGACGAACAATTAGAAACCATCCAAAATCACCATGAGACAAAAACCACACACAGAGGTATAACCGAAACGAAAACAGCGCTAACAAGAACTTATTATTGGCCCCAAATGACTAACCACATAACGAATTATATAAATAATTGTATAACTTGTCAATCAGTTAAGTACGAAAGACGACCCCCTAAATTTGAATTAAAACCGACCCCAATAGGCGAACACCCGTTCGAACATATTTATATTGACACTTTCTCAATAAGCGGACAAAAGTTCCTAATGGTAATTGACTCTTTCTCGAAGTTTGCACAAGCATACCCTATTCATTTTGTAACAACCGATATCTTAGATCAATTAATGATATTCTTTTCACATTACGGTATTCCCAAAAAACTAACCTGTGATCCAGGTACCGAATTCAAAAATAACCTATTTTCAGAGTTTTGCAAAAAACATAACATAGTATTACATCACGTCACAACCCGACATCCAAATAGTAATGCCCCAATTGAAAGACTACACTCCACACTCATAGAAGAATTACGAGCTTTAGAACTAGAAAGCCCAAGACAAAATATAAAACAACTAATGACCCTTGCAATATTAACATATAATAATACCATACATTCCTCTACACGTTACACACCTTTTCAAATCATAAAAGCAAACTTAGAGTTCGACACGCCTTTTAACCTCTCGGAAAATAAAATAATGTCAGATTATATTGAAAACCAACAAAGAAATATGAAAGTTATGAACGAGTTTATAAATAAACAAAACAACAAGGTAAAAGACTTAACCAGACAAAATCAAGACAGAACCGAATTCCCTGTATTTAAACCAGAAACTGAAGCTTTCTTACTTCAAAATATACGTAGAAAAATAGCCCCAAAATACAAAAAAATAATAATTGATAAAGACTTAGATAATAAAATAAAAACCAAAGATAATCGTATATATCATAAACAAGAAATTAAACCAATACGACTAAGATCTAAAGAAACATTATCTGTTTCAGATGTGGAAAATACTAGTATTCACTCTGCAAATGATGCCAGTACATCTACAAATTAAATTGACACCCTTAACTAACCCCCTACTGCCCTTCTTAATCAGTAAAGCCAAGGTAACGAATCATAAACACTCTTTTATAAAATATATTGATTTAAATCTTTTTATCGACCCTCTGAGAGCTATCGAAACAAACGAAAGATCGATAGTACCAATGATCGACAAAAAGGATGAACTATATCCCTCAATAAACGAAATTCATAATCACTTAAACTATTTGAGAGACAAGGCCCAAACAAAGTTAAACCAAATAAAACCCTCTTTCAACTTACGTACAAAACGAGGACTACTTAATATTGTAGGAAAAGGCTCCAAATGGGCCTTTGGTTTATTAGACTCAGACGACGCGGAAAGATACGACAATGCAATTAACACCTTAGACAAAAATCAAAAAAAGTTACACCATGATCTTGAAAACTATATTACAATAATAAAAAGTTTTATGAATGAGAGTAAAGAGACACTGAACACGGTAATAAGTAATCAGGTCGTAATCAACAAAAAGATGAGAACATTGGAAAGCAATTTGAATAAATATACACTGTTCCTAAATATTCAAAATTATCTAGACGTAATGATAATTGATTGCCAGAATATAATTGAAATATTAGATACACTCGAAAACTCAATATTATTCGCCAGACTAGGGATAATACATAATAACCTATTGCCCCTAAATGAAATAAAACAAATGAAAAATGTTATACAGGAAATCTATAAAAATGGATTACCTACATTTAAGTTCGAACAGTCTTATTTAGAAATTATAAAAGTAGAAATTCATTACATACTAGACAAATTATGTTTCATCTTCCACATACCTATAACGGACGAGAATCTATATGATTATTATCACTTATTCCCGATCCCCGTTAACAATAAAATCATTGTACCCCCAAAACCATACATCCTGATGAACTCGACAAACCATTACTACTCCAGAGATCCATGCCCGATGGTTGAAGACCTGTGCGTGTACTTTGTACAACAACCACCTTTCCAGGATGATTGTATCCCACATGTACTTAGGGGAAATCAACTTAATAACTGCCCCACTATCCAGGTGCATAAAATCACATCCACCATAGTCGAACCAGTGGACGACGCCCACATTATAATAATACCTGCAAACAAAACAAAGGTACAGAAATTATGCCCCGAAAGTGAATTTGCTGAAATAAGCGAACCACATCTAATCTACCTACCACAAAGCTGTTCGATTCACATAAATAATTATAACTTCGAAAATAATGCCATTTCCATCCAAGGAAAACCCATCGAACTCCTACCTATTAGAACAAAAAAAATGTTATCACACAACGAGTTACCCATGGTACTACAAGAAGTACACACCGATAAATTAGACGATATTTATCGCGTTGCCGAAACCACTCACCTTCAGGACTTAGAAGAAATTCAAAAGCTTGGAACTAATGATATTTTACTTTATATTTGTATAACTTTAATTATTATCATATTATTATATATATTATACAGGTACTTATCAAAAAATAAAGATAAGATTACACAGTTATTTGTAACCCATAATTCGAAAAATGATATCAAACAAGAAAACAAACCTACCCCTTTGTTTTCATCTTAGGGATGGACGAATTATGAATGCTAACTTGATATCATTTTTACGATTACAGCTTCTGCTGACATTGCAAAGCAGAGTTTATAAATATATGTAACTGCGATTACCAAGGCAGATTTAGCTCATTGTTTGAACCATTGCTTGTTAATTTAAATACTAATAATAAAGTTGGTTATTTTTCGAAATTATTCGCTTTTTAAAAACGAAGTATTTAACATCAAATACGTAAATCGTGCCTTTGGCCCCCCCGAAATTTATTTTTTTTTTTTCGGCCCGGTGTGTCCAAAAATATTCTTTCTTAAAAAGAGCTCAATGTTTTATAAACTATTACATTTGTTTTGGTGCGGCGTCAACACTGATATTAAATAAGTCTAATATCGTCTCACAAAATGTCCGTGACAAAAGGGTAATAATTTTTTTTAAAAATTCAAAATTTGCAATTCATGCCATGCATGCAATTATAGGATAATTGTGATGACGAACTCTGGCAGTAGCAACACTGCCTTCAGTTACGTCATTTCTGTGAACGGTGTTTACAAAGTTATCCAGTGACTATTAAAATGTCAGTGGCTGGAGGACGAAAAAATTATTAGAAATTAAATTTTTTTTTTTCAAAAAAAATTTTTGACAGTGCCAATCAATTGTACACGACGAAATATATTGAGGGTTAAAATATAACTATGCATTTAAAACTCACCCTGTACTATAATGTACTCGTATACTATATATTAATTTATGAATTACTTTGGTAAGAAACATTTTATAAATGTTAAAACTTCTTTATGGAAATTGGATTAAAGATTTATAAATATACAGGATGCTTTGGAAATACGCGCAAATATTTAGCTTTTTTTTTTTTAATTTAACCCTCCCTGCGAAGTTATACCGTCCTAAAAAGGTGATTGAAAATCTCGTTTTAAATTATTTTTTTTAAGTTCAATTCAGTCTTCTAAGAAAAAAATAACCCAATAGCAGGGGGCACAGAAGTTATAAAAAATGTTCAAAACAAAATATCCACCGATAATATCCATTACGCAATATACAGCACTCAATTGTCCTAGCTCAAAGCGATTGAACATGTGTTTCTCAAGCGGACACTTGGTAACTCTATAATGTGACGTTGTCATATGTTCTTGCTTATGCCTCTTTTAAGAATCACTAAAATACAAACATTTTTTTCTCCAAAACCTTTGGCGGAGAAAAAAATCGTATTAGAATTTTCTCTCGAATTTTTTATATGCATCTACGAACTACATCTTCACTTAAAACACATTTTCTATTATTTTTTCTGAAAGTTAATTAACTCGCAGAATCAAAATTAAATTATTTTTTTCTGGCAAAACCATGCAATTTTAGACACCTGTTGTCTAAGACTTTTTTTCGTTGCTTTATTACTTCTAACACCCTGTACAATTATAATTTTCCTAGCGAAATTCACCAAAAGGTTGATAAATCAGTCATTGAGTCGTTGGACAGTCCGAAGTAACAAAATGAAAAATGTATGTATTTAATTTTCCATTACCAAGTAGGACTGTAGTATTAATACTGGAAAAAGTAATAAAGTTTTTTCTTCCGATTATTTTGTATTGGTGCTGTTTTCGAATAAATTCATCTCCAGACCAGTTTTCGTTTATATAAAAAGATTAAAAACAATGTTAATTACATACATAATGTCATTTCGATGAAAAAATGTATTTCATTTAAAATGTTGCTTCCTCTCACTTTTCTTGGCCACACGTCGCGTCGTCGCCTCTGAATGTGGACAACAATTTTGTAGCAACTTTCTATGCACGGTATTGTATTTTAGTAGCAGAGCCAGTGACATTTTTCGGTGATGATTTAGTTAAGGCCTATTCTTTGCGAGGATGTTGAGAGGGGCATAACTGTCATCCGCGAGGATTAACCCGGATTCCAGTCATAAGGGGGTGGCAGAACGCCCCCAACGTGTAAAAAAAACTGCATCTTTTTATTATTTAGTTAAGGCTGAAATTTTCTCCAGTAGTCCTCTGATAGCCCACAATCATCGATATAATATTTGCAGAACGATTGGCCAGTCATAAGGGGGTGCCAGATCACCCCCACCATGTCATGTGCGATGAACTTTTTTATTATTTAGTTAAGCTTCATCTTTTAGTAAGTTGCTGTGACAACTATTTCAAGTGTAAATGCCAATTTGCAGAACAAAATGGCGGCATTAACATCCTGGCAGAACGATTTGAATATGTAAACATTTTTTACTTTCAACCGCATATATCTTTGGAAATATGCAACATACGAGAAAGTTGTATTATTGTTTTTTGTGGGAAATTTAATTCTCTACAAAAAAGATCTTTTGATATTTTCATGTATCTCCTTTAGTTTCTGAGATATACTGAAAATTAAAGAAATTTGCAAAAAATTTTTACGTTCAGACGCAAGTATCTTTGGAACTATGCTAGATGCGAGAATACGACTCGAAACACTTTTTTGTAGGAAATTTAATTCTCTGTAAAAATAGTCTCTTGACATTTTCGTGTATCTTCTTTAGTTTCTGAGATATACTGAAAATAAAGAATTTTCTTTCCATTGCCGACAAACCGTTGGACACGTACTAATTAATATTTCCCTAAAACCATGTTTTTTTATTCCTACAAGTTCAGAAACGTCGAAAAATGTCATTTTTAGCAACCGTCATCTATAACATCTCCTTTTTTAATTACACGATAAATTGTTGATTTTGATATTTTAGTTAATTCGTTAATACTTTCTATTATTCCTTTCTCACATTTTTCACGATTTTCGCTTTTTAAACGTTCATGTATATTTAAAATAATGCGTTGACTTTGTACGTGTAAATCTTTATTTTGAAACTCTAAATTTATTTCGTCTTCCTCGACAATAACAGGCTCAACTATTTCGGGATTTTCGGGCGTTATTATATTATCTTCTGTTTCAAATGGTCTCCAGAAAGCCATGGTAAATTAGTAAATAATACAATATCTTAAATACCTTTTATGTAGTAATAAATATTTACCAATATGAACACTAAGTATAAACTGAACCATACTTGATATTATAATAGGTATTTCTGCACTGCACTGGACAAATATAATAAATAACTAGGTAACATCCGACTCCACGTTGACTACTGACTGATATAAACTCAAACACCCACCGACCAACCGGACTGACGAATATCCTGATCCCAGCCAATCGTCGCCCAACGTCCTCAAAACATAGCCAATGCCGGCACATCTCACAAGTCTACGTAATTGCATAGAAACGATTTAATGAGTTTTTTTATACTAGTGGGTCTGTCCGTTTTATTATCTTTAAACACGTGCAGTCGTAGATGGTTCATTCAGGCTGATTACATTGCCAGTCTCGGACTCACCTGCACAATTTCAACTACCATTCGATTCTCGTTACCATTGCTAAATACATAGGACAAAATATCAAGTTAAGTGCGCACAGTCCTGTGCTTTAACAATGACCAGTTTCAATTGACTTCGTATAAACTTTACGCGTACTGCGTAGTGCGTCTCGAACAATCTCGAACACAGGTCAAAATTTTAGGGATACATAATCCCCAACAGACAGTCCCTTTGACTATTGTATGCCGTTGATGACGTAGATACAGCCATGAACACAGTTCCTCCTGTCCACTTACAACTCACATATATCTTATATATAGTATTGTACTATAGATATAGAGTATTGAGATGGTGTGCGTCATACGGATGTTTCATATTTGAAAAGTTTGGCTGGAGTAACGAAATCAAGGCGTGCATACAGGGTATTCAAATAGTTCTGCCAGGGTGTTAAAACCGCCATTTTGTTCTGTCAATTGGCATTTACACTTGAAACTTGAAATAACTGCGATAATAACTATCTTGAGCACCAGAATGTCCTTCCTCACGAATGTTCTATTCATGAGGAAAATTCCTTATTTTCAGTATATCTCAGAAACTAAAGGAGATACGTGAAAATGTCAAGAGACTATTTTTGTAGAGAATTAAATTTCCTACAAAAAGTGTTTCGAGTCGTATTCTCGCATCTAGCATAGTACCAATGATATTTGCGTCTGAACGTAAAAATTTTTTGCAATTTTTTTTTATTTTCAGTATTCTCAGAAACTAAAGGAGATACATGAAAATGTCAAAAGACCTTTTCTGTAGAGAATTAAATTTCCCACAAAAAACAATAATACAACTTTCTCGTATGTTGCATAGTTTCAATGATATATGCGGCTGAAAGTAAAAAATTTTTACAAATTCAAATCGTTCTGCCAGGGTGTTAATGTCGCCATTTTGTTCTCCAAATTGGCATTTACGCTTGAAATAGTTGTCACAACAACATACTAAAAAATGAAGCTTCACTAAATAATAAAAAGTTCATCGTTCACACGACATGTTGGGGGTGATCTGCCACCTCCTTATGACTGGCCAATCGTTCTGCAAATATTATATCGATGATTGTGAGCTATCAGAGGACCACTGGAGAAAATTTCAGCCTTAACTAAATAATAAAAAGATGCCGTTTTTTTTTACACGTTGGGGGTGTTCTGCCACCCCTTTATGACTGGAATCCGGGTTAATCCTCGCGGAGGACACTTAGTTATGCCCCTCTCAACATCCTCTCAAAAAAATAGGCCTTAACTAAATCATCACCGAAAAATGTCACTGGCTCTTAGACTATTTTATTTATTTAATCCACCACATTTGAGTTTACAAAAATTTTGCGAGAAGAAAGTTTCGTAAATAAATTAAAATTAGTCTAGTGAATTTTTATTATATTACTATTAGTTCGTTTTAAATTATATGCAAATTTAGTAGAAAAAATTAAACACACCTAATGACTATATTTTACTTGTTCAAAATACGATTAATGTTTTCTATTTAGTGAGTTTTACAAAAGTTACTTTTTGTATGTACAAATAAAAAGAATTAGGACATCAGTTTGGCACTTTTAAATATGATTTTATTGTTGGTACTAATATGCATTTTGTTTAAAATAAGATAATTGCTTATATTTTCAGTAACCATTAATAGAAAAATAGTAACACTATTTATAATATCCTGTTTGAAGGACCATAAAATCTAAATAATAAATGTCATTAATGTATTTAGCAAAAAAAAAACTAGAGTATTTACAAGACTATCCCAATTTCAATTAATAAATATGAAATGAAACTACAGTAAACAAAAATAAAACATTTTTGACATACCAGTAAATCAATCTCCATATCATAATTTACGACATTCTTCTAATAGTTAGTGGACTATGTTTTTTATGATTCTTTTTAGTTAAGAAAACAGTTTGTAATTGATAACTTTTCTCCTTTCAGACTGTGAAAAATTGTTATGCTTTCGATACTACGACGGCACGGCACTAAATTACCTAGCTCAATCAGATTCGCTGATAATTAAACACCCCGTAGACAAATTAAAAAAATTCATAAAAATTAAAAGACAAAAGTGTAATGGGATCGAAAACGATGCTTTTCAAGATGAAAGTGACCCGCCACATTTAAAAAATTCAAACTCCTTAGAAGATTTAGACACCAGCAAAGAACAAATTTTGTCGGGGGTGAAGAAAAAAATCTCCGAATGGTCTAATAACTACGGAAACGATGGGTGGTACGAAGAAAAAAATACGTTCGAAAGCAAATTCCAAATCGCCCACTAAGGAGTATTATCAAATTTGGAACGCGTCTACTTCTCCGTCTCCAGAAGCAGAACCTAAGGATCTAGAAGCAGCTTGCGGAATGGATTTTTCCGCGGAACCCATCGCACCTCCTTTACCACCACGCACTTTACATAGGCCTTTAGAGAGATCGCACGCTTTGAGCTCTACTTTTACACCACCAGCTGTTCACAGGCAGAATAAACCTAAGAAAATCCAGAAATTAGAAGATACTTTTGTGTTTGACTTGATAGATACAGATGAAGATTATAAATCTTTTAGTACTGCGTCGACGGCGTCTTCTCTCTCTGATACGGATGTTATGTCGACTCCATGTCATAAAATGAAAGCCGCTTTGATAGAGAACGGCAAAAAACTCATCGGTTGTGATAATTATATTACGACGGTTCTAAGTAAGAGTAAAATTTTAGATAGTTCTAGTCCACACGCAAATGCTCATTTAACTGTAGAAAATAAAGATAGTCAGAGTTCGATTTCGACTCAAAGTAGTGGTTCCGTTGACGTAGTTGATGGTGATATTAATAGCGACTTAACCAACAAACCCCATAAACCGTTGTCAAGACAAAAACCCGAGGCGGAGTCGTCGGAAATCCAAACTATAGAACTTCCGCAAACCCCATTGCATAGACCCAAGATGGAACTGAAGAATGTAGTCAGGCCGCATCCGAAGGCTTTTTGAAAGGGTAAGTATTTTTCTCAAAAACCGTAAATGGTATTCAAAACGTTTATTTTAACAATAAAAAACGCACACATCTTGCATTTCTCGAGTTTTTGTGGCATTCGCTGTAAATCAACGTGTTCACTTTTTCATTTCTTTCAGTATTTGTCGTTTTTTTTTTTACGGCATACTTATTTACTGCGTTTTTTTTTTTTTTAAATAAATATTTTGAATCCAAGTAGTTTTATGCAAGATCTACCGGCATACTTGATAAGCGTATTTTCGATTATTATTGTTATTATTCACCAAAGAACGTGTATTTGGGTTAATATCAACTGATTTTTGATTTGACGGTATCAATGGATATGTCGCGAAAATTAGTATATAAATACTGGGTGTATAAGAGATGTTGCCATCTGAAAAATTTGATTTATTTAAAAAAAGTAATTCGAAAAATTTCACGATTACGTGTTTCTCTTGTCTAATACGTTAATACATCCCTAGAGGAACCGTAATTGCTTAAGCGACGTTTCGGCAGAGGCACATCTGCCATCCTCAAATCCTTGTTGGTAACTGCTTAGTACGAGTTCTCGTTACTCGAGCAGAAATTTTAGTTCGAGCATACTTTATGTCCAAAGTTCTAAATAATTTTTTTGCCACCGTATTGCGTGATTTCATAGAAAACTGCAGTCATGTATTCATCAGCGAACGTGGTGTCTTTTAAATGATGTAAGAATTGACTTGGACACTTTATGTATTGCATAACAGTGTTTTTATCTGCAACTTGAATCCAGTTTAAGTCGGTTGATATTTTTTTTCAAAGTTTGGGTACATTTTTATCCAACATTAAGTGTTGTCCTCTGTATATTGTTAAAAGTGGCTCTCTTTTGGGGCTGACGGTAACTTCTGGTCCATCCTTCTTGATATAGCACGGTTTTCATTTACATCTTTCCTTCATAGTCTCTATTATTTCCTTATATCAAAAATTAGAGGACAATAAATTCATCACAAATAATTTTACAACGTATCAAACACTTCTACGCCAATGCTATTATCAGAGTGGCTTACATGGGTCCGGGTTCTTACGTAACTTTACCACCCTGTTGACCTCCTTCATTATTGTTTTAAGAAAAAAGTGTAAAAATTAAATACCAAGCAAACAATATGTACATACAACACCGTGTATCAGAAACGGACCTAGTTTGTGTCTCGTCGCCATTACTGATCACAAAAAACTCGACACGGAATGGCACGCATTGTAACAAATTTAAAGCACGGAATATTATTTAATAATAAATTGCGTTATCTCTTAATTTTTTTTTAATTGTGTTTTTATTTTTATTTATATTAACTTAAACACACAAAATACGTTATTTTAATATGCTCTTATTGATATAAAGTATGGGAATATGATTTTTTGCTTTTTGAATAAAAAAAGTTTATATTCTCTTTTTGTTTTTCGAAATTGTGTTTTCCGTAATATTCTGTTTGGTTGTCGATGTTAGGCTCAAAGATAAGTTGGCGCTAACTTTTTGTAGATAATGGCGCACATACGCATATTATAGTGTTTCATACAGAAATTGGACACAAACCATAATTAAGCCATACTGTGACTGTATTAATAAGAATGTGTTGTTAATATTACTTATACTTTTAAATGTTCTGCAAATAAACTTCTGCTCTGATTAGCAAAAACTATTTTGTTTTCTTCAAAATCTAAATCTCAACATTATACATATAACGACAACGACAACATGAGTATAAAAATGTTTAAGAAATGTTTTAGATTGAGTAAGCATAGGCTGGACTGTTTAAATATTTCTCATGTTCACTTAAAAGAAAGTAATTTACATATCTCTAATTATTATTAGTTATTAGTAGAGCTGTCCGAGGTCACCTGGCCGCCAGAGCCGTCATATGACTCATATGTTTACATCATATCATAATACTTGAATAAGTATATTAAGTGGAAATAAATTTTAACAATAATGTTACATTTTATAAAAATTTGTATAAAACTCACCCTTTTAAACAGATTTATGAAGTAGTTTGGTTGTCGTCATCACAAAGTGGGGAAGATCTATAGTATAATAGCATCAGGTATGTTTCTACAGCTGTCTCTGTCAGCGATGTTCGCTTTGGTGAAAAAATATGTTTGTATTTTGAAAATGACCGTTCGACATCTACGGATGTAATACAGGCATAAGTAAAACAATCTGTGAACTCACTTAACGAAGTTGTAGATGCACCATCACAAATTTGTCTTAATTTGCTAAAATCAGGATCTTTCTGTAATACACTCTCGAATTTTTCACTAACGCGATTATTTTTTGCGTCATTTATAGCCTGTAGCTGTGTTTTTACGTCGTCCACTATTTGCAGCGATTCCACTAACGACAACGAACTATTTTGCAATTTTTCTATTGCGTCATGTAGTCCCCTATAATTGTTATTAATACTTTTTAAATCTGTTTCAAGGGAAACGCCTTGAAAGCTTGTCTGGCTTTCCCCTAATAGCTGCAGCCTCGTTAGGGTTGAACTGTAGTATCACAGCTTTTGTTTGTTGAAAATATTCAGCATAATAAAAGGCCGTGGAAATGTTGGTTTAAGAGGGTCCAGTACACGTACTATAATATTTAAAATAGAATTTTTTTTACAATCTGTCGTCTCGTCAATACATAACCAGAGCCGTGTATTTTTTAATCCACATTTAATCCTATTTACAATGTCTTCACGAACAGCTGGAATATATGTACATAACGATGTACGACTTGGTAAGTTCACCTGGGGATTGTATTTATTCCAAAACTCCCGAAATAGTTGTTTATCCAGTATGTGTAGCGGAATATTACAGGCTATTAACATTAACAATAAATCACACATAAACTGAGTTGTCAAAGGCATGCCATTTTTTTATTTTGATGTTGCACGGTATTGATATGACGTCGACAATCTGTTTTGTGCCAGCACATTAAGTCTTGATTGCAAACTTTACAAATTATTTTGCATAAATTTATTCACTGTGTCCGCGTACGGTCGTTTTTTACCCTTTGGCGCGTTTGAGATTATGTATAATTTATAGGTACAACCTCACGCATTAACCTTTCAAATAAAACTGCAGCGTAAATCACTTCTAAATCGGCACGTGTGACGACAGCGCAAGACCGTGGCTGTACTTCAGGCACATCGGACAGCTCTAGTTATTAGCATTCAAGAAATGATCTAAAAAATATAACTCGACCTTGATAAACTAGCCTAGCGGCCATTATATTGGTGCAATTTTTTTCAAGTGCTCTCCAATTTGACTCCACCACATTTGGCGTTAATAATCAAAGGCTAAAGCCCTCGAGCTAAAGCTCCCGGTCAAATTATTAACACCAAATGTGGTGTCGTCAAAGTTGACACCATCGCACTCTCGAAAAATTGATGACAATAGAATAGCCGACTATTTATCAAGGTATTGTTATATTACTCTTCATTATGTCATTCAAGATAAAATAAACGTTTTTGCTTGGTTCTAATACGTGTATTAGTAAACGAAAACTATGTGTTTTCGTTTTTGTATTTCGTTTTGTTATTGTTAGTTTTTAATCAATATTGACAAGCACTATAGCTGCGATCTTGTTTCCATAGTTACCAAAAGCAAATTAATACATATGTCGCAGGCAAATGGTAATTCTAGGCAAATGGCTTTTGTCTAGGCAAATGCTATCTGCCTGGGCAAATAGTGTTTTTTCTTTTTCAAATGCTAAATGACTAGACAAATGCTATTTGACTAGCCAAATGGTATTTGCCTAAGCACTTTCTAGACAAATGGAAATGGAAATATTTGTAATAAAAACGCTGTGTCTAGGTACACGCTACCAGTTTATTTATTAAATATTTTCTATAAAAAAAGGCAAAAACTAATTCTACAAATAAGAAAATGTAAACATATAATTTAAACAAAATTTGTACATTAATTATAATGTAATGCTGAATACAAACAACACTGTAAATTTTGTAAACCTTATTTATTTTGATTGCTATAATACCTTCCAAATTCTTTCTATCTAATGGTCCTCTATCAAATTTTGGAACAGCAACAGTGACATATTTACCTACTTCTATGTCGCAAAAAAATGGTTCTGCTTCTCTTTGTGGTTATTTCTGCAGCCTTTATCTGCCCATCGTAAGATTTTTTCCTATTAATTCTAATATTCTCTTCACTGACACAGAGATTGCAAGTAATCCCAGTACTAAAATTGCTATTGTTTTTATTAGCAATATCGCAAATATCGTGTACTATTTTTTTTGCATAACGAACATATCACAGTCATTTGCCTAACAACAACTTCGGCAAATGACATTTTCCTAGGTAAATGACTTTTAAATGGAAATTTTTTTCATGGAGTCATTTGCCCAGGCAGATAGCATTTGCCTAGACAAAAGCCATTTGCCTAGAATTACCATTTACCTGCGACACATACATCAACTGGAGCTTATAATAAAAGTAATTTTTGACGTTTCAAAAAAGTCACATTTTTTGACGTTTCCAAAAAGTCACATTTTGACATGTCAAAAAAGTCACATTGGTGGAATGTCACTAATTTTTTTTTTTTGACATTGAACCGATTTTGCTCATCATCGAGCTCAATCTCTTCCTTGACCTCTAGAATGTGTGTACCAAATTTGAAAGCTTTATCTCAAAAACTGTAGTTGCTATCGCGAACCAGACAGACACACACACACAGAAAATTTTTTCTGTCTGAAATTTTGTGTAGGCATTGTCATAATTCGTCGAGATTCGTCCAGAAATTCAATACAAATTTTCAAAATTTCTTTCAAGAACTTCCTCACTTTGAGAGGCGAGGAAGTAATACAACTCGCTTAATTAAGGTTTATCGCAAATTCGTTATTTTCGAAACAAAAAAAAAAAAAAATGGAAACCGCACTCGCGCTAAAGCACGCCAGACATGCGTTCGAAAATTCATAGGTACCTTGATCGTATTTTTTTGTTGATTTCTTGGTACACAAATGTAATGAATAAAAAAAGAATTACACCATAACATAAGAGCTTACCTTTATAACGTTAAAGTAGATATTTGTGTCTAAAAGACAAGAATAAATGACGATGACATCTGCAAGTCGATCCTGCGCTGTGACTATAATTCGATACCGGCGTTAATTCATCAGATGAACAACGCAAAATTAAGTGATTTTCATTACTCCCGTTCGTTTTGGAACACCCTGTATAAATTTGGAGGAGTTTGTGTATATAGGCTATGTAAAAAAATATCTGAACAATCTGTATTGTGTTAAGATAAAAATTACCAATTTTTCAAATAATAAAGAGAATCGAGATAATCCCCGGATTTATGTTTATTTGGCGATGCCTATGTTATCTCGACAGCATTGATGTGATTTATGATTCCATAATACATATACAAACATACATTTTTGTGGCGTAAATGTTCTGATAATGAAGAGCCCGAAGAGCTGTGATTGAATAAGTTCACTTACATTTTGTTAAAGGTGAAAGTTGAAAGAATTCTTGAAATTGTATTCGGTGATATAATTTTTTATTGTCAATTGTACAATTGATTTTTTTGCAGTTTCCAATTTTCAGAATTATTTTTAATATTGCCAAGAATCCGGGGTACAAGAGCAGTCAAATTGAACGTTTCGTCCAGTCGATGTCTGTTAGATATCTTTTTTATGGATGAGGCACATTTGCTCACATGTGGGTCTCTAGTACGAATTTGTTCCGGCTTTAGGTTATTTTAGTCAAACTAATTTGACTGCACTAGGATATGACTGACGTAGTTCTAGTAATATGACGCATAACATAAACTACTTCATTAGCATATAAGAAATATATATAAATAGTTGATGTTGCTAGTGATCTGTCGCGTTGGCGATTAAAAGCTCTGATGATGTTCACGGTTTAACATAAATAATAAGTATGAGTAGCGTAACACAACTAATTGTGTGTAGTTAATTATTTAAAGAAGAAAATAGTTGTGCCTTGTTTATTATTTGATGTTATTGTGATCGAGGATTCTCCACGTGATGTTTTGACAGCACATTTGCTAATTGTGGACCCAAACGAGGCGTATAGTAAGTGATTTAAATTAAGACTGTTTAATGTTAATTTAGTCATAGTGGAAGATAGAAATTTTAAATATATTTCATCGTATCATTGAAAATTAAGGTTCCTTTAAGTTAAATCTTTATTGATAATTATTAATATCATAACATTACAACAACTTCACAATAACTTAGTAGCACATAATACATTAATTACAATATATAATACGTTAGTGAATCTTGCCTAGCAACATTCTTTTTCAGTTCGATGGTATCTTTAGTACATGATACAGTGTTTACAGAAACGTCTCCAACTTGAATTTTTCGCGCAATGGAAACCTTCTTACTCAAGTTATCTTCTAAATACCCTCTTGCATCATTGCTCGATCCCCAACCACCAAGTTCTTGTAAATCTAATATATCTCCACCAGCATTAACAAAAAAAGTTGCTGAGGATTTCTAATACAATGAGCAGTATACATAGTTGGATTTTCAAGTTTGAGATACAGCAATTTTCTCAGGTATTTTAGAAAAGAAATGGATACCACAAGGCTGAACGGTGCATTTTCCGTTTCTATATGATACGAACAATCTTCTATGCGGAGTATGAGTTGGAGTAATGCTATATATTTTTTAAATAAAGCCACAGGATTAACGTCTCTGTCAGATATCACCGCAAAAAACCTTTTCTTGTGGGTTTTTGAGTCGGGAATTGTGATTACTAGCCTCCTCTAAAGAATTTCAACATTTTCCATGGACATTTTCGTTAATTCATTGATTCTACAAGCTCCGCCAATTCTAATTAAAAAAGCTACTTTCATCATTAAAAATGTCTCGTCTGGGGCAGTACAAACAAATTCACTAACCTGCTCTTTCGTGAATACCTTCGATTTTTTAGCTGTATATCCCACATTTTTTTTCTCAATGAATCGTATCAAAGTGCCGTACTTGTCGATTTCCACTCTTTCCCTCAACTCCAAACTAGCTCGTAACATAGAATATTTAGGCCACAAAGATGACAGGGAGTATTGATTTGAGAGTTTCACAAAATAAGCAAGTATTACCGTTTCTCTAGCACCTTGAACCTGTTCTCTATCTCGCCACTCACAAAACTGAAGATATTCTTTTTCGTAATGGATTTTTGATTTATTCGGAAGCAAATCTAATCTTACAATGTTAGCAGCAGGAATATCAATATCTTCCAGGATTTCGCCAAAGTTTCTCGTAATTAAGACTATCTTAATTTTTATGGCACGTTAAAATGACAACCAAAACTGTTGAATTTTTCACGTCATCGTTGTCAATGATACGATAAAGCTTTGAACGTAACTCGATTATTATGTGATTTAAACTATCTCGATTGTTATAAATCACATAATAATCTCGTTACATTAATAGCTATAAACTAAATATTAAACTTATAAAGATATACCTATACAGGATATCCCAAAATTTGCGCAACATCTTTATAAAATGGCAAACATTAACTAGAAAAAAGTTGTAGGAAAGAAAATGTTTGTTTTCATTATTTCTTGGTTTTTATTTTTTTTTGTCTTTAAAACAGGTATACTAAGTGTGTAAAAACTGAGAAAAACAATTTCTCGTCTAGATAAACTGTACCTTTCACACGTCCTATTAAGAAATATCAAAGGAAAAGTTCCTTAGAATTCAGTTTTATAACCGCATGCAACCATGTCAAAACAAACATTTTCTTCCCTATAACTTTTTTTCCTAAAGTTAATATTTGTCATTTTATAAGGACGTTGCGTACTTTTTGGGACAACCTCTATACCGGGTGACCCAGGAGTCATGTACACCCCTAGTTTTTTTTCCTTTTAAAGGTGTCCATATGAAATTTTGAGAACGTGTGTATCGTATTAAATGTCAACTTTTACACATATTTTGATATTTTTTTTGACGTCCGGTCTAACCGGAAGTGACGTCATCGATTTTTTAAGGCAACCCCAATTTTTTTCTTGATATTCTGTCAAAGGTTAAAATTCTAATACTCTCATTTTTTGAAATTTGATATTGGTTAAAAATTAATAGAGATACAGGAAATTATTTTATTTCCCTAGTTGGCCATGTAATGTGACCGTACCATAAACTATTTATCAATTGTCAACTGGAAGTTGTTGAGTAGGCCATGACATTTATTTTAAAAATAAAACATGTGATCTGGTCATTGTAATGAAATGATGCAATTTAACATTTTTAAACAAAAAATGTGAAAAAAATATATTTTCTTTAATTTGTAGTCTAAGAATTCAGTAATTTAAATGCAGCATATTTTTAAAAGTTTAAGTTATGTATAGTCGGAGATTTCTAAAGTCGTATGGTAAATGTGCATTAGATATTGTCAGGTAGGCCATGAAATGTTTTAAATGGAAAGACAAAACACGATAAGTATTTGGGACGCAATTTGACATTTATTACTAGTTATTATTTTAATTTTGTTTTTAAAAAAATGCTCAAAACTCATAAATATCAATTTTCTTATGAATGCTTCCAGAAATATCAAAACAAGCTTTTGTCATAATAAAGATATTAAGCTGTTGTTTAAAAATAATAGATAAAAGATATATGTTTGTTCTATTTAAAATTAATTAATTCTTTCTTGGACTACAAAATAAATAATTTTTTTCCCATGCTCTGATACTAAGATATGACGTAACCTAATTTGTCGCCCATTTTTTTTTTTTTTTGGTGTGCCTCCTAGAATTTGCCCTCCCCCCTTTTTGAAGGGGTTTTCAGCTTTTCAGATGAAAATCGGCAAGAAAAATATTCTTTGGTCTAATAGGTTCAAAGAAGATAGTCTTGTTGACGTACGGTAGAATCAGCTTTTCTCTAGTTTTTATGTGGGTATGTTCATTCTAATTTCGCTTTGTCATTCTAAAATTTTTAAGTACCTCTCTATTGGTATTTAAAGGAAAAATTTGAAGAAAGTACGATTCGATTGTTTGATTTTTCTTTTTTTTTAATTTGTGCTTTAAATTAAAAAATTGATATTTTTTTATAGGTGGCGGGCCTCTCAAATCTCCCAGTATGCCCTCCAACTCCTACACACCACTCCAGAAAATCGAGAACCCCGGAACTTCGGCCTCCAACGTTAAAATCAACCGAACCTCCGGACTTTCCTCTTGACGGTCAGGAGGTTATACCAGCTCCGGATGTGAAACAAGCGGACATTCGACCTTTGGATACTTTAGATGGATGGTGTGGAACCAGTTCACAAACAGAAGCCTCAGAAAGCCCCAGAATAAGCCTCATCGCGATGTCGGAGTTGAGGAATATCGATAAGGATGTGGCTAGGCCGAGTGTAAGAGCAAGAAATGAGGTGAATGGAGAAGCCAGTGGTGGCGTGCCGTTGCCATTGCAAAGGTTGAGTACTACAAGATTGCCGTCCATTCCAGAAAGGAGTCATAGGATTTTGAGTGTTCCGGAAGTTCCTGGAGAACATGACGAACCTTTACCTCCATGTAAGATCTTAAGTATATCTATTTTATTCGGTATTTTTTTTAGTGAGGAAACAATTCAAAGTCCCCCAAGGATCTGTCCTTGGCCCTCTATTGTTTATTATCTTTATAAATGGCATCATCTATGGACTCAGCTGCAAAACTCTGTTACATGCTGATGATCTTAAACATTACACCTCTACTTCTAACTTAGATGATTCTATTAAGCTGCAAGATGTTAATAAGCTAAATCTTTGGTGTGAAAAAATGTTTTAGCGCTTTACATTAGTAAATGTTATTGCATTGTTAAAAAGATGCACTCTTCAATATGAATATACAATTAACAATGCTGATTTATCGAGATGTAGTACGTTCAAGAATTTAGTCATATTCGATTGCAAATTGACTTTCACTGAAATGAAATAGTAACAAGTGCATACAGAAATCTAGGATTTATAATAAGGAACGGAAAACAATTTGTAGATTCTGCCATACTAGAGTTACTTTTTAATGCCTTTGTTATGTCTAAATTGGAGTACGCCTCGCTAGTCTGAAATCCAGGTTACGAAATTCATAAATTTAGAATTGAGAAAATCCAAAGAAGGTTTGTAAAATATATGTGGTACAAAGCTGATGGTGTTTAACCCCCCCCCCTAATGGTATATACACTCTGATTTGTTACGGAGGTATAATATAAGTAACTTAAATACTCGTCGCAAATGTTATTCTTTAGTGCTATTATATAAAATTGTAAATAGCCTGATTGACTGCCCTGAGTTAGTTATCTGTTTATATTTTCATGTTCCTAATTTTCAAACTCGTTTAAATAGTTTGTTCTATTTACCTGCACCAAGAACTAATGTACTAAAATGTTCACCTTTACATATTATGTGTTCGAACTACTCAACAAGTACATTGATATTTTCAACATTATAAAAAGTCATGTTCTTTCTCTTAATTAAAAAAAAGGTGTTTGATTTAAATACCTAAACCAATTGAGAGTTTTACACTAGCTAAGTAATATTGTATTATATTGAATTTGTATTATTTTAATTAGTATTATTGTTTTTATTGTAGTTTTATTAAGATTTTGTATTTTCCTGCCCTATAGTTGGATTCGTCTGCACGGGCAGTTGTAGCTATAAATAAATAAATAAACAAATAAAATAAATTACGATTAAGTGGCCTTTATGCAGGGCCGACGGAACCAATTGGTCCCAATGAGCAATATGTGTTTCACTGGATTGCAAAATTCAGGGGCGACAAAACGTAAAACGTTCTTCAAATAAAGACTTTCCAGGAATGTCTACAAATAGCAGAGGGGGAGATTAGGGCAATATATTTTCCTTGATAGCAAGTAAAAATAGTCGGTATGACTGTAAGTTCATTTAAAGAATAATTCTGCTTCTGTAGAGTATTCTTAACTAAGTAATTTTAACACCAAACCAATCGAACATGGAACTGTATTATCCAAAAGTTGCATATTTTCTGATTTGTACATTTTTATTTACCCCACTTACCCCTCCTAATTTCCAATTTCAAATCATTATTAGCTAAATTGAACAAGCATCAAATATAAACAAAATGGAATATGTTTTAGTAAACTTATGTAAAACGTGGCCCATATAATCTATTATCTATTAACAAAGTGACTGGTCTGGATACCCGGCCACTCTGGTATGAAAAGTAACGAAACAGCCGACTCCTTGGCCAGAGATGGAGCAGGATCACGAATAATCGGACCAGAACCGATACTTGGCATATCTTCAAGTACTGCTAATATGGCTAACTCAACCTGAGCTGAAAGGAAACTCTCCAGTATTGGCAAGAGTTACCAGGATTAGTTCATTCGAAGGCGTTTATAAAATACCCTTTGAAATCAAGAACTAAGAAACTTTTACAGTTAAACAGGGTAAATTTTAAAACTCTAACAGGCCTATATACCGGGCACTGCCGACTAAACTATCATCTGCATAAACTCGGCCTAGTGGAAAACGCCGAGTGTCGTCTATGCTTGGAGGATGATGAGAAGGCAGACCACGTCTTATGCACCTGTCCCGCTTTCTCACCCAATAAAGCTATCAGTTTCATTAAGAGACCCAATAAGGTGAAATATAATTAGAAGTGAGCCACAATAGGCCTGCTAATGGCCGCAATGGAGGGTCCACAAGGACCCACTCATAATAACCCAACCTAACCTAATCTATTATTACTATTATTATTATTTCTTATGGGGCGGCAAAGTTGAAAATTGGCACGGGGCGGCAAAATGAGCAGCGCCGGACCTGTCTTTATGATTTCAGTTTTATTACAGAATCACTTTAAATTTGTAGTTTTATGCGTTATTACGAATTTTCACGTAAAAGTATTTCTTGATTTTTAAACGTTTGACTTCGGAGAGATAGAAGTTTTTATTCTTTTACCAACAGATACTTTAATTATTATGTAGAAGGAAAATAAATAGTGGCAAAGGTCCATATACAGGGCGAGCCAACGCAGTAGATACACGACTAGCGGTATGCCCACTTTACAGTTGCCCGTCTGAACCAGTTAAATCTTCACGTATTAACGTATTTACTAAAATTATCTGAATGTTTCAAAATTTCAGTGTTTTTTCCGAGACGCCACACAAAAAATAATTCCAAAAACATAAATTAATGTTCTCATAAATAATAAAGAAAAATAATATCAACTAAAAATAATAATAATAATAATAATAAATAATATAATACAGGAGCTCAGATCCCCTCTTGCGGTTCGTAAAACATCACTAAACTGTAGGAGTGGGAGCAGGATTGTTCAAGGCAGCAAAAAGAGCCGCAGATGAACTCAGTCTCGCATTTGACATCAGGCGAGGAGGCCGGCGAGGTGCTGATGTTGAGTCAGTCACCGAACTTCAGCCAAATCGTCTGAAAGCCCGAATTAGAGCTGCCGAACAGGAAAATCTGTTTCGGCAGCACGTCGATAAACCCCAGCATGGTGTCTTCTATAAGAACATCAAAACACTGGGTTTATCGACCAGGCTGACCTTCGCCTTTCTAAGGTCAGCAGTGCTTAAGTCGGAGACCGAGGGATTCATTATGGCCTGCCAAGATGGTGTTCTCAACACCTTGGTCTACCGTAGCCGCGTGTGGCGTGTAGAGGTTCCTGATATCAACTGCAGGACCTGCCATCAAGCGCCGGAATCGCTCATGCATTTACTTTCTGCATGCCCCATATATGCGATTTCGGCCTACATCCACCGACATAACGCGGCTTTACGAGTGTTATACTACCATCTAAGGCACTCGTACGGGGTAGACCAGACACCAGTGCTGCCTTACGTCCCCGGAGATATTGAGTCCGTTGTCGAGAACGAGAAATGCCGGATTTACTGGAACTACTCGTTCCCGACTGTCAGGCTAATCCAAGCCAACAAGCCTGACATAGTCCTCCTCGACCATCAACTCAAGGTGATGTATGTCATCGAATTCTCGGCAGCTGCGGAGAAAAACATCATCTTGAAGGAGGAGGAGAAACGGACCAAATATCGCGATCTCCGGTACGAGCTCCAAGTGCTGTACCCAGGCTACTCGGTCAAAATGGTCGTCCTTATTATCGGTGTACTCGGAGGGATAAAGCCTACGCTGCTTTTGGAACTGAAGATCATACCGGCCTGCCAAAAATCAGCCGAGTGGCAGGCAGGCCAAATGCAGAAGGCGGTCATTCTGGGTTCTCTCCGTCTGCTTAGGGCACACGATTCTGGTATCTACAGTCACTAACCCTGCGGGATGTGGGGAGTGGCTGTAGTTGATGCGCCGGCGCAACTCCCGTGAGGCGTCGGAGGCCACGGGAGGACTGACCGGCATCGGGAAACCGAAAAAAAAAAAAATAAATAAATAATTCAAATTAGATGCTCAAAAATACTTCCTTCTTGAGCAATGCAATATCCTAACCTACTGTAAAAGCCCCTTCTGGCATTCGCGCTACAACAGACGGGCGACTGTAAACTGCGCATACCGCTAGTCGTGTATCTAGTGAGTTGACTAGATCTATAGATTAAATAAACGATTTACATAAATTTTCAAAGTTTTCATCTTTCGGTGAAACTTAACTATTAGAAGGGTTTGTCCAAGTTATATTTTTACCACTATGTGGTAGGTACTCTGAAATTACTAATTTTAAAATCAAGAGAAACTGCGGATTTTTGCTTTTCAAAAAACTGAGAGCTGGCCATACTGCAGACAACTGAAAATAGTTGAGGCAAAATTATTGAAAATGCATAATGGTTTTTGAATCTCCTTAACTACATATTATTTATTATGTGGGTCTATAAATTAAAATAATAGTTTTTACTGTTTAGTTTGTTTCGCGTGTAAGATAAGAAAAATGTTATCGTTTCTGTGGGTTACCGTTTTTCTGTAGTTATGAAAGCGTTATCAATGCAAATTGTCATTATCCATTGCGGCTCTTTGCGATTGAAAATGCATAAGATGACGTAACAATAAGAGACCGCAAAATCCACTTGGAATACGTACTCTCTTTCACCGTGTACAAATGGGAAACAAAATGGAAACTTTTCTTAAGACGAATCAAAACTGAAAGATGTCTTAATAAATTGGCAATGAACCTAAATGGATAAATTTAAGCCCGGTCACAAAAATGTCGATGTTGAAAGATCATTTTCGTTGTAGGGTGAATTTATTCGAAGGTCCAGAAAAAAATAATTGGTTGCTCGATCATTTAAAAAATATATATATTTTTTGAGTGATGCCTCTTGTGTGTGTGTGATGTATATGTTTGCAGTTCAAAATCAATATTGTTTTAATTTTATATTATCCGTTTAAAAATGCCGGTAATTTTGGTGACATTTTTAAGTGAGGCAATATAAAATTAAAATCGATCTTCACCTGTTAACATATAAGGGGCATCACACACAAAAAATAATTTTTTTTAAAAAAATATCAAGCGACCAGTACTGGGCCACTTTATACAGATTGACCCTCTACAAACAAATGCCAAATTGAAAACATAATTTAACAATACAGTATGGACAATACCTATTGAAGAAAGATTGTGACGTGTTATGGAAATAATTATATTGACACGGAGAGCCTTTTTCATAATGTGTTTTTAAATTTGATCATCATTTCAGACTGGTCATTTTGTCATCGCTACTGATAAATTTGTTGGGCAGTAATCAATCAATAAATTTGTAACACATTCTCAAATTACATATAAATTACATCCAATTGAATTTGACGTTTTTGAAATAAAATAAGAAACCAAGTAAGTAAAATTATCTATAGAAAATACCAGGCACAATTGAAAAAGATTAACAATTTACCAAAAATTCAAGAAAAGCAAGCAGAAAACCAATTTAATAAAAACATTAAATTTTTTCCAAGATTCGTCAACCTGTCCGATACAAATTTCACTAGTACTGAAGAGAACCTCTTAAATTTAGGCCCAAAGTTCACACCGCAACCACAAAACATACAAAAACAAAAAGAAATACTAGGTTTACATGCAAAACTAGCAATAACAAACAACAATAAAACCATTATGAAATCCCAAAGCGTAAATAATCAAATAGCACAGAAAATAAACAAGTCCACAGAAACGACTAGCCCCTCACATACAGCCACAATAAAAGGTATCCAAGAAAAAATACATCACAATAAACTCATTTTAACAAAAGCAGATAAAGGCAATTACAGTTATTCTCCAAGAAACAGAATATATCAATAAAATGGGGAAATTCCTAGATGAACAAAATTTACAAAAATCAACCCAAGATCCTACGAACAAGTTTGCAAAAGAAAAAAAAGTCCTTAATACAAAGTTTTGAATATTTGTGCCACTGTTTAAAAAAAAAAGACTTACACATATTAACTGTGAAGCCCCAAAGTTGTATGGCTTAGTTAAATTACACAAAGACAATAAACCCATTAGACCAGTGGTTTCATACACAAATGCACCGACACGTAAGTTATCTGAATTACTTAATAACGAGTTTAAATCTATTACAAAATTTAAGCCAAAAAATACAATTAATAACTTCTTAGACTTAACAGTAAAATTAAACAGCCTAAATATTGACCCCAACTCTATAAAATTAGTATCGTTTGATGTGTCGAATATGTTTCCTAATATCCCCCCTTCGAATGTCTTCCTTTAATTTCAAATATACTAGAAAAATGCAAAATTATTCCAAAATTAAAAAATGAAATACTGCAAACAGTCAAGTTGTGTTTAGATCAAAATTATTTCCAATTTAATGAGGACATCTTTATACAAAAAACAGGGCTCCCTATGGGTTCGCCACTTAGCCCTCTTTTATCCGATATATTCATGGATTATCTTGAAAAGACTCTATTGGATTCTCCAATATCAAAGAAACATATTATCTTTTGATACAGGTATGTTGATTACATCCTAATAGGTTTTAAAGGGACAGACAGGCAGTTAAAACTCCTCGATTTTATCAATAACACACATAATATCTCTTTTACCTTAAATACAAACAACGATAATAAATCAATAAACTTTCTCAACTTAACTATAAAAAGACATAAAACATCATTTTCCTATAATATTTACCGCAAACCAACTTTTACAAACGCCACTATCCCCCTTTAATTCCTATAACCCTCTCTCCCATAAATTAGCCGCATATCAATCTATGACACACCGAGCCTTCAGCTTACCTCTATCTGAGACAGATTTAAAAGAAGAATTAGCCACAATAAGACTTATAGCACATAATAACGGGTATCCTCAAAGTATAATCAACAATCTAATCTACAAAAAACAAAATAAGTCCCTCTTAAAAGAACTTTACCCCACTATTAACGAGAAAAAAATTCAAGCATACATTTCATTACCTTATTCATGTGAACTCTCTTATTCAATTACAACACTTTTTCCAAATTTAATATTAAAACATCATTTAGTTCTAACAAAAATATAGGCAGATATCTTTTCAATGCAAAACAAAAAATTGATATCTCTAAAAAATGTGGTGTATATCGGTTAAATTGCCCAGAATGTAATGTCTCATATGTAGGTCAAACAGGTAGATCGTTCGGAGTAAGATATAGAGAACATATTCACGCACAAAAACATTCCAACTTTTATAAACACCTAACAGATTCTGATCATACAATAACAGATGACCATCAACCTAAAATATTACATATTTGTGGGAAAAGTAAAAAACTTATTAGAAGTGCTAGAAATTAATAAATTAAATAGGAATAAAAATTACAGCATATTAAACGACCAAATAAATTTAAATAATTCTCCGTTATTAAACTTATTCAGATAACCTGCTGTTAATAAAAATCACACCATAATAAATTTACTATCTTGAAAAAACCCCTACATTTAAAGACATAACATTTGTACAAATTTGAATTATATTATCAACCATAAAGTGACCCATCCTTCTATTCAGTTCAGTTTATATTTAAATGAAAGTAAAATGTGTGTATAATTTAGTTTACTTGAAAATGTCCGAATAGGATGAAACTAGTTGTAAAATAACAAATAAAGTGAAAATTAGACAAGTAATAAAAAGTGTATAATTTTTTAAATCAATAAATTCGTATAAATCGTAGTTATAAATTTTCTTATCTTTGCTAAAACTTCTTTGAAAATTTTCCCTTTTAAAATTCTACATATTGAAAAATATTTTGAAATTGTGTTTTTTTAGCTTGGGAAGCAAGAATGGACAGTCATGGCAGAGTATTTTACATTGATCACGCCACTCGCACCACTTCCTGGACGAGACCGGGGGGAAATTCTAGCACGAGCCCTAGTGGTGTAGGAGCAGAACAGCACCGTAGACAGCTAGACAGAAGATACCAAAGTATAAGAAGGACGATTAGTTCCAACAGAGTAGATATAGTGGATTGTTCTTCGGCTCCTCCTGGGTGTCAGCTTCTTACTAGGCCTGATTTTTTTTACAATTTTACACATGAACCAGGTATATTTATTTATATGTATTTTAGTTTTTAGAAAATGTTATATTTTGGTAGAACAGAATTTTTCTGAATGGTGTAAATGTTTAAATATAATTCAATAGAGATGGACAAAACATCCGGTTTTTATTTTTTATGGGTTTAAACCCGGATTTGCACCCATTTTTATACAGGGTGCATTGGGTTTTTATTTTTTCTTTACGAACAGATTTATCTTTAAAAATCATGTATTTTGATACCAGATAACCTTATATTAAATGATATAAAAGTCCACTAATTTACAAAAACACATTTATTGGTATATTTACCCTAAAATAACACTTTTTAATTTCTTTTACAAATTAATAAGATGCAAATTCATCATTTAATCTAATTATTCTTATGGCCAATATTTGATATCTGATTTAATTTTTGCAATAACTTGTGGTTTTACCATGGTAAATTTTGTTAATGTTAATGAAATAGAACCTTTAATACCAATGGCGGCTGGTTAAATTTAGATTCTCATATCTTAATATTGGAGTATTGGAACCTAGTGATACTTTAAGGCATAACTGCCAAAACTAAATGAAGAAGTGATGCAGAGAAAAATTACAACTGAAATTTGCAAAAATTTCGTGAATCAAATGGAAATATATCTACAGATTTCAAAATTCATCAAAAAAATATTGCTTTTTTATAGTTACACTGGACAGTTATATTCATTATTTTATTGACATGTGTATGGTAGCCAGGGAAATGATTATTATTAATAATAATTTAATACACACAATTCTCCTTGAATAAACATTTAAAATCTGCTGCTGCGATTAATTGTAGTAATCCCCACAATGGGCCTTTACTGGGTTTTTGCCGGGCTTTTACTGGAAATGCTGGCCTAATACCGATCCATACTTTGGTGTTTACTGGGGAAAGTGAGAGGCACTATTTTTGAAGTGCTAACCATCCTATCTGCACCTTCTTCAGTTCAATTTTGATTGGGACTACTCTATTTTTGTTTATACTAGTTTCCAATCTTACTTACTAAAATTTTGTTTCGAAGAAAATTTTACATGGATACCCTTCATGTCGACAAACCATTTTATGTTACTTCACGAATTATTGGCCGAATTTAGTTTTTTATGGAAAAGAGATTCCTGTTTTGATTAAACTGGAAGTCCAAATGGACTGGTTAGCAATTTCATCCAATAGTGCTCTTTGCCTTCTTCAAATGTACCCGAATATCAAATTCTCATTTTCATAAACAGCAAAAAAGTCTGATTTACTCGCAGAAATATATGGTTTTGTTTTAAAGGTGTGAACATTTTCATTGAAATACCTACTGAATTTGACTCGAAATATTATCAAGTTTGTCCAGGCTAACAAAAATTATAAAAAATATATGTATGTATTTTATATTTCTGTTTTAGGATGCCCTAGCTTTGTACAATAGAAATCCAACTTTGAAGCATATGATTGTTAGAATTCGAAGGGACCCCAATGTATTCGACAAATATCAACATAACAAGGAATTAGTTGCCCTGGTTAATATGTTTGCAGATCCATCCCAAGAGTTACCGAGCGGTTGGGACACTAAAAAAGATAGAAATGCGAAGGTTGGTAGAATTCAAATATTTCTTAATACTAAAGGTTTTTGTTAAATGTAGAAAAAAATCACTCTTAATAATTTATTAACTTATGTTTTTGTGTTTTTGTTTTTGCCATTGTTACCTGTCCAGTGACTAACAGTAGATACTAACAACTAACCTTTGATTCTGCAGCAGTTCTTTATCGATCACACTCACAAGAAAACTACGTATATGGACCCGAGGATACCCTCAGAACCGTCCTTTGCCAGAAGGGTATCAGATGAGGGGCAAGTAAGTATTTTATAAAGTAATGTTGCAATCAAGCTGTAAACTAAAACCAAAAACAGATGAGAGTTGAATGAACCTTAAAATATAAAACTGTGTTGTCATATCTAATTGGCAAATTTCACATTTCTTTCAGCATATTTCAACAACAATACTATATCTGAATATTTATGCTTATGATTAAGGAAGGAACGTTAAAGTGCATGTTTCTAATGTATTGTAGTAGGCCAGCAATTCCACCGAAGTGATTACGGCATGAAATAAATAGCAATGAATAATAACACCTGTCTCATGTTATTTTTAAAATATGTGGCAACTCTGCATCTCTCATGGGTATTCTGGCTGTTTGTCTTTGTTTAACTTTTTCAAAATAACAATATGTACTCCATTGCACAATTCTACCTGGTGTCATTTCTTGGCACTATTTGAATACGGGCGGCCTTTTATTATAAATAAATAAATAAATAGACTTTATTGTTCAACAGCTTACACCAATTAAAGAACAATACAGTGCTCATGATAATCATGAGAATTGCTTTAAAAACTTAATTATGATTTGAACATTAATAAAGATAAACAGTACACAAAAAGAAAAAAAGAAAATAATATAATACTAAAATATTAATCAAATTAGAAGAGCATTCAATTCCTTTTTAAACTTATCTTTCTTGCAACAAAAAAATGTCAATTTCCTTATTATAATTATTATAAAGATTTAACATCCTAAATAGAGGTGAATTTAACTGATCGGGGCAATAGAAAGTGTCACCTATTCTACTATTTACGGATTTTGGAACTTTTAAAGCTATTTTGCTCAACATTACATCATTATCAATATAATCAGTTACCAGTCCATGTAAATGTTGTAAGCAGATAATATTTCTACGACACTCTAAACTTTTAATATCATAGTGTGCAAATAAAAAAGTACGAGCATTTATTAAGTAAGACCCAGTCTCCCTAAAAAATTTACACTTTAAGTATCTACTTTGTATGGTTTCAAGGCAATAAATATATTTCTCGTATATTGGAGACCATATAAGGGCAGCATATTCAATTTTAGGATGTACGATTGATTGGTACAACATATCAAGAGACTTAGACGTATTAAATGATCTAGTACTGCGTATTATGAATCCTAGAAGTTTCATAGCAGAACTACTAGTATTATAGATATGATCATTAAACATCAATTTCGTATCAGATGTGACACCTAAGTCACTTCTCTAAGTCTCACTCTTACGACTTATAATATTACTATTAATTGTGTAATCATAGTTTAAAATATTTACATTTTTTGTAAAAGACATAATAAAACATTTTTTTGAAATTTAAAGTAAGCCCATTTATTTGACACGAATGAACAACTATATCGAGATCATGCTGCAATTTTAAACTATCCACATGAGACTTTATCGAAACAAACAATTTCAAATCGTCAGCATACAATAGGCATTCAGAATTGTTGATAACAGTTGTAATATCAATAAAATATATCAAAAACAATAATGGGCCCAAATCACTTCCTTCTGGTACACCTGAACAACTTTTGTAGCTGTATGATTTGAAATTGTTGATGACAACATATTGACTTCGATCGCTCAAATAGTTCGCCAATAAGGCAATAAATTTTGATGTAAAGCCATAACACTAAAGCTTTGCTATTAAACGCATATGACAAGTTTTGTCGAATGCTCTCATTATATCCATATAAATCACATCTACCTGGTTTCTATTATCAATATTATCAGCTAAATATTGTGTTAACAGAAATCTGTCACAGTAGATTTAGAGGGCATAAAACCGTGTTGATTATTTGAGATGCATTTTTTGATATTTACAAAAATTGTTGATGTATTTACTTATATGCAACAGTTTTTCTCTGATTGTGGTATATGTATTGTGTTGAATGTGAATAAGTGATAGTGCACTTTATATTGTCATTTCATCGATTATAACCACATCGAGGGTGTGTTTTAGCGATTTTATAGTGAATTTATTTTTACCAAATGATTGAAGATGTTCCGGGACCATCCTCGTCCAAAAGAGCAAAAAGGTCAACTTCTCGATCGATAAAAGTGCATGTATTCCACTGTCTAACAAAGGATCATCCGCCGCTTTCTAAAGGATGAGTTAAACAGGGTAAACCTGAAAACTCTAACAGGTCTTATATACCGGGCACTGCCGACTAAACTATCATCTGCATAAACTCGGCCTAGCGGAAAACGCCGAGTGCCATCTATGCCTGGAGGATGATGAGAAGGCAGACCACATCTTATGCACCTGTCCCGCTGTGGAGAGGATCCGATTCTCAATATTTGGCAAAGAGCAACTGCTGCCAGAGGATCTGGACACATTCTCACCCAATAAAGTTATCAGTTTCATTAAGAGACTGAACTTATTGGGTGAAATATAATTAGGCGTGAGCCACAATAGGCCAGCTGATGGCCGCAGTGGAGGGTCTACTGAGACCCACTCACAACAAACCTAACCTAACCTAACCTAATAGATATGTTATAATAATAATAATAATACTTCTTTATTTAGAGAAAAAAAAACAAGTTGCAAAAACAAGAAGTGGTCGAAAAAATAGAAATCGATGAAGATGTTAAAAATGCTACGCGACGAACTGTCCATAGTTTTTTTGTAAAAAACGAACTGCCAACGTTACAAAAAATAATAAATACTGTAAGTAGGACCACTTCATCCCCAAAATGTGTAAGGAAACTTTAAGGAAAATTTTACACGACATGACAAAAAGAGCATTCTCATTGAAAGAAACGAAATAATAGTAAGAAGAGAAATTATCTCAGAAAAATCAAAGAGTTTCGAGAGCAAGGAAGACAAATTTATTATATGGATGAAACATGGGTCAACGAGGGATATACAGTGACAAAAGCATGGTAGGATGGAAGTGTCAAAAATTCACGACAAGCAGCTATTGAAGGCTGGTCAACTCGTATAAAAATGCCATGTTGAAAAGGTCACCGTTTCATAGTGACATAAACATATATAGGGAGTGAAAATGGATTTTTGGCCAATGGTGAATTTCAATGCAAGAAGACCAGAGATTACCATGAAGAACTGAATGCAGACGTGTTTAAAAAATGATATAGATGCATTATTGAAAATCTTGAGCCAGAGTCTGTCGTTGTCATGGACGATTTCCCATATCTTAGTCGAAAAAATGACGCAATGCCACAACAATCATGGAGAAAAGCAAAAATTTAAAAATGGTTGCAATAAGTGCAATAACTTTAATTCAGTTTGTTTGTTACAAAGAAATAAGGATATGTTTTTTCTATACTGAATGAAAACCCAAAAAACTATTAAATTAGATTTGTAGTAAAGTCGCAGAAATTATACATATACGCATAAATTTCAAAAAGCGCCATTTAAAAAAAACTGTTATTTAATGCCACATATTCTTCTTACCTCCGCCAAAACCGCCACACCCTCCCCTGTTTCAAAATAAAGCCTTGACATGTGGAGGACATTGAACTCTCATCACTTTTTGGTTTTATAGTAGTAATTTATAATTTCTAACATTCCTACTGTTATTGTTATAAATAATCAACTAATCAACACAACTTTTTTTGTATTAAAAAAAAAACGTTTAACATTAGAATGTACATAATTTCAGGAAAAGTAGATATTAAATTAAGGTCTGCAATGATCCCAATTATTTGATTATAAAAATGATGAGGTGGTTATCTTGGGTGTATTCAAAGTCATCCATTTGGTATTTTTTTCTTTCTTTTTTTATAACTACCAGAATATTTTCTATGGGTCTGTCTGTTCAACTTGTGCCATGGATATTTGTCAAAAATTTACAAAGTCTAGTCGAAATGGCATATTTGGGCTATTGTAACAAGCCGATTATAATTTTGACGACCAAAGTGTAGGATATTGTAATCAAGCTATGCTTCCAACAAATTGTGATCACATATTCGCATTTGTGACCCAAAATATGTGTATATACAAAAAAATTATTGACATTAATTTTTCCACAGAATGTCCGTTGTTTTAGGGATTTTAATCATTTTCACAATTTTGTGGATTCTGATCATTTTATGGATTTTGATCAAATTATGAAATTCTCTTCTTTTTTTTCTTATCTATTCTGCGGATTTGTAGTTCATAAAAATGTGTCGGATAAAATTTTCCAAAATTGAGCCCAAATAGCATATTTGGATGATTATAACTAACCGATTATACTTTTAGCAATCGCTCCGAGAGTGGTAAACAACCTACGGTGTCTGTCCAACTATGAAGAGAGAACGATGATTATTTTAAATCGTTTAACCTGCAGTAGGCCCTGAAAATGGCATTCAGTTTTCACAAAATGTCCTTTAAATAGGAAACAGCAAATACGTTTATATGCGAAAAATTATTGAAATCCGTTTTCCCCAGGAAGTCCTCAGATTTGTAAAATAAAAATAAAATGTCACCTGAATGTTTTCTTAAAAATCTCAATTTTTTTTCTTTTATCATTTTAAACTACCTGATATTATTTTGTAGGTCTTATAGATGTGTTGCTGATGTTTTTAAAAAAATACAAAATAGAGTACAGATGGTATATTTGGACGATTAGCCAATTATAATTTTGTCAACTGAAACGAGGGTATGAGATCGTAGACAACCTATGTTGTTGTATCTCCAATTGTGGAGGGAAAACGATGATATCTCAACTTGTTTAGCTGGCACAAAAACCCAAAAACGGCTACTGGGGCATTCGGTTTGTACAAAATGTTAAATCAGAAGCGAGACTGATTACATATTCGCAATCTATTGCCTAAAATACGTCTGTATACGAAATTATTATCGATATCCATTTTACGGTTCTCTTTTTGCTAATTCAGCTCTCTCGCTGCATAAATATAATTTTAGAATACTTATTTGTTTTTGTTTTGTTTCAGGCACCTGTACCTCCACCCAGACCCACAACGGCCACCACTTTCGTCACTACTAGTGCTGCCCCTGATGTACCTGTAGCATACAACGACAAAGTTGTCGCCTTTCTAAGGCAGCCAAACATTTTCGACATACTCCGTGAAAGACATCCACCAATTGGTAACTCGTCATCCCTGAGGGATAAAGTGAATGCTGTTAGGGTTGATGGAACCACTGCTCTGGACAGGTTGAGTCATGACGTACATCTTACCATCCTACTTAGGTGAGTCTCTTGGTATATTCTGCATGTCGAGAGCTTTACCTAAAGCAAAAGATATATATTATTGATTGGAGGGCAGCAGATTTTTGTTGCACGTTATGAATAAGTTCTGATATAATGAAGCTAATTTTGGTGTTTGAGTTTCTCAATATTGTAGTAAACTTAAAAATTTGTAACGTATACAACAAAAAATCCAGAGGTGTCAGATCTAGTGATCTTGGTGGCCACTCAATAGGTCATTAAGAAAATTAATAATAAAATTGTAGGTTCCCCAGTGGGCGCCATTTGAACAAAACTAAAGAACGGGACGTTTTTCTTAACTTTGTTCTTATGTAACCTATGGGAAATTCTACAGCATCATAAACAGAATTTTTAGCTGTACTAAAAATGAGAAAAATAGTGTTTTCTTAAATTTTTTGATAACTTTGTCATTCATTTAAGAATGAGTACAAAATGATTAAAAGAATTTTTAAGGTAAGTTGGTATAATATTTACTGACACTGACTATTGGTAAGCAGCGTTGCTTTATTTTTATAATTGTAAAAATTGTTATTTTGTTATAATAGTAAAAATAATAGTGTTGGCCAGGAAAAACAATCAATTTAGAATTTAGTTGCTTTAAATGTGTTTGGTTCATTATTTGCAAAATGTTTAGCAATGAGTTGAATGCATAATAATTTGATAAAATCCCAAAACAGACAGATCGAGGGATTTTTTCTTAAAGTATTGTGGAAGAAACACTTGCTAAAAAAACAAAATCTTGTAACAAATAACCGGTACATATTTTTGAGCAAAGGACTTTTTTTATAAAGACTTTAGTAATCTTCAGTTTTGTACAGCACAATGTTGGATGAAAGATGAATAGAAAACAAGTTATTGCATAAAAACCAGATTTTTGTACCTAATTTGAAAAATTAAGGGTAATTGCCGACCTTGAGAACGATCGCATTTTTGTTATGTTTTTCTGACCCTTAAACAAAAGTATTTAAAAAAACTATCAGCATTAATTATTTGACCCTCAAAACTACCTAGTTTAAAAGTCAAAAAAATAAATAATTTGAAAATCATTTCATTATAAAGTTATTTTTAAAAGTTATTTCTGATCAAATATGTACTTAATTGTATGCTTAAAAGCTGGTTTAGACACTCAGACAATTTACACAGGTCGGTTTGCACAGGTAAATTCCTGCAAAATACTTGACTAAAAGGTGGGTTTAGACACTCAATTTGCGTAAATTTTCTTGTGCAACGTCACTTCTGCAAAAGTTAGCATGGGCATCAATCGCTTTCATTTTTTCCACCAGAATTTCAGGTGCTTGAGATTTTGCATTACGATGGCTGTACTTTTTGCACTTCGCTTTCTAAATACATGGAAGTGTACAAAGCCAAAGAGATACCTTTTTTTTAATTTCTTTTTATATCATAGTTTAAAATAATGATATATTTTATATTTCAAAACATAATCTTTATATCAAAAATAACACGTTTCAGTTGGTATACACATATGTGACTCTTTGGCAACACACAACTGAATTTTTGCTCATAAATCCTGTAAAAATAAATTAGTAACCAAACGATGGTGTATCCAAAATCTTTATTTCTATTCGTACAAATTTTAACTCGAAGTTACATTTTATAAGACCATAATTTGTAATATCGCTGTCAAAGTGCATTTTAGTAATTGCACTTATATATAATTTTACGTTAAATATAATAGTGATAGATCAAAGAGCTCTAAAATCTTGGTTGATCAGTTGGTTACATTCATTTATGTTTACAAGAGTTATTAACAAAAATTCAGTTGTGTATGTTGGGTTGCCTGCTCATTGTGATCTATGCAATAATAAATAACACCACAGAACTGAATAAGGAGAAGGCTTACTTATGCGTGATTACTGATATAGTTAGTGATTACACTGATTATTTACTAAAATTGAAGCCTCTATTTGTATGGAGTTTTATAGCGCGAAATTCAAAAATGATATGGCAATTATCACAGAAAGTAGTTTTTGGCCCTACTTAAAACAATGCATGCATTTCGAAGAAATTTATAGATATTATGTCTCAGATAAGTAAAAACTTATTAAAACCAAGCATATTTTAAAAACACCACAAGTACATTTTAAAAATATAATTTTTACAAGTGGGACATGGGTCTGAAAATATTATGATTTAGATACAACAGAGGGTAGGCATAAAAAATACATTTTTTATCTTGATAGACTTAAGGCAACATTTGATACAGATTTTGATTGAATGACTACAAAATACAATTTCTTTTTTTTTTAATTTGAAATTTTGCCATTAGAGGTTGAAAAATATAGGGACTCTTATATCCCTTTTCAAACATTTTGGCGATGAAAATACGGTTTTTTTATAATTGTGACCATAAATAGCAACTTGTCATTTACCAAATTGCACACATAGGCAACCCTTTACAACCAATCAAATTATTTAAGTTTTGATTGGTCATATTTGAAAACATCAACAAAACGGCCATCAAATGGCTCCGCCCATGTTTTTGCATGCGCAGACGTATGCGCGAAGCGTACATAATCAGTAATTGATGAGTGATGACTAAAGCTGGCCGAGGTGGCTGGAGTACAGCCACGGTCTTACGCTGGCGTCACACGTGCCGATTTAGAAGTGATTTTTGAAAGGTTAATGCGTGAGGTTGTACCTATAAATTATACATAATGTCAAACGCACCAAAGTGTAAAAAAACGACCGTACGCGGACACAGTGAATAAATTTATCGGTGAAATTCCGGATTTATTCTATAACGGATGCAAAATAATTTGTATAGTTTGCAATCAAGACTTACTGTACTGGCACAAAACAGATTGTCGTCGTCATATCAATACCGTGCAACATCAAAATAAAAAAAAATGGCATGCCTTTGACAACTCAGTTTATGTTTGATTTATTGTTAATGTTAATAGCCTGTAATATTCCGCTACACATACTGGATAAACAACCATTTCGGGAGTTTTGGAATAAATACAATCCCCAGGTGAACTTACCAAGTCGTACATTGTTACGTAGATATATTCCAGCTGTTCGTAAAGACATTGTAAATAGGATTAAAAAATACACGGCTCTGGTTATGTATTGACAAGACGACAGATTGTAAAAAAATTCTATTTTAAATATTATAGTACGTGTACTGGATCCTCTTAAACCAACATTTCCACTTTTACTAGCTAGTAAAAGACTAACTGCGTGTACTGGCGAAATAATTACGCGTGTGGTGTTGGAGACATTCGAAAAATTTGAACTTTCAACAAGTATTGATGTTTGTGACTGATGGTGCCGCGACAATGCGCGTGGTAGGCCGTTCTCTTTAAAGAGACAATTGTACGTTTTTACATCTTACGTGTAAAGTGCATGCGTTACATCTTGTGGCAGAAACGATTCGAAAATGTTTTCCAGAGGTAGATGCATTAATGACAAATACAAAAAAAAGTATTTCTCAAATCTCCTAAACGGCTTCGAGCATTTCACAGACAGTGTCCTGGTATCCCTGAACCACCAGAGCCGATTCTTACACGTTGGGGAACGTGGTTGAAAGCGGCTTTTTATTATGCTGAATATTTTCAACAAATAAAAGCTGTGATACTACAGTTCAACCCTAACGAGGCTGCAGCTATTAGGGAAAGCCAGACAAGCTTTCAAGACGTTTCCCTTGAAACAGATTTAAAAACTATTAATAACAATTATAGAGGACTACACGACGCAATAGAAAAATTGCAAAATAGTTCGTTGTCGTTAGTGGAATCGCTGCAAATAGTGGACGACGTAAATACACAGCTACAGGCTATAAATGATGCAAAAAATAGCGTTAGTGAAAAATTCGAGAGTGTATTACAGAAAGATCCTGATTTTAGCAAATTAAGACAAATTTGTGATGGTACATCTACAACTTCGTTAAGTGAGTTCACAGATTGTTTTACTTATGCCTGTATTACATCCGTAGATGTCGAACGGTCATTTTCCAAATGCAAACATATTTTTTCACCAAAGCGAACATCGCTGACGAAGACAGCTGTAGAAACATACCTGATGCTATTATACTATAGATCTTCCACACTTTGTGATGACGACAACCAAACTACTTCATAAATCTGCTTAAAAAATGTAACATTATTGTTAAAATTTATTTCCATTTATTGTACTTATTCAAGTATTATGATATGATGTAAACATATGAGTCATATGACGGCTCTGTTGGCCAGGTGACCTCGGCCAACTTGATGAATGATAAGTGTACTTCCACTGACAGAACTAAATAAGAAGAATGCTTACTGAACATCACTGGCCAATATTTAGTTAAAAAAAAAACACCGGACTCTACCTAGGTATCCAGGAGTTTTTGGGGTCGCTGATTCCGATGCTGAGGTTGGTTAAGCTCTATCACGTCAGATATAAGGTAATATGAAGGTCAAACTAAGAAAAGGTGGTTGAAAAAATGTGAAAAACTTCGTAGATAGGTTTTTGGTGTCGCTGAGTTCGAATCCGGTGTTCGCTTACCCTTAAAAGACATTCAGAGATCATTTTAAGGTCATTATGAGGTCATTTCAAGGTTAATTTGAGAAAAACAGGAGAAGCTGTCAAGCTGCCGATGCTGGGTTTCCTAAGCCCTGTCTCGTAACACTTTTACGTGTGAATGCCGTAATCCAGGGACTTAGCCGGATAGTGGGACAACTCCGTTGCCCACCGTCACCCCGTGGAGGTACCCTGAGTGCAACCACATGTTAATTTGCTGTTGACGTGTAGAAATTTCCAAAACTTTATGCTAAAAGTACTTACATTTAAAAACCCTGACTCAAAAAACCATTAAATTACTTTGATCCTGACATGATTGAGCTCCAAGTGAGTGAAGCCAACGCCCGTGATTTTCACCGGGCGTATATCCCTCTTCTGCCCCAACTCACTTGCGGTAGGCATGCGCCATCTATCGAATACTTAAGTTACTCTCTCCTCTCATGTTCGCTCTGCTTCTGCAACTATACCTAAAGGCCATTCTTTGCGTTCCACAGGATTTATGTGGTGAATATAAGGTCGTCAACTTTCACAGAAAAAAAATAAGTAGGTGATTCATTGAGTTAAATATATTTGCACTGAGATGAAGATTCTTCACGTGCAGCAAAAGTTGGCGGACGAATGCAGGTTAAAGTCTGTCGTGTATTGTAACTTGAAGGTGCGGATCTGATAAAAAGGTCATCCAAAAAACTGATATTTGGTCTTAGAATCCCGAAAAACCTTCAGATTTTTCAAGTGTATCAATTCATCCTCATAATGACCTTAAAATGACGTCTGAGCTACCTTAATGGAGCATCTCCGGATTCAGACTCAGCGACCCCAAAAACCTATGTATGAATTTTTTCAGATTTCTTGACAGCTTCTCCTCTGTTTTTCTCAAATTAACCTTGAAATGACCTCTGGGTGCCTTCTAAGGATAAGCGAACACCGGATTGCATATAAGCATTCCTTACAGTCGTACGACAATGGAAGTATTAATCGCAATTTCATTGGCCGTTTTAAGATAGCCTCCAGGGCATGCGCAGTTACATGACATGTCAAAGTGTATTACATCCTTTTGGAATCATTTGTCAGCAATGAATTCGTTAGACGATAGAGAAGATACTCGCCTAGCACGCGGTAGGTCCAGGGTTCGAATCGTAAACTTTTTATTTATTTATTTTTTAATAAATATTTTTTAGTTCGTTAGTAAGATTTTCCTTGCCCTTTATTATAGTTTGTTTATTTTCCTTGCCCTTTATTATAGTTTGTTTATTTTCACGGTGCCGAATTCCCCTTTAAAAATGATATCTGATGAGCACGCCATGCCGTGGCCTTGAAACGGCCAATGAAATTGCTAGAAATACTGCCATTTCCGTATGACTGTAAAGGATGCTTATATGCCACCGGATTCGGACTCGGCGACCCCAAAAACCTATGTATGAATTTATTCAGCTTTGTTCAACCACCTTTTCTTATTTTGACCTTGAACCTGATGTGATAGAGCTTAACCGACGTCGGCATCGGATTCAGCGACCCCAAAAACCCCTGGGTACCTAGGTAGAGTCCGGTGTTTTTTTTTCCAAACTAAATGTTGGCCAGTGATAATTATTTGCGAAAATTGAAGCCGCCATTTTTATGGACTATTAGAGCGCGAAATTCAAAAATAATGTGGATTCAGTTTCATATCATACATCTCAAAACCACTTCCTGTGATCAGTCACAGGAAGTGGTTTTTGAGGAAACTGAATCTTCTTTAACCGCTCATAGAAGTGAATCGTATACTCATTTTAATCAATAATTATAACATGAGAATAGCAGAGTTTTATAAGCTAATGCGCATTTATTGTTTTGATAAAAGCTAAGAAAGAGTAGAAAAGTGTAAATATGCCTATTTCATTTAATAAATCACTTTCCAATAAATCTTAGCTATCGCTGAATTTCACTTTATCCGTACAAAAACATTTATGAAATTCCCACATGATAAAAATATGAAAATTATTGTTTACAAAGATGATTGTCAAATCAAAACATTTTTTCTGGCGATGAATGAATAATAATCATAAAATAAAACATATACAATGTTGCTCTTACTTTATTTTGTGGTATTTTCAATACATAAAAATGTAATGTTATGGCAAACATCTTTGTAAACTTTATTACAATAATTTTTTAAAACGTCGCCTTTAAAAAAAACAGGTGTTATGTTTGTTTAAATTTTCTTGCATAAGGTATATTTTTTGTTTTGAAACATAATGAATTTCTTAAATTTTATTTGGGTGAAGTGTGTAAATCTAAAAATCCTTTTTTGGCCACCCTGTATATTTTTAGGAAGTTAAATGGCCGAGTGTCACTGGTCTCATAACTGGTACTAACATATTTTTTCTTAAAATAGATTTAGAAAAATAAATATAAGAATTCTAAATTATAGTTATGTTAACTTTTCCGTCAATACAGTGATTGTGATTATTTTTTGTACCTACTTCGTAATATCCACAAATCACTTGTAAAAATTTATCAAAAAGGTGAAAACAAAAAAATACAAATTGAAACCCTCACATTCTTAAAATAGGCAACTTTTAGAACAAAATATTCTATCCTGATTCGTCAAATTTGTAGATATCAACAATATGACCATCAAAATGACTATGTCCATATGTTTGCATGCACAAGCAGATGCGCGAATCGTACATAATCAATCAGTGTATTTAGGTCTGTGACTTCCACTATACACGAATATTGAGTGTGTGTCCGCTGTCTAAATGTGTACCCCTCCCGCACAACGTTAGTTTAGGGTTACAGGTGTTTGTACTATATGTCGTATTCATTATATGAAATATTTGGAATGAACATATTTTAAGATTAAAATATTTGTCGTTTATAAAAAAAATTCTACGAATGGTGTAAATATATGTGTAATGTTTTAAGAATAATTTTTGCAATCGTATCATTGTGGTAAATTTATTTTGACTAAGCTCAATTTAAAAACTAAATAATTTATTTGTGAGACAGATTATAATAGCGATGATTTTTTGATTTTTCTGTTCCATGAGTGTTTGTTTCTGGTGGTGCCGCTACTGCCGCTCCTCGGCCCTATTATGCATTTCATATAATAATACATTTAGTCATCCTATTAATTAAATAACAATTTAAAAATTAAACAATATTTCGATTTAGGTATGGGCTGCCCATGCAGCCTAAGATCTTCCATACATTCTTCATGAAATTTGAAATCTGTCGACAAATGTTCCTCCTGATTATGAAAAAAAAAATATTTTTATAACTGTCTAAAAAATAACTTCATTATTTCATCATTTTTGCAACTTCTTTTCGCAAATTTCAATCGCAATTTTTATATTTAAAAATAAAAGTAGGTTATCGGAAAACACGTTCATGTTGTTTATGTTCATATTCATGATTGAACAAAGGAAAATAATTTGAGAATTGACTAATTGTCTTTATCATCCGATAAAATATCTTGATTTAGAGATGGAATTGTCGCGTAAATATTTTGATTTATTAAAACATTGACATTATTATTAGTGAATATGAACGAACTCATTTCATTTTATACGTAAGTACGTACTGTTTTTATATTTTTGAATTTAAATTCTATATAGAATTGTACTGATACATTTAAAAGTGTAAGTAATAGTTGTTTGCCGTTCGGTGGTCTATTTTTTTAACGAGATAATAATGAAATGATTTATCGACGAAAAGCCGTTCAACAATATATGTAGATCGCTATAAATTATATATTTTCTAGTAATTGGTTCAATTCGAACTTAGAGAAAGTTCAGTAGTGTCGTTACGTGCGTAATATTATTTATACTGCCTTGTTATCTACCCTAAATCAACTTGAAAATTATTTAAATTATCAGTTCCAGGTGTGTGTCTATATTTGTTAGCTATTTAAATTAAAAGGTGACTGAAGACCCTCTTCTAATATCCATTTGGTAAAAATAAGTAATTAATATGTTTTTTAGAAGTTAGGTGGATACAGCAGCAAGGCAGATGCAAATAATTAAAATGATTGGAACGCAAAGAGTGTAGATATACAGAATGACTTTTTTTGTTTGTGAAAACGAAAATAATGTCCCAGATCCCACAATTTAAGTTTTTCTTATCATCGTTCATCATCATCATTTTAATACACGTTCCCTTTTGGGATTATTAAAAAAATCCATTAGGTTGAAATCTGGTGACACAGTGGTCAATTAGTAGTCCATATTGTTCCGTCCATTATTCTAAAAAGTGGTTTGGTAACCTATTTCTAGTTAAATTGTTTAAAGTAATGATGACAATAAACAAATCATTAAAAGACACTGATTTAAGTTTTGTAAAGATGAGTAATTTCACGAAAATATCACAAAATACCAAAATGATGATAAAATCTCACCTTGTTCATTTTTTCGCCGTTGAAAACAAAATTTCAATCATCACTCATACATCTAAATTTACAATTCCATGTCTGTTTCTCGATTCATATCCGCCGTAATAATTTTTAACGCTGTATCGGGTGTATCGTATCGTTGGCACGTATTCTCCCCCAGTTGGTATTAAAGTAGTGTATGTAAAAATACGTTGACTTGTAATTTTAAAATAATTATACATATAATTCATGATTTAACCTTGATAGAAGCAAAAAGCACGCCTGATGTTTGGCGCATCATAATATCAATTATTATTACATCACAAAAAAGTACAATAGAAGTAATAATAATTGTAAATCGAAATTTTGATAGAATCCTTTGAAATGCCCCTATCAGGGAGCAAAACAGGATGTGGTTAATTAAAAAGATATGAAATGGATATATTTATAAAAGGTGTTTCATAAGAGCGCAAGATTTGAATTGCGCGCCAGTTTGGCTGTCATGATGTCACAATATTATGACATGCCAGATCGATATGAGATAAGTATCTTTGCGACCACACTTAAACTTTAAATCCCACACACCAAACAACTACAAAAAAAAATCGTCATCAACAGCCTAACAGATCGTACCATCTAACTTTCACATCCAAAATACAGACCAAATAATCTGAAAAAAAAAATCAAAAAAGCTCTAGAAGCAAACTCCTACCCTCAACACTTTTATGAACCAATAATAAAAAAAAGAATACACGAAACCTATAATAAAACAACCCACACACCAAATAATAGTAATAATAAATATGTGTCCATGCCATACATACCAACAGTATCCGAAAAAGCAGCTAACGTATTTAAACAACATAATATAAAAATAGCCCATAAACCATACAATACCACAAAAGAATTTTTCACAAAACTTAAACCTAGACAACCAACCGAAGATGAAACTAACACTATATACAAGATAGACTGCAACGACTGTAATGATACCTATATAGGCCAATCAAAACAATATCTACATAAAAGAGTATACACGCACAAATATAGCATAAAAACTCAAAACCAAAACACGACAGCACTAGCCAAATACGCCATAGAACAAAACCACCGATTTAATTTTAATAACATACAAATATTAGAAAAAGAACCTAATTATAACCGAAGAAACCTACATGAAATGCTGCATATAAAAAGACGTACCAACGCCATAAATAATCGCACTGATATTTAAACTAAACCTATTTTAACCTAATTAAATGATTGGAGTACATTACAACATAAACTCAATTTTTACATCTTACCGATAGAAAATAATAATTCTTGAAATAAAATATCTTATTATATACTCACTATTTAAGCAAAACATCTACAGTAAATCATATGTATACATTTCCAACGTTATCTCTGTAACATAAACAAAACTTTAAGAGCCTACAAACCATGTTAAACTATCTCAGTTGTGTTAAAACAGACAATCTAATAACATGTAACAAAATTTAAAACAAATACCTAATAATTAATAGTGTAAGTAAATGGTAATGTAAAATAACCATAACTATGTTTTTTAAATATTACATTATTTGTAGTTCTCTGATGATGGTGTAATAAACCGAAACGTTAGAAAAAAAAATAAAATTAGTTATACTTAACCGAAATCCCCCCCCCCCCCCAAAAACACTCAGATATTATTTGATACTAACGGTCAAGAAAAGAAAAATATGTATATTTACAATTTAATTAAAATTTTGAACCGTGCCTCTATCTCTAACGAGACAGGAGATATAGAAGAAATACGCCTTATTAACTCACCCTGTATATTGTTATTACGGATTTTGATATAGTTCGTTATTGTGATAATAAGTGTATATCAATCATTCATCCAACTTCCTGGTTAGCCGGAAATAACAACTATAAAAACTGTTTTACATTCTGTACATTTTTGCACATTTGAAAAGAAAGCATCTGTCTGAGCCCAGCAGTATACATATAATAATACTTGATACTTATCTTTAACAATTTTCAAGATAGTCGCAATAGTATACAGGATGCTCTGGAAAAAAGCTGTAAATATCCTTCACAAAAATTAAATGGGGTTTCTCATAATATACGTATACTTTTTTTAAAATAGCTCTCCCTGTGGAGTTACAGCCTTATAAAGGTTGCATCAATTTTTAAAATGAAAAATTTCACTTGAAAGACTAGGTTAACAGAATGACAAATTAAATAAGATAAGAAGAAACAATTAGGTAATAAAGATAAATAATAATAAACAGTCTCTCTTTCTCTGGTCATTTTTGTTAAAATAGAAAAAAATTTTTTTTTCTTATTTTAATACTCCTGAATTTGTGCTGTACATTCTTGAAACACTCTGTGTACAAGTATTAGTAAAATCGTATTTATATTTTAATTGAATGTATAAAATAAAAATCTAACAAAAACCTGCCGGAAATTGGATATTAATTAAAAATTCTACATGTGCGTTTGCAGCAGCGCGGGTGAGACACTCAGTATCCGTTGAACAAAAGTTTGTAGTTCTCACTGTTTTGTATCCCATAATACGTGACTATTTTTAAATGTAATATAATGCCTGTATCTATCACATCGGAAACTCATTTAGAACTAGAGGTTGGATTTTTTTAATAAGGAAAATTTCAGTCGCCAAATTAAATCAATGTCCATTGAAGGTACCCTTCATAGTTCATTAGGCAATATAGGATAACCGGTAAGGAGACAAAAAAATGAGGAATTTTAAGTAAAACGTAAGTAATTACCGAATGAAAGAGCGAATATTAATTATTTAATAAAAAAAAAATAATATCTGTAGCAAGGACGAGGATAATATAATAATAATAATATTTACATTCATTATCATTAAATAAAATTATACAATAATAATTGTTAGGTGCAAAAAACCTCCCAAAAAACATGTGTTATGTTGCAACTTTACGTGATTCAATTAACTTCGTAGCTCCGGTATATGTAGATGTGTAGAATCACTATGTTTATTATATGCTAGGGATTTTTCATATTATATTTTCTTCTGAAACTACACTAATCTCTTTAAAGGTATTTATCACAAAATTACAATGAATCACATTAGTTGTGAGTCATATAATTAATAACAATTATGCAACGTATGGGAGAGAGTCATAATTAGTTGCCTATATGTAATACTGAACTTGACTCATGCTCATAAACATAAAGGCGACATTTTTGATATAGCACAGCATAGAATTTTATTTTTTCTTCTCTCTTGAAGACATATTTAAGAACTTTTACTTACCATCCACCATGCACAAAATACAAGTATAGCGCATTACAGTAACTTTATTTTTATTATTATTAATAAAATTTCTATAATGCACCATATAGTTATACAGGGTGGGGCAATAGTGCGTCTGCTTCGACATCTCGAGTTCTATGATAGCTAGAAACTTGATTTAAAAACATAGGTAAGGAAACTAGACAAAAAAAAGTCTATAACCGGAAATTGTTTTCGAATATACAGGTTAAGCCAAGACGATTCTACAGGGTCAGGTAATTTTTTTTTTAAATGAAATGCCATGTATATCAGAAAATTTTTTGGAACCTCTTTGTGGCCCTTTCACTTCTATATTATTATTGACTTTCTCCCAACTACTTGGATGTAATGATTTTTTTTGTTGAAATTATACCATTTACACGTGTATGTTAAAAATATCACAACTATCGATTTTAATAAAAAATATGCTAGTACCAGTTATGAGACATATGTGTGACTCAGCCATTTTCACTTCCTAAAAGTGTACAGGGTGGCCAAAAAAGAATTTTTAAATTTACAACTTTTTGAACTGAATTTTCTCAATTTTTTCAAATAAAACACCCTGTATATTTTTGGACGATGTGATGTAGGATTGAAAAACGAACATTTTTTGTACGTACATTCCTATGGCTATTTGTGACCATTTTCAATTTATTGAACAATAACTGCAAAATTTAGCAATGAAAATTAAAAATGAGGGGTTTTTCAAATAATTCAAGAGAAGGTATTACATGATGTCCATAAAAAACATAACACCAACAACAGTCCAAAATATGAAGGAAGGGATAATAAATACTTTTAGAAGTATCACTCTGGCAATTTTATGAACAGTAGAAACCTCCTTCCAAAGACGCATAGAAATGTGTCAATCAAAATGGGCAACATGTGGGGCACTTTTTATAATATCTTCTTTTGAATTACAAAAAATATATATATTTTCAATTTTTATTACTGAATTTTGCAGTTATTGTTCAATAAATTGAAAATGGATACAATAGCCATAGGGATGTACGTACAAAATATGTTCGTTTTTCAATTCTACATCACATTGTCCAAAAATATACAGGGTGTTTGAAAAAAATTGGGAATATGCAGTTCAAATAGTTGTAAATTTAAAAATTATTTTTGGCCACCCTGTACACTTTTAAGAAGTGAAAGTGGCTGAGTGTCATCACACAGATGTCTCATAACTGGTACGAACATATTGTGAACCATAAGCTGGCTGGGCAGACGTTTTTTTTAATTCTAACTATTTTTTATCAACATTTCAAATTTTGATCAATTTTTCGCCACTTTGATGGCAAACTGCTCAAAATCCGACCTATAGAAATGTCTGCCACTATAGTACAGTACTGTACACACCAAATCAAACATTTTGCACTAGGTTTTGGTCCGGTAACTAAAAATTTTTTTTTTCAATTTCCGGTTACCGTGCGCCGACCAGAAGTTTTGTCTGCCAGCGCAATTGGGGTATGTGGAATACATATACTAACTACTTAGGCGGACAAATATCGGTAACCATTCGATCAAAAAAAAAATTTCCCCCCCCTCCGTATCCTTCCGCCACACCAAAAATTTCAAAAGAGAAAAAAAGTGTTGTACCCATATGGTCTCTTTGATTACCGACTGGCAGACGGTAACCTTTCATCGTCGAATTTGCACCCTATTGCTTAGACCATTCCACTTCATTACATTTTTACTTATAATAAATATAGTTTAAAAAAACTAAAAAACACGCTTTTAAAGCACATCAAACTAAAAAGTGAAAAATAATTATTAATATAAACTGAAAATAATAATGAACGAAAAATACTAGTATTATTGTGAAAAAAGCGTGGGGTGCTTTGTGCAATATTTTTCGTATATCGAGCACCCCACGCTTTTTTCACAATAATACTAGTATTTTTCGTTCATTATTATTTTCAGTTTATATTAATAATTATTTTTCACTTTTTAGTTTGATGTGCTTTAAAAGCGTGTTTTTTTAGTTTTTTTTAAACTATATTTATTTTTAACTTTTTTAGTTTGATGTGCTATGAAAGCGTGTTTTTTAGTTGTTTTAAACTATATTTATATTGCTTATTGATGCTGATATTATAACATATTACGATCCAACAGATATTTCTGAAAAAAAAAAAATTTTTATTTCAGCCGTGAGGTTCGAACTCACGCCGGATGAGTCTGTCGTTTCGCGTCGAGTGCCTTAACCCACTCGACCACCGGGCTAATTAACAATTATAGAATCTACTGACATATTAAGCCTTTGCTTTCACGCAGGGATACGTGAGGAAAGGATTGGCGATCCTGAACAGGATAATGATATAAACTTATCAAATTATTGTATTGTTACCGGTTCTTAATAAGTGTACAAAGTTTCAATTAAATCTGTCCGTTTAAAGTGGGTTAAAATCGAGTCCAAAGAGTCGGTTACAAACAAACATACAAACAAGCAAACATACAAGTGAAGCTAATAAAAGCGTGTTAAAAAAGAATTCTGAGGCCGGAACTATTTAAAAACGTTGTTATATTATATATCGTAAATATTAATCAAATATATGAATGCAAAAGCTAATTTTGTAGTCACGATATAATTATGAGCTTATTTATTCCTTCCAGTTTGACAAGAAATAGGTAGTTCATTAGTTCAGGCGCACTAACGATGTTTTTAAGCGGTTGAAAACTCTGTTATAGTTATTATGCAACAGGTGCAAAAAGTGTGTGCACATCAAATACAATAACACTTTTTAATCATGTAAAGGGCGAATAAATTATGCTGTGAATTAATGACAGGTTAAATAAAACATTAATAGCATTGACATCCAGTGTCTTAAATTATAACACTGACGTAGTTTTCATACTATTTTGTTTTCCAATGAATGAACCACTGTCATACCTACATCTTTACAAATCTTACCAATACCACGGGTGAATCGAGGATCGAATGGAATCTACAACAACTTTTAGGTAATTCAAAAGACAAAACTGAAACAAAGGAAAAGTCGGGGATTTACGAAATTAGCTGTAAGGACTGTAATCAAAAATATGTTGGACAGACTAGACGATCAATTCAAACTAGATTCAAAGAGCATATGGCCCATCTCAAATATGGTAAAACAGATAAGTCTAGTGTAGCCCAACATGCGTTTGAGAACAACCATGAAATATATATTAGCAATTTAAGATTAATTAGGGATGTAACAAATACTAGACAGCTGGATGCATTTGAAAGCTTGGAAATCATAAAGTGTAAAAATAGTTTGAATAGTGACAGACGGCCTATCCCAAATAGCCCGCTTTATTGGTTAGTGGATCACGGTTCACCGAACCATGACGGTCCGGTGAACCGTGACAATAGTTTAGGTATAAATAGGGTAGATTGTTAGCATAAGTTTAGTTTTAATCATCTCCAGATGATGCCAACTTGGTTGGCGAAAGGCGCGTCGAGTGCAGTATATAGTGTTTTGATGTTTCGTGGAAAACTACGTCAGTGGTATCTTCACATCAAAGGTTCCAACCCACTCCAGTCTTAAATTATGTCCCATCTGTCTAGATGACAACAGAGTGCATCAAAATTGCTATTGCACTAGTGCAATAAAGATACTTTTTATACTAAAAGTTAGTAAATAATGGCCTGCTTTTTTGCATGATCGTAGGAAATAGTGTGTTATATAACGAGCACGGATGGTACTCATTTATTTACCAGTATGATTTCATACAAGTAAATAAATGGATATTCCGTACGAGTTATAACTATACTTTTTCTACGACTAAAGTTGTTATTCCTTTAAATTCAAGAAACGTTTGACAGCGCGGCTATATTTGTATTTTACCTAATTCGTGTTGCTATGACTATTTACACAGCATCTTCTATACCTAAATCACAGTTTGTTGCACTCATGCAACTAGTAGGAAATAACAATGTACTAGATAGATTTACTAACCAATGACAAGCATATTAATGAGCAGATTTCCTAGTAATAGAAAAACATATTTTCCTAGTAGACTTCGCATGTGTATGTCTAACTTTACAGAATAGCTTGTTAAGGATCTTGTGGCTTGTCTTCAACCGTATCACAACGTAATAAATTGATTTTATAATTAACTTGTTTTTATGCATACTTTTAATTTAAAAGAATGAAAAATTCAATATTCGATGTATACGTAAAATCGAACCTAGCTTTATATGTGAAATATCAGAATTATTTGTAATTTTAAATTACAATACCCTTAAAAAAAGTTACTTCTTAAAAACAGAGAAAAAATAACCAATTTCGAGCCATTGTGGTTAATTATCTTTGTACATAATACAATCCAGCAAACATTTTGGTTTAATTTGACGTCGAGATTACCTAAATTATGTATAAATTTAGTCGCAAAATTAGAATTAACCAAATTTAAGTAAAATATACGTTGACACGACGTAGAATCGACATAAGTGGAGAATAAGACGACGACGTCGAAATTTAGTTAAATTAACAAAGATAAGTAAAATTACATATAAGTCTTCCTTGTAGTTGCACAGTATGTTTGACTAATTTTAGGTAAAATCTACGAATTTATGTGTAAATGACAAATGACTCCTAGTAAAAGAAAAGAAAAATTTTATACTTATTTGGTATTTTTCTTTATAAGTAGTAGCAACATTGTTGACAGTCATCTACAAAATTGAAAAGACACCTTATTCAAATAAGATAGAAAATAAATGAATGTCAGTGATAAAAATAAATCCAATTTAATTGTGTAGTGTCAGAAGTTCCCGGTTATTGAAACTAATGCGCCGAAAATGTTCCGTGTATATTAGCACCTGTACTTCGAAAAATAACCATGCGCCTCCAAAATATTCATTAATATGAAAATTTCTATTATCAAGTAAAGAAAAGTATAATTATTATAGTTTGGTCCAAAGGTATGCGGTTGAATATGACTTAGCAAGTAGAATTATGTATTTTTTTAATCTTCTCATCAGTTCGTTTCCATACAAACTCATTTTAAAAATTTCAATTTCAAATTGTACTACAACTGTGGTAAAAAAAATATGGCGTCTTACGCTAATTTGACCTTAGGGTCAACTGCCTTTGAAAATGTAACTACAAAGGATAATTGACTAAATGGTTGAAGTCAGGTAAATAAGCTAGGTAGAATTTTTCGACGTTGTCGACCTAATATTACTTTAAAGGAGCGTAATAAAGACGACCAAATAGGTTGCTGTGTAGGTGTAAATTACGTAGAATTTCCAACAAAATCTATCAAGTTAGAATATTCTACCATTATGACGATTTCCAGTCGCCAAAAAAGTAAATATGACGTAATTATACCACCTATTTCGACTTTAAGAGAAATTTACCTTTAAAGTAATTTGTGGTAGATTTTTTTAGTTATTTTTCCCTTGCTGCTTTAGTTAAAAGTACATTTAAGAAAAATAATGTATGAGGTAGATTTATTGGTATTATTTACCTAAATTTAAATATGAAGCAAAGCCAATAAATTTCTATAGGAAGTATATTTTTCCAGACAATTTTACGTCATAACTACCTCAATAACTAAATTCGTCTTTTACCAACTCGATTCAGGGTGTTTCAGGTATGCGGTCATTAATTTCTAGGGGTGATTCTACATAAAAAAAATATGAAAAAAAGTTCATATAAACAAGGGTCGGAAAATCCCTCCTAAGGGCGCTGCGGGCCTCTGAAGTGGGCACCCAAAATTGACATTTTATTTAAATACACAAAAAAGGTTTTCTTGTTGTAACGCCGTAGGACCAACCAGTTTCCAGAAATTTGAACATAAAGGAATTTTTCCAGTCTTTTTGCGTAACCAGAATTTTTTCAATGATTTCATTATTTTTATTAACATATTCGCAAGTTCCATGGACAGAAGGTCATCTTTCGATCTGCACTTTTAAAAATTCACACCGTATTTTTTTATTTGTAAAAACTTCTTGCCAATGATCAACTTACTTGGCTTTTTATTACTTACTTATTTGGTTGTTATGGGTTTCCGATATTGATATGTCATTAATGACATAAATGTCAAGGTTCTCATTGCGCAGTCTTTAATAAGAGAATTTCAATTTTTATTTAATATGAGTTACACTTTCGAAGAACAGACCGATATTCATTTATTCTACGGTCGAGCCTGGGTAATGCTGCTGAAGCAAGAAGATTGTACGAAGAAGCTTTCTCAAATATTTTTTGTAAGTATAGATCGTTAGTTACGAGAAAGGGGTAAGTTCGATCCAGACAGGGAGAATTCCGGCCCAGATCGTTATGTAAGGACCCCAGAAACAGAAGAATGAATATTAAATGCAGTAAATGCGAATCCCCAAATCAGTACGAGAAGGCTAGCGTTACAGGAAAGTGTGTCAGCAACATCTGTTTGGAGGGTGTCACATGAACAATTATTGCATCCCTACCATATGCAAAGGGTGCAAGCGCTCAAACCAGAAGATCTACCAAAAAGGGAGGCATTCTGTCGACGGCTTGCGCGAAATTGTGAAAAAAATGCTGAATTTATTCAAAACATTTTGTTTACAGACAAAACGGGGTTTCGCAGGATGGTGTTGTCAACTTTCACAACAATCACATGGGCAGAAGAAAATCCTCATGCTTTCTTTGAATCCAGGCACCAAGAAAAATTTTCCATCAACGTTTGGGCAGATTATTAGGACCATTTGTTGTACCTAATAGATTGAATGGGTTAAATGATCTAGATTTTTTTAACAAACAATTTAATAGATCTCTTGGACGATGTGCCGTATGAGACCAGAAGGACAATGTGGTTCATGCACGATGGTGCACCTCCCCATTCTAGAATAGTTGTTCGAAATTATTTAAATGAAGCTTATTCCAATAGATGGATTGGCAGAAATGGACCAGTAGCTTGTCCCCCCCCCCGATCCCCCTACCTAAATCCTCTTGACTATTTTCAATGGGGTTATTTGAAAAGCCTTGCCTATTCAACTCCTGTGACAAATCTTGAAGAGTTACGTGAACGTGTAGCAATGCGGAGCGAAATTATCAGGAACACGCCAGGTATTTTTCAACGGGTCTTTGCTTCATTGAATCGTCGTCTAGCAGCTTGTGTGGAAATGAATGACGCCCATTTTGAACATTTAATTTAATTTGTTAGTCTTTAAAACCTGTTGAGTCCTTTAATTTAATAATTTGTTATTTTTCCTTAGTTTATTCAAAAGAATAATAAATACAATTCACTAATATTTGTTCTTTTTTTCATTGATAAGTCGACAGCCAACCCTATTGGTACTTCTCTGTGTCACGTAATACAGATTTGTTATTTTAAAAAATTGACTGCCTACGGTTTTTATTCTTATTAAATTATGCAGAAGAGCGAGAAATCATTATCCTTATTTTTGAATTCTAGGCAATGCATGCGTTTCTTTATGTTCAAATTTCTGGAAATTGGTTGGTCCTACGGCGTTACAACAAGAAAACCTTTTTTGTGTATTTATAGCCAAGGCATCATATTCCGATGAGACATTCACAAAAAATTTACATTAAAAAAATTGGGGGGAGAAGTAAGTCCCCCCTTTACAATTTTATGCATCCCTGACTAAATTTACCCTGAATAACATCAGATAATGACCTTTATTGATATCGAATCACATGCAAAAACTAGTCACTGTAGTTCAAAGGGTTCCTGAGATATTAAATAGAATGTCAATTTTGGGCCCCATTCAGATGCCCGCAGCGCCCTTAGGAGGGATTTTCGAACCCATGTTTATATGAACTTTTTTTTCATATTTTTTTATGTAGATGACCGCATACCTGAAACACCCTGTATAAATTAACACGTTATAAGAAACTGTCTAGTTTACAAGACACCTTCAGCTGGTATGTATTTTTTCATTAAAATTTTCTATCATAATGCATAATATGTATGAAAACGAGTCATGTAATCAAAGGTTCTGAGAAATCGTTTGTAACATTTACTGAAAAATATAACCAACCAAAGGGAAGATGTTGTAAAACTGTCATTTCAAAAAACAAATAATTTTGATGGTTTGATTTGGCATCGATATTGCTATTCTAGTTTTACAAGCAAACGAAATATAGAACATTTAAGGAGACGAACAGAGAAAGAGAAGAAAATTGAAAACAGTTCAGATGGATCGAATGTCCATTAACTTCTTCAGGTGTGTCCTTGCGTAAAACTAATTTTTTCATACAGAAATGTATTTTTTTTCAAAAAGCATCAACAACGAAAAGGCTTTCTCAAGTAATGACCACAGAAAAAAATATAAAGCTATAGACCACCAAAATGTCATAATTTTTTTAGAATTATTATCAACGATTTATAATAGAAACAAAATATCATATTTCATGTTTTTTAAATAGAAACTGCAAAGATATATCTAACAATGAAAACAAAAGTGGAAAACGGACAATCAGGAGGAGATCTGACATTTACTAAAGTATATCAAACACTCGAAAAAGGCTGTCACTTCCGGCGAAACCGGAAGTAAAAACAAATCACATATGTCAAAAAGTGCTGCTTATTATGTATATGTATAAAATATCCCAAATTTCAATCAATTATCTTCAAAACTAAAGGAGAAAAGGGGGGTGTACCATGATCCTGTTACACGGTATATCGCTACAGACAAGGATGTCACATTGCTGAACAGCTCTATCGAAATCTATAAAAATATACAGGGGGTCATGATAAAAATTAGAAAGTTGCTATCATTTCCGTTGAAACCGGAGATGATAAATACTTTTTTTATATCAAATAGTGTATTTTTGTTTGTTGATTGACTATATAATATATTAATTCTCTAAGTTAAAAATTAAACAAAAAAAAGGGGGGGTGAGCTACATCTCAGTGACACCAGGTATAGGTATAACAATGAGGAAAATTAAAAAAAAAAAGTACTTTGGAATTATTACTATATCATCCTCAATAGACTGGCGCAGGAGAGGTGTTTGCTATCTTGTCCCCATTCGCTACGCCACTGCACTTTTGTTCTTGTGTCATACGCTCCTTATGTAGTCACGTTGACGAATCTTACTTCTCCATCCTTTATTTCTTCATCCGATTCTAATGGTCTAAATAAACGAACATAAATTGTCTCCCACACCCGTCGCGGCCGTATATTATATGATCCCGAACTATACGTTTGTATTGTAATTGTTATCGTGTGAATTAGTGCATGAAGTGGCGGTTTAATTCAAGGGACTAAAACTAATTATATGTAAAATAATATTAACATAGACCATTACCGGTAAAACATAAGTTGGCAAAAAAATTTCTTTGTTGGTGCCCTCATGCGAATAACCGCTTCGGGCAAGTGGCAAGTGTTTAGGTAGTTTAAAATCGTTTTCCGCAATAAAAACGATTTTTACATAAAAAAATTAAATATGATTTTATTTTTTAATGCAATTTTGCAATTTTGATACCTACTACATTATTTTGTATAATATTTTTTCTGTTGTTCATACGGAATGTGTCAGAATGAATGGGCCATAGCTTAGCAATAGATTTTTCTCACATGGAGATTTTTTTTAATAAAATATGGGCTCTGTTTCGTATAATTTATTATAATAATTCACTTTACAAATATACTCTAAGACTCTTTTCTTTCAAATTAATTATAAATAAAAAATACTTTATTATTATCTTTTTTTTTTTCGGTTTCCCGATGCCGGTCAGTCCTCCCGTGGCCTCCGACGCCTCACGGGAGTCGCGCCGGCGCATCAACTACAGCCACTCCCCACATCCCGCAGAGTTAGTGACTGTAGATACCAGAATCGTGTGCCCTAAGCAGACGGAGAGAACCCAGAATGACCGCCTTCTGCATTTGGCCTGCCAGCCACTCAGCTGATTTTTGGCAGGCCGGTATGATCTTCAGTTCCGAAAGTAGCGTAGACTTTATCCCTCCGATTACACCGATTATAAGGACGACCATTTTGACCGAGTTGCCTGGGTACAGCACTTGGAGCTCGTACCGGAGATCGCGATATTTGGTCCGTTTCTCCTCCTCCTTCAAGGTGATGTTTTTCTCTGCAGGTGCCGAGAACTCGATGACATACATCACCTTGAGTTGATGGTCGAGGAGGACTATGTCAGGTTTGTTGGCTTGGATTAGCCTGACAGTCGGGAACGAGTAGTTCCAGTAAATCCGGCATTTCACGTTCTCGACAACGGACTCAATATCTCCGGGGACGTAAGGCAGCACTGGTGTCTGGTCTACCCCGTACGAGTGCCTTAGATGGTAATATAGCACTCGTAACGCCGCGTTATGCCGGTGGATGTAGGCCGAAATCGCAAATATGGGGCATGCAGAAAGTAAGTGCATGAGCGATTCCGGCGCCTGATGGCAGGTCCTGCAATTGATATCAGGAACCTCAACAGGCCACACGCGGCTACGGTAGAAAGTTCTGAAGTCACTGCCGTAGACCAGGGCTGATGATAAAAAAATATATTTTCTGCACAAATGAAGGCTTTTTATGATTGATTAGTTCCTATATCCAAAATATAAAAAAAAATATTATCCTTCATTCAAGATAAAAGTGGGACACCCTTAATTCTGAGTTATTAGTGTAAAAACTGTTGTTTTACAAATGTGGTAAAATGCAAGTATAGTCCAAAAAACATAACATACCGTGTGTCTCAAATTCGATGATCACCATTAGGATCTCGGAAATGGTAAGAGATACAAGGTCGGTTAAATGGGATAAGTTCTAACAAATTTGATGCCAATTCCAAATTCGTTAAGAAGTGAAACCGTTTTTGAGATTCTCAAAAAAAAAAACAAAAAATTTTATGATTTCTCTTTTTGGCTATAGCCAAGTAATTCTTGGTGAGACAGATTTTAGACTTTTACATTATTCGGATACTTTTTGGAGACTAATATTTTGGTCTAGAAACGAATGCTCGATAGTCTTTTGTTTTCGAGATATCCGAGGTAGCTTTTATTTTCTTTTGGCAGCCATATTGGATTTTTCGTTTTTCAGATTGCGCTTAAAAAGATTTTTCAGATGATGTATCACATGCCGAGGAAAAATTGTTTTTCAAGGGACTAATTTAAGAAAAGTTATCCATTGTTTAACAAAAGAAAATAGTAGGACATGGAAAACCAAAAAAGTTTTTGTAAAGCCAGAGACAAGGAAGTTACTTATTCAGACAGCGACTAATTTTTATCTGTGTGCTTAAAATCTGCTGTAAATTGCTTTATTTGTACAATTGTCTAAAAATATCAATTTTTAGTCGATCATTAAGGTTTTATTTGTCATAAAATTGTCAATAAAGTGTTCAAAATTTGAACAAAGAAATCCTCTTCATCAAGGGCATTCTTGCATGCAAAGTAGTTAGTAATTAGTAAAATTTGGAAAATGCTTTTCTAAAGACGAACTAATTCACACATAACTTTCAGTAAAATTGAGTAGGCTGTGGTTTAAAACAAATAATAAGCATTACTCTTAGTTGACAGTTGTTTACTAAATAGTAGTGGCATTATTGTAAATTGTTCAAGAATAATTATTATTACTAGTCAAGAGTGTGATTATTGCAAAATGGCGCACAAATTCTTAAATAAAGAAAAATTTGATGTTAGAATGTTATTTAAAAGTAAATAGAAATTCACTAAACGCATCGGCTTCCTATCTAAAAACATCTCCGGAGAGAATGCCACCACATAGAACAGTTTTTGGAGGAATTGTAAGCAATTTGTTAAGTTACGGGAGTTTTGATAATGAAAGAGACCGGTATGATCCGATAATGTTGACCGCACTAATAATATTCTCGAAGCTGTTAACAATAATCCCCGCATATCAGTGCGACAAATTGCAGGCGAAACAAATATTCCTAAGACAACTGTACACAAGACATTAAAACAAAGGAAATATCATCCGTACAAAACTACGATTGTCCAAGCTTTAAACAATAATGATTTTGGTAGAAGACTTGGATTTTGTCGTTGGTGTAATCAGAAATGCGAAGAACAACCTGTTTTTCAATCGAGAGATATGGACCGATGAAAGTCGTTTTACAAATTGTAGAATCTTTAACAAGCACAATTATCACCACTGGGACACAGAAAATTCGCATGTAACGACGCAAAGAAGATTTCAAACTAGGTTTGATTTCAATGTTTGGTGCGGCATGATAGGTGTTACCTTTTCTCTTCTTATTCTACTCCTATGATCTGCCTATAACCTTTTCCTTAATTATCATTTTTAGATCGCCATTTAATTGGTCCATTTATTTTTCACAACAACTTAATGGGAGCAGCATATCGTAAACTTCTAGAAAATCAAGTTTTATCCAAGATAAGACGCATATTGCAGGAATATTTTGGTAACAGCATAATTTCAAATAGAGGACCAGTATTGTGGCCTCCTCGCTCGCCTGATATAACCAATCCTGATTTTTATTTGTGGAGTACGGTGAAAAATGAAGAGTATGATTTTCGTTATTTTGGAAAATCCCAAAAACGGTTTCAGTTAGCCGTGATTTCTTATCGGATTTGGAATCAGCATAAAATTTGCTAAAACCTATTTAACCGACCTTGTATCACATGATTTCCGAGATCGCAATGGTGAGCATCGAATTTGACACACACACGATATAAAACATTAGAATAAATTTTGAAGTAATTAAATGTGTTAAAAATTAACAATGGCGGGTATCACTTTATGGAACTCACCCCCCTGTGTATAATTTCAAAATTAGGTGAACCGACCCCTTATTTCGTGCTGTAAACAAAATGCAAGATAATCTACGTGTTCATCGGCTAAGCTTATCTAGTAGAAATTCCCATTAAATAATTAACAGACGCTTCTGTATCATTGATCTGGAATACATTTTTATTGTGTCATGCCGGTTTTAACACGGGTTGTTTTATAATAACGGGGTTGATAAACTGTAATAAACTCTTGATTATATTTAGGCCAGTGTTCAGAAATTGGAAATTCGGAAAGATAAATACTGTTATCGTATGTTATTTTGGGCATTTTAATTGCATGCACCGCCATCTTAAAAAGAATATATAGAAAACAAGTTTATTACCAATATTGAAAAGAATTAAATGTTTCTAAAAAAAAATATTTCAATCGACGGTTTCGAAGCCGTGAAACCACGAGACGTAAACTCCCTTATAGTCGGTGGTGGATTTACATATATGTAAGCCCATGAGACCAAGGCCTAGGGGAGATAAACTTAAAGGGGCGCCACTGAAATGCAGAAATATAAAATAAATGACCAAATACGGAAAATTTAGTTTTTTCAGCAAATAAAATTATCGCGCTCTAATAATATTTAAAATACCGCTATTTTGATTTTAGCTTATTCTCTTTAGCAATGGCAATCCTTGTAAGTTTTTAACTTTTTCCAGTTATCTACGATGTCGAAAGAGAAATACAGAGAAAGGGATATATTTATAAAAACTATCATTACCAAATTTGCAAATTCTGAAGAAAGAAAGCAGTGGCGGTTCGTGGGTCAAGAGATAGGGAGGTCAATTAGAAAAGTTTACTGTATTACCTACCTTTTAAAGTGATTTAAATTCCAAGTCGATCCTCCGGTCTTTTTGTGATGCAAAGTGGTCAATTACTTTTTCATTAAAGTCTTTTATCTTCTTTATTAATGCCCTCTCTACGGTAAGCATAGCTAAAGAAGATAATCTTTCCTGACCCATGGTATTTCTTAATAATGTCTTTATTCTTTTTAAGGTGGAAAAACAACGTTCACTTTCGACGGTAGTCATAGGGAGAGTACACAAGATTTTTAACAGTTTGACACTTTCAGAAAAACTATTGCACAAATTATTCTTAATAAAAAGCTGCAACAAAGCAACTGCACCTTCACTATTGGAAAAATCTTCTCGGCTATATAATACTTCTAATTCAGTTTTAAGTTTCGAATGATTTATGACTGGATACTCCGTTTTAACTAATTTAAACATATCTTGAGGAAAGCTTTTTTTATATTCTTTAAATCGATCTGCGTGAAATAACTGAGACACTGCTAAATGATTACTGAAGCGAAACCTGTTTTTGATCTCAGATGTAATTATATCACAAACTTCTAATGAAATTCTCCTTTTTGATTCTTCCGTTTTACATCTCTAGGCAGCGTGCATGGATGTCTCCTCCAAATAGTTCTTCAAAATTTTATTTCTGATGTCTTCAATTTTACTATTAAAAACGCCAATACACTTATTTACTATTATGACATCGATATTACATTTTTGTAATTGATTGAACAATATATCACAATGAGGCATAACTAAATAAAAAAATTTAACCAGTAAAGAAAATGTTCATTTTGTAAGTAGTTTTTTAAACCAATAGCTTGGTTTAGAATGTTGTGTTCTGATTCATTATCAATGATTTTTTCTAAACAATCTAATAATTCTGTTCGATAGGTATAAACTGTCTCTATGCACTTTGTATTAAAATTCCATCGTGTTGAAACCGCTTTAGGTAATCTCACCTTAACAACATTATCTAACACGGCTGTTCTTTTTGGCGATTTTCCAAAGAATGAAGAAGAGCTATGTAAATTAGCAAAAAAAAATTGTATGCTTTTATCCTGACTTGATGCTTTTTGTAAAATTAAATTTAGTTGATGAGCGTAACAATGAATAAAATTTGCTGAAGGATAACTTTTTTTAATTAAAAATACCTATTAACTTCTTTTTTCTTATCAAGAGATGTTTACTTTATTATCATATTAGGTTTTGAACGGCCACCACCTTTGAATTTCACTCGGTCTTCATAACCCAACTTATGTCCATCTTTCAGTTTTAATATATTTTGTACAACACTCATATTTAATACTAAACACCAAAAACACTGTTTTACTTAATTTCACGATAGTAGAGATTTACTAATAAAATGTTCACAAACATTAAAAACAACGTGACAGAATATACCGACCAACGCGTACCTAGTCAGCATTAAGACTGCACTAGTGAACTTCGTGCTTTACCGTTTCCGTAAAATGTGTCAGGGACATTGTCCCCGCCAGTGTTTTCTGTCTCTTTTGCTTTCTGACGATTCGCGCATAAGTCTATTTCACTTTAATTCGTTGTAAATTCAGTCCGTAGCTACCTTTGAGGACAAGTTGTGGATTGACCCAGGATTTTTAAATTCTATAAATGAATAATGTAATGAATATGAATGTAGAGGTTCGGTGCTCGGAGGGGATACGAAATCCTGCGATCTAGATATTTGAATAGTATTGTGCATAGAATGAACTAGAAACTTTAATATATTTTTTTAAGAATATTAAAAATAAATATATTATATATTTTTAAACTTCAGAAAATGAATAGCTCTATTTTTTTATTTGTATGTGGGAGGTCATTGAACAAATGACCCTATAGAAGAACCGCCAGTGAAAGAAAGAAGTGTTTTGATTAATTTTAGTTTTATTTAAATGATTGTCTATGATGGTTGTTTGAGTTTGTAATAGTATAATGTAATTAAAGAGTAACAAAAAGTATCAAAAATAAACACGCAATAAATATCTTTAAATGTATGTTGTACATATAAATGACCGTAAAAAAAATATTTATTAATGGGGCATCGTAGATGAATGTGCCTAGGGCGCAATTATACTTGATTCCGCCTCTGCCTATAGTTATGTATTATACGGGGTGTTAGGAGTATAAGTGCCATCATATTAATAGGTGATATATTGGACTAAAAGGAACAATAAATTCTTAATTTTTTTTTATGATTTTGTACCGTTAGCGAGTAATTAAATAAAAATACATGGAACAAAGAAACATTGACCTCATTATTACCCAGCCTACCTCAAGTATTGGTTACGGAATGTGCCACCAAGTTTGATTTGAAAATTTTTTCGTTATCTTACTGATAAATAATATAATTTTTAAATAGTTAATTCAGAATATTAATACTAAAATTAGTTCATTAATATAAATGCGAAATATTTACTTATCAATTAAAAAAAAAAAAGAAAAAGGCAAATAGCTGTAGCTGGCACACACAGAAATTATAAAAAATGTTCAAAACAAAATGCCCATCGTTACTACTCTCGAATTCAGTAATCACGAACACGGATACGTTCTCGAACTGTAAAACCGTTTTACAAAATGGTCAAATCACCAACTACACTTTTTTTGTACTTGCTATTAATGCATCCACCTCTGGAAAACCTTTTCTAATAGTTCCTGCCACAAAATGTAAAGCATGCACTTTACACGTAACATGTATAAACGTACAACCTTGTTCTTGCAAAGAACGGCCTAGCGAACGCATTGTCACGGCGCCATCAGTCACAAACATCAACACCTGACTTTTTGACAGTTCAAATTTTTCTAACATCTCCAGCACCACCCTGATAATTGTTTCGCTAGTATTTTGCTAGCTAGTAACAGTGGAATTGTCGGTTTAAGAGGGTCCAGTACTCGTACTATAACGCTTAAAATAGAATTTTTTTTACAATCTGTTGTCTCATCAACAGATAACCACAGCCGTGTATTTTTTAATTCACATTTCATCTTATTTACCATGTCTACGTGTACAGTTGGTGGATAGTTACATAACGTTGTGGACTTGGTAACTTCACCCGGGCATGGTATTTATTCCAGAACTCTCGAAATGGTTGTTTATCGAGTATGTGCAGCGGAACATCACAGGCAATCAGCATTAATAGTATCAAACATAAACTGTGTTGTCGAAGGCACGCCATTTTTTTCTTTATGGTGTACACTATTTACGTGAAGTCCACAATCACGCTTATCCCAGCATATCATATCTTTCTCGCACACTTCACAAAATATTTTAGCACCCTCATAGAATAAATCCGGGAATTCACCTATGAATTTATTCACTTTGTCAGCAAATGGCCGTTTTCTACCCTTGCGTACGTCTGCCATGCTTTATTATTAAATTAATATCAACACTACAGTACAACAAATAAAATAAAAACACAAAAACAATATGCAATACGCCCAAGTGACTTAACGTGTACACAACTCGAAAGCTAATAATAGACTGGCCTGGAGAAAGAGTTTCGCGGTCAAGGTGAATGCCGGCGACAGTAAGAACATCTGTACTCTACGACCATGATACACAGAAACGATTTGCAGCTTTATCACCAACATTAAATTACGGCAGGCATCTAGTACGTTAAATTCCATGACGCCAGCAAATAGGTAGGTACGGACTAAATACCGATTACGCGATGTACATCACTCAATTTTTCTATCTTAGAGCAATTGAACATGTGTTTCTCAAGCGCACTTGACGATGTCAAATGCTCTCGCTTATGCCATTTTTAAGAACAATTTTTTCTCCGAAATTCTTCGACAGGCAAAAAATTCGACGTTTTTATTTTCCTTTTCGAGCTATATCTTCATCTTCCCTTAACATTTTGAAACACGTTTTCTGTTATTTTTCAAAAATGAAAATATTTTTTCAACACCTGTTAAGACTTCTCTTGTTACTTTTCTAATAGTCTAATATGTCTCCTATTAAAATAATGGCACTCATATTTTTAACACCGTGTATATTATATGAGCTGTTATTTTCATGGACGTCGATAACCGCAAAATAGACTAAGATAAGTAATTAGAATAAATTAAATTGTGCAATGGGCGTTTTATTTTAATGTATCCTTTCCATTGAATAAGAGATTTTCAAATATCCGATTCAAGAAGGACGATTTTCGTAATAGTTCATTTAATTGCGATGTATTAGAAATTATTCTACTGTAATTTTTAATCTAAAACAATATAGGTAGTTGGCTGTTGTTATCGTCAATACCTGGAATTTGCTATGTAAAATGCGATATAAATATTTTAGTTAATTTACCCTCAATAATTTCATTTATGTAAAATATTCACTAATAAATTATTAGTTTAAGGTTAGAAATTTTGTATATTTATCTAATATATTACTATAATGACCAGTGAGTCAAAAATATGAAAATAAGAGGTATTGTTTTGAATTTTTCTTGTTTTTATTTAATAAAATAGGCAAAATTTTCAAAACCTTAGAGCCAAACCACACGAGCGTTAATTCAACGCACGTTCGACGCACGTTGAAATTTCGAGTTGTAGAAATGCATTGAAATATATTATGCCATCCACACGAACAACGCGCGTCATATTTAACGCGCGTTAAAAAATGACAACGCTTGGTATTTCCACAACGCGCGTTCGACGTGGCAACGCGCGTTGTACAAATACGTTGTATTATATGTGAGCATACACACGATATTAATTTAACGCGCGTTTCAGTTCGTATGAAGACACGTTGCTAGTTAAATTATAACCTATTTAAAGTACGAATTATTCCGTCTTTAATTTTGGTAAAAAGTTCATCAAATGTTGCAATTGACATACGAAAATAATTAAAAAATTTTATGGGATCTTCTCGAGGTCTAGGAAAAAGACAGTAGAATGCGCCCTCGCTATATCGTATTTCATTAATAGGGTGTACCCATCATTTTCGGTTTCTAACTCTTCTTTTTCTTACTATTTTTGTACTTAAATAAACAAACAAAACGAGCTCTACATCATCCATGGCTGAATTAACAATGATAGCGCGCGCTTAATGCCTATTCACCTATCTCGTGCGGATGGGCAAGCAACGCGCGTTATTTTAGCGCGCGTTGAATTAACGCCCGTGTGTTTTCGCTGTTAGATTCAAACAAACAACTTTTTATGCCTAGGTGACAATCAGGTATAATTTTTATTATAATCGTGGTTGGTAATTCTTACACTTGTTTGATTTTAAAAGAACGTCTAAAGTAATTTTAAAGAAATGTTATACACAAATATGTAAACTGATCAGTGATCACTGATCACACATAATGCACACAGCACACAAGCGGAAAGAAAAATGCAAACGCAATCACCATATTATATTCATACAAGAAATACATTTTTAATTCAAATAACATGGTTAAATTTTTAATTAAAATGGGCCTTTTCACAGATTATTTTTTATTGCTTTATGTGATAGTGTTCTATAAAAAAAACTTGCCGTATTTTTTTTTTCATTTTTTGAGCACGATTTCTATCGAAAAAAAAATTAACAAAAGCGCGCGCTTTTACGTGACGTCACGCAACCCACCTTAGTGACGTCAAAGGGACTACGACCTTGAACATGACACATCGGTGTATTGCAAAGTTGGTTCTCTGCTTTTTGACAGTTGACGTCGAAATTGACTTTGACAGTCGTTTTTTTTTAGTTTGGATTGTTGTGTGTGGAACCGTGGAACATGTTTAAAAAGTGCTTTGTACCAACATGTACAAATAACAACATGAATTGTCCAATCAAAATTTTCGTTTACGTTCCACCAGATGAAAATAGACGAAAAGCATGGTTTATAATAGCCAAAGTTGAGAAGCAGTTGACGAAAACCAGAAATATTTACTGTTGTGAAGATCATTTTGATATAAGAAAAGTAGTTGTATTTAGAAATTGATGCTAAATTATTGAAATTTTACAGTTAAAAGAAGATTCAGAAAACTGGTGTATAAAACCATTGGTTCCAAACTTATTGCAACAATTGCATGTTAAAATAATGGTAGTTCCATTATATTTATAAATAAATTACACGAAAATAAGATTACTAATGACTTACCGTTTTGTTTTAATATTCCTGACCTGCTGATAAATAATCCAAATTTAACATGTAAAACTCGTCCACCATAATAAAGTCAACTTTCGGCAGATTTTCTGCATTTCCTTTAGAAAATCCTGGCTCCATTTTCTTCCAATAATGTGCAGAAACAAAGCAAATTCGTAAATGAACACACAGAACATAACCACAAAACTAACCGTAAACAATTTAAAATATGTCAGTTGTGGTGTGATGTTAGTAGTATTAGGCGTTCTGGTAAATGCTACCAACCTGATTCCGGTTTGTGTGACGTCACTCAGCTTCAAGGTCAAATGAGTGTTCAAATTGCCATTATAAATGTTTATTTTTTTATTAAACAATGGGAGACTTATATTTCAAACTGAGTTGCACAAGGTGAATATCTATCAGTTAGCTTTCAAATAAACATATTTGTTTTGAGATTTAAGAAGTAGTGAAAAGGCCCATTGTCGTTATTTATAATTTTTATACCAAATAATTAATGTTTTAATTTTTGTCGTTCGATTAAATGAATTAAAGCAAATCTTAATAAAATATTTGTTTGCATATACATAAAAACAAAATTTTTAATTTAATCATGACATGATTTATTTGATACAGCAAATATTTTTTATTTAGTCTGAGTAATAAAATATATTTATAAAACATTTATCTGTATTGATTCAGAGAAACGGAGATATATTGTATAAATATATTAAACGGCAAAATATTTTTAAAAAATTGCATTTATTTTGTCACTTTGAGGGACCCCTTGGTCTGGAGCTTAATGTGTAAGGACTGAGCCATTGAGTTGACGACAAAAATAAAAGAAATGCCGGCTATCGTTCCGAATTTTTTGTGGCGACACGTGTCCTTTGTCGTACTGAGTACCAATGCATCTCGTTAGTGGTGAATATTTATTTCGTCATCAGTACTACAATCAGTTAATTCACTGCGGTAAATTGTTAGTAAACTGTGAATGAAGTAAGCAACGGCTTAAAATTCATTGTTTTATGGTTAAATTGAACCTTGGAAAAATCAGAATGCATTGTAAGAATATAAAAGTTTAAAAAAGTAATCAAGTCTACCACTTCTGCTGTCGTTGATTCAAATAATTGTTAAAATTATGCAAACAAAAGAACTATATCTCGAGTCCGCCCCTGAACAAAGAATATGAGTTGTAGCTCTTACGAGATATGAACGTATAATTCTGATCTTATATGATAAAGGGTATGTACCTATAAAGCCATTAAACCCTCAATACGTTTGAGCGTGCCCTATTGCTGAAAGTTTAGTACTATATAAGAAAATTAAATGAAGGAATAATCAAAATTATAAATTAGACTAACTAACATATCGGAAATTAATTTGTACGAGTCTTTCCGCAAAGGCTATATTTTTGTTTATTTATTTCTAGAGACCTAAGTATATTATAATACTAGTCTACGATCCTAGTTTGGCACTAGAGCTTGGATGCGTTAGTTTGTTTGACTTACCAGTTGCCAACTTAAATAAATTAGTGTTGCTAATACGCAGAGTTGTTAAGAGAGAAATAGAGAATATTCGCCAAATTTTCGAGTACATATTTGTCAGTTGATAAATCAATAAAACTATTGACAGGTCTTCGATCGTGAAGTTAATAAACCACTGCGACACCAACTATGATATTTAGTTAAATATTAATGTTATTAAAATGGGCTTATACACTGAAAATAATGAAGAGTTTTCGCCAGCTATAAAGTGTACAGGGTTATTCATTATAAATTACCCACCCTTTATCATCGTTATTATTGCATACAGAAAGAAAAGTTTTAAATAAAAGTTGTGTGGTTATGACTGAATTTTGTTAAAATGTTATCAAAAGTAGCGTGTAGATTTCAGGGGATACAAACAATAATATATTTTTTAAATGGGATACACTGTATATTATTAAATTTTTGGAATGACCCTTTGTTCTCGATTTCAAAAATATACCATATGTTGCCCCTACCATATACCGTTTTTGAGTTATTAATCGTCGAATATCTTTGTTAAACTAGTTACTGTAAATATCGGAAAGTTAACATTATTAAAGTGAGCTATGAAAATGACAACTATTATGTTTGATAAGTGACATTTCTTTAATGAAATAATCAAAATGGTTTACGATGAGGAAGAAAAGTACAAATATTTACTTGTTATATATATACAAAATAACAAAAATAAATGTGCAGCAAAAAGAGCATATAGGGCGTCCAACACCATCAAAAATACGTCCAAAAATATTTACCGAAAGGTGAATACTTCCAGTTTTAGTGGAAAAAAGCGTGTAGTTCAAGCAAACCAGGAAGAGCTAGATATATGCTTCATTTCGAAGACAAGCCTATCCATATTTATTCGCGAATAGACTTTTTGAAACATTGTATTATTTTTTAGAAAATTCTGAATGTAGTATAAATAATGCAGTCGATCAATTAGGTAAAAGTTATTCCAAAATCCAACGTACGTTAAAAAATAACAGCTATACACCATACAAAATTTTACCCGTACAAGTTTTAACAGAGGCTCATAAAAGGAAAAAGGCTGCCGCCAGATGAATCAGAAATTGGATGAAGATCCCGATTTTTTTATTAAAATATTATGGACTGATGATGATCCTTTTCTACGGCAGGAGTTTTTAATAGGAAAAATCGAAGGTCGTGGGAAAACAAGCACAACAGAGGAAGATTGGTAAAACAAATTAAAAAATCAAGAAGAAAAACTGTTTGCGTTTGGTGTGGAATTTTCAGAAACAAAATTGTTGGGCCTATATTTTATGATTATCTAAATAATTATCCCAGAAGCAGGAAATTTTCTTTTGCGCAATTTTCCGGAAGCCGAACTTGATGATTTTGATTTGGATGTAGGATGGGGCAACTCCGCATAGTGTCCTAACCGTTCGAGGTCATTTGAATAGTGTATTCCGAATATGGATAGGAAATAATGGACCTATTATATGGCCCCCTAACAGTCTGGATTTGACCCCTATGGATTCATGTTTTTGGGGATTTCTAAAAGATATTGTCGATGATAATAATAATAATAATATTATTCAAGTCATTAAAGACAGGATTTGACTTGAAATAAACAATCTGAATGTAAATAATGAAGCCATTTTTGGTGCAATTATAAATATAAGAAGACGTTATCAATTATGCATTGACAATAATGGTGGACACATCGAACATCTTTTGTAAGTTATCATTTATTTATATTTATTTTTCCTAAATAAATCTTTTTTATCTATTTTTGTATAAATATTTGGTTTCTTTCTTCGTCACTGTAAACCATTTTGATTATTTCATTAAAGAAATGTCACTTTCAAACATAATAGTTGTCATTTTCATAGCTCACTTTAATAATGTTAACTCCGTATTTACAGTAACTAGTTTAACTAAGATAATCGACGTTGATCAAAAACGGTATATGGTAGAGGTAACATATGGTATATTTTTGAAATCAGTAATAAAGGCTCATTCTAAAAATTTAATAATATACAGGGTATCCCATTTAAAAAAAAATATTTTTTTGTATCCCCCTGAAATATGCACGCTACTGTACTTTTGATAGCATTTTAACAAGATTCAGTCATAACCACACAACTTTTATTTCAAACTTTTTTTCTATTGGCAATAATAACGATGATAAGGGGTGGGTAATTTATAATGAATAACCCTATATAATTTCTAAAAAAACATATTATTTCCTTCAAAGTTAAAAATTGAGAAACAATTTAGTAATAGTTTAAATAAAGGAATATAAATATAGATTACTGTGGTATAATTTCTTCGTTTTTGCATTTTTCTCTGCGGTGGTGTATAAAAATAACGCAAAAAACCACTAAAGTACAGCACAGTATATATATATTTTTTATTTCTCTTGGATTGTAATAAAATTTTTCTTAATTTTTTACTTTAAAGAGGATACATTTTGTGTGTTTGTGTAATACGATTTTAATGTGTTTTATTAAATGATTTTTACGAAACAAATAAAAAAAGAGTTTTGTCTATTATGTGACCTTCTAAACATCTATGCATTTTATTTACAAGTTTACGGAGCGGTTTACAGATTCATGTTGATCACCTGATGAAGGAATGTGCTTACATATGTATATGTATATTAAATAAATAAATACGTTCAGAGATGACATATTGCCTGAAAATCACTGTACATAATATATCACAAACTCATGGCAATATATTAATTACGCACACTGGTCATAATTATTCATTAGTTTAAAATTAATATTATTACATTTTTAATTGCCTTTTTTTATGCTGTTCTATAAATAATCACAATAAGAGATTATGTAAATAAACCGATAAATAGCCATGGTAAGGTTAAGTTAGTTCACCATTACAACAACACTTACCTTAAGACGATTCGCTTATATGAACTTAGATTACAATTTTTTAACATAAAGTTGTTTGTATTAAACTTGTATGTATTACTGTTTAACTAAATATTGCGACATATTTTAACAACTTAAAGCGAAGGATTACTTGTAACAAAACAATGTGGGACAGCCTCGTATATAAAAAAAGATAAACTGATTTATTATACCTCATATTTCCTAAAGAATAATTCATCTAGTTTCCGAATTTTGCCAGTTCTAAAATGAATTATGATTACAACTGTATTAATTTTGGTTGATGATAATTGCCGTATACATATACAGAGTAATCAAGCTAGAGTTCCCCCTCAGTTTTGGGGTATATTTTTAAAATTGCAAAAAACTGTTTATACGAAATTTGTGGACACTTTTATGGAGATTCAAACAGTCTGTATATACATCAGGCATCATTTTTCATTTTTAAATATTTCAAAAACGGTCAAGAGATAATCCCATCAATCTACACATAATCAGAAAGAAGAGATATAATCAAAAATACAAAAAGATACAGGGTGTTCTGTTTAAAGAAATACAATTGTTCATATCTTTTTAAATTGAGATTCAGTTGTTTTTCTTTTTCCATATTTTGAACTCCATAAAAATTTTCATAAATTTCACTTAGCCAATTTTTTTGTACATTTAACAATATACCTTAAAACTGGTATGGGAGTTCTACGGGGATCAGTGGCAGCTGGTGGATTTAGGTTGTACCATATCTCAGTATTGGAGCATGGAACCCAAACAATATTTGAAGGCACGACTGTCAGTACTAATTGAAGGAGTTTTGCAGAATAAAAATTGAAAAAAAATTTGGGAAAGAAAGTTGCAAAAATGCGCAGTCACCCCAGATTCCTTCTAGATCATTTGCAAACTTTTTTTTTTTTTTCGTAATCAGAAGGAAAATTTATCACCCCATTCTTTTTGGTTTTTCAAAATTTTGATTTTTTTGTAAAGTTATGACATTTTGGAATTTACACGATGAAGAACTTAAATTTCAAAGTGTCATAACTTAACAATAAAGCAAAATTTTCGAAAACCAAAAAAAATGGGGTGATAAATTTTCCTTCTGATTACGAAAAAAAAAATAGTTTTTCAAAGATTTTACTAATGGTCTAGAAGGAATCTAGAGAGGCTGGGCATTTTTGTAACTTTTTTTAAAATTTTTTTTTTCAATTTTTTTTCTGCAAAACTTCTTCAATCAGTACTGATAGTCGTGCCTTACAATATTGCTTGGATTCCATGCTCCAATACTGAGATATTATATAACCTAATGGTAATGGTAATGGTGGGGGAGGCTGACGCCTGGCAAGTAGGCCACAGACGGGCCCTTTTTACCAACTCCCAGCTGTCCCCTCAGCCATGTGCTTCTCTTGCTCCCTCATCGAATCTTTCCGACCTTCTGATGAAGGTCAGGATGTCACACATTGCGAGGGAGCTCATCTCCTCCCTTAGAAGCGCCTCAGAACCGAAGATACTGTGTCAGGCGCCCAAACGCTTCTCATTGTCCCAGGAAGTGGTAAGATGTCTCTTCATCACTCCTGCATCTTGGACATGTAGGGTCTTCCTCAATACCTATCAATGATAGATGCCTCCTAAGTCTGCAGTGGCCTGTCAGAACACCGATTAAGAGATTCAGAGTTTTCCGACTCCGTCCCAGCAACCAGGCCGCTCTCGATTTGTTCGGCCCCGTCACAAAATCTCGGGTTTGCCTGCAGGCCCTGTCGGTCCATACCAGTTTCACTTGTTTATGCCTAGCCAGCTCTTCTAGGGCATCCCCACACTCCTGGACGAGAGCTGGTCTCGTCCTGGGGGAGCACACCGTCTTTAGAGCAGCCTGGCTGTCGGAGCAGATGTATATTATCTGTTCCGCCCCATTCCTAACCTCAGCCCTACCTGCCACCGCTAGGATGGCGTAAACCTCTGCCTGGAGTACCGTGGTGTACGAGCCTAGAGCAAAACTCTCCTGTACTTCTTTGCCTTCCAAATATATTCGCGCCCCGGAAAACGGTCTAGTGGCCACCCGAGATCCGTCTGTGTAACACACCAGAGAGTCGGGGCGGAAGTCAATTCTTCTTTCACTCCACTCCTCCCTACTGGGAAGAGTGAGAGTGTAATTCCTTTCACCTTCAGGACATAGAGAGGGATTTCCCTCTCCGTCAGTCCAGCAATTGCTGCGTGACCTTCAGCTCTGCCTGAACACTGCCAGCTCCCAGAATCCCGCATTCTCAGATAGGCCGCCATAGCCTCCCTCTTTATCCACGAGGGAAGCGTTGGCAGGCCTAGCAGAACCTCCAGAGCAGCTGTCGGTGTCGTCCTCATTGCGCCAGTGATCCCTAGGCAGGCTAGTCTCTGGACTTTTGCCAGCTTTCGGGACGTAATCGCTCTGTCCACGCTCGGCCACCAGACCACGGATCCATACTGGAGCCTCGGCCTGATGACCGCCGTGTACAGCCAGGGTAGGATCCGTGGGTTGAGTCCCCAGTTCCTCCCTACCGCTCAGCGCAATTGCCAGAAGGTTGCAGTCGACTTTTTGATGACGTTGTTGGTATGCGGCCCCCATGACAGTTTGCTATATAGGGTCACTCCCAGGTACCTAACCTCTTGTGCAGGAGGTTAGGTACATGGTTGGTGCCCTAAAATCCTCTATTTTCCTTCTCTTGGTGAATATAACCTAAATCCACCAGCCGCCACTGAGGGTGATTAACCTCGTTTAGAATATAAAGTGTCTGATAAGTAGCTCACTCAAAATATCTCCGTTCGTATTAATGTCGGAGAAAATTTCAATATTCTTCCTACTGTTAAATCTGCGAGAAAAAATATAAGAAATTGATAATTTTAATCTCCTGTAATTCTAGTTTTTGAAATTTTTTTATCTACCTCAAATTCATTTTTATTTAAAAAATGATCACTCTGTATTTTTTCTGATAATTTTAAAAACTAATCATTACTTGTGTATGTATTACACATTGAATTTTTTTAAAGCAATTATGTTACAATAATTATTATTTAATTTATTTAAAATATTTAGGAACATATAGAATAATTTCCTCCTCCGCATTTAATCCGCAAAGAAAAAACAGGGCCACAGAAAAACCTTAATAAGGAACGGATAATAATAGTATCAAAATTGCAAAGTGGTCGATATGCACACAAGCTGGTAACCATTACCACCTTGCACGCAACAATAAATAACCCTGATACATGTATTTGCTTTTTCCGGAGAGACCAGCTGAATGTATTCGTTTAAAACTTTAAAATTTCCTATAATTTCATTCATAAGGTTTATAGAAAACTGAACTGTTTGTCAAGCAGCGAGCTGTAAGTTTTATGTTTCTGAAGCACAGTTCTTTGGGCGCGATCTCAGTTTTGTCAGAATGCTCGGTTTTTTATCATTATTTTTACTTTCTTATACCTAATATAAGGAAGTATAGTATCCGTGATTTTTTTTCGACCTCGATATTTTGATCGATTTATACGTTTTGAACCCGCCTGAAGCCATTCTGACTATTTTCCGAATGATGTCTGTCGGTGCGTGTGTGTATGTGTATGTATGTGTGTATCCGCGATAACTCAAAAAATACTAACGGGAAACTTCCCAAATTTGGCAGTTAAGATTGTCAACAACATTTTAGGTGAGACATTAAATTTGGCGAATGTGGTACCACCAGAAGAGACACAGTGAATGTAAGAAAAAAGGTACAATTTCGGAAAAAAAAAATTAAAATTTTTATTGCATTTCTGGACGAATCTCGACGAATTATAATGAAACAACATAACTTTATGGAAAAAAAATCTGTCTGCATGTCTGTAGTATTACGATAGCAGCCACAGTTTTTGAGATAAAGCTTTCAAATTTGGTACACATGCTCTAAAGGCCAAAGACAATGATAAATTCGATGATGAGCAAAATTGGCCAGCTGAAAGGAGGTCCACGGGACCCAAACTTTTTTGTATTTGTCTCTACAAAATATATTCTTGATGAAAGATTATAAATTATAAATCATGTCTACTATATCAAGCCAATAAAATATATTTTGCAATTACCTAAATAAAGCTGATGTAAACTTAAATTTTTTATACATTTGACCTCATAAAATGGGGTTAGGATAAATTTAACAGTTTGACATTTGAAATGTCTAATTTAGTTACAAAAATGTCAATGTCAATAAGAAGAAATTATTAAAATATATGACATGAATTATTATTGACAGTATCGAATGACGCTGATAATTATATAAAAATTTTAATGAAGCATTTCAAGGCACGCTGTTTAAATTTAATTGAGGTAAGTAAACAATTAAATAGAATGATTTTTTTACAACGGGTTGATATATACTGGTATATATAAGAAAGTTATGTGTTGACCACATCAGATCTTTTTTTTTAAGCAACCTGACATTTGAAATTTCTTATATCTATTATTCTAAATCTTGTGCTTTCATTTCAAAACTAGCCATCTAGATAAAAAGTAATTATACAATTTATACTCTATACCTATGGTGCTATATTATTATCTAATTCTCTGAGTTCTAAATATAGCTGCCCAGTCAGGTTTTGTTCAATGAAAATACAAACCATACACATTCATCTTCTCCGGACACTGTGTATGGTCTTACAGAAATATGTGGATTTTCATTGTCCCAACACCTATAAATATGTTTGTTGACAAATCCATTTAAGAAAAAGTCGATTAGTGGCTGCAACAAATATTTTTTAACAACTTAGGTTAATCAGTGATTTTTTTATCTATTTCTCCATAGAATTAAATCCGGTCATAATAATTTTCACCGAACCGTTGATGATTTTGCAGTTTGTAAAGAAAGAACTTATTTACTTTGAACATCTTGTGCACCAACCCAACAGAAATGTGGGTTAACTCTGCTGCTTTGGGAATAGACGTGTTTGAATCCATAACGAAATGATCAAGAACTTTGACATATCGGTTGCTTCCTTGGCTGTATAATAGTAGGAGAGCCAGTGACATTTTTCGGTGATGATTTAGTTAAGGCCTATTCTTTGAGAGGATGTTGAGAGGGGCATAACTAAGTGTCATCCGCGAGGATTAACCCGGATTCCAGTCATAAGGGGGTGGCAGAACGCCCCCAACGTGTAAAAAAAACTGCATCTTTTTATTATTTAGTTAAGGCTGAAATTTTCTCCAGTAGTCCTCTGATAGCCCACAATCATCGATATAATATTTGCAGAACGATTGGCCAGTCATAAGGGGGTAGCAGAACACCCCCAACATGTGTGAACGATGAACTTTTTATTATTTAGTTAAGCTTCATCTTTTAGTATGTTGTTGTGACAACTATTTCAAGTGTAAATGCCAATTTGCAGAACAAAATGGCGGCATTAACACCCTGGCAGAACGATTTGAATTTGTAAAAATTTTTTACTTTCAACCGCATATATCTTTGGAAATATGCAACATACGATAAAGTTGTTTTATTATTTTTTGTGGGAAATTTAATTCTCTACAAAAAAGATCTTTTAAGATTTTCGTGTATCTCCTATAGTTTCTGAGATATACTGAAAATTAAAAAAATTTGCAAAAATATTTTACGTTCAGACGCAAATATCTTTGGAACTATGCTAGATGCGAGAATACGACTTGAAACACTTTTTGTAGGAAATTTAATTCTCTATAAAAATAGTCTCTTGACATTTTCGTGTATCTCCTTTAGTTTCTGAGATATACTGAAAATAAAGAATTTTCTTTCCATTGCCGACAAACCGTTGGAGACGTACTAATTAATATTTCCCTAAAATCATGTTTTTTTATTCCTACAAGTTCAGAAACGTCGAAAAATGTCATTTTTAGCAATAGTGAAATTGAGCCCTATACCATTATACATTTTTCAACGCAGTCATGCGATGAAATGTTAAGGACAAGTCACCTTAGCCAAATTCTTTCCGATTACTTTTGATCATCCGATTTTTTATATATTTCTGTACCCATTGAAAGAAAGTTCAATGATTTTTTTTTCAGATGCTTCTATTGTTGCGTTCTCGAACTCGAAAAAATTTTTTTCGTTGCAATTGTGTTATCTGATTTTCATAATGATACTGATTTCAGAAAAATATAATCAGCATATTGAGAACCCCAAAATATGATGAATATTATTGTAATTGTATTACTATAATAATTAAAAAAACCCGATTGCCATGAAAAAAATTATGAAAATTTTTTGGAAAAAAATCGAAATTATTGAAGTTCCACGATCTCGATAAATAAAAAACATTGTAAATGTATATTGAATCATTAATATGTTTTTTTGATCATATCAAAAATGTTCCAAAAAAGGAAATACACGAAATAATTGGCTGGAGTAACGAAATCAAGGCGTGCATACAGGGTATTCAAATAGTTCTGCCAGGGTGTTAAAACCGCCATTTTGTTCTGTCAATTGGCATTTACACTTGAAACTTGAAATAACTGCGATAATAACTATCTTGAGCACCAGAATGTCTTTCCTCACGAATGTTCTATTCATGAGGAAAATTCCTTATTTTCAGTTTATCTCAGAAACTAAAGGAGATACGCGAAAATGTCAAGAGACTATTTTTGTAGAGAATTACATTTCCTTCAAGTCGTATTCTCGCATCTAGCATAGTACCAAAGATATTTGCGTCTGAACGTAAAAAATTTTTGCAAATTTTTTTTTATTTTCAGTATATCTCAGAAACTAAAGGAGATATACGAAAATGTCAAAAAACCTTTTTTGTAGAGAATTAAATTTTCCACAAGAAACAATAATACAACTTTCTCGTATGTTGCATAGTTCCAAAGATATATGCGGCTGAAAGTAAAAAATTTTTACAAATTCAAATCGTTCTGCCAGGGTGTTAATGCCGCCATTTTGTTCTGCAAATTGGCATTTACACTTGAAATAGTTGTCACAACAACATACTAAAAGATGAAGCTTAACTAAATAATAAAAAGTTCATCGTTCACACGACACATGTTGGGGGTGATCTGCCACCCCCTTATGACTGGCTAATCGTTCTGCAAATATTATATCGATGATTGTGAGCTATCAGACGACTACTGGAGAAAATTTCAGCCTTAACTAAATAATAAAAAGATGCAGTTTTTTTTACACGTTGGGGGTGTTCTGCCACCCCCCTTATGACTGGAATCCGGGTTAATCCTCGCGAAGGACACTTAGTTATGCCCCTCTCAACATCCTCTCAAAAAATAGGCCTTAACTAAATCATCACCGAAAAAATGTCACTGGCTCTTAGACTATATATAAGTGACGTTTGCTTTAGTTCGGTTTTTGAACGTAAAATTGACTAGGGAGTTAAATCCATTTTAAAAGATAATATTGAGAAGATATAACCTCGCATACAAATTTTTAAGCACTGTTACGTAATATTACAATAATAGCTTTTTTTAAACAAAATACTATACGTAGTACGTAAACTTTTAAATAAAATTTAATTAGGCGACAAATAATTGTTAGTGTGAATTAATTAGCACTGTGAGCATTTACGAATAGCCGCTTAGCTCTGAGAGCTCTGGTAAAAAGTTTAGGTAAACGAGGAGAGAGATAGTTCGCATGTTATTCCCAGCGACATTTCATAAAATCCCAATATACATATAGTAATGTAATGAATCATAAATTTATAGGGTTGAGTATCTTGCATTAGTCACTACACTTATGACGAAAGGTAGGGGTAAGAACCGTTGGCGGTGGTGACTCAATTTTATTTTTGTGATTTATCCATTACGACATGACAGGAAAGTACTTATTTTTAATTTTTTTAATAAAGTTGTGGTTTTCAATGTATAATTTTTCGTGTTGTACTTGTGAAAAGTACACTTTAAAGAAGTGTACCTTTTACAACGTCGCACCATAAGCAATTTTTTTATAGCAATTGATGAACTTTTTGTCCGATTATAAAATTAAAAACGATTAAAAAGCTGGTATTTGAGTCATCTTCTAAATGTTAATTTTGAAAGCTCGAACAAATAAGGATGGATTTCTACAATGAACATTGAACAACTCAAGACACTTTACCAGAAGCAGTAAGAAAAATTTTATAATTTGTAAAAATCCTGAGCTCGATCTGTTGCGCTCGAGCCTCCATCTTGGAAAAATTGTGTTCCAGTTCAGTGTTTTGGTTATTTCCATTAGCGATACCAGATTAGGGTTTATGCAAAAACAGACTTTTGAAGAAATCAGTTTTCGAATTACAATATTTCAAAAAAAAAAAAACGGTTAAACCGATTTTCAAATTTTAAAAAAAAAGCAAAATAGTTGTAATTAAAACAGTAAAAAAAATATTTATTTATATATTATAATTTTTCAGTTTATTTAATATTTATGGGACTACAATAATATAACAAAATAAAATATACAATATGTTTTGCGTCATACGTTATCCGATAGAACTAGTTAACGTATTAACATTTTAAACGGAATAAAATTGATGTATAATCCTTCTCATCTAAACGTTTTTTAAGATACTGAAACTGTACTTTCGCCGTAAGTCAACAAATATACTAAACGCTTTGTGTATTGTATAAGGTAGGAATGAGGTATTTTGTTTAAGACCGCTATATCTAGCTCCCAGTTATCAAACAGATAAATTCGAGAATGAAATTGTTAAACCAGTAAAACAATAGTTACTATTTATCAATTTTTGTAGAACAATTATTCCATATGAGAATATACTTCGGTGTAATCAGTTTTTTGCAGAAGTAGAGACGTAAGTAACAATTAATAAAAAAATTGTTTAGTAACTAACAACCACTCTACCAGAAGATGGATATCCCAGGCCTTAAGCAGTATTTGGTGAATTGGTCATTCTATCCAGAAACAAAAATTTAGGAATCAAAAGAGCATTTGGTACGGAGTACGGGGTACCGCCAAGTAGCCCTTAACAAGGAACCAATCAAATATCTTTCCAGACAAATATAGTGTGACGTCACCCCCTAATTTGGCGAGTATAAAAATATAACTTTTTTTGTTTTTTGTCATACATTTTTCGATAAAACTAGTTTACGTATTAACATTTTAGATTGAAATAAAATTCACTTATCATGTATAAATTTCCGTTTTTCTGTTGTTTATGAAATTTTCTACAAAAAAGTTCTACACATTTTTCTGTATCTATTATTACTATTGTTAATATGGTACAAGAAATTCAAAAAAGTATATACAAATGAACATGTAATATTTCATATAGTTTTTTGGAAATTTCGGTCACATATAACAAGTTTTATTTTTTTTCTAACGTTTCGGTTTATTACACCTTCATCAGAGAAACTATCAACCATTAGGTGTTTGTTTTAAATTTTGTTACATGTTTGGTGTTATTTGATTGCCTGTTTTACGAACCGACTGATGTGAATACGTGGTTGAATGCAACGCCAAGCGGAAGTCACGAATTTTAAATTGTAGGTGTAACCAAACTTGTTTGAGGAAACAATACAACTTTTTTATATCCTTTATAATTTCAGTTTTCAGAAATTTCTTGAGCAACGACCCCTCCGTCATGCTTAATAAAGTGCGAGACAAATATCTGAGCCAAAACCCAGAAATGAGCTCCGGTGGGAAAGCTGGACATATCTCTATTTTTATCCATTTTCATTCTGTATGTATTTTTTGAGTTGCTTGTACTATTTTAATAATGATAGTAGATACGGAAAAATGTATATAACTTTTTTGTAGAGAATTTTATAAGCTTTATTCTTTATATGAAACATTATTCCCGATATCGTTAATGGTTAACGAGATATAAGCAAAAATTGAATCGGAGCACTATTTTTCCAAGATGGCGGCTCGAGTGCAACATGTCGAACTCAGGTCTAGAGGTGGGCGATATTTCACAGTCGGTGATTTTTTTCACCGTGATTGAGCAATCACAGTCACTCGCTATGACTAAACTCCTACCAAAACAGTGACTGTGAATTCTACACTTTCAAGGTGCAGTATCGGTATTAATACATAATACTGTGCAGAATCGTTTCCGCCAATCGCAGATCGCAGTGGAACAGTGGAATACACAGAACAGATATACAGTGGGACACTGGTTACAGGCAGTAATCACAGTCTCAATAATCAGTAATCAGTATAATCACGGTTCAAGCTTTGGCACACTCGGAAATATACGCTGTTGCCTGTTACTGACACTACGACCCGAAGTTGTGATCAGTGATCGATCACAGTCACAGGTTACAATCACAGTAGCAGTTCACGTGATTGAAAAATCACCATTTAGCCCACCACTACTCAGGACCTTTAGTATACCTGAATGAACATTTTTATCACTCTAACTTTCCCAGTTTGACTAGATTATGCATAGGGACTATTTCTATTGCGTATAGTGCAACATAAAAAACGGCGTCTTTGAGGGTGGTAAAATGATGAAAAAAACCGACGTTTTTTTTGTTGCAAATAAGTTTAAATTAAACTATATACTGTTGTTTGTGCTCATACTTTTACTAAATTAAGGTACAACGAGCAAACACGGCTAGTTTTTTTTAAACGAAGCTTCCGTTGTGATGACAGATGTTAAATGGTTCAAGGCCGATGTGTAAATAACATAAAACAGCAATTATAACCTAGCTAATACATATTTATGAGTTTTAATTGTTTGCAGGATTGCTAATTAAAAATCATTCATACTTAAAATTGAGAGCGGAATATTTGGTTTGGTATTTAACAAAATTTACTTTTTATATTAATAATAATTGGCATTGAAAATTTTTAAGTATGACTTAAACTTGTACTAATTTTACTAATTAGTTAATTCGGTTTTTGTATAAACAAGTTAATAAGAAACAAAACACGATTTTGCCAAATTGTTTGTAGTGCTAATTTATTTATTATATCAATAATAAGGTAAGCAAAGGTATTTACTGGAGAAATATTAATAAAGATGCGTAAACTCTCGATCTCTATTTTGAATTTACCGACCAATTGACGTCGAGTTACAGCGATAATTTTGCAATAGTGAAAATTATCGTAAATTACAGCTGTCATTTTTGATATTCCTGTTACGCTATTCAAGTTAGTTATTAAGTAGGTATCTATTAGGTGTATGAAATAACAATTTCAAATATCCATATAATTTTAACATTTATTTAAGCATTATTAAAAATTTTTCAATTTATTATAAACTATCATCGTGTTGTTAACTATGTTGTTTATTATTGGCTGTTTTGTTTATTATCTACAAAGATTTTAAGTTAGATAGATGTATATAAATTAGTTATATTTTCGATTTTTATAAAGTAATTTTATTAAGTGTTCTCTTATTTAAAATTACAAGTAAATCGGATATTCTTTTGTAGATTATTAAATAAAGAATTCAAACTCAGTGAAATATTTAAAACCAATTATATGGAATATCCGGATTATTTGTAATTTTTTAAATTTTGGAACACTTAAAAAAAGATGTTTTATAAAACTAGAAAATATAACTAATATAAAGTCATTATATTTTAATATCTTTTTACATAATACTATAAATCAGTCAATAAAGAAACAATATTCCCATTTATTTTGAAACGTATATTTAAAATTTTTATTAGCCTGCTGTATTTTTTTTTTTCATTTAATAATATATCGCTAACAGTAAAGAAAATCAAAAGTCAAACACCCAAAAGTCAAATTGCGAACTGAGAATTTAAATCTCTATCCAAAACAGGGTACCATGATTCATGATTAAAATTTAAAAGTTGCTATCATTTCCGTTAGAACCGGAAATAATAATTTTGTTTTATATAAAATATCTTTTTATTTGTGTATTCACTATATTGATTCTAAGTTAAAAATTAAAGAAAGGGACTAAACCATATCTCAGTGACACCCAGTATATACAAAATTTGGCAAACGCGAAGATATTTAATAACCAATTTTTTTTAAATTTCTTAATAAATTTTTTGATATAGTGAAAGAGTACATGTTTTTTCGATTTCTAAAAGATTTTCAAATTTAAATCACTGTTTGATTTGAAAACACGACGTGATTTTCCATACAACACCATAGCACTCGGCGCGCATTTCGCCAATCAAGTAAGCATCATTTGGAGATGATTAAAACTAACCTTATGTTGACAATGTATCCTATTTATACCTAAACTATTGTTACGTTTCGGTGAACTGTGGACCTACTAACCAATAGAGCGGACGGACTATATGAGATTGGCCCTCTGTCACTATTCATATATTTTTACACTTTGTAATGTCCAAGATTTCAAATGCATCAAGCTATCTAGAATTTGTTACATTCCTAATTAGCACATGAGCCATATGCTCCTTCAATCTAGATTAACTTTATCGTCTGATTTGTCCAACATACTTTTGATTACAGTCCTTACAGCTAATTTTGTAAATCCCCGCCTTTTCGTTTGTGTCAATTCTGTCATTTGGATTGGAACTTGTTGTAGTTTATTTCCTGATAATAAAACACTGTCATACCTATATCTTTAAAAATCTTACCAATACCGAGATTCGTATGGAATCGATATAAATTTCTGATTTTTTCTTTCATTTTGAAAGGTCGAGGAATTTCTAAACTAAACTAAATTTACAGAATATCCATTACTCACAGCTATATCCTTAATGAATGCCTTATCTTTTTTTAAACTTCTCTTGATTAAGAGGGAAGCCGTAAACTAGAAAGTTAAAACTCGCCATTTTGTGTTCGGCACCATTGTGAGATTCCTTAGGGATATGTCTTCGAGTACTGATATCTGTTCTGTATATGCCAAATTCTAACTTATTTTCACTATTTTAATTATTAATACATCTAAAAATGGTAGTTGTCCAGTGTTTTCAATTTCATATGTGAATTTAACTGACACGAAACGACTGTTTAATTTAGAAACAAAGTTGTCAATATCAATGTTTCTAATATAGCTTTTTTACAATTAATGCTACCTAAAAACCACCAACTGTCCCCTAGCGACTGGCCTATTGGATATTACTGGGAAGCGTTTTTTATTGCAAACTATTATTTTAAGGTATTTTATTGTATTGCAGAAATACTGTAGGTGTCGACATTGCCTAATAATTTTTATTTAAAAAATTGACAGATATTGCATTGTAGTGCGAACTTATTTCCTGTTTGGATTTCAATTAATTTTTATTTAAAGAAAGGCAAAGCCCAGATGGTATTTATTTCATTATTTTATATTTAGCATAGCAATCTGTGTTCTGCACATACAGCTTTTAATTCGTATCTTATTTAGGTCAACTAAGCTTCCTAAGTTTATAGAGTTGCTTAGAAAACAACCGCCCGGATGGTCACCTATTAATTTAGTTTAATCGTGATAGTTATAGAAATACTTCTTTGTAATTCAATGACCCCAACTCGCACACAAGGGCGTAGGCCAAAGGTGGGGTTGAGGTTTTTATATTGGCTGGCTCTATACAGTGCGGAATAATTTATATATATTTTTAAGGGCTACTTAAGTTTATCAAAAGTTGTGTGGAATTCTGCTTTTAAAATTACAAATAAATTTGATTTCACATATAAACCTAGGTTCGATTTCACATTTAAGCATTGAACTCTTCATCTAACGACCTCAAGGACTTTAACCATTTTTAAATGTTTTCCCACATTCTGATTTTTTTTATTATTTCTTGAACAAATAAAGTGACTATTAAAAAGTAGCTTTATCAAAATTCACGTACCCCCAATGTTATCGACATCTTAAAGGGGCCTTTACCTTAAAGGAAGTTTTAGTGACAAAAAATGTATTACCAGCAATTCCAGTAAAACATAAATCGAGATACAAATACCATAACCATTAAACCAAATTTTTATTTAGACTATACGATTGCTGTCTGATATTTATATTTTATTTGTAATACATTTTCTTGTCACTAAAACTCCCTTAAGTTAAAAGTCCTTTTAAAATGTTGATAATATCGTCGGTTAAATTTATAATAATAATAGTAAAAAAAAGTAGTGAAAACAAAAAAAAAGTTTATTAGAAATTACAGTAATAATTCTTCATTAACGTCTCTGCACAATTCAGAAAATTCATCACATTGTTTCATTGCATCGGGGTATTATTATTAAAAGCATCTCTTACACTATTGTTCAAATTCTCTAGGGTTGATAGGAACTGTGAATTTTCAACAAAGCGTCAAATATTGTTGCCAAGGAAAAAAGTTGTTATGGTAACGCTTCTTTTTCTGGCCTACTACGCAAATTTCATTTTTAATAAAATAATATTTAAGCAGATTTAGTAGCAAAACGAGGGAATGTAATTGAAGATGTATTCTTACAACACTACTAGTTCATTTATTTTCACTTATTTTCTTTTATAAGAAATGGAAAAGGTATTTTTCTTTTGACAAGCATTGGAATTTTATCTTATATTATTTGTCATGAAAAATTTAGAATGTCATGAAATTTCCTTATTTGTTTTTAATGGAAACCCTACCTACCCTATAGGATTAATTATTGTCCGTCATTGATTGACGAATTTTATAATTTGGAAGCGTTTTTCTTTTCTATCTGAAATTATAAAGCGGAAAGAAATATTCAGTCGTATATTTTTCATGTACTTCCAGATTGGTTATTTTGGGCTCTTGTGAATTTTTAGCTACTGTTTTGATAGCAAAGGTTGCCAAACCTGAATGAAATTCAGCTTGGTGTTTGCATGCAAAAATAATACAAGGTCGATGCTCGTATGGGTTTTGTTCGGTTCGTTTTGTTTTGATTTATGAAATTTTTGAAGGTAAACATCGTCATCCTGTTATATTCGTTGACATTTTAATATTCTGCTTTTGTTAAATGTAAAGGACAATGCGTATTTTAAAATTGTACATCATTTTGCATTCATCTATTTTATCTTAAACTTACAATTAGCCAGAATTGCATCACTATACCGGGTGTCAACGGAATCATTAGATAGGCCATAGTTTCCAGAGTTATCGAGATGTAAGTCTTAAACTTGACCGAAGTAATATATACCAAAGACGGTCAATTTTTCATTATTTGACACTTTTCCATCACTTCCGGTTTCCCCGGAAATGACCCCAACTTTGAAATTTTAAGTGGAACACCCTGTATATTCTTACATTTTTGAATTTTTGAATAAGAGAAAAATGTAAACGAGAGATTTTTTGTAATTATGTCACTTTTTCAAATGGCAACCTCTTTTAGACATCCAGTAAATACGAATTTTCACGACAAATCCATTGATCGAAAATCGGTTTGATATTAACCCAAACACACAAGTTCTTTGGTGGATATTAATTAAAATATCAAGTAAGTATGCCGTGGAAGCTGAATAAAACTAGATTCAAAACATTCATTTTGCCAACAAAACAACGCTGATAATAATAAAAGTGTGCTGTGGAAACAAAAAGAAGTTTGACAGATAATAATAAGTGTGTATTGTTAACTTAATAAATTTGCTCTTCATCGTCAAATTTGTTGTTGTTTGTTATTTTTAATTATTGTTCTTGTTGTTTAGCATGTATAAAAGGGATAAAAAAGTGGCCATGTTATTAATTTTTGGAGAATGCCACAAAAGTTCCAGAAACACCGCAGAATTGTATGCCCAAAGGTATCCGAGACATCATGTTTTCAATAGTTTCCAATGAGGGCTACCGTTTTCGGGCTCACCAGTTGGCGCCACTGGCGAGTAAGGTCGCTGTCAAAAGTTATTGTTAGGTGTGGAACAAGTTTATAGGGTTTTATTATAATTATTTCGTACACCAGTAAATAAGAAAACTTGTTAATTATGCCTCAGTGTTGTGCAGTTCCATTTTGTTCGGAAGCAAAAGGCGGGCATATGTCTACGAGAGACAAAAGGCGCATAAAACGGTGGTTGGTAGCGATTCGCAGGGATAACTTTACTCCTTCGAAACATTCGCGTGTTTGTAAGAAACGTTTGGATCCTGACGATTGTGCGTTACCAAAAAAGGCTACTACAAAAAATCGTAAGTGATAATCATACACACTCGTTATTTTCATCATGCTCATGCTTGATATAACCTAACTTTAATGACATAAGTCACCTCTGAAAAGTACAAAAATTTCCCTACTGAGCTAGTAAATTACTACTTTCCCCTTCTGCCATCATTGTGTTAATGTTTTTCAGCTAATTTTCATAAAAATTACTAAAAATCCGCGTTAAAAAGCCATAGTAAACATTAACGGTCAGTGACATGGACCTTACCCTACACTAGCGCCTCTTGTGGTGAATTCAAGCGCGGTAGCCCTCATTGTGGAGAAACAAATCAGGAAAGGAATTGATAACAATCCTGCAGCGTTTATCGTTGATGAAGCGACAGAAATTAACGTGTTGGCTTTTGTAGAAGTGAATTCTACTGCTTCTATTAGATAAATTGTCCACGAGGTGTAAATTATCATAAATCAGCAAGAAAGATTTTCAAAAAATATGGTTACCGCTCTTTTAAATATCAAGTGCACCAGCATTTGTACGAAGATGATAGCAACCGAAGATTAGCTTATTGTGACTGGTTGCTGCATGCCAAAAGCAAATGAGTATCTTTTACACGAAGAAAGTTATAAAGGTTATTGTAAACCATTGCACCTGTCAAAATTTTTTTTAAATGTCATCTCTGCTGGGCTGGGTTTAGGGTTTTTGACTCAGAATTTTATGCTCTTTGCGAAAACCCTAAAATATATAGGGTATTCCATTTAAAATAAGCAAGTTGGTGTCGACTTCCGGTATAACCGGAAGGTGCCATATGTTTGCAATTGTTTTAATTGTATTGGCCACACTGCCATTAGTAGCTCCCTAAATTTTCAAAATTTTTTGGTGCGTACTTTTCCGTATATCGATCGATCCAGTTCCTGGTGAGACACGCTGTATATATTGGGCGCAGGAAACTCAACATTTAATGAGGCAAGGTAATAATTTTCAGGAAAGATTTGTAGTAAATGTGTGGGCTGGGGTGATTGGAACAAGAATTATTGGACCTATTTTCTTTAAAGGATTTTTGGCAGGGGAGATATATTTAGCATTCCTACAAAATGATATTGAAGAAATGTTGATGGACTTAGCACTTGCAGTTTTTGAACAAATATATTTTCAACAAAATGGGGCTCCGTCTCATACTTTGATGGCCCATTTAATGAATCGGTACAATGGATGAGTAATTGCAACATTGGACCTATACCTTGGCCTACCCGCTCACCAGATCTAAGCATTTTAGATTTTTTGTATGGGGTTATGTGAAAGAACGAGTTTATTATACACCCCCTCAAACACTTACAAAATCGTATCCAGGAAGTTTTTGCAAGTATAACTCCTGCTATCTTGCGAAATGTTATGCGGAACACCATTGACCGAGCCAGAAAATGTCAAGAACATTTACTACGTTTTAATTAATCTTTCAGTATGTTTTTTATTGTTAAAATAAATCATTTCGGACAGCACATTTTTCTTATATGCAGCGTTGTTTTGTTGACAAAATGAATCTTTTGAATCTAGTTTTATTCAATTTCCACGGCACACTTGACTAGCGTATTTTATCGATATTTTAATTATTATACACCAAGGAACTTCTGTATTTGAGTTAATATCAAACCGATTTTCGATTTGAAAGTTTTTAACTACTAGGTGTCTAAAAAATGTTGCCATTTGAAAAAGTTGACATACCTAGTTACAAACTAGTGATTTCGGAAATTTTGGTTGGTCGCAGCTACTAAACCTATTCAAAAAATATCACGTTTACATTTTTCTCGTATCGTTTTGGTCCATTTGATTGTTTTGAGTGCACTTACTGTACTCTAGATGCAAAAGTAAAAATAACCCTAAAAATCAAGTACTAATTTTTTTTTAAACTATACACTTGTACTTAAAATCGTCTCCGGAATCCAAAAATGTAAGATTATACAGAGCGTCTCATTTAAAATTTCAAAGTTGGAGTCATTTCCGGGGAAACCGGAAGGGATGAAAAGTGTTAAATAATGAAAAATTGGCTGTTTCTGGTATATATTACCCCTGCCAAGTTTAAGATTTACATGTTGAAAACTCTGGGATCTATGGCTTGTCTGATGAATTTAAGCCTGGCCAAGCGATGGTAGAATCAAGGTCGGGCGCAATACCAATGCCATCGCGCGCTTGTTTACGATGACGATGACACGAAACACTTCAGTTGTTATCTGTCGGTCGGTGCATAGAGTACTAATAAATAATAAATAATGTTGAGCGTAAAGAGTGGAAAACGACCGTACGCTGATAAAGTGAATAAATTTATCGGTGAATTTCCGGATTTATTCTATGATGGATGTAAAATAATTTGTAAAGTTTGTGATCAAGACTTAATGTGCTGGAATAAATACGGCTGCAAAATTCATGTCAATAGTAACCGGCATAAAAATAAAAAAAATGGCGTGTCTTCTTTGAAACCTCAGTTTATGTTTGATACTGTTACGCTGATTGCCTGTGATGTTCCCCTGCGCATATTGGATAAACCAGCATTTCGGGAGTTCTGGAATAAATACAATCCCCAGGTGAATTTACCAAGTCGTTCATCGTTACGTAGATATGTACCAAGTGTTCATGAAGACATTGTAAATAGGATTAAATGTGCATTAAAAAATACACGGCTGTGGTTATGTGTTGACGAGACGACAGATTGTAAAAACAATTCTATTTTAAATGTTATAGTACGTGTACTCGACCCTGTTAAACCAACATTTACACTTTTACTAGCTAGCAAAAGACTAACTGCGTGTACTGGCGAAACAATTTGAACTGTCAACAAGTCAAGTATTGATGTTTGTGACCGACGGTGCTGCGACAATGCGTTTGGTGGGCTGTTTTCTTCAAAGAGACGATTGAGGGTTTTACATATTACGTGTAAAGTGCATGCGTTCCATCTTGTAGCAGAAACGATTCGAAAATGTTTTCCAGAGGTAGATGCATTAATAGCAAATACAAAAAAAGTATTTCTCAAATCTCCTAAACGGCTTCGAGCATTTCACACACTGTGTCCTGGTATTCCGGAACCACCAGAGCCGATTCTTACACGTTGGGGATCGTGGTTGAAGGCAGGCAGCTTTTTATTATGCTGAATATTTTCAACAAATAAAAGCTGTGATACTACAGTTCAACCCTAACGAGGCTGCAGCTATTAAGGAAAGCCAGACAAGCTTTCAAGATGTTTCCCTCGAAACAGATTTAAAAACTATTTATAACAATTATAGAGGACTACACGGCGCAATAGAAAAATTGCAAAATACTTCGTTGTCGTTAGTGGAATCGCTGCAAATAGTGGACGACGTATGTAAATACACAGCTACAGACTATAAATGACGCAAAAATTAAGCCCGTTATTGAAAAATTCGAGAGTGTATTACGGAAAGATCCTGATTTTACCAAATTAAGACAAAGTGATGGTGCATCTACAGCTGCGTTAAGTGAGTTCACAAAGTGTTTTACTTATGCCTGTATTACTTCCGTAGATGTCGAACGGTCTTTTTCAAAATACAAACATATTTTTTCACCACAGCGAACATCGCTTACTGAGACAACTGTAGAAACATATCTGATGCTACACAGTTATTATAGAAGTGCTCCAGTTTGTGATAACGACAACCAAACTACTTCATAAATCTTCTTAGGAAGGTGAGTTTTGTACATATTTTTATAAAGTGTACCAGTATTAATAAAATTTATTTCCATTTATTTTATTTATTTGTTTATTTATTATTAGTTATCACTTAGATATACAATGTACATGTGTGAACGTCATTTAACAGTTTAATAATAATGTGCAGCACTAAGCTTACAAAATATAAGAAAATACATAAAGAAGAATTTAAAGGAAACGAAATAGTACAAAAACATACATCACAATATATAAAATATTTTTTTTTATTATTGTACTTATTCAAGTATTATGATATGATGCATACCCAGTACGTCTCTGTAGGATTAATGACCTTGGCCAGGCTTGTCTGATGATTCTGTTGACACCCGGTATTGTGATTTATTAATCCTCAATCACATACCTATATTAGGGAGCTGCAAACATTTCAGGCCACATTCGGCGTACTCTTTTTTTGACATTTTGCGAGTATTTACTTTAGATACTTACGAAGTTAGTTACATAGTAATAATATACCTCACACATGGCATTGTTATATAAAAAGATTTCCGCTATATGCATTTCGAAGTGCCGGCTCGTTGTAAAGTGATCCAACTTCAACGTTTTTTATTTCACTACGCAATAATTTTAACACACACCGATGCATTAATTTATATACCAATAAAAAATATGTGTTGATGTATAAATAATAAATTTTGAGGATTGATTCTGACATTTACATGCTGACAAATATAATTTGTATTTGGTGATTATGAGGATAAGTATTATCAGTTATCTTATCACTACTATTAGTTAATTAGTCGATTTCAACCATTTAAAACGAAATTGCGTATGTTTTCCAAAAAATATAACTAATTTAACCAAACATCACCATGTTGACAGATCGGACTGTATCTAGGACTCCCTCGATATCAGTGCTCGGATTAGTTGTCTGCGATAATCTTTTCTGGCACATTTTAGTAATACATATTCCGGCAAAATGTATTGATCATATTATTTCTTAGTCCAAACAAGTATTTATAACGGCAGTTTTTTTAAGAAAGAGTCGACTTTGGAAATTTTTTTTGCATAGTTTGACACATTTTGCTGGTCTGTATACCTAAGTCAGCACGCAGAAGCTTGATTTCCTATAACTCATTAAGAGCTACTCAACTTCAAATCATATAGATTGTCGGGTTTGTTTTTATATTATCAATATCGGGTTTGTTTCTGTAAATCACACGCTTCAAAGACCCTCGCAAATAAAAATCCAGAGAGGTCATATCTGGAGATCGGGGTGATCTATCAATAGGGGTGCTTATTCTTTCAATCCATTTTTGTGGAAATGTTTGTATTAACTTACTGGGATGAGGAAATAAGTCGTCAATGGTGGATACAATTTCATTCCAGAGCAGTAAATATTTTGCAATCGCCAAATTTTCTCCCAACTAAATGGGACCAATTATGTACCATCCAATAAATGACTCCAATCCATACAGTCATTTTTGTGAGGATTTTCACGTGTCCAGTATCTGCAGTTGTACCCATTTATTTATACTCGGGCTGCTACAGAATGTAGAAACTCGTCGCTTTGCTCTGAAACTCCATAACAGTCATATGTAAGTTTACTGGACATCCTTTCAACCATGAATACTAGTTATAGAATTCATTAATGAGTCATGTTTTTTCTGTGTGCTAACGTCAGGATTAATAGTTAGATATATACCTTAAATCCCTGACTTCCCCCAGTACTATTCCGTAACAAAAAAGTTACCTAAATAGAGACTGAGTATTTAATATAGAAAAAATTTACCTCTTCTGTACTTACACCAAAAATTCATGGCCCGACTCATTTTTAATGGATCAGAAGGCATGATGAGTGTTGACCTCCCAATCGACGGCAACTTCTGAAGCAAGCACCAACGCCACAACACGACGATACTTGAGGAATAATCGTTTATTGAACAACGACCGTAAAAGTATGCAGCAACAATCTTTGTATTATTTTTTATCATTATTTACACTTGATTTGACTTATTTACGATTTGCCTTGAAGATTTAGAAGTGGCAGCCCTCGAGTGCATTTCAACTATTTTTAAATTTAATCCTAAATAACTCCTAATTCCTTTGACACGCAAGGTTAACGGTCGTAAAATAAATATTTTTACATGAATATTAGATGAAGGTTTATGCCATGCAGAATAACATAATAAAAATTATATAATATTAACCGAAATAAAAATACGAGAAGTAAAAAGAAATAAATAGTGAAACTTTTTGAAGGAAGTGTTTATAAAAACCCGACTATTTTATTTTCCAGAAGTCTGTTCCGTGCCAATAAAATGGTTCCTAAAATATCTTGGAAACTTGCCTTTTACCTAGAAAGATATTTAGTCAAAAACCCGTATAACCGATATTATTATAAAAAACTAGAAATGTTTTATATAATTTCTTTACACAGTAAATTTTACAGCGGTCATGGTTAAATATTTTGACAAGTAAATAAAGGGACATCTATATGTTTTAAGCAGTAAATCTTTCAAGTGAAATATGAAAGTCAAGGTTTATGGTTATGGTTATTACCTCCCAATTACCATGGTATAATTTGTTTAAATAGATATTAGGTGCGTGCATTCTAGAAAATCTTCGGAATCTAAAAATTGCATTCAAATTAAAATGTTTAGACGATTAGTTTCTGCAAGGAACACTCCCTCACTATATTACAGGAGAATTTTTGCTCAGAAATTGATTTTATATCGTTTAGTGCTATTAAAAAAATATATATTTTTGAAAATAACTCGAGAACTTGATGCTCGACTGTTTTCCTGTTTTCACCATCGTATTCAGCGTTTCTACCATATGCTTACTTGACATCAAAACAATACTACAAATTTCGTTAAAATAATCTGGATTTAATATCACATAGAATAATAATAATAATAACACGTCTTTACTTATATGTATACTAAAAAAAAAAACTAAAAATTGTGTTACCAACACAAAATATTGTGTCCGATAGAATCATTCTTCGAAATGTTTATATTTTTTGTTTGTTAGATAAAAACTACTTTTAATTTTTGCTGTACGTACGTGCCGTAGTCTACTTTAGCTGTTTCAGTACATCCCGGAAATATACCACATTCATAAAATAAATGAATAACACAAAGTTCAAATTTTAAAGTAATTTCCACTGTCTACATTGAACGCATCTAGCAACATAAAATATGGGGCTCGCATTCGAACTTTTATGATGGATGCCGCTATAAAAATTAAGAGGCTGAACTAATTGCCTAAAGTGAAAAGTCGAACTAGTGCTAGACTAAAATAATAATTTATGACGGTGGAGCGCCTCAAAGTTATGAAAATTATAGACCTGAGCCATAGGTAGCGCAGTTACCATAGAAAATGTATAGAGAGGACTAGATAAAGTTAATTATTTTTTTGTTGAGATTCACTTCCTTTGTGGTCTCTACGTTTGAAACGAGGATAAATTACAATGTTACCACTTCATGATAAATGTCATAATGGATAGGAATGAAAAGTTTACGAGTCCAAGAAAAGTATCACCAGAAAATATTTTAAGAAATCCTGCAAGTTCTGATTGACTGCAAACATTTTTTCTTCGTTGTAAATGTAATTCTTATGAAATTAGAAATGATTGGATAATACATTTCCTGGTATGTGGATTGGCAGAAGAAGACTCATAGAGTGGCCAGCAAGATCTCCGGATTTGAAACCACTCGACTTTTATCTATCTCAACTCTATTGTTTATAGAACTCCAACACAAAGCATTTAAGAATTTTCGGCAAAGAATTAGTACAGAGTGTCGCCCTGTTTCAAGAGAAGTTTTCCAAAATGTGAGAAGAGAGTTTGAGAATAAGCTGTATTACTGTTTGGAAAATAATGGGCAACATTTTAAGTATATGTTGTGAATTAAAATAAATAACACGAATAAAATGTTTTAGTTGTCTGAATTTTGTTTAACAATATCCTGTAGTGTGATGGTTGTTCGAATTATAATTAAAAGAATATCTTAAAGTAATTAGCAAATATTTTTGTAAACTTCAGATTCTCGCCCATTCATGAGATATAATTTTACATATGTACACGTTAGATCACCACTTTGGTGAACAGAGGGTCGTCTCTGTCATGTCCTAAAAAAAATCCGCTCTTTAATTATGACAATAATTAAGAAATATCTGATGTGACCAGCACATAAATTTCTTATACCAGTATATATCGTCCTGATCTAAAAAAAATCATTCTATTTAATTCTTCACTTACCTCAATTTAATTTTAAAAGCGTACCATGAAATGTCATTAATTTTTTTAAATAATTGATTATCAGCGTCATTCGATACTGTCAATAATAATTCATGTCATATATTTCAATAATTTCTTCTTATTGACATCGACATTTTTATAACTAAATTAGACATTTCAAATATCAAACTGCCAAATTTATCCTAACCCCATTTTATGAAGTCTAATGTGTCCAAAATTTCAGTTCACATCAGCTTTACTTAAGTACTTGGAAAATATATTTTTTTAAAGGCAAATACAAACCAGTTTGGGTCCCGTAGACCCCCTTTCAGCTGGCCAATTTTGCACCGAATTTATCATTGTCTTTGGCCTTTAGAACATGCGTACCAAATTTGAAAGCTTTATCTCAAAAACTGTGGCTGCTATCGCGATACTACAGATATGCCGAAATTGTACCTTTTTTCTTTCATTCTTAAGTCTCTTCTGGTGGTACCACATTCACCAAATTTTACCTCACCTAAAATTTTGTTGAAAATCTTAACTGCCAAATTTGGGAAGCTTCCAATTAGTATTTTTTCGTTATCGCGGATACACACATACACACACACGCACCGACAGACATTCTGAAAATAGAATGGATTCTGGAGGGTACAGTTGATTTCAATAAAAACTGGTAGGTACACTTTCTTTTAGCTATGTAAATCATTCGTTCTTTGATTGATATTAATAATCTTACAAATGTCACTTTGACGTTAATCAGTGGCATCATTATTAAAAATGGTTCGACATCTAACAGATTTTCAAAAATTTCGAATTGTTTCTAAAATTGAAGATGGTTGGTCCATAAGAAGACTTGCTGCTGAATACAATGTGAGTAAAACCACGATAATGAGTGTTAAAAAACAATGGGAAACCAACCAAACGGTATCCCGTAAAGTTGGTTCCGGTAGGCCCAGAAAGAGCAATAATCAAGAAGATGAAAACACAAGAATAAGTAACAATCTTATTCTTGTGATGAAAATCTTATAAATTACCTAATAGAAAACCCTTTTCAGACTGCAGTAAATGCAATTTCAGAGACAAATTTCCCTGCTTCGGTATCTACTGCTTGCAGAAGAATAAAACTACAAAGCGACTTGAAGAGTTGTTCAGCGGCTAAAAAATACAAACTTTCAGAAGAAGCAGGGTAGGATTATTTTTGCACTCAACTATATAATCAATGATGAAAACTTCTGGGGACAAGTTGTCTTTTCTGACGAAAAGGTTTTTAAATCCTGTAACGATGGACATGTTCGCGTATATAGGCCTCCTTCCACTAGATACGACGAAAAATATACTTTCGATCCACAAATATCAGGAAGGTTTTCAGTCAATGTCTGGGCTTGGATGAGCCTAAATGGGTTAGGTGTGTGTTGGAACAGTGGTGGTCATCTCAATTCCATTAAATATATTGAAATATTAGACAATATTATGTTGCCGTCAGTAATAGAGGTGTTTCCGGAAGATAATTTTATTTTCCAACAAGACAACTGCTCCATACATACGGCCCATCGTGTCAGGCAATGGTTTCTTAATAAAAACATAGAGTTGTTACCGTGGCCATCTAAAAGTCCGGATTTAAATCCAATTGAAAATGTATGGGGACTAATGGTGAAACATATAAGAAAATTAAATAACCATCCAAATAATGCCCAAGAATTGGAAGGGATAATTGAAGACGCTTGGGAGAACTTGTCGCAAGAAGTTGACCTTGCAAGAAATCTGATTTTGTCCATGCCTGCAAGACTTCAGGCAGTTTTAGACGCTAATGGAGCAATGACAAAATATTAGTGAATTCTGTATTACGTAATTGAAGTTCATTTATTTTATTTTTTTATTGTATGTTCAGTTTGCATTGTTTACATTTTTTTTTAATCTCAAGTGGTATTTTTGTGTTCTTATTTTAAAAATAGAATTATCATTATTCAGTTAGTATTTTAATTACAACCATTAGTAGAATTATCCGTAACAAATATTATTTTTTTTAAACCATAATATGGCAGGCTTGAAAATGTTTTGAAAAAGTTTTCTAATTATTTTTTAAAATTCCGTTTGAATAAAATAAAAGAGAAAGGTTTAATAAGTTTAAAAAACACAAAGAAAACCGATCTCCTCCAAAAAACCCAGGTCCGGGGTAAATCACCTCTTCTCCACCCTCCTCTCGACATGCCTGGCCAGCTCTATTTACAGACATATGCACACAACTAAACTATTAAGATTTTCGATTACAAGAGTTGTACCAGTTTTTTTTTTTTTTTGAAATCAAGTGTACAAAACGTATAGGTAACACAATCAAAATCCCGATGTCGAAAAAAAATCACGATTACTACTATTACGTCCTTAAATTAGGTATAAGAAAGTAAAAAGTATTGTATAATATATAAATGTTTTTTATATATTTTACAAAAAAAAAAAAACTACACAACAAATGTCCAAGGTTTGTTTTTATTTTCTCTCCGTGTATAGTTATTTATAAACTGCCGAGGGACCTCAACACCTGTTGAAAAAAAGACGTAGGAGAACAATTTAAAATACGCCGTAGAAAAGATTAGGTGTAGGGTTACAAGTGGAGCGATTACCCTGTAAATAAGTATTCAATTCGATCCAATCTGTAACGGTAAATAGTCTCAAAAGAGAATAAAGTTCTTAACACAAGGAACCATATTTTATACCTGCGCCAGAGATCTATAGAAATCGAAAACGGTAAAAGAATTACACGTTTGCTTTTCTGTAATTGTCCCGAATGTGATCGATTCTGCATTGACGTTGAGGAATTTTATATTTTGTATGCTCTATAACAAGCTGATACCGTTAGAATTTCTTTGCTAGCTATTCCACCCTCTACCCTTTAGAAACGTGTCCGTTCAAGTGACACATTATTGAACATTGTATACTTTGTGTGCCATACATTCAGCCGCCAAGGTATTCTGAACGATTCGACAAGTCGGCCGGATTTTTTCACGCTTATGTACGGTAAATATACTGACTGAATATGCCAGTATGAATTCTTATTTTCAAAATAAAACTTTATCCTTACGCGAACTACAGTATTTTCAGGTAAGTTTTAAGCCAGGATTTTTCAAAAAAATTAATTACAAGCGACAAATAACGCAATTTAGGATTTGCTAGTATTTATAGTGTTTAAAAACAAAATTTTGATAGATTTCTCTATATGATTGTCCACTTTCTTCTATACAAAAACGGTATCTTAATACATCTCGAATTGTCAGAATTATTAATATTATTAAGGTTGGCGATCTCATCTATAGACCTTGCAGTTCATTAATATTTTCGAATCTATTTTCAAAAACTTCGTTTTTGAGATAACCCTAGGGAAAAAAATAAATTAGACTTAAATCGGGACTGCGAGAGGGCCATCTAATATGACCATATCTGCCTATCCATTCACCTTAATTGATGAAATAATAATACGTGTATGTCTTCTTCTTTTTAGTATCGCCTTAATTTTAAGTTCAAGCCATACTTGACTTTGCAATTTGTCTAATTTACAATGTTGGCTAATTAAAGTAGCCCTCTTTCTAAAGTTTAATAATGTAAATATTTGGATAAAATATTTTATTAGCCCTATATATACTACAGTGTGTCCTTAAATTATGGAATAAATTCATTATTTTTTAAACCAAAAATATTTAGAAAAAATCCTCGGACATTTAAATTGCGCACCGTATTATTTTTTATTATTATGACGTCATCAGTGTTTCCGTTATGGCGGTATCGATATTTTTTTTTAAAACGGAACGCCCTGTATATTTCTCCATTTTTGGATTCTGCTTCAACAGCTGAATCCAAATATGTATGACACTTAGGGTCTTAAATTGGTATGTTGGAAGATATTTTGTGAAGATTTATTTAAGTTGTATTAAAAAAACATATTTACTATCCATACTTTGACTCTTGAAACAGCTGTAAACTGAGGCTATTATACGCGTGGCTAATCCTCTGAGCGTATGGATTGATAAAAATATTCTGAATTTCACATTATTATATTGTTTGACCTCTACTAATAATAGTGAGGTTTTCCAACTCGCTTTTTTAAGATATTTCTCGTAGAAAGACTATGTTATGGCTTTTCTATTTTAAACAATCATTTAATCTAAATAATTTTCAATCGTTTTAGTGGTGTTTGTATTATTTTAATAACGAGATGTTTTTTGTTACTAGGAATCTAAATAAATATTTTAAGTACTTTTTAAATTTTCAAAGGAGTGCTCTTTATAAATAACACTTGCAAATTATTTAGGAAAATCTCCAACTCTTATTTTTGTAGTTAATTTTTAGTCACTGTAAATAAAGCTAAATAACGGGCGTTCTAAAAAAAAGTCAAGTTACCCACGCAAATGAAAACGTAGGACCTAGATTGGTGTCTGTTAAGCTGTCATACGATGCATCATAATTCATAATTAATAAAATTTTATTGACATAGAACATTTGTTTTTAATAAAAAGGCAACAAATGTTTACAAAAGGTGATGAACGTGTCCCCACCACCTTACTCCATCCCTCTTTTTAACGGAATCAAAAACATTTAGCATAAAAATGGGATTATTGTTGATTGCTTCGATTCCTGACTAGAAGATGGTCAATATCAGGAATAGAAACTTGCAAGATAGATTTTTTTTAAATATGCCGGAAAAGAAATCGCTTTGTCTCATGCGAACTTTTAGTAACTTTCATAACTTGGGAGAATTTTTTTTCTTAATCCAAAGTCGATTTAACCAAACATGCCAAAAATGTCTAGTTTTGTCGTAAGAGAGCGTCAAAATTGATTGAAAAAACAGCAAAATACTGTCAATAATAAACAGACCCATATATTTTTATTAAGTGTTCAGTTTTTTTTTTTGTAACATTATTTTCCCAAGGACTTTTTAATTGCAACCGCTATTGGTAATCTTTCAAATTAATTGTTTTTTTATGTAACGATGGAATCGTGTGGGAGTTATTTTTAATGTATTAACTAGGTTATAGAGAAGCTTTAAAAGGGTTTTTTGGAATTATTGATCCAATCCATAGTACATTGTTGATGTTTCAAATAGATCTCGTTTCGGTTTAATTGATATTTACTGCTGACAGTGCTGATCCTATATTACGGTACCAAAAGGCTGAATTTTACCCGTATCTAATTCAAATTTATATACGGCAAGCTATTTTTATTTGTATTACTTTCTATAGTTTCGATACGATATTGTAAACTTGGGCAAATTTAATTGCGAAATTCCGGTTTTTGTGATTAAAAAATTATGGGGTTGACCGTTTATGTCAAAATAATATTTAATACCGTTTGACAATTTGTAAAGTTATATCGTAGTCACGCAATTTTTTTATGCACGATAGTGCTCCACCTCATTTGTCCTTGATCGTACGATAACATCTCCATGAAACTTATCCTAATTGATGGATAAGTCGTGGGGGGACCGATAGCATGGCCATCTCGCTCCCCAGACCTTAATCCGCTGAATTACTATTTAGTGATCATTTAAAATCTTATGCTTCTTTTTCATAGGTGTAAGCAAATTTTCCAGAATCCAGTGATCTTTAATAGAGTGAGAGGATCTGTATTGAGACACAGGGACATCATTTCGAACACTTTTTTATTAACCCAATAATTTTAAACCCTAGTTTCAATTTTTTTCGTTTCCTAATAAATTTTATTTTAATAAAAAATAATAACTTTTGTGCAATTTGTGCTTTTTTCAATTTTGTGCTCCATTAGAACAAATTAGGCCAATACAACTCTAGCTACGCAAAAAAGTTTACGTGAATACCCCACGAACTCTTCACTGGTTAAAAGACCAAATTCGAGCAACGGGGAAAGTGACTAGTTCCATATTTTTGACTGACTATAAAAATGAAATAAGTATTTATATACATATACATATAAATATACATATACATATAAATTCTGCGTGCAAAATGACAAAATTATTATTGTATTTACCACATCCATTATAAACTTACTATATTTCCAGTAATTGCAATGACTAATTACAAAGCAAATAAAAGGCAAAAAGTTCCATTCGCACTTTGCTGAACACCTGTACCTTCTGAATTTAGCAGGAAAGTACTATTAGTAGAATTTCTATGGTTTAAAAAATACGCCCTTTCTAAGAACGCATAATGTATCTATAAATTAGTTCAAAGTACACACCTACATGAGATTTTTTTTATAATACTGATATCATAACATCATAATAAATATATCATAAACATAAAAAGATTATTATAAAACACGGTTTTGTCCCAAACATATTTATCAAAATATTGCGATATATTTCTACCGAGATTTATAGTCTTTTAGTCCAATGCATTTAAATAAAAAATATATCGTAAAGAAAAAAGTCCAAGAATGCTAAACTGAGCCATAACTTTTACATCAAGTTTTCTCCAATACTATAACTCGTATGACGAAACGAGTAAGGACCTTTTTTTGTAGATAATTTTCCGATCTTTCGATCTTATATTAGCATTCATGTTCGTGAAATTAAAAGGAACGGAAATATTCGCGAAGAAACACTTTTTTAACCCTCTTACGCACCATAAAAAATTGTGCGTACAACGGATCACCGGAGTATTTTGAGACATTGTTTAGAACGACGATATCAAAGTGTAATAAATATAGTTTAAAAAAACTAAAAAACACGCTTTTAAAGCACATCAAACTAAAAAGTGAAAAATAATTATTAATATAAACTGAAAACAATAATGAACGAAAAATACTAGTATTATTGTGAAAAAAGCGTGGGTTGCTCGATATACGAAAAATATGGCACAAAGCGCCCCACGCTTTTTTTCACAATAATACTAGTATTTTTCGTTCATTACTGTTTTCAGTTTATATTAATAATTATTTTTCACTTTTTTAGTTTGATGTGTTTTAAAAGCGTGTTTTTTAGTTTTTTTAAACTCTATTTATTTTTCACTTTTTAGTTTGATGTGCTATGAAAGCGTGTTTTGTAGTTTTTTTAAACTATATTTATATTGCTTATTGATGCTGATATTATAACATATTACGATCCAACAGATATTTCTGAAAAAAAAATTTTTTTTATCTCAGCCATGGGATTTGAACTCACGCCCGAGGAGTCCGTCGTTTCGCGTCGACTAAGACTTGCCCGCTCGACCAACGACCGAACTGAGAATCACGGAATATACTTACAATATTAAGCCTCTTGCTCTCACGCAGAGGATACGTGAGGAAAGGACTAGCGATCCTGATCAGGATAATGATATAAACTTATCAAATTATTGTATTGTTACCGGTTCTTCGTAAGTGTACAAAGTTTCAATTAAATCTGTCCGTTTAAAGTGGGTCAAAATCGAGCCCAAAGAGGCGGTTACAAACAAACAAACAAACAAACAAACATACAAGTGAAGCTAATAAAAGCGTGTTAAAAAGAAATGCAGCTTTCTTGGACTTGAAGCAAAAAAAATTGTGGTCCCGAACCGAACAATCTTAAAGATTTTTTATTAGACTTGTATAATAGGTCCACATTACAAAATAATCCAAAAAGCTTAAGTATTTTTAATACGCTTTTATTAGCTTCTCTTGTATGTTTGTTTGTTTGTAACCGACTCTTTGGACTCGATTTTGACCCGCTTTAAACGGACAGAGTTAATTGAAACTTTGTACACTTACGAAGAACCGGTAACAATACAATAATTTGATAAGTTTATATCATTATCCTGATCAGGATCGCCAGAATTAAATAATTTCCTCACGTATCCTCTGCGTGAGAGCAAGTGGCTTATTACTGTTAGTACATTCCGTGATTCTCAGTTCGTTCGTTGGTCGAGCGGGCTAAGGCGCAAGTCTTAGTCGACGCGAAACGACGGACTCCTCGGGCGTGAGTTCAAATCCCATGGCTGAAATAAAAAAATATATTTTTTTTTCAGAAATATCTGTTGGATCGTAATATGTTATAATATCAGCATCAATAAGCAATATAAATATAGTTTAAAAAAACTACAAAACACGCATTCATAGCACATCAAACTAAAAAGTGAAAAATCAATATAGTTAAAAAAAAACTAAAAAACACTCTTTTAAAGCACATCAAACTAAAAAAGTGAAAAATAATTATTAATATAAACTGAAAACAATAATGAACGAAAAATACTAGTATTATTGTGAAAAAAAGCGTGGGGCGCTTTGTGCCATATTTTTCGTATATCGAGCAACCCACGCTTTTTTCACAATAATACTAGTATTTTTCGTTCATTATTGTTTTCAGTTTATATTAATAATTATTTTTCACTTTTTAGTTTGATGTGCTTTAAAAGCGTGTTTTTTTAGTTTTTTTAAACTATATTTATTCTCCTAGTAAGTGAATGCAGTAGCTCAACTACACTTTTGTATATTAGTGTATATTAAAGTAGTTTGTTTACTTCATGGCGACAAACCACACACGATAGTTCTGTAGATGAAACGTCCTCAGTGGCCATACCACATTTTCCTTATGGTAAATAATGTTAGTTGTTTAATTGGCATTATTTAAATTAGGTAATTAACAGAAAGTAACAGGAATAGCCCCCTACTGTTACTGTTGGAGCCCACTGGCACGTTCAGGTCCAAATCTTAATTTGTTATTTCTTTATCTACAAAAATCCAACAATAAATTATCTGAGAACACAAAACACAATAGTCCTAAACACGATAACATAGCCCGGATAGATAATGGTCCCCACCCATCACCCGGGTTGTTCGTTTACAATATTTTATTTCTGTCCACCTTCATAGTTTAGAGCGCGTCCTAGTTGTAAGCATGGGCTCGCGAGTGAGCTTACGAGTTGATGTGCTTTCGATACAAACATTACAATCATACGAACATAAACAAATCCGATCGTTATCATTTTAAACATTAACGATAAATGTTATCTCACTAACTAAAGATGTGTATCGGTTTTGCACTCAGAATTTAATCCGTTTTTGAATAAGGTGACAAGTGGTGCGAATGACAGACATCAGTTTTTTTTTACATATTTATAGATAGTGGACCTTGAATTTTTGTTAATGCCTAGTGATTTTTGTTTATTCGAGTGATTTGTATTTCTATGTAGTTTAGTTTTTGAGTTCAATGGCTTTTAACGATATATTTTGCGGGATAGTATAAAGTGCAATGTGTGATATTTAAATTTTAAAATGGGAATTGTTACTAAAACAATCGGAGTCATATTCAGTCTGTAAGTTCTATGTAATTTATGTGCTTTTGTTTCTATAATTGTATTCAATTCCGTCCTTTTTGCACCAGTAATTTTAATTAACCCAAATTTTTAATATTCAAAATTGTGATGTTTTACTTTCGTAATTTAACACTTTCTTTACTTTCCTACTAACATTAATGAAAATATTTTATTATTGTGTCTGTTTTAATATAAATGCATTTTTTATTGTAAGTTTTAATTTAAATTCAGGTAAACATGTACCGGGTGGTCCATGTAAATCACCCCCCCCCTCCCCTTTTGTCTCATTGGATTCTATTCATTTTTCTGAATGTAATGGTATACCCGAGGACATACCATACCGAGTACCGTACTTACAGTTTTACTTTATAGTTGAGATATTAAAAAAAAGTAAGAAAAACAGTATAGTCTATTTCTTATTGAAAAAGAGTAGTAAATGTCCAACAGCCACTTCTATATTTTTCGTGTTTTTTTTTGTACACACGCGTAAAGTGTCTCTATAGAAGACATTTGCTGCAAAGGAAATGTTGCGCAAATGTATTTCGTATTTTCACACTGTTTTGGGGCAAGGGAAATAAGTGATTGTGTCGTGTTATCATTCACATAATAGATAAATGTCAGACTTGAATAGAATAAATTAAAGGGCAAGGGAAAGGTATTTGCAATATCGTATTTTCGTACTATGTTTTAAGGCAAGGGAAATACGTAGATGTTAATAGTTAATTGTACCGGCGCTGTCAACCCATAATAAGGAGTCATATAAAGTAGATATAGAATGTATATGTGTAAGTTAAACGCGCCGTATGAGGGTTATCGTAAATTCCACCAAACGCATTGAAAAATTTTATTATTTTTGTGGCATTTCCCATCATAAGCGCAACATATAATTATGTGGGATGTATTCCTAACATGACGGAGCATCGTACTGTGTATTTGTTTTTTTCGTCAGGCAGAAGTGGCTGTTGTAAAGAATGACCCAAAAATGTATTATGTCTTAAGCATAATATAATCTAGTTATTAATGCAAAATCGGCTGATAAAAAACCTTCTTCTGTAAGATTACAGTTTATGCATAATAAAATCATGTCACAGTGTTTCCAACCCGAAAATAACTGTTAGTTATGTTGTTTGATCGATGATATTGTCAAGTTCCACCACATTTTCTATTATTCTTCCGATACAAGCTCTACACTTAGCCACTTCTCTGCACTTACTTCTTTCAAAGCCTCTTCAAAATGATCTCAAACATCTTTTGATTTGAATATTCATTTTTTATATACAAATCGTTGATGCCAAATTTTGTAAAACGTTTTTTATTTAAATTTATTATAGTTCTTTCTTCACCATATCTTTTTCAAAATCTCTGTTTTTCTGAAAGCTGCTGAACACTTCAGCTTTTCGCCAAGAGTATGTTGGTATTTTGTCAATTTTTCTCGAGTGGTAGCTCTATTACTATTACTGAGCCGCGCGGAAAGAACTGGTTGTCGAGAAGTACAGACTAAACATTACATGGCAACGGGATGGTGTTATGCCTTAAAGCATCAGGGAATAATCACCTTCCTAAATCAGTGCCATCCTATTTGGATACGTGCAAGATGACTTAAAAAAAATCGCGATTTAAACACAATCGACATTTTCTTTATATATATTTAATACATGGAATTAGTTTTCTTCGATTTGAATTGACATTACCGCTTGATCATATTGCTCGGTTATTAGACTCGGCTTTCCAGTCAGAAAAATCTCAGTTTTCTTTTCTATGCGTTATAAAAATTTTATTTTGATAAGGCGTGCAAAATCGAAAATTGTAGCAATATAAGAGACATTGCGGGGTTCAAGTGTATTTTCCTGATTGAACTAATTAAATGAGTCTCTCTTCATTTGATTCTAATAAACTCATTACTACCAACCTCGTTAACCTAAATAAATATTGAGAGGCGGTTAATCCGAGGGTAAATGACACCAATGGCATTATTATCTTCATTATCGAATCACGTAGTATGTGTATTTATATACGAAGATAAATTATTTTACGTTGATTAATCGATTCTTTACTGGGTTATTTAATTGTTAATAATTAGTTATATTAATTAAATCGCCTCACTTACAGGGGAGTAGGGTCAATGGGGGTAACTGTGATTTCGGGGTGAGTGCGATACCCGCAAATAAAATTAAAATTTATTGAGAAACAAGAAATATTTTGCCACTAACGCTTACTATGTTAGGTAATAATACTGAAATTAAAATATGAAAAATAAACAGCAAATAATATAAAAGTTTTGTCAAGTAGTTTTCATATGTAATTTTTATTCCAATTTTTAAATTAATTTACACTACTTCAAAATTTAAGTATCTCATTTGTTAAACGTTATTTAGATGACCTCTTTACATTGTTTTGATCTGAAAGGTATGCTAGATGAATTCTAATAGCAAAACCGATTTTAGCTTGCTAAAAAAATTTTTTTTTTGTTATCACAGTCACCCCTTATAAATAAACACTAGGGGGGTTACTGTGATAGCAACAGGTGGGGTAATTGTGATGCAATAGACTTGTTAGCAGTTACCATCCAGACAAACTTAAGAGGTATAGGGATTTTTTAAAAAAGAGATCAAGTGAACAAAATGTTGATAAAACGGCTTCTATAGATCATTCACTTTTATCTGAAGATATGCCGAGTACATCCAGAGAACCCAATAATATATCTTTAAATGATAATAATTCTGAGATGGAATCGAGTCCTGGTACATGCTTCCAAAATTTGTTATTACAAAAAGTCACTCAAACTGCAGTAATAAAAAGTGTAAAAAGAAGGATTGACGTAGCAGAGATTATAACAAAAGAAAGTTACCTGGCTACACTTAAAAAGAAAGAAGAAGAAAAGTTGGCAAAACTTAAAGAGAAAAAGGAAGAAAAGGTGGCAAAAAAGAAAAGTTTGTCTGTAAAAAGGAAGAAAAATATTAAGACGGATCTTAAGAAGAAACCGAAATCAAGAGAAGCTGAGAATACTGACAGTAGTAATACAGATGAGTCAGAAATATTAACAGCATCATCGGGAGATAGCGATTATGCACCAGAAGATCCCAGAATGGAACCAACGAAGGTATTGTCCGCTAAAAATGAGGATTTAAAGAAGGGAACTTTCGTGTTAGTTTGTTTTAAAGGGGACAAAAGAAATCAAACAACTTTTCGTTTTGTTTGTATTATACAATCGGAAGTTGATTCAAATAACGAGTTAGAAGTAATGGGTTTAAAAAGTGTAGAAAATAATAAAACTGCCTTTGTAATAGTCGAAAAAGATAAGTCTCTTATTTCTACCAATGAAATTGTTGGAATTTTAGAAGAACCCCTACTTTTAACCCAAGGTGCACGAATAAAATATGTTTTTCCTGATCCTGTAGACGTATTTGAACCATTGTCTTATTTTGTGTGCATTATTCTCTTTAAAGTTATATGAAGTTATTTTCATTTGCTCTTTTGTAATGTTAAATATTAAAATAAAGCTTTAAAAAATGTTTGTACTAAGTAAACAAAATCTGCTCTTTTTTATTACAGTCAGCCCATTACAGTCAAATGAATAATTTTTAAGAAAATGCACGGCTATCACACTAGCCCCATCATCTATCACAGTTACCCCGACATGATGGGGTAACTGTGACAGTAGGTGGCAAAACAAGAATTATATGTAAAAAAAAGAGAAGGCATTTTAGAGATAATCCCGCATAAAATGTTTAAACAGAACATTACTAAGATTACACAATTAAAATTTCATTTAGATATTTACAACAATGTCTGTGTAATCTAAAAACAAACATAAACTTGTGATTTTCCTATCACAGTTACCCTCATTGACCCTACTTTTATACCTCACCAAATCAAATAAAATTAACAAAAGGTAGTGTCAAAGCCAACTGACGTCACCCGATTATTATAAAATTACAGGCTTGCAATGTGATTCTAAAAATAATGCCCAGCTTTTTAATTTTTCACTTTAAAATCAATGTTGACGATTCGTTACTTATTTAAAAATTCGTCAATAATCCGTAGACAACATTTCACTATTAAATTTTCTCCTAGAGGTGCACTTAAGCGTATATTGAACATCTGTACTAAGAATAGACGGTGCGAGATTTTTTTTTTTTATCTTCAAAAGATGTAGTCTGTGACACTGTTGAAGTCTCGGTTGAAATAAGTTTTATTTTTAACACGCTTTTATTAGCTTCACTTGTATGTTTGCTTGTTTGTTTGTAACCGACTCTTTGGACTCGATTTTAACCCACTTTAAACGGACAGATTTAATTGAAACTTTGTACACTTACGAAGAACCGGTAACAATACAATAATTTGATAAGTTTATATCATTATCCCGATCAGGATCGCCAATCCTTTCCTCACGTATCCCTGCGTGAAAGCAAAGGCTTAATATGTCAGTAGATTCAGTAATTGTTAATTAGCTCGGTGGTCGAGTGGGTTAAGGCAGTCGACGCGAAACGACTGACTCCTCCGGCGTGAGTTCGAACCTCACGGCTGAAATAAATTTATTTTTTTTTTTTCAGAAATATCTGTTGGATCGTAATATGTTATAATATCAGCATCAATAAGCAATATAAATATAGTTTAAAACAACTAAAAAACACGCTTTCATAGCACATCAAACTAAAAAGTTAAAAATAAATATAGTTTAAAAAAACTAAAAAACACGCTTTTAAAGCACATCAAACTAAAAAGTGAAAAATAATTATTAATATAAACTGAAAATAATAATGAACGAAAAATACTAGTATTATTGTGAAAAAAGCGTGGGGTGCTCGATATACGAAAAATATTGCACAAAGCGCCCCACGCTTTTTTCACAATAATACTAGTATTTTTCGTTCATTATTATTTTCAGTTTATATTAATAATTATTTTTCACTTTTTTAGTTTGATGTGCTTTAAAAGCGTGTTTTTTAGTTTTTTTTAAACTATATTTATTTTAACACGCTTTTATTAGCTTCACCTATATGTTTGTTTGTAACCGACTCTTTGGACTCGATTTTGACCCACTTTAAACGGACAGATTTAATTGAAACTTTGTACACTTACGAAGAACCGGTAACAATACAATAATTTGATAAGTTTGTATCATTATCCTGATCAGGATCGCCAGAATTAAATAATTTCCTTTCCTCACGTATCCTCTGCGTGAGAGCAAGAGGCTTAATACTGTAAGTACATTCCGTGATTCTCAGTTCGTTCGTTGGCCGAGCGGGCTAAGGCACAAGTCTTAGTCGACGCGAAACGACGGACTCCTCGGGCGTGAATTCAAATCCCATGGCTGAAAAAAAAATTTTTTTTTTTTCAGAAGTATCTGTTGGATCGTAATATGTTATAATATCAGCATCAATAAGCAATATAAATATAGTTTAAAAAAACTAAAAAAACACGCTTTCATAGCACATCAAACTAAAAAGTGAAAAATAATTATTAATATAAACTGAAAACAATAATGAACGAAAAATACTAGTATTATTGTGAAAAAAGCGTGGGGCGCTTTGTGCCATATTTTTCGTATATCGAGCAACCCACGCTTTTTTTCACAATAATACTAGTATTTTTCGTTCATTATTGTTTTCAGTTTATATTAATAATTATTTTTCACTTTTTAGTTTGATGTGCTTTAAAAGCGTGTTTTTTAGTTTTTTTAAACTATATTTATTGCAGTAACCTGTAGCATTGACGTAGAGAGACAAAGCGCCATATTGCCGACGTTTCTGTATTCTACATAGCATCATCAGGACTAAATTTAACATGCCCAATATGATGTTTTATGCAGAATACATTTCTGCTATAAACTAAAATACAACACAATTATAAGGTATTTGTATATAGGTAACTGACAAATATCGAGTATAACAATTCTGATAATTGTCAAGGTCAACATGTTTACTACATAAGGCAACTTGCGTGATCATGCTAGATGCTGAGCCGATTAAAAAAGATGTATCTCGTGTTATTTCACACTGACAATTATAAAATAAGTTGGTCGTGCCGTAATTTAATTTTTTTTCCTAAAACGCCTATGTGCGTCAACGGCACCTGGAGTAAGATATTGCACCCATATGCTGAATTGCTCATAGGCGTCACTATATTTAAGCGTGCAAAAAAATTAAAAAACAAACATAAATACGACATTTATCCCGCCGGCCTCACTATCCATTTTTAATTGTATACTTCACCTAATGCATATACGAATTATTTAAAACCCCAAACCAAGCAAACGTGTCAGGAAGAATGTTTTCTCAGCGCCAATCAGACTTCATGCATTCATTTAAACTCAGACTAGCGTATTGAAATTTTAAAAACATCCGTTCTAAAGACCTTTTTTATTTCCCTTTGAAAACAACGTGTGGTTAAAAATTATTATCCAAGGTGATACCCCACGATTCTATACTAGAACCTCTGGTAAGAGTTCAGTTTAAAAAAAAGTTTCTGTGACGTCAGAATTTAATTTAAATTTGAAAAAACCTGTGTTCGGCCCAATTTTTTTAAAATATGCCCCTAATAAGTTGTTAAATTTTTTGTTGTAAATGCACAACTTAGAAGTTGAGAAATGGCGTTGATATGTACAAATGAGAAATAAAAATCGCCACATTACGAATCCTTAGAACACACCGAACTGTACATGTAAGGCTGTTGAAGTATTATTAGATTCTACATTTATATCAAATCTAAGAATCAAAATGACACAAAGGTTAGTCTGTGATACAACAGTAACTAATTTTCCATTAGAAATAGTTTATTATTAGAAATGCAAAGGAAATAGTTTAGGTGATTGATTTCTGGAAGACATTCGTGTCAAGTAGCACGCTGAAATCGATCAAAATCGAGATAAAAACATACAATGGCGTACTATGCTGCCTTTGCGTATTCTTAGGGTCAGTTTGCCATGCCGATAATAGATTAAATATACGTAGATAGTTACTTATGTAAATATTTACCACTTAAAAATCTGGGCGCCAAAATTTTTATATCGTTGTGAGCGTATTTAGGATTTTGTTAGCTTTCAAACTATAAATATGGATAATTTGTACTCTTTTACTGTTTCAAAACTAACAGTGTCCCAAACAGGTGATGCTCGTGTCGAAATAAAATTTTGGGCGTCTAGGTTTTGTCCGGTAAATATTTACGTAAAAAGTAATTAATTATCTATGTATATTATTATTCAATCTTTGTGCTCAGTTGACTCCAGCTAGACGGTAAATCAAAATCAACTTCATTTATATATTACAATACAATACAAATAATTAGAAATAAGCAATTTGGATGTCATCCCAGAGATAGACTGTATTCCGAAGAATGCGCGATTCAGTAGTAATAAATTGTAATATCTGACAGTGTACATACAAATTTGTAAGTACATGCAAAAAGATTAAAAAAGATGTTATTTACGTCATGATATCCAAATACCCTATCTACAAATATTCAAGCAAATAATAATAATACCACTATAGGTAATGGATGTGCAACAACGGACCATCCAGGATGTAAATAAATAAAGGATTTTTCTCCGCGGCAAGTACAAACACCGAGTCCGAAATATTTGGCTTTATCAAACGTTTGAACAATTAGTGTCTACCACTAATATGCCGTCCCTTTACTTTTTTGAAGTAGTGATGTGGACAGCGGACGAGCTGCGCCAATTAGATAGAGATATCCGCAAGATGATGAATATTCACAGAAGTATTCATTCTAGATCGTCGGTTCTTCGTGTGTACTTCCCACGTCAACGGGGGACGAAGACCTGTGAACCTGGAGTGTACGCATGGCAAAGTAGTACCAGGTATGGCATGTAACATCCTCAGGAGCTCAGATCGCCTCTTGCGGTTTGTAAAACATCATGAAACTACAGAAGAGGCCGCAGGTTTGTTCAAGGCAGCAAAAAAAGCCGCAGATGAACTCGATCTCACATTTAAAAACAGGCGACGTGCTGATGTAGAATTAGTCACTGAGCTTCAGCAAAATCGTCTGAACGTCCGACTCAGAGCTGTTGAACAGGAAAATCTCGGCAGCATATCGATAAATCCCGGCATGGTGTCTTCTATAAGAACATGGAAATAACGGGTTTATGACCAGATTGACATTCGCCTTTCTAAGTACAACCGGGCCTATGTCGGATATTGAGAGCTTCATTATGGCCTGCCAGGATGGTGTTATTCAATACCTTGGTCTACCGTAGCCACGTATGGCGTGTGCAGGTCACTGATATCAACTGCAGGACCTGCCATCAGGCGCCGGATTCGCCTATGCATGCCCATATTATATGCGATTTTGGCCTACATCCACCAACGACGCGGCGTTACGAGTGCTATATTACCACAATCAGTGCTGCCTTACGTCCCTGCAGATATAGCCCGTTCTCAAGATCGAGAAATGCTGGATTTACTGAAACTACTCGTTCTCGACGGTCAGACTAATCCAAGCCAACAAGCCTGAGATAGTCCTCGTCGACCGTCAAACCAAGAAGGTGTATGTGATCGAGTTCTCGGTCCCTATCAAGAAAAACATCATCTTGAAGAAGGAGGAAGAACGCACCAAATATCGCTATCCTCGATATAAGCTCCAAGTGCTGTACCCAGGCTACTCGGTCAAGATGGCCATCCTATGCCAATATCCGAAAAAAATAACTGGTATAACGATTCTTTGGATGTTAGATAGAGTTAAATAAACATTGATAAACTGACTCGTATTAAACTATATTTATGGTTCCTAAGATATAATTGTAACCGAAGCCCCCATAACATTATTCCTGAATTAACACCATGGAGAACTGAAAACCAATCACAATAATGGATTTTAAAGTTTCCGCAAACGATTATTCCTCGGATTATTCTCAGCAGTAAAAATTGCTTGTCTGTTTGTATTCGTGTCATTGTAATTGTAATTAATTAACTATTAATATATATTTATTTAAATTGCTATTAGTCACATTTCTCAATCGCCTCATTCTTAAAATAACTAAGTTGCAAGACCTAGCCGAAGTGTCTCACCATTTTTTATAAAATAAACAATCATGAGAAGTGGTTGTTAATTATTATGCATTTATAATTACTGTATTATGTGATTTTTTTATGAAATTAATTTGTCCTTCGTCTTTATTTTTTATATTTAATTGGCAGTTCTCGTAGTAACTGCAATTTTTTATTAATTAATGTATATGAAGCATCACCATCGACTCAAAATGAGTTACGATCTTTTAAGGATCCGTTTTCAGATGTGAGTTTTGTTCTTTTTTTATTATTAATTTATCTTCAAAACAATTCGATAAAACTTGTCTATTATTCTAAAACCTATCTGCACGTATGGTCGCGGCAAAAGAGTAGAGGGACGAACCGAGTTACATGCATTTTTAACAATGCGTTAATGTTGTCTGTTAATTAAAACTCAAAAATATAGAGCTGAATATAAAACATAGTTCCTCAATATAAACAATAGTTGTTCACCTTTTATTTGACATTATGTAATTTGACACTCTTTGACCTTGTGTATCAATAATAGTTAGTTGCCGATGTTTTTAACAGTAATTTTATAAAAATATTAGACAACTGCTTTTTTATTATTTACAACTGATACTAATAAAGACGATGACATGGAAAAATCACTGTATATCATCACATCACTACTCGTCCAATTCAGAATCACACTTTGGAAATGTCATCCGAGATACGCGCTCTAGTCATTAACTTAGAAACTGTTTGATAAACGTGTTAAAAGTAAAATATTGTTACGCCACTGGACTGTGTAGACTGGTTAGACGAGACTGGAATTGTATGCGAACGGCCGGGAATATTCTGGAATACTCTAGATCGTGTGAATTGATGTATAAATAAGCCGCACGGTGAGCCGAGAATCAGTCTAAAGTCGAACGTGAACGAGTAAAGAAGAAATAAGAACAGTATTGTTAACTTTTTTCAGTAAGTCTTCCTACATTAATTAGATTTGACAACAACGCTTCATGCATGTTTAGGATTGCGATTGACAGACAGAGGATACCTGAATAAGACTTACAGAAAACAACTACTCAGCGGACAAAATCCCCGACTTTCATTGAATTAAACCTGCAAGTCTTGTTTAGTCGCTAAAATCATTTGTCAATTCCTGACTAGACATAGACAAGTTTCGAACTTGTTATGTTCTCGTCAATATGCCATAAGTAATGGATGGTCAGTGTTACTACCCGTCAGACATCATTGATGTCTTAGTGACTGATAGCGACCTGCAAAGCATGTACCAAGACCTGTGACCTCTAACCCTGGTGGGCTAAACTATATCCTGAATAAGACTTACAGGAAACAACTAATCAGCCGACAAAAGCCCCGACTTGCTGTTTCTTGTAAGTCTTATTAGGGATATAGCTTAGCCCACCAGGGTCAGAGCTCACAGCTCTTGGTATCTGCTTTGCAGGTCGCTATCAGTCGCTAAGACATCAATGATGTCTGACGGGTAGTAGCACTGACCACCAGGGAGATACACTTCACTCACTTTGTCAGACAGAGGATAAATTTAAATTTAAAGGTTTGTTCACTGTGTTTTCTATATTTTTGCAAATGAGATATTTATTTTTATTTAATTGTCTATTGCGTGATGAGAAATTAAACTTCCTGGCTCTTCAAAACTGTCTATTTTCATTTTTGTTTATAATCGCTCGTGGTTGCGATGATTTGGGATTCAAGGAAAAGAATCCTGAAAAATATATTTAGCGTGTGCACGTAAACAGAAAACATGTTTTGCTTTTAAAAATAATTTATCCGATATAACATTCTTTTCGTACGAATTCATGTGAACCGTATTTTTATAACGAAATATTATAAATTAAAACATTTATTATAACTAAAAAAATTGATATTCATCATTCCGCTTTAAGGGGTTGTAACTTTTCATGCATTTTAGGACATAGTTTAATAAGCTAAGCACTTGTTTATTGATAAACTAGCAGCATCACTACTTATAGATTACTCTGTATACCTACACCGAGTATTTCGAGATAAATTAATTCATTGATTAAAAGCCGGTTTTTTGTATTAATATATTTATTGTACTGAAAGTACATAATAAAAATAAAATTTATCTATAATAAACAGCCGTCTAATTTAGTTGTTATTGCTAATTTTTTGCTTAGAATTTGGTTGACATAATAGCCTCACCTTCCTTTATATTAGAATTAGAATTAGAAGATGTTTATTGCATCAAGTAGAAATTACAAAAATAATCATTGTATACAGCAATAAACATAAGATACAGAAATATTTTCATATTTGTTCGTGAGATGCAAAAATTATAAGAAAAAAAAAGAAAATTTTTTTGAAAAATTGGTGAAACACGTCGACCTTGTTTCCAAGGGGGACATATTTTAAAGTAATACTTGTATATCTATCATCATCCCTCTACCCTACACAGCCACCCCCTCAAAAAATTCAAATGGCAAAGGGGGTCGAGTGATACATCTTTTGAAAGGTCTTTCAATTCTCTACATAACTGTGAATTTTTTTTAAACTGTTATCGTTTCGTTCCTGAGAAATAATTATTTCATTATTTTAGGTTCGGGAAATAAAAATAAAAGAAGCAGTTTAATTTATCGTATGTATTGTTCAAAATGACCCCCACCGACTTCCATACAGTAGTATAATCTGTCTTGAAATTCTGTACGAACATTTCTGAACACATCTGGAGTCAATAAACGGCATTCTCGAACAATTCTTTCACGTAACTTTTCCAGAGATGCGGGTTTTGTTGCAAATATCTTCGATTTCGATGTCCCCACAGAAAAAAAAATCCAAGGGAGTTAAATCGGATGACCTAGCGGGCCACTCCACAGGACCTCTTCCAATCCATCGCTCAGGAAACCGATTATCCAATTATTTTCTAACAGATCGAGGTACCTTTCGCCATTTAAATTGTCAGGATTAAAAAACGGCCCGACAATGCCAGCCCAAACATTTAACTTCTGAGGCCTTTGGGTATGAATTTCCATGAACAAATGTGGATTGGTTTCACTCTAATACCTATAATTGTGCCTGTTTACCTCCCCATTTAACTGAAATGTCGATTCATCAGAAAAACACGTATTGTACAGTAGATTGGCATTACCGTTTAATTGTTCACTAAAAATCTCACAGAATTTAAGTCAACGATCGGGATCATCCTAGTTTAATTCGTGTACCAATTTAAATTTATATGGATGAGATTTGTGGGCCTTTACAATTCGATGAACACTGCTTCGTGATACACCGGAAGTCTCGGCTACTTTTCTGATCGATTGAGTATTATCCCTCTGCAAATGACCCAGAACTGCCACTTCGACTGCTTCATTCCTAATCGGTCGCTGAGGTTCATGCTTTTTTGTTTCCTACAGAACCTGTTTCCATAAATTTTGTCAATAATTGGAAAACATACTGAGAACCAACTCTTCTATCTGGGTGATTTCTATTGAATATGCGCTCCGTAGCTCTAGCACAATTATCGTTTTTAAAATAAATGCTGACAATTTCTATTCTCTCCTGAAGGGTATAAACCATTTTGAGAACTCATTCTGGTAAAACGTATCTCTATTTAAAATTGGTTGTGAACAAATTAATGTTCAAGGACTATCAAATCTTGAGTCTTTTATCATTCTAAAACTAAACGGACAAGGAAAGTGTTTTTTGTCGAAAGAACTCATGTTGATTTGAGAGCACTAACAATGTAGTTTTTTTATAAATTCCAATGCCTAGTGCCGTGTATTTTAGATTTTTTAAACGGTTTCGATGTGTATAATCATCAAAAATAAAATTATTTTCCTTAAGAACTAATCGATAAAAGTTAAAAAAAAAAATACACAGTTATGTAGGGAATTGAAAGACCTTTCAAAAGACACACACACACATATACACACATACGCACATTTACAGGGTTAGTCACCTAAAATTGACCCCCCCCCTTTATTTCTCTTAATTTTCATAGAATCTGAAAATTTAAAAAAGGATTTTACACGGCTTTTTATGAATTTATAGAATAATTAAACAATATTTTAAAAACTTGTCAAATTCTAATTTGCAACCTTCTAAGGTTGCAAAATAACATGATTTTTTTAAATGGAACACGATATTTATTTATACACACACAAGCATACATTCATGGATCCATATATATACATTAAACATCCTCGTGTTTATTTCTAACTTATTATGTAACTCAAAGAGGTATACATTCATGGATCCATATATACATTAAACATACTCATATTTATTTCTAACCTGTTATGTTATGTAACTCAAAGAGGCGAAATATTATTTAATCTCAGTAAAATCAGACTTTTGTCATAAGTGTAGCTAATAAATAATTTTCATTTAACTGAATGAGAATAAATGAAAAATACGTTTAATTGCCCATTAAAAGATGTGTATCTTGTCTTGATATATTTTTTATATAATTACGCATTTTTTTTTTAAATTTTGTATAGTTTTGACATTTCGTATACTAATGTTTAAAGAATTATATAATTATGAGCCCAAGTAGGTGTAACTTTTTTGCCCTATATTGGGGGTGCGTGATATGGTTCATTAACTCCCGTTAAAATTATGTATAACAGACTATATAAATACTTTCCACTTTTCTTTAATTATTAAAAAAGTTCTATTTAAAGAGTCACGTGAATGAAAACGTTCCACCATTGGGAATTATATAGAGCAACATTATAAAATAATAAATACGTTCTATTCTTGATTTGTCTGAATTGTCAGAAATGGCGTTTGTTGATAATGCACAGGGAGAGGAAACTTGACCAGAGTCCAGGTCCGTTGGCGCAAACTGCGATCGCCTATCTTTTTCGAATACCGAGCTACAGAGCGTTTTTGGAAAATTTGGCTGTAATTTTGTTTGTATTTGTCGCACATTTTAATACGACATAAATATGAATAAATTCCTTATTAATAGTACTGATAGTTGGTACCACGGTACCAATATGGTTCCATTTGAAAAAATTGAGTTTTTCCCCAAAAACCATTTTGATGAAATTTATTTGCTCATATGTATGTCACGTAATTTAGTATTTTTAACGGGATTTCAATTTTTCTAGCATTACACGGGTCATTTAGAATAAATCGGAACCGTCATGGCATTTTAAATGGAAAACTAAAAATTATATTATAAAAAATATTGACGTTTGAAATGTCACTTATTTGGTATCGTTGGATTCAGAAAATTATGCAGAATTCATAAATGCAATAATATACAGGGTGTTCCATGGACATGGAAACCATAATCGGCTATGGGCTTATAAGAAAGCTAATTTTTTTTCTGAATTCAAAGATATAAACATTTGTATGTCCATTTAAAAAAAATGCATATCTTGGAAATCGTGTCAGCCATGGAATTGGCAATAGGTTTGTTGAACTCTACGTAAAAATATCTATTGATAACAATTTTCCTAGGATTAACGGTTTCGAAGTTATTTAACATTAAAAAATCGACCATTTTCAGTTTTTTCAGTATAATTCAGCAACTTGAAAACATACCACAATTCTCAATACGGCAATCAGTTGCTCTCACAATTCTGCCCAATTTTTCTAATTTAACCGACTTTATAACTGCAAATAAAAAGTTACCCATGTAAGGAGTAGATAATGGCCACCCCGAACAGTAAAACTGGTTCAACGAATAAATTTAACTGCGATTAATATGTGAATACAATTGAAATTGTAAATTCTGCATAGAAAGAAACAAGAAACGTATATATCCTGTTTCGTTTATTTTTTATAATATGAATGTCATCGAGTAGGTAAGACTAAATATACTTTAACTGGATTGAAGTTCTGTTTTGGAATGAAGTCTATTTTTGTGAAAATTTTGTTAATATTTGAAACGCCATGTTTAATATGTTACATCTAAAATATACCGGTAACATAACCTTGAACAATGCGGGATACCGTATATACTATATTATAGGCTCTAGCATATAATTAAAATTGTATCATCATTTAGAAAGTGTATGAAAACGTATCAATCTTTTTTCCTACGTGTAGCCTGCAATATGTTAATTGAAATGGTTTTGTGCTTTGTAATTGTTTTCTTATTTTATTATTGTGGTTTATATTAGCATTAATATGAATTTAATGTAAGAAAATACGCTAATTGCCAAAATTTTAAATAACCTTCACTTTTTACTGGTGTAAAATTAAATTAAAGACAACGGACACACGCCTAATATCCGAGTATGCTAGGATTAATTTCTACTCTAGAAAAAATTCCAGTTCTTCGACCAGAGATCGAACTTGGGACTCGGGGGCGAGAGGCAAATGTCCTTAGTACTCTAGCACTTTAGTAGTGTGTGTATTTAACACTTAGTAGGGGGTTTTATTTAAACAGTAAAAATATAGCTATCCTCTAGTATGTAGCTTTATTACTAGGCAGCGAAAATATTTACCAATTTTAAAACACGGCAGTTATATTAAAAAAAAATTCTATTATTTAAAGAGCCTTTACATAATTAAGTTAATTGATATGTAGGCGTTTATTTATATACCTGTAATATATGCAACTGGTCGTGCAACCGCTATCAATGCGGGAAGTCGGGATTTCTCGAATATAATTTATAGCCAACTAAGCACGTGTTACATGTCATAAAGAGCGTGAGAAGTATACGAAAACGTATGTCGTTGAAAATAATATAAACAGCAGTGGTCTCGGGGTTCATCCTTGTGGTACTGCTGATACAGTTTCAAACCATTTATTCGGAAATATTTTTTTATATTTCTGTTAAGGGCTAAACAAAAAACTCCATAAATAAAAAAATACATTGGCAGCTATGTCTGACTAACAACTTCACATCCAGCTAAATAATTCAAAAGTTGCTTGGTCCCAATCATTGACAAATATGTCGATACCTATGTCGCTTTTTTTATATTTCAGTGATTTGCAATTTTAAACGTGTTTAATCATTCGGAGGTTTTCTCATGCAAATTTATGTTTTACTGCAAACAAAGCAGTACAATAGTCGTAAACTGGCTTAAAATGTGACTGTCCTATATTACTGTTTCAAAAGAACATACACTTACGCTTTATATTGTTGGATTTCAAACGAAAGTACCTATTTTTAAAATTGCGAACAGCATTTCTCAAACTAATATAAACCGTCAATTCGAATTTTAACAAGATGATTTATTCTTTGAAATTCGATCGCTACCGTTTATTAGCATGAAGTGTAAAAACGATTGCAAAAACAAATAAAGGAATTGGCAACGGTTGATTGAATTTGTACGTAAATATAGACTCGAGCCAAAAATAAAGTACCCACTCATAGTCATATCATAAGGACACTGACATTGTACAGAGTTCTTCTCTCAGTTATTCTAGGGTTTATCTAAAACAAACACTATTATAAATGAATTTTTATTATTCACCGCATCATTTGTCAATGTTTAGAATGTTTCTTCTGATAATAGCAAATAGAACAGGAAAGGCGGAGCAGATTGTGGTGTAATCTTAATCTATTTTTAAAAGTTTATCAGTTAGGTACTTATTTATGAAAATACAACATTCTAAATATGACAACATAAGCAGCACTACCTGAATAAATGTTTTTAGTTTGACAAAAAATCCATATATTTGTGATAGGATCACAGATGTGTTACGATTAACACTTAACTCTGCATAGGTCGCGCCTAGTGTGACAGACGACAGACCCCGTTCTTAATTAAAATGGCTGTATTTTGGAAACGGGAGAGGTTAGGATATCCTCTCCCACATTAGATTCTTATAATATCATCAGCTGCCGGAAATATTTTCTATTTTTCAGAACCGGCACATGAATAAAAAATACACTACATAAAAAATTCATGTGGTGTATTTATATACCTGTAATATATGCAACCAGTAGAACCAGTATCGAAGAAGAAAGCTTGGCTTGACACTTTATCCCCAGTTTTAACTTAGCAACATGGAAGCGTGCGGTTGTGTTCATGGTGGTGTTTGATTAGGTTCTCGCATAAAACGATCTTAGCAATGGCGCAGTTAGAACCTTTGGGCATAAACTACAAAAAAATGATTGAAAACTACGATGACTACAAAAGATGGTTTACATATTCTGTGTACTCCATGCAGTTAACGTTACGTATTTCATACACGCCGTGATTGTGAAAGACATTTAAATTCAGCTATCCATTGACAAAGCATTGCCGGTACAATTACAAAGAGGGCTTTTTTATCATTTGTGTGTCATGTCCTGTCTTGGAACGTAGTTGACAATGCTGAGTTTAGAGGTTTCTTTACAAAATACGTACCAGGTTTTCCTTTATCTAGTAGCCATACATTGCGTAAAACATATCTATCAAGTGTGTATAAAAATGTTTTGGGGAATATTATAGAGGACGTACGAAATAAATTTCTGTGGATGACAGTGGATGAAACAACTGACTTTCGGTGTAATAAAGTTGTTAATGTTATACCAAGAATTTTGATAACTTAAGCCTTCTGTCGCGTTGTAAAAACCGTTCTTCGCGATCGGCAATTTCCGCGCTCGGTTCGTTTCCTCATATATTTCCTTATGTAAGGAATGACTCATATGAGCTGAGCCTGCCCCATACCCTGATTAGAGTTTTAAGTTGACGGTCAGACATTATGCGACTTTATTGTACACATAGCCGTCGCAAACGGATAATAACTATGTTAAAAAATATATTAAATATAAAAAAACTGAAAAAATATATCGTGCATTTAATTACTGTTACATTTTCCTAATAGTAACTGGGAAGCTCGAGCCCCTGAGCCTCTATGGAGCAACTGCCACTGGTTGTTGTACACATAAAATTGAATTAGAAGACAGTATTTCAATTTTTATGCACTTCCGGTTTCGCTGAAAGTTGAGGTAACTTTCGGATTTTAAATGGAACACCCTGTATATTTTTGCATTTTTGGTGATTTCTGAATATAACAGTGTACAATTTTCTTGGATTTTTTATTTTTTCTTTTTTTAACGAAAATTTTAATTTTTGATTTAGAGTGCTGTAATTTACAAAAAAAATGTTTCTAACAGGATTTAAAATACCTGTCGTCACTAGTACACTTAAATTACGCTGTGTGTAGTGTGTTTTTCAAATATACGTAGTTATTACGAAAAATATTAAAGATTTTTTTCTCTTTTTTTATATTAAATAGTACTGAAATATCGCAACTTTTTCCATTTAACATGTAATTTGTATCTTTAAAAATAACTGACATCACACTGTAGTAGTATAATTGAATTGGGACAGGGTGGTTATTGCCTTCGCACTGACGAAGGCAATAACCAAAAAACCGTTTTGCGAATGGTATACGCGACGGCCTCAAGAAGGATTTCCATTTATTTGGTAAAAATCTTTTACTAATGGGCAATCACTTCTCTGTAGGATACACATTTTATAAATCATCAAGAAGTGTGTGTGGCAACTTTATTTAATCTTCAATTAAATAAAGTGAGAGGTTTACGACCTTGGTATCTTGTATTTTGGGTATTACTTTTAGTGCCTCTTGCCATTTTTTTTTTGTAAATAAATCTCACCGGTCTATTGGTATACTTTGGTATTTTAATTTTTATTAACTTTATTAATAAAATGGAAATGTTGAAAATGTTTGAGCAAATAATTGTTACTCCTGAATTTGATTTGTTTTAAATTGATCTTTTTAACTTAACATCGTCATCATCTTTATTTGTACAACCGATTTAATCCTTTATAGACTATTTCAACTATAATAGTGTAATATTTAATTACACATGTGGTAATTAAAAATGGCATGATGCAGTTTTTTTAGATCATCAAGCTAGATTGCAGGAGTAACCGGAAAATGTAATTAAATAAGTTTATAGTTTAATTTGTGTGAGAGTCTCGTTCATTTGTTTGTTTAAATAAATAAACATGCAACGACTAGCCCGAGATAAAAAAAGCGGTTAAGTGTCTCAATAAAATTTGCATAAATTACAAATTTTGTTAATCTAATTTGATAAGTATATAAGAACCATAGGTCATTGATTTTATTTGAAATAAAACCGTCGATTTATTTATAAACTAGTTTATATTTTAATTAACGATAAATCCTTTTAACGTATTTATATTGGTGTAAATATTTGGATGAGAAATAATGTTGTATATCAAATGTGGAAAATTTGTAAAAATAAACAACATTTTATTTATAATTTTTTCACGTAAAATAGTCGTTATCTTTGTAATATAAGGCCCATTGTGTAGGTCTGACATCACGCTGGACTGCGCCAACATCAAGTGTCTAAAAATTAATAAAAGATCGTGGAATCGAGAAAACTAGTAACATTTTATAAATTCGAGAGTATATCAACTTAATAAAATAATTATTGAGTTTTACAAAAGCATTCTTTCAAACCTAACATGGTAATAATAAATACCTATATATTTTTTACTGACATTCTTATCTGAAGGGTGTCCAGGAAGTAGGGACGAATATTAAAGTGCTATAGAACTTACAAAATTTATTGAAAAAGTAAAATTTTTTACAAACATAATAAGTAACATCTCCCATTTATGTATGAAAAATTATATCCTCCATATGACCACCCAAGGCCGCGCGGCAATGAGCAATGCGTTCATTGAAGTTTTCGATGACGCGTTCACAAACATCTGGTGGGATGCTGCTAATAACCCTTTGAATTTCTTCCTTCAATAGGTGTATTGTTTGTGGTTTGTTCACGTACACTTTTGATTTCACAAATCCCCACAAAAAAAAGTCACAAGGCGTAAGATCGCATGATCTGGCAGACCATTCCTGGTTGCCACGCAAAGAGATAATTTTTTGAGGAAACTTCATTCAGCAGAGCCGTTTCGTGGGATGTGTGACATGTCGCACCATCTTGTTGAAACCAAAAGTCGACATTTTCATCTACAACTGGGAAAAACCAATCAGAAAGCATGTTTCTGTAACGGTCGCCGTTCACAGTGACGGCAGCTCCTTCATCATTTTCAAAGAAGTACGGGCCGATCACTCCTCCTGCCCAGAACCCACACCACACAGTCGTGCGTTGTGGATGCATATCATGTTCCACAGTCACTCGCGGATTGTCGGTACCCCAAATTCTGCAGTTCTGCTTATTGACGAATCCAGTGAGGTGGAAGTGCGCCTCATCTGAGAAGATTATTCTTTTCGTGAAGTTATTGTTCTCCGCTTGTCGAGCCAAGACCCACTGAGCAAATCGATGTCTCTTTCCATGATCTGTAGGCTTCAACTTTTGTGTAAGTTGAATCTTGTACACATGCATTTTCAGATCTTTTGAAAGGATTACATGCAGTGAACTAGGTGATAAATTCAGTTGTTGGGCCCGTCGGCGAACCGATTTTGTGGGGCTTACGGTCACATTATCACGCACGACAGCAATGTTTTCTTGTGTTCGAACAGAACGCGTCGTCCCGTTTTCTTAACATTTGAAACAGAACCCGTGGTCTCAAACTTTCAGATTAACTTACGAACTGTGGATTCGGTTGGAGCAACGTTACATCCGAGTATCACACGCAATTCACGAACGGTTGCCGTGGGACTTTCACTGTTTTTGTAATAACTTCTTATCACTTGGATACGTTGCTCAGTTGTCATCTGCTCCATGACGAAAATAAACATCAAACAACAATGCTCACCAAACAAAAGCGATCAGGCTACTAATGGGAAGGTTATCAGAGAACAAACATGAAAAACCCACGGCTGCCAACCGTCACAGAACAAAATGGTGCCAAATTCAAATTCGTCCCTACTTCCTGGACACCCTTTATAAAAGTTTTATACATATAATGAATCAAAAACACTTTTAATGCATTTTATCATAGCAACTATTAAAACAACTACTCAGTCTAGGAGCAAGGACTGGGTTGAATTAAATAACAGTGTCCTCAGTATTAGAAGCAAAAAAAATATTGAGATTGAAAAAAATAATAACTCAACAAAAAAGCAAAATGTTCAAACTCAAGAGATGATTTCCTCCAGTTACAATACAAAAAACGAAAATCCCTAGTCCGATATCTACTTTCATTCTTCTGAACGATTCAGGGAGCTAGACTGCGTAAAGAATTATTTATTTTGACTTAACTTTTTACCTGTAAAGTTGTTCAACTAGTTTAAATTCATCATTAAAACTATAAATTAAAGACGAAAGGAAAAAGTAAAAATGAGGCTATCAGTCGTGAATAAAGCCACAATAAGGCACCTCCTACAATATATTTTTTTGCAAGCAATTATTTAGTCTTATTTTTATTTTTTAATTAGTTATTTTAAATGGACCACGCTACCCAGCCTTGCCTTTTCAAAACGTAAAAAAATGCATATTTTTTACATGCACTTTTTAACACGCTTTTATTAGCTTCACTTGTATGTTTGTTTGTTTGTTTGTAACCGACTCTTTGGACTCGATTTTGACCCACTTTAAACGGACAGATTTAATTGAAACTTTGTACACTTACGAAGAACCGGTAACAATACAATAATTTGATAAGTTTATATCATTATCCTGATCAGGATCGCCAGTCCTTTCCTCACGTATCCTCTGCGTGAGAGCAAGAGGCTTAATATTGTAAGTATATTCCGTGATTCTTAGTTCGGTCGTTGGCCGAGCGGGCAAGTCTTAGTCGACGCGAAACGACGGACTCCTCGGGCGTGAGTTCAAATCCCATGGCTGAAATAAAAAAATAATTTTTTTTTTCAGAAATATCTGTTGGATCGTAATGTGTTATAATATCAGCATCAATAAGCAATATAAATATAGTTTAAAAAAACTACAAAACACGCTTTCATAGCACATCAAACTAAAAAGTGAAAAATAAATATAGTTTAAAAAAACTAAAAAACACGCTTTTAAAGCACATCAAACTAAAAAAGTGAAAAATAATTATTAATATAAACTGAAAACAATAATGAACGAAAAATATTAGTATTATTGTGAAAAAAGCGTGGGGCGCTTTGTGCCATATATTTCGTATATCGAGCAACCCACGCTTTTTTCACAATAATACTAGTATTTTTCGTTCATTATTGTTTTCAGTTTATATTAATAATTATTTTTCACTTTTTTAGTTTGATGTGCTTTAAAAGCGTGTTTTTTAGTTTTTTTTTCCTTAAACTATATTTATTTAAAATTAAATTGTGTGAACAAGGCTGAAACAAACCTATAGATTAATGGTTTTTAAACTTTCCTCGATAAATGTGTTATTCTCTTCTACAAAACTTCAATTTTTCACTTTTCATCTTTGTAGCATCGTTACAGGCGGAAATCAGTATCATCAAATAAATATTTTAAAAAAAAACATACATAATAAATCGGTGCCTGAAGACTTCTTATTAATATTAACCAGATATTTGGTTAAAAATAGATTAAATCCCAGTTGGCCAGTAAATGATCAATTATATTATCATTTGCTGTGAACGATATGAGCAGTGCCTGTTAATAACACATTACTGGAATTTGTTATAAATGAATCCACGTCCCACCGTAAGCTATGCCAGTAATGGATAACGCGGATTTAATGTTGAAATTTCGCGTATTAAGTTAAACGACAGAGTAAATGATAATTATTTACACATATTAGAAGACTTTCTTGCCTGAAGTTCTAATCATAATTTGTTGCCTGAAAAGCTGTTTACTTTTTTGTCGCGTGTCCAAGCCCATGAAAAATACACCGATATCGCATATCAAATTCTAATTTATTTTATTGAACGAGTTTTTGTATATACGCTGTATTCATTTGAAAATTGCCCACTTCCGCCCTCTTTCTTTAAAACAATGAAACATTAAAAATTCGCCTAGACATGTCGATTTTTGTTCCAGGGGGCTTTTTTTGGCGCTTAGGCAATGATGATCAATTCATCCCCCTAACCCCCAACTTTAAAACATTGTTATAATAAATCATTTTAAAGCTAATTCTGTCGCGAATATAACGATTTTTCAGTTTTTGAAATCGGTTGAGATTTGGGGGTTATGAGTAAAAAAAAATATGACTAATTTTTGAGAATAACTTTAATAGTACTAATAAAGGGTGTCCAGGAAGTAGGGACGAATTTGAATTTGGCGCCATTTTGTTCTGTGACGGTTGGCAGCCGTGGGTTTTTCATGTTTGTTCTCTGATAACCTTCCCATTGGTAGCCTGATCGCTTTTGTTTGGTGAGCATTGTTGTTTGATGTTTATTTTCGTCATGGAGCAGATGACAACTGAGCAACGTATCCAAGTGATAAGAAGTTATTACAAAAACAGTGAAAGTCCCACGACTGTGTGGTGTGGGTTCTGGGCAGGAGGCGTGATCGGCCCGTACTTCTTTGAAAATGATGAAGGAGCTGCCGTCACTGTGAACGGCGACCGTTACAGAAACATGCTTTCTGATTGGTTTTTCCCAGTTGTGGATGAAAATGACGACTTTTGGTTTCAACAAGATGGTGCGACATGTCACACATCCCGTGAAACGATTGCTCTGCTGAATGAAAAGTTTCCTCAAAAAATTATCTCTTTGCGTGGCAACCAGGAATGGCCTGCCAGATCATGCGATCTTACGCCTTGTGACTTTTTTTTGTAGGGATTTGTGAAATCAAAAGTGTACGTGAACAAACCACAAACAATACACCAATTGAAGGAAGAAATTTAAAGGGTTATTAGCAGCATCCCACCAGATGTTTGTGAACGCGTCATCGAAAACTTCAATGAACGCATTGCTCATTGCCGCGCGGCCTTGGGTGATCATATGGAGGATATAATTTTTCATACATAAATGGGAGATGTTACTTATTATGTTTGTAAAAAATTTTACTTTTTCAATAAATTTTGTAAGTTCTATAGCACTTTAATATTCGTCCCTACTTCCTGGTTGTATTCGTGAAAAAAATTCTCGATGAATTATGACGACACAAAATTTCAGACAAAAAATTTTTTTGGCTGTGTGTCGCGATAGCAACTACAGTTTTTGAGATAGTGCTTTCAAATTTGGTACACACATTCTAGAGGTCAAGGAAGAGATTGAGTTCGTTGATGGGCAAAATCGGTCCCAATTTTTGAAATGTCAAAAAATGTGACTTTCTTGAAACGTCAAAAAAATGTGACTTTTTAAACGTCAAAAAATTTGACTTTTTTTAAACGTCAAAGTGACTTTTTTGAAACATCAAAATGTGACTTTCTTGAAACGTCAAAATGTGACTTTTTTTAAACGTAAAAAAATGTGGCTTTTTTGAAACATCAAAGTGACTTTTTTTGAAACATCAAAATGTGACTTTCATGAAACGTCAAAAAATGTGACTTTTTTTGAAACGTCAAAAATTACTTTTATTATAAACTCCACCACACGTCGAGTTTTACTACGGTGAGGAAGTTCTGATCCCCAAGTAATTGGCAACGGTTTTTTAACCTTTACAATTTGTCAACGAAAATTAATTGTGTTATTATTTTATTGAATTTTCAAATTGAACACATTGCCGAGGCCTTTATTCAAATTCTGATCTTACTTTAACAAAAATTTCACGGGAGATGCTTCGACATTCCTGAGTTAGTCGATCTTTGAGATTTTCAATATTCCTAGACGGCGCGGCGCACGGCTTCTTGTAGACAATTCAAATGGCCCCACAGAAGAAATCAAGGAAAGATAAATCGGAGGGAGTCAGCAGGCCATTCTATGACCCCCTTCTGCCTACCATCTCTCTGGAAACCTTCACTACAGTATGAACCATGGTGCTCATAAAATAATTAAGAACACACGAATAGATAGGTCTCGAAACAGCTATTCTCAGCTTACAAATTAAAAATAAATCTGCTATTCATTGACTGTATTTTTTCGTTTCATTACTCGTTCACTTTTTAGACTCTTTTTCGGAACTTAACTGTTGTAAAAGATTTTAATGTTGTAAAGGGTGGCTAAAACATAAGAGATCTATAAAATGGAACAATTTCGCATTAATACAACTCTAAATTACAACCCTTAAAGGTTAGAAAGAAAATACACTGCTATTAAAGGGTTATTCTCAAAAACCAGTCATATTTGTTTTTTCACCCATAACGTCTTCAAATCTCAACCGATTTCAAACACTAAAAAACCGTTGTATTCACAATAGTTAGCTTTAAAATGTCATGTATTAATTGGGGTGGTTCCATTTAATATTTTAAAATTGGGCGTGCTGGGGATAGAAGGGTGAATTGATCATCATTGTCGTCTAAATGCCAAAAAAACTTCCCCCTTGGAATAAAAGTCGACTTGCCTCGGCGAATTAATTATATTTTTAATTTCGCCGATTGGCGTAGCTTGTTTAAAATCACAGATTTATAAATATCGTCAATTTCAAATATTTGAGGAAGTTATTAAATGTTACGCTTCATAAACAGACATTTGTTTTACATTTCTTGTAAATAGTAAACTGATACGTTAAAATGTCATGGCAAAATTCTCAGGAATGCAATAAGAGATATAAATGCATTAATTATAGGCCTAAGATCAGTTATAGAGTTAGTAATAAACTGAATAAACTAGGATGTAGAACAATTTCAGTAAATAAAAATAATTTAGGTAAAATGTTAATTAATAATAAGGATAAAACTAAAAAACTACAAAAAACAGGAGTATATGAGTTAAAATGTAGTGACTGTGATGCTATATACATTGGACAAACTGGACGAAATGTAAAAAAGCGAATCGATGAACACAGGAAATCTATTGTAAACAATGTATATAGTACGGGCATGTCAACACATTGTATAGAAAACAATCATTTTATCGATTTAAATAATGTCAAATTACTCCATTCGGAAAAGAAAGGAAAGAAACTTGATCTGTTAGAACAATTAGAAATAAGTAAAGCTGTTAAAAATAATAAAAACTTAACGAATGAACAACAAATTTTTACCGGCCACCATAATTTAAATAAAATAATTTAGATTTAAAAAATAAAGTAATATTCCACTTATAAAAACATACTTTACAATAGTTTTATAGTAGGTACCAGATGTAGTTATATAAGCAATGGACACAAATTTTACTGTTCAGTATTCCCTGTACTCTTGACAAAGGCCTAAAAAGCCGAAACACGTGTAGAGTTTCTAATAAAATATTTTTGAAACATTAAAAAGCAAATTTCCTTCATATATTTAAAATATTTAATAATGTTTCACAAGGAGCCAACCGCAGAATCAGTTCAGTGTATTAAAAGTGCTAGCGCAGCAAAATTAGCGGTTTTATACAGAAGATGCTTATTAAAGCCAAAAAAAGTGTTCAAATCACATTTGGTTCATCGGCGAGTGTTTAAAACATAAAATTACACCGAAGCATATGAAAATACAGTGCAATCATAATTCAATAGAAGCGAAACAGGCTACAGAAATGACCTACAAAATATGGCAGGATTTAGAACGTAAAAATTGGTACATTCGAAGAAACAACCTAGGACTCCATTTAAAGTTAATACATGTTGAATTACTTTTTTAAAGAAAATTTTTTCATCTTTCAACATTTGGACCGTCAAATCAGAGAAGAGATTCAGGCCATAGTTCACTCACAATACAGAAATCACTACAAGAAACTTCAAAATTTAATAAAAAGTAAGACAAATTTTGTTAATAGTTCTAATATCCCTGTAAATAGTTCTTGTATTTCCACTTTTAAATTTTATCCTAGATTAGTCAACCTTACTGAAATTGAATTTAATTGTAATGAAATTAATTTATTAGAGAAAGGTTTAAAATATTCGCCTAATATATCTAATAAACAAGAAGTAGAATTACTTGCAGTAAATACAGAATTGGCCTTAAACTCTTTAAGTAATATTCAGATTGAGGACCAACTTAGCATTGTAAATTTATTCAATAACATAGAATCATGTAAAAATAATAAAACAGAAATAGCCAGTGTAAAAAGTATAAAAAAGAAAATTCAAGATAACAATTTAATTCTTTGCAAAGCTGACAAAGGTAACACAATAACAATTTTAACAGAAAATGAGTATAACACAAAAATATTTTCAATTTTAAACACAAATGAAATAATAAAATTAAATCATGACCCAACCAATAAGTATCAAGCAAACACGTTAGAAACCATAAAACAATGTGCATCAATTATCCCACCAGATCAAATATATAAATTCAAAATAATGAATCCCTCACCGCCACTATTTTATGGACTTCCTAAAATTCATAAAGAAAATATACCCATTAGACCAATCGTATCCTACGTAAATGCCCCATCGTTTAAACTTTGCAAGGAATTAAATATCTTATTGCCTTCCCTCACAAGATTCGAATCTAAGTATTCTATTAAAAATTCTTTTCAATTTATAGAAAAAGTAAAAAATCTCACAGTTCCTAGTAATGCAAAATTAGTTTCGTTCGACGTAAAAAGTCTTTTTACGTCAATCCCGTTGCAGACATTATTTAAAATAATAGATAAACTTCTAAATAACTCCAATATTGACAGTGACATTAAGAAACAACTAAATTTAATGATTAAAACTTGTACTAACCAAAATTATTTTAAATTTAACGGAGAAATTTATAAATTATTGGACGGATTACCAATGGGTTCACCCATATCTCCCTTACTAGCTGAAATTTTTATGTCCGATTTTGAAAATGTATTGTTTAATACAAAAAAACGTTTTAATTGAAAACATATTTTTCTGGACCCGTTATGTAGATGATGTGTTTTGTATTTGGAAAGGTACGGAAAGGCAATTAAATAAATTCTTAAGTCTTCTAAATTCACTCAATCAGAAAATTCAATTCACATTAGAAGTGGAAAATGACGAGGGTTTAAACTTTTTAGACATTAATATAAAAAATATCAATAATAGATTAGAGTTTGACATTTATCGTAAACCTACTTGCACAGATACAATAATTCATAGTAAATCTAAACAATCATTGCAAATAAAAATGGCACCATTCCACAGCTACATACATCGTCTAGTAACATTTCCACTAAGCGAAGAGAATTTTAAAAAAGAAGTTAACGTAATCAAACAAATTGCGAAAAACAATGGCTATAAAGAAAACCTAATAGATAAACTATTAAAAAACAAACAAAAGAAAACATTACGTAAAGAGTTTTATGCCGCTTCTTCTCAGGAATGCAATAAGAGATATAAATGCATTAATTATAGGCCTAAGATCAGTTATAGAGTTAGTAATAAACTGAATAAACTAGGATGTAGAACAATTTCAGTAAATAAAAATAATTTAGGTAAAATGTTAATTAATAATAAGGATAAAACTAAAAAACTACAAAAAACAGGAGTATATGAGTTAAAATGTAGTGACTGTGATGCTATATACATTGGACAAACTGGACGAAATGTAAAAAAAGCGAATCGATGAACACAGGAAATCTATTGTAAACAATGTATATAGTACGGGCATGTCAACACATTGTATAGAAAACAATCATTTTATCGATTTAAATAATGTCAAATTACTCCATTCGGAAAAGAAAGGAAAGAAACTTGATCTGTTAGAACAATTAGAAATAAGTAAAGCTGTTAAAAATAATAAAAACTTAACGAATGAACAACAAATTTTTACCGGCCACCATATTTTAAATAAAATAATTTAGATTTAAAAAATAAAGTAATATTCCACTTATAAAAACATACTTTACAATAGTTTTATAGTAGGTACCAGATGTAGTTATATAAGCAATGGACACAAATTTTACTGTTCAGTATTCCCTGTACTCTTGACAAAGGCCTAAAAAGCCGAAACACGTGTAGAGTTTCTAATAAAATATTTTTGAAACATTAAAAAGCAAATTTCCTTCATATATTTAAAATATTTAATAATGTTTCACAAGGAGCCAACCGCAGAATCAGTTCAGTGTATTAAAAATACTAAAGTGCCTCTTTTATCTTTATATAAATATTTACAGTTTTTATCATTGTCCAGGAAACATATTGATTTTCTATTGTATATTTTCGCTACAAATTTAAAAAAGCAAAACTGTCGACCACAATTCGAATGCAAAACTTTAGTAACAAAAAAAAATTAAGGTGCAAACCGAACCTTACAAAATATCTTGTGAATTCCGTGGCTTCCCATGTATGGGAACTTTTTTTAATTTTCTTTCTGGGACCCCGCCTCTTGCAAACGAGTCACGGGAGCTCAACATTATTAAGAAAATACTCATAGTCTTATGATAGGAATCTAATGTCAATCGTTTCGGCACAGTATGCTATTTCGTGTGTGCCATGTTGCAAAATTGAAAGAAAAGAGGAACCGCTACTGCTTTCTGTTAGCTATGTTTCTATTTTATCTTTCCTTTAGGAATTTTAAAACTGACATTACCTTGACCGTATTGTGGTTTGACATGCGGGAGCCCTAAATATTGAAACTTTAGAATAAATTACCATCATAATTTATAAATTTATTTTAAATATGTAAGGTGTGCACGAAGTTCTGATGCGAAACTTTTAAAAATTATTATCGAGGTCCGTGTAAACCAAAAAATGTAAACCCGTGTGTATAGTTAGATTCTAGAAAAAAAACTGAATTATTTCACTATGTCGAAATCAGATGTTATGCCATAATCAACACGAAAACGACAGCAATTTATAATACCACTTGTTGCGTATACGAGTATACTCTGCAGCTCATAAATTATCGAAAGCAACTACCAATGCGGGCCTGCCTTTTTTTTTTAGTTTTTTCAACGACAGGAGCAAGTTTTCGATATAGTATATGTGTATATAGGATGTACTATTTTTTTTACACACAACGATTAATGAAGAATAATGAAAAAAAATAATAAAACATCCGTAGGAAAAAATCATGGCTAGATAACCGCATGCGTATAAACGTCGTGAAAATATTTTTCGTTATACATTTCAAAAAAAGAAACTTCCTGGATTGGCTAAGACAAATAAAACAAACAAAAATATATTCTGTAATATTTAATAAATCAAATTAGTACAATTTACTTGGCTGCAAAATAATCACTAATAACCTTGAAAAAGACTTGATATGTATACTTTCCATGAAATGTATTTCATGTTCTGTTTATTTATTAATAAAAATTATAGTATTTAATCATTAAAGAGCTATGTATTGATCTAGTCTTCCTCCTATACAGAATACAGAGAGACGTTAAAAAAAGAAAGAATATCGTCGTTGAGCAAATTTACTTTCTTTAAATAATATAACATCTCCAGTACGACGACAACCGTATTAAATCTGAACTCTATTGAGGTCTACAGTAAGGTTCATTATTTCGTGTCTTTATTTTATCCACAAGTAAATTCAGAATAAAATTATCATTCTATATAACAAGTAAAATATACCTTTATTTGCCAAATTACACTTTTATTTTGTCTAATATTTCTTTAATTAACGAAAAAATAAAATTCTAAGCCCCACTTTGGGCGCCATATTTCGGAAATGAACCATCGATCGGAACAAGTAAAAAAAAAGTCCAAATTTTTATAAGAGAAATCTATTATTAAGCAGCACCCCTTTATTTCGTTCCAGAATAGCCTGTCTATAATAAAAAAAAATGTCTTTCCCTAGATTAAATGTTTTTCATTTTATTTAAGAACTTTACTCATAAATAAGGATCGTATTATTCAACGATCATGTAATAATGACTATTATTCACGAGGGTGAAGTAAACCTAGCGAATAATAGACATTACATGCGAGTAGAATACTAACTTTATCCAATTTTTTTTGGTAAAACGTGTTAAAAATTGTGACAAACTTTGACGTTTCAAATCAAATAGCAATTCCGTACTTTGATTGACATGTCACGGCATATTCGATGAAATTTTAATAAAAAATTTCAGAACCAGTGAATAATGGATATCGTTATTTTTGAGGAAACACATACATAATGAATATATTATTTGGTAGTCGGGATAAATACATTTTATTAGTATTAGTTAGTGCACGTTCTACTAACAATTAATTGTTTTAATTTTGTTACAGCCTTTTCGAACAGGAGATTATGTCATATGTTCCCGCCGTAGCAGTAGACACAAGATCAGCTAACACGAATACAAGAAGTCCAAGAGGGTCGCCTCAACCCTCTCCAATAGCTTCTCCAGGCCTAAGCAGGCATAGAGTGCCTGCTCCTCACAAGAGAGATTTTGAGGCTAAATTGAGGAATTTCTATAGAAAGCTGGAAAGCAAAGGATATGGACAGGGTCCTGGGAAATTCAAGTAAGTGTCTACGATTATTTTATTGAGGTATTTTGTTTATTTACTTTTTTTTGAGCCATTGGAAACATTATTAATGCTAAATGAAAAGAGGACCTACATTATACAGGGCGTTCGGAAAATACTTCCGTATATCAGCATTTCCGTTTGTTTTTTTGAGCTAAAATCTTTATACATCTTTACATAAACGCGCTTCATGTGAGGCCCCTGGATTTCACAGTTTTCTGCTTATATTTGAATAATTTATATACCTATCTTAATTATTGAAAGCAAAAATAAAATTGAAAGTGTTATTTTCACAGATACTTTTTAGATTTTTCTTTTTGCATTAAATGTCAGTTTGTTTCCTTATTAACTGAATTTGAATATTGCATAAGACTCATTTTGTTTTGTTTTATTTTTACCTTCGATGAGCTGTAGCTCCCTTAGAAGGTTCATTTAAGTTTTTTTCCCATAATCTTGGAAAACAACCACTAAATGAAATATTCCCAGAAATTTTCGAACACCATGTAATATATGAAAAAAAAAACAAGGATTTATAATAGATACCTAATAACCTCTATGTTGACAGGTTACATATTAGAAGAGATCATCTTTTAGAAGATGCCTTTAGAAGAATAATGTCAGCAAATAAAAAAGAACTGCAGAAGGGAAAACTTTGTGTAGTTTGGGACAACGAAGAAGGTCTCGATTATGGTGGACCATCCAGAGAATTTTTCTTCTTACTTTCTAGGGAACTTTTTAATCCTTATTATGGACTTTTTGAATATTCTGCCAATGATACTTACACTGTTCAGATCTCGCCTATGTCTGCTTTTGTTGATAATTACCACGACTGGTAAGTATTCATTTAAAATTATTAAGTAATATTTTATATAGTTTTTTGGAAATTTCGGTCAGATATAACTAAAGCTGGCCCAGGTTACCTGGCCGACAGAGCCGTCATATGACTCATATGTTTACATTATATCATAATACTTGAATAAGTACAATAAATGGAAACAAATTTTAACAATAATGTTACATTTTATAAAAATTTGTATAAAACTCACCCTTTTAAGCAGATTTATGAAGTAGTTTGGTTGTCGTCATCACAAAGTGGGGAAGATCTATAGTATAATAGCATCAGGTATGTTTCTACAGCTGTCTCCGTCAGCGATGTTCGCTTTGGTGAAAAAATATGTTTGTATTTTGAAAATGACCGTTCGACATCTACGGATGTAATACAGGCATAAGTAAAACAATCTGTGAACTCACTTAATGAAATTGTAGATGCACCATCACAAATTTGTCTTAATTTGCTAAAATCAGGATCTTTCTGTAATACACTCTCGAATTTCTCACTAACGCGATTATTTTTTTGCATCATTTATAGTCTAGCTGTGTGTTTACGCCGTCCACTATTTGCAGCGATTCCACTAACGATAACGAACTATTTTGCAATTTTTCTATTGCGTCGTGTAGTCCTCTATAATTGTTATAAATAGTTTTTTAATCTGTTTCAAGGGAAACGTTTTAAAAGCTTGTTTGGCTTTCCCTAATAGCTGCAGCCTCGTTAGTTGAACTGTAGTATCACAGCTTTTATTTGTTGAAAATATTCAGCATAATAAAAAGCTGCTTTCAACCACGTTCCCCAACGTGTAAGAATCGGCTCTGGTGGTTCAAGGATACCAGGACACTGTCTGTGAAAGGCTCGAAGCTGTATAGGAGATTTGAGAAATACTTTTTTTGTATTTGCTATTAATGCATCTACCTCTGGAAAACATTTTCGAATCGTTTCTGCCACAAGATGTAACGCATGCACTTTACACGTAACATGTAAAAACCTACAATTGTCTCTTTGAAGAGAACGGCCTACCACGCGGATTGTCGCGGAACCATCAGTCACAAACATCAATACTTGACTTGTTGAAAGTTCAAATTTTTCGAATGTCTCCAACACCACACGCGTAATTATTTCGCCAGTATACGCAGTTAGTCTTTTACTAGCTAGTAAAAGTGGAAATGTTGGTTTAAGTGGGTCCAGTACACGTACTATAATATTTAAAATAGATTTTTAAATAGATATTTAAAATAGATTTTTTTTACAATCTGTCGTCTCGTCAATACATAACTAAAGCCGTGTAATTTTTAATCCACATTTAATCCTATTTACAATGTCTTCACGAACAGCTGGAATATATCTACGTAACGATGTACGACTTGGTAAGTTCACCTGGGGGATTGTATTTATTCCAAAACTCCCGAAATGGTTGTTTATCCAGTATGTGTAGCGGAATGTTGCAGGCTATTAACATTAACAATAAATCAAACAAACTGAGTTGTCAAAGGCATGCCATTTTTTTTATTTTGATGTTGCACGGTATTGATATGACGACGATAATCTGTTTTATGCCAGCACATTAAGTCTTGATTGCAAACTTTACAAATTATATTGCATCCGTCATAGAATAAATCCGGAAATTCACCGATAAATTTATTCACTGTGTCCGCGTACGGTCGATTTTTACCCTTTGGCGCGTTTGACATTATGTATAATTTATAGGTACAACTTCACGCATTAACCTTTCAAATAAGACCGCAGCGTAAATCACTTCTAAATCGGCTCGTGTGACGCCAGCGCAAGACCGTGGCTGTACTCCAGCTACCTCGGCCAGCTTTATTTATTAATCACGAAATAATTTTTTTCATAAAAAAGTGTCAGTTGCATTTAAATACTGAAAGAATATTATATTCACCAGAAACTATCAATTTTCAAATTGTATTTGTAACACTCAGTATATTCTTAGTTAAATAATAAATTAACTAATTTATATCGAGATTTAAATTTTCTCTGTTAGTCTGTAAAAATATACAGGATGTTATATCAAATAATGTATTGTGTATCTATAAAAAAAAAACTTTTGTTATTATTTTTTTTCGTGATTTTTCTGCCATCTCTCACCTTCCTAATTATATTTTATTTTATCTATTTCAGGTTTAGATTTAGCGGTAGAGTGTTAGGTTTAGCCTTGGTCCACCAGTACCTCTTGGATGCATTTTTTTACTCGACCTTTTTACAAAGCTTTATTAAGGCTGCCGGTAGCATTATCAGACTTAGAAAGCCTTGATTTCGAATTCCACCAATCGCTACAGTGGATTCGGGAGCACGATGTCTCCATGCAAGGAGAATTAGAACTTACCTTTGCTGTTACGGAAGAAGTCTTTGGACAGGTTTTGGAGAGAGAGCTCAAACCTGGTGGTCGAAATGTACCAGTCACTGAAAAAAATAAAAAAGGTAAGGCAACAATGAAGTAGCTTTTGAAAAATGCACAATTATTAATTATTATTATGTGTCAGAAATGTGTGTAATTAAAAACGTTTACAAATACGATTTTTTTCCTTTCAGGAATATTTAGAGAGAATTGTAAGATGGCGGCTCGAACGGGGGGTTTCCGAACAAACCGAATCCTTAGTAAGAGGATTCTATGAAGTTGTAGATCCAAGATTAGTGAGCGTTTTCGATGCAAGAGAATTAGAGTTAGTGATTGCCGGTACTGCCGAAATTGATTTGGTGGACTGGCGGCATAACACCGAATATCGTGGAGGATACCATGACCAACATCCAGTGGTGGTATGGTTTTGGCAGGCAATTGAAAGGTAAAGGATTCATTTTACAATTTAAAAGTAACACACAGATCTGTAAAAAAATTGGGTAATTAAAAATACTTATTTAGAAAATGACCTCAAGAATAAATTACCACTGGTATGATTTATAAGTAGAAATCAGGAGGTAGCGATAAATGACGTCAATTCCTGAGTTGATTCTAGGTGATGTGTCACCGCGTAAATATGTTCGTGCATATATGACAAAATATCTTACCTTGTGGTTATTTTGGCGAGTGGTAGTATCTAAAGTTAATACGAAAAGGGCTGAAAGTATTGGCGAATGTAACATTAACACATGCATGTACATATTTTTAACTTGCACCCACTAAAACATTTGCCACTTTCCAACCGCAAGCATTGGTGGTTTAATCCACACTAATCCAGACGTATTTTTCATTCAGTTCAGAATACATTTTGTTTATAGTGTTTACGAAGTCAATAGAAACCGTATAAAAACTAAAAGCCTGCAAAAACCGTCAGCATCTCTTTATTGTACATGGGCGGAGGTAAATAGAAATGCTTGTCATAAGAAAATGTTATACTTTTTTTGAAAATTGTATTAATTTTTATTATTTTTTGTTTATTAGATAGGCTGTTTTTGTTCATTTCGCCAATAACATATTTTTGAAATATTATATCAGTTTTAGATATAAAGTCTAAATATTTAAATTTATTGGGTTTAGTTTTAAAGTTAACCCATACTATATTGAAATATGTTATTGCTCAGTAAGGACCAACGAGAAGGTATGAACATATCCTTGCCAGGATGAGGGAATGGGACAGGTTAGATTAGCGAGGGGCAAGGATGTTATATAGTAAAAAATAAAATTAAAAGTTTCTTCTAAAATAAAAATAAAAATGTAAGTTTCTTAACCAAAGCAAAGAATTAGTACCACAAAAATTAATATTTGTTTAGATAAAACATAAATAAAAACAAAATTAAAATATGTCTAGAATAAAGTAACTTAAATTAAAATTTCTTGTCAACTAAATAAAATATATTCTAAGAAATGTAACAATAAAAAAAGTAAACTTCATACCTAATATAATATCGAAATATTTTGTTCTGAAAATATATGTATATTAAAAAAAGTTAAAGGCTAAAAGTTGACGCGTCCGAATCTTCACTTTCTGAAGAGGAATCATTACCCGGTTAAATTATAATCGGCGCAATGGGGGGTAGTGTTGGATATTAATTTTCTTTATTAAATACATGCATTTATTACTTCTCTTATATGATCAACTACTACCGCGCTTAACGTTGGAGAGTCATTACTTTTTCGCAAACGATCTTTTAAACTTGCCCAAACCATCTCGATAGGATTAAATATGCAATAGTACGGAGGTAAGCGCAAAAGGGTATGACCGTGTATATTGGATAAGTTGTCAATAACATTCCTTTTTGAAATTCTGCTCTTTTATTCTTTTCAGTAATTCGCGCTTTATTGGAACTTTTACAGGAATTTCCATATTTTTTTCTCATAAATTTTAAAATGTCTTTCTTGTACTGATGTTTGGTATTTTATTTAATATTCGCGAGTGATAAGAAGCATTATCTAATACAATTACCGATTTAAGCGGAATATTTGGTAAAAGCTGTTCTGAAAACCATTTTTTCGAATAGATCGGCTGTCATATCTTCGTGATAGTCTGCAGAAGACTGCGATATTTTTTTGGCCGACAAGAGCAACGCATTAGGTACAAACCCGTTTTCACTTCCCGCATGAAGTATGATAACGCGTTTTCCTCTAGAACACGGAGTATTTAAAACACAATTATTTGAACCCTCTACCCAACCATACTGAACAACATCATGCATGTCAAACCACGTCTCATCTAGATACACTATATGCCTGTTTAGTTTACGATATTCTCCGATTTTTTTCCAAATTATCTACCCGAAGTGCTACTATACGTCGCGATTCCATAATTACCATACGACTGAAGTTTTTTATGTTTAAAACCGCATTCTAATAAAACATTTCGTACTGTATCTAAAGAACTATAATTATAATCAGGATTGACTTTGTACGTGTAAATCTTTATTTTGAAACTCTAAATTTATTTCAGCTTCCTCGACAATAACCGGTTCAACTATTTCGGGATTTTCGGGCGTTATTATATTATCCTCTGTTTCAAATGGTCTCCAGAAAGCCATGGTAAATTAGTAAATAATACAATATCTTAAATACCTTTTATATAGTAATAAATATTTACCAATATGAACAATAAGTATAAACTGAACCACACTTGATATTATAATAGGTATTTCTGCCCTGCACTGGACAAATTTTATAAAGAACTAGGTGACATCGAGTTCACGTTGACTACTGACTGATATAACACCCACCAACCAACCGGACTGACCAATGACTTCCTATTTCTGAAGTAATTGGGACTGACGAATAACCGGATCCCAGCCAATCGTCGCCCATCGTGCTCAAACCAAGGCCAATGTCGGCACATCTCACAAGTCCACGTTGACGATTTAACGAGTTTTTTTATACTAGTGGGCCTGTCCGTTTTATTATCTTTAAACACGTGCAGTCGTAGATGGTTCATTCAGGCTGATTACATTGCCAGTCTCGGACTCGCCTGCACAATTTCAACTACCATTCGATTCTCGATACCATTGCTAAATACATAGGACAAAATATCAAGTTAAGTGTGCACAGTCCTGTGCTTTAACACTGACCAATTTCAATTGACTTCGTAAACACTTTAACACTGACATCTCTGATAAATATTTTTTTTCTTAGCGTCATTTCTGGTTTCTGATGGCACCTGAATATTGCTATACTGTCACTAATACACTTTTGTAAAAATTATCGAACTAATGGATACACTGTAACATTACCACTCACACACACTTTTTATGACTATCTGAGGAAATGTGTCTCTTAATGTTTGCTTTGACGTTGCACAAGAGCACTTTCTTCCAGCTTGTGCAATATAATTCTGTAATGTTAAATTGCAACTCCGGGAAATCGCTAATCCACAAATTCTCTTTATCCCCTGAAGGAATTGAACAAGATATTTTAAATAAGGTAACCTCCGCTGTCTTTAATTTCACACTGTTTGCGTATCTATGTGTTATTCACGTAGAAGTTTTCTAAACACTACGTATTTAGAGCATATTCAACATGGGGCAGTTGGCGTAAACGTGACAGCCAAGGCGGATCCGCCTATATCTATCCATTCGCATTGCTATTAGACAGTCGACAATAACGTGCATCCCCGTCAAGACGACGGTCAGTAGGTAATTGTTTTTTACCTGATTAATACCTTTAATTTTTTGTTCCAATTTTTATAAAGAAATCGGATTTATTGCATAGTACATAAGAATATTTTACATCATATTGTTTGGGAATATTTCATTAGGTGTTTACAATATAATACGAGTATATTTACAAGTCGTCTCTGTTGAGATTATGGGAATAAGACTTTATTAAATAAGTAGTTACACGCAATACATAAACTGACAGCTTCTGCTTTCGATCGTTTGACAAAATTAACTAACTGCTGACGGGACAAAATCTAAAAACATATGGTCATGTCAACATACATGTCGAAAGCAGTTATACCAATCATATAACTAAAAAATACCAATGTAATCTTTCAAGCAATGTTAATGTTTTACTTTAACAGTCTCCGTAATTTATCGCTATCTCCCGATCTCATATTTATGGGCGAAAATTCAATTAGGTGTATATTGGGTTACTTCACTTGAAGATTGGATAAGTTGATAAGAGGAAAATATCATATGAATATTATTTTGTTTCAGGTTTAGTAATGAGCAGAGATTAAGACTGCTGCAGTTTGTAACTGGAACTTCAAGTATACCGTTTGAAGGTTTTTTCGGCTCTGAGAGGTTCCATTGGACCCAGAAAGTTCTGCATTGAGAAATGGGGGAAACCAAATAGTCTTCCGAGGGCTCACACTTGTTTTAATAGGTTAGATCTACCACCATATCCCACTTCTGAAGTTTTATATGAAAAACTTTTACTCGCCGTCGAAGAAACGAATACTTTTGGTATCGAGTAAAGAGGATGTATACAAGTTTTTTTGGTACTTAATTAAAAAAGTAAGTACTTTTAATTTTCCAGTTGTTGGAAATGTATTAAAATGTTGAGCCTTATTTTCTGAATAAGTTAATATTTAAGTTATTTGGGAAACTTTTCTTGTGCAACTTACGAAGTTCTTTTTTAAGCCAGTATTTTGATTAAATTTCTTGGAATTATTTTTATATGTAGAGTTACATGCGTGGTAGTTTGAGTATGATTATATATTACTTACCAAATAATAAGAAATAATTTTGTACAGTTTTTATAGATAGATTTATATAGAATAATAATTTATTTATGTTTATAACATTTTGTTAAATTTGGTTTAGTCATATTTATTAACAAACTATTTTTATGGATGTATAAACTAATAATTCGCTGTTTTGAATAATCTTAAATTATTTTTTTAATATATTAGTCATTATTTTGATATTCATTGTTTTAATTTATTATTATACTATAGTTGTCATTAGTTACCAATGATTATTTCTTTATTTTAGTGTAGTTTGTTAATTTAAATATAATGTTAAAATGTTGTGATTTATATAATTCTAGTCAGTAAATATATATTGCAGTTACATGTGCAAACATGTACGATAATTCTAGAGTCTAAATTTTGCGACTCTTGGTGACTTGTTTAAAAAGCAAATATGATCTGTAACATTCCAGAAAATAAATATTTGTTATGTATTGCATTGTTTTATTTCAAAATTGTATTTCCCACTCATTTGAGAGGGGATACCCGTACCATATCCAAACCATATACATATACTTTATTAGGAAGTATAAAAGTATCTCGCACAGACATTTTCAGGGCATTCAGTGTTGTAATAATAGTAGTTGGGGGAGGCTGGTACCTGGTAAGTAGGACACAAACTGGCTCATTTACCCACCCACTATCATCCCTTCAATTATTTACTTTACATGCTCCTTTTTCAAACATCCTCAATCTCCTGATGAAGATCAGGATATTCTACAAAAGTGAGCTCACCTCCTTGCCCAAAAACACAGCCTGAGGATTTCTTGCCTCATCTGAAGACCTCACACTGCACCAAGAAGTGATAAGATGTTACATTTCTCTCACGTCAGACTGGTAGAATCTTCTTCAACACCTACCAGCAATAGGAGTCTCTTAAGTAAGGCCATAAACTGTCCCTTTTTACCAACTTCCTATCGTCCTTTCAACCGTTCACTGCATTTGCTCATCTTTCAAACATTCTCGACCTTCTGAAGATCATGATGTCGTTCTATGAAAGGGAGCTCATCTCGGCAGCACCTTGGCGCTGAAGATTTGCTTCAGTCATCTGAAGACCTCAACTGCCCAAGAAATGGTAGGATGTTTCTTCATTCCTCCCGCATCTTGTGCAGGTAGGATCTTCCTCAACACCTACCTACCCTCTATCTTACAACCAATCATTTTACTTGCTCCTTTTTCAAACACACTCGACCTTATGATGGTCAAGATGTCGTTCCATGAAAGAGAGCTCACCTCTCTCGGAAGCACCTTGCGCTGAAGATTTCTTACCTCACTCGCTCGAACCACAGGTACTGTCCATAGATAAATATATAGTATGTCAATCATAAAGCTTGTTTTATGGTTGAAGGATTCAATCATTGAATGGGCAAAGGTCAAAGGCATTATGCACCTAGGCCGTGTTCGAGAACAACATTCTAGTTGAATTATTGGGTGCGTTTAGCGAACACAACCATAGGGAGCAGTTGGGGGGTTGACCAACAGCAATTCGCTGAACGATACACTTGTTAACAGTAGTAATAAGTAAACAGATTGAGCGCTAATTCTCAGCAGTTGCATTTGTCAAAACGCGCCCATTGTTCATATCGTGTGATATTGGAGGGGGAAGAATAGTTGATACTAGAGTGCAAAACGTTTCGAATAACTAGAACGTAGTACTAATAAAGCAATTGATTGCATTTGATTTTATTTTTATCTAGTCTTGTGTATTAAATTATCTACGTAGTCGTTATGAATATATTACGTAAAAAAATTGTGTCAAGTATAGGAATTTTAAACGGAATATTTTTTTCTACAATACTTGAGGAATCGGAGGAAAGTAGTTCCGATGAAAATGAAGGTGAAATGTACGTAGCAATTTTAAAAAGTAAAACCAGTCCTTGTCAGTGTCATTCAGAGCTGTAAGAATTTTTTTTTATTACGCATGTCGAATAATTTTTCCCGTAGTCACAACTGCGGCGATTTGATTGTCCGATTGACGTGCCAACAAGTTGCGAACGTTTAACTCTTAGTAACATTAGGTAGATGTCCTTCGGTTTTTGAACGGCAGTTTGGGTAAAAATCCTCAGATTAAATAATATATAATCTCAGTAAAAATCACTGTAGAATATTGTTCTCTAAAGCGGCCCTGAGTTATAGTATTTCCAATTTCAGTGTAAACAGTCCATCTGAACCGCTGCGCTGCTACACGAAGCCTGTCTGCGATGGAGTAACACAGAAATCGAGCTTGAATATAATGAATCCTACCCATTTGTTCGACGCCTATGGCAAGGGCTACCGTTTTTAGGTCCACCAGTTGGCGCCAACGGCACACTATACAAATTTGTATACTGTGCCAATGGCGGAATTGTCAAAGATTATTGTTAGGTGCGGAACAAATTTATAGGGTTTTATTATAATTATTTCATACACCAGTAAATAAAAAAACTTGTTCATTATGCCTCAGTGCTGTGCAGTTCCATATTGTTCGGAAACAATAGGCGGACATTATGTTTCCGAGAAATAAAACTCGCGTAAAACAGTGGTTGGTGGCGATTCGGATAACTTTACTCCTTCGAAACATTCGCGTGTCTGTAAGAAACATTTTAATCCTGATGATTTTGCGTTACCAAAGGAGTCCTTTACAGAAAGTGGTAAGTAACAATCATGCAAGAAGAATTAACTGACAAGGAGTGCTTAATCAGGCTTTAGCCAATTAAAATTTAAATCGTCACGGTGACGTCATTTGTAGCCAATTAGAGTAGCCCTCAATGAGGGCTTTTTTACGTGAGTTTTTAATGATTTTAAAAAAAACTGGCGAAAAACATTTAACACAATGATGACAGAAGGGGAAAGTAGTAATTTACTTGCTCAGTAGGGAAATTATTGTACCTATGAGAAGTGTCTTAAACATAGACATATAAAATAGAGAGATGTCTATGGTCTTAAGTCATTAAAGTTAGGTTATATCAAGCATGAGCATGATGAAAACAATGATTGTGCATGATTTTTACTTACGATTTTCTGTAGCAGGCTCCTTTGGTAACGCATAATCGTCAGGATTAAAATGTTTCTTACAAACACAAGATTGTTTCGAAGGAGTAAAATTATCCCTGTGATTCGCTACCAACCACTGTTTTAGGCGAATTTGTCTCTCGGAAACAAATGTCCGCCTTTTTGTTTTCGAATGAAACGGAGCTGCAGAACTGCACAACACTGAGGCATATTTAACAAGTTTTTTTTTACTGGTGAAAGAAATAATTATAATAAAACCAGAGATCTTGAAGGTTTTCAAAATAAAATATACAAACTTGTTCCGCGCCTAACAACAGCTATCTTATTCGCCAGTGGCGCCAACTGATGAGACTAAAAACGGTAGGCCTCATTGGTGCGTTCTTTTCGAGGTCCGTAATAGAGTACAGAACTCGCGTTCTTTCTACCACCAATCTCAGCTAATATAAGTTGTTTTACGGTTACACTGCATTTTTATGTTCTGTGACTGCATTAATAAAAGCATAATTTCCATAGACAAAATTTTTATCTATGATAAATTAACTCCTATATGAAAAAAGTCTATCTGACAGCACATTTTTGTCACTTTGACAGCGATAAAAAAGGTGCATCGTTTTTTTATCACCGATAAAAATATATAACAATTTATAACAACTGTATTTTTAATAACTGTTCCTTTAAATAATTGTATAAATAAAGATAATTATTGTTGTTGTTTGTTCACATATTCTGTCGTTAATTTATCTTGCCAAAAAACACTCGAGCTTTTCTTTCATGGATAAATTTCTTTTTAACTAAAAATTTTGCCAATCAGTAATTTTGCTCGAAAAACTAACATTTGACAAAATCGTTTCATGTCAGTTTTTCTTATAAAATTACTGATTGGCAAAATTATTTCGTTACAAAGAGAAATTTATCCGATAAAAAAAAGCTCTTGTGCTTTTACTGTTGATAATTTCTAATTTCATTTGATGCAGCCTCCGTAACCGTAAAACTACTTAGATTAACCAGAGACAACCGATATCTAGATCTTCGGTTAATTTTAAGTGAGAGAAATTATTTAATTTTATTATTATAAATTATAATTATTAAATCTGAGGTACGACTGCAAGGGACAAGGAACTGTAAATAAAGGTAGGTGTTAAAGGTTAATAAGTATATAATAAGCACAGCACAGTTTGAAGATTAGGCATAACCTAGATTTTGATTTGTTTATTTTTTTCTTTACAATTTATTATGGCCCATCCAACTTCTTTTTTATGTTCTACTAATTGTATACTGTTCATTATTATTTGGAAAATTTTATAAATCGGGCGTACCTAAACTGTACAAGATCCCCTTGGTATCGTTCAGTAGGCAACATTTTTTTTACAAAAATTGATTTTATGGGTACCTTATGAAACCTAGGTGTTACATGTTACATTAGTTTCTCAGTTTTCCTTTTACAGAATAAGCAAATCATGATGGCCGATGTAGCAGATGATTTTGAAAAACAGTTTCATAACTTAGAAGGTGGCTTAATTAGTGAAAGAAAAAAAGAACTTTTTCAAGCTCTTACAAAACAAATCTCTATTTTTAAATGAAGAACAATTGAACAGTGTCTTAAAAAATTTGGAACCCAAAACTTATCTAGAAAGTTTGTTGCGAATTGACATGTTGATATATTTTAAAAAAACTGAGGAATTACTAAAAGTATTTAAAGAAGGAAATGAAATATTCATTAGCAAAATTATAAAACAGACATGGTTTCTTAAAGATGTATATAAGAATATAAGTGCAGAAGAATTTGTTAATGAATTTTTACCATGCACATCTCTTGCCATAAGAATGAAAGTACTGAAAAGGCTTGGGCTTATTTTAAATGAGGCCCAAATGGATGAAATGTTCGAGTGTGTACTTAAGCGGTGAGTGAAAATTAACAACTAATTATTTATATGAATGAATTTGAATAAAAAAATTACACTTTTATTGTTTACACAAATGATAAAAATAAATAAAGATAATCAAGATATTTAATTTAATAGGTAGGCAGCATACAAATTTACTCCCTTTATGATGTATGATTATGATTACTGTAGTTAGTCCAAGTCGGCTATAATGTTTGGCTGTTTGCATAAATTAACTTGGGCTGTATATAAAGTGTACTTTTTGCACAACACTCGAATACCTATCTTTGGTTATTTAAATCAATTCTGATCAATCTTGGTAAGCTGGTATGTTTACAGTTACTAAATAAATAACAATAAACTGACACCTACTGAAACCGAATCTGCTATTAAAATTATAGTTGCAATACACAGAAAGTTGTACGATTTTCTTTTGTTGGGTTATTTATAGATATAATGTGTTTAAAACTTGACAGTTGGCACAATTCGCAAAAATAAAACAAATAAACGAGAAAATCTGTATAATTAAAAATAAAATAAAATAGATAAATCCACTAATTGAAACTATGAAATTATAGTTTTAAGCCTCTAAATATGCAGCTACTGAGTAAAAAGAATTTTGAGCTAAATAATTTTTCACCTCTTTTTTGAATGTATTTGAATTTTGAATACTTTTGAATTGATTCAGTAGTTTATTATATAATACTATATTCATGTAAATTTAGGCTCTCATATTTGGAAAGACTGTGTGGAATCATCAAATTGTTACTTTCTCTAGTATTATAATTATGATTAAAATTATTAGACAAAAACTGGTTTATATTGTTTCTTACATAAATAAGTATCTCTAAAATGTACATGGTAACGTCAAAATTTGAAGTTCTTGAACAAATTTTTTACACATTTCATATTTAGATGCTCCTACAATATATCAAATTGCTTTTTTCTGAAGTTTGACCAACCTTTCAGAACTATGAGACGAACCCCAAAAAATATATCCGTATAATGCCCTTGGTACAAAATGGGCATAATAATATGAGAGAACAGTTTGCCTGCTGGCTAATTTTGACAATCTAAACAATGCATAACAAGTGGAAGAGTTTTTTTTGCAACAGTATTTATATGTATATTCCACTTAATGTGTTATCAATACTGATTCCTAAAAATTTTGTAGAATCAGTTTGATTAATCGGTTACCCATTATCTTGATTAAGTGACTTTTATCATATATTGAATTTCTGGGAGCAAATACAACAAATACAGTTTTGGAAATATTTAGAAATATCTGTTTGATTTGAAATATTCAGAAAATCTGTGTGTATTATCCTGTAGAGAGTTTAATGAACTTTGCAAAGTGTTACCACAGCATAAGTAAAAATTGTCATCAGCGAACATGATTAAAAATTTATTAAAAAAACTTGGTAAATCGTTAACGTAAAATAAGAAAAGCAATGGTCACAGTACAGACCCATGCGGTACGCCAAATTCTATTTTTAATTTTTCAGGCTTAGTTTCTTTTACTTCTACTATTTGATATCTATTTGTAAGGTATAAAGTCTTTTATCTTCTTTATTAATGCCCTTTCTATGGTAAGCATAGCTAAAGAAGATAACCTTTCCTGACCCATGGTATTTCTTAAAAATGTCTTTATTCTTTTTAAGGTGGAAAAACAACGTTCACTTTCGACGGTAGTCATAGGGAGAGTACACAAGATTTTTAACAGTTTGACACTTTCAGAAAAAGTATTGCACAAATTATTGTTAATAAAAAGCTGTAACAAAGCAACTGCACCTTCACTATTGGAAAAATCTTCTCGGCTATATAATACTTCTAATTCAGTTTTAAGTTTCAAATGATTTATGACTGGATACTCCGTTTTAACTAATTTAAACATATCTTGAGGAAAGCTTTTTTTTATAATCTTTAAATCGATCTGCGTGAAATAACTGAGACACTGCTAAATGATTACTGAAGCCAAACCTGTTTTTTGATCTCAGATGTAATTATATCACAAACTTCTAATGAAATTCTCCTTTTTACATCTCTGGGCAGACTGCATGAATGTCTCCTCCAAATAGTTATTCAAAATTTTATTTCTGATGTCTTCAATTTTACTATTAAAAACGTCAATACACTTATCGATATTACATTTTAGTAATTGATTAAACAATATATCACAATGAGGCATAACTAAATGAAAAAATTTAACCAGTAAAGAAAATGTTCATTTTGTAAGTAGTTTTTTAAACCAATAGCTTGGTTTAGAGTGTTGTTTTCTGATTCATTATCAATGATTTTTTTCTAAACAATCTAATAATTCTGTTCGATAGGTATAAACAGTCTCTATGCATTTTGTATTAAAATTCCATCTCGTTGGAGGCGCTTTAGATAATCTCACCTTAACAACATTATCTAACACGGCTATTCTTTTTGGCGATTTTCCAAAAAATGAAGGAAAGCTATGTAAATTAGCAAAAAAAAAATGTTATGCTTTATTGTCATATTAGGTTTTGGACGGCCAGCACCTTTGAAATTCACTCGGTCTTCATAACCCAACTTATGTCCATCTTTTAGTTTTAATATATTTTGTACAACACTCATATTTAATAGTAAACACCAAAAACACTGTTTTACTTAATTTCACAAGTAGAGATTTACTAATAAAATGTTCACAAATAAAAACATTAAAAACAACGCGACAGAATTTACCGACCAACACGTACCTAGTCAGCATTAAGACTGCTCTATTGAACTTCGTGCGTTACCGTTTCCGTAAAATGTGTCAGGGACATTGTCCCCGCCAGTGTTTTCTGTCTCTTTTGCTTTCTGACGATTCGCGCATAAGTCTATTTCACTTTAATTCGTTGTAAATTCGGTCCGTAGCTAGCTTTGAGGACAAGTCGTGGATTGACCCAAGATTTTTAAATTCTATAAAAAATGAATAATGTAATGAATATGAATGTAGAGGCTCGGTGCTCAGAGGGGATACGAAATCCTGCGATCTAGATATTTGAATAGTATTGTACATAGAATAAACTAGAAACTTTAATATATTTTTTAAGAATATTAAATATATATATATATATATATATATATATATATATATATATATATATATATATATATATATATATATATATATATATATATATATATATATATATATATATATATATATATATTAAATTCGTTTTCCGGGTATACTCCCGCGTAGGTGATAGGCCCCGAGAGGGACCGTGGTTGTCTGAACGACGTTTCGGCAGAATCTCATCTGCCATCTTCAGGTTCCTAACCGATAACTGCTTACTGCGGCTTCTGGTTACTCGAACTGAAAATGAATTTTCAGTTCGAGTAACCAGAAGCCGCAGTAAGCAGTTATCGGTTAGAACCTGAAGATGGCAGATGAGATTCTGCCGAAACGTCGTTCAGACAACCACCCCCGGTCCCTCTCGGGGCCTATCACCTACGCGGGAGTATACCCGGAAAACGAATTTAACATTCACCACCCGCGAAAACCTGAAAAACAACATATATATATATATATATATATATATATATATATATATATATATATATATATATATATATATATATATATATATATATATATTCAGAAAATGAATAGCTCTATTTTTTTATTTGTATGATAGAGGTCATTGACCAAATGACCCTATAGAAGAACCGCCAGTGGTTTCCACAAGTGTTTTTTCACTGCTTCTGCAGTAAACTTCTACGTCGTTAAACTGCAATTCCGGAAAAATCTTTAATCCACGAAAGCACTGTATTCAATTGAAAAGAAATCCGATACAGTACAAGTGCCCAGTTAAAATTGTTGTTGTATTATTCTTAACCGTTTTTATGAATTTGTTATACTTTTTTAGATATGGTCTGCACGTTGCACTAAATATACTTCATAACTGCAGTTCTAAGAAAATTATTGAGGTTCTGTCTGATAACGAAATTTACTTGCAACCAAACCAAGTAAAAGTCCTGTTTGACAAGGACCAGACTTTATTTAAGTTTTATTTAGAACACTATAAAAATACTTCTGGAATATTATATAACGAGGAAATTATATTCAAATATGTAGCACTAAAAAATCCAAACTTCTTGTTGAATCTTGTTGAAGAAGAAAAAATAAAGATATGTTCATTGGGTCGTAGGAGAAGTAAGAAAATTATAAATCTTGTAAAAAGTGACATTGCTAAAAATATAGAATTATATACCTCCTTTTTTAAAATGTAATATGGTTGTTAGAAAGTTGCATGGCAATTTTAAAGATGTTTACCTTAATTTATTTCCCAGAAAAATCGAGGACATAGATATTAATAACTTTTGTAATAAACTTCTTTTGTTTTATCCAAAGAGGCGACAGTGGGATTTATTTGCACAGACATTTTCCAAAGTTTTTGGCAACCAAAACATTACAGACAATTTAAATCATTTAAATCACTATTTAATAAATCTTTGTCCTGACAGTAAGGTTAAACAGAAGTGGGCGGAGATAAAATACAATACCGAAAATGATGATAATTTCTTAAAATATTTTGAACCTTCAAAATCAATTCCTTTGATTAAAGATAAAATTAATGTTACATCAAAATGTTATGGTAGATTAGACTTAATAAAACTAATGTTAGATACATGTGCACAAAATAAAGATATGGATACCCTTCAAAAGGTCTTGGAATATTTTTGCTTTAGACACCGAAATGAGGAAAGTTTTGTGCGAGAATCTTTTTTTAAATCATATTCAGCATCGATTCCAATTAGAGGATTTATCAGAGAACCACTGGAAATGCATAAATGAACAAATAGAGATCCTGAGAATTACTAAAGAGTACAGGTATTATTACTGTTCTATGTTTAGCAAGAAATATTTGGAATATCTGTTTAAAAATGGTAAACCTTTTAAAGAGGAACTTTTACAATTTGTTAAAGAAGCTATTTCGGAAATTGTATCATTTTTGCCTAATATAAAGAATCCAGCGATCGAAAAAGACATTTTTGTTCAAGTTGTAAATATTATACCAGAGGTAATAACTGAAAGTGATGAAAAGTATAAGCAGGTTTATAGACAATTAATTGTTGACTTAATATTTTTCAATAATAATAATACAGAGAATTGCATCAATTTATTAGACTTTCCAAATTTGATAACATTTATTAAATCTATTTTGGATAAAACTAGTTTTGATTGTAATGAATACAAAATAATAAAGAAAGTTGTTCGTTATAACTACAAATATCCATCAAATGCAGTACATATAGAAAACGCAAAGCTAATAGCAATAATTGTTACCAACTTATATGAGGAGGAATTTTGTTTTTCTGATCTAATAGAATATATGGTAACAAAAAAAAATCGTTCGGAATTCGAAAATGAAATACTACAGCTTTATTTTAATCAAATCTTAGATAAACATGCCATTGAAACTGTTAACTTTTGGTTTTTGAGAAATGAACCTTTAATAGTTATTCCATATTTTGATAAAATTATTAAAAGTACTTTAAATATGTCGACTTACAGAGATGTTTTCCAATCATTATTTTTATATTTCGCTTCTCAAAGAAATTAAGTTGCAATCTCATTTGAACTTTGATACCAGGTATATTGCATTTTTTGAAAAACGAGCTGCATAATGCAGATTATAAAATAAAAGAAAAAAAATAATTAAGCATTTGTCAATATTACTCTCGACAAAAGACTTTATCGATGTTGTAGAAGTGTTCCTACCGAAAAAGAAAAAGTTGGATTTACAAGATGAAGAAATGAAGAAAACTTACACCTTGCAGTGTGAAGTAGCAAAAACTGTAAAGAATGTAACAGAACCAGTTAAAATGTTGTCCACTGTAATAAAATTTTGTACTGGTGATTACTTACAATCCACTTTAACTTCGCTTTACAGTATTTGTTATAGATCTCAGGAAAAACAGTTGCCTATATATATAGAAATATTATCAAAAAAAGCAGTGTCAGCTCGAAAGCATTCGGTGTTCCTCAGCTGTGCTCTTCTTAATTTTAATTACACTATAAACCTGTTAAGAACTGCTAACCAAAGTAATGTTTCCAGTCAAAAACATATATTTTCAGCAACACTGCAGTATTTCCAAAAAAATCCTTCCCAAGACTTGTTTGATATGGTTATTTCAAATATGAATATGATAGTCGAAAATGATACAGAAACATTAGACAAGTTAAGCTTTACCAAAGTTCCAAGAAGATATCGAGTGGTGTATGTAGAGAAATGTTGGGAGTTTTTTGAAAATATCAGAAAAAATGAAGTGAAAGTTAATAAATATTTGCGTTCACTTTTAATTATTATTCTACATTCAACTGATATTCTGGTAAGCTTATCACCTGAATTTTGTAAACATATTATTAACCACTACTTTAAAGAACAGCATGATGACTTGCTAAACATGGAACTTTTTGTTTGTAACATTTTGAGGTATAGGGATGTTGAACAGACTGAAAACTTTCGTTTTGTTTTTGAAATAATTTCTATGTTTAAAGCTAATAATGAAAGAGAACGCATCAAAACATTTTTTTAACAAGTTTTATGTTGTTGCAATTGAAGAAATGGATGAAAATTTTTTAAAGCTTTTTACTGAATATTGGGAGCGACTTTTTGCTCCTGTAGAAATGTTTAATGAATATGTACTGCTGAAACTGTTAAGTATAAAATGTGAATCAGATGAACCATTCATAAAAAATTTTGCGAAAGGAATTGTAACATTTTTAGAACAATTGATTGCGGAGTACAGTCCTCATGTCCATAATAAGTTTAAACCTTTATTAAAGAAGGTCTTAGATTCCATTTTTGAGAAAAAAATAGATAAATACTTATTTTTTTATAATATTTTAAGATTCAAAACTACAACAAGCACTTGTATTTTGGTACTTGATGTAATGGATAAAGTGGATGAGTATGGCTCAAAGGATTTATTTAAAATTTTTAATGATGTTATTCACATTTTAGAGCAGGTTAAAGATCCTATTGTTAAAATCTATTTTAAATCTTACAAAAGTTGAATATTTACTAAGGATTGAAAGAAATATATGTATTGTTATTAATAATATTAATTTTCCATAATAAAATAATTTTTTCTTAGATGTGTTTTTGTCCTCGCGCTTTTTGGGAATTTAAGCATTCACATCGTCCTCTGGTGGCTAAAAATCGCACTTTGATGACACAAGTAAATTTTGTTTACATTCGTTTGATCACATTTGTATAGTTTGTCGGGGTTTTATTACCGGTTTTTTTTCCATCAACGTTTATTCCACAATATGCTGAAGAAAACGGTGCATAATACGAATTGTTGTGTGCACAATTGTCATTCAAGAAAAAATGTGGATAAGAAGCCACTTTCACTATTTTCCCAAGAAAGCAGGGAAAAGCATTAACTTTGGCAATACGTGTCTATTTCAAGCCAGAGGAATATAATGCAAAGTATATTTAAAGTTATTATAATGAGTCAATGACATTGTTAAGTTAGGTATAGTGTTTCCAATATGAATTGGAACAGCATAAAAACGCCAACGACGGGAATTTAGTCGTATCCATGAGCATCGACCAAAAAGGTTTAGAATTATCTTTTAATTCTTTAAAATAAATCGAATATTTTTTACCATTTTATATGAGTTTATATGTATGTACAATACCTATAATAACCTTTTTATTTATTTACTTACTTGTTTATTTATTTATATTAGTTGAATAAGCAATTTTGGTGATTGAATAAATGTTAAGAATCTTACTCACTTAGTTAATGACATTTTTTACAACCTGTAAAAATTGATATTGAGTCTTGTATAAAATGTCACCATCCGGCAAAAACCAACGTGGAGGTGTGAGTATTATTTGCCAGGATAGGATAGGAATATGAAAGGTGTTAGTATATGATTGAATGTTAGAATTAAATAACTTTTCCAAATAAAATATAACAAGAAATAAATAAATAAATATTTGCATTTTGTTAGAAACTCAAAAAAATCAACTCTATAAATCTCCTCAACCGTTCATCGACTGAACGTAAAAAACGTTTAAACAAAAATGCTGCGTGGCAATTGAATCACAAAAGACAAGAAATAAATATTTAAAATTTGTTAAAAACTCAAATAAAATCAATTATAAATCTCTTGAACCGTTCAAAGTTGCTTTGATTAAACGTAAAAAACATTTAAACAAAAATACTAAGTGGCAATTGAATTATATTCACACCTTGTCCTCAATGATAATTCTGTAGTACCCCCCACTCCCCGCTAGATGTTACCACGATTTATAAAGCTTTACCAATAGAAAATGGCTCCGCTCACACCCACTAACCCTTCGTGCCCCTAATACCCATGCGCTGCTATGCTCATTCTTCAACTTCGTGCGAAGGTGTTACCGCGGTATTATTATTTGGAAAAGAAATATGGATAGAAAACGAAAAATAAGTCTTTCAACCAGCACAAGTGGTGACGATGAGGTTTACGAACTTCAAAGAAAAGTGAAAAAAATTAAAAAGGAAATTAAAACGCCATCGAAAAATCTCGCATCGAATAAGTAGTGAATGCGAGTCGACGAGGAGCTCAAGCCCTAATTTAATTAATATACGATTGAGCATACTTCGTTTATTTTAAGGTCCTATCATACTTTTAATAGTTTTCACTTTTTTCTTAAATACCCGGTTTTACCCGCTTCCATTTTTTACCGAATGTGTATCGAAATACCCAGTTTTTGGGTATTTACCCGGAAATCGGCAAAACTGGCAATTAGCACCCGTTGCGATTTTGAAGTATACTGAAACGCACAGAGACTGTGGAAAGGCATTTCTACTACTTCGTTAGCAGAAAAAGAGCGAGATAATGCTAACGATGATGTAATACAATAAAAAAGAGAGCACTATAATGTCGTGGGTATGTTCCGGACACCGAAGCCGTTGTCACTTCGTCTGAGGTATGGAGTGTAGAGAAGGAGAAACGTCTCCGTGTTAAAAAATGTGATCGGATTTTCGATGGAAGAATAGGTGGCGCTGATTTAGAGGAGGTATTCTACGTGATTTTGTTTTTACTATTTTTATTATTTTTTTACGCTGTATAATTCTTTTCAACACCTACATAATATTATGTTTTCGTTAGTTTATAGAATCTGAAGCTAGTTTCAGAGATATAGTAAGTGTTTAACTTCAGACTCAATCCCATAATATGATCAGCGCCACATCTCAAACCTTACAGAATTCAGACCACATTTTGAACGTACCGTCCATAAGAGACGTTCCTCCTTCTCTACACTCCATAGTCTGAGGTATCTTTATAAATTATAATAAATGTCTGAGGTCTGTGGTATAATATATTATATTTACCTATGGTCGGTGGTTTGTGTAATGTGTTTCTTGTGTCCATTAAGAGATGGCGGGCCAAAAACGTTCTGTAAGATTTTAATATAGTAATCTGTTTTTAAAATCTTTTGTTTCACAGAATAACCTTCGATCATATGATCTATGGAGTGTAGAGAAGGAGGAACGTCTCTTATGGACGGTACGTTCAAAATGTGGTCTGAATTCTGTAAGGTATGAGATGTGGCGCTGATCGTATTATGGGATTGAGTCTGAAGTTAAACACTTACTATATCTCTGAAACACAGAGAAGTCTGTGCTCTGAAACCAGCTTCAGATTCTATAAACTAACGAAAACATAATATTATGTAGGTGTTGAAAAGAATTATACAGCGTAAAAAAATAATAAAAATAGTAAAAACAAAATCACGTAGAATACCTCCTCTAAATCAGCGCCACCTATTTTTCCATCGAAAATCCGATCACATTTTTTAACACGGAGACGTTTCTCCTTCTCTACACTCCATAATATGATCGAAGAGAATAACCAACACTGTTCTGTGGATAAGAAGTTAGGTTATTTTGTTAATTTAACTTTAGTGTGTGTTTTGGAACATATTTGTTGTGTATTTTGGAACTAGAGAAAGATCGTTATTGATAGAGATACTTAAGAGGAAAATAGAATTTATGGTAGTTTTTATAAAATATCTATTGGTAAAAACCTTTTTAATCCAATTTTATCAAAGAGAAATAATTGTTCAATAACTGGTTGGTCTCCTACTCAAAGAATATGGGTATAAAATTAAGAAATGATTCATTAAATAAGCCTGAATACGCATTAAAATAGTGGTCGCATTGTTATATTTGATGACACTTCATACCAGTCCGAGAATACACTGCACACTGCCTTCCCTTTCTGCTCCCATATTCTTACAGTATGAGAACTATGTCATATTGACATTGGAGGAAACCTTTTTTTTTCAGGATTGTTCATATTCACAATGGGTGATACAGCGATGGATTTCGTAACACAGTTTCATAACTTGCAAGGTAACTTAATTAGTGAAAAGAAGAAGAATTTTTTTATGTTGTTACGAAACAAATCTCTTCTATCAAATGAAGAACAGCTTAATGGTGCCTTAAAAAAATTTAGAACCCAATAGTTACCTAGAAAGTTTACTGCAAATCGATATGTTGATATATTTTAAGAAAACTGCAGAACTATTAGAAATACTGAAAGAAGGAAATGAAGTATTCATTAGCAAAATTATAAAGCAGCCATGGTTCTTCACAGAAATTTTCAAAGAAACTAGTGCAGACGAACTGGTTAATTATGTTTTGCCGTGCACGTCTTTTAGCATCAGAATGAAAATGCTGAAAAAGCTTTCAGTTACTCTTACTGAAGCCCAGATGGACGAAGTGTTTGAGTGTGTTTTTAAACGGTAAGTAAAATATATCCTTATTGTACTATATGTACAGAAGATCCTCTTTTCAAGGGGATTAAATTCTATTTTCGCAATATGCAGAAAATATATACGTTTCTCTTGAGCATGCCGAATTCATTTGGAATCATGTCCGAAGTTTTTTTATGGAAGAAAATTTTTGCCAGGTTGGGTCAGCACGATATGGCCTCATCAATTTTCAGTTCTACCAGAATTTAATGTGAAAATTTAGTATGCTAGTTTGCTTTTGAAGGATAACGTATTTTTGTGCTTTTTGATAATTTTAGCAAACTATGATTAAAGTGAATTAAAATGCACAAAGCTGAGGTTGAGATTAATAATTTAAAATAGTTGTGTGTTTTTTGAAGATTTTAAAGCAGACCGTGAGTGTGACCGGAGAAATCCTAGTCCCTTCGAAAAAATATTAATGACTTGACATTACATTAAAAATCTGAGATTCCGGTCAAAAACCAGAGATTTGGCAACCCTAATTCTTCTACGATTGTAAGTTGTGCTAAATTCAAGATTACTCTTTATTAAAATTTAAAGCAAAAACATTTGATGTTAGATTATAATTTCAAAGAAGTTACGTTCTTTGACATTTATCTCTGAATCATATTTATATTTTCAGCTATATTGCTGGATTAGGTTTTATATGTTTACTTTATTCACTAATGTATGATTGTTATAATTAGTTGTTTGCTTTATATTATTTATTGAAGTGTAGTTTTCTTGATTTTTTGTATGTTCTTTTAGGTATGGTTTGCATATTGCATCAGTAATTCTCCATCGTTGCAGTTCTATGAAAATTGTTGAAATTCTATCCCATAATCAAGTTCTTCTACAGCCAAACCAAGTAAAGGTTCTGTTTGACAAGGATCCGAATGTATTAAAATTTTATTTAAACCATCATAAAAATATTACTGGATGTTCTTATCCTGAAAAAAATGTATTCAAATATATTGCTTTAAAAAATCCACAAATTTTGTTAGAATTAGAGAAAGAAGAAAAGTTAAGTACTCAATCGCTAGGTCGCAGATTGAGCAAAAAAAATAATAAAACTTATAAATAATGATATTATCAACGATGTAAAATTATATTCCTCCCTTTTAAAACATAATGTGCTAGTTAGAAAATTAAGTGGTAATTTTAAAAATGTTTACTTTGATTTATTCCCAAGAAAATTGGAAGAAATACATTGTGATAATCTTTGCAATAGACTCCTTCAGTTTTATCCAAAAAAGCGGCAGTGGGATTTATTTGCACAAACTTTTTCCCAGGTTTTTAACAATAAAAACATTTCAGATAATCTGATTTATGTAAATTACCAATTAATTACCCTATGTCCTGAAAAAAAGCTCAGACAAAAATGGGCAGAAGTAAAGTTTAACACAGAAAATAGTGACTTATTCTTAAAATATTATGAACCTACAAAGTCAATTCCTTTAATTAAAGAAAAAATTAATGTCACTACGAGAATAACTGAGAGGTTGAATTTATTAAAATTAATGACGGACTCTTGTGCGCATAAAAGAGATATGACATCCTTTGAAAAGGTGTTAGAATATTTCTGCAAAAGACATCGAAATGAAGCTCATTATGTGCGGAAATCTTTTTTTAGATTATATTCGTTCTTGTTTCTTGTTAGAGGATTTATCAGAAAACCACTGGAAATATATAAACGAACAAATAGATATCTCGAGGATTAATGAGGAATACAGTTATTATGCATATTTGGCGTTTACAAAAAAATATTTGGAATTTTTGTTTAAAAATGGTAAACCATTTAGGAAAGAAATTTTGCAATTTGTCAAAGAAACCATAGAAGAAAATGAACAATTTTGGCCAGAACTCAATAATTCAGCAATTGAAAGGGAAATATTGATACAAATCATTAATATCATGCCAGATGTAATAAATAAAGAAAATGAAAATTATGAACAAATTTTTACACGCTTAATTGTCAATGTCCTGAATTTCAGTATGTTGAACACCGAATACTGCATCAATATATTAGACTTTCCAACTTTGAGGATGTTTATTAATTCTGTTTCAGATAAAACTGAACATTTTTACCATTATGAATGTGAAATGATAAGTAAAATAGTCCATTATAACTACAAATTTCCAGAAAATTCCATAGTAATAGGAAACGAGAAGCTTCACAAAATCATTTTGACTGTCTCTAAGAATCAAAATGACTTTTATTTTAAAGAACTCCTGGAACATATGGTAGCAAAAAAAAATCGTTCTGAACTTGAAAATGAAATGCTACAACTCTATTTTAATGAAATCATTGATAGATACGTGAGTCACCATATTCATTTTTGGTTTTTGAAGAACGACCCCGAAGTAATCATTCCTTATATTGAAAAAATTGCAGCAGTTAATTTACATGCGCGCAAATTTAGGAGGCCTTCCCAATATAATCATATTTCATATTTGAAGGAAATTAAATTATATTCTCATTTAAATTTCGATGTAGTGTTTATTAATTTTTTTTAAGAAACTATTAAATAATGTAGACTATGAGAAAAAAGAAAAAATACTTGAGTATTTATCAATATTACTGCCATCAGATGGCTTCAATAAAATTATTGTAGAACATTATCTGCCAAAAAAAGTAAAGTTAGATCTACAAGACGATGAAATGAAAAAAGTTTATAAGTTGCAGTGTGACATAGCGAAAATGTTAAAGAATGTAATAGAACCAGCCAAGATTTTACCCACTGTAATTAAATTTTGTACTGGTGACTACTTAAATTCTGCTTTACGTTCACTTTACAGTATTTGTTATAGATCTCCTGAAGAACTGTTATATTTATATATGGATATTTTATCAAAAAGGGCAGTGTCGGCCCAAAAGCATGCAGTGTTCCTAAGCTGCGCACTTCTCGATTATCATTGTGTCATAAACATGTTAAAGACAACTAAACAAAGTAACGTTTCTAATCAGAAACACATATTCTCAGCAACTTTAAAGTATTTCCTAAGGAATCCATCACAAGATTTGTTGGATTTGCTTATTTCAAATATGAATGCGATTGACAAAAATGATATAGAAACATTAAATAGCTTTACCTCGATCAATGTGCCTAAAAGATACCAAGCATTATATGTAGAGAGATGCTGGAAATTCTATGAGAGCATAAGAAAAAATGTTATGGTTCATGATTATCTACGTTCACTTTTACATACTATTATTAATTCTCCTCATATTGTAGTATCATTATCATCGGAATTTTGTAAAGATATTATTGATAATTACTTTAAACTACAAATTGATGATCTGCTAAATATGGAATTGTTTGTTTGTAAAGTGTTAAGGTACAGAGAAGCCGAACAAGTTGCATGGTTTGATTTTGTTTTTGAAATTATTTCAACTTTTAAGGGTAACGACAAAACGGAACTGATCACAAAATTTTTTAAAATGTTTTACTCGGTTGCCTCTAAAGAAACTAACGCTCAATTTGTCAGTGTTTTCAGTAGTTATTGGGAGCAACTTTTTACTCCGGTAGAGATGATCAATGAATTCATATTACTTAAATTGCTAAATATAAAGTATGAATCGGCTGAACCCTTCATTGAAAATTATGCAAAAAATGTTATAACATTTTTGGAGGAATTGATCGCAGAGTATGGTCTTTATGTATACAACCTATTTAAATTGTTATTAAAAAAAAGATTTAAAGTCAAATTTTATTGATAAAAATGAAAAATACTTATTTTTTTACAACATTTTAAAACTCGGCGTTACATTAACAAATTGTATTTTAATACTTGATTTAATGGATAAAGTTCATGAAGAGAATGCACATGAAGATAAGGAGGCATTTAAAATTTACTGTGATGTTTTGCGAATTTTGAGGGATGTTGAGGAACCTATCGTTAAAGTTTATTATAAGTCTTATGTAAAAAGAATTTAATATAAAATTATATACCTAATATATTTATTTTCCATACAAGTTTTGTGCATTTTTTTTTGCTAATTTTAATGTTACAAGTACACTATTGTAGTTTTGTACATACAGAGTTGTACGCGGAACAAGTTCAGGAGTTGACTCACGAAAAAAAGTTGGTATGAACTTGGGTCCGAAAATACTTCGTTCTCGTGAAATTATTAGAGATAATTCAAAAAAAAAAAAACATGTAGATTATTTCACTTGAAAATGAAAAATTTGTTACAAATTCAGACATTACAATAATATAGACGGAAGGCCATATTTCTTTGAACATTTAGTGGGTAATAATAATTTTATTGTCGTAAGATCTTAAAAAAGATTGAGAACAATAATAGACTTGAAAAGTGTATCACTATTTCCTGCCAATTCACCGTTGACATCAAAATATTACCAGATAAATAGCTGGCCAAAGTGACTTTCGTAAATGTTACTCGGTCTCTTGTATCATATTTCCAAGAATCGATTTTTCGAACAAAAAGAAAAATTTATTTTGAAACAGTAAAAATCGATTTTTTTCAATCTTTATTGATAAAAGAATCGTTAAAAAATTATTCAGGTACATTTGATATTTTCTTCCAGTTTTTCAATTTCCATGCATAATAATAATTAACATGAAAATAGATGCAATTTACTTCCTCAAAATATGGTTTATATCATTTTTAATTGGCAATTGAAGATTTTGTATGACTACAAACTGCATGACGCTGCCCCAATTTTAGTCACATATTTGGGGGCTTCCGCAATTTCAAATGTGCCAGGTGTGAAATTACTGTGTGATTGCAAATAAAAATATACTCGCAATTGTTCGTCATTGGTCACGTAAAATATAATATTAATTACTCAATTCAATTTTAAGTATTCACATTCTATTACTTTTGATTAAAGCTCTGTATCACTTTCCTTTATATTGTACAAAGTTTATAGATCATCAAGAAGTGTGCATTTTTGTGTGTTTTAAAGAATATTATTTTCACTATTTGTAAGTACAATATTTTTTACATACTTAAAAAAAGAATACGTAAAACAAATTCACAAAAAATATATTTTGTTTCTTCAATAAATTATCACTTTATAATCTATTGTATAATAAAAAAAGAGAACAAAACACAATACTTAATAAATTAAAAATGCAATTTATACTAATAATAATAATACACATATTTGTATAAAAGAAGGGACATTTAAAAAACGAGTTCAGGTAAAGCCTATTCACATTTTCTCTAAAATCTTTTTCAAGAGCTCATTTCTCTCGGCCTGAATTAGATTGCTTTTTTCCACACTTTGTCTTAATTTACTGAGTTCTGCAACTCGTTTCTCCTCTAATTCTAACTGCTTTTTACGAAACTCATTTAGTTTCTTCCCTCTTTTATATTTTTCTGTTGAAGTGGAGGGATTTTTTTAAGAATTCAACATCATTTGGTTGAACGTCTGTCATTTCTGTGGAAGGTATTATAGGATCAGGAGAAGGAGAAGATGATGAAGATGCATAGGAAGTGGAGGCTTGATTTGATGTAACAGTTGTAGCACACGAATAGGGCTGTGAAGAAACAATAGGTGGTTGCGAGGATGGTTCCATAGTGGAAAAAAAGTGACCAAAATTTAAAGTGCGATCTTCTTCAAATATTTCGACAAAATCGTCAAAATATTCCCAAGCTACTCTTCCTTGGCCAGTACTGATTTTTTTTTCAGTAATAGTTCTAAAGGTTTTTTTCATGTTTCTAAATTTTCTATCTACTATATCTTCATTCAAGCCCTTATATCCATGTTCCTCAAATTTTTTTACTATTTCGCCCCATAATGACCTTTTCATCTGCTTAGGATCCCTGAAACGTAGTAGCCGCTCTTTATATAATTGAATCAATAATGCAGTTGACTTTCTTGTCCATACAAACGGTTGATGTAACTCGGCATTTTCAGTTACAGTATTATTCACACCATTCAATTCATATCGCGCGGTATAGCCTTCCATTTGAAATGATTGCCAAAGGCGTTTTCCATTTATACGGACTAGTTATTAACTAATCTTCGCTCCACATAAGAATACAATCACAACAAAAATTAAATGCAGTATTATGTTTAGTTAGGTTAGGTTCTTTAGATAAAAATATTGAGGCCGCCATTTTTATTTTATGTGAATGCAAGAAGTCACATACCTATGGCACAGAATAAATTGTTGGTTATTCTGTGCCTATGGAGTGTAGAGGAGAAACGTCTCCGTGTTAAAAAATGTGATCGGATTTTCGATGGAAGAATAGGTGGCGCTGATTTAGAGGAGGTATTCTACGTGATTTTGTTTTTACTATTTTTATTATTTTTTTACGCTGTATAATTCTTTTCAACACCTACATAATATTATGTTTTCGTTAGTTTATAGAATCTGAAGCTAGTTTCAGAGATATAGTAAGTGTTTAACTTCAGACTCAATCCCATAATACGATCAGCGCCACATCTCATACCTTACAGAATTCAGACCACATTTTGACCGTACCGTCCATAAGAGACGTTCCTCCTTCTCTACACTCCGTACACATACCTATGCAAAAAGTTTGACATTAGGTTTGTTCATTCGAAAAGCACTATTATAGTTAAAATAACAAAGGTTAAATTTCCTTCATTCTATGGTTAATATTTATCATTTTTCTATTTGTTACTAACGGGTCTTCAAATGATCGAAAACCACGTGACCAATTAATTCCCAACAGTTAAGACACGGTAAAGTTTATACTAATTCATATTTAATTATTTTTGCTTTGGTTGGAAACCTCAATGTTTCATTTAGATATGAAGTCAACCCTCTATTCAAGGCTACTTCAAAGGATCCAAAAAGTGTGACGTTAATTACTTCCAAATGCCAAACACACAGTTGACAACATTGAAAAGTTTGCAATTCGAATTGCTAAGTGAGAAGAAAGCAGTTGGATAAGCTTGTTGTGAGAAGATTTAATAAAATACGAGTTATAGTAGTTAAAATCAAAAAACCGCTGCCACTTGGGAATCAGAACTTCCTCACCGTAGTAAAATTCGACGTGTGGTGGCGTTTATAATAAATGTAATTTTTGACGTTTCAAAAAAGTCACATTTTTTTGCCGTTTCAAAAAAGTCACATTGGTGGAATGTCACTAATATTTTTTAGACATTGGGACCGATTAACCTAGAATGTGTGTACTAAATTTGAAAGCTTTATCTCAAAAACTGTAGTTGCTATCGCGACCCACACAGACAGAAATTTTTTTCTGTCTGAAATTTTGTGTATCTTCATAATTTGTCGAGATTTGTCCAGAAATGCAATGTTTTAAAAAAAATTTTCACGAATACATAACCTCACTTTGAGGGGACAGGAAGTAATTTAACATGCATCATTGCATACTTTAGAAATTGTAATACATTCGATCATTTTAATAATTTAGGTCCGGTTTTACAATCCTGAGTTGACTATAAGTTGGAGGTTAACTAGCACTATATTTTCATAAAAATCGATGTGATTCTAATACCAACCACTTCAACCAAATGTTAACCGAATTCTAAATGTCAGAGTTTAGCTAACCCATGATTGAAAAACCGGGCTAGAGGTTTTTAGTTATTTGGAATAATAATCACTTATTACACATAATTATACATATAAACCATAAGCAGAGACAACCACTGTCTCTGCCATAAGTAATAGATGTATTTTATTTACAACAGCATTAAATATATTAACTGATATCTGATACTTACTTTTGCATCACAAATAAAATAATGTAATAAACAAAGATAAAATTAACAAAATCTAAAATTATGAGTGCACTGAAAAAAGTTGAGAATATTCACCTTTAACAAACCAATTTTATGTTAAATTTAAAACTCATCAAGAGAATCGCGTAAAGCAAAAAAGTTTGGCTGCGGACTAACTTTAGATTAGGGCTTTTCGGATGCAGAAAAGTTTTAACCAGTAGTTAGAACCTCTGGATTATCATTGGTTGAGTTCAAAATCAAAATGAATTTCAACCAATGATAATTGAGAGAATAACCACTGGTTAAAACTTCTCTGCACCCAAAAAGCCCTATTGTTTTAAAACGGTAGAGAACCATAGATAAATGTATTTATCTATGTAGAAAATACGAATGGTAAATGACCTACTGTAAAATAACTCACTTAAAACATGAGGGCTACCGTTTTTAGGATCACCAGTTGGCGCCACTGGCGAGTAAAGTAGCTGTCAGAAGTTATTAATAGGCGCGGAATAAGTTAGGGTTTTATTATAATTATATTGTACACCAGTAAATAAAAAAACTTGTTAATTGTGCCTCAGTGTTGTGCAGTTCCATTTTGTTCTGAAACAAAAGGAAGACATTTGTTTCCGAGACAAAACTCGTCTAAAACAATGGTAGGTAGCGATTCGTAGGGATAACTTTACTCCTTCGAAACATTCGTATGTTTGTAAGAAACATTTTAATCCTAATATGCGTTACCAAAGAAACCTAGTACAGAAAATCTTAAGTAGTAATCATGCACATTCGTTGTTTTCATCATGCTCATGCCAGATATAACGTAACTTTAATGACATAAAACACCTCTGATAGGTACAATAATTTCCCTACTGAACAAGTAAATTACTACTTTTCCCTTCTGTCGTCAGTGTTAAATATTTTTCAACTAATTTTTATAAAAATCACAAATGTCACGTTAAAAAGCCATAACAAATATTAACGTTCAGTGACATTTACCTTACCTTACTAGCACCTCTCGTAGTCTCGTGGTGAATTCAAGCGCGGTAGCCCTACCCTGAGAGTTGTATTTTTATACTCTCAAGCCGTACCTCATAAACTCTGTGAACGCACTGCAGTGCTGCCAATCTTCAAATTTTCGTGCGCAGACAAATCCACATGACAGATGAAACAGAATTAGTTCTGTGGTGATGACAGAGACGGTTGTCCTTTGAATGTTAGCAATGACAGTAATGACGAATGTTTTTTACCTTTGAATTTAGTCAGTAGTCTATTAAATATTAATTACTCAAATACAGTAATACAAGTTATCTTATAGTTTTAAGTATACAAAATGGCTGGTTTAATTAATACTTTATCTCGTAGGGTAAGTAAATTAAAACATTGAGGTTATGCGGCTTTTAAAATTCTTCTTTCAGTTGCCACAGTTATTCAAAATAGGAGTTCCTGCTGTTAAACAAGTTAGACTGAGGAATTTCTGTATTTGTAAGTAATAGAATGACATATGACGCGGAGAATTTTTCATTAACAAAATTTTAGCTCCTACTTTGTGTACACCACGAGTTCAGCAGCCAGCTCCAAATTTTTCTGGCACTGCTGTGCTTAATGATAGTTTTAAAACTATTCAGTTAAGCGACTATAAAGGAAAATATGTAGTTTTAGTTTTTTACCCCCTCGATTTGTAAGTATATGTTGTAGCTCAACGCATAACTTCGCAGTGGTAGGTGCAGGAACGTTATTTAACTAGATTATTTTGTTTTCTAGTACATTTGTATGTCCCACTGAACTAATAGCTTTAGATGATAGAATTGAAGAATTCAAAGCATTAAATGCTGAAGTAATCGGTTGTTCTATCGATTCTCATTTTTCACATTTAGGTTGGATGAATACTAAAAGATCTGTGAGTAAATTTTAACAATGCACTCGTGCCTTGCCAACACAAGTTATTGCTTATTGCTATAATACAAATATCTGTTATTGTTCCGTTATAATGACAGAAATTCTTAAATACCTGTTCATTTTAGGAAGGTGGTTTAGGCAAATTGAAGTATCCATTGCTATCTGATATTAATAAAGAAAACGCTAGAATGTATGAAGTTTTGTTAGAAGATGAAGGAATTGCTCTAAGAGGCATGTTTATTATTGATCCTAATGGTATTCTAAGGCAAATTACTATTAATGATTTACCTATTGGAAGATCTGTTGATGAAGCTCTAAGGGTTATAGAAGCTTTGCGATTTGTAGAACAATATGGTGAAGGTAAATTATTGTTTTGTATCTTAATTTATGTAGATTTAGAAAATAGATAAGGAGTGTTATTAAGCGCTACTGAGGATTACAATTTTAAATTCGGTTGTTTAATGATCGGATAGGTGCATTTTCACACTAACACTCTTCTATTTTAAATAGCACAAACTATTTTTACATAATATTTTTTGAAAAACTAAAATCGAGTAACAATTGGCGGAGATACATAAAATTATGTAATTTCTACTTGGTTGTCATGGTGAAATTTTGCCTTTATTATTAATTATTTAACTAGGATTTTGAATTTGTAAACATCAACGAGTCATTGGAACTGACCCTAAATATCTTCATTCTAAATTATAGTAGCTACATTGACAATCTGACGTATTAAGTAAGACCGTTTTAATTTAATTTTTAACACGTTCACTTCCGTCATATTTTCCTTACATTTGCCATCACGTCAAAGTTGTACGACCCAAAACTTCCTACCAGGCAAAGTTCATCTTTGGGTACACTTTCCTATGGGTTGAACACACATTGAACACTTTTTGATGAAAAATAATATTCAAAAATGTGAAAAAGTGTCTGGGTGATATAGACTGATACACGTTAAATTGCGAAAAAATGAAGTAAGTTCTATACTGTCGTTCGACAGAGTTCACTGGACTCCGACTCGGTCGCTTCCTAAGGGTATTACACGCGTAAAATGCATTCAAGGCGCCATAGAAACGAATATGTGGTTTGGTCCTATAGATCGAATCGGAGTCGTGGGAACCATAATGTATTGCCCGTCTATTCGACCGGGATGACACAATGGGAAAACTTTTTTTTCGGTGTTATGGACTGGTACGGTAGTGAACGTGTTAATAATTAAATTTTGGACAGTTTTTGAACAAAAAACTAAACAACATTTTGTATTTCAGTGTGTCCCGCTAACTGGAAGAAAGGACAAAAAACTATTAAGCCTGATCCTAAAGGCTCCCAAGAATACTTCAAGTCAACTCACAGTTAGGCCCCTTACGCCTATGTATCAATAAGGAAGTATATTATGTTATATTTAGATGGTGTGTACGTATATAATATTGTTGAACTTTTTAAATTGGAAAATATACAAAAATGATGGTATAGAATCAGTGAAACTTTTTTATTTTCAAAATAATTTAATTAATACATAGAAAAACTTAAATCAAAAATATCACAGATAAAAAATTTGCACCTAATTTTACTAAACAATTTCATTAATTTCTTCATTTATGCGCACAACCGGTTTAATCAGCTGCTTTTGTTGGTCCACGATTATAATTACAGATTTCTTTTTTCTCCTGTAATAACACAGCCATACGGCTATTGGCGCCAGAATTAACGTAAATGGAATTAAAAATAACAAAGAAAACGATTCATTTTCTCCCTTGAGATTAGAACTAGGAACTTTGATGATTACATTTTTATAATCTTTTCCATACTCTGTAACTGCTAAACATGCATATAAACCACTGTCAATATCTCTGGCATTGAATATTAAATATTTACTTAAGTACGTGTTGCCGATGTTATAAACTGAAATGGACTTATTTATATGACAGTAACAAATTTTATCATATTCGATATCACATTTTTGTCCGTAACATTTCTTAAACCAGATTATCGTCGGAGGTATCACACTAGTTATGTTGCATTGTATGGTAAACTCCATATTCAGTTGTCCTGTCAAATTTGAGGTTTTAAGAGGTGCAACGTACGGTGGCGTTCCCTCATAGCTTCCAGGATCTAGAAAATGTAGGATGCTATTATTTCTTTTAACTACTTAAAATTATCATTTCTCGTTCAGAGGAGTTAATGTCTTCGATAGAATCTATTGCAGCAACGTTTAGAATGGGCTTTGTTATTCAAATGTCAAATTTTCACCGATTTATATAAATATCTGAAAAAACGGGTTAAAGTCCACTTAGCTGGTCTTTATAAAATTGAATCAAGCCATTTTTACAATAAGAGCAATTAAATATGGTGAATTTTTCATCACATGTAGTTTTGTAATAGAGTATCAGCATTTTATTTTCCAGTATTTTCAACTTTTATATTTTTGTAAGAGTGCAATATTTGATTTATATATTTTTTTATATGTCTAGGCTGACTAAATCATTGAAACGAAAATTGAAAGTTTATTATTATTATTACAGTGTAAAGATTATGTAAGTTTTGTTGAAAAGATAAGTATAAAAAATGTGACTACCACTATTTGTGCTTGATGTAATGCAAACAAATAATGAAACTTCAAGGCTGTTAAAACAGCGGTATAGTGTTATCGATGTTTAAATCTTTTTTATGTAAAGTTATGTAAAACCATTTTGTAAAGTAAAATTCAAAAATGTTAACAAATAAATTTGTAAAAATATAGAAACAAAATGCTGTTACATGTAAAGGGCTGAATTGATATTTTCCTATTAATAGTCAATTAACGTTGTCTAAATGTGTTTCAAATATTAATAAAATCTGATAAACAGTGTTGGAGTATAGGGAGCATTTGGGAGCCTGCAGCTCCATTAGGAAGTATTTTTGGACTCGTATTATGAAATTTTCTCCTATTATTTCTGAGCCCTGAACATGCTGCCGAAGTTTGACACTGTAATTTTGAACCACCTTGTATAAATGGTAGGTTTTAAAATAATAGATATTCAGGGCAATTTTAATTCCATTGAGTTGTTTTTAAGAAAAGTTAATAATAAAAACATGCATTTTGAAGAAAATTCATATCTGAAAACGGGCCCTTAATATACATCAGTTTTGCCTATATTGTCAAATACTTACTGACGATCTCAACGATAAATATTTTTCTTACAACTTCTTTTTCTAGGCATCTGTATGAACCACTATGACCCCTACTTGACGAATTAATTTCTAGGCGGCCTTTATTTATATTTAGTTTAATCCAGGCACCCTTGTCTTTGCTTATTTCTTCCATGTTCTTCGTATCACATTGCAGGCCTTTGTAGTTTGACTCGCACGGCTGAAAAAATAAAAGTACATATGTAGTTGCAACAAAGCAGGAAATTAAGATTGTGATTACTCTCAAAATCGTCATACCTTTCCCGCTGTCAAAAAAGCCGACGTTTTTCATGTTGCAGATAAGTTTGAAATAAACTACACATTTTGTATTTTCTTACTATAAAATTATATACTGGAGGACAGTAATAATAGCCATATTCTCAAAAATGGTGGCTTTTATTTACATTAACTAAGAGCATGTTTTTTTGTGTATTTTTTATTGTACACATTTATTTTTATATTTTCTCCTTGAGAACTCTTAAATTGCAAATGTAAAGTGAACGATTGTTACTACCATCCTCTAGGAAACATCTTATTCTGTATTTCCTAATCTTAATTTATTAGTTTTTTAGTATTCAAGTTTTAGAATATACATTTTGTTTCATTATTGCCTCAACGTCATAAAATAGATTTGAATTAAATTAAATTAAATGTCGCCCCAATACTAGGTTTCACAAAATCCTACCTCTCGGCAATTCTATGTGGATGCCTAGCTAGTAGTGATGGGACTCGAGTGTGAAAATACTCGAGTGACTCGAGTCAAAATCCGATTCGAGTGACTCGAGTCATATGGCTGTTCAATTCGAGTAAAGTTGTTACTCGAGTCGAGTTATTGCTACTCGAATCAAGTTTTAACTCGAGTCGAATTGCAATTTGAGTAAAGTTGTTACTCGACTCGGGTTATTGCTACTCGAATCAAGTTTTAACTCAAGTCGAGTTGCAATTCGAGTAAAGTTGTTACTCGAGTCGATTTATTGATATTCGAATCCGTGAGTTACTATGATTCGAGTTTTAAATCGAGTCGAGTTGCAATTCGAGTAAAGTTGTTACTCGAGTCGAGTTATTGCTACTCGAATCAGTGAGTTAATATGATTTAAGTTTTAAATCGAGTTGAGTTTGACTAGAGTCTAGAGTCAGGGCAGTCGAAATAAAACTCGAGGCGAACTACAGAGTAAGTAGTTGGAGATGATTCAGTGGTTTGCTAAACGGTAAGTTTTTAAAGTGTATTTAGGTTTTTTCTTTTGGTAATCTTTCAGCATTTAAAACATTACCATCTAATTCCAACATAAGTTTGAAAAATCGAAAGGATGAACATAAATCATAATAATTGAAATACAAAATAATAAATGGACCCAGGTCAAATATTATTTTCAACACATTTCAAACACATTACAAAATTAAATATTTAATTAACATTGTATATAAAATGACATTTAAAGAAAACCAACATATTTTTTTTATATTAAATTAACATTAAATTAAACTCTTGTTTAGCACAAAATATTAAATAAATACAGTATTTAATATTTAATACACACCGATTACGGTTTTTTATTTATTTCGAACTAATTGAATCGAAAAACAAATCTTTATGAACATGAATGTGCCAATTTGATTGCTGCAGTCGTGTGAGTCTTGATTTTAAAGAATTCTAATTTCTAATTTTCTAATACGTCGTAATAACGTCGTATGTAACAATTATAGGTTTGTACGTAAAGGCGATTTGTGATAGTTTTCTGACTATAGAGATGCGAGTATTATGAGAGCTCTGCAATAACAAACGGTCTGATTGAACAAGCGCATCTCTACAACAATGTGTTCATGCTTCTGATAGTTTCAGACGGTTGGAAACTGCTCTACGAACAAACCTTTTAATTAATAATTATACAATCTGACCTACAAACATGAAACAACAAACCTGGAGGGGAATTCCCGATCCCGATGACCCGATGATATAGTAATTGATTAGTGATTTCATTCATGGTTACATGTTTTCATCTTTATTACTTTTACAAGATTAGTGCCTTCATGTAAATAATCTTTCATATTTATATTATATAAACAAATCACACTGGCACTAAAGAATATTTAAAAATATTAATAAAACCATAAACAATTAAATTAAAGAAACTTGATTCGAGTCAAAAAAGCGACTCGAGTCAAAAAGCGACTCGATTCAAAAATCGACTCGATTCAAAAATCCACTCGAGTCAAAAAGCGACTAGAGTCAAAAGTCGAGTCGATTTTTTGAGTTTTACTCGACCTAACTTTTGACTCGAGTTTTATAACAATGAAACCGAGTTTCAACTCGAGTAAATTCGGAAACCTACCGAGTTATTCGAGTGAAAAAAGTCACTCGAGTCCCATCAGTACTAGCTAGGTGATATGAAGGTCTTCGGTTCGAAATTTATTTCTCTCACAACACATATTGATGTTTTTCCTCAAAAATAATTATTTTCCTTCACCTTTTTCATGGGAATTTGGTGAAAGTGACTTCTTTCAAAATATCAGTTATTCGACTTACACAGAAACCACCTGCCAAAAATCAGAAACAGGCCCACAATTTCGAACTAACAAAGATAGGAGAGTGCTATACGAGTCCGAACATTTTTATTTCATTGTTTTTTTTTTCGCTTTTATGATATTTTGCTCAAAACCCCAAGCACCCTGTATTATAATTTCATTTCAAAATTACAAAACGTATACTTCATTTAGTTTCTTATTTTGTACCTCACGACGTTTCAAACTTCTTAGTCAATCAGAGTATGTCTGTGAAGGAGAAAATTAGTTCTAAGAGAAATTTTTCATATTTCGATATTTCGTACACATTAACCCAAGCTACAATTTAACATTAAAATGGTAACCATAACCTAATGACGTACGGCGTCGCGACGCCTTGAATTTATTTTTCCATCAACACCCTCTTTTGAGGACCCCACTGGAAAGCTTTATTTTTCGTTAATCAATAATCTAAATACATTTTTTTTTATATTTTGAACTGTTTTGAAGATATACCTATACAAGAATATCACAAAAAATTGTGTTATTATAACATAAAGTATTACTACACAAAAAAATAAAAAAAAATTAATTATTAAAATTGGTTCCTTAAATTGTAAGCCAGAAACAATAATTTTATAACCTACTACCTATAAATTTTTTCATAGCTAGCTAGTGGTTATGAAATTATTGAAAACAATATGTAACAGAAGTAAGGTGAAATGAAAATTTGTATATAAAACTATAAATGCGCAATATTTGAATTGCGCGCCACTTTGGCTGTCAAGATGTCACAAGATTATGACATGCCAGGTCGATAGGAGATAGATGGGAGTTAGTAAACATCACTGAAGTCGAATTCTGTGGTAAACAATGGCACATTACCCGATAGAACAGCGCGTCGATTGTTAAACGTTATTATCAAAATGGTGAAAGTTTGATTGCCACGATTCGTAAAGTGCGTACAATTTTCGTTCGAAATAATGTTCCTCATTCATCCACTGTGAAAAGAATAATCGAAGAATTCGAAAGTACTAGTTCGGCTAGTGATGTGAAACACACAACACGAGCTCGTAGAGGTCGTTCAGAACAAAACATCAAGGTAGTTTGCGAGAGCGTGGCCGAGAGTCCAGGGACGTCTATTCGTCATCGTGCACAAGAATTGGACGTTACAACAGCCACTCTTCAGCGTATTCTCACTAAATATTTGCATCCCCATGACTGCAAAGTCCAATTGACTCAACAACTTTTGCCAACAGACCATGCATAGCGAAGAGAGTTCACCAATTGGATCCTTGAACAATAAGTGTATGGCGATTTTGCGGACAAAATCATTTTCAGTGATGAGGCCTATTTTAACCTTGATGGATTCGTTGATAGGCAAAACTGCCGCATTTCGGGCTCAGAAAATCCACGCGAATGATTCATGAGAAAGCAATGCATCCAAAACGTATCACTGTTTGGTGTGCATTGTGGTCTGGAGGAATCATTGGGCCGTTTTTCTTCGAAGACGAGGCAAGTAATGCAGTAACGGTGAATGGCGAACGTTATCGTGCTATGATAACTGTTAGATTTAAGCTTGAAGTTAAGTATTCTGCCGCAATTATTTGATGTATTGTCATGTGTAGCTACCCTTAGTAATCTAGTAAGTTTTACCTATGTTAAGTTGGCAGCTCTGAGTTATGAAGTTTATAAAAACCGTAACACTGTTCAGCTCGCCCTCTTTCTTTTCCTAGTTCAGTTTGTATATATCCTATTTTGTACATTACAACTAGTCTCTTGATTAAAGACTATTATTACACAACGTGCATCTTTTCTGTTTTCACCACAATAACTTAACAATAACCCAGTTTTTTGTGCCTCAATTGGAAGATATTGCTATCGACGACATGTGGTTTCAGCAGGACAGTGACACTTGCCATACCGCCCGTGAAACATTGATGGTCTTGCACGAGTCTTCCTGGTCCTGTCATCTTTCGGTTTTGTGACCAGAATTGGCCGCCACGCTCTTGCGATTTAACACCTTTGGACTTTTGGCTGTGGGATTATCTGGAGTCACAGGTTTATACCAACAAGGCCGCGACCACCGAAGCATTGAAGACCGAAATTAGACGGTATATCAACGAAATACCGCCACAATGCAACACCGTTATTTAAAATGTCGCCAATAGAGTACGCATGTGCCAGCAAAGCCGTGGCGGCCATTTACCAGATGTGTTCCATACATAATTCCCAAATGTGTACAAGGTGTCCCAATCAAAAGTAGGCACCCTGAATAACTTTGGATACAAAAAATTGGTGAAACACGTCGACCTCGTTTTCAAGGAGGACATATTTTAATTTAATACTTGTATACCTATCATTATCTCTCTACCCTACACGGCCACCCCCTCAAAAAATTGAAATAGCAAAGTGATACATCTTTTGAAAGGTGTTGTAATTCTCTACATATCTGTGTATTTTAAAACTTTTATTGATTCGTTCCTGAGAAATAATTGTTTCATTATTTTAGGTTCGGGAAATAAAAATAAAAGGAGCAGTTTAAATTATCGTATGTATTGTTCAAAATGACCCCCACCGACTTCCATACAGTAGTATAATCTGTCTTGAAATTCTGTACGAACATTTCTGAACACATCTGGAGTCAATAAACAGCATTCTCGAACAATTCTTTCATGTAGCTCTTCCAGAGATGCGGGTCTTGTTGCAAATACCTTCTATTTCAAATGTCCCCACAGAAAGAAATCCAAGGGAGTTAAATCGGGTGACCTAGCGGGCCACTCCACAGGACCTCTTCTTCCAATCCATCGCTCAGGAAACCGATTATCCAAAAATTGACGGACTGCTATAGCAAGATGTGGGGGTAAAAGTGTAGCTCCCTACTAACTAAAAAAGATCGTTTTCAAAAAATTTAAAAATATAAACATTTTGCAAAAATTGATTTTTTTCGAAAAAATCACGTTTTTTTAAAATCTCGATAGCTCATACACGCTTTCATATTTCTAGTCAATTTTGAGCTTAAAATTTGCTTGAAATGTTGTACTAACATGGTTCTTTATTGCGCGCTTTTTAAATTGATCGGTAATATGCGAAAAATCGGTTGAAAAATCGGTTTTTTTTTTTAAATCGATTTTCTTTCAAGAAAAAATTTTTTTTTTCTTTTTTCTTAGCAGCATTGAATAGCTGGTATTTTTTTTATAAATTTACAAAAAAAAAATTTATCTACGACCCTTTGGAGCCGAGATTTTTTTTTTTTTTTTTGAAAAAAAAATCTAGTGACGCTATCTTTTAATATTAAGGGCTGAAATTTACAGAGTTTGTAGTTCAATACTTGTATTTTACATAAAAAAAATACTACAATGACATATTCGCTCTCTATTTTTTGGAAATTTAATGGCAAGCGGAGCACACCCCGGCTCATACGTTCGTTCGCTCGAGCGGTGTCGTGGGGGTGCGAGACGGTGTTAACGTGGATACATCTGTAAAACTGTATGCTCTTATCATACGTACCGTATCGTAGTTTCAACTGCACACAGAGCGTTCATACGATTATGTCTCTTGAACGTTATGTTGATTCTTAAAGACATATGAGTTAACAGGTAAATAATAATTGTTAAGCAACATTTTTAGTATAAAAATAAAATATTTATTTTACATGAAAGTTCAAAATATTGACAGTGAATATAAACGTGTACAGTACTTAATTGATCCGTAGTTTTTTTATCGGAGACCCCTCCCCCCCTCCTCGTTGTCACTGGTACGTTCTTCGCTGTATGCAGCGAGTACGGAACAATCGGCTTCGCTTTCGATCTCATCATCATCATGGACATTGGTCTGTGATTCATCCATCACCACGCAAGACTCATTAAATATATCTTCGTCCAAGTCGTCAAGAGCATCTACCTCCATCGTAGTTATTTCTATATTAGTGCAATTTTCTTGGTCGCATGTCAACCACATGCTTGAACACTTCAAACCATGCCTCCTGCAGCTACAGATCTTCGTTTTACATCCACTTCCGCATCTGCATACTATCGTTTTAACGATTTCGTCTGGAACCAGCTGATCCGAGCTGTACGTGGGAAGCGGATTAGTGCCGTCGGAAGTCCAACCCCATTGTTCTGGCTCTAGCGAAGTTCCGAGCCACGTTTGCAACTGCAAATAGGAGCGGTAGGCATGTTGAGCCGCTGCTGCCTTTTCTTGAAAAAAAATCGATTTTTTTTGTTGTTAAAAAAAACCGATTTTTCAACCGATTTTTCGCATATTACCGATCAATTTAAAAAGCGCGCAATAAATAACCATGTTAGTACAACATTTCAAACAAATTTTAAGCTCAAAATTGACTAGAAATATGAAAGCGTGTATGAGCTATCGAGATTTTAAAAAAACGTGATTTTTTTCGAAAAAAATCAATTTTTGCAAAATGTTTATATTTTTAAATTTTTTGAAAACGATCTTTTTTTAGTTAGTAGGGAGCTACACTTTTACCAAGTTTCGTGAAAAAAATTATTTGTTTTCACGAAGATATGAGCGTTTCAAAAAAACGCGATTTTTAACGGTTTTTTTCAAATAAATAATTTATTTTTGAATTTTTTGACATCGGATTTCCACAGATCGATCCGTATTTAATAGTTCTACAACTTTTGTATAAAACTTTTTTTCATTTTATGGCACCATGACAGAGTAAAATGGAAAAAACCGTTTTTGGCCAACTTTGGACCCAATTTACTATGGGCCCACGAGGTGCCAGTTGTTTGTATTTTGGTTTATCGAATTCTACGGAAAATTTCCGATTCTTTACATATTTTTGTTGACTGTATCTCCGAAGTGAAAAATTAACATGGGGCCAAAAATAGGCAGACTGCACTAATTATCTAGTCACGCTTGCCATATCGTGCTCTAGCCAACTAATCCACCGAGCCGGTGCGGACCTGGAATTGTACTGTTTACTTGCGTACTTTAAATAATAAAAGAAGGCTAACATAATGATGTTCTACGTATTGTGGCGACATTTTCTGCAATAAAAAAAATGTTTCGACGAAAAATTCAAATTTTGTCAGCTCCGCGAAAAAAAATTCTCAACTGCATCGTGATTTCGGCAGAATTAGAGTTGAGATATCGTGGAAATTATTTATCGGGAACAAAAAAAATGTGCAAAATGAAAATAATTGTTATAAACAATTTGAGAAAAATCGTAATATTTACAAAAAAATCCTTATTTTCCTGTAACCGAACTCGCATGAAAAGATTTTATAAAAAATCTGAAAATCGGTTGACCCTGCAGGCCATCCCTGAAACTTCCTGCTATTTTCGAGCTTAAAGCGCTCAAAAATATACGTGTTAGTTAATTTTTGAGCTCTCCGAGCTCAAAATATTATACATATACATTTTTGAGCTCTATGATTAGGTGAAAAAGTTATATTAAAAAAAACACTTTTTTTTGTAATTTTTTACCTGCGATATCTTTTGAACAAATTAACCAATAGAGATGCAGTTTGCAGCATTCAACGCAGTTTTTCAAGTACAAAATGTTATGTTTGTACCAAAAATCGATCCGACAAAAATTTTAAATGTTATTTCAAAAAAACACTTTTGCGAATTTTTCGCAATCGATATCTCTTGAAAGAATCAGCCGATTTTGATGCAGTTTGCGGTATTCAACGCAGTTTTTTAAGTACAAAGAGTTAGCTTAGTACCAAAAATCGATCCAACAGGAAATTTGAATGTTATTTCAAAAATACACTTTTTTGCGAATTTTTCGTAATCGATATCTCTCGAACGAATCAACCGATTTTGATGCGGTTTGCGACGATCGACGTTGTTTTATAAGGAGAAGAGCTGATTAGATTTTGGAATTGATCGGTTCAGTAGTCTAAAAGATATTACAAAAAAAAAACAAATTTTTGAAAATTTTGTTTTTGAGATTTCTCAAAATCTACCGGGGCGAATCGGTTCTAATTCTCAGGAAATCTGAGTTGAGTCAACCCCTTTAGAACGCCGCAAACCGCGTTTCGATCGGTCAAGTCGTTCAAAAGTTATGAGAGGTTTAAATATACCGTACACACATACACACACACTCATACATACAGCCATACAGACACCATCATCGTGGGAATAGTCAGAATAGCTTCTTAGGACCTCAAAACGTCGAGATCTGACAAAAACTCGATTTTCGAAAATCGGGGTGAAACCAATAACTTCCCGATTTCTGAAAATTTTCAATTTTCTTAGCGGGAAGTTAAAAATTTTTATACTACGAATATGCTTTGGCTGTCGACAATGGAGACAAGATCTGAAGGATTATTTTTAACGAGAACAAACAGTTTTAAGTTCTGTAGTTAAGATGGTATCTAAATTTAAAAATACATACTTTAAATTCCCATATAATTCCTTTGTGGTGGCATTTTAAAGTCAACTGAGTTCCATTTTTCACCCTTATGTTTTGTACTTCTGGCTCCACCATGTACGGAGAATCATTTGAATATCCTGAAACCAAAAAGAGGAACAAGGTCTCTATATTTTATTATTTAAGCTTTTGGGGCTCCCCGAAAGGCCGAAAAATAGTTATTGTTATAAAAAATATATTCGATTATAGTTTTTAGAAACTGTATTAATAGTCGAATCATCTTCTTTTTAACGTTAAAACTAATAATTCTGAAAAAAAATTTAAATTAGAAGAAACCGACCGACGTATAACTTGTAGAGCAAATATAAGTTAATTTTCTTTATATGTTTGAAGTAATTTCTTATGTAATTTTTAAAACAGTTCTTTTCAAGCCAAAATACACGCCCCACAAGAATCATCACATCACTTGAAAGGTAGGTACCATAAGCTAGATGTTATTTTTTTCTAAATCGTTTGTTAGATTTGAATGATCTATTTTGCGTTATAAATTGACTCTTCAGGAATGTTGTGTGCTACTGATTTTTAATAAACATTCAGCTTTGTTTGAATACCGGATGTGACAATGATGTGTTGGATTTTGTTCCGAATATTCATAACACCCTGTGTGGATTGCAATAACTTATTAGCCAGCAATAACTTACCAGCCCCCTGAGGCGTTTCGGAAGAATGAAACACGATATATACATCGGACTAGGGGTTTTCGTTTTTGTATTGTAACTGAAAGGAAAAGCATACGAATTTTTCTTTTTGATGAGTCAATATTTTTTTTCTTCTAATACTAAGAATACTGTTATTTATTTCAATACAATTCTTGCTTCTAGATTGAGTGGTTGTTTTAATAACGTATTGGAACTGTTGTGTTTGGTATCTAAAACTTTTATACTAGCGCGTATTCAGATAAGAATGACAGTATAAAATATAAATATACTTATATGTATACAGGGTGAGTCAATAATGTGTCCTCCTTCGATAACCTTTGAACCGTTAGTGATACAACAATTTATTAAATACAAAAGTTTTTTGGGTCGATAAGATCTATCATTTAAAATTATTGTGAAATCTACAGGGTACTTAAATTTTCTGTTACACACAAATAATACTATTTTTTAAATGGCACACCCTGTATATTTTGTCACCATTTTATTAAATGAAAAGCCGCAATTTTTTGATTTCGTGCTATTCACTGATGAGGCCACATTTCATAAAAATGGTTGTGTGAATAGACATAACTTACACTACTATGATACCACGAACCTTCATTTTACGAGAACTGTAGATAATCAACACCGATGGTCACTCAATGTGTGAGCAGGGATAGTAGGTGAATATGTAATTGGACCGCATTTCTTTAATGGTCACTTGACTGGGAAACTGTACTTCGATTTTTACAAAATGTACTGGGAGGATTGTTAAACGGGTGTCCTCAAAATGTCTTACAGAGGCTGTGGTTCCAGCACGACGGAGCTCCACCCCATTATAGTATTGCCGTAAGAAACTTTTTAAATGTTACATTTGATGACAATTGGATAGGTCGAGGAGGACCAGTTCAATGGCCACCAAGGTCGCCAGATTTGACAAAATTGGACTTTTTTTGTGGGGGTACATTAAAGGATTAGTGTACAAAACATCACCAACTACAAGAGAAGACATGCAGCAAAGAATTCAACTAGCGTTCGACACCATCACGCCTAACATGTTGCAAAATGTAAGTGATTCATTTCTTCAGAGAGTCAGAATTTGTAATTTATAACTAGGAGGTCACGTTGAGCATATTTTGTAACTTGTTTTATTTTTTCTCTTCTATTTACTGTTTACGTTCAAAATTACACTTTTATTTTGTTATGTACATACCTAAGGTGAGGTGTAAATTTTGTCATTCAAGTTCAATAAATTTGCTACTTTTACTGTTTCCTTTACGATTTTATAGAAAATAATTTTTCGTCTGACCGCAATTTTTGTTTTTCCAAAGCCATTGATAAAATTGTATTAATTTTTAGTAGGATTGTAAGGTTAAAGAGAAAACCTTAATTATCTCCAAAAATACAACAGTTAGGTATAGAAAGAAAGCAATTTGAAGGAGGAATCCAACCACGTAAAAAATACAGGGTGTTCCATTTAAAAAACAGAGTTTCCTATTAGAAATTCGAATTAATTGACATGCCGTCATGGACACCCTGTAAAATAGAATAATGTAAAAAAAGGTACTAATACTTAGCGTGTAGTATGAACTAAGAATAATATAATATTTGCTTACCCAGCTTGTTTTCATAGGTAAATAGAAATTATTAAACGGACCCTTATAAATCCTTAAATTTCCAGAAAATGTTAAATAACTTGGCAACGTTGCATGCAAATCCAAAAAACAAAATGTCACTGTATAATACTCTTTTCATTTAATAAAATGGTGACAAAACATACAGGATGTTCCATTTAAAAAAAAGTATTTTTTGTGTGTAACAGAAAATTTAAGCACTCTGTAGATTTCACAATAATTTTAAATGATAGATCTTATCCACCCAAAAAACTTTGGTATTTAATAAATTGTTGTATCACTAACAGTTCAAAGGTTATCGAAGGAGAACACACTATTGACTCACCCTGTATAATAGGTAAATATTTATTATTGTTGTCATGTTAGGTTTGAAAGTTTGCTTACATAATACCTAATAGGTATTTATATTATTAGTTTTTTTTTCTAAAATTGTATTTCAATTCAAAATGGCGATTTTTACAGGAAATAAACTTCCATTGAAATTCTATAATAAAAATGACAGTGAAACATCATATTCAAGGCCTACACTGACTCAATTATTTGAAAATAGTCTTGTAACAGTCAACTTAGCCACGTTTTCGAAATTATGACGCCATTTTAAAAACAAATGACTACTTGGGATACATCGTTGTAACGAGAATTCCATGAAGAAAACATATTGCTGATGCTATTTAAAAATCAAAAGCTGTTACCACTTCCGGTTAGTTCAGAAGCGAAAATGCTCACCCAAGAAGGGCAAAATATGGCTATTGTGTCACAAATGATAATCACAAAATTTCAAATTTTTATTCCTAAAAAACAATCGAGAAATTGGAACGGAACTAATCTCGTTGTCACCCGGTATAGTGCATATAGTCAGTGTAATTTGCTAAGTGCCTAACTCTTTTCACATTTTAAAGGATAGGTAAAAACTGAATTGTCAAATATCTCAAAAATAAAGCAAAATATCAAAAAGTATAAGAATAAAAATCACTTGCAAACGGACGGTGAATTTAATCCTTAAGGTCAAATTTAACCGGTGTGGCGTAACAGAACAATAGTGTAGTTCACAAGTTAAAAACGGTGTTAATTAGTGATAAAGATCGTAAAAATATGGGCGATAGCTCATTGGATTCGGAATGACGTCGCGGCGTCTAGAAAAATGTATAAAAATTGTTTACCAGCACATAAAAAATTGCAAAAGTTATTAACAAATTAAGATAAAAAAAGGCATTTAGTTTTTCGCAAATAATTCTGAAACTATTAATAATTAAGAAATTTAAATAAAAAGATTCTTAAAGAGGACGAAATTTTCGATAAAAAAAAAATTAATAATTTTAATTTAATGGTGAAAATAGTGCTCCGCGCGGCGAGCGCGACGCTGACGCAGACCTCAGAATCCGACAGTAGCAACAAAAAAAAAATTTTTTAGCTATAAAATATTAATTCAAAAATTTCAAAAAAATCATCGGTTCATCTAGACATCCCAAGAAACAATATCCACTTAAAAAAAAATTTCTACAATTTTTTTTGCTTAAAATTTATTTGTTTATTTAATAAACAATTTGTAATAAACAATGGTCGAATGTATTAATATTTTTTTATAGAAAAAAAAAATAAAAACAACCCTATATTTAACCAATACAAAAAATTTTTTTTTCGATTTTTTATAGAATTTTCAATTTTGCTACTCTACAGAAAGTGCCTCCTTCTTTTGTTAAGTTATTAACTTCTATATCTTTTAAACTATTAGAGATACGACAATGGATATTCAAATGATTGCAAATGATAAATTTAGAAAAAAAAATCTGTTGTTAATATATTATAATAATGAAAAAAGTTAAAAAATGATTATTAATAATAAAAAAATTAAGAAAAAATTTTGTTTGAAAAAAATATAATAAAATAATATCATTCCACTAATAATTTGACAAAAAAAATTCTAAAATATGCAACTAATCCATTTGTTTATAACATTTTTTTAAACAAATACCACTAAAAATTTAAAAATTATAAAATCTAATAGTGTTTTGATATACAAAAACAGTGATAATAACAAATATTGATAAAAACAAATTTTCCACCTTTTTTTTAACGTAAAAGATTAATAACTAATGAACTATAACAATTAAAAATATCGTAATGTGATTATTTCATAAAGTATACTTGTGACAATGTATCCGGCATCGGTTATAATTTTCAAGTCTTTTGTTTAACAATTATCTGATTATAAACATAAACGTGAACTCCAAAAAAAATTGTTAATTAACAATAAGCGCTTTTTATGAAAAATGGATGAAAAAAAAATTTTTTAAGTGGATATTGTTCCTTGGGATGTCCGATAATTTTTTGAAATTTTTTAATTAATATTTTATAGCTAAACAAATTTTTTTTTGTTTCTGAGGTCTGCGGCAGGTCGCGCTCGCCGCGCGTAGCACTATTTTCACCATTAAATTAAAATTATTAATAATGGAGGTACAGTTCCGGGAGTTAGGACTTTTTATAGGAAATTTCGTCCTCTTTAAAAATCTTTTTTTAAAATTGCTTATTTATTAATAGTTTCTGAATTATTTACGAAAAACTAAATGCCTTTTTTTTATCTTAATTTGTTAATAACTTTAGCAATTTTTTATGTGCTGGTAAACAATTTTTATACATTTTTCTTGACGACGTCATTCCGAATCCATATTTTTACGACCTTTATCACTAACACCGTTTTTAACTTGTGAACTAAACTACAATTTCGGGCGGGTTTTTGGGTGCACGCCTCCTTTATAAAGTATCACCCCATGTGAGGATTGTTACAATTGTACGACTAAATAATACCTATGACCTACCAAGTAAGCACAGGTCTCTGGTAAGCACACCAAATATGAAGGTGGTGACCCTTTCCGTTTCCGTGATATTCTTAAAAATCTTTTTAAAATAGTAAAGTTTGGCGGAAGGAAAGGAAGCGTTTTTGGAATATACCTTTATCAGAGAAACCCTCATTATTTTGGGGAGTTCTATCAATTCCTGAAGTTATCAAGATAAAACCTGAATCACCTCGTATATATTTTTTCTCTATTTTTCAAGTGGGCGAAAATGATTAACATAGTATGTGTCTACTATTCAGTCAAGTATTTTGAAGGGGCAAAATGGTTAACATAATAAAAACATGTAGTCGGTAATATAAAAGATTGTTAAACCTTTAAATTGTCAACTATTTTCTGACGTAAAATTTTAATACCTTCATATCCACAAATTACATTATAGCTAATATAGGTATTTGCCCAATAAAAATTGGCTTATAAGTCTTAAAACTAATAATTTTATTTAGCACATTTTTATGTTATCCTTTTAAAAATGTTTTTTTAAGATCAGAGATCAGATAGTAAAACTGATTATTTAAAATTTGTTTATTGCCTTATAAAAGTTGCATGTCTATCGCAATATAACTATATTGAGTTGAGGACTGAGATTTTAAGCATAGACAAAGGATAAACCATCATGTAATGTAAAGTTACAGTAAAACCGCAAATACTTTCAATAGGTCACATTGAAAATATGTACATATCTGAGTATTCCTCGTTTGTGACACTCATCCTCACAATTAAAATTTATTACATTAGACAAACAGTAACACAGAAACAATGAAAATACTTAGTTAACATTGAGAACAAACTCTACAAGAATATGTCAATACTGATATTACTAAATTATTTGACAATTAGAAGTTGTTTTGTTTTAAAACTCATGGCTACTCTAAATTATGACGACTATTTTTTTTTTCATGATCGAGATTGTGTTGAGATAAATAATGGTCAATTTAAAAACACCGTTCACTGGTTTTATCATAAGAATTTTTTTCTGTTGTTTTAGTATTATTTTTTTCAATAGTGTAAAGAATAATTTGTGTAACTAAAATTTACATACCAAATGTCATAAAAAAGGGATTCCCAAGATTTTGAGAAAACATTTTACAAGGGCAAAAATATCGATCCTTTACTATTATAAGTAGACTTGGCCTTATAACGGGTGGTATTGAATTTGAAACCACCCTGTATAGGGTGTCCCGAAATTAGTGTGCAATATTTTACCGGCTGCTTCTACGGCAAGAAATAGGAAAAAAGTTCATATAAACATTGGTCGAAAAATGCTACAGGCCCCTGAGAAAGGTTTTTATAGAATATCTCCAAAACCACTCAAACTGGGGGTTGTGGGGTTAAAATAACCCCGACTTTTTTGTATGTAACATTTTTCTATTTTTGACAGTAGAATATTAAATTTTGGAGTTTTATTCTTAAAAAAAGATACTCTTGATGAACATCGATAAAATGCATCGTTTTTAAATAATATCGACTTGAAAATATTATAACATGGTATGAGATAGGTATTGGGAATCTAAACTAATTTTTTATTAATAGTAGGCCATGAATAAAAAAAGAATGCTTCATGCCGCTATGATATAATTTGATGTTAGAGCTGTCAACAAGGTTAATAAATTTGTGTAAACAGTTCTATGATATAAAATCCGAAGAACGCGTATCGGAAAAAAAAGTTTTGTCCCCTTTTCTGTCAGTTATTTCATTTGTGCGCCTTTAATCACGATTTTCATTAAGTCGATTTAAAATGCCAAGATTTACAGATAGGGAAATGACTGATATGCATTTTGTGTACGGTTTATGCAGTGGTAGTGCTTTAGCCGCAGTAAGGGAATACCGACGAAGATTTCCCAATCGTAGAGTACCTGGGGGTCGAATATTTACAGTTCTTCACCGGAATTTGGCAGACCATGGGGATTTTAAAAGGTCTCGAGGCGCAGGAAGGTCACAAGGAAATCATCGTATGGATATAGTTTTGAATCATTTAGAAAATGATCCACAAATAAGCATTCGAAGAGTTTCAGAAATTGTCAACATACCTCGCTCAATAGTTAATAACAAATGTAAGTACCTAGATAATCATTTATCTTAATTAATAATTTCAGATAGGATGAATGACGGTAATGCAAGGAATACACCCATACCATTTCAGACGCGTGCAACATTTAACGGACGCAGATTTTTTACCACGACTCCAGTTTTGTCAATGGATATTAGCGAACAGAAATATTCATCCTAGCATATTATGGACTGATGAGGCAATGTTTACTAGGAACGGAGCTTTTAATATGCACAATATGCATCATTGGTGGGATGAAAATCCACGAGTTGTTCGGCGCACAAATTTTCAACATAGATTTTCGATGAATTTATGGGCAGAAATCATTGGGGATCAAATAATTGGCCCAATAGTATTCCCCAATCGTCTTAATGCAGAAGAGTATTTAAACTTCCTCCAAAACGATCTTATCGATTTATTACCGTTGAATGTTCGACACGAGGTTCGACAAAATATGCATTTTCAACATGACGGCGCGCCTGCCCATTTTGGGCGCAATGTTCGAACTTGGTTACATCAAAATTTTCCAGGCAGGTGGATAGGTCAAGGTGGTCCTATAGCTTGGCCACCTCGTTCACCGGATCTAAACCCATTAGATTTTTACTTTTGGGGTTATACGAACGGTTTGGTTTACGCCACTGAAGTAAATACACGAGAAGAACTACTTCAAAGAATAAATCAGGCCGGAAATGAATTCAGAAGAAATACATTCAAGACTTTACGGGCTTCTCAGACTTTAGAACGTCGAGCGTGACTGTGTATCCAAGAAAATGGAAATTTGTTTGAACACCTGTTACAATAAAACTATGTAAAATTCAAATTTAATTTTGTTGATATAAAAAGATTACTGGATGATTTGTGTTCATATTGAGTATGATAGTTTCGCTCGAGTTATTCATAAAAAAATATTTTTCACCTATTTTCCAAGCAACAAATTAAAAATATTAGTATGTACTTTATATAGACCTAAAATAATATACAAAACTCATCTGGTACAATGTATTTTGCTCCATATGTTATAAAATTTAAAAAACAATATTAGTAAAATTTTAAAATTTTCAAGTCGATATTATTCAAAAACGGTGCTTGTATCGTTGTTCATCAAGAGTACCTTTTTTTACGTATAAAATTCTAAAATTTCATATTCTTCCGTCAAAAATAGAAAAAAAGTTACATACAAAAAAGTTAGGGTTATTTTAACCCCACAACCCCCCAGTTTGGGACAGCCTTGGATAAAATTTTCGAATTATTTCCATTTCATCTTATTACACATAAGAAGAATAGCGGCTGTGTAAATTTTTAATATTTGACTGTTTGAGTGGTTTTGGAGATATTCGATAAAAACCTTTCTCAGGGGCCCACCTTTAGGGTCCTGTAGCTCCCTTTAGGAAGCATTTTTCGACCAATGTTTATATGAACTTTTTTCCGATTTCTGGCAGTAGAAGCAGCTGGTAAAATATTGCACACTAATATAGGGACACCCTGTATATTAACATTTTTCATTGGCATCAGGCACTTTTTATTCCACATATGAAAGCCAATACATTATGAATCCTTTCATCATAAATATTTTAAATGGCGACTAAAGACAAGTATGTGTAGAGGATAATATTAGCTCGTCTTTACGTCATTAGTTAATATAGACCAAGAGAATTAGATAAATTTTTATCGTGAATCAGAAATAATTTTAGACTATCTGGATTTCTCACGATTCGATAGTATAAGTGGTCCCTCTAAAAAGACAATGGCTCGTTGCGATGTTGTCCAAAACTCTTAAAAAAATATATTAATATATTCCTACTTTTGATAGGACATGTATTTCGAAAAACCAGACGATTTAACGTACACAAATAGTTTTGACGAACGTTGCACTTTCATAAAGTAAGGTAAATAAAGGGTATTTTTTTGTAAATAAACAAAATAAACTTCTGTTTGATTTTCACAATTTTAATAAACTTATGACAATTGTTTCGCCACACAGTGGCTTCGTCAGATAGTGAGTACAAGACTAAATTCTTTATTACAAAGTGTGGGTATATATATCAACTAATCTAGGGTAATAAAATGGAACAGTAATAAAATAAGGTACAAAATAATTTAGAAAATATTTAACAGCGGTGAACAGTTTAAATCTAGCTGGTCATTTAAAATGATATTACTATTTTTTAATTTATTAATTTCTAATGTCTCTAATAGTGACAATTTTAAGCCTTTATTTTCTATGTGTAAAATATCAAAATTGTTATTAAAAGAATGATTTTCCTCTAGCAAATGGTTGGCATACGTCGAATCTAATTTATTGTTATTAAAACTGCGTTTATGTTCCGACAATCTTTTTCCAAAATTTCTTCCCGTTTGTCCGATGTATACTTTAAGGCATGTACCACAAGTAAGCTTATAGACTCCACTTTTTTGTTCTTTTTTTAGTTTTATCTTTATTGTTCTTGATAAATTTTCCTAGAGTGTTATTAGTTTTAAATGCTATTTTAATATTATGTTTTTTTCTTAAGTTCAACTGATATTTTTTTCGGTAGGTTGGCCTATATAAGTAAGGGTTTTATATATTAAATCACTTAATTCACTAATTTCTACTTTTGGATAAACTGCCTCTATTGCTATATTATAATTTTTCTTTTTAAGTAAATTGTTAACCAAAGTTTCTTTAAAACCATTATTCACTGCTATTTGTTTAATAAAATTTAATTCGTTGTTGTAATTATCTTCAGTTAAAGGAAATTTGGTTAATCTGTTTATCATACTAATATAGGCAGCGTGTTTATGTTTTACAGGATGTGTTGAACTATTATGTATCGTAATATCTGTGTATGAAGGTTTATGGTAAATATTAAATTCATGTGAATTATTAATTTTTGTAATAGTTAAATCTAAAAAATTAATCGAATTGTCTTTTTCATATTCTACAGTAAATTTTATGTTAGGGTGTAAATTATTGATAAATTCTACAAAAGTATTTAACTGTCTTGTTGTACCTGTAAAACATGCGATAATATCATCTACATATCTATACCAGTATAAAAAACTTTTACTTAATTTGTTTTTATGTATTTGTTTCTCAATATGATCCATAAAAATATCTGCTAAAATAGAACTTAATGGGTTTCCCATTATTAAGCCCTCTTTTGATGTGAATATTTCGTTGTTGAATTGGAAATAATTTTGGTTTAAACATGTGGTCAGCAAATTTAGTAGTTCAGATTTTACAACAGGGTTTGTGTTATTTCTGTCTAGTAAATATTCTATAATTTTTATGATATCTTTTGGCGGTATACTGGGAAATAAATTTTGCTATAGATAATTCACCTAGTATATTTAGTTCTAAAGACAAATATTATTTAACTATAATGAATCCACAGGCCCCCAAACTGTATTCTTTGATAAAATTGCATAAAAACAATTTACCTATACGCCCTGTTGTTTCTTACTTAACAGCACCTTCTAGCAAACTCTCGAATAGACTAATAAATATATTAATAGATGCATGTAAATTCAAATCAACGTTTAGTTTTAAAAATTCATATGAGTTAATTAATAGAACTAAAAATATTAAGTTGCCTGACAATGCTAAATTTATTTCTTTTGATGTACAAGATTTATTTCCCAGAATACCGCCAAAAGATATCATAAAAATTATAGAAAATTGTGAAAATCAAACAGAAGTTTATTTTGTGTTTATTTGTAAAATGGATTTTCATCAAGTAAAGGTCGAATCAATCAAGGTATTTTCTGTAATGTAACGCGGTATTCGCACTTTTGGCGAATGCGCTGGTCAAAAATTGTGGAATTGATTGATTTGCAAATTTATAATTATTGCACATATTTTTCTCCTGTTCTTTTTTATTTTTGTAGGAAAATAAAAGCAATGCATTTTTATGTTTATGACTACTCAGTAGAGTATAAAACACATCCCAAAAACCTTAAATATAAGTCTCTGATAATAGATTCGTAGGCACTTTATGTTTAAAATGTTTTGGCTATCGGAAATCATAATGATCAAATTTGATTTGGTCGTAGAAAAATCGTATGTTACCAGGAAGGGGTAGAGGTGAGAATATAAAAATGCAAAAAAAAATATACATTTTTTCTGTATAAAATCTTACGTCAGATCTCTCAGTTTTATATCATTATTGATTTATATATGTGTTGAAAAAAATTGATTTTTCAAAGATAATTCATAGGTTTCTGGGCGTACTGAATATTTTACTATGTTTTATGCAAAGCGTCTATTACGTGAAATACTGTGTGTTCCAAATCGATGCTCACCATTGGGATATCGGAAACGGTATAAGCTACAAGGTCGGTTTAATGAGATAATTTTACCAAATTATATGCTGATTCCAAATCCGTTAAGGAATCATGGCTAACCGTGTTTTTGAGATTCTCCAAAAAAACTGAAATCTTATGACTCTCTTTTTGGCTGTAGCCAAGTAATCCTTGGTCAGACAGATTTTAGACTTTTACATTATTAGGACACTTTTTGGAGACTAATATTTTGGTGTAGAAACGAATTTTCGATATTCTTTTGTTTTCGAGATTTCCGAGTTAACTTTTGTTTTTCTTATGGCAGCCATATTAGATTTTTCGTTTTTCAGATTGCGCTTATAACGAGCTTTCAAATAATATATCACATGCCAAGGAAACATTGTTTTTCAAGGCACTAATTTAAGAAAAATTATCCATTGATTAACAAAACAAAATAGTAGGCCATGGAAAATCAAAAAATTGTTTTGATATCATGGATATACCTAATAACAACCATTGCAAAAAATAACAGTAATATTAAGGTTATCAGTTTGATATGTTTAAATAATTTTTAATTTTCTGATAAAATACTGAACATAATCGATATGGAGAACATTTTTTAATACAAATTAACATAAGTAATAGAAAAAATGATAGTAAAGTAAGAAGATGTAATGAAACTGTTCAATATGACCTCCATTCAGCTGAATACATTTTTGGCATCTACGTCTAACTAACCTGATTACTCTTGTGAGAGTATTGGCATTTATTGTGCCGAAAACGTCCCTAATTCTGTTTTCCAAAATATCGATAATTTCCGGGCTTTCAAAATCATAAACTTTATTTTTTTTCCGTGCCCCATAAATAATAATCAAGAGGGGTTATATCAGGCGAGCGAGGAGGCCACAATACTCTGGTCCTCTATTTGAAGTTACGCGGTTACCAAAATTTTCCTGCAATATCCGTTTAACATTATTAGTATTCCGTGCAGTACAATCATCTTGTTGGAACCACAATTTTATTTCTTATTCTGTAAAAAGCTCTTATCTCGGGTAAAACTTGATTTTCTAGAAGTTCACGACAGGCTGCTCCCGTTAAATTGTTGTGAACAATGAATGGGCCAATTAAAGGGCGATCTAAAACTAATGAAAAGGATATAGGCAGATCATAGGAGTAGAATAGGAAGAGAAAAGGTAATACCTATCATGCCGCATCAAACATTGAATCCAAACCTAATTTGGAATCTTCTTTGCGTAGTTACGTGCGGATTTTCTGTGGTCCAGTGGTGATAATTGTGCTTGTTAAAGGCTCCACAATTTGTAAAACGACTTTCATCGGTCCATATAACTTTCGATTGAAAATCAGGTTGTTCTTCGCATTTCTGATTAAAACAACGACAAAATCCAAGTCTTCTTCCAAAGTCATTATTGTTTAAAGCTTGGACAATTGTAGATTTGTACAAATGATAATTCCTTTGTTTTAATGTCTTGTGTACAGTTGCAATTTGTCGCACTTATATGCGGGGATTATTGTTAATAGCTTCGAGAACAACATTATCAATATCATACCGCTCTCTTTTATTATCAAAACTCCCGTAATTTAACAAATTGGTTACAATTCTTCCAAAAACTGTTCTATGTGGTTGCATTATCTCCGGAGATGTTTCTAGAGAGGAAGTCGATGCGTTTTGCGAATTTCTATTTACTTTTAAATAACATTTTAACATAACATTTTTCTTCATTCGAAAATTTGTGCGCCATTTTGCAATAATCACACTCTTGAACAGTAATAATAAGTACTTTTGAACAATTTACAATAATGCCACTACTATTTAGTGAACAACTGTCAACTAATAGTAATATGTATTATTTGTTTTAGATCACAGCCTACTAAATTTATGTGTGAATTTGGTAGTTTTTAGAAAATCATTTTTAAAATTTTACTAATTATTAAATGCTTTGCATGGAAGAATGCTCTTGATGAAGAGGATTTCTTTGTTCAAATTTTGAACACTGTATTAACTATTTATAACAAATAAAACCTTAACGATTTTCCATGGCCTACTACTTTTTTTATTAACCAACGGATAACTTTTCTTAAATTAGTCCCTTGAAAAACAATTCTGAAAAACGAAAAATCCAATATGGCTGCCACAAGAAAAACAAAGGTTGCCTCGGATACTCGAAAACAAAAGACTATCGAGAAATCGTTTCTAGACCCCAAAAAGTATCCAAAAAGTATCCCAATAATGTAAAAGTCTAAAACCTGTCTGGCCAAGAATTGCTTGGTTGCAGCCAAAAAAGAAAATCACAAAATTATCGTTTTTTTGGAAATCTCACAAACGGTTTCAGTTATTAAATGTGATTTCTTAACGGATTTGGAATCAGCATAAAATTTGCTAAAACTTATCTTATATAATCGACCTTGTAGTTCTACCATTTTCGAGATCCCAATGGTGAGCACCGAATTTGGGTCACACGGTATATTTTTAAAAATTTTATAAGCCTACTGCGTTTTTGTATTTAATAATATATCGCTAATATAATAACGAAAAGCAAAAGTCGAACACCCAATAACTATGACATATTACCCAACTCAGAATTTAATGCTCTATCCAAAACTATAATAATATACAGATCATGATAAAAAAATTAGAAAATTGCCGTCATTTCCGTGAAACCGGAAATAATACATACTTTTCTTCTATGTCAAACAATGTATCTCTATTTATGTACTGACTATTTATGTAATATTATTTCTTCAAGTTAAAAATTAAACAAAAAAAAGAAGGGGGTGAACCATGCTCTAATGACGCCCGGTATGATTAATTCGTTGTTTAACTTTGGTACTTTCTGTAGCGGACGTTCCTGAAAGGCGATAATAAAATTACTTATTTCTATACTTTGAATTTCACACCAAGCCTTTTCGAAACACGACAATAAACGGTTATTCCACCCTTTCAATTCTACTTATAGAAACCGCAATCTAACATACCTTCATGGAAACACAATAATAATAATTATTTGAGTTTACAACCGGGGTTCTCTAATAGTAACACTTTTAATTCAACTTAGAACAACCCGCAATTTAACGACGTATCAATGACCGCAGTAAAGTAAGGAAATTCCGTTCATCGCTTTCAACCCTTTTACATAAATACCCATACCTGACTAACACATAATAATAGTCTTATCACACCTCTCGAGTGGGTCCCATAAGAGCTAATTCCCATGAGATATAAATACCCCGAAATTATTTTCCCACGAGATCTAACGCATCACTCTATATATCTGTTTGGCTTTCCGAATATGTTTTATCATGGATGCGTACGTAAACACACTGATTTCAAATTCCAGTGAGATCTAAAGAGTCCGAGAAAAAAGTCCCATGAGATCTAATTCAAACGAGATCTAATTTCAACCAGTTTACTTATCACCCTGTATATCTGTTCGACTTTCCCAATAGACCGATTCAAAAGTCCCACGAGATCTAAAAGCCCGATATGAAAATCCCACGAGATCTAATTCCCATGAGATCTAATTGTTACCTCATCTCACACATATTGTATAAATTTAATTTATATCCGTTAACCTTCACCCTCGCACAGAGTGACATCCTGATCTCCAATAGAAAATCGGAAAGAAACGACGAAGATGCAGAAGAAGTACATGGTCAAGGGGACAGCTGGAGGTTGGTAAAAAAAGGCCCGTCTGCGGCTACTTGCCAGGCTTCCTCTGCTATTACCGTTACCCAACTATGACAAACTTACAATTAATATCGAACAACAAATACACATATTAGCGATTCAAATACCTGTTGAGTTGTGAAGAATAAATAAAAGATAAAAAAAAAAATAAAAATTACCTAACAATACATATTGAATATACCTAAAATGGCAATACCACATTGATTCTACATCACAAAATGAACAGCTCATTTTTCTTAAAAAACCTTATGTTCACTTTATAGTCCAATAACATTTCTATACATCTTTGCATGGGCATGGTTTATAGTTTAAAAAATAGGCAAATCCTGTAATACTTTTAAAATCAATATATATTTATTTTCAAGTAATATTCCCGCATTATTTTTAAATCTCGCGTAATGATTCCCCTGCCTTAGGTACTTGTCCCTACGCCTCTGAATGCTGCACATGTAATGCTAAAGCATTACATGTGAAGTAAATTTCAGTATCTAAGTCAAGATCGCATTTTTAGATCACTTGGGAATTTTAAATCGGTGTTTTTAGGTAGGTTACCAGGTAAAACGCATTTGGAACCCCAAATATATATACAGGGTGATGCGTTAGATCTCATGGGAAAATGGCATCGGAGTTTTAGATCTCGTGGGAATTAGATTTCACGGGACTTTTTTTATCGGTCTATATAAAACTCGTTCAGAAACCCAAACAGATATACAGGATGGCTATTAGAATTAGCTCTCATGGGAATTAGATGTAGTGGGAATTAGATCTCATGGGACGTCTCTCACGTCTCGAGAAATACACAACATTATGTATCTTCACGCAACTGTAATTTTGTTTTCGTTAATAAAAAAACTTCTTCTGATTTCAAGTTTTATTTAGTTGCATCAGCGCTACAATGTCCTTTTGCACATGACGATTTTTGACGGCCTCGGGATTTTTAAAAATCAATACGTGAGTATTCATTTTATTATAAAATTCAGCTTGTAACAACGAAACTCCCACAGAACTCAATTTATCGGTATAATTATTGAGCGCCGACTAGTGTGGAAATAAATTAGTCTTTTCAAATATCATTCATAATTGCAGTTGTCTTTAAAACGTTAAAACTTGTTGCTTCTTTCGCCTCGTATATTTTCAAGTCAGTCGGTTGCTTTCTCTAAGCAGTAACAATTTTTATAATAATTACAAATTACAATTATTTATGACTTATGATTTTATTTGACACCATCTTAAACGTTACTATTTTTGGCTTTCTATCTAAATCGAAAAAAGTTGCTGTTATCACATTAGATATCTATGCATTTTTTTTATGATCGTTAAATTTAAAAACACCGTTGCCGTGTCACCTGTTTATAGGTAATCGACTACCGAAAAAATAGGGTGGCAAATCATATAACGTAAATAAAACATTTCACTATTTTATTATCGCCGTTTGGTTTCCCCATTTATTATTTTAGTGCCACCTATAAAAATAAATCGTAAATTATTTGGAAGACAGTAATTTTATTACGATAAGGTGTTTGCTTGGCGGCAATAAAACAATAAATTAAATATTTAAACGTGCGGTGAACCTACATAATATGTATTTGATCCGATATAAGCGGCAAGAAACATTAGTACGAATAATTTTCACTTACCTTCGCTATCCTGGATATTCTGACATTGACAGGCAGCAAATAACAAACAAACGCAACAGTAAACAATGGTGATCATATTTTCATAGCCGAAAACAAACAGTGTACTTTATGGCCGACAATAAATCTTCTATTTCACTTTCAACTTTACAACAAACCAACTAGAAACTGTTTAAGAGGAAAATAATCGATTTATTTTAAATTTTCGAAGTCTGTCTTCAATCAAACAATCCAAACATTTACCGAAACGTCACAACAAATACCCGCTCGCTTTATTCAACGATATTTTCAGTAACAGAATGCGATGTGTGTATTTATAATTTGATTTGATAGTGTTAACAAATCAACGTGGAAATAATGATGTTTTTAATGTACCTATTTGCATTTTTTGGAACGGTACACTGTCGAACGTATTATACTAAATTGTCTAATCTAATCAGTTTCGTAATATAAACAGTAGAGATTTTTTTAAGTGTTTATACGCGAATTTAAATCTTACGGGTATTGTCTGAGAGGCGATATAACTACTGTATATAGATATTTATATACGTGTGTGGGTACTTGTATAAATAAAATATAGGTAATACCGGGGGAGATAATGTCCACAGTAGATAACATTAATCGATTTCGCTTATCTGTTAGGATAATGATATTAATCTAAGGTAAAATATTTTTCCTACTACTGATTTTATTGCGCTGGTAAATTATTTTATTGGTCGATTTTCTGAATAGTAACGTCGTAATTGCAGGGCCGTTCCGAACGGATGTTTATTTTGTTCCAAAACAGAAGCGGGCAGAATTGCGCACAATTTGACAATAGCAGTGGCGGCTGGTCAGGGGACGCACGGGAGGCTGAGCCTCCTCTACAATTTTGGGAGAAGCAGAATATCTCCAAACTAATATTTTTCACAAGTAGAAAGTTCTACTGAGGTATATCTCAATTCTCAATGTTGTTTACATTCATTAATTTTCAGTGTAAAAAAATTTTTGCATTTCCTTTCCACAAACATGTAACATTGTAGTCCGAATAGTCCACTCTACGTATGCATATTTCCCGTCTCTCATCACGCTTTCGCGCTTGCTTGGATGAACTGAGGCTAGCGGCGAGCCAAACCTCATTTTGAATACATTGTTCGTGACCTTGAATTATGGCGCGTATCAGCAAACATTCTGGATCTGTAAAGGCAGCTAGCCTCTAGCATCCCATCTCTTTCTAGCGCATGTACACTTCAGTTGAGCGTTGATCCCCTCTCTCACAACAGTTTATGGAGCAAGGACAGTGGCAATTTGTGGTTTCGTGGGAGAACAACATAAACATACATAAAATATTTAACAGGTGCTTGAAAAATGAGTGCTCTAGGTGAAAATATTCCCAACGACATGTCTTAGAACGGAGGGTTTAGCGATAGCAATTATCAAAAAAATCGAGTGGTTAACGGCATCAGCAGTTAGAAACAAATTATATTGTTGGAAATGTTTGTTATTTACTAATGATCAATCCTCAATTTGTGGCAGGGCGTGGTTTAATAATTTGCAAAATATGTCACGAGGTTTAGAAAGGCATGAAAAATCTCAGGAGCATATTTCATCTTGCATTAAATTCGAAATGTTGGGTAAACAAAATATAGTAAATTTCTTGGATTCTGCGCATAAAAGAAAAATAGAAAATTTTAATGAAAAAGTCCGTGAAAATAGGGAGATATTAAAGAGATTAATTGATGCCGTTATATATTTATCTTCTCAAGAAAATTCTTTTCGAGGACATGACGAAAAACGCGATTCGTATAATAAAGGAAATTTCAAGGAGCTAATAGATTTTTTTTAAAAACATATATATGATCCAAAATTAGAGAACTTTTTGAATAACGCCACTGTTTTTTCCGGGACGTCTAAATCAATTCAAACTGACCGAATTGATAGTGTTAGCTTTATTATTAAAGGCAAAATTTATGAATAACTACATAATTGCGAATTTTTCTTGTGGCAAATTGATGAAACGACTGACATTACTTGTAAATCTCAACTTTCCGTAATTTTTAGATATGTAATGCACGGTGAAGTTGTTGAAAGGTTTGTTGGTTTTTTTTATGTGAGTAGTGGAAGAAACGCGGATACTTTATTTAAATTATTAATCGACGAATGTGGTAAATTTTATTTAAAAATAAATTAGTTGCACAAACCTATGACGGCGCTGCGGTTATGTCAGGACATCTTAATGGACTCCAAACTAAAATAAAAGATATTACTCCTCAAATTTACTTCACTCACTGTTACGCACACAAATTAAATTTGGTTTTAAGTAAAGCCTGTAACGGAATTAAAGAAAAAAGAAGAATATTTTTTCAAATATTACTGGTTTTTCGTCATTTTATTCAAAATCTAGTAAAAGATGTGATATTTTAAATAGAATTATGGAACATAGAATTTCGAGTAATACTCCCACTCGTTGGAATTTTTCATCTAGCGTTGTTTTCACTGTTGACACATACAGGAAAAAATTTATTGACGTTTTTAATTTTATTTCGGAGAGTGGACTTTTTAAATGACGATCAGACTTTAAGAGCAGCTTACGGATTAAAATCCTTATTGTTGAATTAAAACTTCATATTTGTTCTAAAGGATTTTAAAATGATTTTTGAGCAAACTTATGTTTTCCAAATTTCACAGAATAAATGAACTGATATAACATATTCTAAAAATAGACTAATTCACTTATATATCTAAATTAAAGGAATTTCGCAATAACGAAATACATTTCAATACTTTATATTGTAGTAGACTAATTCAAATTCAAATTATTTCGCGCCAATATTAGTAACTTTTAACTGAGTAAGGTTGGTCATTCGGATGTTGGTTGTCGTCTGTCGGAGGATTTTGAACAAGGTCGTTTGAGATTACGTTTTGTGTTTTATGAGGTTCTCTGTGTTTATGAAGTTTATTATTAAAATATTTTGTAGTTTTACTATGGTTTATTTTGCCATCCAGTTACCCAAGAAGTGCAACAGTTCTCAGAAGTGGTATTCGCCTGAAAAGAGTGATTTCAGGAAAACATTTGTCGACATGAGCTATGGTCGCAACGATTTCGACAGATTTCAATCTGATTTTTACGCACAACAAAATATGAAAGATTCAGATGATGAATCCGTGATAATTGATAAAAGACTTTATAAAGTGAATGAGCAGCAGCAAACTATATCTCATCAGACAATGCCGGTAAATCATCCGCCATTAGGACAAAATAGTCAAGGCCAAAATGTGACGCCAAGTAATGCAAATGATATTTTCGCTACCGTTAATGCCCTTTTGCAACAAAACTCTACATTGATACAGTTGTTAAGTAAACAGACCCAGAACCAACAGAATTACAATGTTATGCCAGACTTTTCTAAAACTATTAGTGATTTTAATGGAGATGTCTCATGTTCTCGAGAGTGGTTAGAATCTTTGGATAGTGCAGCATTGTTACATAATTGGCCACAAGCATTTGTGTTAGAAACAGCCCGTACTCATTTAAGCGGTGCAGCAAAGTCATGGTATGATCAAAGGAAAAAAGAATTAGTAAATTATAATTCGTTCAAAGCCGCCTTTACACGCACATTTGTGCTAGATACCAGCTTGTCATCCAAATGGAAAGAAATGGGGAAAAGAGTTCAGTTACCAAAAGAGGACGTAGGATTATATTTTCATGACAAGGTGAGACTATGTAAGAAATTAGGATTAAAATTAGATGAAATAAGGGAGCAAGTAGCAGTTGGTCTACAGTCAGAAAAATGTGCAGAGAGAATAGCTAGTAAACTTTATGAAGATGAAGACGAACTTTTAAAGACATTTTATTCTATGAAAAATTTCACTCTGAAAGACAAGAAAGGTTTAGAAGTCAACCTCGACAGCAATCAACCAGTAACTCAGGTAATACCCAGGCTCAAAAACAAAGTTCAAACCAGGGAAATAAGAAGAGGTTTAATGAAGTTATGTGTTTTAATTGTGGTTTGCATGGACATATTGTTGGTGACTGCCCGAAGCCAAGGCGACTACCAGGTTCCTGTTTTATGTGTGGTTCTCTCCAACACCAACGCAAGGACTGTCCAAACAATACAAGAAGACCATCTTCTGAGATTCCAGAGAATAATTCCAGTGCAGTAAACAACGTAGTTTCTAGTGTGGAGTACGAAGACAAGCCTATACCATCAAATCCATATTGTGTTAAAGTGGACCTGGAAATAAAAGACAAAAATATAAGCATTACCCCAATTCTTGATACAGGTAGTCCGATTTCATTAATTGTAGAAAGTTTAATTCCTTTTGATTTGATTGAAAATTTTAATGGTAGTCAATCTTTTCAAGGCATAAATGATTCAAAACTAAATGTCATTGGTAGATTTAACACAGTTATAAAACTTTGCAATACTGAAATAAATATATCATTCTTTGTTGTACCTGAAGGAACAATGAAATATACTAGTTTACTAGGTAGAGATTTTATGTCAACGAACAAATTGAAATTCATTTTTGGAGATACCATTACCATTGAAAATAATGAAAAGTCAAGTAAAGATAGAGAAAATTTAGAAAATGATATATTTTCGATTAATTTAATAAATGACTTGAATGAACTTGAACTTGACATTAACCCTAACATTGACAATGACACTAGGATGCAACTTATTGAAAATGTTTCAAAGAACTATTTGAATACTAAAAAACCAAAGAAACCAGAAACGAATTTTGAGATGAAAATTAATATTAAAGCGGGATATGCACCTTTCTTTTTTAGACCACGTCGTTTATCATTTTATGAAAAGAACGAAGTTAATAAAATAATAGAGGATTTATTAGGTCAAGGTATAATTAGGAAAAGTACATCAGAATACAGTTCACCAATTGTTTTAGTTAAGAAAAAACCTTCTGGCTTGAGATTATGTGTAGATTATCGCGAACTTAATAAAATTACTTTACGAGACAATTTCCCGTTACCATTAATTGATGATCAATTAGATAAAATGCGTGATAAAAAATATTTCACTAAATTGGATTTAAAGAATGCATTTCATCATGTCGCTATTGCAGGAGAATCTGTAAAGTTAACTTCATTTATCACACACAACGGACAATTTGAATATTTAAAAATGCCATTTGGCCTAAAAAATAGCCCTGCAGTCTTTATGCGGTATATTAATTTGATTTTTAAAGATTTAATCGATGAAGGTAAAATTTGCATTTACATTGACGATTTACTTATATCTACTGAACATGTGGATGAAAATTTAGAAATTTTAAATAAAGTTCTTGATTTAGTAACAAGAAACATGTTAGTAGTTGATTTATACCGCCCGACTCCTCCGACCTTGATCACATACGTATACGGGCATATGTTTCAAGGCCGTTGCGCCGCTGGATTGAATGTCTATGACACACGTGTACGCGCGCTTTTGTCAAGGTCGTTGTTTTCTATTCCTCCGACCTCGATCGTACACGTATTAAGGTTGCAGCGTCTCATGCTACCACTCGTGTGGTTTTGAAGGTTGTTTTTACAGTGTTCCTATATATGAAGGAGGGGAGTTGGATGGAAATTCATTCTTGAACTAATTCTGTTAGAGTGCAGTCACAATGTATACATGTAGTGCTTGTGGTATTAGTTTTACACGTCGTGATAATATGCGACGCCATCAGATGCGTTCTTGTAAAAAGTTTGATGGGCCACCAACAAAAAATGTAAACATAGCGACGCGCAAATTAATTCAAAACCATCAACCTCTGCAGATGTACAAACGATTCAGCCTCACACATCCGCAGCTGCATTAAATACATGTTGGTGTTGTAATGTAACGATTGCTGCAAATCAGATGCATATTCACAGAAGAACATTACAACATAGAACAAATTCATGTGCTCCACTAATTGACGGTGTACAAGTTGTTCGCAGTGCTTTGAAATGTAGAATTATAAGTTATCGTGTACAAAGTGAAAATAATGATACTGATTATGTAATGTTTTTTGGTGAAATCAAGCACAAAGTTCTAAACGTGCTTGATGAGATGGTAAACATTCATAAATCTGTGAAAGTGAATATGGAGGCGTTTGGTAGATATATTATACAATCACAGGATGTTTCTGATATCAAATCATTTAATACACCAGATTTCCGCATATAATCATAGAAAATATTTTTGTGATGGTTGTTTGTTAAATTTTAATAGTGAACGAGTGTTAGTGCAACATCAGAGCCATGATTGCAACCATTTATATACAACAATACCTTCAACTCAATCGCGAATCGATAAATTTGGCAAGGAATGCTCTGAAAACGTATTAAAATTTGAAAACTTTGAAAGTCAAATTGTATATATACACAACACATTGTATAAATATTTACAATATTTTCTTTATTGTTTAAAAGCTTTTTTTGGGACTGGGGCAAAGGCATATTGTGTGGAATCGTTAAGTAGCCAATTAAAAAAAGCTAAGGGAGTTAAAATCGGTAATTAAAAAACAACTAACAATAGATGACTACAAAAAAGTAGTCGAACAAGGTGGTTTAATACTTAGAAAAATGTATACTTTCAAGAGTGACTTACATGACATCTTTACTGAAATAAAGGATCGAGTGGTGCTTTCATATAATGATAGTAAACGTTTTGTAATTCCTAACACTACAAAAACTTTACCTTGGGACCGATATAATATATTATCAGGATGAATCCGTTGAAAATCAAGTAATGCCTATTGTAAATGGTGAAAATGTGTTGATATGTATGTTGGATCTTTTACTTAAGGAAATAAATTCATTGGAAAATCAACCTTTGTAAAATTGTATGTTATTTTAAAGTATGTGTATGTATGTAAAATATAATATAATGTGTATAAAGAAAATATGTAAATAAAATAAGAAAAGAAAATTGTGTCTCAGTTGGGGACAATGGGGAATTTTTTATGCATTCTAGGGATTTTTGAAAAAAATAATAAAAATGTACAAAACTATTATAAGTAATTAACTAAATTTGAATATAATATACAATGTAATAAGAAAAAAATCAAGAAATAAATTGAAAATAATTGTATACCTTTGACATATGTATTTACTTAGTACCAAATGTGTATTTAAAAAATTAACAATCTCTCTATTGATTGTATTTATGTATACTTGATTCATTCTTCGTTCAATAAAGAATTTTCAACAATTTCTTGATTATGTATTACATAACTTATCTAACTAATCTAACACACCTATCGCTAATTAATTAATTGTTTCATATGTTTATCTGCTTCCTTTCTATGGTAACAGGATTTTCCACCCCAATTTGAATTTCCTATAGTATTTAATAAATAATAGTAATAAAATAAATAATATCCCCTACTTAACGACTGGCGCCATGTTGGTGACGTCACTATCTGGTTCAAGTGCCCTAGTACCTACTAATTGTGTAGTAATCTACTTCTTGGTCATCACATCAAATTGTGCAGTATGCTATGTATGAATACATGGTGCCATCTAAGTTAAAATAGAGATCTTTTACTTAAGGAAATAAATTCATTGGAAAATCAACCTTTGTAAAAAATTGTATGTTATTTTAAAGTATGTGTATGTATATAAAATATAACGTTAATAAACAAGATGTTTGTTTTTGTGTATAAAGAAAATGTGTAAATAAAATAAGAAAAGAAAACGTCTGAATTTATTTATCAATAATATCCATAAAGCAACTTTGTGTTACAAATATATATTATTAAGAATATGGTTGTTGTTTTGTTGGTTGTATACCTGTAGATAATGCAGGTATATATATTTAAATATGACATCGTATTTTACAAATTTTCTTTAAATTGACATATGTATAAACACTATCATGTAAAAACATGAATAAACTATCTATCTATCTGTTTTTTTGGGAAATTTGTTCTTGCGTGTTTCAAATTCTAGTTTAATGTCCACAGTGGATGATTCCACAGCATCAGGTTGATGGAAGCAATCAATCACAAATAATGGATTGTTTAAGAAGTTTATCATTGGTTCATTTATTTCCTTGCCATAGCAGCTGTTTTGAAAATTTTCATAAGAATAATAAGCTGCAGCACACATCTTAGAGAAATCAAGATTCCACCGTTCAAATGGAAATACGATTCAATTTAGATAAAGTCAAATACTGCTAATATCGACATGACTTCTTCAGCTTTGGAACGAGTTATGCAAAATATACTTGATGAATATGAAGCGTTTTGTATCCATTACATCGATGACATCCTTATTTTCTCTGAAAATGAACATAAAAAACATGTTGATATAATATTAAATGCTGTTGATAAGGCAGGTTTAAAATTGTACATTGAAAAATGTCAGTTTTTTATGCCTTGTATGAAGTACTTGGGTTAAATAGGGCAACAGGAAATAAGTATTGAAAAGGAAAGACTTGGCACTATTAAAATTATAAACGTTCTAAAACTTAAGGATGCTAGAAGGTTTTCTAGGAACTTTAAATTACTATAAAAGTTGATTCCAAAATTATGGGGAGATGGAAATGGAAGTTCTATTGATAGAACTCCTTCAAATAGATGTGAGATGGTCGTGGAACAAATGTATGGAGAAAGCATTTATGGACTTAAAACAGAGTTTCCACGACAACTTGCTGCTATATACTCCAGACTTTTCTCTACCTTTCATTCTTAGGACAAATCCATCTGACTATGCGATTGCTGCTGAATTGGTACAAATTCAAGATGGTAAAGAAGTGCCAATTTGTTTCATATCACGTCTATTAAAACCGTATGAGAAAAAATATTCTATCAACGAAAAAGGAATGGCTAGTGTAATTTTTGGAATATCAACCCTGAGAGTTTACCTTACTGCTAATAGGTTCTTACTTGAGACAGACCATGCAGCACTTTCTTTCTTAATGTCAAATCGTTTCGGTAATAATAGGATATGTCGTTGGTCATTGCTGATACAAGAATATTCTTTTTCAATAGAATATCGTCCTGGTTTTCAGAATATATCTGTCCATTTCAAACTCACTTCCAGTAGAAAAGCCCATAATTTCATAATAGCACTTAATCAGATGACGAACATGCACGGCATATACTCTGAAAATTAAATTATCATTAGTCAAAACAACTTAACAGATTTGAAAACAATCATTGAACAACAGAGTATGTATAGGGGTTTCAAAGTGAAAGGTAAGTTTATTATAAAAGCAATTAATGGGACAGAACTATTTGCGATAGATGACATAGTGACAAGACAAATTATTTCTGACTTACGTAACCGTTTTAGACATGTAGGGATACGCAAACTTTGGTTAATATTTAGGGGAAACTTTTACGCAGGCAAGGATTTACAACTGACGAAGGATGATATAAAGAAATGTCAGACGTGTTGCAAAGAAAACAATAAAAATTATACAAATAAAAACAAAATAAGCAGTATCAAGACAGACAGACCACTACAAACAGTTGCAATAGACTACCTATCTCATTTAATCTAGACAAATGAAGGACACAGACATATTTTAATAATAATAGACATATTTTCAAACTTTATCCGATAAAACATTGCAAGACAATGAGACTATGCTTAAAATATACAATAATATTGTGACTAGATAGGGAAACTGACAAAAATTTTAGAGTAATACTCCTGTAAAAAGTAAATTTAAGAAAACTATATTAAAAGTAAAATACATTACCTTTACTCAAAGCTGGTTCACATAAATGTCATATGTGAACAGAATTTTTGGGTTCTTTTGGAGAAAAGTGCTCATGAGGTAACGGGCCACAATAAATGATTATCTGCTGTGTCTAAAAGCAGGAGTAATAAACTAAAACTGTGCTCTGGTATAAGAAAAGACATCTAACCTGGAAATAGCTGCAGTGGGAACACCCAATGACTAAGTATCACATGGCAGATAAACTTGGTAACGGTGCAGCCATATGTATTAGTCTAAAACATACAAAAAAGGGACTGAAAATTCATGTAATACATGTGTAATATAGGGAAATGTTCAGTAGAGTTAGTATAGAGTAGTTTTCATGAATACGATTAAGTTTTATAACTATCATAAGCATATATCGAACGTGTTCGAAAGTCGATCAAAAATTTTATTACTCAACGAAAACCAAACAAAAAGCATATACAAATTTTCAGAAATTTATGAGGAATTCAAAAATATAAATATCATTAACAGTAATAAAACGTCTGGTTAATAAATTTAATTAAAAATATTCAAATTAAGTACATTTATGGAACTTTCTAAAAAATTTGTCATTTGATTTTCAAAAATATATAGATAGGACCAAAAAAAATCAAGGGAAGAGAGTCGTAAAATTTCCATCTCAAAGCAATATACTAAATTGTTTCTAAAACTATAACATCACTTTGCCAGCCAAAGTCAACGTGATTAACTAAAAATATCACATAAATTGAAAATACAAACAAGTGTAAATTAAAAGGTCATTCTCCAGTTTATGGCCTTCTACAATAGACAGAAAATAAACATACATACACACACCTCACATCATAGGAGGACCATCACAAAACACTGTCATATATTGTGCAAATGTTTATTACTAATAAAAATTAATTAAACAAAGTCCACTTTCTCAATAAAAATTATACAAATAAAAACAAAATAAGCAGTATCAAGGCAGACAGACCACTACAAACAGTTGCAATAGACTACCTATCTCATTTAATCTAGACAAATGAAGGACACAGACATATTTTAATAATAATAGACATATTTTCAAACTTTATCCGATAAAACATTGCAAGACAATGAGACTATGCTTAAAATATACAATAATATTGTGACGAGATAGGGAAACTGACAAAAATTTTAGAGTAATACTCCTGTAAAAAGTAAATTTAAGAAAACTATATTAAAAGTAAAATACATTACCTTTACTCAAAGCTGGTTCACATAAATGTCATATGTGAACAGAATTTTTGGGTTCTTTTGGAGAAAAGTGCTCATGAGGTAACGGGCCACAATAAATGATTATCTGCTGTGTCTAAAAGCAGGAGTAATAAACTAAAACTGTGCTCTGGTATAAGAAAAGACATCTAACCTGGAAATAGCTGCAGTGGGAACACCCAATGACTAAGTATCACATGGCAGATAAACTTGGTAACGGTGCAGCCATATGTATTAGTCTAAAACATACAAAAAAGGGACTGAAAATTCATGTAATACATGTGTAATATAGGGAAATGTTCAGTAGAGTTAGTATAGAGTAGTTTTCATGAATACGATTAAGTTTTATAACTATCATAAGCATATATCGAACGTGTTCGAAAGTCGATCAAAAATTTTATTACTCAACGAAATTAACCAAACAAAAAGCATATACAAATTTTCAGAAATTTATGAGGAATTCAAAAATATAAATATCATTAACAGTAATAAAACGTCTGGTTAATAAATTTAATTAAAAATATTCAAATTACGTACATTTATGGAACTTTCTAAAAAATTTGTCATTTGATTTTCAAAAATATATAGATAGGACCAAAAAAAATCAAGGGAAGAGAGTCGTAAAATTTCCATCTCAAAGCAATATACTAAATTGTTTCTAAAACTATAACATCACTTTGCCAGCCAAAGTCAACGTGATTAACTAAAAATATCACATAAATTGAAAATACAAACAAGTGTAAATTAAAAGGTCATTCTCCAGTTTATGGCCTTCTACAATAGACAGAAAATAAACATACATACACACACCTCACATCATAGGAGGACCATCACAAAACACTGTCATATATTGTGCAAATGTTTATTACTAATAAAAAATTAATTAAACAAAGTCCACAATTATTATAAACACCACCATGTTAGGTCTACGTCACCATCCTCATAACATAACATGTTGCCAAATTTCACAAGAACAAAATTAGCCTACAATCAAAATTTAATTCAGTACACATAAATACTGTTCCTTGTCCAAAAAATGTAAAATTAGTACGTCGATACACATAAATATTGTTCCTTGCCCTAAAAATGTAACATTACTATTCTTTATTTCACGGTTCCCGGAAGGAACGCTTCAACACTTGGCAACACTGTGATGCACCGACAGTTGGGAGGGAAAGCAAAAGGCCATAAACTGGACATTTACCTTTTAAATTAGTAAAATATAAATTTAAGTACCTAGCATTTGTATAACGAAAATCTGATCAGTATATTGGAAGAGTAAAAATGAATAAAGTAAATACATCCAGGTAGTAGAACTGGAAATCCTTTTTGAAAATTTTAAATCATCTGGTAGCTGATGATGGAATTGTTGTGGAGTATTTGGGTACTAAACCGATAGAGACGACTTCTAACTGGCAGACAACGTTCCGAAACATACATTGGATTCAACGCACCAAAACAACAAAGGGTACGTTCATTGTATGCCAAGTGAATAAAAAGTTGTTGATTAGTAACAAGAGAATAAAAGCCATCGACTTTTACCCCATTTAGTGTGATTTCTCTCTTCTTAGCCACATGTAAAATGTTTAACTTTCTTTCATGCTTCTGTCAAATTAGCCACTGCACTGTAATTGCGGATCGATTATCGACTATCGTGTATGGTTTTTAGAAAATTTCTACGATATACATAATATGTATTTATTATAATTTATTAGGCAACTAGGTACTCTCTGATTTTTAAGCAGACCTGTTGTAAAATTTCTACATCTGAAATACTGGACTCAACAATATCTCTCTGTATATGAACTCATCGTTTCTGTGCTCTCCATAGGTACTACTTGAAAAATTCTTCACGAGCTTCTTCTTTCATCATCGCATCTAAAGAATAAAATTTTGCAGCATATAATTTTGTCGACCTTAGTATTGAAAAGATTGGGAAAATATCATTTTTATGGTAAACTACTTTTGATAACTTGGAGAGGGCCATTGGGAAGTAATTTACGTATACGAGCGTATGTTTCAAAGCCGTTGCGCCCGCGGATTGAATATCTATGACACGGCTGTACTTCGTGTACGCGCCCTTTTGTCAAGGCCGTTTCATTTGCTGTTTTCTATTCCTCCGACCTCGATCGTACACGTATACGGAGTATTAAGATTGCAGCCTCTCATGCTACCACTCGTGTCGTTTTGAAGGTTGTATTCACATTGTTACTATATATGAAGGGGGTGGGGGATGAGTTGGATGGAAATTCATTCTTGAACTAATTCTCTTAGAGGGCAGTCACAATGTATAACTGTAGTGCTTGTGGTATTAGTTTTACGCATCGTGATAATATGCGACGCCATCAAATGCGTTCTTGTAAAAAGTTTGATGGCCCACCAACAAAAAATGTAAACATAGCGATGCACAAGTTAATTCAAAACCATCAACCTATGCAGATGTACAAACGAATCAGCCCCACTGCATTCCAATTATCACGCGTGCCCGCGTTCTACAGCTGCACTCTGCCTATAAAATCTGCCGGACACATGGAGTACATAAAAACATAACTTCACATTTTCGTGTTGTTTCGCTCGTAAACAAAACAAAGAATGCAGGTACTTCAATAACTAAAGTCTATTTTTTACAAATTTTAAAGTATATAGTTTACTAGGTATAATTAAATTGGATAATGTAGGCTTTTAATTAAAATATTAGATTACCGTTTTTAATATACCTACACACATTACACTTGCAACAAAAACAGTATAAAAATATTTTAATTAAAACTAATGGAAAGAAAGAACTTCATAATTTTAGTCTCGAAGTCGAGTTATTAACATAATCTAACAAAAGAACTAAATCAAACAGTACCACGAGAACATTTTTTTTATTCCATTCTTTGTTGCGTACAGTACATGTACAGGACGTATGCATGGTGCCTATTTGGAAAAGGGCCGTAGTATGATGATTGTAGGTGCTAGGACCGACCACATTCCTTGTCCTGGTAGCGGGGAAGGTTTACTCGCTGTCAATTGTACACTTATTATGTTAGACGGAAAAAGTAAATAATGTTTTCTTAAATACTGCTGTTATGTTATTGTTTACATCGAGTTATATAAAATACTATTACCGAGTTCTGAGAGCTCATCAAAACAAACACATGCGTTGTTCATGTGAGCCTAGTTCACAAGAGCCATTTATATGTAAAATTAAAAAATTTCAAGTTGTCGATAAAAATAATATGTCAACGTCATTTTACATCGGTTTGCTTCATCAACTCAATGAGTATCAGTCTTTTTGCTGGTATACCTAGTTATAGTCAGCATAGAAAACCATTATTTTTAATGAAAGACTGTGATTTTGTATATTTTTTCATAACTACATCGCAATAAAGATAATTAAAAAAATGACTCATCTTGTGTATTTATAGCCCTTAACTCCTTGTATGAGTTGCTATAACAAAATATAATGAGAGAGTATCAACTATTCTCGAAACATACAATAATAATTATTTGGGTATTACGTATGCATCCTTTCAAACCTAATATGATAACAACCATAAACTACCTATAATTTTCTATATTTTACACTGCCATTCTTATCAGAATGCGCTAGTATAAAAGTTTTAGGTAGACAATAATTTAAACACAGCGCTTCAAATATATTTTATTATCGGAATCATCGGTGCTTTAAAAATCGTAAAAAAGGATACTTACTAGATGGTTAAACGATGCAAAAACTCTTAAAACGGTTTTCAGTGGAAGAAAATAATAATCTTTGTAATTTTCATCAATGCTGTAACAGCCATATTTGGAGTCTGATGCAAAAATTTGTAAAAGGTGTGGTCCGTTTACAAATGCTTAAAGGCGATGACACTATTTTAGCCTTAATACCTACAACATCTTTATACATCATCAAAAAGTTCAAAAATGTGATGATTCTTACCAACGGGCAAGCTTTTGACTATAATTTATTTTAAAGTGTGTTTTAAATAACAGATTTAAAACTAGAACTTAATGCGAGATAACAAAATTATCCCCTTGCAATTCGCCTGTTTTTGTTGCAAGTGTAATGTGTGTAGGTATATTAAAAACGGTAATCTAATATTTTAATTAAAAGCCTACATTATCCAATTTAATTATACCTAGTAAACTATATACTTTAAAATTTGTAAAAAATAGACTTTAGTTATTGAAGTACCTGCATTCTTTGTTTTGTTTACGAGCGAAACAACACGAAAATGTGAAGTTATGTTTTTATGTACTCCATGTGTCCGGCAGATTTTATAGGCAGAGTGCAGCTGTAGAACGCGGGCACGCGTGATAATTGGAATGCAGTGGGGCTGATTCGTTTGTACATCTGCATAGGTTGATGGTTTTGAATTAACTTGTGCATCGCTATGTTTACATTTTTTGTTGGTGGGCCATCAAACTTTTTACAAGAACGCATTTGATGGCGTCGCATATTATCACGATGCGTAAAACTAATACCACAAGCACTACAGTTATACATTGTGACTGCCCTCTAAGAGAATTAGTTCAAGAATGAATTTCCATCCAACTCATCCCCCACCCCCTTCATATATAGTAACAATGTGAATACAACCTTCAAAACGACACGAGTGGTAGCATGAGAGGCTGCAACCTTAATACTCCGTATACGTGTACGATCGAGGTCGGAGGAATAGAAAACAGCAAATGAAACGGCCTTGACAAAAGGGCGCGTACACGAAGTACAGCCGTGTCATAGATATTCAATCCGCGGGCGCAACGGCTTTGAAACATACGCTCGTATACGTAAATTACTTCCCAATGGCCCTCTCCAAGTTATCAAAAGTAGTTTACCATAAAAATGATATTTTCCCAATCTTTTCAATACTAAGGTCGACAAAATTATATGCTGCAAAATTTTATTCTTTAGATGCGATGATGAAAGAAGAAGCTCGTGAAGAATTTTTCAAGTAGTACCTATGGAGAGCACAGAAACGATGAGTTCATATACAGAGAGATATTGTTGAGTCCAGTATTTCAGATGTAGAAATTTTACAACAGGTCTGCTTAAAAATCAGAGAGTAGTTGCCTAATAAATTATAATAAATACATATTATGTATATCGTAGAAATTTTCTAAAAACCATACACGATAGTCGATAATCGATCCGCAATTACAGTGCAGTGGCTAATTTGACAGAAGCATGAAAGAAAGTTAAACATTTTACATGTGGCTAAGAAGAGAGAAATCACACTAAATGGGGTAAAAGTCGATGGCTTTTATTCTCTTGTTACTAATCAACAACTTTTTATTCACATGGCATACAATGAACGTACCCTTTGTTGTTTTGGTGCGTTGAATCCAATGTATGTTTCGGAACGTTGTCTGCCAGTTAGAAGTCGTCTCTATCGGTTTAGTCCCCGATCATAAACACCATCGATAGTTTAGTACCCAAAACTCCACAACAATTCCATCATCAGCTACCAGATGATTTAAAATTTTCAAAAAGGATTTCCAGTTCTACTACCTGGATGTATTTACGTAAAAACAAAAAAACCCCCCATTTTTTTTTTTTTTTTTTTCCCCCCCCCCCAGGGGAAAAGGAAAAAAAAAAAAAAGGGGGGGGGGAAAGAAAAAAAAAAAAAAAATTTTTTTTTTTTGGGGGGGGGGGGGGGAAAGGGAAAAAAAAAAAAAAGGGGGGGGGGCCCGGGCCCCCCAAAAGGGGGGGGGGAAAAAAAAGGAAAAAAGGGAAGGGAGGAAAGGGGGGGGGGGGGGGGGGGGGTGAAAATAAAAACCCCCAAACGGAAAAAAAAAATTAATTTTTTTTTGGGGATTTCCCCCCCAAAGGCCCACAAAAAAAAAAGGGGGGGGTTTTCCAAAAAGAGGGGGGCGCCGCACGGGGATTTGTTTTTTTTCGCGGGGGGGAGGGGGTGTTAAAGGAATGACCGTATTTACTTTATTCATTTTTACTCTTCCAATATACTGATCAGATTTTCGTTATACAAATGCTAGGTACTTAAATTTATATTTTACTAATTTAAAAGGCAAATGTCCAGTTTATGGCCTTTTGCTTTCCCTCCCAACTGTCGGTGCATCACAGTGTTGCCAAGTGTTGAAGCGTTCCTTCCGGGAACCGTGAAATAAAGAATAGTAATGTTACATTTTTAGGGCAAGGAACAATATTTATGTGTATCGACGTACTAATTTTACATTTTTTGGACAAGGAACAGTATTTATGTGTACTGAATTAAATTTTGATTGTAGGCTAATTTTGTTCTTGTGAAATTTGGCAACATGTTATGTTATGAGGATGGTGACGTAGACCTAACATGGTGGTGTTTATAGTGTAGTAATTGTGGACTTTGTTTAATTAATTTTTTATTAGTAATAAACATTTGCACAATATATGACAGTGTTTTGTGATGGTCCTCCTATGATGTGAGGTGTGTGTATGTATGTTTATTTTCTGTCTATTGTAGAAGGCCATAAACTGGAGAATGACCTTTTAATTTACACTTGTTTGTATTTTCAATTTATGTGATATTTTTAGTTAATCACGTTGACTTTGGCTGGCAAAGTGATGTTATAGTTTTAGAAACAATTTAGTATATTGCTTTGAGATGGAAATTTTACGACTCTCTTCCCTTGATTTTTTTGGTCCTATCTATATATTTTTGAAAATCAAATGACAAATTTTTTTAGAAAGTTCCATAAATGTACTTAATTTGAATATTTTTAATTAAATTTATTAACCAGACGTTTTATTACTGTTAATGATATTTATATTTTTGAATTCCTCATAAATTTCTGAAAATTTGTATATGCTTTTTGTTTGGTTAATTTCGTTGAGTAATAAAATTTTTGATCGACTTTCGAACACGTTCGATATATGCTTATGATAGTTATAAAACTTAATCGTATTCATGAAAACTACTCTATACTAACTCTACTGAACATTTCCCTATATTACACATGTATTACATGAATTTTCAGTCCCTTTTTTTGTATGTTTTAGACTAATACATATGGCTGCACCGTTACCAAGTTTATCTGCCATGTGATACTTAGTCATTGGGTGTTCCCACTGCAGCTATTTCCAGGTTAGATGTCTTTTCTTATACCAGAGCACAGTTTTAGTTTATTACTCCTGCTTTTAGACACAGCAGATAATCATTTATTGTGGCCCGTTACCTCATGAGCACTTTTCTCCAAAAGAACCCAAAAATTCTGTTCACATATGACATTTATGTGAACCAGCTTTGAGTAAAGGTAATGTATTTTACTTTTAATATAGTTTTCTTAAATTTACTTTTTACAGGAGTATTACTCTAAAATTTTTGTCAGTTTCCCTATCTCGTCACAATATTATTGTATATTTTAAGCATAGTCTCATTGTCTTGCAATGTTTTATCGGATAAAGTTTGAAAATATGTCTATTATTATTAAAATATGTCTGTGTCCTTCCTTCATTTGTCTAGATTAAATGAGATAGGTAGTCTATTGCAACTGTTTGTAGTGGTCTGTCTGCCTTGATACTGCTTATTTTGTTTTTATTTGTATAATTTTTATTGAGAAAGTGGACTTTGTTTAATTAATTTTTATTAGTAATAAACATTTGCACAATATATGACAGTGTTTTGTGATGGTCCTCCTATGATGTGAGGTGTGTGTATGTATGTTTATTTTCTGTCTATTGTAGAAGGCCATAAACTGGAGAATGACCTTTTAATTTACACTTGTTTGTATTTTCAATTTATGTGATATTTTTAGTTAATCACGTTGACTTTGGCTGGCAAAGTGATGTTATAGTTTTAGAAACAATTTAGTATATTGCTTTGAGATGGAAATTTTACGACTCTCTTCCCTTGATTTTTTTTGGTCCTATCTATATATTTTTGAAAATCAAATGACAAATTTTTTAGAAAGTTCCATAAATGTACTTAATTTGAATATTTTTAATTAAATTTATTAACCAGACGTTTTATTACTGTTAATGATATTTATATTTTTGAATTCCTCATAAATTTCTGAAAATTTGTATATGCTTTTTGTTTGGTTAATTTCGTTGAGTAATAAAATTTTTGATCGACTTTCGAACACGTTCGATATATGCTTATGATAGTTATAAAACTTAATCGTATTCATGAAAACTACTCTATACTAACTCTACTGAACATTTCCCTATATTACACATGTATTACATGAATTTTCAGTCCCTTTTTTGTATGTTTTAGACTAATACATATGGCTGCACCGTTACCAAGTTTATCTGCCATGTGATACTTAGTCATTGGGTGTTCCCACTGCAGCTATTTCCAGGTTAGATGTCTTTTCTTATACCAGAGCACAGTTTTAGTTTATTACTCCTGCTTTTAGACACAGCAGATAATCATTTATTGTGGCCCGTTACCTCATGAGCACTTTTCTCCAAAAGAACCCAAAAATTCTGTTCACATATGACATTTATGTGAACCAGCTTTGAGTAAAGGTAATGTATTTTACTTTTAATATAGTTTTCTTAAATTTACTTTTTACAGGAGTATTACTCTAAAATTTTTGTCAGTTTCCCTATCTAGTCACAATATTATTGTATATTTTAAGCATAGTCTCATTGTCTTGCAATGTTTTATCGGATAAAGTTTGAAAATATGTCTATTATTATTAAAATATGTCTGTGTCCTTCCATTTGTCTAGATTAAATGAGATAGGTAGTCTATTGCAACTGTTTGTAGTGGTCTGTCTGTCTTGATACTGCTTATTTTGTTTTTATTTGTATAATTTTTATTGTTTTCTTTGCAACACGTCTGACATTTCTTTATATCATCCTTCGTCAGTTGTAAATCCTTGCCTGCGTAAAAGTTTCCCCTAAATATTAACCAAAGTTTGCGTATCCCTACATGTCTAAAACGGTTACGTAAGTCAGAAATAATTTGTCTTGTCACTATGTCATCTATCGCAAATAGTTCTGTCCCATTAATTGCTTTTATAATAAACTTACCTTTCACTTTGAAACCCCTATACATACTCTGTTGTTCAATGATTGTTTTCAAATCTGTTAAGTTGTTTTGACTAATGATAATTTAATTTTCAGAGTATATGCCGTGCATGTTCGTCATCTGATTAAGTGCTATTATGAAATTATGGGCTTTTCTACTGGAAGTGAGTTTGAAATGGACAGATATATTCTGAAAACCAGGACGATATTCTATTGAAAAAGAATATTCTTGTATCAGCAATGACCAACGACATATCCTATTATTACCGAAACGATTTGACATTAAGAAAGAAAGTGCTGCATGGTCTGTCTCAAGTAAGAACCTATTAGCAGTAAGGTAAACTCTCAGGGTTGATATTCCAAAAATTACACTAGCCATTTCTTTTTCGTTGATAGAATATTTTTTCTCATACTGTTTTAATAGACGTGATATGAAACAAATTGGCACTTCTTTACCATCTTGAATTTGTACCAATTCAGCAGCAATCGCATAGTCAGATGGATTTGTCCTAAGAATGAAAGGTAGAGAAAAGTCTGGAGTATATAGCAGCAAGTTGTCGTGGAAACTCTGTTTTAAGTACATAAATGCTTTCTCCATACATTTGTTCCACGACCATCTCACATCTATTTGAAGGAGTTCTATCAATAGAACTTCCATTTCCATCTCCCCATAATTTTGGAATCAACTTTTATAGTAATTTAAAGTTCCTAGAAAACCTTCTAGCATCCTTAAGTTTTAGACCGTTTATAATTTTAATAGTGCCAAGTCTTTCCTTTTCAATACATATTTCCTGTTGCCCTATTTAACCCAAGTACTTCATACAAGGCATAAAAAACTGACATTTTTCAATGTACAATTTTAAACCTGCCTTATCAACAGCATTTAATATTATATCAACATGTTTTTTATGTTCATTTTCAGAGAAAATAAGGATGTCATCGATGTAATGGATACAAAACGCTTCATATTCATCAAGTATATTTTGCATAACTCGTTCCAAAGCTGAAGAAGTCATGTCGATATTAGCAGTATTTGACTTTATCTAAATTGAATCGTATTTCCATTTGAACGGTGGAATCTTGATTTCTCTAAGATGTGTGCTGCAGCTTATTATTCTTATGAAAATTTTCAAAACAGCTGCTATGGCAAGGAAATAAATGAACCAATGATAAACTTCTTAAACAATCCATTATTTGTGATTGATTGCTTCCATCAACCTGATGCTGTGGAATCATCCACTGTGGACATTAAACTAGAATTTGAAACACGCAAGAACAAATTTCCCAAAAAAACAGATAGATAGATAGTTTATTCATGTTTTTACATGATAGTGTTTATACATATGTCAATTTAAAGAAAATTTGTAAAATACGATGTCATATTTAAATATATATACCTGCACTATCTACAGGTATACAACCAACAAAACAACAACCATATTCTTAATAATATATATTTGTAACACAAAGTTGCTTTATGGATATTATTGATAAATAAATTCAGACGTTTTCTTTTCTTATTTTATTTACACATTTTCTTTATACACAAAAACAAACATCTTGTTTATTAACGTTATATTTTATATACATACACATACTTTAAAATAACATACAATTTTTTACAAAGGTTGATTTTCCAATGAATTTATTTCCTTAAGTAAAAGATCTCTATTTTAACTTAGATGGCACCATGTATTCATACATAGCATACTGCACAATTTGATGTGATGACCAAGAAGTAGATTACTACACAATTAGTAGGTACTAGGGCACTTGAACCAGATAGTGACGTCACCAACATGGCGCCAGTCGTTAAGTAGGGGATATTATTTATTTTATTACTATTATTTATTAAATACTATAGGAAATTCAAATTGGGGTGGAAAATCCTGTTACCATAGAAAGGAAGCAGATAAACATATGAAACAATTAATTAATTAGCGATAGGTGTGTTAGATTAGTTAGATAAGTTATGTAATACATAATCGAGAAATTGTTGAAAATTCTTTATTGAACGAAGAATGAATCAAGTATACATAAATACAATCAATAGAGAGATTGTTAATTTTTTAAATACACATTTGGTGCTAAGTAAATACATATGTCGAAAGGTATACAATTATTTTCAATTTATTTCTTGATTTTTTCTTATTACATTGTATATTATATTCAAATTTAGTTAATTACTTATAATAGTTTTGTACATTTTTATTATTTTTTCAAAAATCCCTAGAATGCATAAAAAATTCCCCATTGTCCCCAACTGAGACACAATTTTCTTTTCTTATTTTATTTACATATTTTCTTTATACACATTATATTATATTTTACATACATACACATACTTTAAAATAACATACAATTTTACAAAGGTTGATTTTCCAATGAATTTATTTCCTTAAGTAAAAGATCCAACATACATATCAACACATTTTCACCATTTACAATAGGCATTACTTGATTTTCAACGGATTCATCCTGATAATATATTATATCGGTCCCAAGGTAAAGTTTTTGTAGTGTTAGGAATTACAAAACGTTTACTATCATTATATGAAAGCACCACTCGATCCTTTATTTCAGTAAAGATGTCATGTAAGTCACTCTTGAAAGTATACATTTTTCTAAGTATTAAACCACCTTGTTCGACTACTTTTTTGTAGTCATCTATTGTTAGTTGTTTTTTAATTACCGATTTTAACTCCCTTAGCTTTTTTTAATTGGCTACTTAACGATTCCACACAATATGCCTTTGCCCCAGTCCCAAAAAAGCTTTTAAACAATAAAGAAAATATTGTAAATATTTATACAATGTGTTGTGTATATATACAATTTGACTTTCAAAGTTTTCAAATTTTAATACGTTTTCAGAGCATTCCTTGCCAAATTTATCGATTCGCGATTGAGTTGAAGGTATTGTTGTATATAAATGGTTGCAATCATGGCTCTGATGTTGCACTAACACTCGTTCACTATTAAAATTTAACAAACAACCATCACAAAAATATTTTCTATGATTATATGCGGAAATCTGGTGTATTAAATGATTTGATATCAGAAACATCCTGTGATTGTATAATATATCTACCAAACGCCTCCATATTCACTTTCACAGATTTATGAATGTTTACCATCTCATCAAGCACGTTTAGAACTTTGTGCTTGATTTCACCAAAAAACATTACATAATCAGTATCATTATTTTCACTTTGTACACGATAACTTATAATTCTACATTTCAAAGCACTGCGAACAACTTGTACACCGTCAATTAGTGGAGCACATGAATTTGTTCTATGTTGTAACGTTCTTCTGTGAATATGCATCTGATTTGCAGCGATCGTTACATTACAACACCAACATGTGTTTAATGCAGCTGTGGATGTGTGAGGCTGAATCGTTTGTACATCTGCAGAGGTTGATGGTTTTGAATTAATTTGCGCGTCGCTATGTTTACATTTTTTGTTGGTGGCCCATCAAACTTTTTACAAGAACGCATCTGATGGCGTCGCATATTATCACGACGTGTAAAACTAATACCACAAGCACTACATGTATACATTGTGACTGCACTCTAACAGAATTAGTTCAAGAATGAATTTCCATCCAACTCCCCTCCTTCATATATAGGAACACTGTAAAAACAACCTTCAAAACCACACGAGTGGTAGCATGAGACGCTGCAACCTTAATACGTGTACGATCGAGGTCGGAGGAATAGAAAACAACGACCTTGACAAAAGCGCGCGTATACGTGTGTCATAGACATTCAATCCAGCGGCGCAACGGCCTTGAAACATATGCCCGTATACGTATGTGATCAAGGTCGGAAAGGGTCGGGGGGTATAAATCAACTACTCATGTTAAATTTACGCTTGGATAAATGTTCGTTTTTAAAATCTGAAATTGACTTTCTCGGGTATACTATAAATGAAAATGGCATTAAGCCAAAAACCTCAAATATTGAAGCAGTTACTGAATTTCCTGTACCCAAAAGTTTCAAAAAAGGGGGGGGAAGGGGGGGGGCCCCCCCAATTTTTTTTGGGGTATAAAAAAAAATCTCGGTTTAATTGCCAAACCCCTGCAAAATCTTTTAGGGAAAGATATTGTTTTCAAATTTGGTGAGGAAGAAATAACTGCATATGAGACTCTCAAAATATTATTGGTAAAAAGACCTATTTTAGCTGTGTACAACCCACAAGCAGAAACCCAGTTACACTGTGATGCTTCCACTTATGGATTTGGAAGTATCCTAATGCAAAAGCAGAAAGATGGACGGTTTCATCCAGTATTTTATTTTAGTAGAAGGACAACTCAAACGGAAGCAAAATACCATAGTTATGAATTAGAAATGCTTGTTATTTACTATTCATTACAGCGGTTTCGTATATATTTACAGGGTATAGAATTTAAAATAATTACAGATTGCAACAGCATTAAATTGGCACTTCAAAAAAAGGAAATAAACCCGCGAATACTTAGATGGTCTTTAGAATTACAAAATTATTCTTACACAATCGAACATCGGTCGAATAAACAAATGCGTCATGCAGATGCTTTAAGTAGATGTTCTATTTTAATTTTGGAGGATAATACATTTGAACGAAGTCTAAGCATAAAGCAAGACCAAGATGAAGTTATTTGTGAGATAAGAAATTCCCTAGAGCAAACTGAAAATAAATTTTACGAATTAAGGAACGGACTGGTATACCGAAAACAAAAAAATAAGCTATTATTTGTAGTACCGAAAAGTATGGAATATAATGTAATTCAAACTTACCATGATAATGTTGGACACACTGGTGTTAATAAAACTTATGAATTGATCTTGAGGACTTATTGGTTTCCAAATCTGAAAGAAAAAATTAAGAATTACATTTCAAATTGTTTGAAATGTATTAGTTACTCACCAACTACCGGAAAAGTTGAAGGTTTCCTACACAATTTACCTAAAGGAAATTTACCTTTTGTTACTTTGCATGTGGACCATTATGGGCCACTAGAGAAGACACAATTTAGACATAAATATATATTTGCAGTTATTGACGCATTTTCCAAATTTCTCAAAATATATCCATGTTGTTCAACTGATACTAAACAAGTCATTAAGCATTTAAATACTTATTTTGAATATTATAGCAAACCCATTCGGATAATATCTGATCGAGGTTCATGTTTTACGTCGTATGACTTTAAAAACTTCTTAGAAGATCAAAATATCGAACATACACTTATTGCCACAGGTATGGCACAAGCTAACGGTCAAATAGAGGTTATAAATAAATCAATTAATTCAATGTGTTCGAAATTATCTGACGATCCTAGTAAGTGGGACAAAATCTTAACTAAGGTAGAATTTTCTATAAATAATACTATAAATCGTTCGACTGGTGAAAGCCCTAGTATGTTACTATTTGGAGTACATCAAAGAGGACATGTACAAGATAACTTACGTTTGTATTTAGACAGTCAAAACCCAGAACCTAGAGATTTAAATTTAATCAGACAGAAGGCTTCGCAGAATATTATTAAATTGCAAGATTATAACAAATCATATTATGACTCAAAGCATAAAGATTCTCACAAGTACCAAGTTGGCGATTATGTCATGGTAAAAAATATAGATGTTAGCCCAGGAAACAATAAGAAACTTATTCCTAAATACCGAGGACCCTACGTTGTAAAAGCTGTTTTAGATTATGATAGATATATAGTAACCGATATAGAAGGATTTCAAGTTACACAGACTCCTTATGAGGGTGTAATGTCACCATCGAGAATGAAACCTTGGCATAGAGATGATTTAACCCCCCAATTAAACTTTAACTAATTTTAACAATTATTTCTATACTGCTATACTTATTCTATTATTACTTATTTACCTTGAATGACAAAATTTATTCGTTGACTCGATAATTTCTCAATATGTTGTGTTTTAATTCAGTTTATGCCTGATTTATGTTAATTCATTATTATGTGTCAGATTTTGGGTAAAGCTTATTCCTACTTATGTTTATTAAGCACGTTACCACTTATGTTATTATTATGAATATTATTTGTACTTTAAGATCCTTTATGTATTTATCTTAAGGTCCTTATGAACAGTTGACTTATGCTATGTGTATGATACTTAACCCAGATACTTACCTTATTTACGTTATGACTCTTGAGGTATGTTTTGTACAAGATTTAAATCATTTAAATAACCACCATATGCACGATTGAGGACAATCTTTATCAGGATGGACGAACTGTAGTAGACTAATTCAAATTCAAATTATTTCGCGCCAATATTAGTAACTTTTAACTGAGTAAGGTTGGTCATTCGGATGTTGGTTGTCGTCTGTCGGAGGATTTTGAACAAGGTCGTTTGAGATTACGTTTTGTGTTTTATGAGGTTCTCTGTGTTTATGAAGTTTATTATTAAAATATTTTGTAGTTTTACTATAGTTTATTTTGCCATCCAGTTACCCAAGAAGTGCAACAATATAATGGTTTTTTAGAAATTATTGAGGAATTAGATGATGAGCCACAGTTTAAAAAAAGAAAGACAACATATAACTTTGACAGGACAGACATACATTACAAACAAATTTTTACAGAAATTTTGGACACCATTACAGTTCAAATTGAAATTAGATTTTCCGATTTAAATACTTTGTAATGTTTTGATTTAGTAAATCCTAATAATTTTATGTTTTCTAAATCATTTCCTAACAGTCTAATGGACAAACACAAGTTTTAAATTTAAGACGAAATTAATATTATTTCTATAATTTTGATGTTTAGAATTTATCTAAAAATAATGAGAGTTTTTTAGACATAGTGAGTGAAAAGTGTATCCCTCTGGTGGTCAGTGCTACTACCAGTCAGACATCACTGATGTGACTGATAGCGACTTGCACCTCTAAACCTGGTGGACTAAACTATATACTGAATAAGATTTGCAGGAAACAACTACTAAGCGGACAAAAGCCCCGACCTGCATTGAATTACTTATGGCATACTGACGAGAACATAAAAAGTTCGAAACCGGTCTTTAAATCCGAATCTAACTACATAAACAAAACTATTAAATGTATACATGCGATTCAAATGTATTGAGCCCTCACTTTGAATACGAATTACAAAAAAACTTGAGTGGCTAAAAATTTTGGAAAAATTAGGTGTTATTGCTTGCACATATGTTAATATCCTTTAAAAACTTTCATTTTATTTTTTTAACTTACCAAGTTTTGCATTATCTTATTTAAATATCTGATGTGGCCAGCACAAAACTTTCTTATACCAGGAACTGCATCGATCGATATAAGGAAAAGTACGCACCAGAAAATTTTTAAAATTTAGGGAGCTACTAACGGCAGTGTGGCCGGTCCAACTAAAATAATTAAAAGCATCTGGCACTTCTGGTTATACCGGAAGTCGATAACAACTTGCTTATTATAAATGGAACACCCTATATATTTTAGAGTTTTCGAAAAGAGCAGAAAATTCTGAGTCAAAAAGATGATGATTCCCTATGCCTAAATCCAGCCGTTTCAGAGATATTTGACATTTTAAAAGAATTTTGACAAGTGTAATGGTATACAATAACCTTTATAACTTTCTTCGTGTAAAAGATACATATTTGCTTTTTGGCATGCAGAAAGACTATAAGGTGAGCTACGCTCTACAGTTTAAAGAAATTCAATAATAGTATACCAAGTGTTCCATTTTTGACGTTACATTTTGTAAACCTAAAACCACGAAAACTTGCTGAAGTCAACAACCTGTATTTTTTTTCATCAAGTTATGTAATTAAACTCCTTTTTTTGTGATATAAGCATTGTGGGGGTTTAAGTTACAACTTTTTGAAATATTTGCGATTTTCTTAGAAATTCAAGAATTTTTAGTACAAATTTTATCATATTAGCCATGATTAGAAACAATCATTAATGTCAGTCATTCTCTTATGTCAAAAAATGCCACCGCGTTTAAATTACACCCACGAAGACTTTTTGAATTTGTTTATTATTTATGGAGAATGTGATAAAGTAATATCAAGAACTTGTAGTACATTTGTTACTAGATATCCACAAAAACGGAAAATAACACTAAACACTGTAACTTGCCTATTAATTGGATTGAAGACACTTTGCATAAACTAAAATAGTTAAGATAAAATCCACTAAAAACATGATTCCATTTTAATATAATAATTGTTCAAAATTCCGCCCTCGAACCGCCACACATTCTTCGCACCTTCGGATTAGTTCTTCATGGGTAGCTCTTTTAATTGAATCCTGTGATAAGTTTTGAAATGCATTTCTTACTCTGCATACAATCTTCAATAGTTGTTAATGGGCTCTCAGAAACTTTATTTTTAATAGTTCCCCCAAATAAAATAATCTAAAATTGATAAATTGGGCGAGCGAGGAGGCCATAGGAAAGGTCCATTATTGGCGAACCATTGATCGTAAAGAGTTTCTTGTAAAAAATTATTTATCAAATACGCGTTATGTGGGGAGTACCGTCGCTGATAAAAAATGTTTCTATGTTCGGCGAGAGGTAAATTTTCTAAATAATTATTATTTAAATTTTGTAAAATATATAGATCTTTCACCTAAAAAAAAAAAAACAGAATTTTATGCTCTTTTCGAAAACCCTAAAATATATAGGATGTTTTATTTAAAATAAGCAAGTTGGTATCGACTTCCGGTATAACCGGAAGTGCCAGATGCTTGTAATTATTTTAGTTGGATTGGCAACACTGCCGTTAGTAGTTCCCTAAATTTTCAAAATTTTCTGGTACGCACTTTTCCGTATATCGATCGATGCAATTCCTAGTGAGACACCCTGTATATCATCCTGATATAAAAAAATCATTACGTTTAATGTTTCACTTACCTCAATTAAATGTTAAAAACGTACCTTGAAATGGTTCTTAAAATTTTTTTAATAATTAATTATCAGCGTCCTTCGATACTGTCAATACTAATTCATGTCATATATTTTAATAATATTATTAACATTGACATTTTTGTAACTAAATTAGATATTTCAAATGTCAAACTGCCAAATTTATCCTAACCCCATTTTATGAGGTCAAATTCGTACAAAATTTGAATTTACAGCAGCTTTATTTAAGTACTTGGAAAATATATTTTATTTCTTTGATATAGTAGATATGATTTATAATCTTTCATCAAGAATATATTTTTTTGTAAAGTCAAATATAAAAAAGTCTGCTCATCACCGAATTTTTCATTGTCTTTGGCTTTTAGAGCAAGTGTACCAAGTTTGATCTGAAAAACTGTGGTTGCTATCGCGATACTACAGACGCAGACAGATTTTTTCCATAGTTATGTTTTTTCATTATAATTCGTCGAGATTCATCCAGAAATGCAATAAAAGTTTTTAATTTTTTTTCCCGAACTTGTACCTTTTTTCTTCTTTCATTCATTATGTCTCTTCTGGTGGTACCACATTCACCAAATTTATTGTGTCACCTAAAATATTGTTGACAATTTTAACTGCCAAATTTGGGAAGTCTCCCATTAGAATTTTTTGAGTTATCGCGGATACACACATACACACACATATGTACACATCTACACACACACACACATCCACACACACACACACACACACATCCACACACACAAACATCATTCGGAAAATAGTCAGAATGGATTCAAAACATATAAATCAATCAAAAACTCGAGGTCGAAAAAAATCACGAATACTATACTTTCTTATATTAGGTATAAGAAAGTAAAAATGTACGGTTTCTTACGCTATCTCAGGACACATCAAACTTTAATTACGTATAAATAACTTCATGAATATTGAGACATTCGAATGATATGTAAAATGGGGTGTAGATAGAAACATATATCAATTTTCACACTGCGTAAAAAAATTAAAAAAAAAAAATAAAAGAAAAATTAAAAAAAAATTGTGTATGAAAAATCTCAACAAAAAGTCGAAGATATTTGAAAAAATAAATAAATAAGCGATCGACTTTGCACTACTCCGATTATGTATTTCTTGTGGTAGGTATTTCGTTAATTTTTGATTTATTCATGGAATCGTTATTTGTTGTGCAAGTGTTATCTTACATGAAAATATTCTAATTCTATTACTAATAATAATGAGAATATCAATTAGCAAAATTTTTTTTTATAATTGAGCAACTAAAAGTCGTTTCTTTTTGCAAAGAACCACAAGTGTACAGAAAGGTCCATTTCATAAGTCATGAAAATTTCAAGTAGATTTGTCCGTTAGTTTTTGAGAAATGAATTCGCTAACAAAAATGATGCCGAAATTCGGTACATCTTTTACATTATCATTTAATATTTCAAAAACTGTAACACCAATTTTCATAAAATTTTGACACACTATAATAAACAGTACATATGTGAAGAAATGATCTAATTCGGTCGTCTAGTTTCTTTTTCGTACGTATTCAAAATGAGGGCTCAATACCTGAATCGCATAGTATATAAAATCAAAAACCATTTTAAAAAAGATATAAAACTGCATATTTTTATACGGAAATTGATAGTATGTTATATCCAAATCCAGCATCCAACTTTCTGTTGTTCGGAATTAAAAACTGAGTATAATGATTCAAAGTTTTCGATTCGACCGACAGGACAAGTATGTAAAAAAATTTAAAAAAAACATTTTAAAAAAGGTGCGCCGCGACCCTTCACCCAAAACGCTGAAACAATCGTAACAGATTTGTCAAAATGTTATAGGACCAAAATTGTGGAGAACAAAATGCTCCAAAAAAAAAAGTCCAGGACGGTACACATTTATAGTTGAGCCGTGAGCCGCGCTCAGACTTGTGTAATCAAAACCTGCGGCCTGCGGGAGCGGCTATATGGACACTGTTAGTTGTATAATTCATGCGTACTTTTTGTAAATATTGAAACGAGTCCAAAAAATTCATGAACGTTCTACGCATTGGGAAGAAATTTTCTGCAACGAAAAAAAATTGTTCGACCAAAAATTCAAATTTTGAGAGCTTCGTGAAAAAAGCAATTTTTCAATTTCATTGGGATTTCAGCAGAAAAGAAGTTAAGATATCTTGGAGATTATTTATCGTAAACAAAAAAAAAAGCGCAAAATAAGGGCCTACTGGCAAATTTGATCCGTTGATATTTTATTGTAAAAAATTCATGACTAAACAAAAGTATTGTTACGCCACTGGACTGTGTAGACTGGTTAGATGAGACTGGAATTGAACGCGAACGGTCGGGAATATTCTGGAATGCCCTAGACGGTGTGAATGGATGTATAAATAAGACACACAGTGGGCCGAGAATCAATCTCAAGTTGAACGTGAACGAGTGAAGAAGAAATAAGGAAGAGACTTATAAGTGTTCAAGTGTGATTATAGTTAAGACAGTAATTAATCTATTGTTAATTGTTAATTAGTAAATAAAGTAGTGAGTAAGTGTTACCTGGACTTTCAATCAACGAATCTACGAGTAGAGGTGTTTGTGTGGATAGCAAACACGTAACAGTATCATTTTTTTCAATCCCTTGCATGAAAAATGTTTAACAATGTTGATTTATCAAAAACTCTGTCAACTTGTTTGAGGACTTGGTGACAAAGAGTATACAGGGTGTTTCCGTTTTAATGAGCAGCGTATAGAGAAGTTCATTTTAAGCAAAATATTCTCAACGACCATACTCTTCAAAACCTCTTTGTTTTCGAGATACAGTGTTTAAGTTCCTAAAAAAAAATCGTTTTTCCGATTATCTTGTGAATGGAAAGGAAGAATAATTTTTTACGTGGAGGAAATATTTGTTGTATTACTTTCTGCAAAAGTGCCAATTTTCACGTTGATAGATTCACCAGTGGCGTACTTACTGGATGCATTTTAGTATTTCCTTAAAAATATAATGACACGTCAATGTCTTAATGGCAATATTCCACCATTTTTGGAATCCTCAGATATTTTAAGAAGAAAAACTACTCTTTAATTTTTTTCTAGGTTGCACAGTTTTCGAGTAAAACTGATGTTATATTGGGAACATCAATGCACACTGCAATTATTTAATCTCCAACAAAATGTCATTAATATTCGCTGGCTTTGGCTACAAAATATTTAGATTGTCAATTATTTGGCAGATGTCAACAGTGTTTTTTCGTTGTTTATTTCAATAAATCTATGGCAATTTTTGTAACTTAGGCATTGCGTTAATTTTTAAAATGCCATTTCGATTTATCAATGAAGAATACGCAAATATTTATTACGTGTATGAATTATGCGACGGAAATTCTGCTGAGGCTGCAGTGGAATACCGTGGGAGATTCCCGAATACAAAACATCCACATCCAGGCGTTTTTCGGAGAGTATATAAGATTTTTAGCGAAAATGGACTGGCAAGAAGACAGGAGCAAAACAGAAATTTGAATAATGTTGTGAGGAACAGAAACAGGACGATCCTTCGAATGTTTGATAGGGACCCATCTATGAGAGCCGCAAGAATTCTTCGCATTCCTGTTACTTTTCTATGGAAAACTTTCCGAAAAGACCAACGACGTGCATACCATTTGCAGCCTGTTCAGGTGATAGTGAACACCGTTTAAATTTTTGTCATTTCACGTTGAATTCTGTGAGAAATAATCCAAATTTATTTAATTTTCACAACCTGCATGTTTGGGACCACGAAAATCCACATAGAATCAGGCCAAGAAATTTCCAGAATGAGTTCAGGGTATATTTATGGCTTGGTTTATGGGGAAACAATATTATTGGCCCCCATTTTCTACCTCCCAAATTAACATTAGCATTATTCCTAGAATTTTTTGAAACACATGCAAATATGTCGGATGGTTTTGATCTTGGTTCAAGGCGAAAGCATGGGTTCAGTTTGACGGTTGTCCGCTCATTACGGACGAATAGTTCGAGAATGGCTTAATGCAACTTATCCAAATCGATTGATAGGACGTGGCAGACCAGTTTCATGGCCGCCCCGTTCTCCAGGTCTCACTTCTCTCGATTTTTTTGCTTGGGGTTTTATAAAAGATAAAGTTTATTCTACCCCAGTTGGCAGTAGGAAAGATTTAATTGAGAGAATAGAAAGCGCCTATAATGAAATACGACGAAATCAATTATTAATAGTTCGGCAGTCCATTATAAAGCTATGTCGAGTTTGTATTAAAAAAAAATTGGTTTCATTTTGAACATCTTTTTTTAGTTTAGAAACCAGCTATATATGATTTATGTTTTGTCCAGTTAAAATGGTTCATTTTCAAATTTTATTTTTACCTTAAGTTCTCGTTAATAAATGATTAAGAGTGACCTTATTTATTATTGTAGAGTATAGGGTGGGCCAAATTCGACTATTTTACCCTAGTTTCTTATCGAGTTTATCATTCAGCCATTTTAATTTCGTCCAATAAAAGAACCCATAGCCTATTCCAATATCGTCTATTGTAGCAGATACAGCGAAGCTATTAAATTTTACTTGAAAACAGTGCAACCTAGGAAAAAAAGTAAAAAAATAGTTTTTCTTCTTAAAATATGAGGATTCCAAAAATGGAATATTGGAATATTGCTATTAAGACATTGGTGTGTCATTATTTTTTTAAGAAAATACTAAAATACTGGGTGTATTTTACTATTAAGTACGCCACTGGTAAATCTATCAACGTGGGAATTGGCACGTTTGTAGAAATTCAACAAATAATCCTCCAAGCAAAAAATGGTCTTTCTTTCCATCACAAAATAATCGGAAAAAATGATTTTTTTTAGAAACTTCAACACCCTGTATCTCAAAAATGAGGAGGTTTGAAGAGTATGGTCATTGAGAATATTTTGCCTAAAATGACCTTCTCTATATGCTGGTGATGTCCTGCTCATTAAAACGGGAAAATATAATATAAAAAAATGTTGGATTTTTTCCATTATAATTTTCTTTTTTTTAAATAAACAGTTGAAAAAAATCGTATTATTTGCAAAAAAATCCTTATATTTTCCTGCAACCGCAACTCATAAAAAGATTTTAAAAAAATTCTTTTAATCTTTTCATGCGAGATTTGCAATAAATAAAATATATACACTTTCATTGCGATTTTCGTCCCCAAGAATGCTGTGCTCCCTCCGCTCCAAAAGACAAGGCATTGGCGACGACGACATTATACTTTGTTATTTGGCGGTGTTCATAGACTACTTGATGCAATTTTTAAATTACTTTAAATTATTTCAGATCAGAGAGAGCAGTCTGAGAGTATGACGATGGGACAAAAGCCCCGAAACCGGACATGTTAATCTCTTCTTGAGAATAATAAACCAAGAGTTGTGAGAAAAAGACCTGTTTTCATTAATCTACATATAATATTCCCTCACCTTTGGCACACATCGATTCGATTAAAATATTAGAGGTGATGAAAAATAAAAAAAAACGATCTGTGGAAATTCTTTGCATAAATCAAAATTCGGTAACTTTCCATCAAAACTTTTCTAGCCTTCCTCATGTATGTACAGAAAAATTCACTAGCTATTGGCTACTTTTAAGCAATTGTTCTATTTCGTTCCGAGATATATTTATTAATTCAATGAGATTTCTTTCTCAAAAATTGAAAACAATATAAAAATAGTAAAATTTTGTGTCATTTATTCAGTGCCACAAGCACATATTGGTAAAAATAGAAACCAGACCCCATTTCGGCGCCAATGAATATCAATAAAAATCATGTCGCCAACTACAGATTTTAATTTAGTTGTTAATATAGAATTTAAAAAAATTAATGGACATTTTTTAGAAAAAAATAAAAAAAATCCTAATATTTAATTTCCCCTATCTCTTCCTTAGTTTCAGCCTCTGAATCCGTTGTGTAGGCACTTTTGAGGATTAGAAACTGAATCATCCTATAAAATTTTCAAAATATAGACTTAAAATCTATACACAAAATAATTTACATTTTCATTTTAATTTCTGTAAACAATTTCTTCATTCTATTAAATTTATTTTTGCAATAAATAGTCTTTACTTAACCAAAAAGCAAGTCATTTAATCTATACTAACAATTTTCCAGTTTTTTATCTGTTTGTATTAGAGACGGGAAATGTTTTAAGGGCCAGAACCATTACACTAGAAACGGCTCTGCATAATTGGTTTTGAAGTGTAAACAGATATGTTATTTATATATCTATTACACAGTTTAAAAGGCCTATTGTAATCGTATCATACTTAAAAACATTCATAAAAAATATGCAGATGTCTTCTTAATAAATTTAAATCCTAAAGAACATTCTGTAGCCCTAGAATTTCTATAGTAGATATTTTCTTATTTCGAATTTATTAATAACAATAATTAAACTTAATAGTTTATCAAGCATCGCCTACAATAAGAAACTTGAAAAGAAAATTACTTTTACCTTACTCTTTCGATAACTTAGTTTTATAATATGAAAATGATAACTTTCTTCAAGAAGTAACTAAAAGTTACTCAGATTTGGGTAACTAAAATTATTTTAGTCTTATAAAAATGGAGATTGGCATAATTTTAGGCAGTTCATAGATAACCGGTTTGAACACAGCATCATGTAATATTAACAGCGTCGGTGACCTGAAGTTGCTACTCTGAGCAACTTCAGGTCACCGACTTTAGTTACTCAAAATAACTGGTTACTTTACATAAAGTTACTTTGAATCCCCAGTTCTTCTCAGAATTGCAACTTTTATATATATTGGACAAACACGACGATCAATTTTGATTAGGTTCAAATCAACTATAATTTTAAGCTACCAAATGTGACATCTAATCACTTATTCAGGCCTATGATGTGTCCTCTTACTTTATTATAACTGGGCTGTTAAGAGTTATAGCCAATCAGAATTAAAGATTTTTCAAAAGGGCGGTTTCTGATTGGATAAAAAATGTAATAACCTCGTAATAATAACATAAGATGATGAATTTCATTGTGCAAAATTATGAAAACCGCTACTTCTTGTAATTTTCCACCAAATCAGTTCGTTGGGATCTACAGCATCCCACAAATGGTACATAAATATTTTAAATACAAATTGTAAATTGTACTGCGAGATTTAATAAAATTACACACTATTTTGAAATTCGTCTGATCTGTTCCAGCTACAATGTCTATTATTATCGAATACTGTTACATCTCTCTTCCTGTGTTGTATAAAAATAATATTAATCTTCTAAATATAACGTCACATTACGTTTATTTATCAATTAATTTTAAATCGTTTATAGTGAAAAATGTGTAACGGTTTCAGTACTGTTATATGATGTTTTCAGGAATTGTATTTTTGTAAGTATTACTACATTCATTGGTTTTGCGTTGCATTTTTCATTTGCTCAGGTCCTAACCATTCATAACATTAAATAACAAGAAACTTCATGAGAAAAATATTAACATAATGTACCTAGTGTTTCACATTTTAACAGCAGAATTTTAAAAGGAAATGTCTAAAGTTTATTCTCTATAAGCGCGAATGAATGGAATGTGGCGTTCATATCGTATAGTGCCGTGTAAACGGGTCACTGAATTTCCTGCCTTTATTAATCTTAGTCTTGTAGCATTGTTTTGAGAAGAATCCGATTTTGTAGAGGTACTAAAAATTAAACGTTAAATATACGACGTATAGTCAAAAAGCCGACTTTTTGAAAATTATACGCCCTGTATATTATTACGGGAAGCTATATAGTTCGTTATTGTTAATATAAATACATATAGGAATCATGCATCCAACTATATCTTTAACTGAAAATGACAACTCTAAAAATGTATGACAACACCCTGTATAATTTTACACACTTCGACAATGGGTTTTAAATTTTGTTTCGTAAATTCAATTTAATAAGTTTTAGGCAAACAAAACCACGTGATCGCGAACGTTACGCTATTGGCCTGACGTCATACCGCAGAACTTTAACAGTCTATCTAAATGCATTAAATTACAAGTTTACGGCTGTTAAATCTCGCGTTTATTTATTATTTACGTAAAAATCATTAATATATTAATTTATCTAAGTGGTGAAAATGACGGCTAGTGGCTTTGTGCAAGCTCAGGCCAACAATTTACCGAAAATCGACGTGTTCATGATGAGTACTGAGCAGTTTCTTTGCTAATAATACTGATTTTATGTTCCATCAGTGCTGAAATTAGGGGTACAAAAGCAACAAGGTGTGTATCATTCATTGTTCGTAACAATAAATTTGTTTATACCCACTTTTAACATTTTTCAGTAGTTAGATATCCATATTCACAAGCATTTTTAAGTACCTAACCTCAATACACATAAACAAATATCTGTGCAATATTTTAATATTGACTATTATTTTTCGTCTCGGAATACCGCATTAATTTTTTTTTAATTTAATGGTAAATATCTGTTGGAAACAGTAGTAATAAACGTTATTGAAATGCCGTATTTGTAATTACTCCTTACTTTATGCGTCACAAAGAAAACTTACATTAAAATGATCCTGGCAGCATAATAATCGTGTAGATTCCGATAATTCCGTCGTCCCGTTTTGTATAGCAATACACCATTTATTTTTAATTTTAGAGACAAAATTAACTTTTTTTATTTTTTTATTATTTGTATTTGTACACTTAAATATAATACAATATTTATAATTCGTTTTCTTTTCACTCTTCATGGTAGAACATAAAAATAACATCGTATTTTAATTTGTAAACACAAACCGCGAGTAGAACAGTATTGACTTGTAGCAAACTTATGCAGTCTGACGTCACTGTATTTCGCGAGATATATGCATCGTTCAAATGTGTTTAAATTTGCGGCTAAATTTAATAATTTTTTTTTGCTTTAATCCAAACAAAAGAAAAATAAATAAATATATGAAAAACACATTTTGATATGATATAAAAAAAAGTTCATCTCGCCTATTGTTTCTTTCTTGACGACATCGGATTGCTCGGAAAAAACTGCATCACATTAATTTTTCAACTACGAATTTGTCTTGAAAATTACCAAGAACATTGCGAGTGACATCATTGAGGACGTAGTCCATTCAGCCAGGCGCACGTTATTTAATTTAAAAAATTTGATACTAATTGTAAGCCAAACCTAATTCTAACACTAACAATTTTTAACTTCCCGCTAAGAAAATTGAAAATTTTCAGAAATCGGGAAGTTATTGGTTTCACCCCGATTTTAGAAAATCGAGTTTTTGTCAGATCTCGACGTTTTGAGGTCCTAAGAAGCTATTCTGACTATTTCCACGATGGTGTCTGTATGGCTGTATGTATGTGTATGTGTGTGTATGCGTGTACGGTGTATTTAAACCTCTCATCACTTTTGAACAGCTTGACCGATCGAAACGCGGTTTGCGGCATTCTAAACGGGTTGACTCAACTTAAATTTTCTGAGAATTAGAACCGATTCGGCCCGGTAGATTTTGAGAAATCTCAAAAATAAAATTTTCAAAAATTTGTTTTTTTTGGAATATCTTTTAGACTACTGAACCGATCAATTCCAAAATGTAATCAGCTCTTTTCCGTATAAAACAACGTCGATCGTCGCAAACCGCATCAAAATCGGTTGATTCGTTCGAGAGATATCGATTACGAAAAATTCGCAAAAAAGAGTTTTTTTGAAATAACATTCAAATTTCCTGTTGGATCGATTTTTGGTACTAAGATAACTCTTTGTACTTAACAAATTGCGTCAAATGCCGTATACCGCATCAAAATCGGTTGATTCGTTCAAGAGATATCGATTAGGAAAAAATTCGCAAAAAAAGTGTTTTTTGAAATAACATTCAACATTTTTGTCGGATCGCTTTTTGGTACAAACATAACTTTTTGCACTTGAAAAACTGCGTTGAATCCTGCAAACTGCATCTCGATTGGTTCATTTGTTCAAAAGATATCGCAGTTCAAAAATTACAAAAAAAAGTGTTTTTTTTTTTTAATATAACTTCGAAATTTTTCACCTAATCGTAGAGCTCAAAAATGTGTGAATAATATTTTGAGCTCAGAGAGTTGAGAAGACAGAAAGGGAGTCAAACAATATGACGTAACCATTTTCGAGTGATATCTTAACTGTACAATATTTTACTTCAGATATAAGATGAAGAAGCCGTTGCTATGGCAACTGTACCTTACATCATAATACGTACTGGGATGATTAATACAACGTCGAGAGTGGCAGACAGTCTGAGACGGCCGTCAGTATGAGATGGATCGTTCTCTTGAACGTGCAGTGATAGATGTGTGATAGTTAGTGGTGAATAGTAACAGGTTTTTGTGAATGTGAATCAATAAATCTTCGTATTGAATGTTAATATTTTATATCATTTAACATATTGACACGTTTAGAACCGACAGCTGTTTTAATAATATTTCAGTAAGTTAACTTGCATTAGTTACAAAAATTCAAATTAATGAACCACGAAAGCTACCGAGCTCGGTTGCGCAGTAGGCTAGGGTGTTAAGTGACAAAGGTAGATGGTTTTGCTTTCTGCTCACTCCCCGGTTCAACTCCTGCCAAAGTCGAGAGGAGTGGTTGTGTGTCCACATTTTTTCAACAATGGAATCCCTACCCGTGCAGTTTCGTGTGTTTATGTTTTATTATTGAATATGAAATTGCATAAAGTAGATACTACAAAGATCTTCGTAATGTCTTGCTGTAATTCTACTTTGTTGGTGTGGAGTTGATATCAAATTTATCTTCTGACTTGGGTACGTACTATTTTTTTTATTAAAATGCCGTTATAGTTTTAAATTTAATGCGCAGTTGTGTACAATCGATAAGGTATATTTATTTTAATTGACTGGACAAACAGTATATAAAAATAAAACAATAGGTAGTTGTATTCATAACTTCATAAGTCAACGATCTTATTTATTCAATTGATTATCGGCATTTTTTCTATTTAAATGTTAAGACTAAGTACTGAGCACTAATTTTTACTACAAACAACACATCAAAATCAAAACCTATGGCTAAATTTTTTCTGTCTAGTTGCTTCTTTCACTTCATAATCAAAATTCATATGTTATAACAAAAATCTACTTGCTTCCAAACGCCCAAGAACATACATAAATTCAAGTTTATATATACAGAATGGTCACATAACCAAATAAGTAACAATTATCACAAAAATTGAAAACAAAAAAAAAACATTTTTATCCGAGTTTTTGTGAAAATAACTTGCATCTTATAAATATTATTATTCTACATAATTTCCACCTTTTTCCATACATTATGTGGAATAATAATATTTGTTATTATTTACATTCCATGTAAAGCGTATTGTCTTATTAGTGAGAGCTGGTATTTTTAAATCTCCTAGAATTTTAAGGATTTTTAAGTGTTTAGACTAAAAAACTTTAGGAAATCTTTACATGACTCTGTGGTAAAAATTGAGGATTGCAACTTGTGATAAAGTGTTGCATAACAGTGTGAAATATAAAGTAGTAATTAATGATAAAGTTGATGTTTATCAGAAGTATTTCCTTACCTACACAGCAAAAACCAAATGTCAAAAGAACTGGTCTAGATAAAAATAGTAAATAAAACTATACAGGACTGGACTGAAGATGATAAAGATCCAGAACTGGAGTCAGGCACTACTTTTCTTTTTTACTTAATGGCGTAGAAGATAAGAGCGGCTGTGGGGCACTATCTTCCTCTGCATCTTGTTGTAACGTGTTCAATTGTATGCGTAATAAGAAACAAGATTGTTATGTTGTTTAAATCCAGCTAGACACAGGCAGGCATAGATACTATACTTTGTTCTTAAAACTAGAAGTGAATGAAAGTCACATTTGCACAGGGAAAGTTACTAGAAATCTAGAAAATGAACTAGATCATTTTAACGCTAAATTTGAATCTAACACTGACGTAGTTTTCCACGAAACACCAAAACACTATACACTGCACTCGATGCACGTTTCGCCAACTAAGTTGGCATCATCTGGAGATGATTAAAAACAGTTTTAATCATCTCCAGATGATGCCAACTTGGTTGGCGAAAGGCGCGTCGAGTGCAGTGTATAGTGTTTTGGTGTTTCGTGGAAAACTACGTCAGTGTTATCTTCGCATCAAAGGTTCCAACCCATTCCAGGTCGTCGAAATAGACCGACGTTAAATAAGTAAATTAAAAAAAAAGGTTCTCTTAATATTTTGTCTTACTAAGAAGGTATAATTATAAATAAAATAACACTATACTTACATTGAACACTGTTCCTGAAGTAGAGGGACCTTCATTATTTGTTTCTACATTACGTGAAGCACATTTTTTCCAGTGGCCTTTCAGTGGGTCCACAAGCCCTTGCATTTCTACATTACACTTTTTACATGTAGCTCTACTACCACTTTTTCCATCAAGCTTACTTGATTTTTCAATAAAATATTGCCAAATAGGATCTTTTTTCCTTCCACTTCTATTAGAGGACATATTAAAATATTATTTAATATTTAAATACTATAAATATAATCACTCAGACTCGCCTTCTCACTTGCGTATTACGCGGCAGATTAACAAATAATGGCAATTCGCATCATCCCCGCGCATTATAAAGACAGGCGAATTTTCAAGTTCTGACAGGAATTTTCATGTATGCTCTAGCTTATTTTACAATTATAGATACAAGGTACACAATTTATTCCATTTGTAAGTTTAAACAAAAACCATCTTTGTTAATATAAGTACTAAATACATTGTTAATGTCAATTATTAGGATGTTTATGTAAAAAAATAAAAACCAAAAAAAATCATAATTTTTTTATTTTTTTTAATCGTAATTTTTGATTTTTTTTTTATTCATGATTTTTATCAACCCTGAGAATACCTATAGTTAAATCAACTTCGTTACTTGGTTCAGCGACTTCTGTATCTACGGATAATGTCTTGGTCTTGCACTTTTCATGATGGCCTTTTAATCTTTGAACAAGTCCTTGCATTTCTTTTTTGCTATTTTTACACACCGCTCTGCTATTGATTTTTCCTTTTCTGTGTTTGCTTTTTTATAAAACAATCCCAAATTTCGTCTTTCTTCCTTCCACTCATTTTTATTTTACACTTCACCTGTTCACTTTTAATTAACTTGGGCACAGGCTCAATACAATTTATCAAATTAAGGACCTTACGACCTATCCTCCCTATTATATTCTATTATGCAGCAATTTATAACAGAAAAATTCCTGCAATAACAAGTATCGCCAATTGAAAGCGACCGTCGCGCGTCGCCTCGGCATCTATGAAATTAATGAAACCGACCGCCAAGCTTGTCAGAACAGGAAAATGCTGATTTTTTATTGTTTGTATGAAAATATAGACCACCTGATCATTTCTACAGCTAAATAGATACACAAATTTAACAAAAAGCTTAGCGAATTTCTTATTATTAGGGCTGTAAAAAATTTTCCGTGGGACAGTGGCGCACGCGAAATTAACTAATACGAGAAACAATAAACTGTTACAATTTATAACAATGTATGTAAAACTTACCCTCTTAACTAGCTTGATGAACTAACTTGCTTATCATAAACTGGAGAAGATGTGTAGCCATTTTGCAGCATCAGGTATGTTTCTATGGTTGTCTCCATGAGTGATGTTCGCTTTGGTGAAAATATATTCTTATATTTTGAAAACCGCTGTTTGACATCTACTGATGTAATACACGCATACGTAAAATAGTCTTTGAACGCACTTAACGGATCTGGGGCTGCACCATCACATGTTTGTCTTAATTTGGTAAAACTGGTGTCTTTATTTAACACACTTGCGAACTTTTCTTTAATGCGCTCATTTGTTGCGTCACCTATAGCGTGTAGCAGTAGATTTACTTCGTCTACTATTTGCAGTGACTCCGCTAACGACAATGCTGTTTCATAATTTTTTTATGCTTTCATGTAATGGTTTATAGTTTTTCGCAATATTTTTTAAAGCTGTTTCAACGGAAATATCTTCGATTTTGTCTGGCTTTCCTTAATAGCTGCAGCCTCATCTGGATTGAATTGTAGTATCACAGCTTTTATTTGTTGGAAATATTCAGCATAATAAAAAAGCTGCCTGCAACCATGTTCCCCAACGTGTAAGAATCTGCTGTGGTGGTTCAGGAATACCGGGACACTTGCTATGAAATGCACGGAGACGTTTAGGAGATTTAAGAAACACTTTTTTTGTACTTGCTATTAATGCATCCACCTCTGGAAAACCTTGTCGAATAGTTTCTGTCACAAGATGTAAAGCATGCACTTTACACGTGATGTATAAACGTACAACCTTGTGCTTGCAAAGAACGGCCTACCGAACGCATTGTCACGGCGCCATCAGTCACAAACATCAACACTTGACTTTTTGACAGTTCAAATTTTGCTAACGTCTCCAGCACCATCCTGGTAATTGTTTCGCTAGTACACTGACTTAGTCTTTTACTAGCTAGTAACAGTGGAATTGTCGGTTAAGAGGGCCCAGTACTCGTACTACTTATAACATTTAAAATAGATTTTTTTTTTACAATCTGTTTCATCAACAGATAACCACAGCCGTGTATTTTTTAATTCACATTTCATCTTATTTACCAGGTCTACTTGTACAGTTGGTAGATAGTTACATAACGTTGTGCGACTTGGTAACTTCACCTGGGCATTGTATTTATTCCAGAACTCTCGAAATGGTTGTTGATCGAGTATCTGCAGCGGAACATTACAGGCAATCAACATTAGTAGTAAATCAAACATAAACTGTGTTGTCGAGGGCACGCTATTTTTTTTATTTTTATGGTGTACACTATCACGCTTATCCCAGCACATCAAATCTTTCTCGCACACTTTACAAATTATTTTAGCACCATCATAGAATAAATCCGGGAATTCACCTACGAATTTATTCACTTTGTCAGCAAATGGCCGTTTGCTACCCCTGCGTACCTCTGCCATGCTTTATTATTAAATTAATATCAACAATACAGTACAACATATAAAATAAAAACACAAAAGCAATATGCAATACGCCCAAGTGACTTAACGTGTACACAACTCGAAAGCTAATAATAGACTGGACTGGAGAAAGACTTTCTCGGTCAAAGTGAATGCCGGCGACAGTAAGTACATCTGTACTCTACGACCATGATACACAGAAACGATTTGCAGCTTTATTTATAAGTTTCACAAGAAAATAGTTAGTTTATGAATATCCCTACCATATCAACGTGACTATGTTAACGCGCTGCACTTCTTTTAAGGACTACGTAAGGTATAATATTTGATTCACAATTCACCTGGTCACATAACTGAGAAGATATCTGAGGCAGTGAAGTTCCTGGGCTTTATTGTCAGAAATGGCCGAAATTTTACAGAAGTCAATGCCTTTAAAATCTTATATTACTCATATGTGCATTCTAAAATTGAATATGGATCATTAATTTGGTACCCTATCTATAATTGCCACAAAGAGGCCTTAGAAAGAGTACAGAGGAGATTTTTAAAGTATCTAGCATTAAAGGTGAATGGTGTGTACCCTATAAGGGGAATAGATTATAACTATTTGACGGAAAGGTTTAATATTATTAGCCTAGACATACAGAGAAAATGTGCCTCGTTGTGTTTCTTATACAAATTATTAAATAACAAAATTGACTGTCCTGATTTGCTATTTCAAATGAACTTTTATGTACCTAAAATACAATCTAGACAAAATATTACATTTTATAATGATGGCGCTAGGACAAATATATTGATAAAATCTCAATATATGTTATGGGCAGAAATTTTAACATTTCCCATTTGTGTCACATCAATACCTGTACTTAAACGAGTTAACTAGTAAGGCTGTGAATTTTTATAAGGAATTGCTATAAGCACCTTTTTCTTTATTACATATATGGATATTTGTTTTGTAACCCGTTTAGTTTGTTCTGTATGTTTATATTTCTATAAATTATAACTTTTTTTACTTTTTACTTTTTTAACTACTTTTATAATGAAATTTGTATTGTTCTGTAAATGGTTTTTTATACTGTTGGGCAATAAAGTTATTTTCTTTTTATTTTCGGAATATCCGATGCCAGTCAGTCCTCCCGTGGCCTTCGACGCCTCACGGGAGTCGCGCCGGCGCATCAACTACAGCCACTCCCCACATCCCGCATGGTTAGTGACTGTAGATACCAGAATCGTGTGCCCTAAGCCGACGGAGAGAACCCAGAATGACCGCCTTCTGCATTTGGCCCGCCAGCCACTCGGCTGATTTTTGTCAGGCCGGTATGATCTTCAGTTCCGAGAGCGTAGGTTTTATCCCTCCGAATACACCGATTCGACCATTTTAACCGAGTAGCCTGGGTACAGCACTTGGAGCTCGTACCGGAAATCGCGATATTTGGTCCGTTTCTCCTCCTCCTTCAAGGTGATGTTTTTCTCTGCAGGTGCCGAGAACTCGATGACATACATCACCTTGAGTTGATGGTCGAGGAGGACTATGTCAGGCTTGTTGGCTTGGATTAGCCTGACAGTCGGGAACGAGTAGTTCCAGTAAATCCGGCATTTCTCGTTGTCGACAACGGACTCAATATCTCCGGGGACGTAAGGCAGCACTGGTGTCTGGTCTACTCCGTACGAGTGCCTTAGATGGTAGTATAGCACTCGTAAAGCCGCGTTATGTCGGTGGATGTAGGCCGAATTCGCATATATGGGGCATGCAGAAAGTAAGTGCATGAGCGATTCCGGCGCCTGATGGCAGGTCCTGCAGTTGGTATCAGGAACCTCTACAGGACTTGATGGATATTTTTTCAGTTAATAGGGAGGTATTAAGAACTATGTTACAAAAACTGTGTCGGCCAGTGTAATTGAATTTAACCTATGATGGGATTAAAATTATTAACTTAAATGCTTTGTCAGTATAGTTATATGTACCAGGAGACTCCAGTTAAGCTCGCAATCGATAATTATAATTTTACACAAAAAAAAATGGGCAAAAATTTTAGGTATTTCATTTGTCCTAATTCTGCAGTGCAGAACAATACATCTTGAGTATCCCGTTTTTACATATTCAATATTCCAGCAAGCATCACATATGGGGAAGTTGGATGCAATATATGAGGAGCATGATATATCTACCTTTTAATATGTTCTCACAAATATTATCGTTCTCCTTTTAGCGCACTACGCCTAAATAGTTCTTTAACTGATCAAAAATGATGTAAGGTGTAAGCCTAGCGAGAGCAAGAATAACCCACTACACACCAAATTATTTGACACTATCATTTATACAGGGTGAGTCAATAGTGTGTTCTCTTTCGTTAACCTTTGAACCGTTAGTGATACAACAATTTATTAAATACAAAAGTTTTTTGGGTCGATAAGATCTATCATTTAAAATTATTGTGAAATCTACAGGGTGCTTCAATTTTCTGTTACAAAAATTTTTCTTTAAATGGAACACCCTGTATATTTGTCACCATTTTATTAAATGAAAAGAGTATTATACAGTGATATTTTGTTTTTCGGACTTGCATGCAACGTTGCCAAATTATTTAACATTTTCTGGAAATTTAAGGATTTATAAGGGTCCGTTTAATAATTTTTATTTACCTATGAAAACAAGCTGGGTAAGCAAATATTATACTATTCTTAGTTCATACTACACGCTAAGTATTAGTACCTTTTTTACATTATTCTATTTTACAGGGTGTCCATGACGGCATGTCAATTAATGTGAATTTCAAATGGGAAAAACTCTGTTCTTTTAAATGGAATACTCTGTATTTTTTTACGTGGTTGGATTCCTCCTTAAAATTGCTTTCTTTTTTGTATAACACTTCCTATACTTAACTGTTGTATTTTTTGGAGATGATTAAGGTTTTCTCTTTAACCTCACAATTATACTAAAAATTAATATAATTTTATCAAGAATGGCTTTGGAAAAACAAAAATTGCGGTCAGGCGAAAAATTATTTTCTATAAAATTGTAAAGGAAACAGTAAACGTAGCAAATTTATTGAACTTGAATGACAAAATTTACACCTCACCTTACATAACAAAATAAAAGTGTAATTTTGAACGGAAATAGTAAATAGAAGAGAAAAAATAAAACAAGTTACAAAATATGCTCAACTTGACCTCCTAGTTATAAATTACAAATTCTGACTCTCTGAAGAAATGAGTCACTTACATTTTGCAACATATTAGGTGTGATGGTGTCGAACGCTAGTCGAATTCTTTGCTGCATGTCTTCTCTTGTACTTGGTGATGTTTTGTACACTAATCCTTTAATATACCCCCACAAAAAAAAGTCCAATTTTGTCAAATCTGACGACCTTGGTGGCCATTGAACTGGTCCTCCTCGATCTATCCAATTGTCACCAAATGTAACATTTAAAAAGTTTCTTACGGCAATATTATAATGGGGTGGAGCTCCGTCGTGCTGGAACCACAGCCTCTGTAAGACATTTTGAGGACACCCGTTTAACAATCCTACATTTTGTAAAAAATCGAGGTACATATTCCCAGTCAAGTGACCATTAAAGAAATGCGGTCCAAATACATATTCACCTACTATCCCTGCCCACACATTAAGTGACCATCGGTGTTGATTATCTACAGTTCTCGTAAAATGAGGGTCATGGTATCATAGTACTGTAAGCTATGTCTATTAACACAACCATTTTTATGAAATGTGGCCTCATCAGTGAATAGCACGAAATCAAAAAATTGCAGTTGTTGGTAAATCTTATTGAGTGTCCACTCATAAAATGTTACCCTACGTTCGAAATCATTTGGCTCTAGTTCCTGAAGCAGTTGAATATGATAAGGATGAAAGTTTTGTGTCCTCAATATTCTTGTTATAGAGAATTGACTTATATCAATTTGTCTATTAATTTCTCTCGTACTTTTATGCGGATCTTCAACAACACTTAATATAACATGAAACACTTTTTCTTCATTTGTTGCTAGTTTTGTACGTTCATGTTTTTCATAATTTACATGTCCAGTTCGTTCAAACCTTTCTTGCAACCTTTCAAATACAGAATGGTGAGGATGTCTTCGTTCTGGATAATGCTGAATATAAATTCTTAATGCCAATAGTGGATTTCTCTCCCCTTCTCCCAATGCATAAACCATGTCGATCAACTCTTCGTGTGAAAAATTCATGATATATTTAACAAAAATAATTATCTCAACTAGGAAATACAGAAGAATCACCACCAAGTAAAATTAATTACGTGTAAACCACAAAATATCAGTTTGACAGCACAATTTTTGTTGTTCCAAAGCCATTCTTGATAAAATTGTATTAATTTTTACTATGATCGCAAGATTAAAGAGAAAACCTTAATTTTCTCGAAAACTTCAACAGTTAGGTATAGGAAGTGTTATACAAAAAGGAAAACAATTTGAAGGAAGAATCCAACCACGTACAAAAAATACAGGGTGTTCCATTTAAAAAAAAGAGTTTTTCCCATTTGAAATTCGCATTAATTGACATGCCATCATGGACACCCTGTAAAATAGAATAATGTAAAAAAGATACTAATACTTAGCGTATAGTATGAACTAAGAATAGTATATTTGCTTACCCAGCTTGTTTTCATAGGTAAATAAAAATTATTAAACGGACCCTTATAAATCCTTAAATTTCCAGAAAATGTTAAATAACTTGGCAACGTTGCATACAAATCCAAAAAACAAAGTATCACTGTATAATACTCTTTTCACTTATAAAATGGTGACAAAATATACAGGGTGTTCCATTAAAAAAAAAAGTATTTTTTGTATGTAACAGAAAATTTAAACACCCTGTAGATTTCACAATAATTTTAAATGATAGATCTTATCAACCCATAAAACCTTTGTATTTAATAAATTGTTGTATTACTAACAGTTTAAAGGTTATCAAAGGAGAACACACTATTGACTCACCCTGTATATTATTCTGGTTTTGCTGCTAAAATTATCATCAGACTACTTAGACACTTATATTAGCAATAAAAGTTTATTGGTTAAACTTAAGTATACTATAAAAATACTTTTTGGACAGTTAATGAAATTTTAATGTCTATACACCATTGACCAATAAACACTGTGCTACTTTTTACACTATTAAAATAAAGTAAAATATAGTAACAACAAGAATTAAATTAATATATATATATATGTTCTAAACTTATCTGTGTAAAAATATGAATAGTGTCATGAACAATGTAATCAAACTCTTTGGTAGTTAACATTTTCTCTGTGTCTTCTCTCCATATCAATTTGTTTTATCCAAGTATAGCAAGCACTCCCTACCAATACAATCATATTCGAACTCCACCAAAGCAATGATTTAGTTTCTTGATACCAATAAGTCGCCAACACTGTTTGTGCACAAGCTTTTGCTGTCCCAGAAATGTTGTGTGTTAGAGCAGATGTGAACTGAAAAGGAAAATAAAGATACATAATTTAAAAAATAAATAATTGTACATTAAAAAACCAAACGACCAAATAGATTTAAATAATTCTCCGTTATTAAACTTATTCAGATAACCTGCTGCTAATAAAAATAACACCATAATATAATTTTCTATCTTGAAAAAACCCCTACATTTAAAGACAGAATATCTGTACAAATTTGAAATATATTATCAACCATAAAGTGACCCATCCTTCTATTCAGTTCAGTTTATATTTAAATGAAAGTAAAATCTTGAAAATGTCCGAATAGGATGAAACTAGTTGTAAAATAACAAATAAAGTGAAAATTAGACAAGTAATAAAAAGTGTTTATAATTTTTTAAATTAATTGTCCATTGTAATATACTAGGTGTCATAGATATGGCTCCCCTTTTCGTTGTTTACTTTTCATATGTAAATATGTAATATACAGTGTGTCCCATAATAGGGAACTTGCACATTTTTTTTACTTCATAAAAATGTTCTATAATACTAAAAAATAAGATATGCAAAATATGACGCCTTAATTCCCAATAATAAATTTGTTATAAATTATTAAAGTTTCGCGCGCGAGCGAACCGTTTCAAACAGGTTCAAAACCGCGGGAGTAGTCGTGACATCACACCATACAATTTACAAGCGACAACGGAGATCCCAGCACTCGACTGTTTGATTTCAGCCGTAAAAATACCAGCATCGCCATAAATTTTAAGTGTATACTTAAAATGGAAACAAAAACTCCTTATTTTAAATATTGCATTGTACCGTTGTGTAAGAATACTACAGTGAAAGTGCCACATAAAATATTTATAATATTGCCAGAAGATAAGATTCGTCGATCAAAATGGCTAAAAGCGTGTAGAAGAAATGAAAAAGACATTTCACAGAGCAATAGGTCTCTACATGTGTGTGAAGATCATTTTAATGTAAGTATTATTAAATACTATATGTCTATCTACTAGTTTTTCGCAGGCGGGCAATAAAATATTCCGAATTCCGAATTATTGAATTTTAATTAGGGTAGGATTAAAGAAAGAATGTGTATACAATGTTAGAAAATAATATTAGTAGATAGAATGTAATTTAGTGATACTAAGTAAAGGTAATTTCCTGGTGCGAAAGTAAACAGCTATTTATTATTACTCTTCGCAAATACGATTACGAAGAGTATATTGCATTTGATCGGGACATTTCTAAAATCGTTAATATCGCTCGCAGAGAAAAAATCATTTCGCTCGTCATCGAATTCTGAACAACTTTCAAAATGTCCGTCTGTTCATTTGTTCGTCCGTCACGTTTCTTTTAAGCACGATAACTAAAGAAAGAAAAGTCCGATCGAATTGAAATTTGGGCTATAAGTTAGTGTTAGCTAGAGGAAGAAATCCATTGTTTTTTGAAAAAAATCAAATAGTAAATAAAAAAGTTGTAGAACATTTTATTTAAAAATATGAATCTACAGAAGGTTGCAATTTTCAATGTGCTACTAAAATTGAAGTAATTTTCTATGGACACCAAAATGCTGTAAAATATACTACCACAAATTTCGCCTACGCAGTCGGCATCATCGGGAGATGAAAAAAAATTGAAAATTAAATATGTGATCAATATATTAGGTATTGTAAGAATGAATCTTAGTTTATACCATAAAATATACTGCCACGCGTTTCGCCAATACAGTCAGCATCATCGGGAGAGAAAATTAAATATGTAGTCAATACATTAGGTATTGTAAGAATGAAGTTTATAAGACAAACACAAGATTCTTTTAAAAAAACTGCGAAGAGTATCCTACAGAATGTGCAACAATTATATAAAAGTTAAATAACATTACTGTCTGCGAAGAGTAAAATGTTTACCTCTAGTATATATTCGAAACATCTTAAGTTGCAAAAATTAAATTGTGACCATTTATTAATTTCATGTTACATATTTTGTAAAATTTTTATCTAAATAGCATGATTTGTTGGGGCAGTTACAACGAGGGGAGGGGGGTGTTGTAATTTTCACCATAATTTTTTTTTAACATTTAAAACGAAGGCACCAATGTTAAAAACTGCATAAAAAAGGTGCTCTTATTAAATTTCGATAGGAGCCATCGTTTTGGTGTTATTTATGTTTTGTAGAGCAATTTAAGACATCGCTTTATGCAATGAAGCATGTAATTTAACAAATGTTTATAAATAAACAATTTATTTTTTTAATTTTGATCATCTTCTGAATTTAAGACACAAACTTAAAATAATATTAATTAGAATATTATTGTAGTAGTAGTAGTAGTAGTAGCTACTTATTTTACTAGGCAAGTAGGCAGCAATGGGCCCTTTTTACCTAGGGACCTACAGTTTAGCGTGGACTCCGAACCACAGTCCTCGACTGTCAACTAACCCACCGCCTGGGCCTGCCCGCCTGCACCGCTAGCAGAGTGGCAAACCTCCTGGGTAGGTCTCTTCGACCCTCCACCCGGGTTCGCCTCTCCGCCTGCATCAGGCTAGCGGCCTTCCCGGGATTGTCTCTGTTGACAGCCTACCGACTGTTAGATGAGCTATCGTTCATCCATCCAATTGCCAGACTCGATCAGTGCTGCTTAACTTCACTGATCGAATATCGGATATTAAACGGATGTCCATACCTCATCCCCCAGAATATTATTGTAAATTAACATTTTTTTTGCTCTTAAATTACATGCTTCATTGCGTAAAGCGATATTTTACATTGCTGTACAAAACAGTAATTGAAAATATCGTGGAATTATTTTTGTACAGGTATGTAGTTAGGGGTTGTAGCTCCCTTATGAACTGATTTAAGGCAAATGTTTATATACAAAACTGAATTAATTTTTCTAGTTCTATCAGCCTCTTGCAGGAAGGTACTTAATTATGGGTAGTGGCGGCCCGTGATAATTTTGTTTCGGGGGCTCAAGTTTTTTAAAAAATATGAACATAATAAAGACTCACCTTCAGTGTCTCGGTAATTTCATCCAAGTAGAACTACGATTTTTGATACCAAAAGAAAGTTTTATGTACATATGTACAAAAAAAAGTTCACAACATTATAATCACTTAAAAATGCGAGTAAAAATGTTCTTGCTTATACACAAAATCAAGTGTTCTGTCTTCTGGGAAATAAATGTTCTATGACTTTTTCGTCAAAATTGCTAATCTTATGGATAAAGTTCTTATTCACTGACATCATTGCTAGGGCATTAAGGCGTTTTTCATTCATAGTGTTTTTTTAAAAATATCTTTATTCTTTTAAGAGTTGAAAAACATCTTTCTGATTCAGCAGTAGACATCGTAGTTGTCACAATAATTTTTAATAACTTGACTGTTTCGCTGAACGTTTCATTTAAACCATATTCAGACAGTCAAGAATGCATGTTTGGGCCACCTACAATATTTTTAAAATCAGTTCTTGAATAAATGACTTCCAATTCAGTCCTTAATTTGTCTTGTTGTAACATTGGATAAGATTCAACAACTGATTTGAAAGTCGACGTCGGAAATTTCTTTGAATAATTAAGAAAATTGTTTACATTCACTAAAGAGTAATTTCTTTTTCTATTTCATCAGTTGAATTTCTAATAGATGATATGATTTTTTTCACTCTTTTTTTTTTTTTTAATTCAATACTGTCTGTATTTCTGGCTTGAAATTGATTAAATAATGTCTACATGTGAAAGATTTTGTGAAATATTTTCTTTAAAATATGCCTATTTTTAGTCACCTGCTCGTTGTATTTTATAATATTTTGTTTATAAACTGAATCTAACTGAACTGCAATATTTACCGAGCCTAACAAGGCCAAATCCGTACTGCACTTTATATGATATGCAGAAATTTTGTACTTTTTAATTTTCTGATTTAAATGTTTTAGATCTTTAAATCCTGTTACCGACTATATCTTGTCCATTTTGATAGAATCGGAATAAAATAGAACACATGGAAAACAAAACAGAGCATTTACCTTATCACATCCACAAATCCACTGACATTTTTTTGTAAATTTACAAATTTCCTTAGAAAAATGCCTCGTGAAAGTACGTGTCCCTACCTTGTCTGGTTGGTTAAGAGTCAATTCTGGTGTTGGTCGTCCAATTTCTTGATTTTAACTTTTTTTGCTAATGGCAGAGTTTTAAAATTCACTTTCAGAATATTACTTATACCATTCTCAGTCATTTTGGCATCAACCAACTTAAAATAACACAAAAACACTCAAAACAGTGAAACCACAAATAAATATCGAGAGCGAAACCGGCGAAACGATATAAGCATTTACTACACTACACAAACATTAAAAGCGCACTGCGGCTCTGATAACTTGAGCCTTCTGTCGCGTTGTAAAAACCGTTCTCCGCGATCGGTTCGTTTCTTCATATATTTTCTTATGCAAGGAATGGCTCATATGAGCTGAACCTGCCCCACACTCTCTGGTTAGAGTTATAAGTTGACGGTCAGTACATTATGCGACTTTATTGTATACATAGCCGTCGCAAACGGGTAATAACTATGCTAAAAAAAGATACTAAATATAAAAAACTGAAAAAAAATATATCATGCATTTAATTACTGTTACATTTTCCTAATAGTAACTTGGGAGGCTTGAGCCCCTGAGCCTCTATAGAGCAGCAGCCACTGATTATGGGTCACCCTGTATAAATACTCTACTACTATGCTATACTCGCGATTAAATTTGTATCTTATTTTTTAATATCAAACATGTCTTTTTTTATGTATGGGCTATAACAAAATTTTTCTCCAAAATTTTAAAAAGAAACATGTGAATCGTATATCACTGACACCTGATGAAATAATGAAACATATTATTTTTTATTTATTGGTACAGTGGCATAAGGGAGTTATGAGGCATCATGACAATATGTGTTTTAGATGTGTATTTAAATCCACAACACGTAAATTTTATGCAAAGCCACAAATGCACTATAGACTCACAGCTAGAGATTTAAAGTTGTTAAAAATTGCAGTGAGTTAGAAGAGATTTTGATTCCTTTAAACTGGCTTGCACTCTTTTTATGGAGCTTATTTTTTTACATATAAGAAAAATTTTGATATTTAAGATCGAAATTAATCAAAACTTATTACTATTGACATATTTGTAACTTAAGAATTTACGCTTTACTTCAGGAACACACTGTTGTTTTCGAAATGAGTATTCAACATGTTTTGTAATTTGGTAGATTTCTCCCAGAAAACCTTTCTCAGCGTTTTACAGCAGCTCATGCTTAATCATGACATTTGTTCAAAGTTTTCAGTATATCAACATAATCAGAAAATGTGTATACTATCATTTTTTTAGTAATAATTTTACACTTTAATTGCAAGTTAAAATTTTAACAAAACTTGACGTTTCTAGCAATTGTTTTGGAAGTGCGATTATTTTCATGCATATGACTTACTTTAAAGTTTTTATTTCAGTATCTGCCTATAAAAATGTTCCTCTATAATGCGTTTTAGAGCATGTAATGATAATGCGTTTTAGAGCATGTAATGAAGTTTTCACCTCCATTTTGCTCAAATCACGGTGCGTCCTTTTCGAAGTACAACGAGAATACCTTTTCTACGTAAAAAACTCTGAAATTTCATAATTTCACGTCAAACACTAAAAGAAAATGATAATCAATAAAGTTGGGGTCATATTTTGACACACCCCTGAACAACATTTTTAGAATAGTGATTCCGTATTTTTGAGCATAAAAAAGGTTAGTAGTTGTACAAAATTTCATTATTTGACCTAAACAGTTTTGGACATATTTAATAAAAACCATTTCTGTGGGACCCAAAATTATTGAGCCGCAGCTCCCTTAGCAAGCACTTTATTAAAAAACTTAATTAAGGTTTTCGTCATTATTTGACGTGCTTTATATGTTAAATACTCATTTCGAAAACACCTTGTATAATCAAAGAATCCATTATTTAATATATTTTTACTTACCTTAATTTGCATAGTTGTAAAAAATCCTATAGCAAATCCACAGATTCCTCCTATTGTTATAATAAACCAAAAATATGAATCCGATAAGCCAGGATAGTTGCTTAATTCTGTTAATTCCCCATTGAACGCCATCATCGGGACTAATAATATAGTTGCATAAACGTTATTAGCATATGACAATGCCCATATTTCACCGTTAACTTTTGGCAAGACCTTTTTCGTAAATATTGAGAATAACGAGAGAGACAAGGACCCTAATATTCCAAAAACGAATCCTGCTGTAGACAAACTACCTAAAACATATATGCAATATACAATTTAATTTATATTGCATGAGAGCAGCGTAGATGAAACATTTATATCGCAAATTACCTGATAAATTTTCTTGATCTACGCCTAACCAAAAACCAGAAATTATTATGGCACAACATAAAACGCATCTCCTCGAAGTTCTTTCTCCTAGTATTAAGTAGGTGAAAAGTACATTAAATATAGTAGTTAAAGACCTTCCAATGTAATAGTATGTGACCGAGGCATATTTCAAACATAAATTATTTGTAGATATCATCGCTGTAAATAATAACGATAAAGGCAAGATCTAAAATGATACAAAAATCAGTTCAAATATGCTACACAATAATAAGTACACTACCGCTTTTACTGTATAGGAATCCCAGATATCAATATCTGGGAACCGAAATTTACTTGGAAACATTTTACTCAGATTTTTTTTTATGTAACAAATAAATGCTGTAATCAAAGTCTGGCTTAGTGCTATGAACATCGGAGCTTCTAAATTTATATGGCTCAGTAAAGTTTTATTCACAAACACTGTTGAAATGGACACTATCCTGAAAAAGAAAAACTATTTCAAATGTTCCGCCATTGTTAATGTTTTTACAGTGATGCCAAATTATGAACATTAACATGAATAGCAAAACTTAACCTTAATTTAAAAAAGCATATTTCTTAATTTAGTCCTACGAGTATATATTCAAAACAAAACATTCATTGAACTTACCAGTAACCACTAACTACAAGAAATATGGTAACATATTTTGACAGAAGACTTTGTTCCACCAACATTTTGTATACAAACTTAATCTTTTTCAAGATATTCACACTTATCCGGCTTATCCCATTTGGGGATAATTGTTAAAACATTTCATCGTCGAGAAAAGCATTTTTTGAAAATATCTCAGATATGTAGTAAAATTCTAAACATTTCAATATTTTTATGAGGTTAACTTGTTTACTTACATATGTATTTAAGTTGTTTGCACTGACAAAATGACATATCACTAAAATACAAATTTTCAAATATGAATAAGTATGGTAATAAATATATTAATAAGTTAAACAATTGGTCCAAAAATTATAATTCAAGGTTTAGGTTTATCATATATTGTAAGAGGACTTCCATGCTGCTGCCACATATCAATTGATTTATTTGCAATAACATCAGCAGTCTCCTCTGGAATCTAAAATAAAAAAAATATATACGCCTATATATATATATAAACCATTTCAAATATTTACATACGTTTTTTATACACTGGGTAAAACTGATTAAATTATTGCATTTTAAAAGACGGTGTTTTAAATTTGTTAAGAGAACAACCACTACATAGACTAATATTTTATAGGATCCTCCACAGAGCTTATCCCATATTCTGAAAATATGGCACTCGTCAAAATCCGAACAATAATTATAACAATGAACATACTTTCCAAGTGCCGTTTCATTTAATATTCCAGCGAAACAACAATCAAACCATTTTACTAGTGGTAAATTATCTAAAACACCAATCTTTTGTAAATGTTTGTATAATACAGAATCTTCTTTTTCTAATAAACAATAGGAATATTCTATTAGTTTCGGAATGTCAGCTTCAAATTTAAGGACATTATCATAAAATTTTTTTCGCTAACCAGTAAATATCTGTATCATCATCAAAAAACTGCATAAAAGATTGTACGATAGGGATAAAACCTTTTTCATTTCCCAAATTAATATCGTAAGTAAAATTGCCTGTTTGCAAGAGCCACATAGCTAAGAAAACTTGTGGTTTTGAAGTGTTTATGTCTATAACCCTCATTATATTTAGTGCTCGTAGTAAATCATTGTATTCCTGTTTTCTTTGATCCATGATAAAACTGTGGCATTCTACATGAACTGGGACAACACCTATAATTCAAACAATCCCTCCTGAAATAATACAATATTGCAACACTAAAAAACAGTAAATACCTAGCAGCAATTTCCATATCAAATTTCTGTACGAAGCTGGCACACAAAACCTTAAACAAAACTGTTTCAACTTTCCGCGATCCAACGGTTTATCTTTTAATAAAATTTCAAGAGATTTCTTTTCTTCAACACTCTTGAAACCAACTTTTTCATAATAAGTAAAACGAAAATTTCTCTCATCGGTGGCCATATTTGACAATCATACCAACATAAAAAAATAGGCACAAGTAACGTCAATATATTTATTTTTAAAAAAAATAACAAAGGTACCTTAAAACTAATACACATGCACCATCCCATATATAAATGTCCAGCAAAGGATATATGTAAAAAAATGTCCAAAAATTCCGTTTATTAATAAAGATTTTCTTGATATGAAAAATTTTCTCCACGAATCAATCCCAGCTTTAAAAAGCAGCATCATCCAAAAACTAGTAACGGCAAAAATGAAGAAAATAGCTCCATACAGACCTGTTAAACCAAGAACACCTAAAATATTCAAATTATATTCTTAATGCAGCTTGTAATAGAATCGCCTTACCAGCAGTACAACCAGAAACGGCAGCCACAGATGTTCGACAGTATTCAACTATAGACAAGTTATTACGAATTGCTAATTCACTATAAGCAACTGATTGTTCATTTTTTCCTTTATTCGACATTTTGCAATATATTTACTATTACAGATCAATAAAATAAATTAGTTAACAACATCCATTATACGACACTAGCGCACTCCGCTCTGCTGTCACTTTCTTCTTCTTCCTGGTCACACAACATAGCCACAATTAACCCTATTCATGTAAGTTATTTAATATATGACATAACTGTATAAAATATATTTATCTATGCATAACTGTGTAACATTTCGATTAGCACCACGTTATAATAGGTCTGTTCGCCGTCTGTTTACTCTAAAGATATTTTTACCTGATTTTTGTTCAGTGGGCAATAACGGCATCATATCATAAATCACTCTGTACTAAATATTTTTACTCTTGCTCTAGACGAGGAGTAAATATAAAGGAGGAAAGCTGTTCGCTAGTTGCCATTTCCAGCTAGATCAAAGTTGAACAATCTTGCTTGATGACGTCATACTTAGAGTAAAAAAAAAAAAAAAAAAAAAAAGACAACTTATAGTAACACCGGCGAACATACTTAATGAGGGCTACCGCTCTTGAATTCACCAGGAAAGGTGCTAGTGTAGGGTAAGGTAAATATCACTGAACGTTAATGTTTATTACAGTTTTCTAACGCGGGTTCTTGGTGATAATTTCAAAAATTAGCTGAAAAACATTGAATACAATGATGACAGAAGGGGAAATTATTGTACCTATCAGAGGTGTCTTATGTCATTAAAGTTAGGTTATATCAAGCATGAGAATAATGAATGTGCATGATTATTACTTACGATTTTCTAATGTAGGCTCCTTTGATAACACATAATCGTCAGGGTTAAAATATTTCTTACAAACACGCGAATGTTTCGAAGGAGTAAAGTTATCCCTGCGAATCGCTAACAACCACTATTTTAGACGAGTTTTGTCTCGGAAACATATGTCCGTCTTTTGTTTCCAAACAAAATGGAACTGCACAACACTGAGGCATAATTAACAAATTTTTTATTTACTGGTGTACGAAATAATTATAATAAAACCCTATAAACTTGTTCCGCGCCTAACAATAATTTTTGACAGCTACCTTACTCGCCAGTGGCGCCATCTGGTGAGCCTAAAAACGATAGCCCCCATTGCCATTTGCTTGCTAATACTTTTGAACTATTTATAGCCATATTCGATTTGATTAAAAATGAGAGATGTTTCCGTTTGAGTTACGTACTTGATTTTCTTTTTTTTTTTTTTTAATTTGTTCAATTAGTGACCATCCCTATCAGTTGTAATGTCATGAAGTTTAAAAATTGCTGTAAAAATTATAAAATTTTAATGTTTGAAATTTTTCGGCTTCAAAAAAGGCACAGAAAATGGGTAAATCCTATAAAAAAATAAGTACGCAAATAATCCGCTCGTTTCAGATATTAAAGTAACTTTGGAGAGAGGGGAATATGTAAAACACCGCGCCGAGTTAATGAAAACTCTTAAAATACCAAAATTATCAGATGCTATAAGTGCATTAGGACAACCTTTAGCTCAAATTGTTTTTGACGAGTGTGATGAGGCATTAAAAGAAAATTTTGGTTTAACTCCACCTTTAGATGGGGCTGGAGACGAGTTGTGGGTATCTCCTAGTGATCTTCTAATTGGGAAAGTAGTTTTGAAACCGCCATACACAGCAAAACATATACAGGCTCTTACGCATCAAGGAATTTTAAGTAAAAGATTTTATATTGATATTACTAAAATTTATATACTCGGTACCTAATATGTTTGTAGGATTAATTATTGCATAAAAACAATAGGTATCATATATATAGGTAAACTACCAGGATGGAAGTGCTTATAAAACCAATTTTTTCCAATATGCTAAATGTATTGCAATATATTATTTTTTTAATAATTATAAATATTTCCTATTTTTTAAACAATTAGATTTTTTCCAGATATTGGAAGAGACATTGAAATAAAATTTTGGAATGAAATGGAAATGGAAAAAGAAAGAGCTTTAGCTGACCAAAGAAGACATATGCTTGATGAGTTCGAGGATCAGTTAAAGGCTGAAATAAAACTTGTCGAATTACGGGAACAGGCAGCCTGTCAAAAGGAAATGCAACGAATTACTGAGGAATTTGAAGCTAGATTAATTGAGGAGTTGGAAAATCTGGAATCGAGACTAAGAGATGAATTCGCAGAATTATATAAGGAACAAGAAATTATGTTGCGTGAGGAATTTGGGAGAACACTAAAGCAAGAAGTTGAAAAAACAGTCCAAAACATGACTAGAGAGTTTTTAAATGAGTTAGACAGACAAAAGAATATCCTGGCGAGTAACTTTAAACTGGGATTACAGTAAGATTAATATTATCTATTAATTTAAATAGCGTTACGTTTTCTATTGTATGTCTTTTCTAGTTTAGTTTTTATTATATAACAAATGTACAGATATTAAAAAAAGTCCCTATTATGACATTTAAAATAATATATTACCTAAAGATATCTCTCTATCTCCTTACCTCCACGGTATCATTTTCATGTAGCTACCATAGCTGTTGCACGTGGTGATGCATATGTAGGTCTCATAAATTTCAAAGCGCTACAGATGTATTTTTAGCATACTTTTTGCAGTTGATGGTAAAAATTATCTATTTTTAGGAAAGCCCACACCCAAAGAGAGTACGATATTAATATGGAGCAAACCAAATGTAAAGAGAGTATAAGACAACTAAAGCACAATTTAGAGTGTAAAAATATTGCCAACATGATGTATGTACTGTGCATGGAACGAAGAAAGTGTTGTGATGAAAAAACTGCAATTGAAAAACATTATGAGGCAGAATTGGAAATATTATACAATACTGTCAAACAGAAAGACCAAGAAATTAAGGAACTCACCGATGAAAAGAATAGACAAATAATGGAAGTTAATTTAAGAGAAACCTGCCTTTTGGAAATTATAAGGCAGTTCCAGAAATTTATTAACTTTGCACTCAGAGCCTCTCCTACCCAAGCTGAATTTTTGTTGTCAGTGGAAAAAATGATGATTTTTGAATTGGCCGATGCAGTTTTAAAATCGGGTTTTAAAGATTTGACCCACCGCGATGAGATTTTGCCTTGGATGACTGAAAAAATTTGTAAAGGTCAAAAAGTGTCTGGATTAGAAATGAAAGATTATCATGATTGTTTCAATGAAGTCTCTCCTCCTATACCTCCAGATGCAGAATTAGGACCTGACGATTTCTTACCTGCTTTCAAGTACAAGGAAAAATTATATGTAAGAGAAGATTTTCGTAATATGATTTCACAGGGAATTGAAATATCTCAGAGTAATCAACTGTGGAGCAAGGATGTTGAAATATTAATGGACACTTTAAAAAAATCAGTTAGTTCAATTAATACCGAAGTGGAACAGGACCCTGCCGTTGTTTCAAAGAGGTAATAAAGTATACATAGGTACCATTTGCTAAAATAAAAACAGCGTAATTAGTTGAATATTCATGGCTAATTTAAAAACAGTTATAAGCCAGTCAAAAAAATTTATGTTGGGTCTTTGTGTTCCAAGAATTTTGTCTAGTAAAAACTTTTAGATCAAAAATGACCTTGTTTTGTTCCCATAACACTTGTGGTATAAAAAAACAGGCATAATAAACAAGAAACGCGATTGAATAATACGCAAAAATAATTTTTATTTCTCATTAATAATTCAAAAAATACTGCCTAGAACCCAAGTATATTATTCACAAATCATAAGTCTAACTAGATAAAAATATACAGGGTATTCAATTGAAAAAATCAGGTTATGGCTATATCTGAAAAAAAATCGCTATTTAATTATTTCCCAAACAAGCTTGATGTTAAAGATTTTTTTTATTTTCGTAAATAAACTCACAAACTCAAAGCAAAATGTGTATCAAACAAAATAAAAACAATACAAAATTTAAAGAAAAAAATATCCTATTTTCTCAATAAGATTGAGACACCATGTATAAAAATAATATATTTTTTTTAATTGAGGCGTTCAATTTCTATTGTGATTAATTTTGCACAGTAGTAAAATTTTTTAATCTGAATAACTTTCCTTACTGATATGTTGCAGTATGTTTTATAGAAAAGGTACTTTACGCAACAAGAAAGTAGCTTTTACTTAACTGGCATGAATTCTAAAATTTGTGGTCCATTTCACCTATTGCGAACTCAAATGGGGACACACTGTAATATAACTGTTATTAACATTATTATTTTGATTATTCAGATCAAGTAGAACTCATTATACTGAGTCAAACATCCAGTTTAATTTAGACCAAGACAAAACAATCAGTGAAAAATATAAAAGGAGTTCATTTGAAAAAGAAAGTATTTCTCTCGGTGTGAAACAATCCGGTGTTTTAAGATCATCGATTAAACCTGATATGGCATCCTTACAAACAGTGAACTTTTCACAAATTGGAAAAGTGGAGAAAGAACCAGCCATTTTGGCTACTAGATGTTCTGTAGAATTGTTGAAAAAAAAAGGTTCAATCAGATATGTAGAACAAAAGAAAACTGATGATGAATGTTTGGAGGGTTCTGGCGACGAAAGGAGCCAAGTAGAAGAAAATGCATCGAGTATAATACGTGACATTATGTTAAAAGTCAGTGACACGTCATTTAATATAATAAAACGAAAATATTCTGATCAACAGGAAGTCGCTTCCGTGGCACTCTCCAAGGTAGAAGGTAAATTTTTAATGTGATTCCTTTGATGTTTTGACCCAAGCTGAACTGTTAGGGATGAAATTCTCATCATTACTGAACGACTAAATTATTTTCAAGTAAACCGTTAATAAGTAGCCTAGGGTTGTTGCTAATATTGATTAAAATAATGTTTCTAATTTAAGGAAGTCATAATGGTGATTAAAGACCATATCTCAAGTAGTCATTCTAGTTGCGGACTTACGTACAACTAATAAAATAAGAATAAATATTGTGAAATGTAATGGTACACGATTTTTTTTGGAATTAGTTAATAACTTTTTCTCACATTATTTTATTGTTTATTGCTAATTCCTTGCAAAATACAACATTTATGTACTCTCGTAATTAATTGAAACAGTATACAATTATATTGAGCTTGGCAGTTTGTCCGCTTGTGATGTTGGTATCTCCCTAGTAGTAGTTTAGTAATCGTAGCAATCTGAAACTGTATGGGTGTGTGCGTCACTGGCGGTTCTTCTATAGAATCATTTGGTCAATGACCTCCCACATACAAATAAAAAAATAGAGCTATTCATTCTCTGAAGTTTAAAAATATATAATATATATATATATATATATATATATATATATATATATATATATATATATATTTTTTAATATTCTTAAAAAATATATTAAAGTTTCTAGTTCATTCTATGCACAATACTATTCCATTATCTAGATCATTACATTATTCATTTATAGAACTTAAAAATCTTGGGTCAATCCACAACGTGTCCTCAAAGCTAGCTACGGACCGAATTTATAACGAATTAAAGTGAAATAGACTTATGCGCGAATCGTCAGAAAGCAAAAAGAGACAGAAATACTGGAGGGGACAATGTCCCTGACACGGTAACGCACGAAATTTAGTACAGCAGTCGCTAGTCAACAGTCTTAATGTTGACCACGCGTTGGTCGATAAATTCTATCGCGTTGTTTTTAATGTTTTTATTTGTGAACATTTTATTAGTAAATCTCTACTTGTCGTGAAATTAAGTAAAACAGTGTTTTTGGTGTTTACTATTAAATATGAGTGTTGTACAAAATATATTAAAACTGAAAGATGGACATAAGTTAGGTTATGAAGACTGAATGAAATTCAAAGGTGGTGGCCATCCAAAACCTAATATGATGATAAAGCAAACATCTCTTGATAAGAAAAAAGCAGTTAATAGGTATGTTTAATTAAAAAAAGTTATTCTTTAGCAAATTTTATTCATTGTTACGCTCAAAAACTAAATTTAATTTTACAAAAAGCATCTAGTCAGGATAAAAGCATAAAAATTTTTTTTGCTAATTTGCATAGCTTTTCTTCATTCTTTGGAAAATCGCCAAAAAGAACAGCCGTGTTAGATAATGTTGTTAAGGTGATATTACCTAAAGCGGCTCCAACACGATGGAATTTTAAAACAAAGTGCATAGAGACTGTTTATACCTATCGAACAGAATTATTAGATTGTTTAGAAAAAATCATTGATAATGAATCAGAAAACAACACTTTAAACCAAGCTATTGGTTTAAAAAACTACTTACAAAATGAACATTTTCTTTACTGGTTAAATTTTTTTCATTTAGTTATGCCTCATTGTGATATATTGTTCAATCAATTACAAAAATGTAATATCGATGTCATAACAGTAAATAAGTGTATTGGCGTTTTTAATAGTAAAATTGAAGACATCAGAAATAAAATTTTGAATAACTATTTGGAGGAGACATCCATGCAGTCTACCCAGAGATGTAAAACGGAAGAATCAAAAAGGAGAATTTCATTAGAAGTTTGTGATATAATTACATCTGAGATCAAAGACAGGTTTGGCTACAGTAATCATTCAGCAGTCTTAGTTATTTCACGCAGATCGATTTAAAGATTATAAAAAAAGCTTTCCTCGAGATATGTTTAAATTAGTTAAAACGGAGTATCCAGTCATAAATCATTTGAAACTTAAAACTGAATTAGAAGTATTATATAGCCGAGAAGATTTTTCCAATAGTGAAGGTGCAGTTGCTTTGTTACAGCTTTTTATTAACAATAATTTGTGCAATACTTTTTCTGAAAGTGTCAAACTGTTAAAAATCTTGTGTACTCTCCCTATGACTATCATCGAAAGTGAACGTTGTTTTTCCACCTTAAAAAAGAATAGAGACATTTTTAAGAAATACCATGGGTCAGGAAAGGTTATCTTCTTTAGCTATGCTTACCATAGAAAGGGCATTAATAAAGAAGATAAAAGACTTTAATGAAAAAGTAATTGACCACTTTGCATCTCAAAAAGACCGGAGGATCGACTTGGATATTAAATCACTTTAAAAGGTAGGTAATACAGTAAACTTTTCTAATTGACCTCCCTATCTCTTGACCCACGAACCGCCGTTGGTGTGCGTGAAGGTCTTTGACACATAAAACGCTCTTAGCAATAGCTCTGTCATTACTGTTTGTGAATAAACTACAAAAAATGATTGAAAACTACAATGACAACAGAGATATCTAGAAAAAATAATAAAATATTTATGCCGTATTACATAAGCATCCTTTCAAACCTAACATGAATTGGAAGTGTTTGATTTATTATCCACCTAAAACTTTTATACTAGCGCATTCAAATAATAATGACAGTACAAAATATAAAAAACTATAGGCATTTATTATTGTTATCATGTTAGGTTTGAAAACAAGCTTATACCCAATAATTATTTTATTATTTTTTCTAGAAATGCATAAATATGAAGCTAATAAAATGTCATATTTTTTAAAACAACAGATATTGTTCACATATTCCGTATACTACATGCAATCGGCGCTACGTGTATTTGATACATGCCGTGATTGTGAGCCATTTAGATTTGGCTATCCATCAACAAAATATAGCCGGTAAGTACAATTTTTGATAAGTCAAATAATAAAGTTAGCAGGGGTGGGGATCACACGAAGTTTCTCTCATATCTTCGTTAGTATTAGAGATAGATCAATCAATTCCTATATCATTGCGCCCCGCCTCTAATTCGCCTTTGCAAAAATCACTCGTCAAAAATATAATGTCTATTGTGTATTGTATATAACATTTGTACATGAAAGTATTGAAGGGGTCGCACACATGCTGACTTAGTCCCTGATGTTCGCGAAATGACTACCTGAGATGCGGTCTTTAGTGATGATTAAACATCAAAAGATTTGGTATTCCCCCAGAAACTGCCTTTACAATCATTATTTATTCATAGAAATTAAGTAAACAAAATATCAAATATATTTTAAATATAATATAAACATTGCGTGGCACCCCTTTTTGCTTTTGCGGAAGATTAGTTGCGTGCGGAGATCTAACCTCAAATACTTGTTTACTTATTGTGCTATTGGGAAAGCCTCTCTTCTGGAAGAATGGTGTATCAAGTGGAAAGTCGCAGTCAACGCGGAGAAAAGCCAGACGATTCTCTTCAGGAAAGGACGCAAGGAAACCCCCACAGGACACGTCTCCATGTTCGGCGAGGACATCCAATGGCACGATTCCGTCAAGTACCTTGGCGTAATCATGGATAAAGGCCTGACATGGAGACAGAACACCGAAGCCATCGTGGTAAAGGCCAAGCGGACGAGAGCTCTCATCTACCCGATGGTAGGGAACCAGAGCAGGCTCAGTCTGAGGAACAAGCTTCTGCTAGTCAAAGCACTCATCAGACTACAGCTGACCTACGCCTCCGTAGCATGGGGATACCAAGCGAAGACCTATCTGAAGAAGATCCAAGCCGTGGAAAACGTGGCCATCAGGACAGCGGTGGGCGCACCATGGTACGTTAGAAACGCTGACATCTTCAGGGACCTGGAGTACACACCAGTCACCGAAATCATCCGGGATAGAGCGAAGAAACTGTACACCTTAGCTGAGGAGCACAGGAACCCGCTGATCAGGGAGGCCACCTCCTATGATCCGGCCGACGCACCGAGGCACAAGAGGCCGAAGGTACAGTTACTGGATAACGGGTAAGTATAACTAATCCTTTCCTTACAGATGGACCAAACCCACTGAAAAGACATGACACGACCAACCACCCTCCCACAAACCTTGCGGGCGCCGGTCAGTAAACCGACCAGTGCCCGTTGTCCCCTGGCTCCGTGAAGGACGAAAGTGCTAAGAAAGCACTTAGGCCTTCACCTCCTAGAGCTACACAGTTCATCCTCACCTTGTCCGATGATCCAGATGACAATGTGTCAATTGACACTTTGTGTACTGGCAGTCAATCCCAAGTCACAGAATATCCACACAGTCCCTGACAGACAGATGACTACCCCGGGGGTGACAAGCTGGCGAAGAAAGAAGACGAAGACAGAAGAGCGCCAGAAGAGGCCCTAGCCAGCAGGGTTCATCAGCCAGGACCCAGGGAGGTTGACCGAAATCTTCGGCACCGCTCACATTTGTGAGTGGGGCCGTTCGTAAAGTAAGTTAACCCGCCCTGCACGAGGCCGGTCCAGGTCTACAGCGATGACTAGGGTAAAAAGGCAATAGTCCTGCCTGGCCCTAGCATCCGAGACCGTCATCATGCCAAATGGATATTGGCGGTATTGGGAAAGCGTGACATATTCAGTTGTAATTAGTACTTAGTGTCAGTAGCGGCTGGTGGATTTAAGTTATACAATATCCTAATATTGGAGTATTAAACCTAAGCAGTGTTTTAAGGCACGGCTATCAGTACTGATTGAAGAAGTTTTGCATAAAAAAGATTAAATAAAACATTGAGAAAAGAAAGGTTACAAAAAATGCGCAGCCTCCCCAAATTCCTTCTAGACCATTAATAAAATCTCTGCAAACTATTTTTTTTTTTCGTAATCGTAAGGAAAATTTATCACCCCTTTTTCTTTTGGTTTTCGAAAATTTTGATTTTTTGTTATGACACTTTGAAATTCAAGTTCTTCATTGTGTAAATATATATATATATATATATATATATATATATATATATATATATATATATATATATATATATATATATATATATATATATATATATATATATATATATATATATATATATATATATATATATATATATATATATATATATATATATATATATATATATATATATATATATATATATATATATATATATATATATATATTCACAAAGGGGCAAACATTGGTCATGTATTACTATGTGCAATTTACTTTTATCTGTTTATTGGCCAATGGTGTATTATACATCCGAGAATTTGACTACAATAACGTGCAAAGTCAGCTAGTCAACTAGATTGCAGTAACCCATCAGCTGTGCTGGGGTGTACAGCTCTTTCATCTAAAATATTTATTTATTTACGTCTTCCTGGAGAAACGTTCAGACATTTTTCTAATTTCAATATTTCATCCTAAATAGTATTAAATATTGAAATCAGAACTTAAACATTGTGAATTTTTCTAATTTTTTCGAAATAAAAAGTGAATCAACAAACATCAAATAAAATACATTTTCTAAAAGAATGACGAATCCAAAAAAATCCCCGTTCACGAGTAAGGCAATATCCCATTCTGCTATAAAAGCCATTCTAGATATTCGATAACATGTTAGGCATAATATTTTGAAAAACCTCCGATATCTTCACTCGTAACTCTTCCAATGTATTAGGCCTATTTTCAAAGCCATAAATCACTGATTTGCACAAAAAAAACTCGTTTGGTGTGAGATTTGATCACCTGTTTGGCCACAGGATGGTTCCCCTTCTCATTAATAGACGGTTTGGAAAAGTATTGTTCAGGTATACTTGAACTAAGAGAGAGAGAGAGATTTATTCTCATCACAGATGTTCTCGTTGTGCACTGGTTTTGTTACGAATTTATCCAACGTAACACTTTTTGGAGTTCTCTATAGGAATGAATAATTGTCTTACATTTTGGGACATTTTGTCAATTTTTTACTATGTGTTTTGTCAGGCAAGTAGCATGCAGTAGCGTCTGGTGAAATTTAGGTTATGTCATATTTTAGTATTGAGGCTTGGGACCCAAACGTTACTTCAAGGCATAACTATCAAAACTAAATGAAGTTTTGCAGAAGAAAAAAATGCGATTGAAATTTGCGACAAAAATTTAAAAAATGCGTGTGCATCACTAGGTTATTTTTTAAACAATTTGTAAAATATTTGCAAAACATTTTTTTTCCCAGAAATAGGAGGAAAATATATCGACAGATTTCAAATTTCATAAACATAATATAATTTTTTTATCTTAGAGTATCACTTGGATTCCGTGCTCCAATAATACATATAACATAACCTAAATTTCACCAGCCACCACTGGTAGCGTGAGAGTAAGACCAGAGACAACCCGAGACGCGCAAGTACGTGCTAAAATTTAATCCGCAGTATTGAATTGGTCGATTGTAATGGAAGGTGAAAGTAGATGGCGCAAGAAGCAAACGCCCGCGAAAATTCAAAACCCCCCTTTTTATGATTATTGATATTATTTATAAGCTTTATTTCTGTAGCAGTTGGTGATCGTTTGTGGACCAGAAGTAGTCGATTAGTTATTTTTAAATACTTCTATTCGCTGGAAGTTAAAAACTAACCGAGTGACTTATCTCTGATGATCCACAAACGATCACCAACTGCTGCAGAAACAAAGCTATTTTAAAGTTAGTTATAAAACTAGAGGTCAATTAATTTTTATGTTAAACTAATCAAAAGGTCAATTGTAACCTTGTTGAACCGCTTAACATAAGATTTAAAAGAAATATGTTTTTGTAATGGATAATTAACATAACACTCAAAACACAAGTAGGTAGTTAATAATATTTTGTACAAAATTTATTAAAATCAGAAAAATACAAAAAAAGCAAATTTAGGACATTTTGTCAATATATTATAGAAAATATCAAGAAAGAATGATAGTTATTTATGCAACAAGACCGGAAAGTGATTCTTAACAGGGCGAGCTGGCAATTTCCATTGCAAAAGCCCTGACGAGTCCAGTAAAGTCACTTTCTGGGTGTGTTGTGTACAATGTTTTTTCTGCAATGGTTCCTGCTAGTCTCAAAAAACTTTTTAACTTTAATAAAATATAAAATCAACTGACAGACATCAGACACTTACTTTCAAGGAAGACTGGAATAATCATTTTTAATTGTTATCGGATACTTTTTGTCAACAGAAAATGACATAAGGAATCGGTAAAGACTTAACAAATCCTTATGTCACTTTGCCGGGCTAGACCTGTAAATATGCATTTTCCACTCAAAAAATTGATCACAGTTAAATTTCTAGAAGGTTGCAGAAAAAGATTATTATTTAATGATTATAATTAAATTTAAAATATTTATCAGGCTTGACTTGCAGAGACTACCTTAAAATGTTATTAAGTGCTAGACAAAAAAATCATGTATTGTGTGGCACGCAACGTGGCTTTATAAAAATTAAGGTTCTAATTATGCGAAAGAATCTTCAGTTTTCTCTTTGTCTCATGAGCACCATTTTTTTATGATTCTTTTATTCATTTTGCCTCACGAGCATCTTTTTTATTTTGCTTCTGTGCCTCATTGTGCCTCTTACACCACCAAGGAATCCCAATTCCAATAATTTCCCGGTCATTTTTGAACGGTGACATTCTCATCTGATACAGAAGTGCTGGGAATCTCCTCCAAAAATTCACTAGCTGCCTTCACTATGCTAGGAAATTCCTCCGCCAACTCATAAGGTATATTCTTTGAAGTTGAGGCCTCGCTTGAGGCTAGATCTGAAGTAAAATGAGATAGATATTAGCGACCATGTTTATTGGTTCAAATCTATATTTCTTTATTTTGAATAAATTAAATAATAGTAAAAAGTCTGCGATAACTCTACTAAGCTAATTAGTAACAACTATGGATTGATATCTAAGGGCCCCTCACCACCAACATTTTGTAAAACACATATTACCTGCTTGCACTTGGTATGTTGCCAATTGACGACATGGAAAAAGTGTGGGGACTGCATTGCGGGTCAACCTATGACTACTTAGGTCGACATAACTCTCAACAGTAAAATGATGGGAGCATATCCTATAATTTTGAAGAGTTTCTTCAGTGTAATGTATACCCATATTCTCTTGCCAAATTTTTGACCTGTAAAACATAAAAAATTGTGCTGTTAGAAGTGTTGTTAATTTAGTGCAGGCCTTAATTTACCTTTCCAACCTTGAAGGAAAATAATGAAGTTTTGCCACATCGTCCTCCGAAGAACCACACACATAACACAATCTAATTCGTGACTCTGTGGCTATCTCAAACAAAAAATAACCTACAACCAATTTCAAAGTTTATTATGAGGAATGAAATAAGTAAAGGATACAGTTAGCACATTTTCTAATACTGTTTATCCTTTCTGATTAATATATAGGTTAGATATAGCGGATAAAATTATTTATAATTTTATAACTTACCAGTTATATGAAATTGGTAGTCTTTAAGAAGAGAAATAGTCTTTAACACACAAATATCACAAAATACAACGAGAAATAATCAAAATCACGACAAAATAACAAACACTTCTTTCGTCAGTTTAAGTTGACAGAAAAATACCACAGAAAAAGCGCGGGATAGAACAGAAATGACAGCAGTGCAAGTGCTACCCTCTGCTTTCACCTTCCATTTTATCGGACTAGGACAGCTATATTTGACTATTCTTATATTAAATAGATAGCGAATAAATGTTAAAATCGGACATTTTCTATCCACTTGCACGTCTCGGGTTGTCTCTGGTAAGACTTTGATACCTCATTCCACAGAACCTCTGTCATTGTGCATATTTTATAACACCAATTTTTTTCTTCAAAGATATGGCAAGTGAGGGTTTCTTTGCCAACTTTTAGCATTTTTTAAACAAAAAGAAAATGAGAAAGTTTACTGGTCTCTCATATTACTGAGGAATTTATTTCAATCTTTGTCCAAAAACAGGACTGTTACATATCAATTGTCAAGTGTCATAATTAAAATTTCAAGGGAATTGGCAGGACATTTAAAATTTTTGACAACTTGGACAAATTCACCGTGTCCATGACCGCCTTGGACACGATGCTATTTGACCAGTAAATTTCATCGTGATCTGACCAGTAAATGACCGGTCATGGTGACCGTGACTGAGTGACTGCCAACACTACATTGTATACATACGTCGATAAATTTTTTTTTTTTTTTGAAAAGTACATTAAATGCTAAAAAAGTATAAAACAAAAAATACATAATACAGTAGGTAGTATAAACAAAGAAACATGTTAAAACGAACTTATAAAATGAACAATAAATTCATGTAGAAGCTCATAAAATAAGTAAATGTCATAATATTTTTTGTTTTTTATGATTTTTCCATTCAATGGGTAATAAATAATAAGTTATATAATTTAATGGAAATATATCTAAGAGTTCATATTTTTTGTGAAAAAAAGTAAATTAAAAAAAAAACTTAATTTTTCTGTATGTTTTCCTCTCCATAGGTGAAGAAGTCTCGTATCTTGTTTTAATGGAAGATGACGCTGAAAATCATCTGCTTTTAAGACAGCTTTGATCTAACCTAAATAATAAGCGAGTTACATCAAACATCCTAGGTATATGTTTTATTTTGTATTTACATTTTACAGATCAACATTCCATCAAGGAATCCCTTGTATTGGGAACCAAAGACTCCGTAATACTTCGCAAAACATCATTAATGATGAGATTAGCTGAATTTAGTGTAGCACCAAAGGATTCCATAGAAATTCAAAAGGACTCAAAATTTGAGCTAAAACGACCATCGAAATTAGCATCTGCAAAAAATTCCCTAGAAATGATGAGAGCGTCGAAATCAAAATTTAGAGAACCAATAGTGACATGTGTAAAGACAGATACGTCAAAAGTAAAATCCACTGGTAGTAGCACATCTGGCAAGGAAGTATGTTGCGACAAATGTATCAAGGAAAAAGACAGTATTGAGGTTTTAGATGGTTTAGTTCAAGAATCTAGGCAAAATAGAAAAGATTCTGTTGATAAATCAATAAAAGTGTCTCATATAGAGGTCTTTGACGTAGAGGATAATAACGAGACAAATGTTGTTTTTAATACGACTCCAATCGTTTATGAAACTGGAAGTGCTACATACTCAACCAATTTGTCAGACGTTTATAGGGAAGAGGAGAAAAATAAAATAAGTTAGTAACATATTTCTGATGGAAAATTATGTTGAATTGTATAAGATATTCGTACGTTATTTTTTTCTATTTTCTTGGAAATGTTGGGAAATGAAAGTAGGTCTTTCTATCTTGATTTGTTTTAAATAGCAACCACCAATTTTTATTAGTTTGTTTTTGTTTGGAATTAATTTAATTTCATTATATTGTTAATAATTTAATAGATTGTTATAGTTTATTGCAGAAATACTGTGCATATAAAAAAGGCTACAAAAAACTACCATAAAAATTTCAAAGCCACCGCTCTCACTTGTTGAAAGATCCAATTAGTGGCACACAGAGCTGTACTTCAAATTTCTGTGCATTAAAATGAACGCAATAATACAACAGATTTAAAAGTACTGTCTTAGATACATAGATATTTGCTACTACTTTTGTTAAATTAAAAAATCTTACTCTGTTTTACTCTAACTTAAAATCTAACTCTAAATTAAAATTAGAAAGTTATTGTCATGTTGCTCAGTTGCGCCAATAATAATTTAACATATTGTTGCCTAGCTTTTCGTTGCCCTTCCTGAATTAATTTATAAACAGTTCGTTCTGGAACTTCTGTTTTTTCCACAGCTCCTGCTTCTCTTTCACTTTGTTTCATATTTGTGTAAGCATTTAAAACTATTGTGGGTTAAAGATCTTCTCAAGGCCTAAACATGTTTCCAGTATAATTTTACCACAGCAATTTGTAAACAGGAAACGCCCAAGTAGTCACCGCCCACCAAAATAGTGATAAAAACACAACGGTATAAAATACACTTAAAAAGAGTAATATGTCACCCACATACCTGTTAAACACTTTGTTGTCACAATCTTCTAAAATATATATTTAATGTAAACACAAACTGTATGAAACACATTTATATCACTGACACACCGATGAAAATTCCTAATCTAATTCTTGAAAGCAATATAAAATACCCTCGAAAATACAACCTACTGACCTACTAGAATATTTTATTAACCCACCTAGATGTTAGAACATACTTTACATAATAATAATGATGTTTTATGTATTAAGTAATACATCATATTTATTATTGAATATAGTAGCTGGGTTGGCAGCCTTTGAATTTTTTATGTGCACGGTATTTCTGTAATAAATTAAACTTAGTTGCACTATACCTATTAATTATAGAACCCACATTACTACGGGGCGGATTTGTTGTCTTCCTCAACATTTTAAATGAGGCTAGTTAAAAAATCAATTATACAACGATCGATAGGCAGAACGTTGATCTTCTACTTTTTGATAGTGTTATTTTAAGTGCTTTCTGAATGTTATAGAATTGTGTTTTTAAGCAGTGTGAAGAAATTTATTAAGTCGGGGGGGGGGGGCCTCAACAAAATCTGTCAACATATATTACTAAAAACGTCGGGAAACATGATAAGCTATTAATGTGCTTATTTAGCATTTTTAATTTACTCCTTTGTCATAGAGAAATGAAAACCAGTCCATTATTTTCTCTCCCGAGTTATTAAAACTTAATTGGTCAATAATTATTTTGATCCTTCGAGCCGGATTGATAACGAATTAACAACTTTTAATTAATGTATCATATTAAGTAAGTAAATATATTGCTACATACAATGACTGCTGATTGCAGCCTTCATATGTAATTGTTAATTAGTAGTAAGATTTTATTGGTTTAAAATAATGTTTGAATTGGTTATTTATTAAACACCCTAAGTCAATTTTATGTCAAAATGAGTTAAACACGGAAATTTGTCAATTGTCAATACAAGGCAAAACCAAATCTTCCAGCTATTGAAGTAAATGGGCAGTTATATGAAAGTGACAAGGATAAAACAGACATATTCGCAAAATACTATGAGGACCATTTCAGTGAACAAATCCACCACAATTTTAATCAGGACCACCAGCTTGTGATTGATAACTGGTACCAAGACTATTTCAACAGCAATTATTCCACCAATGAGGATATTGAAATTGATGAAGAGGATTATTTCAACATTCTTAATAAGCAGAAAAATATGTCACCTGGCATGGATAGCATTCCCTGGACTATTATAAAGCAACTGGAATATGCAGCACAGGAGTATATAATTAAAATATTTACATTCTGCTTAAAAAACAATCATTTTCCGAGTGAATGGAAAAGAGGAGTGATTATAAATATTCCAAAAACGAACAGTGACCACAAAAAACCAAATGGTTATAGACCGATTACTGCCAGTTTTAGGCAAACTTTTGGAAAAAATCGTTAGGAATAGAGCGTATAGCATCATCAGATCAAAAATACCAACTCATCAATTTGGTTTCCGAGAAAATTGTGCCACCACACATTAACTATTGTTACATCTAACGTGCAAACAGCTAGACACGAAAACTTAAAATTAGCTGCAGTCTGTCTAGATATTAAAAAAGCGTTCGACTCTGTATGGCATAAAGGCCTACTATATAAAATGAAGAAAATAGGCACCCCCGATTACTTGGTGCACTTTACTCAGCAATTTTTAGAAAACAGACAAATATGTGTTAAAGACAACGAGGAAAAATCTGCCAGCTTCATCCCAACTCAGGGATTACCACAAGGATCGAAGCTATCACCGTTACTTTACAATATCTATTGCTATGACATCTCGCAGCATCAAAATGCAAGTCAAGACGAAACCTATATTTTGCAGTATGCGGACGATACGGCAATTATATCCCATGGGAAAACAATTACTAAAGTAATTGAAAATTTGCTCTCAAAAATTAAGGCGACAGAGGATTAGTTTAATAAATGGAGACTAGTACCCAACCCCTCCAAGACACAATTTACAATTTTCAATCACCCGGTAACCAATACATCTCCAACAATAAACATCGGCAACCAGCAGATCAGTCCATCACAGTCATCCAAATATCTAGGTATAACCTTAGACCATAAACTAAATTTTAATATGCATACTACTTCAGTGAAGTTAAAAGCCAAAAATAGAGCCAAATATTTCCGGGCACTGACATTTAAAAATTTCGACAAAATCTGCTTCCATTATTTATAAATCCATTTGTCGACCTATTATAGAATATGCAAGTGTTTTATTTATGACCTGCAGAAAACCAGCATTACAAAACTTAAAAGTAGCAGAAACTGCATCCTTAAGAGCCATTACCAAAATGAGGCATCCAGATAATCCTCTACACAACCCATCAAACGAACTTCTCTATACTCGAACACATATAAAACCAATAGACCTTCGTTTCCAAGATTTATCGAATAGGTTTGTGTCTCGCCCCCACAACATCGAATTGATTCAACCCCATTGCAGAATTCGAAACAGGCAGGCAAGATTTAAACTTAAATTCCCAGAGCGAACCATTTACGAGGAGATTCAGGCTTCAGTCGAGGAAGATCTATGATTAAATATGTAATATATAGTATCCAATTTTTAAAAATTTTCAATTTTTCAACCTTTACAAGTTTTTTTTTTTTTCTAAATTATGTATTAATTTCTCATTTCAAAAGATAAAATATTTTTAATGTAACAGGCACTTTGTACAAAAATAATGGGCTGAAGGACCTCGGTCAATGGCCTTTTGGGGATAACCAATAAATAACGTTTATTATTATTATTATTTTGTCAATTCGGTCATGTTTCATCAATTGGTGCTAAAATACCGTAGGCAACACATAAATACTCTCAAGTCATGGCTACAGGAGGTTTTTCGACTTCCAAAAAATTGTCTAATCTGACTTAGGGTGTGTAAGAAATAACCGATTCATTTGTATTTTAAATATTTTGTTGCCAATGCCATCGAGCGATGCACCATCAAAAAACATATACAAAATCAAACCACCCAAAAAATGCAGCTGAAAATAAACAAGATCCAGTGAAACAATTCAATTCGAATTTTGTCATAGTGTAATAAATATTAATGTAAATTATATTAAATATACATTTTATTTATTTTTATTTCAGCAAAGAAAAAAGTGAAACCACCAAAGGATAAGTTTTTATCCCAACCAAAAACCCTGAAGGTTCTGGGAGATACAGACGCAAAAGAATGTTTACAAACATCGGAAGAATTTACTATGGACAGAATTCAATCTTTTATATCTTTAATCAAGGATCATCCAAATTTAATAAGAACATTTACAGCATGTACCAGATAAATATACATGTATTCAAATGTTGCTAATTTCTTTTTTACAATGTGTTAATCAGCAATACTACAGAAGTTAAAGGTCCAACCACATACCATTTGATAATATTAAAGCTGAATATTGTCAGTTTTGATGTATGATCAGAATTCCGTTGTTTTCAGATTTATGGAGGAAGATATGCAAAGAAATTAAACATGCCGATAGAACCACCTGTTTCATAGTTTTTAAAAATCATATCCGCCCAACTAGCTCAGATGATTTATAATTTTTGGTTTTCGAACAAAACCTTGTTTAATTGATGAATTTACATAAATTTATACATCTTACGCTTTGAGTTCTATGGTAGTGTTATTGCAAACACCGATTTCTTAATACATAAGTGCCAGATAGCGACATTTTCACAATAGGCGGCCATTTTATAGCAAATGTAAAATCAACCAATATCAAAATATTGTCGCCATCGTTATACATAATTGCTCTGTTATTAGTGAAATTAAAACTGCACCATTGAGAAGATATACAGGGTGTCCCGAAATGCGTAGGCCAAACACCACCAACTGATAGAACTTTTCAAAATATGAAAATAAGTTTCTATAAACATGGGTCGGGAAGTGCTTACTTCCTGAGATACAGGTTGTTCAAGTTAAAATCCTGAAAATAGTTTTTATGAATATAATATATTCGAAACATCGAAAGATAAACAAATGATAATTTACACAGGTTCTTTTTATGTTTATCAAGACAAAATAGCAACTATGAACCAAAATCATTTAAGAGGGGGCCAAGTAAAATTTTGTCCAACTTATTTGTATGTCACTTTTCCATTAATTTATGAGCATACCTTGAAAATTTGAAGTTTTACTCAGAAAAAGGTCCCACGTTTTTTTAATTATCCGTTTTTGAATTAAACTGATTTGAACTTTATGCGGAAATAGGTTTTTTTATAAATATTTTTGCATAACAGAAAAAAATAATGACAAGAAAACATAATTTGGTTACATTATTTTTTATTAGACAACGATGAATTTGAATAAAATAACGTACATCCAATTCAATACCGCCATAACTGCAAATTTTTAATTATTGGTTTTATGGCGGTATTTCAGCTAACATGTTGGACTTTGAAATGAAATACAGCCACAAGTGATTAAGTTTTAAAATATACCAATTGTGCAGATATGGCTCTATGAAATCCAACCTAGCATTCAGTGCTATACAGCCACAACTACACATACGGCGGTATCGCACTGAACTCGTTACATTTTGTTTTTGTTCTACCGCCATAAGTGTTAGTTGTGGCACTACTGCACCAAGCTTTTTATATTGTAATCATAAATCTAACCTTAAAAAACAGTAGATGTTATTTAATAGTTACTTTGTACTTGCGCTGTCAACCCATAAGGAGTCATATAAAGCAGATATAGAGTATGTGTGTAAGTTAAACGCGCCGTTCGTAAATTCCACCAAACGCATTGAAAAATTTTATTATTTTTTTTTGTGGCATTCCCCATTACAAGCGCAACATATAATTATGTGGGATGTATTCCTGACATGACGAAGCATCGTACTGTGTATTTGTTTTTTTCGTCATGCAGAAGTGGCTGTTGTAAAGAATGACCAGAGTGGTAGTGTCTGTTGTAAAGAATGACCAGAGTTTGTAAATTATTTTTTATGAACACGTTAGATGTAGGAGATAGGTTTGTAAGAACAACTTGGGCTAAAGCTAAAGAATGTAATATAGTAAGAAAGGATGAAAGGGGCAAGCACAATGGACACAAGACAGTAGAAGACAGCATTAAAGATTCAGTAAGAGACCATATTAATAGTTTTCAGGCTATCGAGTCACTTTATCTTAGAGCCAATACAACAAGGAAATTTATAGATGGATCCCTAACTCTGGCTCAAATGTATAGATATTACAAACAAGAAAGGCAAGAAAGAAAATTGCCATTTTCTAAAAGATGCACTTACGAAACCATATTTAACAGAGAGTTTAACATATCTTTTTATCAACCTAAAAAAAGACCAATATTCTATTTGCGAAACATATAAAAACTCGAACCCGGAGGAAAAATCAAAAAGCCAAGAAAACTATGACCGCCATATTGCAAATCAAATAAAAAGCCGTGAAGAAAAAGCTAAAGATACAGCGGTTGCTAAGGATAAATTAAATGTTATTGTGGCATGTTTTGACCTGCAAGCGGTATTACCAACACTGTGTGGCGACGTTTCAGCTTTTTATTACAAGTGCCGTTTAAATTGTTTTAACTTTCAATTTTTGAAATTGTAACTAAACGTGATCTGTGCTATTTTTGGCACGAAGCCATTGCCTCCCGAGGAGCTAATGAGATAGCAACGTGCCTCTTCAGATATATTTTCAGTTTACCCCCTAATACAGATATAATTTTTTACTCCGACAATTGCGTAGGACAGAACAAAAAATAAAATAGTTGTTTCGATGTACCTATACGCAATGTGTAACACCGAAGCAAACAGCATTGTATATAAATTCCTACTGTGGATCATACCCAAAATGAGGGAGACTCAATGCATTCTGTCATAGAAAGGCAAAAAAACAGAGCATTAAAGTGGACAAATTTTTGTTCCCTCTCAATGGCCACCATTAATAAGAACCGCCATTAAAGAAGGAAAACCCTACGAAGTTAAAGAGCTGGCTACAGAAGAATTTTTTAACTTCAAAGAAATTGCAAACCAATTTGGACAAAAATTTACCAAGAATTCTAAAAATGAAAAGGTGATATGGAACGAAATCCAGGTACTCAAAGTTGAGAAGGAAAGTTCTAACAAAATATTTTACAAAGTAAAATTTGAAGACGAATAGAAAGAAATTGATTTATCTTCACAACGCACTCAAAGTTTAAAAGATACTGCCCTAACTAATGCTTATGACACACCACCTAGTTTAAAAGAAAAGAATAAAGAACATCTAGATTTTTGCAAAAAAATTTAATTGAAAAAGTTCACCAACCCTTTTATTTCAACATTTGTTCTTAGTTATAAGTACCACTCACCATATTTTTTGTTTTACTATTCAGGTAAATGCTATTAAAATAGTCTTTTATAGATTCTTGTGTTCTATTTTTGTAGATTCTAGATAATTTGGTGATTAAAATTTTCATAGAGGGCGCAGATATAGCGCCTTAAAATATTAAAATTTCAGTGCAATAACGCCATATCTAACAAAATTCTAATATTATTTCAGTCTATAATTTTTTTATGTATGGTTATGTATCAGCAACATATAAGTATATTCTATCAAAATTGTAAACAGATACCTCTTAGAGTTAATTAATTATGCGACTAATTAAACAACACCATTCTTTTATTTCCTTCTACTACAAAATTATATAATTTACACTTGTGGCGGTATTGAACTGGATGTACGATAAGATAACTTACAAATTACATGAGTGCATTCCTTCAATCTCAACATTTTGGCACCTGCGAACAACAGAGTGTGGCATTACAAATGAAATCAGAATTAGCCTGCAAATCTTCACACGCTTCTTGAATTCTTTCAATTAACCCACCATTCAGGATAATTATTGTTTAGCCATACCTGGTTTACAACAGCATAATGTGCGGATGTTCCGCCCATTTGAAGCCGGCATTCATTTCTTAAATTGAGAGGAATATCCTCGATATTAAAAAAAATGATTATTGAAAAAATAAAATAATGGTTCATTTAGACGTGGAGGTAGGATGTAAGGCCCACAAAGAATCCCGAATATAACACCACACCACACATTAACATTGAACTCTTTTTGAAACGCCCTAGAGCGAATTGTGTGAAGATTTTTATTATCCCAGATCCTTAAATTATGAAAATTACTCGATACACTACGGGTAAAGGTAGCTTCGTCAATTCAAATAATTTTGTTTACGAGGTCAGGATCTTCTTCCACAGCGTGTAGAAACCAATTACAAAAATTGATACGCCTTTCAGCATCACCTGGTTGAAGACTTTGGACTGGCTGCATCCAAAAAGGGTTCTGTGGTCTTTTTCAAAATCTAAAAAACTTTATTTTTGGAAACATGAACAGCTCGAACGCGCAGCTGTTGGACATAGCAGGACTTCAACAAAGCAAAGAAAAAGTAATTTTTGGCTTAAGTCTTATAAACTTATATCAAACATTATTCCTAAGGAAGATGCACCTTTGAATGAAATGAAAATAGTTTTTTTTTAGAAATACCTGAGGAACTGATTCAGACAATCTTTAAATTCTGTATTTACTACATTAATATAATCACGTCATAAATTTTCTGTGGGAAATACTTAAAAAGCATCTTTTTTTTTTGAACAATTATAGTATTTAAGTATTTTTCTGAAAAAAATGTTTGATGTAATGAAATATCCAATTTATGTGGTGCTTTGTTTTTTTCTCTTTAATAAAGTGGTAGATACAAAATTTAATGAATTGATCTGGAATCAGTTCTTTAGGTATTTGTAAAAAAACTGTTTCTTTTCGTTCCTTTCAAGAACTGTAGTTCACTTAAGAAACGGTTAAGGATAAAAGCTTTCCGCTTAAAATTACATTTTATTGTTATGTATCGTCCTGCGACTCCTGGTATTAAAATCTAAAATGCCCAGTGCAGATCTGCGGATCCCAGAACAGTGGGTATGAGATATAATGTCTTCCATTAGCAATGAAAATGGCATTATTTAAATGTTTTATTTTGCAAATTAAGTTATATAAATACTACATAACAAAGATTTACTTCTTAGGAGGTAAGCCCATTTTTTCTCTTAAAAGGAATTCAGGCCAACGTTTCCACTTCGAATAACTTGGTGTCGCAATTTCATTTAATTTTGATATCTTTTCTTGAACATACTGTTCTGCAGAAAATGCTTCAGCTTCTTTACACTGTTGAATTAAAACTGCCTGAAATGCTTTTTCCTTCCGTAATTCTCTTTTTTTGCCTCAACTACAAAAACAAAATACTTCGTATATAAAATATAGTAAAGGGCTCATATCGTAAATTCTTTAGTTAAATTATTGATGATTTCAATTAGGAGAATTCGGTGGAACATGCTTATATAGCGACACCAACGTAAATATTAACAAAATCACAATAAATTAGGCAGTTTGTTTTTACTAAACACACTTCACAAAAGTTGGCAAATTTACAGAAACCGCTTTACATAATCTTGGAAATTGAATTGAAATAACGTTTGTAACAAAAGGAATAGCGCTTGCGCATTCATATGAGGGCTTTCAGCTTTCAACAGTAAGATGGATGCTATTCATGCTTAACAGCCAAAGAATACTGGCAATAATATGCAAGGATTTGGTAGTAACAGTAACAGCCATCAAGGATGCCCACAAGAAGAGTTCCTATCACCCTTATTATGATCTGTAGTTGTTATTGATGACCTTTCCTCCAAACTATGCGACTCTGACTTTGATGGTTCCCAAGTTTCTGTGTAAATTTGAGTGATGAATAAATTATCTATCTATCCAGCATTCAAAAATGGGTATTCTAGGAAAAAAAATAAAAACATCGGACGTTCTCTATTACCAACTTACCAAGTTTTTGTTTTTTAAACACTTTATTTATATTAACGTATTGGTGGAGATTGGCATATTACTTCTCCACCATTCAATCAAGAGACTGATACACACACACATTCATTCCCTCTGACATTTGCAGATGCCCGAGACTCGAACTCAGGAGAGATAGACTTGGGGTTATATATTAGTATAATAACAAAATTAGTGTGACATAAATGCCACTATTTGGTTTTTAAAGTAACTATTAACAAATACCTTTGCCCATTCAAATTTCATCCTTTTACGTAACTTCTTCAACTTATGTTTCTTCATCTTCTTTCTTCGTATTATTATTAACCTAGCAGCTTGCTTAGATATGTCGCTATTTACTGTAGAAGGAGCTTCAATTAACTTTCCATTTACAGGCTGATCTATTAATAAAGGAACTTTTATACTATTAGGTAGCTCTATTTTCACACTGTGAACTACTGGAAGTTTTAAATTGTTGTTTTTCTGCCAAATCCACGAATAATCTGTGCATGGATATTGCACAAATATTGGTAATACATTTGATAATTTGTGGGTATTTAAATGACGTGAAATATTTAAATTTGTACCTAAAATATATGTTTATAAATAAAAAGGGGTACATGCTACTTATTTGTACATTTTTACCTATTAATTGTATTGAACGTGCTACTCTAGGTATATAGTTCATTTTGCCTAACTCGATTCTTTTATAAATCGCCACAATATATTACAGGTTGCTGTTAATACTCGCTGCTCTGTTTCCTTCTTCTATATATTATAAATTTAATAATAAATACCAATCAATCATAATAAACCATCTTTTAACCTACAATATTATTGTCACGAATGATTGATTGTTCCTCTTCTTCTTCTAGTCTATGACCCTCAGATTATCCAGGATAATTTTCGCGACTTACCATGTAGTGAACGGTTATTAGATTCATCTAAAAAGTTTTACCATAACAATGTTATTTATAAGACTAATTTCATCAGGCAAGTGTATTTACATTTAAATGAATACTGGTTGCATAGCCACATATTGTAGTCGGCTATGGCACACGCCTGAATCTGAATAAACAATTGCTAACCAGACCTTGTTGCAATCGCGTCGTTCCCTGAAAACACTCAACACAAATTTCATATACATATTTATTTATGCACGGGATAAAAGAAAATGTAAACAAAAACTAATTTTCTAAAGACCGTTTACACATATACAAGCTTCCGTACCTTAGGGTTGTTGCTGGAGGATCTATACACTACACCAGGATAGCGGTGATGGTGATGGTGAATTCACACACAATAAAATTGAGAAGAGCATTATTGAGCACAGTTGATGTTTCAACACAATACACATCTACATATGCAGAAAAATATGTTCTGCAAATTTACAAGCCTCACTTCTAATCTTGTTCTGTCAACTGAATTCCCGCTCAAAAATGGTGATTTACCAACAGAACTACAGTATTGTATCAGTACTGAAATATTCGGCAACCAGTTAATCGACAGTAAAAGTACTGGCCCAGATAAATCGGCCAGAGATTCATCGTTTTCTTGAAAGATATTTTTGCTTAATGTCAGTTGCAAAGAAATGTTAATATTTGGTGGAAAAATGTGACAATAAATTCCTTATTTTAGAATTTCAAATTTATTTGATATGAACCACATAATTAGAAAAATCTACATTATTTTTAAACTAAAAATTATTAAAATATCAAGCAAAACGCCTTGTAATAAACAAATATATTTTGAAGTAAATACGCCTATAAAGGCATATACTTTATACCTAAGCTTAGATTGTAAAAAAAATAAAAAAGTATAAAAAGATTAACAATATACGTATATGTGCTCCTTGAAAAAGCAAAAGTTAATAAAATGTTAAAAATCCAAATCTTTACATCCCATATAGGAATATATTTCTGTAAAGAGATCCTGCATTTTTAATAAATTTTGGCAAGGTTCGTATTTTTCCAACTTGTTATAGATGGGAACTGCTTCAACTAATAATTCGTCTAAAAGTCTTCTATTAGATTCTGTATCCTCAAATGTGTTACGTGTTGTTTTTTCTTCAAACCAAAGGGGTACATGTTGGCCTAATGGCAAATCATTAAGAGTTGGCCATTTTTTAACACATGCTTTGCAATCGCAATCAAATAAGTAATTTTTTTTTAACACCAATCTTCGACGAGAAATTTCAGTCGTTGAATACGATATTCTAAAACAAACCAAAGCACAAAAAATATTAAGGTGTGATATTTCATCAGGAGGCTAATATTTATAAATCGCTTTTAAACTTTTTTCTATTGATGGTAACCAGAAATATAACGTATATTGTGTAGGTGGAATAACATTTCACAAAACTCACTAAATAAAGAACACTAAATCTGTATTTCGAACAAATAAAAAAAATATACTTAATGATGTAAAAATAATTAATTTTTCTCAGGCAGATTCTTTATCAATGGACCACATTAGTGTGATTTATTATTATGTTTTTGAATTAAGCAAAATAACTTTTAAACGGAGCAAAATATCGAAAACCTTCAATTGACAAAAAAGTTTCCAAATTGAAAATGATTAATCAAAAATTAACAGTGGTGTAGTATAAGAGATCGAGGGGTTTAAACGATAGATTCGGAAACTAAAAGACCCAGGATCTGAATTATTAAAATAACTAATAAACTGTACTGGTTAACAGTTAGTTAAATAATCAACAATGGTAATTTAATTGTTGTATTTCTTCTCTTTTTTTATTAACGCTGGCCTATTTTCGCTACCAGGGCCAATCACCAACGTCAGGAGACGAGCTACCACCAACATGGAAATTTTGCCGAACCTCTTCTTTACCGAGGTCGGGATTTTTTTTTATTTGCCTAAAATCTGATACGGGAACGACCGTTTTACATACCCTCTAAAGGATAGTATTTCACCTACACAACCCTCGCCTATTAAGATTGCATAGTTTTTGTGTATACGCGGATATACAAGCCGCCAGAAGCCGGGACGAGGTCGCCGAGTTTCACTTGGGTATCCATCCAAATTACTAACTGCAACTACTGGTGCTTAGCTTTTTATATCGAATGTGAGTATAAGTGTGATCTACGTTCATCGTCATTATATTCCTTGTAAATATATGGTTATGTTTACCTTATTCCAGCTATGTACAACGTTAAAATTTGATCGTCAATGCTCTCCCAAGTTTCCATAAGTTGTACTTTCAGGGTTTCAAGTTCAAACCACAGATTTTCAATTGGATTGAGATCAGGTGGGGGGTTTTTCGAGGCAATTAGGTACATTATACATTAACCACTACCTTACAGCATACGCTGTATGTTTAGGTTTTGTTGTCTTGTTGAAAATACAAGTCATCATTCAACGCTATTTTTCTTGCACTCTAAACAACATTTTCTCGTAAAATGTTAAGACATGTTGTAGAGTATTGAGATGGAACGAATTTCATGAGAGAGTAGCACGCAAGAATCATTTTATTAATAAAATTAATAGACAGAGGAGGAGGTTGGCATTTGCAAAAAAATATGTTAATATGGACAAGAGTTTTGGAAACAGGTTATATTTTCAGATGAAAGCAAGTTCAATTGTTTTGGCTCGGATGGACGAAAATTTGTGTGGAGAAAAGCTAATACAGAATTGAAGATGCAACATTTAAAGCTGACAGTGAAGCATGGGGGAGGATCTCTAATGGTCTGGGGATGCCAATAGCAGTGGTGTTGGTAACCTGGTATCATGGATAAATTTAAATATCTTAACATTTTACGAGAAAATGTTGTTTCGAATGCGAGAAAAATAGGGTTGAATGATGATTTCTATTTTCAACAAAACAACGACTCTAAATATACAACATATATGTTGTAAGGCAGTGGTTACTGTATAATGTACCTCATTGCCACGAAACACCCCCACAAAGCCCTGATCTCAATCCAATTGAAAATATGTAGTTTGAACTTGAAACTCGAGTTTGAAAAAAGTGAAATGTCGAACAAAGAAACCCTGAAAGTACAACTTGTGGAAGCTTGGGACAGCATTGACGAAAATATTACTACAAATTTGGTTAGTAGCATGCCGAGGCGCCTACAGGCTGTTATTGCAGCAAAGGGCGGACCAACAAGATATTATGTTCAGAAAAAAATTTCTATTGTATTGTACAAATAGTTTTGAGATTTTTGATACATTCACTTTTTTAATAAATAAATGCCAACTTTACAATAGTATATTTGTTTCCGATTTTATGCATATGTATTCTCTTAATATGGAAGTAACAATTACTGTACACTATACTGCAGAATTTGCAAAACAAAAAAGATTAGGCACCGCATTAACTGTATTATCACCGAGGATACGAATACTTTTGTGAGCTACCGTATAATGAAATGGTTTACCAGGTACAATTTTAAGAATATTTTCTATTATTAATTTGAAAATTTCACAACTGGCTAATTAGTAATTATAAAATTCTGCCAATTAAAATCATTTTATATTAAAAGTCATAGTTATTGTTATTTTAATTAATATGAATTTATTTACATTATGGTGAGGAGATTTTGCACATAATTCCATCAACAAGATATTTATTGAAATGAATTGAGTCTTACATGCACGAGCGTAAACTTGTGGTAAAATGTAATAATACTGAGTCAGAAACATATGACATAAATTTGGGAGTCCCACAAGGCTCAATACTGGGACCATTATTGTTCATGCTATATATAAATGATTTACCAGATTATATAAGTGATGGTTCTACTATTATATATGCAGATGATACAACAGTAACTGTCTCTGCTATGACGTTAGAGGAACTTCAATGTAAAATACACTCAGTAATTGATGATATGAAAGCGTGGTGTGATCGCAATAAACTTATGCTAAATGACACTAAGACTGTGTTTGTAAACTTTAATATAAGAAGGCCAATAATGTTAGAAAATTTTCTGTTCGCTGATGGCACTAAGTTCTTGGGAACCTATATCGATAATAAGTTAACTTGGGAGTCTCAGATTGATCATGTATGTAAACAGTTAAAATAAAAGCTATTACGTAATATTACAAATAAAAGATACCCTTAATGAATCTGGTTTGTTAAATGTTTATTATGCACTGACCTTCTCTACATATCTCTTTTAATATATTAGCTTGGGGTAAGCATTTTAAAAGAGTATTTATTATCCAAAAACGAATACTATGTTTACTATTTAATATGAATTATAGAGAGAGTTGTCGAAATATCTTTATTGAAAAAGAAATTCTCACCACTCCTTGTATTTATATATACAAATGTTTATTATTTGTTAAAAACAATCCCCATGTATTCCCTAGCTTAAATGAAACACATCTATATAGTACAAGGCAAGGTGATAAACTGTTAATTCCTATCCATAGGACAACAACTCTCAGAGATTCACCATATTATAACTCTGTTGTGCTGTTTAATAACTTGTCAAATGATTTAAGGATCTTCCTCCTCAAAAATTTAAAAAAAGAAATCAAAACATTATTATTAATAAATGGTTTCTATTCTTCAGTAAATGAGTTCCTTGACAAAAATAACTTGTAAATTATAAAATTCTATTATTTATTAAAGTCCATCTGATGATCTTACTTCATTTAACTTATTTATTTTAAATTAAAATGACTATATTTCAATATTAGGTGCATACATATATCCTTATCTTATTTTATTTATTATTATGTTGCTTAATCTGTATGTTGCCTTACTGACATTAATTTTATTTTATGTATTATTAAGTATTTTAATTTGTATACTGTTTTACTGACATTGTGTCAAATTGACATTGTTATATATTGTTATTGTATACTATTCTTGTTTTTTCTTTTTTACTTTTTTTTTTTTTAAATTAGTGACTTGCTAAATGTACATTATTATGTATCTTTATATTGGTGAATAAATATTATTATTATTATTTTATGATTTATGATGATGAATGATAAATATGGGCTAAATAAGCAATAGTTTATTTGAAAATATTATTTGCTTTATATGCACTTTTTTTCATATCAGTATAATTTATTGTTATTGTTATTAAATAGTAGTATGTAGATAAAAATAATTTATATAAATCTTTTTTAAATATTACTATAAATTTTTTCAAGCTGACTGTGGGTATATACACATACTTCTACAAAATGTTTAAAAAATTTAAATAGTAAACCTCCAAGTTGATTTGTGAATAAACATTTCTGCTTCTATTATAATTAGAGTCCGGATCCGAATATTAGATTTCAGGAACAGATATACTCACAACAGGAATTATCGCTCATTTTAATACAAAATAAAGCGGTCTAAATTTTAGTCAATTAATTTAACTTTTGATGCGGCTTAAGTTCCTGATTAATTCCCCAGGCAGAAACATTCTAAAATCAATTCCTATTAGTTGTTTTGACGTAGAAGTTTATGGAACCATGGCTAATATTCAATGAAAGCGAGGTACTGCTACAAAAGACAATGACTTGACTTACCCGTAACAAATTGTACATTGTTCCCCTTTTTTGATGTTTGCTGTAGCTCTTGTTACCAAAGTAGTACCGTGATGGAAAAATTCACAGTTTGGTACACAGGAATGGTTAAAAAAGACTCGTGAAGGCATATATTGCTGTACCAACTCTTTTTCCGCTAACATTGAACCTTGTGTACTTAATTTTTTTTAATGGTAAATGGATTAAATGTATAAACCATAAATGCCTGATAAAGCAGTTGTTTTAAATCATTGTGGATCTTATCGACGTCAAAATCATTACGAAAACTTGAATTTTCCATGAGGACATGATAGCTTACGCACACCATTGCCATATGAATGCATGTATTTAGATAATCTTTCTTATCTTCATTAGTGGCTAATTCGATAATCTCTTTAAATCTGTCTGAACGGTATACACCAGCCAATGTAGTGTCATCCATGGTTTCACGTTGTTTGAGACCTTTGAGTACCATCCTAACAAAAAGCAATCGATGTCTCTGAAAAAGTGATATAAAATCACATTCATATTTGTGATGGCTGTTAAAAGCTTGCTTCATACAGAGTTCACTGCAATACAATGCATCTGAACATTTTTCGCATGGTATCAAATTGTAACAGAGGTCCAGGCACTCATGGCAATGAACAGGTGGGCATTCGGAATGTATCATATGAGCAAATGAATTTTCTACCGAAATAATATCTCCTATTTTTATATTTTTAGTTGCAACAATGTGGCGACCATATTTTTCATTCTTTCTTATTTCTACAGTGTCAGAGGCAGCAGGAATTAATGCATTCTTATTTTGCAGTGGGGTAACAGGGGTATAATAATTGAGCGGTTTCTGTTGGGCCTTTAAATTTTCTGCATTTCTTTTGCGTTTGAGCAATTTTTCCTTTAAGTGGTCTGGGTAATTGTTCTGGAAAGCCCTTTCAATATCCTGTAAATAAACAATGCATAAATATATAATAAGTTATGAAACTCCCCTAGAAGACTTAGCGTATTACAAAATATTAATGATCTACAAGACGCTCTACCTAGTATTTATATAAAGTAAGCAATATAACATCTCCATTTTTAATTTTTTGACCAATCAGTGTCAAATTACAGCGATAATTTTGCACTAATGCAAATTATCGAAAATTACAAATGACACTTTTGAAATTTTTTGTCAAGCTTATTCAAGTTAGGTATTATTAAGTATCTTTTAGGTGTATACATATATAAAATATCAGATATTTTCAAATACTCAAAAATTTTAACATATTTAAGTATTATTAAAATTTTTACAATTGATAACACAATTAAAACTGTCATGACATTTCTTAAAAATGTTTGTGGTATGAAATTTTCTGATAAAATATAATTTGTGCATCGTGTATTGAAAATTACAGATAATTTTTTGGGATCTGCACTCGTGTAAGTTAAGCTGTGCATTAATTGATTTATGTAGATTTCCCAAATTATCGATAATTTTTCAATGCACATACTACTGCTGCTGATTCGCCTGTTAAATCTATAATTTCATAAACTATAACTTTGTTACACATATATGGCAAGAATATTGACAACAAACTTATTGCTGCTAGAGATCTATAGTGGTGCAGACAAAATTTAGCAAATATCTACCTCTGAGTAGTGCTTGAAATTATTAACGTCTTTTTTTGTTGTAAAAACTAGTTATTTTAAATAAATTTGTTTATTTTATACATACCTCTAAACATTCCTTGTAATATTTTCCTGCAAAGAGCACTGAAGATCTGTTGGCATAAGCAAGACCTAAAAAGGAACTGCCACCTTCAGCATAAGCAATGCTTTGGGTATAACATCCAAGAGCCTCCAAAAATTGTTTGTCCCGAACATACAGGTCATTTCCCTTTGTTCTTTGTTCTACTGACATCTCATTTGATTTCTTAGGGCTTGATTCTGTAACAATTTTAGTAAATAAAGGCGACTTCTTCAACAAATTGTACACGAAATCCACGCGTTCAGAAGCACTGTTTTGTTTGTTGAATGTTTCCTCGTAGTTTGTCAATTTTACATCTTTAACTAGTTGCAGCATTTCTCCTTCCATTGAACCTTGCAGATTTCGGTAGCCCCACATCCTAAATATAGTATTATACACAATCCGAATATGAAAATCTATCACGAAATGGGCGTTGGCGTTGGTGATCTTGTTGAATTGGATTATGGGATTTCCTGAGATGTTATCAATGTTGCCAAATTATAAAATTGAAACTTAGAAACCAATTATCTCACCGTTATGGGAATTTCTTATATTACACGTGGTTGTCTCTGATTACACCCTTGTTTCTGTACAGATGTACAGATTTTTTAAACAGTCTGAAAAAAAGGAAGAAAAGTGTTACCAACTGTATGACAGTAGACAGCACAAAACATTTGAAGTGCATTCGAAAAGTAGTAACGTCAGCTGATCAATAATCCAGTCAACAATTCATCAGAATCATCAATACGTTTTCAAATAATCTGAATAATTTGGGCGAGGTGAGTTGTATAGTGGTTGTATCAAATAAGATATAAAAGGAAGCAATATTAAACGTTCGATCGGAACCAGAACGAATCTCCAATATGGCAGATTTCAACAAATTGCTTGGAGCAAATACTGTTCTGTAAAATCTTTAGGAATGGACCTGAAAAGTAATGACGTAATTTGAATAATTTGCAAACAAAAATCATAATATGTGACTCGTGATAATGACAATGACATATGTGTTCACATAGATATATAAATCCATCCACTTTCTGTAATCCATAGTAAAGGTAGATTTTCGAGTTGTTGGCAATAGTTTTTTAGATTAGGTGTCATTCAAGATTTATAACAAGATTTATAAACTAAATATAAATCTTGAGGTGTCATTAACAAACGGCGCGCATGACAAATAAAAAAAAACAACTGTCGAAATTTGAGATTCCGATCACTCGATGTGTATTGGCAATTTAAGACTTCACGATGCCCTCTGGTGGCTAAAAATCACACGTTGATGAAACGAGTAATACCTTTGTTTACATTCGTTTGATCATATTTCTATAGGTTATTTGTCAGGGTTGTACTAACGTTTTTTTATTTCATCAACATTTAATACACAATATATCGAAGAAAATAGTGCATAATACGAATTGTTGTGTACAATTGTCACTGAAAGAAAAATGTGGGTAGGACAACTCACTTTCACTATTTTCACCTAATATAAGCAGCAGAGCCACACAGAACTAGCAGGGCATTGTGACGATCAAAATTAATTCATATTATCCATGGATTGGCTTTAGGTACATGTATAGAAGGAAGTTTGTAAACTATGGTATAACCACCTTTAATTCTGTATGCATTAATTGAGTCTCTCACCAAGATCCACGTGTGAAGTCAGAGATTTGAAACGTCACGAATATGCAGTTTTAGATGTATGGGTTTTCACACAATAAATAATGGTCGGTTTATGTATACCATCTAGGAGCCTAAACACTCAACACCTAACCTAATTACTTACCCCAAGATCACTTGGGTTAAGCAATTTTGCGCATGTGTGGTAATATCCCTAAGGAATAAAAAATACGTATATGTATATGTATCTTAAATTTTGTAATTCAAAATCAAGAAATTGATTCCAAGTAGGTAAATATGTTCTCAAAATTTCAATTCAAAGAAAACAACCTCTTTACTCTGTCAGTGTCAGTGTCACTGAACGTTAATGTTTACTATGGCTTTTTTAACGCTAGTTTTTAGTAATTTTTATAAAATTAGCTGAAAAACATTTAACACAATGATGGCAGAAGGGGAAAGTATTAAATTACTTGCTCAGTAGGGAAATTATTGTACTTATCAGAAGTGTCTCGTTATTAAAGTTAGGTTATATCAAAAATGAAAATGATGAAAACAACGAATGTACATGATTATTACTCACGATTTTCTGTAGTACACTCCTTTGGTAACGCATAATCGTCAGGATTAAAATGTTTATTACAAACACACGAATGTTTCGAAGGAGTAAAGTTATCTTTATCAACCACTGTTTTAGGCGAGTTTTGTCTCTTGGAAGCATATGTCCGCCTTTTATTTCCGAACAAAATGGAAGTGCACAACACCGAGGCACAATTAACAATGTTTTTTTATTTGCTGGTTTACGAAATAATTATAATAAAACACTATAAACTTTTCCCGCGCCTAACAATAATTTTTGTTATGAACTTACTCGATCAGTGGCGCCAACTGGTGAGCCTGATAACGTTAGCCCTCATTATTGTCACTTGTTTGTCATTATTAATGATTAATGACTCATTAATTAACATGCCTACATTTATTTTGACTTGACGTCCTAAGAACCTCTACCTCTACGAAGTTAAAAATTGATAAACTTTTATGTTTAAGTCGTTGGGTTGAAAGGTTCTTAGGTGTTGTATGAACAATTACATTTAAATGTTTAACAATTAAATATTTACTACTAACTTATTTTAGGTTCTTAGGACTTCGGTTTTAGGTGCTTAGGTCCTATGCATAAACCCACACCACATCTCATCAATCAATGGCCAGGTCCGAATTTGAACCGGGGCGAAAAACGCTACACTTTCCGATACACTCGAGCCGATCGATCATTCATTATTTAATACAGCAAATAATATTTCGTTTCGTTATAAGTAAATTTAATAGTTTTGAGTTATGCTGTAGGAGGAACAAAAACAGAAGCATGGGTGGCAAATAGTCAATGGCTCATGCAACACTTTTTCATATTCATTCGCCATTAACTTACCATAGCGTATAATGCTGCTCCATGGAAGATTTTTAAAAATTATTCTCAAGTATAAGTTCAAACTGCAAATATTTCAATTATTCACAGTCAAACTTTAAATAATTCAAATTCAGTTCAAATTTTAAATAATTGCATTAATTTTACGGTTTGGACTGGGAATAACTGAATTATTTAGTTTGACCTGATAATTGAAATATTTGAAACTGAGAATTATTTAAAAAATCTTTCATTGTCCTTCTAAGCCTTCGTAAATATAAAATGATTATCAAAATATTAACTAAAAATGAGATAGGGATAAAAATTAACTATTTAAATTGATATTATTTATTATTATTACATGTGAACAAAAGTAAGAGAAAATACAATGGTATATATATTGTTTTATATATATTTTACTTATTGTTATTATAAAAGTTAAAAAAAAAAACATAACATTAGATAAATCTAAATGATCATTTTAAATAAAAGGTTAATTCCCCTAGTTTCTACTTTCGCTACCTATATTTTGATACCAAAGTATATTAAAACTAAATCATAAATTCAACCAGAGTAGAATATGAGAGCAAAATATTAGCTTATTATTCTATAAATTTTTGCTCAATATTAAATGTGAACGTGTGTGAATATGTTCTATTAGCGCCAGTATTAAGAAAATTAAAAGTCTAAAAGTTTATTTGCCATGGTATCATATAAATTCGAAATTTCGGACTGTATGGTTGTTAAATTTCGACATGGTTCATCTGATTTTAAAGAATTATGAATATTAAAAGCTTCAGATAATAATTCCTTTAAAATTGTATCATTTATTTGTCCAACAGGGGAAATTAATGATTTTTTTAAAATAAAAAAGAAACTGGTATATTCTTCCCTAAGGGTAGATGAACAAAGGTTGGCCATTTGTTAACGCAAGCTGTACAGTCACATTTGAAGTAATAAATGTTGTTTAGGATTTCTTGACGTTGACTAATATTCATGTAAGCAAATGAAAATCTGAAACAAATAGGATGTACAAAATAAGTGATCTGGGTTAAAAAAAATTGCGTTATGAAGGGTATTCACACTTTTATTACCCTTTTTCCAAATTTGGTTATGGAAAAACGAGAAAAAACAATAAGAAGTGTTTGGTTGTGGGAACCAACAATATCTTCCTAAACTTATCATCAATATCTCGTATTCTAGACCTTCACTGTAATTAGTTCTAGTATCGTTAACACCAGTGAATGAATATTAATAATTACCTTCAATTTTAGACATAGGAAAACAAAAACATGAAATGAAAGTATTCTTTTGCAAATTTTTATTCTAAATAATTGGGCAAAACAAGCATATCTTCATGGGTATCAACTATTTTTACTTGAGTCCCATATAGCAACCATGCATGATTTTAGTTTTGGAAATTCTGAATATTACACAAAACTAATATGCATATTTCAATTTTCTCCTCGATGAATGCATCGAAGTGTTTTTATTCACAATAATATTTGTTTTAGATTGCCAAATTTTCAGGCTGAATCTAATCAAAGAGTTTTTGCATGGACTCTATGTCACGAATAGATGAACCAGTCCCAACTTTTAGTCAACAGAATGCAATTTTTATATGTATCGTAGGGGCTGCATTTAATATGTTCAAATTAGGGTAGTTACGGAAGAGGAGGTGGAACATAATATTCAATACTTATAAAATAGGTAGTGGAATAGTTGTCCGGTTACCGAATAACTTATTTGAAAGTAGTCGTCCAGCACAACCAGGCGTTTTAATTAGAAATATTCGTCTGGTTATTGCGCATGCTCTATAAATACTCAATTTGAGGCTTGATGTACGTGCATTTTTGTCTTCTCTGTAGCTGGAGGCAACCAAATCAGTATCGGGAAGGCAGTTGACTGCCTTTATTGTTTCTCTCATTTTTAAGGAATTTAATTAGCGACTTAGGTAATTATTTTATTAGTCGAAGTTATTTTTGGTAAGTGGGGGGAGGGATTCATGGCACATTGTACTAAAATCTGTTAATCAACTTGTTTGAGCAATAATATTAGACATTTAATTTACTTCTGCAATGGGATATTCCGAGAGATATTCTATTAATCTCAACCACATTAACTGCCTATTTAACCAGATGACTATTTTTGACAAAACGTCCGGTAATATTTTCAAAATAAGTAGTCCGGTTATTATATTGATTACAGAGATGGGATTACATGTTTATTGAGCAAGCGCAATAACTGGTCGACTATTTCTAAATAAAACGTCCAGTAATACTGGATGACTAAGTATTTTCAAATACATTATCTGGTAATCGTACGACTATCCATTCCTTATAAATTAACCAGAGTTGGTCAAATTGGGAATTTTCAACTTTGAAAACTTTCTTGAGAATATTTCTGGACACTTTTTAGCTCTTTTTAGAAAAAGTTGATAACAGAAGAGATCTTTCATTTTTGATGAAAAGTCTCTTCAAGAGCAATAGGATTTTATCAATATCTGCTTTGCTAAAAACAGCTCCTCGGCAAGTTTCTGAAAATATTCTCAGAAAACTGAACATTTTGCCCAAGTGTAACAAAAAACGAATTCATACGTACCCATAACTAATCATACATTGGTCCCCTTTTTTGATATTAGTTTTTGCTCTAATCACCATATCATAGCCATGGAAAGCAATTTCACAATTTGGCACACAGGAATGATTAAAAAGAGACGCAAAAGAGTAAACTGCTTCTGCAACATACTCCAATTCATCTCGTTGCTGATTATACTTGTCAATAGAAAATACATTACAGTTTTCAATCATAGCACATTTATAAAGAAGTTCCTTTATATGAGATTCATTATTTTCCAAGTCAAATTCTAGAGAAAAATCTTGGTTGGTTTTGAGACAGTAAAAGCTTAAACTTGCCATTGCTGCAGAAAATAATAAAATAATAGGATCTCTCTTATTTTCATTAGTTGCTAATGCTTTAATTTCTTTAAATCGATTTGAACAATATGATTCGGCAGCAATACTGTTGATATCAGAATTCTGCAAGCCCACTACTACCATTTTAATAAACAATAATGGATGTTTATGGAAATACTCTCCAAAATCACACTCGTATTTATGATAGATAGTAAAAGCTTTTGTTTGACAATCTTTACTACAATACAAGACGGTCGTACATCTCTTACAAGGTATCATGTTGTAGCACAAGTTTAAGCACTCATGGCAATGAAGTAATCTGTTTTTAGGAATTACCACATGTGCAAATGGTTTTTCTACTGCTATTACTTCACCAATTTTTATGTCTCTAGTTGCAACGATATGTTTACCAAACTTTTCATTGATTTGTATTTCTATAGCTTCAGATGCCGCATCAATTAGAGGATTTTTGTTTGTTATACATGGAGTGATATGGTAATAGTGTAATGGTTTTTGAGTAGGCCTTAAACGTTCTGCCTCTTGCTGACGTTCTAATAATTTATGTTTTAAATGCTCTGGGTATTTATTTTCTAAAGCTCTTTCGATGTCCTGTAATTAAAATATATTAGGCAGTTTTTTTATTACCTACAACTATTGTTGATTTTTAAGAGCGAATTATTTGTGCATTATACTTCTTTACAATAAATAAATAAGCTCTAATTTTTATCAGATATCGCTTATTTAGCAATTGATAAAATGTATTTTCCTTTTTTTTTGTATTTCTTCAAATTAAAGTAGTTTTCTGAGATAATAGGTAATTTTAAATTAAAAACACCCTACTTGTACATGTAAAATTTTTTTTTTAAACATTCTAGTACATACATGCATGTACATAAAAAAATAACAATATGCATTAAAAATTACATAATTTAAAAAAAGAAATGTCCTATAATCTACCATACCTACTTATAGTAGCGTCTGTTCTCAGGTATATACAAGGTGATTCTTTTTGACTGTCTAATAGAATGTCTCGAGTGTCGAAGGAGAAAAAATATATTTATCTGAAGATTTGGCTATAGTCCTAATTGTTGATTTTTAAGGGAATAAATGGGATAAAAGTAAGACATGAGAGTTCTCCTGTGAAACTTTGTAAACAACTAACTGTTTTTTATTAGTAGTAAAAAGAGACAACACATACTTGAAAAAACCAGTTTAGAACAAACGGTAATAGATGGCGCAGCATGTATTACTTGATAATATTTCTAGATATATTTCAACACTAACGGCTTATGATCTATTCAATGACAATATTTCCAAAATAGTGGCATTTTCAATCATACCGGAAGTTGACCCTACTTTGTTATTTCAAATGGAATGCCCCATTTTTAACTGTTTTTTAGATTCTATGGAAAATTTTTAAAGATTCATTCGTTAAAGATTCTGTTTACCTAAAATTAATATTATCTAACATTAAATTTTTTCCTAAAATTTTGTCAGGAAAGTGGTATAACATATAAATTAACATCTTAGCAACAATTACTGACAAGATGTTGTATGACAGTTTCTAAAATTAACGACATCTGTCGACCACACAAAAACGGTGTTTTTTTTTTCTAATAGCACCATATCTAAATAAAGGCATCAGTTGATAAAGAAAAAATGTGCGTCTAACTATGTGTATCATGTTCCTATATCCAAAATGTATGGCTCTTTATATATTTGCGATTTTCTAATTTTATCGATGATTGAAGAGTGCCCTTTTCTAGTAGGCTTTAACTTTAATAGCACAGCACTGTTGAAAAAACAAAATATAACAAATTCAACAAATGTGACAGATACTCGTAATACATAATTTGTGTAATTGTATTTCATTACATGTAGTTTGTGTCTTATTATGGGGAAAATGGCAAATAATTATCACAATCGGATATTTTGAATTTATTTTACATTCACGACAAACTAATTAACAGAACATGCAGAAAATTTAATGAAATATATCCTGAATTACCAGCAAGGATTCCACAAAAGTTTACTCGGAAGTACAAGCAATTTTGTAAGATTTGGCAGCTGAAATGCAGATAGTTAGACCTGTAACATCAAATGAAAACAATGAAATTAATGTCTTGGTCTGGTTTTATGCAAACCCCATTCATCTGATTCGTTCTGCGGTAGCGGGTTTGGGCATTAGTAGTTGATTTATACCGCCCGACTCCTCCGACCTTGATCACATACGTATACGGGCATATGTTTCAAGGTCTTTGCACCGGGATTGAATGTCTATGACGCACGGGTACGCGCGCTTTTGCCAAGGTCGTTGTTTTCTATTCCTCCGACCTCGATCGTACACGTATTAAGGTCGCAGCGTCTCATGCTAGCACTCTTAACATGTGGATTTGAAGGATAAGAAAAAATATGTGTGTATTCGTGAATGGTGGGGTTTCATGACGTAACTATGTGTTTGTAATAAATGGAGACGAAGTTGCGATGTAAAATCATATATGTTTCGAATCGTCTACAGTTAATAGGTTTTGTGAGCATAGTGTTGTGATCTGAATATTTCTAAGTGAGCATTATTATATATTTTGTTGCAATTCTTTCACTTTATACAAAACTGTTTAATTAGACATGGCTGCAATTTCTGATATTGATTTATTAGCAATTAATGAACTTATCAATCAAGATACTTATCAGATTGTGGAACAGAGACCGATTTCTTCATTAATTATAAATAAGGCTTACCTAATAAAAAACATATCTCAGGTCACTACGCGGTTTGGAAAATCGCTCTTGGTAAATTTGTTTGATGAGAGTACAATTACACCGTTTAAATCATTTTTGCCAAAAAGAGTTGCAGAGGTTCTAAAGCCGGATATTATTGATAAAATAAATTCAGTAAAAGACAGATACACTTTGACTTATTTAGGTGAGCGCACTCCCATTTATCCAGGTGCAAAATCGAGTTCTTTATTAAAATTCTCTATTTTTGAATAATTTTTGTTATTTCGTAACAAAGAAAATAAATAAATTTATCATCATTTAGGATTATTTTAAAGTAGTAACTAGTTAGTAATTAGAATAGAGTGAAAGAAAGTTTATCATAAAACATAATGCTATTAGATCACTCATTAGCTCATATCAGCCAAATAAGTCAAAATTTACTTTAACAATTCTACGGTAATAGCATCCATGTAAGTCATTTAATAATATTTTATTTAAAATCAAAATTTTTACATCTAATTATTTAATTTCCAGACAAGTAGCAAATATGTGGATGTGTTATTCAGCTGAAGGATGGGTAAAAGCAGAAAATATTGGTACATCTATTCAAAGGTTGTGTTCTCAGTTAAGCGATCTAAGTATGGAATCGCTACATGCCGCAAATTATGATCTAAACTATTGTTTCGATAATGATGAAGTTCAACGTCTTATGGATGATTCTGAAAAATACAACTTGGGTGCAAACACATGTAAAAAATATATTAGAGGCATTTTAAATTTAGATGAATTTTGTGAAGAAATGGTTCAATTGGATTTGAAACGTTATCTGTATGAAATAGACAATTATTTGCCAAAGGAAATTATTGAAAAATACCATCTAGAAGAACAATCTGAAGATGATGAAAACACAGTCAATTAATTTGCATATATTCATATTTTCACTGAAATGTATTATTAGAATGTGTTTATAATAAAACATTGTGTATATTCTTATTTTCACTGAAATGTATCATTAGAATGAGTTTATAATAAAACATTGTGTATATTCTTATTTTCACTGCAAATGTATTATTAGAAAATATTTATAATAAAAAAATGAAATATGTGTGTATGTTTTTTTTTATTTTCTCTAGTTGCAGGTTAAAATCAAATAAATAAAACACTTGTTTATAGATTACATATATTTTTTTTATTACATATTTGCTCAAATTACAAAATAATTATTACAATTAAGCATTAAATAAACATATTAATACAATAATTTTATATTTAAATATACAATACATTTATTAAGAAATTGATCATTTAGTAGAACATTGTGATCAAGGAGATGTTTTACTTGGAGCCAACAAAACCATTTTGAACAGAACCATCTAAGGCGCTGTAACTTAAGTATGCATCATGCAGTATAAGGGCATATACTCGAGTTTGTTCTGGAAACTTTGTTTTCCTGGTTTCAAATTCTATTTTTATGTCAACAGTTGATGATTTCATGGCATCCGGTTGGTGTGAGCAATCAAGGACAAACAGCGGATTTTTTCTGAATTCTCCAAGATCCATCATCGGTTCACCCATATCTTTATCATAATAACTACGCTGGAAGCTTTCGTAGGCATAATAAGCGGCAGAATCCAATTTCTTATCGAAATCTAAATTCCAACGTTCATATGGGAACACTTCAGAGTTTAAATATAGACGAATATTGTTAATATCTGCATGTATAAACTGTGTGATATTCTTTGTTCTGTCATTGGAATAATTATTATTTTGAAAACCTATAATGATATAGCGTGGCCTCTCGAGACTGCTAGTGGTTTTAACAGCCCATATATCTGAGGCTGTATCACGCAAACTAGGTAACTCATAAAGATCCCACATGCGGTATGCCATTTTAACTTTAGCATTGTAAGCACTCTTATTAATTCGATTCAATAGTTTAAGCTTTTGACGATCTTCAGGTACAATATGTCTTATCTTCCATTCAATCTTGTTAATTTCCAATTCAGCATCCACCTCCCCTATGTATGAGTCTTTAAATGTGCGAGCTATTATTAAAATTAGCTCCTGCTTTGTATTCAAAATACCTTTAGTGTAATCTTCAGCAAAACCCATAAGGTATTTAAGGGGGAGTTTACCACTAAACACGTGACTGACAGTGTCTAAAATATCTTGCTTTTTTTGAGTTAGACCCCAACCTGAAGTTACTAGCAAGCGTGCGTGTGTTTGACCATATGAAACCATACTTTTCATCGTGGTAGTAATACCTGGTTTTCGAACTACAGCCACTTGTTCACCACCCATCTCTAGACGTATTTCTTCAAATAGAAATGCTAGTGCATTATTGGATAGATAACATTGTTTAGTAGCATCGCTAGGTGTAAATTTTCCTTCTATGTATATGTAACTTTCTGCGATGTCAAGTATCAGATCTTGAAAATTAATTGGAATTCGTATTTCATCCGAATTTCTGTAATATGGCGAGCCATAAGGTTTATATGTATGTTCGTGTAGACTAATTAGTGAATGGTCAAATACTGGCTCGTCAAACACTTCAAGTTTATCGCTAGTTGCAATAACCACCATCGTTATTTTTAATTTTTTCTCAATTTCAATCCAATAGATTTGAGAAAGTTACGATCTCCGGCTGACAATCTATGTCTTAACTGTTTAAGGTGTGCACGTTGAATGAATCTACTTCCACATGCGTTCTTCTTTTTATCGATATTATTATCGAGTATATTATATTGGTGGTTTACCTGTCGCTGTCGATTATTATATCTGAAACCCATTTGAGTGGTTGTGATGTTAAAACTTCTTCAATTCTAACTTTACAATAATTTTTTCTCCTCGAAAATCGATTAAATCACCGTTGTCATCCAATATGCTTAGAGTAATGTTATCGATAAACTGACGTCCTTCAGGTCTAACAGGTAAATATATGATATTAGCAGGCTCCCTGGTAAGTTTGTAACCTGGTTCTACATCAATGTCAAACTCAAAGATTGTGTGTGATTCATCGGTATTCAAATATGCTCCAGAAATAATGTTGCAATCTATACGTATCATTCTTACTTTCATAATATCAACTGGAAGTGTTGATTCGTAAACTCTATTTGGATATAAACGTATTGCTTCAAATCCTAGTAGGCTACCAATCGAGTTTGGTTGCGTAAAGTCTATTTCATACTTTGACCAAATCTGACATTTTAATGTGTTGTTGTTTGCCCGTATCGAGAGTGTTTTTTCGAAATCTTTTTCATCAACATTCATAGCTTTCAATATTGCTCGATAGATTTCATTAATTTCATAAGCTCCTAGAGGTATGTGAATATTTGTTGTGGATGCAGCCTTCGCATTAATTTTATAGCAAAAATTGTTATTACTTTCATCCACATTAAATATAGAATTGTAAGAGTAGAACCCTATTAAACCTAACCCATAACGACTGGCTGTATCTAGTTGAATGGGTGGATAAAAGTCTGTACTAAGCACGCTTGAGCGGCTCGTTACTGTGAAGGTGTGCGACATGACTGATTTATTTAGAGCGTGTTCTGTTGCTTTATTGTGTGTTGCAACAGCGGTGTTGTAATCTTCTCTTCTTTGCTGGTGATGGTGACATGTTTATCTCATTATTGTTTGAGACGTTTATGTCATTTAATTTACAGTAGCAGCAAAATATTCTTCGAGGTGGTGGACCGTCATTTTCATCAACAATAGTGGTTTGACCATCATCAGAGAAATGATCTTGACAATACTGATATTTTAATATGTCAATATCATTTTGAAGGTGTGTTGGTAACTTATCCCATACTAATGCAATTTCGTTTGATGCGCATGCAATCATAACTTCCTTCGGCATATCTGCAAGTTGATATTTGCTCATTTTCCTCAGACTGCGAAGTCTAGAAAATGCAATTAGTGAATGTCCCATTCTTTTAATGTTTTCTCTGTCAATCGCTGGTGTGATAGATGTTTGCTCCATAGTGTCACTTTTTCGTTCTTGAAGATAGAAACTTTAAGCACAAATGTCCACACCACACTGTATTAAATTTTTGCTGACGCTTGTAATTATAGCAGATTTTATCAATTTTCTTTGAACCGGTGTGGAAATATCGAACTAATTCTATGGGTGGGGGCAAATCACCAAAACTATCAAAATATGTGACTAAACCACCACGTTTCTTATATGCCACCCAATGCGTCCCAGGACCGTCCACATGATCTAAATTGATGATTGCGGCTTCATTATAATGCGGGCCTGAATTTGGAAGAATATTTCGCATAAATACACCTCGAAAATAAGGTATCTTCATCCTCTTAGCATAATATCTGAGATCAATGTCGGTTAGAGCTCTCTGGGGCAGGGTGTCTAATAGTTTTTTGAATTTTGCGGTTTTAGGTAAAGCCCCAACCCTTTACGATATGGTTTCAAATGCAACCCTTTACCGCTTTTTCCCATGGCGATCGCCTCCATATGTCTGTTGTGGCGATTTGCTTCAGCTATCCCTTGTCGGCTCGTTTTCACAAGATTCACTGCTTTAGCAATACCCGATGCGCCTCCAGCTAAAGCACCCAATGCAGATAAGCCAGCAAAAATAGGTATTAAAGGTAGAATTCCTCCAACTTTCGGTATCGGAATTATGCGAGGTGTTCGAATTTTTCGTTTTCCACCTGCTGCTTTTATGTGATGTCGCGCAGCTTGAAGCGCAATGTGCATAGCTTTCTTTGTATCTTTTACAACATTTCTTTTACCGCCAGCTTTCCGTAATACATCGCGCACCTTGCGAACTATTCCCCCACCGAAAGCTATTTTTTCTAACCTCCTTCTTGGCGTTCTTCTTCTTCTTCTTCTTCTTCTTTTTTAGAATATTCTTTCTCTTTGAAATATTAGGTAATGTTGACTTACATCCCATACCAAGATGTCGTTTTCCTTTCATTATGTTCGTAACTAACCAAGCGGCTGCTTTTTCTCCAATCGTGGCGTCTTTGGATTTAACTCGTTTCCAAGCTGCCTGTTCAAGTTGATAGTCTGCTTTGTGTCTGGCTGCTATATCTTTCTGTGTGTATGCAATATCGTGTTCCTTGCACGCTATATCAAGCTGATTTTTCCCGATATCACCATGTTTAAGTCTCCTTTCTAACTTGGTACCGGGCCCGCAATACTGATAACCTCCCGGTAAATGCAATTCAAATGGAAGCTTGTCAATCAGGGAATTAATTATACCCCCACCAATCTTTTTGTCGCGTTGATGTCTTTGATGTGTGTGTTGTGTGGTGATCAACATTTAAATAAGCCTTGTAAAACATACATCTATTTATATAGTCTTCAACCGCGATACAATGCGCATTGTCAAGCAGAAAGAAAAATTTATTGTGGATAATTTAGATGAGAAAGTGGGATTTGGGTATGGCGATGTAAATAAACGTCATGGACCGCTACTACCATCAACTGTACGATCTATTATAATCGGTCCGTCAAATTGCGGAAAGACAAATGTAATGATTTCTCTACTTACCCACCCTCTTGGACTACGTTTTTTGAACGTATATCTATATTCAAAATCACTAAATCAACCCAAGTATGAGTACTTACAGAACGTATTAACACCGATTAAGGGATTAGGGTTTTATACCTTTAGTAATAATGCACAAATAGTTGAACCATCCGAAGCCCAGCCTGAGTCAATATTTATATTTGATGATGTAATATGTGAGAAGCAGGATGTTATAAGATCATATTTTAGTATGGGGCGTCATAGAAATGTGGATTGTTTTTATCTCGCTCAAACATATTCACGCACACCGAAGCAACTCATAAGGGACAATAGTAATTTTATAGTTATGTTTAAACAGGACGACATGAATTCGCACCACGTATTTTCCGATCACGTGTCACCCGATGTAACATTTAAACAATTTCAAGAAATGTGTGTAGAGTGTTGGAAAGATAAATATGGATTTCTGGTAATAGATAAGGATAGAGAAATACGTGAGGGTCGATATAGAAAAGGTTTTGATAGCTTTATATATCCTTGATGTATTTTAATTAAAATTTCAATCGGTCTATAGACATCATCATAGACACTTCGATAACAGAGTTATATAATAATTAAAAATGAATACCATCAAAGAGGGTAAAACCAACATTGATGCTGTGAATGAAATATGTCTGAAACGTAAGCTGATAGAAGCGACAGATGCGGTACGCAAGAAATTCAACTCAATTAAAAGTAGACATGCGGAGAACCAAATATCACTTGAGAAGATGTATGAACCTATAACAAAACCTTTAAAAGTTATATCCTCAGCGACAAATGTAAAATCACAAATTCAACCGCTACAAACGAAAACCTCGATTCAAAGGAGACATTCAAGAGAATCATCTGACATGGATACTTCTTTTAAAACCACACCTGATAGAAGCAAGAATGATGGTGAATATGATACACTACAAACGTCAATAATGGAAACACCTCCACCATCAATATTCGCCACCCCAAGTTCGGAAATTTCATTTACAGGTGAAGTACATGACATAGTCAGTAGGCACATAGAAAATTTAAAGTCGGGTGATTTTCATTATGATACCATATACGGTGTACGAGTAGATCCAAATAATGACGTCCTATTGATGGGTAATGCAGAAGTACGATTTTCTAATGGAAATATTGCGCTGTCGCGTGGTAAAAAAACTTGGAGTGTATCCAGGCAGTGCAGAGTTATATGATATAATGTTTCTGAGATATCCGCCGATTTTAAATAGCGGTGTGAATGTTAATCGCAATGAAGAGTTGAAGATTTATGGTAAAATATTAACAAAGACTAACGCGGCATTCAAGAATTATAAGCCTGATAATGGGTTGAACACATCTAAATGGAAGAAATTCCACAAAATTATAAAACCTTTGGTAACCTCTACAATGGTGACTAGATCGAAAAGTGGTTTAGGATTACATCATAAAATACCTACCCACAAGATGTACACTGATAAAGATGTGGACTATGTATATTGGAATAAACCGAAAGAATTGGTGGACCGTCTGCGTTTGTTATGGGCCTCAAAAATGGCTGGTAACAATAATGTTAACAACGAAATATTAAGTTTAATCAATGAGATGAGAGAAGAAAAAAATTGTGTATTAAAACTTATATTCCAAAGAGAAAAACGTATATTCATACTGATATAATTTCTTATATATTATATCACCCAGTATGTATAATAGGTGCAAATGTGTCTAAAACGAGTTAGATGTATTCAGAAATGGCTACTGTAAACACCATCGACAAGTTTGGTCGTAGAAAAAGTGGTAGTAAATCAATGCTTTTACGTGGGCCACCAGGTATCGGATTCAAGCTCACCAGTGATAAGCATTTTGATATTCAGAATAAACGTTTAAAGAATATTGGCTACCCGATAGACGAGAGAGACGCAGTGACATGCGATTATGTACATCAGTATATTGGTAAAAGCATACAAGAAGCGTCTAAAATAATTCTAGACACATTTCACAAATCTATGGTTGAGTACAATAAAAAAAATGAAGAGTTCAACACAACGTATGCGAATCAATTGATTGATGACATTCGACGTTATATTGAAAAAGAAATTTCTATCATCAAAAACATACTTAAAGAAAATCAAGATACTTTAACTGCTAGAGTAGCTAAAATAGATCAGACAGTCGCAGAATTTCATTCAGAGAACACGTCATCCGGCAGATTAGCGTTTCCTCCTGAATGGGATGACGCAGTATATATGTAGAGAAAAGAATACCTATATGCACGATGGCGTTTAATAATTGCAAACAACAAGTTGTTAACGAATTGCACAAATCTTGTAGGCGAAATTTCCCTAGAAGAAGAACTATAATTAAAGGGTTTGGTGATTTATGGCAGATTGACTTGGCTGAAATGCAGCAGTTCGCAAGGAATAATGCTGGTCACAGATATATTCTTTTCGTAATCGACTGTTATTCGAAATACATTTGGACTCGACCTATTGTAAACAAAACAGGAGCTGTGGTTGCTAAAGCTATGAAAAGCGTTATAAAAGAAGCAAAATATTCACCTAAAAATATACAGAGTGATCACGGAACTGAGTTCTACAACAGAAATTTTACTGCGATAATGAAGGAAAACAATATCAACCACTTCTCCACGTTTAGCACTAAAAAAAGCTGCGATTGTGGAACGTGTAATACGTACATTAAAAAATTGGTTGTATCAAGAATTCTCACTGAGAGGTAAATATAGATGGATTGATATTCTACAGAAAATAACAGAACGTTATAATAAAAAAATCCACAGAATAACTAAAATGAGACCAATTGATATTACACCAAATACATCTTTAAATGTATATAATCATGCTAAAATTGCTTTAAAACCTAAATTTCACATTGGTGATGTTGTGAGAATAAGCAAATTTAAAAGCGTGTTTTCTAAAGGTTTTACACCCAACTTTTCAACAGAGTTGTTTAAAATCGTAAAAATAAACATAACAAACCCCAGGACATATTTACTTCAAGATATGATGGGTAAGCCGATCAAAGGGTGTTTTTATGAAATGGAACTGCAAAAAACTAAATATCCAGATGTTTATTTGGTGGAGAGTATTTTAAGGAAGAGAGGAAATAAAATGTACGTGAAATGGCTCGGACTTCCCAAAGAATATAATTCCTGGATTAATAAAACAGATATTTTATAAATATTGCATATTACTACTATGTTTTAAGTAGAATTCTAAAAAAATGTGTATTGTTAAATCGAATGGTGCTTCTATTTGTGTGTCAGAAATAAACACAAAATTATTTATTTCTTCTTAGAACATAGCTCATTTAGATGTAATCAATATCTTATTCATAGCTTTCACATTATTTTAATTTGTAGACTACAATAATGTTTATTTGTAATATATTATATTTTAGATAAAATATTTACATTAATAATTAATGTCGGTATTTGTAGGTTTAGAAAGAAAATAAATAATATTCACACGTATTGTTTAATAAATATCGAAAAGCAATAGGACCTAGTAAAAGGGTGTAAAACTTCTAATTTTTAAACTTTAACGGTAAAGCTTTCATTGCAATCGACCGTTAGTAAAGGATGTTTACCTAATAAAAAGTTGCTTTTACACCTCTTTTATTACCCTTTGTGAACAAATCTCACATCTCTAATGGAATATTTTTATTACACCTTTATTAATAAATTTAGGTTACACTAATTTATAGTAATATTTTATTCCACACTTTTTATATTATTTTTTTAATTTTAGACTATAAGAATTATTTTTATACTTTATTATATTTTAGATAAAATGTTTACAATTAAGAAAGTAAATAAATAATTATGAAGAAGTATTTGTATCATTTATATAATAAAACACATCAAAAAAAAATAAGAAGCATACAATTAAGAAAAAATTTTTTATTACTTAAAAATACACATATATATATACACAAAAAGAAAATACAAAAATTATAACTAGACATTAATACTAATATAAAACTTATAAAAGAAACACAAAACAAAAAACGAAACACAAAAAGAAAATACAAAAATTATAACTAGACATTAATACTAATATAAAACTTATAAAAGAAACACAAAAAATAAAAATTATAAACTAGATGCTAATAATATAAAATAAATACAAAAAATACAACACACAACATAACTAATAACTAATAAATACAAAATAAATACAAAAAATACACAACACAACACAAAAATAACTAATAAATAAAAAAAATTAATGTTTATCATTAAGAGTCTTTGGAGTTGGAGTGCACACGAAGCACGCATCGACGATGCCAACAACAACAAGATTGTCTTGACATACCCCACATGTTATTATGGGTACATCAAACCAATGTGTTGTTTGATGGATGCTGCCGTGTTTGTGTACGGCGCGATTCCCAATTAATATTGAATAGGGAACGTAGCAACGCGTACACAAATACACGCAGTCACCGTCGATGGTTTCGACGAACACAAACGCCGCGGTCGCACAAACTATTTCCGTGGATCCTGTTTCAACCTCGGTGATGCGGCGGGCCATCTCCATATGGTCCACGGTATCTGCGTCCACGGCGTCAGTCACGACCCCCTCGTCAACGTCGTCGTCGTCGTCCTCCACTCCAAGCTCAGGTTGCACATCATCTATAAATAAATAAATAAATAATATATAAATACACATTTATTGCATGCATTTTTTAGACAAAAAAAATTACAAACAAAGGTGAAAGATTCTGCAGAGTGTATTCTCACTTACACATAAATGAATATAAGTATTAATTATATCATAATATTACCTGGAACAGCATCTCCTTCATTCACAACAACACCACCCTCCACCTCATCATCATCAAGCAAAAATCTCGGATTATTAACATCATCCCACGCCAAACCCCTCAAACGTTCCATGTTTCCAGCCATTTTCTATTATATTTTTCTATATTCGTATACACTGTAAATGAAACTGATGTAATTCAAAAAAAAAACAAAAATTTTTTTTGGTGGGGGGGGGGGGGGGGGGGGCCCCCCCCCCCTTTTTTTTGGGGGGTCTTTTTTTTTGGGGGGGGGAGATTTTATTTATAAAAAAAAAAGAAAAATATAAAAAAAAAAAAAAAAATATTTTTTATGATTTGGTGGGGGGGGTGATTATATAGTTTTTTTAAAAAGGGGGGGGGAAAAAAAACAAAATTTTTTTTTTTCTCTTTTATAAATAAAAAAAAAAAAATTTTTTTTTGGGGGGTTCCCTTTAAAAAAAACCCGCCCCGGGGTTGGGGTTTTTTTGGGGGGGGGAAAATCCAATTTTTTTTGAAGATTAGGACAGCGATCCCTTCTAGTTAAGTAGGTTTAAAATGAAAAAAGTGCCCGCGTGAGTAGTTGATTTATACCGCCCGACTCCTCCGACCTTGATCACATACGTATACGGGCATATGTTTCAAGGCCGTTGCGCCGCTGGATTGAATGTCTATGACACACGTGTACGCGCGCTTTTGTCAAGGTCGTTGTTTTCTATTCCTCCGACCTCGATCGTACACGTATTAAGGTTGCAGCGTCTCATGCTACCACTCGTGTGGTTTTGAAGGTTGTTTTTACAGTGTTCCTATATATGAAGGAGGGGAGTTGGATGGAAATTCATTCTTGAACTAATTCTGTTAGAGTGCAGTCACAATGTATACATGTAGTGCTTGTGGTATTAGTTTTACACGTCGTGATAATATGCGACGCCATCAGATGCGTTCTTGTAAAAAGTTTGATGGGCCACCAACAAAAAATGTAAACATAGCGACGCGCAAATTAATTCAAAACCATCAACCTCTGCAGATGTACAAACGATTCAGCCTCACACATCCACAGCTGCATTAAATACATGTTGGTGTTGTAATGTAACGATCGCTGCAAATCAGATGCATATTCACAGAAGAACGTTACAACATAGAACAAATTCATGTGCTCCACTAATTGACGGTGTACAAGTTGTTCGCAGTGCTTTGAAATGTAGAATTATAAGTTATCGTGTACAAAGTGAAAATAATGATACTGATTATGTAATGTTTTTTGGTGAAATCAAGCACAAAGTTCTAAACGTGCTTGATGAGATGGTAAACATTCATAAATCTGTGAAAGTGAATATGGAGGCGTTTGGTAGATATATTATACAATCACAGGATGTTTCTGATATCAAATCATTTAATACACCAGATTTCCGCATATAATCATAGAAAATATTTTTGTGATGGTTGTTTGTTAAATTTTAATAGTGAACGAGTGTTAGTGCAACATCAGAGCCATGATTGCAACCATTTATATACAACAATACCTTCAACTCAATCGCGAATCGATAAATTTGGCAAGGAATGCTCTGAAAACGTATTAAAATTTGAAAACTTTGAAAGTCAAATTGTATATATACACAACACATTGTATAAATATTTACAATATTTTCTTTATTGTTTAAAAGCTTTTTTGGGACTGGGGCAAAGGCATATTGTGTGGAATCGTTAAGTAGCCAATTAAAAAAAGCTAAGGGAGTTAAAATCGGTAATTAAAAAACAACTAACAATAGATGACTACAAAAAAGTAGTCGAACAAGGTGGTTTAATACTTAGAAAAATGTATACTTTCAAGAGTGACTTACATGACATCTTTACTGAAATAAAGGATCGAGTGGTGCTTTCATATAATGATAGTAAACGTTTTGTAATTCCTAACACTACAAAAACTTTACCTTGGGACCGATATAATATATTATCAGGATGAATCCGTTGAAAATCAAGTAATGCCTATTGTAAATGGTGAAAATGTGTTGATATGTATGTTGGATCTTTTACTTAAGGAAATAAATTCATTGGAAAATCAACCTTTGTAAAATTGTATGTTATTTTAAAGTATGTGTATGTATGTAAAATATAATATAATGTGTATAAAGAAAATATGTAAATAAAATAAGAAAAGAAAATTGTGTCTCAGTTGGGGACAATGGGGAATTTTTTATGCATTCTAGGGATTTTTGAAAAAAATAATAAAAATGTACAAAACTATTATAAGTAATTAACTAAATTTGAATATAATATACAATGTAATAAGAAAAAATCAAGAAATAAATTGAAAATAATTGTATACCTTTCGACATATGTATTTACTTAGTACCAAATGTGTATTTAAAAAATTAACAATCTCTCTATTGATTGTATTTATGTATACTTGATTCATTCTTCGTTCAATAAAGAATTTTCAACAATTTCTCGATTATGTATTACATAACTTATCTAACTAATCTAACACACCTATCGCTAATTAATTAATTGTTTCATATGTTTATCTGCTTCCTTTCTATGGTAACAGGATTTTCCACCCCAATTTGAATTTCCTATAGTATTTAATAAATAATACTAATAAAATAAATAATATCCCCTACTTAACGACTGGCGCCATGTTGGTGACGTCACTATCTGGTTCAAGTGCCCTAGTACCTACTAATTGTGTAGTAATCTACTTCTTGGTCATCACATCAAATTGTGCAGTATGCTATGTATGAATACATGGTGCCATCTAAGTTAAAATAGAGATCTTTTACTTAAGGAAATAAATTCATTGGAAAATCAACCTTTGTAAAAAATTGTATGTTATTTTAAAGTATGTGTATGTATATAAAATATAACGTTAATAAACAAGATGTTTGTTTTTGTGTATAAAGAAAATGTGTAAATAAAATAAGAAAAGAAAACGTCTGAATTTATTTATCAATAATATCCATAAAGCAACTTTGTGTTACAAATATATATTATTAAGAATATGGTTGTTGTTTTGTTGGTTGTATACCTGTAGATAGTGCAGGTATATATATTTAAATATGACATCGTATTTTACAAATTTTCTTTAAATTGACATATGTATAAACACTATCATGTAAAAACATGAATAAACTATCTATCTATCTGTTTTTTTTGGGAAATTTGTTCTTGCGTGTTTCAAATTCTAGTTTAATGTCCACAGTGGATGATTCCACAGCATCAGGTTGATGGAAGCAATCAATCACAAATAATGGATTGTTTAAGAAGTTTATCATTGGTTCATTTATTTCCTTGCCATAGCAGCTGTTTTGAAAATTTTCATAAGAATAATAAGCTGCAGCACACATCTTAGAGAAATCAAGATTCCACCCTTCAAATGGAAATACGATTCAATTTAGATAAAGTCAAATACTGCTAATATCGACATGACTTCTTCAGCTTTGGAACGAGTTATGCAAAATATACTTGATGAATATGAAGCGTTTTGTATCCATTACATCGATGACATCCTTATTTTCTCTGAAAATGAACATAAAAAACATGTTGATATAATATTAAATGCTGTTGATAAGGCAGGTTTAAAATTGTACATTGAAAAATGTCAGTTTTTTATGCCTTGTATGAAGTACTTGGGTTAAATAGGGCAACAGGAAATAAGTATTGAAAAGGAAAGACTTGGCACTATTAAAATTATAAACGGTCTAAAACTTAAGGATGCTAGAAGGTTTTCTAGGAACTTTAAATTACTATAAAAGTTGATTCCAAAATTATGGGGAGATGGAAATGGAAGTTCTATTGATAGAACTCCTTCAAATAGATGTGAGATGGTCGTGGAACAAATGTATGGAGAAAGCATTTATGGACTTAAAACAGAGTTTCCACGACAACTTGCTGCTATATACTCCAGACTTTTCTCTACCTTTCATTCTTAGGACAAATCCATCTGACTATGCGATTGCTGCTGAATTGGTACAAATTCAAGATGGTAAAGAAGTGCCAATTTGTTTCATATCACGTCTATTAAAACCGTATGAGAAAAAATATTCTATCAACGAAAAAGAAATGGCTAGTGTAATTTTTGGAATATCAACCCTGAGAGTTTACCTTACTGCTAATAGGTTCTTACTTGAGACAGACCATGCAGCACTTTCTTTCTCAATGTCAAATCGTTTCGGTAATAATAGGATATGTCGTTGGTCATTGCTGATACAAGAATATTCTTTTTCAATAGAATATCGTCCAGGTTTTCAGAATATATCTGTCCATTTCAAACTCACTTCCAGTAGAAAAGCCCATAATTTCATAATAGCCTTAATCAGATGACGAACATGCACGGCATATACTCTGAAAATTAAATTATCATTAGTCAAAACAACTTAACAGATTTGAAAACAATCATTGAACAACAGAGTATGTATAGGGGTTTCAAAGTGAAAGGTAAGTTTATTATAAAAGCAATTAATGGGACAGAACTATTTGCGATAGATGACATAGTGACAAGACAAATTATTTCTGACTTACGTAACCGTTTTAGACATGTAGGGATACGCAAACTTTGGTTAATATTTAGGGGAAACTTTTACGCAGGCAAGGATTTACAACTGACGAAGGATGATATAAAGAAATGTCAGACGTGTTGCAAAGAAAACAATAAAAATTATACAAATAAAAACAAAATAAGCAGTATCAAGACGGACAGACCACTACAAACAGTTGCAATAGACTACCTATCTCATTTAATCTAGACAAATGAAGGAAGGACACAGACATATTTTAATAATAATAGACATATTTTCAAACTTTATCCGGTAAAACATTGCAAGACAATGAGACTATGCTTAAAATATACAATAATATTGTGACTAGATAGGGAAACTGACAAAAATTTTAGAGTAATACTCCTGTAAAAAGTAAATTTAAGAAAACTATATTAAAAGTAAAATACATTACCTTTACTCAAAGCTGGTTCACATAAATGTCGTATGTGAACAGAATTTTTGGGTTCTTTTGGAGAAAAGTGCTCATGAGGTAACGGGCCACAATAAATGATTATCTGCTGTGTCTAAAAGCAGGAGTAATAAACTAAAACTGTGCTCTGGTATAAGACAAGACATCTAACCTGGAAATAGCTGCAGTGGGAACACCCAATGACTAAGTATCACATGGCAGATAAACTTGGTAACGGTGCAGCCATATGTATTAGTCTAAAACATACAAAAAAGGGACTGAAAATTCATGTAATACATGTGTAATATAGGGAAATGTTCAGTAGAGTTAGTATAGAGTAGTTTTCATGAATACGATTAAGTTTTATAACTATCATAAGCATATATCGAACGTGTTCGAAAGTCGATCAAAAATTTTATTACTCAACGAAACCAAACAAAAAGCATATACAAATTTTCAGAAATTTATGAGGAATTCAAAAATATAAATATCATTAACAGTAATAAAACGTCTGGTTAATAAATTTAATTAAAAATATTCAAATTAAGTACATTTATGGAACTTTCTAAAAAATTTGTCATTTGATTTTCAAAAATATATAGATAGGACCAAAAAAATCAAGGGAAGAGAGTCGTAAAATTTCCATCTCAAAGCAATATACTAAATTGTTTCTAAAACTATAACATCACTTTGCCAGCCAAAGTCAACGTGATTAACTAAAAATATCACATAAATTGAAAATACAAACAAGTGTAAATTAAAAGGTCATTCTCCAGTTTATGGCCTTCTACAATAGACAGAAAATAAACATACATACACACACCTCACATCATAGGAGGACCATCACAAAACACTGTCATATATTGTGCAAATGTTTATTACTAATAAAAATTAATTAAACAAAGTCCACTTTCTCAATAAAAATTATACAAATAAAAACAAAATAAGCAGTATCAAGGCAGACAGACCACTACAAACAGTTGCAATAGACTACCTATCTCATTTAATCTAGACAAATGAAGGAAGGACACAGACATATTTTAATAATAATAGACATATTTTCAAACTTTATCCGATAAAACATTGCAAGACAATGAGACTATGCTTAAAATATACAATAATATTGTGACGAGATAGGGAAACTGACAAAAATTTTAGAGTAATACTCCTGTAAAAAGTAAATTTAAGAAAACTATATTAAAAGTAAAATACATTACCTTTACTCAAAGCTGGTTCACATAAATGTCATATGTGAACAGAATTTTTGGGTTCTTTTGGAGAAAAGTGCTCATGAGGTAACGGGCCACAATAAATGATTATCTGCTGTGTCTAAAAGCAGGAGTAATAAACTAAAACTGTGCTCTGGTATAAGAAAAGACATCTAACCTGGAAATAGCTGCAGTGGGAACACCCAATGACTAAGTATCACATGGCAGATAAACTTGGTAACGGTGCAGCCATATGTATTAGTCTAAAACATACAAAAAAGGGACTGAAAATTCATGTAATACATGTGTAATATAGGGAAATGTTCAGTAGAGTTAGTATAGAGTAGTTTTCATGAATACGATTAAGTTTTATAACTATCATAAGCATATATCGAACGTGTTCGAAAGTCGATCAAAAATTTTATTACTCAACGAAACCAAACAAAAAGCATATACAAATTTTCAGAAATTTATGAGGAATTCAAAAATATAAATATCATTAACAGTAATAAAACGTCTGGTTAATAAATTTAATTAAAAATATTCAAATTAAGTACATTTATGGAACTTTCTAAAAAATTTGTCATTTGATTTTCAAAAATATATAGATAGGACCAAAAAAATCAAGGGAAGAGAGTCGTAAAATTTCCATCTCAAAGCAATATACTAAATTGTTTCTAAAACTATAACATCACTTTGCCAGCCAAAGTCAACGTGATTAACTAAAAATATCACATAAATTGAAAATACAAACAAGTGTAAATTAAAAGATCATTCTCCAGTTTATGGCCTTCTACAATAGACAGAAAATAAACATACATACACACACCTCACATCATAGGAGGACCATCACAAAACACTGTCATATATTGTGCAAATGTTTATTACTAATAAAAAATTAATTAAACAAAGTCCACAATTACTACACTATAAACACCACCATGTTAGGTCTACGTCACCATCCTCATAACATAACATGTTGCCAAATTTCACAAGAACAAAATTAGCCTACAATCAAAATTTAATTCAGTACACATAAATACTGTTCCTTGTCCAAAAAATGTAAAATTAGTACGTCGATACACATAAATATTGTTCCTTGCCCTAAAAATGTAACATTACTATTCTTTATTTCACGGTTCCCGGAAGGAACGCTTCAACACTTGGCAACACTGTGATGCACCGACAGTTGGGAGGGAAAGCAAAAGGCCATAAACTGGACATTTACCTTTTAAATTAGTAAAATATAAATTTAAGTACCTAGCATTTGTATAACGAAAATCTGATCAGTATATTGGAAGAGTAAAAATGAATAAAGTAAATACATCCAGGTAGTAGAACTGGAAATCCTTTTTGAAAATTTTAAATCATCTGGTAGCTGATGATGGAATTGTTGTGGAGTATTTGGGTACTAAACCGATAGAGACGACTTCTAACTGGCAGACAACGTTCCGAAACATACATTGGATTCAACGCACCAAAACAACAAAGGGTACGTTCATTGTATGCCAAGTGAATAAAAAGTTGTTGATTAGTAACAAGAGAATAAAAGCCATCGACTTTTACCCCATTTAGTGTGATTTCTCTCTTCTTAGCCACATGTAAAATGTTTAACTTTCTTTCATGCTTCTGTCAAATTAGCCACTGCACTGTAATTGCGGATCGATTATCGACTATCGTGTATGGTTTTTAGAAAATTTCTACGATATACATAATATGTATTTATTATAATTTATTAGGCAACTACTCTCTGATTTTTTAAGCAGACCTGTTGTAAAATTTCTACATCTGAAATACTGGACTCAACAATATCTCTCTGTATATGAACTCGTCGTTTCTGTGCTCTCCATACCTACTACTTGAAAAATTCTTCACGAGCTTCTTCTTTCATCATCGCATCTAAAGAATAAAATTTTGCAGCATATAATTTTGTCAACCTTAGTATTGAAAAGATTGGGAAAATATCATTTTTATGGTAAACTACTTTTGATAACTTGGAGAGGGCCATTGGGAAGTAATTTACGTATACGAGCGTATGTTTCAAAGCCGTTGCGCCCGCGGATTGAATATCTATGACACGGCTGTACTTCGTGTACGCGCCCTTTTGTCAAGGCCGTTTCATTTGCTGTTTTCTATTCCTCCGACCTCGATCGTACACGTATACGGAGTATTAAGGTTGCAGCCTCTCATGCTACCACTCGTGTCGTTTTGAAGGTTGTATTCACATTGTTACTATATATGAAGGGGGTGGGGGATGAGTTGGATGGAAATTCATTCTTGAACTAATTCTCTTAGAGGGCAGTCACAATGTATAACTGTAGTGCTTGTGGTATTAGTTTTACGCATCGTGATAATATGCGACGCCATCAAATGCGTTCTTGTAAAAAGTTTGATGGCCAACCAACAAAAAATGTAAACATAGCGATGCACAAGTTAATTCAAAGCCATCAACCTATGCAGATGTACAAACGAATCAGCCCCACTGCATTCCAATTATCACGCGTGCCCGAGTTCTACAGCTGCACTCTGCCTATAAAATCTGCCGGACACATGGAGTACATAAAAACATAACTTCACATTTTCGTGTTGTTTCGCTCGTAAACAAAACAAAGAATGCAGGTACTTCAATAACTAAAGTCTATTTTTTACAAATTTTAAAGTATATAGTTTACTAGGTATAATTAAATTGGATAATGTAGGCTTTTAATTAAAATATTAGATTACCGTTTTTAATATACCTACACACATTACACTTGTAACAAAAACAGGAAAAAAAGGGGGGATATTTTTTTTTTCCCGTATTATTTTCTTTTTTAAAATTTTTTTTTTAAAACACACTTTAAAAAAAAATAATGGCAAAAGCTTTGCCGTTTGTAAGAAACAACACATTTTTGAACTTTTTGATGATGTATAAAGATGTTGATTAGGCTAAATAAGGGTGTCATCGCCTTAAGGATTTTTAAAGGGGACAACACCTTTTAAAAATTTTTGCATCAGACTCCAAATGGCTGTTACAGCATTGATGAAATTACAAAGAATTATTATTTTCACCCTTCCACTGAAAACCGTTTAAGAGTTTTTGCATGTTTCACCTCTAGCAAGTATCCTTTTTACGATTTTTAAAGCACTTCGATGATGGCACCGATAATAAAATATATTTGAAGCGCTGTGTTTAAATTATTTGTCGAACACTTACCTAAAACTTTTATACTAGCGCATTCTGATAAGAATGGCAGTTGTAACAAAAACAGTATAAAAATATTTTAATTAAAACTAATGGAAAGAAAGAACTTCATAATTTTAGTCTCGAAGTCGAGTTATTAACATAATCTAACAAAAGAACTAAATCAAACAGTACCACGAGAACATTTTTTTTTATTCCATTTGTTGCGTACAGTACATGTACAGGACATATGCATGGTGCCTATTTGGAAAAGGGCCGTAGTATGATGATTGTAGGTGCTAGGACCGACCACATTCCTTGTCCTGGTAGCGGGGAAGGTTTACTCGCTGTCAATTGTACACTTATTATGTTAGACGGAAAAAGTAAATAATGTTTTCTTAAATACTGCTGTTATGTTATTGTTTACTTCGAGTTATATAAAATACTATTACCGAGTTCTGAGAGCTCATCAAAACAAACACATGCGTTGTTCATGTGAGCCTAGTTCACAAGAGCCATTTATATGTAAAATTAAAAAATTTCAAGTTTTCGATAAAAATAATATGTCAACGTCATTTTACATCGGTTTGCTTCATCAACTCAATGAGTATCAGTCTTTTTGCTGGTATACCTAGTTATAGTCAGCATAGAAAACCATTATTTTTAATGAAAGACTGTGATTTTGTATATTTTTTCATAACTACATCGCAATAAAGATAATTAAAAAAATGACTCATCTTGTGTATTTATAGCCCTTAACTCCTTGTATGAGTTGCTATAACAAAATATAATGAGAGAGTATCAACTATTCTCGAAACATACAATAATAATTATTTGGGTATTACGTAAGCATCCTTTCAAACCTAATATGATAACAACCATAAACTACCTATAATTTTCTATATTTTACACTGCCATTCTTATCAGAATGCGCTAGTATAAAAGTTTTAGGTAGACAATAATTTAAACACAGCGCTTCAAATATATTTTATTATCGGAATCATCGGTGCTTTAAAAATCGTAAAAAGGATACTTACTAGATGGTTAAACGATGCAAAAACTCTTAAAACGGTTTTCAGTGGAAGAAAATAATAATCTTTGTAATTTTCATCAATGCTGTAACAGCCATATTTGGAGTCTGATGCAAAAATTTGTAAAAGGTGTTGTCCGTTTACAAATGCTTAAAGGCGATGACACTATTTTAGCCTTAATACCTACAACATCTTTATACATCATCAAAAAGTTCAAAAATGTGATGATTCTTACCAACGGCCAAGCTTTTGACTATAATTTATTTTAAAGTGTGTTTTAAATAACAGATTTAAAACTAGAACTTAATGCGAGATAACAAAATTATCCCCTTGCAATTCGCCTGTTTTTGTTACAAGTGTAATGTGTGTAGGTATATTAAAAACGGTAATCTAATATTTTAATTAAAAGCCTACATTATCCAATTTAATTATACCTAGTAAACTATATACTTTAAAATTTGTAAAAAATAGACTTTAGTTATTGAAGTACCTGCATTCTTTGTTTTGTTTACGAGCGAAACAACACGAAAATGTGAAGTTATGTTTTTATGTACTCCATGTGTCCGGCAGATTTTATAGGCAGAGTGCAGCTGTAGAACGCGGGCACGCGTGATAATTGGAATGCAGTGGGGCTGATTCGTTTGTACATCTGCATAGGTTGATGGTTTTGAATTAACTTGTGCATCGCTATGTTTACATTTTTTGTTGGTAGGCCATCAAACTTTTTACAAGAACGCATTTGATGGCGTCGCATATTATCACGATGCGTAAAACTAATACCACAAGCACTACAGTTATACATTGTGACTGCCCTCTAAGAGAATTAGTTCAAGAATGAATTTCCATCCAACTCATCCCCCACCCCCTTCATATATAGTAACAATGTGAATACAACCTTCAAAACGACACGAGTGGTAGCATGAGAGGCTGCAACCTTAATACTCCGTATACGTGTACGATCGAGGTCGGAGGAATAGAAAACAGCAAATGAAACGGCCTTGACAAAAGGGCGCGTACACGAAGTACAGCCGTGTCATAGATATTCAATCCGCGGGCGCAACGGCTTTGAAACATACGCTCGTATACGTAAATTACTTCCCAATGGCCCTCTCCAAGTTATCAAAAGTAGTTTACCATAAAAATGATATTTTCCCAATCTTTTCAATACTAAGGTCGACAAAATTATATGCTGCAAAATTTTATTCTTTAGATGCGATGATGAAAGAAGAAGCTCGTGAAGAATTTTTCAAGTAGTACCTATGGAGAGCACAGAAACGACGAGTTCATATACAGAGAGATATTGTTGAGTCCAGTATTTCAGATGTAGAAATTTTACAACAGGTCTGCTTAAAAATCAGAGAGTAGTTGCCTAATAAATTATAATAAATACATATTATGTATATCGTAGAAATTTTCTAAAAACCATACACGATAGTCGATAATCGATCCGCAATTACAGTGCAGTGGCTAATTTGACAGAAGCATGAAAGAAAGTTAAACATTTTACATGTGGCTAAGAAGAGAGAAATCACACTAAATGGGGTAAAAGTCGATGGCTTTTATTCTCTTGTTACTAATCAACAACTTTTTATTCACTTGGCATACAATGAACGTACCCTTTGTTGTTTTGGTGCGTTGAATCCAATGTATGTTTCGGAACGTTGTCTGCCAGTTAGAAGTCGTCTCTATCGGTTTAGTACCCAAATACTCCACAACAATTCCATCATCAGCTACCAGATGATTTAAAATTTTCAAAAAGGATTTCCAGTTCTACTACCTGGATGTATTTACTTTATTCATTTTTACTCTTCCAATATACTGATCAGATTTTCGTTATACAAATGCTAGGTACTTAAATTTATATTTTACTAATTTAAAAGGTAAATGTCCAGTTTATGGCCTTTTGCTTTCCCTCCCAACTGTCGGTGCATCACAGTGTTGCCAAGTGTTGAAGCGTTCCTTCCGGGAACCGTGAAATAAAGAATAGTAATGTTACATTTTTAGGGCAAGGAACAATATTTATGTGTATCGACGTACTAATTTTACATTTTTTGGACAAGGAACAGTATTTATGTGTACTGAATTAAATTTTGATTGTAGGCTAATTTTGTTCTTGTGAAATTTGGCAACATGTTATGTTATGAGGATGGTGACGTAGACCTAACATGGTGGTGTTTATAGTGTAGTAATTGTGGACTTTGTTTAATTAATTTTTTATTAGTAATAAACATTTGCACAATATATGACAGTGTTTTGTGATGGTCCTCCTATGATGTGAGGTGTGTGTATGTATGTTTATTTTCTGTCTATTGTAGAAGGCCATAAACTGGAGAATGACCTTTTAATTTACACTTGTTTGTATTTTCAATTTATGTGATATTTTTAGTTAATCACGTTGACTTTGGCTGGCAAAGTGATGTTATAGTTTTAGAAACAATTTAGTATATTGCTTTGAGATGGAAATTTTACGACTCTCTTCCCTTGATTTTTTTGGTCCTATCTATATATTTTTGAAAATCAAATGACAAATTTTTTAGAAAGTTCCATAAATGTACTTAATTTGAATATTTTTAATTAAATTTATTAACCAGACGTTTTATTACTGTTAATGATATTTATATTTTTGAATTCCTCATAAATTTCTGAAAATTTGTATATGCTTTTTGTTTGGTTTCGTTGAGTAATAAAATTTTTGATCGACTTTCGAACACGTTCGATATATGCTTATGATAGTTATAAAACTTAATCGTATTCATGAAAACTACTCTATACTAACTCTACTGAACATTTCCCTATATTACACATGTATTACATGAATTTTCAGTCCCTTTTTTGTATGTTTTAGACTAATACATATGGCTGCACCGTTACCAAGTTTATCTGCCATGTGATACTTAGTCATTGGGTGTTCCCACTGCAGCTATTTCCAGGTTAGATGTCTTTTCTTATACCAGAGCACAGTTTTAGTTTATTACTCCTGCTTTTAGACACAGCAGATAATCATTTATTGTGGCCCGTTACCTCATGAGCACTTTTCTCCAAAAGAACCCAAAAATTCTGTTCACATATGACATTTATGTGAACCAGCTTTGAGTAAAGGTAATGTATTTTACTTTTAATATAGTTTTCTTAAATTTACTTTTTACAGGAGTATTACTCTAAAATTTTTGTCAGTTTCCCTATCTCGTCACAATATTATTGTATATTTTAAGCATAGTCTCATTGTCTTGCAATGTTTTATCGGATAAAGTTTGAAAATATGTCTATTATTATTAAAATATGTCTGTGTCCTTCCTTCATTTGTCTAGATTAAATGAGATAGGTAGTCTATTGCAACTGTTTGTAGTGGTCTGTCTGCCTTGATACTGCTTATTTTGTTTTTATTTGTATAATTTTTATTGAGAAAGTGGACTTTGTTTAATTAATTTTTATTAGTAATAAACATTTGCACAATATATGACAGTGTTTTGTGATGGTCCTCCTATGATGTGAGGTGTGTGTATGTATGTTTATTTTCTGTCTATTGTAGAAGGCCATAAACTGGAGAATGACCTTTTAATTTACACTTGTTTGTATTTTCAATTTATGTGATATTTTTAGTTAATCACGTTGACTTTGGCTGGCAAAGTGATGTTATAGTTTTAGAAACAATTTAGTATATTGCTTTGAGATGGAAATTTTACGACTCTCTTCCCTTGATTTTTTTGGTCCTATCTATATATTTTTGAAAATCAAATGACAAATTTTTTAGAAAGTTCCATAAATGTACTTAATTTGAATATTTTTAATTAAATTTATTAACCAGACGTTTTATTACTGTTAATGATATTTATATTTTTGAATTCCTCATAAATTTCTGAAAATTTGTATATGCTTTTTGTTTGGTTTCGTTGAGTAATAAAATTTTTGATCGACTTTCGAACACGTTCGATATATGCTTATGATAGTTATAAAACTTAATCGTATTCATGAAAACTACTCTATACTAACTCTACTGAACATTTCCCTATATTACACATGTATTACATGAATTTTCAGTCCCTTTTTTGTATGTTTTAGACTAATACATATGGCTGCACCGTTACCAAGTTTATCTGCCATGTGATACTTAGTCATTGGGTGTTCCCACTGCAGCTATTTCCAGGTTAGATGTCTTTTCTTATACCAGAGCACAGTTTTAGTTTATTACTCCTGCTTTTAGACACAGCAGATAATCATTTATTGTGGCCCGTTACCTCATGAGCACTTTTCTCCAAAAGAACCCAAAAATTCTGTTCACATATGACATTTATGTGAACCAGCTTTGAGTAAAGGTAATGTATTTTACTTTTAATATAGTTTTCTTAAATTTACTTTTTACAGGAGTATTACTCTAAAATTTTTGTCAGTTTCCCTATCTAGTCACAATATTATTGTATATTTTAAGCATAGTCTCATTGTCTTGCAATGTTTTATCGGATAAAGTTTGAAAATATGTCTATTATTATTAAAATATGTCTGTGTCCTTCCTTCATTTGTCTAGATTAAATGAGATAGGTAGTCTATTGCAACTGTTTGTAGTGGTCTGTCTGTCTTGATACTGCTTATTTTGTTTTTATTTGTATAATTTTTATTGTTTTCTTTGCAACACGTCTGACATTTCTTTATATCATCCTTCGTCAGTTGTAAATCCTTGCCTGCGTAAAAGTTTCCCCTAAATATTAACCAAAGTTTGCGTATCCCTACATGTCTAAAACGGTTACGTAAGTCAGAAATAATTTGTCTTGTCACTATGTCATCTATCGCAAATAGTTCTGTCCCATTAATTGCTTTTATAATAAACTTACCTTTCACTTTGAAACCCCTATACATACTCTGTTGTTCAATGATTGTTTTCAAATCTGTTAAGTTGTTTTGACTAATGATAATTTAATTTTCAGAGTATATGCCGTGCATGTTCGTCATCTGATTAAGTGCTATTATGAAATTATGGGCTTTTCTACTGGAAGTGAGTTTGAAATGGACAGATATATTCTGAAAACCTGGACGATATTCTATTGAAAAAGAATATTCTTGTATCAGCAATGACCAACGACATATCCTATTATTACCGAAACGATTTGACATTAAGAAAGAAAGTGCTGCATGGTCTGTCTCAAGTAAGAACCTATTAGCAGTAAGGTAAACTCTCAGGGTTGATATTCCAAAAATTACACTAGCCATTTCTTTTTCGTTGATAGAATATTTTTTCTCATACGGTTTTAATAGACGTGATATGAAACAAATTGGCACTTCTTTACCATCTTGAATTTGTACCAATTCAGCAGCAATCGCATAGTCAGATGGATTTGTCCTAAGAATGAAAGGTAGAGAAAAGTCTGGAGTATATAGCAGCAAGTTGTCGTGGAAACTCTGTTTTAAGTCCATAAATGCTTTCTCCATACATTTGTTCCACGACCATCTCACATCTATTTGAAGGAGTTCTATCAATAGAACTTCCATTTCCATCTCCCCATAATTTTGGAATCAACTTTTATAGTAATTTAAAGTTCCTAGAAAACCTTCTAGCATCCTTAAGTTTTAGAACGTTTATAATTTTAATAGTGCCAAGTCTTTCCTTTTCAATACTTATTTCCTGTTGCCCTATTTAACCCAAGTACTTCATACAAGGCATAAAAAACTGACATTTTTCAATGTACAATTTTAAACCTGCCTTATCAACAGCATTTAATATTATATCAACATGTTTTTTATGTTCATTTTCAGAGAAAATAAGGATGTCATCGATGTAATGGATACAAAACGCTTCATATTCATCAAGTATATTTTGCATAACTCGTTCCAAAGCTGAAGAAGTCATGTCGATATTAGCAGTATTTGACTTTATCTAAATTGAATCGTATTTCCATTTGAACGGTGGAATCTTGATTTCTCTAAGATGTGTGCTGCAGCTTATTATTCTTATGAAAATTTTCAAAACAGCTGCTATGGCAAGGAAATAAATGAACCAATGATAAACTTCTTAAACAATCCATTATTTGTGATTGATTGCTTCCATCAACCTGATGCTGTGGAATCATCCACTGTGGACATTAAACTAGAATTTGAAACACGCAAGAACAAATTTCCCAAAAAAACAGATAGATAGATAGTTTATTCATGTTTTTACATGATAGTGTTTATACATATGTCAATTTAAAGAAAATTTGTAAAATACGATGTCATATTTAAATATATATACCTGCACTATCTACAGGTATACAACCAACAAAACAACAACCATATTCTTAATAATATATATTTGTAACACAAAGTTGCTTTATGGATATTATTGATAAATAAATTCAGACGTTTTCTTTTCTTATTTTATTTACACATTTTCTTTATACACAAAAACAAACATCTTGTTTATTAACGTTATATTTTATATACATACACATACTTTAAAATAACATACAATTTTTTACAAAGGTTGATTTTCCAATGAATTTATTTCCTTAAGTAAAAGATCTCTATTTTAACTTAGATGGCACCATGTATTCATACATAGCATACTGCACAATTTGATGTGATGACCAAGAAGTAGATTACTACACAATTAGTAGGTACTAGGGCACTTGAACCAGATAGTGACGTCACCAACATGGCGCCAGTCGTTAAGTAGGGGATATTATTTATTTTATTACTATTATTTATTAAATACTATAGGAAATTCAAATTGGGGTGGAAAATCCTGTTACCATAGAAAGGAAGCAGATAAACATATGAAACAATTAATTAATTAGCGATAGGTGTGTTAGATTAGTTAGATAAGTTATGTAATACATAATCGAGAAATTGTTGAAAATTCTTTATTGAACGAAGAATGAATCAAGTATACATAAATACAATCAATAGAGAGATTGTTAATTTTTTAAATACACATTTGGTACTAAGTAAATACATATGTCGAAAGGTATACAATTATTTTCAATTTATTTCTTGATTTTTTCTTATTACATTGTATATTATATTCAAATTTAGTTAATTACTTATAATAGTTTTGTACATTTTTATTATTTTTTCAAAAATCCCTAGAATGCATAAAAAATTCCCCATTGTCCCCAACTGAGACACAATTTTCTTTTCTTATTTTATTTACATATTTTCTTTATACACATTATATTATATTTTACATACATACACATACTTTAAAATAACATACAATTTTACAAAGGTTGATTTTCCAATGAATTTATTTCCTTAAGTAAAAGATCCAACATACATATCAACACATTTTCACCATTTACAATAGGCATTACTTGATTTTCAACGGATTCATCCTGATAATATATTATATCGGTCCCAAGGTAAAGTTTTTGTAGTGTTAGGAATTACAAAACGTTTACTATCATTATATGAAAGCACCACTCGATCCTTTATTTCAGTAAAGATGTCATGTAAGTCACTCTTGAAAGTATACATTTTTCTAAGTATTAAACCACCTTGTTCGACTACTTTTTTGTAGTCATCTATTGTTAGTTGTTTTTTAATTACCGATTTTAACTCCCTTAGCTTTTTTTAATTGGCTACTTAACGATTCCACACAATATGCCTTTGCCCCAGTCCCAAAAAAGCTTTTAAACAATAAAGAAAATATTGTAAATATTTATACAATGTGTTGTGTATATATACAATTTGACTTTCAAAGTTTTCAAATTTTAATACGTTTTCAGAGCATTCCTTGCCAAATTTATCGATTCGCGATTGAGTTGAAGGTATTGTTGTATATAAATGGTTGCAATCATGGCTCTGATGTTGCACTAACACTCGTTCACTATTAAAATTTAACAAACAACCATCACAAAAATATTTTCTATGATTATATGCGGAAATCTGGTGTATTAAATGATTTGATATCAGAAACATCCTGTGATTGTATAATATATCTACCAAACGCCTCCATATTCACTTTCACAGATTTATGAATGTTTACCATCTCATCAAGCACGTTTAGAACTTTGTGCTTGATTTCACCAAAAAACATTACATAATCAGTATCATTATTTTCACTTTGTACACGATAACTTATAATTCTACATTTCAAAGCACTGCGAACAACTTGTACACCGTCAATTAGTGGAGCACATGAATTTGTTCTATGTTGTAATGTTCTTCTGTGAATATGCATCTGATTTGCAGCAATCGTTACATTACAACACCAACATGTATTTATGCAGCTGTGGATGTGTGAGGCTGAATCGTTTGTACATCTGCAGAGGTTGATGGTTTTGAATTAATTTGCGCGTCGCTATGTTTACATTTTTTTGTTGGTGGCCCATCAAACTTTTTACAAGAACGCATCTGATGGCGTCGCATATTATCACGACGTGTAAAACTAATACCACAAGCACTACATGTATACATTGTGACTGCACTCTAACAGAATTAGTTCAAGAATGAATTTCCATCCAACTCCCCTCCTTCATATATAGGAACACTGTAAAAACAACCTTCAAAACCACACGAGTGGTAGCATGAGACGCTGCAACCTTAATACGTGTACGATCGAGGTCGGAGGAATAGAAAACAACGACCTTGACAAAAGCGCGCGTACACGTGTGTCATAGACATTCAATCCAGCGGCGCAACGGCCTTGAAACATATGCCCGTATACGTATGTGATCAAGGTCGGAGGAGTCGGGCGGTATAAATACTATTTAACATATTTGTTAATATGTCTCATATTTTTTTGTATAGTAATGATGGAAATCTCATGTTTTTTAACATATTTTTACTATTGTTTTCAATAAAAATATTGGTATTAACACGTTTTAATTCTGTATTGTTTTCATTAAAACATTAATATTAACAAAACAAAAATTTAATATTCTTAATTGAAATTTTGATTTAACTTTTTTTAATTAAATTCTATTTAAAATCAACGTTTATTGTGACTGAAATTCTATTAGTTTAAAATTTATTTACATAATATATATATATAAGTAAATTGATTATAAATAAAGTGTATTAATACAAATACAATTTAACATGTGTGTTAATTATGATATGTATATATATTTGTAGAGATGTTTACATTAAATGTAATTATATATTTACACATGTTTTTCATTCTTAATTTAAAATTATCTTTTTTTTAAAATCACATTTAAAATCAAACAAATAATTTGAATTAATTTTTTTATTAAAATTTTTTTTACATAATATATATGTACACATATATATATATATATATATATATATATATATATATATATATATATAATATATATAATTTATTCTGTGGAATCCACGTCATCTTCGCATTCATTTTCGCATTCATTTTCGCCCTCATTTTCACCCTGTGACGTCCAGTGGCTTTGGTCTGGGGTTGCTTCCACCGACGCACCATCATCAAAGTGCTCGTCCACGTCATCTAATTGCACTGTAGACACCGACCATGCCGAAGGAGATGGCGCCCGATCTGTGGAACTGTCTGGTTCATCTTCATCGAAATTAATCATTTCAGGCGACCAGCTCCTACAGAAATCATCCCCGACGCTGTCTGCAGGCCCATCATCCATCTCTATATTATCCTCATCAAAATAATACAGTGGTGATTCTTCGTTTGTGGTACTATCCGCTTCCATAATTATCTTCTTGTGAAATGCCTGTTAATATTGTGGTTGATTATTTATAAGAAGTCACAATATTTTTGACCTTGTAATCTAAGACGTTTGGTTAGCTACGATTGCATATTACAAATTTACCCACTAGTTGGCGTCGGGGTAGTAAGTGGGGGTAGCTGTGAAAGCTAGAGAGTTTAAAAAGCGCATAACAGTCACTTCTTGTGAAGCTTCCCAGTGTGTCAGTCGTGTTTTATCTATCTTCAAACTTTTAAAATTTTCAAACCGAATTAAAACTTTAAATTTTTTTTCATAATGAGTGACAAATTATTCGCTTTGTTGGAATTATCTGGAGAAGTGCGAGACGCTCTAGCATCACCTATTGCGGATCGGGTTGTGGAACTTCCACTTCTTAAGTGGGATTCTACTACTGATAGAAATGTGGGTGATGTGGAAACGTTAAGTGTGAATCCCGCGACCGATGACGATATGGCAATATTATGTATTAACGAAGCGAATGATGATTTTTGGAATAAAATAGATTTCGATTTGTTAATACATAATAGTGAACAACAAAGTGGCGGCGTAACTTTTGGAGTTGCGGCGTCGAGTTCCAAGGTTGACGTCGTGGAACCCGAGGCCAATGTTTCACTAGGTACGCCGCAAATACAGTTAGAAACCGCTGCCGAACAAGTGGTGAGTGTGGCTCAAACCCATGAGATGCAATTACCGTCTCGGGAAGTTATTTACGAGACCGTTACACCTGTAAGTTCGCCACAAAAAGCACCGTTAAACCCAATAATAACCCCTGTGAAACGGAGGAATAACAACATCCTTGAGGGGTTATTGCAAAAGGGTGAAAACGGTGCTTTTGTGAAAACAATAAAAGGATGTACAAAAAGGAAACGCTCCGCCCCTGCTGCCGAAAATAAAAAACCACGTGCGGCAAAAAACAAAAAGTCGCGCGTGGTGAATATATCAGCTACACCGTCGAGTAGTGGGGTTAAAAAACCCATACGCTCAACTACTAGCTCGACGGTGACCAAATTTTCTTCGCAAATCGCGACTGGGGCTGGACCGTCAAATAATTTACCGGAACGGCGAATTTCATCCTGTGTGAGTGAACTTCAATTATCTCAAGATCATCAAAAGGATATATTGAGCGATGTTCTTTTGATGATTAACGGATTTGAGATGAGGAAAGCTCGTCTTATGAATGATGTTCAAAAAAGTGACGAACGGCGTCGCGAATTAACACAAATTTGCGAATCTAACGTCACTAAAAGACGGCGATTAGTGGATTTACTCGAACAACATGACAACGTTGCTCGAGTAGATGAACAAAACCTGGAAGATTTTAATTCGTCCGATACTAATAACCGTCTTGAATTGGACAAAATTACTAAGAGGATTGAGTCCATTCGCCGGTTGCTCGGGTGATAATTCCAACATCGCGACCTATTAATATTTTTTTTTACACACTGGTTTGCTGATGTATGTATATACTATTTTTTCTTTTTTTTGTAATTAATATATTGAATGTAATCTTTTTTTTGTATTGTTCTTTCTGTTGCAGTTTTGCACATATTCAATTTTTTTATATATAATTTGCATATACATGTTTAATTGTTCCTTTTTTTTTTGCAAAATTTTGCATGTTATACTTTTTCCTAAATTGTAGAATATATGTTTAATTGTTCCGTTACATTTTATGTATTGTTTCAACCAAATTTTTCACACAGATTGCATGTTTTTTGTAAATTGTACAATGTGCGTTTAATTGCATATTTTCTACATTGTTTTTATTGCAGTTTTGCACAAACTTGTGTTTTTTTTTTGTAGAATATACGATTTATTATATCTTCATCTGTTTATATTGGAATTTTTTGTATACATTGTAAAAATTTTAATCATATTTGTATATTATTGCAATTTTGCATAAATTGTGTGTTTTTGTAGAATATGTATTTTATTATTATGTTTTGATTGTAAATGGATTTTGAATAAGTTGTAAAATCTTGCAAGCAAAATATTTTATTGTAATATATGATTAAAAAAAATGAGTGTGTTATTATTTTAAAATGAATAAGGTGTACTTAAATAAAGTAAAACAGTAAAAAATGAATAAGATTTTCTTAAATAAAGTAAATCAGTGACATTAAAAGTGTAAACACATAAAATTACATGATAATATAAAAGAATTGAAAAAGGGTAAAGTATATGTTTCATTTTATTTAAAGAATGATGAGCATATTTTTAATAGTTTTACAATTGGTTCTATTCAGATATTTTCAAGTACAATTTTAAAAGTGTAAACACATAGAGTTAAAAGCTAATAAAAGAATTGAGAACAAATAAAGGTAAGTAAACGTTTTATTTTACATTACATTTAAAGAATTTTGACCCTATTTTAAAACCTTTACAATTACTTTTATTAAGATATTTTCAAGTAACAAAAAAATATATAGATTTATTCTTCAGGTATAAGTTGAAGGGCAAATAACTTTCTAGTTTACGGATATTACACTGTAAAAGCTTAGATGGGTTTTTTTGTTGATGGGGTTGTAAATTTATACTTTACGTTCAATGTTTTCTATTTGAAGGGTAATAAGTTTTGATTTAAAGATTTAAATAAAACATTTAATCATGATTAACTGAAAAAATAAAATAGAACATAGTGTCTAGATAAAAAACGATTGTAATTATTTAACTTGTGACTTATGAGAGTTGATAAAAGATAATTTGTTTTAAAAATTTATTATTAATCACTTCCTACACAATTTATTAATTGTAGATGAAACGAAAAAATACTTTTGAACAAAAAACAATCACATAAATCCAAAAATTTTTTACAAGTACGCTTTTACAAGTGCACTTTTAACAAGACAAAAAAATTTTCATATCATTGTTTAGTGTAATGGCTACTAGATTGTAAATTAATAATATTAAGTTTGACTTAGATTGAAGAAGGTATTTTGTATGCAGAATATTTCACTGTCGTACATTTTTCTATTTTAACTTAGATTGTACTATGTAAGCATAGTGCACAATTTGAGATGTCCAAGAAGTAGATTACTACACAATATGAGGTATTGTAAAAGATAAATGATTCATACAGTACACTGCTGAAGATTTTTCTTAAATTCTTCTACTCTGACATAGATGGCAGCACATTCTTTTTCACCCACCAATTAGTCTAGAATTTATTATCCTCAAAATATTTTACTTATTGATTTACCATAAAACGTTTAGCGCGTATTATGTGTAAGTAAAATATTTTATAATTAAAATAAGTAACAATGTAAATATATTCACGTATCTGCTTGACACGTTCTACCGGAAGTATGTTATATTGATATTTCGGATAACACAAAATTTAAGAGAGCGAGTGGTGTCGACATGCGTTGAAGCGTCAATCTTTGACGTGGAAATTGCCGTGGTTCGATTCCACCGCGCTCCTGGGAATAGCATGGTGGCGGTGAGTCTATTCCCAGCTTTTTTTTCATTTTTGACCTCATTTGACCTTGTGTTTTTAAATTATAAAATATCTTTTGTAATTAGGTATTAATTTTTTTAATTTTAATTTACATGGAGGTGGAACAATATTTTCTACTAAAAACGGTAAATCAGCGTGGAGATCATGTAATGATTCGGGATAATGGATATCAACCTCAAGAACATATCCGCATGAACTATCATCTGAAACACTCATAACATCTAAATTCATTATTTCACTCTCCGAAAGCCACATAAACCCGCCTGTTGGAAGCGGTTGGCACATACTGTAACCATACATATTCGTACAATCTAAATATGTGATAAAAGAAGATGCTTCGTTGGAGTCATAGTTTGGGAGGAATTTGTTATTTGCTATGTGTTTTCGCTCTACGCAACAACTAAGCCCGCCTCTCAAATTACGTTTAAAGAAATTAATAATATCTATATCTATCATGAGTTCTAGGTATATATTTGTTAGTTTTAGCATAGCATCCCACCCCAACCCTGGAGCCGTATAGTACTGAGCGGGATCCAATTTATATTTTTTCAGAGATATTGCTCGAAAATTTTCAAATACATCACACAGCAGCAACACATCTGTTTTTAAATATAAATCTGAATATTCGCCCAAACTACTACAGTTAAATGTGTTCCAAACTTTCTCAGCCCTTTCGTAATCCGCGTCCGTTATATTTTCATCATTCAGTATATCGTAAAATTCTTCTTTGGATGGTAAAACGGGGGTGTTTAATTTTTCTAAACTGCTAACAAAACTGTATGGGAATACACCCTTTCGCCGCATTAAATTAAACTGTTCATCATTTGGAAAAAATTTTCTGGTTTGATGAAATTCACTAACCGGTAAAGTGTCCCCCAAATTTTGAAGCGAAGTAGACAAAAATTGAAAACTATCGATAAAACGCAATTTTATATATTTTTTACTTGTCTCACCCTTACTATTGATATAATCATGCATATATAAATGTTTAGTAAAAGATATATATTTTTCTTTGTTTTGCGCGAGTACATCGATTCTATCCCCATGTGTGGCGATCTCGCGCATTAATATATGATTATCGAACGTCGGATCCAATTGTGAAATATAACGGGAATGAAATTTGGTAATTTATAATTTAAATTACATACTGAGTGAGCGGCGCCAAACCTGACTTTTCCGGTTATGTGACAGTGATCCCGCACTTTTACATCACCCTCCGTAAAAGACTTCTCACATATACCACAAACAACTGCGTTTGCAAAATTTTCTTGTTCTTCATTTGTGAGAGGATGCATTGGAACTATTTCCTTTAAATAAGTATTGTACAACTCTCTCACATCAGCCTCAATACGCGAAACAAAAACCGTTACAGCGTCTGAACCGCGATAAATTTGAAACCTCGAAATTGTATCGTCAAATGATGACTTAATTAAATAGCAAAAAGAATACGCCTCATGTAAATGTGTTCTATTTGTATAAGACTGTGAGGGCGCGGGTTCGCATGTATCCAAGGGTTTTAGAACAGTCTCAAAATCCGCATATACTACGAATGGCACTTTCATTTGTCTCTCAAAGTTTTCAAATTTTAATACATTTTCAGGGCATTCCTTGCCAAATTTATCGATTCGCGATTGAGTTGAAGGTATTGTTGTATATAAATGGTTGCAATCATGTCTCTGATGTTGCATTAACACTCGCTCACTATTAAAATTTAACAAACAACCATCACAAAAATATTTTCTATGCTTATATGCGGAAATCTGACTTGAAACTAATCTAGATAAATCTTTTATCCAGCAGTAGTGAGTGTTAACACATTCATTGTTACATCGATGTGTGTCACCACAATCTTCAGAAATTAATAATAAATTTACGTGAATGTGCAGTTTTTTCTTAGAGTAGTGTAGAGGTCCAACAACTTCATACGTCATTCTATTATTTTTAAATTTAGTCTCTAATCCATACACATTAACGGAAATATTATTCATTTCCTCAAATTTATAAATATCACACAGTTTCATTGGAAAATTCAAACCTTTTTAAATTTAATACACGCGAGTAGTGGGGATATGATGTTGTTTCTGTTTCACACGTCATCGCTGGGTAGAGTGCTGCCGTTATAGACCAAGCAAAACAGAATTCATCCTTATTTTCAACATTAACCACAGCATTCTTGCGTGCAACGAATCTTGGTAACTTTATATATGACGATCCGCGCATGGGACTAAACTTGTTAATATTAACTTCAAGGTACATAATTCGCTCGATAGCCCACCCTAAAAAGAGAAATAAATAAATAATACACTTTTACTTGAAGACTATAAGATATTTTACCTGAATCGCGTTCTTGAAATTCAGTTGTTTGCGTTTTCATCATTTCTACAAATACATCATATACAGCACTCAAGTCAGTTGATTGATCAACAATTATATTAGGTGTATTAAATGATTTGATATCAGAAACATCCTGTGTTTGTATAATGTATCTACCAAACGCCTCCATATTCACTTTCACAGATTTGTGAATGTTTACCATCTCATTAAGCACGTTTAGAACTTTGTGCTTGATTTCACCAAAAAAACATTACATAATCAGTATGATTATTTTCACTTTGTACACGATAACTTATAATTCTACATTTCAAAGCACTGCGAACAACTTGTACACCGTCATTTAGTGGAGCACATGAATTTGTTCTATGTTGTAACGTTCTTCTGTGAATATGCATCTGATTTGCAGCGATCGTTACATTACAACACCAACATGTATTTAATGCAGCTGCGGATGTGTGAGGCTGAATCGTTTGTACATCTGCAGAGGTTGATGGTTTTGAATTAATTTGCGCGTCGCTATGTTTACATTTTTTTGTTGGTGGCCCATCATCTTTAAACTTTTTACAAGAACGCATCTGATGGCGTCGCATATTATCACGACGTGTAAAACTAATACCACAAGCACTACAGGTAAACATTGTGACTGCACTCTAACAGAATTAGTTCAAGAATGAATTTCCATCCAACTCCCCTCCTTCATATATAGGAACACTGTGAAAACAACCTTCAAAACCACACGAGTGGTAGCATGAGACGCTGCGACCTTAATACGTGTACGATCGAGGTCGGAGGAATAGAAAACAACGACCTTGACAAAAGCGCGCGTACCCGTGCGTCATAGACATTCAATCCGCGGTGCAAAGACCTTGAAACATATGCCCGTATACGTATGTGATCAAGGTCGGAGGAGTCGGGCGGTATAAATCAACTACTGGCATTTCCTACAGTTCAAATCAGAGGATTTTATGGAAACATAAATTTCATAATTTTAGGTTTACTATTGTACAAGAACTTTATCCTGAAGATCCACATTGATGAAGAGAATTTTGTGAAGTGATATTAATTCGCACACAAGAAGTGACTCAATTTTTAGACAAAAATATTTGGAGTGACCAGGCAAAATTTTCAAAGGACTGCATTTTCAATTGCAGAAAGTCACATTATTAGAGCACTCAAAATCTTTATGTTTAAGACTGAGGAATTTTTAATACAAATTCAATTTTAAATTGTTTTTTTTGTAAATTGGCAATAAACTGTGTTGCCACAGATGTCGAGAATTTGAATGAAATGGAATATTTAGAAAATTTAAAAAATGTCATAACGAACTTTTCAGTCAATTTTGCTTTTAATCGATATTTTCCATGCTGGTACCAACTCAATGGAACTCTAGATCATTGTACTGGACCAGTTAATAACGAACTGAATCAACTGTTTGAAGACAAGTTAATAATACTACACACTCAATGAATAGAATTATAAAACTAGCGGTTCTTACATGATTATGAGTAGCTCCAATACCTTTTGTCTTACACTCATAAAAAATTCAACACCTTATCTTTAATAATTGTTACTAACATACTAATTCTTATGTTATGCAACTTTTCTGTCAAAATTTTAGGAAAAATTTAATCTCAGAACATATAAAGTGTAACGTTTAACAAATGGACTTTTAAATTTTCCATAGAATGTAAAAAAAAATTAAAATAGGGGCATTCCATTTAAAATAACAAAGGACCAACTTCCGATATAACCGGAAATGCCATCATTTTGAAAATATTTTCATTGAATATTGATTCTACCCCAATAGGATAAGATCAATATCTTTTTTCTTCCTCGATATACTTCTAATAGATGGTAAAAAAAGAAACACCTGTACTTACATAGACTGAAAAGAATTTTATACGCACCTCCAAACATTCCTTATAATATTTTTTTTTAAAGAGAACTGCTGATCTGTTCGCATAAGCTAATCCTAAATAGGAGCTTTCATTTTCCGCCAGCTTTATGCTTTCTGTATAATATTTAAGAGCATCCATAAATTTATTATTTTTGTACATTTCATTGCCATTCATTCTATACATAACTGAAGTATCGTTAGATTTTAAAGTCTTTGTCTGTGAAACAAGTTTTTGGAATTCACGAGACTTCGTCAATGCATTGTATACATAATTAAGATGATTACTATCAATATTTTCAACAGTATTTCTAAGTAACCCTGATTCATACAGCATTGTTTGTAGGTCCATTAAAATTTCCCTTTGTAAGGGTAAATAAGTGCCAATCATTTCTAAAAATTCACATTCGACTTCAGTATCATAAATCCAGCAAGACCCTCTGACCTATAAAAAAAATGACAAAACTAGTGAAAAAACGACCAACTAAATATATTTACCAGTGCCTACTGTTCTGAGGTGTACTTAAATCACTTTTATCGATACAATAAACAGAGCGTTATTCAGCCCTACATAAAGAGAAAAAAATATTGTAGGTGGTCTTTGTTTAATGTTTGTGCTTCCCAGATAGATACGCACGTAATCTTTATTCGCGAGTCACTCGACCGAATATTGTACATAAATAATTGGTAAGAATTGGTAAGCATCATGGTTTTATGTTACCATAGCTGTTCTGTGGTTTACATGTGGGACTTTTCGTAAATTTATAAATGTTCTAGTGATATTTCCGTCCAGTTTTAAAAGATTTAGAACATGGACATAAATATAGTTCAGGCGTCGAATGAAAATAATTCAATCAGTGGTTCAGGTTAGTTAATATTAGGACAATGGTTGACATGGTTAACATTGCCGAAAGTCTCCGTCGGCACCAACTAGCGGAGTTGCTCGCGGGTACCGAACACATACCGGTACCGAAGCAGATTAATAAAGAAGTACCCGCAAGTTATGAGCAAAGTTATTAATGAGAATAAGTGACTATATGAGAAAATATATATACAGGGTGGGGCAATAGGACATCGGACTTCGATATTTCGAGTTATACGATAGCTAGAAATTAAAATAGAAATTAAAAATATATATATATATAACCTTTGGTGATTTTTTAAATATGCATCTGCAGATTGCATTATTTCAACAAAAAAGTTCATTACATCCAAGTGGTTGGGAGATAGTCAATAATCATATAGGAATGAATAGTCCAGTAAAGGCTAGGTAAAAGCCCAGCCAAGGGCTATATATTTTGGTGTTAACTGGGAAGAAATTTGATTGATATAGTCTTTATTTTGAAAATGAAACTATTAGGTATAAACAAAATTGATGTTACATTCTTTTCCTTTTTTTTTTTTTGAATTTATATCTTTCGGCTTCCAAATGAACAAATTTATGCATAAAAATGTTTGTTTATTCGGAAGATTGCACTTATTTCTAACAAGATTTCCTCGGACCCCGGCCGGATCACCATGCAGTGTTGCCATTTGTAACTTTGCAGCTTGTTTAGAGTCGGTTGTGCGCGCCGCTGCGAAATCTGGCTACTCCTGAACCGTTGGAACCCCCGCTAATCTGCTAACGTGTGCGATTTCTGTAATATATCCTTTTCTGAAAACTTACCGCTTAGCTATAGCTAATTGTTGCAGAAATTTATATCAGTATGAAGAGGCGGGAGCGGATTTTCTTCTTTTAATATTTTACTGTCTTATTTTTTCAGTTATTAACGCAGGCCGCCTGCGAGTTTGTCACGCACTGGTTCTTATGCTAGGCACTGCCCTGGTTACTTCGAGAGTTTTCATAAACGGCGCGTTACTCCAATGGCACCTTTTGTTTGAGCAATTTAAGCTACGCCATGGGTTTTGTTTCCATTTCAACCCAATCCCGAACATCCGTCCTAGTTCTAGTCGTTCTTCTAAACTTTCTAAAACAAGCCGTAAATATATTAGAGCATTTCGATTACGATCGGGTAACATTTTCGAAAGTCACCGGCGGGGATTCACAAAAATTCGCGTGCCACGCTGGTGCTGACCACTCAGATGTCTCGGGTGCTGACGCGTCTTTTTTCACTGTTTTGTTAATATGCGCCAAATAATATTGCGGTAGGTATTTAATTAGGTATTTTGTCGTTATAATTGTGTGCATCAACCCATATTTGTCATATTTGTAGGTGAAATAGTAGACAGCTTACTAAATTTAATATTGCGAACACGAATTACAATTTTTAAAAATGAGTTATACGTCGCAAGCGGCAATACTGAAGGATATAAAGGCAATGTTATGTGAACCAGGATTATTGATCAATACATCTCATACTGTCCAAAGGATTGATGTTAATTGCATTGATTACGTATACAAGTTGTTGACAAAATCTCGTGAGTTTCAAAAACTCATGTCACAATCGAAACCTGTAAAATCTAACGATACTTCGGTTAAATATAGAATGAGTGGCAATGAAATGTACAGGAATAAGATATATTTAAAGGCGCTTAAATATTATACAAGAAGTATAAACTTTGCAGAAAATAAAAGCTCCTATTTAGGTTTAGCTTATGCTAACAGATCAGCGGTTCTTTTTGAAAAGAAATATTATAAGGAGTGTTTGGAGGTATGTACATAAATATTTTCCAGGTTTAACTACTTTAGATGTAAAACTTCCTAATTTTAAATAATTTTCCTTTGCAAATGGTTTTTGCTGACCTTAATTTTTTTTTATATAGGGTGTTTTGCAAAAAGTAATAAAATTCGACACTTCAAATGTGATGATCCATTTATTTATTTTTGCATCGCACATGGGAGTGATGTATTTTCTGTACATATAATTTACGGGGTGTTTAAGTCATGTTAGCAACTTCAAGAGGCAATAAAAAAAGTAGTGAAAAAAATTATGATTATCTTTCGTAATTTTTAATCAAATAACAATGTTAATAACTTAACTATAATAGATGTCAAAGTTTGGATCTTGCACCACAATGTCAGGTACACACTTGATCACGAATAACAATCAAAATTAGATTTTATATAGTTTTATTACTGTATGGGGTGCCATACTTTGGTTAATTATATCATTTTTTCTGAAAACCGCTACTCTTACGAAAAAAATGTAAGAGATCAAAAAACTTCTCTTTTAAATTTCCTCTCATGTGGCTGCAATTTTCAAATGGGTCCATATAAAAAAAAAGTTAGAAAAGCCTTCCGGGGTTTCCTGTAAACCCACCTTTAGAATAAAGCTATTGTGCATGTCCAAATTAAACAGAGCTGCTATTAATCACATGCGAAATATGACTGATGTAAGTCAAGACATTTTAAAAATATGCCAGAAAAACTCTTATTTTTGTTTAATTTAGAAGGGCCATAATTTTGCAGAAAGTCATTTCTAGACGTAGGAACTTTTTTATTTAAAATCATACAAGGCGAATCACATTCTGAATTTATTGACATAACTTGAAAACACCCTGTATATATGTAGGGAATCGTCAATACCTATCAGAGCAGTTTAAAAATAAAAATTTTTATAAGAGTTTTGATATTAAAGATTTATCTGTGCAGAATTATGTCTATAAGTAGTATCCTATATGAAGGGTACAGGGAGAAAACAAAAAAGGTCATTTTTTTTTGATTTTGTGATTTGAGTGTCATCTCTTAGATCACAATTGAACTTACCAACTGACCGTATTAGTCATGCAGGGGTAAAAGTAAAATAGTAGCTTAGAATTTAGGTTTAAAGAGTATATAAGGGAAAAACCAAATAAATCGACAAGGGAAAAACTAACAAAGGTCATTGGTATTGTGGCGTGTTTATAACATAATAGTTTTTTGACCTAATTAAAGGAAAAATATTTATGTTTATATGTATTTTTTATTATTTGTATTGTTATTGAAAAATGTATTTCACTTTTGCACATTTTCACTAAAATTTGCTTCATTTTCCTTACCTGTATCTGTTTTTACAAGGTGAATAAAGTCTACTTTTTTATTTTTCCCCCAGATTGTACATTTTAGTTGCATTATGCGAATTAAATTTGCACAAAAAATATAAAATTTGCTCTGGTGTAAAATTTGACTATTTTAGTTTTTCCCCCACTTATGGTATCAAAAGCTTCAATATAAATAAATCATTTATTAACCATCAACATGACAAAAATATTTTCATTGCAGGATATTGAAAGGGCTTTAGAAAATAAATACCCAGATCATTTAAAACAAAAATTATTAAAACGTCAGCAAGAGGCAGAACATTTAAAGAAGACTCAGAAACCACTACACTATCACCATATCACTCCAAGGATAATAAATAAAAATGCTCTAATTGATGCGGCATCTGATGCTTTAGAAATACAAATCAATGAAAAGTTTGGTAGACATATCGTTGCAACTAAAGACATAAAAATTGGTGATGTAATAGCAGTTGAAAAACCATTTGCTCATTTGTTATTTCCTAAAAACAGATGGCTTCATTGCCATGAATGCTTGAATTTATGCTACAATATGATACCTTGTGGGGAATGTACAACAGCCTTGTACTGCAGCAAGGAATGTAGAACGAAAGCTTTTACTTCGTATCACAGATTTGAATGTGATTTCGTAGAGTATTTCCATAAACATCCATTATTGTTTATGAAAATGGTAGTAGTGGGCTTGCAGAATTCTGATATCAACAGTAATGCTGCCGATAATTTATATTGTTCAAATAGATTTAAGGAAATTAAAGCATTAACAACTAATGAGGATAAGAAAAAAGATGAATCTTTATTGCTAGCTGCAGCAATGGCAAGTATAGGTTTTTATTGTCTCAAAAGCAACCAAAATTTTTCTTTAGAATTCGACTTGGAAAATAATGAATCTCTTATAAAAGAACTTCTTTATAAATGTGCCTTGAATGAAAACTGTAATGGATTTTTTGTTGCCAAGTACCATGAGCATCGAAGCAAATCAGAGCATATTGGAGAAGCAGTTTACTCCTTCATTTCCCTTTTCAATCATTCCTGTGTTCCAAATTGTGACACTTATTTTTACGGCTCCCATGTAGTTGTTAGAGCAAGAGCTAATATTAAAAAGGGAGATCAATGTATGATTAGTTATGGGTAAGTATGGATAATTTTTTATATTTGCAACAATTCAATTTGGCAAAATTTTACATGAAATTACTATTGACTGCTATACACATCTTTCAAAATATAGTCATATAGTCTTGTAAATAAATTGAATAAGGAATGGTGAAATCGATTAAATTATATGCATTGGGAAGCTGGATATTTTTTAAATTGAAAATGTTCTACGTGAAATTCTCTTCAATTATAATCATGCCACATCACGTGATACTGCCGGAATTGCTTTAAAGAAACCCTATATTCATTTATATTTTTTTATTGGGAAACAAACAAAATAAAAAAATGTAAAATATGTATTTTTTTTGTACAATGTACAAAATGTGCAAGTACATTGTATGACCAGGTGAAAATTCTACATTTTAAACTCATTTCTTTTTCTTAAAAATATAGCTAGAAAAAAATAAAAAAAAATGGTTCATGCAGTAGCATATTCCACCAACTTTTCTTATATGGTTATGAGTTTGTGTCTATATTAATGAATATACAAGGGACGTCACAAAGTCACATTTTTTAAATGCAACACTGTATATTTTTAGATATATGGATAACCCTCTTCCTTCCCATTATAAATATTATATGTTTGGTATACTTCAAATAAGCGAGTTTTTATGTTAATAAATTGAATAATATTCTTGAACGTTTGAGGTACAACTAAATTTGCTCTTTGCATAGATGGCCATGCATATAAAACAATTAATTTTGATTACCTGCTGTTTACTTCTTAGTTTTTTGTAAAAATATATGTTTAAAAATGCCCTTGTAGAAGAACGTAATAATATATTAAATGTATATTTTCTTTTGGATGGAAGGAACTACAGCCAATGGTTTATACCAATGAAAATATCCCCAGGTAAGATGCCCTATGTGGGCAAACTTATTTTGATCTTGTAAACAAATTTAGAAGTTGCATAATTCCAGAAGAAATTATATTTCAAATGAAGAAAAATAAATGTTTTATTGCTGAATAATCCACAAAATCAATTAGGGATGGGATACGAGATCTTGAGATATCTTATGGATATAAACACTATAAATCTAATGTGGTCCAGAAATTGAGTGTTAACGATTATGAAAAAAACGTATAAATATATTTTTACAGCGAATAGAACAAGATAATAATTTCACTTCAAACATTTTTCACAAACGAGGCCAATTTTACTTTATCTGGATTATTTAATAGAATAAATGAGCACTTCTCTGAAAATCCCTACTAGTTAAAGGAGATTCAGCAACAAGGTTGTCAGTCCATAAGGGTTTGGTGTGGACTATTAAATAATACAATTATTTTTACCCTGGTGGAAATAGTTTCTGCCAATAATCTAATTTAGTCTTGCAGTGTTCTGAAAAACAATTCCAGAAGAATGAGTAAGTCTAAAAAATTCTGAAACATTCTGAAAAAAGTATGAAAAGATCTATGTAAAACTTACTAATCATTTTAAAGACTGCATTTTTACAAGTTTTTGGACTCTTCTAGAATACTTTTTCAGAATTAATCAGATCTTTCATGAAAATTTAGCTAAAGTAAAAGTAAGATTTTTTTCAGAGTTAATCAGTAAAATTTAAAACATTTCAGATTTTCGAAAAATTATTTACTGTAGGTTTTATCATATTTATTACTTCGTAAGGAATATAAAAACTTGATAGGAGGAGGGTTATTAGTAAAAAAATATTAATGTTTATATTCTATACATTTTTAAATTTTATTTACAGATTTTTTTTGATAATTAATTATATACGGTTAAAATATACAAACTGTTTTTATTAAATAATTACAAGACGATAATTATTATTATTATAATATATATAATACAAAGTATTTCAGATAAAGTTGGATCGTTTGGATCATGATGCACAGAGCATTCTTGATTTCTATCATTAGTAGCAACATTCATTTCATTTCCAAAAATTCCAAATCTTGCACCGCCAAAGCCGTTGCTGGTACAACAAGTGGGCATGCATTATTATTAATGTTCACATAGCTCCGGATATATCTGTACTTTTTACAATATTTTCGATTGGACATACGTGCTTTTGTTTATATCGATATAATCCTAACAATCAACACTACACTATTATTTTATAAACGAACACAAAAGGCACCTCTTCTACATTAGCTGTTGTCATCATAGATAAAGTTGGCATCATACGTGGAACGTAGAAGTGAAATTGAAAGTGGGGTGATGGCATGCACAACAATGCATCATTCGATTTAGGATGGCCAATCAGAACCCCTGATTATGACTGACTAGACGCCACAGAGAACCTCTGTGTAGTCTGTGCTAGACGCGATAGACTTATGGTTTTAGAATAAATTGTGTACTAATACTGTATTGTATGTTTTATAACGTGTATTTCTTAAATGTTTTTGAAATATTTTGTACCAGGTATATATATTTATTATTAGTATTAATTAAATATTCTTGAAATAGTTAATATTATATTTATCTTAAAAGTATTTCGTTAATATTTCTTAAAATCACTTGTATTATATAACATTTTATTAAGTGTATTCCTTAAATGTTTTTGAAATAATTTGAATTATATGTATTTTATTAAGTATTTCCTAAATGTTTTTGAAATATTTTGTATTATATATTTATTTGTAAGTATTTCTTTGTATTATATATATTATAATAATAATATAATTATCAAAAAAAATCTGTAAATAAAATTTAAAAATGTATAGAATATAAACATTAAAATTTTTTTTACTAATAACCCTCCTCCTATCAAGTTTCTATATTCCTTACGAGAAGTAATAAATATGAGAAAACCTACAGTAAATAATTTTTCGAAAATCTGAAATGTTTTAAATTTTACTGATTAACTCTGAAAAAGTCTTACTTTTACTTTAGCTAAATTTTCATGAAAGATCTGATTAATTCTGAAAAAGTATTCTAGAAGAGTCCAAAAACTTGTAAAAATGCAGTCTTTAAAATGATTAGTAAGTTTTACATAGATCTTTTCATACTTTTTCAGAATGTTTCAGAATTTTTTAGACTTACTCATTCTTCTGGAATTGTTTTTCAGAACACTGCAAGACTAAATTAGATTATTGGCAGAAACTATTTCCTCCAGGGTAAGCCTGTTTTTTACGAAGGCGGTTTATTTAAATGGAAGAATTTCGGGAAATGAAATAGTGGACTTCATAGACAATGTAAATATTTCTGAACTAATAATCTGGCACCAAGTCGGAGCACTATGTCACTCAACTAGGTAGGTAAATTAATTCTTAAATCATAAATATCAAACGAAATAGGCAGAAGTGGCATTACCTATACTATGGCCTCCACAAAGCCCGGATTTAACACCCCTCGATTTTTATAGGGTACACTTAGTATGCATAGGGCTTATAATTTAGAAAAATTAAACAAAGAAATTAAAGCGAAGTAGGAAATGTATCAACAAATTATTAGAGAAAATTATATAAAAAAAATAAATCGTTGTTTCGAAAACAATGGTGAAATTTTTTAAAACATAATATTTATAGTTTTTGCTTGTTTTTTTTTGTATGTTGTGTTATAATACATATTTAAATTGTTTTCGTATTAAAAAAATCATTTAATGTAAATTTGTTTTCTTACATTTAGAAGTATTACTTGATCTACTCCTAGATAAGTTGGTGATAATGGAGGACCAGCTCTGAATGTTTTGCGAAATTATTTAATGCACATATTACAGAGTTAAAATAAATGAGTATCTAAGTGATTCACTGGAAGTACAGTTAGCGTGCCGCAAGGTACGGTATTAGGACCAGTACTCTTCCTTGTATGCATCAATAGTATTAGCCGAATAATCTTGAAAGTAATCTTCTATGCGGATGACACTCGCTGATTATATACACAGGTGAAATGAAGTACTACTTGATAAACATTACAAGGCGCCAAAATTTATTGCACCATAATTCACAAAACACTGAACTACAAAATATAGCGATTTTCTGAAAGTTACTTTTGCAATAGTGTACCAATGTAAAGACTAACACAAAGTTATTATGTGAATGACGGTCTCCATTCTAAACAACCCTTTGCGCATCTAGCTTTATCTCACTGCCACAATATGTTTGTCAAGTAGTATATAGGACTGCGAAACATAAATTACAAAACATACACATGGCTAAATTTAATTTTGCCGACTTTAAATATTTCTAAAACTATAAATTTGTAACTTTTACTTTATCACAAAACGATCAACCTGTAGAATATAATCTAAAAATTCATAACATAATGTGCGCAAATATAACACACTGCAATACATGTGCTTTACAATAGAAAAACCAAATAAAATTAAATATCTTGATGTTATACTGGATCAGCACTTGAGATTGGAAGGACATGTTTCCTACATCATAATAAAAGACATGACAGCTTATTTATAAATTTTACACTAAGAGAAATTCTAACACAAGGAAACATACTGAATAAGACATATAGGAAACAACTACTCAGCGGACAAAAGTCCCGACCTGGATTGAATTAAACCTACAAGTCTTGTTTGGTAGCTAAAATCATTTGTCAATTCCTCACTAGACATAGACCGGTTTCGAACTTGTTATGTTCTCATCAGTATGCCATAACTGGTCTATGTCTAGTGAGGAATTAACAAATGATTTTAGCTATCAAACAAGACTTGCAGGTCGGGGCTTTTGTCCGCTGAGTAGTTGTTTCCTATAAGTCTTATTCAGTATTTAGTGTAGCCCACCAGGGTTAGAGGTTACAGTTCTTGGTACCTGCTTTGCAAGTCGCTATCAGTCACTAAGACATCAATGATGTCTGACGGGTAGTAGCACTGACGCAGATGGATATACTTATCAGTCACTATGTCTGTCTTGCTTGGTTTACCGTTATTATTTGTCTTTTCCATTACTTATGATGTGTGTGTGTGTGTGTGTGTGCGTGCGTGTGTACGCGTGCGTGTGGTGTGTGTGTGCGTGTGGTGTGTGCGCGTGCGCGAGCGTGTGGTGTGTGGGTGTGCGTGCGCGTGTGTATCCGCGATAATTCAAAAAATACTAATGGGAGACTTCCCAAATTTGGCAATTAAGATTTTCAACAACATTTTAGGTGACACATTAAATTTGGCAAATGTGGTACCACCAGAAGATATAATGAATAAGACACTTGGTGAAATTACACTTTTTTCTAGTTACGATTGTAAGAATGAGAAATGGGTTTAAGAAACTGAATTTTCAGCTAATCACCCTGTACAAAACAAAAGAGATCAAATAGGTAAAAAAAACATTAAAAAAAACAACATATGTATAGTAGTAGTATTAGTATGTTGCTTGAGGATTTGATCTTATATTGTTGGTATTATTTTGCAACAATCGTTGTGATGCTCTGGGATTTACTAAGGCGCCCTCAAGCTTTCCAGTCAGTTCAGTTTGGTACTGAACAAACCAATTTTGAGGTGATAAATGATTGATTTCCAATGTAGGTACTTTTTAAGATTTTTATCAGACCTAGATTAGGGGCCTATTTAATTAGCACGCTGTGTTTGTTTCAGCTTTTCCTATATTGTTGACGATATTAATGGACGCCAAAAAATACTTCGAAATGTTTATAGTTTCACTTGTGACTGTACAGCTTGCGTAAACAAATGGCCAACCTATGATTATTTACCCATTGGTAAGAGTATACCAAGTTCTTTTTTATTTTAATAAAGCCAAAATGTCATTTTGGCCAAATGATACCATATTAAAAAGAATTATTAACTGATGCCTTTAATATTTACAATTATCTGAAAACAGAAGAACCCTGTCAAAATATGTATCTATTACAAGCTCTAATCAGAGATGTGTTTATTAAAATTGCAAATAATCATTTAGATTTTTAGTTTGTCTAAATATGTTTAACAGAAAATTTATCATATTTAGTTTTAAATGTAAATATACAGGGTGGTCTGAAATTTACCTTTCAAACTCGGAAAAGAAAGTGTGAAAATAATGGAAATTTGCTACACATAAACCTCTATTGAAACCTCAATTGTTTCTGAGATGCAGGGTGTCAGGAGCAAGATTTTTTTTTATTCTCAAATATCTTAATTCAGAAATAACAGACATATTTTCAACTTGGTAAGTAAATGTTCTTAAATAATTGTATTTCTCTATTTTAATCAGAGGTGCAGATATGAAGGCATTGTTTGTCCTTTTAATAAAATACTACATAAATAATACCTCCCACCCTCACGACTAGTTAAAGTCAGGAAGTGGAATTCATGAGGAACATCACAGTTGCCGAGAAACATTTCCTTACCAAATTTTATTATAACACCGACGTAGTTTTCCACGAAACACCAAAACGACGCGCGGCTCTGCCAACCAAGTTGGCATCATCTGGAGATGATTAAAACTACTACCACATGAATAATTCTTCGCTATCTAAAAAATATAGTTAGTTACCCAGTATGTTACTGGAAAAATAAATCTCTGCGCTTGTGAGTTTACATTAAAAGATTAGTCAGAGGGTGTTTTTTGAAACGTTAAGGAATTATAATATTTTTTTTTGTCACGTATTGTCAAAAAAATATCCTCTGACTAATATTTTGACGTGAAGTCTCAAGCGCAGAGGTTTATTTTTCCAGTAACATACTGGGTAACTATATTTTTTAGATAACGAAGAAGTATTCATGTGGTAGTAGTTTTAATTATCTCCAGATGATGCCAACTTGGTTGGCGAAACGCGCGTCGAGTGCAGTATATAGTTTTTTGGTGTTTCGTGGAAAACTACGCTAGTCTTATCTTCACATCAAAGGGTCAAACCCACTCCAGGATTTATTATAATATTTGTTACAATATGTCAGTTCTGGAGGTATTTGGAAAAGGCAAACTTTTTTAACATCCCGCATCTCAGAAATTATTGGGTTTTGACAAGCGTTTATATAACAAATTTTTGTTATTTTCATGCATTCCGCAAAGTTCGAAAAGTAAGCTTTAGAACATCTTATAGTAGTTTTATTTTACATTACATGTTAAGTTCATATTTTTTACCCTTTATTTTTAGCATAACCCGCATATCATAATTTACAATAAAAAATATATATGAAGCAATACAATGTAATTTTCATTTTTCATTCTTGTGATTAAAATGATTTTCTGTTTATCTCTGAAATTCATATTTGGTTAATAAATCATGAATTGAATGTAACCACCTTGACTGTCAAATACGTTTTGTTTTGGTGTTTTGTGGACATTACAGTTACATATTTGTTGCAATTCGTTGTTTCTATTTGCTGTTGTTCACATTTACCTAATAAATAGTGCTTTTTTGCGCTAAACAAACATTTTTATTTACACTCACATGCAGAAAGAAACGCAACAAGTTAATATTTGATAAGATTTGAGGTCTCTAAATTCTTTTATCCAAGGATTAACGACGGGGTTAAAGGATCTATCAGGCAAGGGAAGTCGTCTTATAGTCCTCCATATAGGATCCGAGGACGGTTTCGTTGAAGATGGTTTACTATGCTTCGAATCAATGAGAACTGGAGATTACCATGAAAAAATGACTGGTGAGGTTTTCGAAAACTGGTTCACTCACATTTTGGGATGCTTGGATGAACATTCTGTGGTTGTAATGAACAACGCTTCCTATCACAGCCGAAAAATGAAGATCATGTTTTGCGATTGCCCCCATATCATTGTGAATTTAATCCTATTGAATTATTATGGGGGCAAATAAAAGGGGTCGCGAGGAACAATAGTATGTTCAAAATGAAAGACCTTCACCCATTATTTGAACAAGCCATTGGAAATGTTTCTGCTGAAAATTGGAAGAATGCAATTAGCCTTTGACACGCCTTAATTCGAAATTGGACAATGATATTCTGCAGGTATTTTAGATTTTAATAGCATTTTATTTATAATATAAAAAAAAGTTTTTACTTCAGAAACCAATCATATTGCTACTGGTGGCTCAATAGACGTCGAGTAATTAGTAATAGTGGTCCAGGTTTAGTATTTATTTTTCATACAGGGTGCAGTATGCACATTTTTTATTGTTTATGTTTACTCCATTTATATTTTCTTATAATGTAGACTGATCTCTTGTAAGTTTCTTCTTGGCTCTTCTTATGAGAAGTAATCGAACCTTGTTAACCCTCTATTGCACGATTAATTTTTTTTTTTTAATTTTTTTTTTTAAAGATACGATATTTAAAGGTGTAATTAAAACATAAAACATTCTAAGACAAACTTTTTATTTAAAATTATGAAAAATATGTTCCCAATTGGGCATAATACACTTATAAGCTGCACTTTAATACATATTTAATTTGTATGAAACTACAAAGCAATTGCTTTTCGCATAAAGACACAGGTGTATTTTACATTTTTGACAGGCAACTCTGCTTTTACCCTTGCATCCCACTTTTTTTATGGGCATATTAGAGGACCAATATCACCTTGCATTTGGCTGTTTATAATTGACATCCATATGATACCCAAAAATCTTCCTTCGATAAATGCAGTGGCTTGTTAGGCCGTATCTAAGTACTGAATAAAATTGGTTGATAAACAATACTATCTAAAAAGATGACATCAAAGAAAAACTTTAAAATTGTATGTGGTCAACTGTAGAACTTCTGAAGGTAACTTCCTTGAAACTGGGTACCTTCTGCATTGTACGTTATATCACTAATGTTTGACCTCTCTCGCGCGTTTCATATTGTTAATGTTGAGTTTTTAGTAAGCAAATTATACAATACTGGAATACGGGGAACTTTACTGAAGTGGCTAGAGTCCTATATGTCCAACAGAAAATTGCTGGTAAAATATAATAATGCTATGTCAGATATGAGGGATGTGCAGATGGGAGTTCCTCAGGGTTCTGTGTTGGGACTATTACTCTTTGCATTATATGTGAATGACTTACCAAAGCACATCGCAAAAGGTAGTCACAATGTTCGCAGATGACACTACCATTAGTGTCAGTACAGACCCCTGAAGAGTTTGCTGAAAATATAACTCATGTCTGCAATGAGCTTGATACCTGGTGTCAGCGTAATCAACTTATATTGAATGATAAAAAAACCGTCTCCATAAATTTTCATAATAGAAGAGGACTTACTCCAAATTTTCTAGTGGCTAACAATATTAATGTGGTGTCAAATGTAAAATTCTTAGGAACTTGGCTCGATGCTAAACTCTCTTGGGACAATCACATAGATTTTGTTTGCAACAAATTAAGTTCTGCGTTTTTTGCTATTCTTCAAATGAAAACTGTACTTGATACTAATGGTTTGTTAAATATTTACTATGCCTTAGTCTACAGCCATTTGTCTATGAATATAGTCACATGGGGTGCAGGCGGAAATATAAACAGGGTATTAATTTCATAAAAAAGAATAATCAGACTCATTTTTAATTTAAAACCATTAGATAGCTGCAGAGGTGTTTTAAAAAAAAATAAAATATTAACTGTAATATGTATTTTTATTCTAAAATGTGTGTTATACATATAAAAATTTTACAAATTTTAATAAACTGGGAGATACACACTTTTACAATACTCGAAATAATAACAAATTGACAGTACCGCCTCACTCTACCACTTTGTATAAACATTCGCCTAATTACAATGCCATCAATCTGTTTAACAAACTTCCTGACCATCTAAAAACTATAACAGGCTTTAACAAATTTAAGACAGCTACAAAAAAATTACTTAATAGAAATGTCTTTTTATAGTGTTTTAGAGTTTTTGGCACAATAATTAATTAATTAATTTTCATACATGTTACTGTTTTGTTGTCTACTTTTCTTTTACTGTTCGTTTTATTTTTACTGTTTGTTTTATACACTGTACATAATTTATTTGACACCATATATGTATACATGTTATGTATCACACAATGGTTAATAAAGGTATTATTATTATTATAATTATTGATATTCGTAATGGAATTCTTCCATTTGCCTTCAGATGCTTTACTTGTCGAGGGCACATTAGGCAGTGTTGTAAATGCAAAATACTCTAAAAATAATATTCAAATTTAGGTACTAAGATGGATTGCGCCATCTAGTGGTAAATGACACAACATATTGTATAGTTGTCTTTGTCTGATATAAAAATAAAAGTTTCAGTTTGTAATGCAGAAAGAAACGTGAATGTTGTGTTTTATTCCTTTTCCTTTAATTAATTCTAGAAAGTCTAGAAAGTTCGACAGGCAGAAGGCCAACTAAAGGTACTTCATCGTCACTACTATAACAAACTAGTTCTTCATGCTGTGTAGGTATTATTTTCCATCAAAATGTTGGACTGATCAATATCATCCTCCAAAATGGAATACTCGCTGTCAGAAGGAGGATCTCTTATGTGCGTCGAGTTTTTCCATAAAAGACTTCGGGTATCAGTGTACTAAATTTCTCTAGGGCAATATCCATAATGAACACCTAAAAATTATAAACACCTAAAATCTACACGATATGCATACTGTTCCAAAATCGGTAACGTTCTACACGACAAACAGGTACTGAGAGGTTAAACTAATATTTTTACAAAACTTGCCTATATTGCTGTTGATAAAAATTATTGAAAACACGTCTAAATTGCAATATCTGATCTATGGAGTGTAGAGAAGGAGGAACGTCTCTTATGGACGGTACGTTCAAAATGTGGTCTGAATTCTGTAAGGTATGAGATGTGGCGCTGATCGTATTATGGGATTGAGTCTGAAGTTAAACACTTACTATATCTCTGAAACTAGCTTCAGATTCTATAAACTAACGAAAACATAATATTATGTAGGTGTTGAAAAGAATTATACAGCGTAAAAAAATAATAAAAATAGTAAAAACAAAATCACGTAGAATACCTCCTGTAAATCAGCGCCACCTATTCTTCCATCGAAAATCCGATCAAATTTTTTTAACACGGAGACGTTTCTCCTTCTCTACACTCCATAATCTGATCGTTAGGCATTTATTATAAAGATACATATTGGCGGTTCTATTGGTGAAATTGTTAATCGAGTTTTTAGTTAATGTTTGCCCCATAGATGGCTCCATAGTCTGCATTTGAGAAATATACTTTGACCTTCGTATTTGTTAGTCATCTAGTTGCATAAATAAATACATAAATATTCAACTTGATTATTTCATTACTAAATTCTCGCGTGTTAAAAGGCGGGAATTATTTTTACATTCAAAATAGTGTATATTGTATTCTAGGCGTTGACTGAAAAGCCAACCAGCCACTTCTCACTCAACGTTCTGGGTTAGTTATTTGTAATTATTACAAGTTAGATTTATAATATGTTAAAAATTTATTTGTATTTAAATTTTTAAGGCACATAAACAATAAGATGCTTATATAAATGTAATTTTATTTAATTTCACAGAATATCTCGCTTTTTTACTTGAATTGAAGTAGGGTATAAAACTGTCTTCATATGAATTGTGTGTATGACCTATTATACATTCGAAAGATCCATGATGATAATAATAATAATAAACACCACAACTAAGTCGGCCTGAAAACTCCGAAGTGCCGTGTTGGACAGGGCTGCACATTTTAAAGACGAGGGACACACACTCAATATCCAAGTATACTAGGATTAATTTCATCTTCTGAAAAAATCCCAGTGCCTCGGCTGGGAATCGAACCCGGGATTCCTGGGTGAGAGTCAAATTTGAAACAATTTATTAGTTTTTTAAAAAATACAGTATTCCACCACCCATATTATGTTTACGTCTTGTCTCGTCTCTAAAGTTTGGCAACTATACTCAAATGTCATTACACATTAAATTTAAACCCAGCGGACGTCCATGTAAACTAAACCCTATTTTAAATTACAAAATATTAAATAGCGAAATAAAATAAAACAAATTCACATATAAAATATTTTATTTTAACAATAACCATACATAATTGAAATAAATTACTTATGTAGAAATAAATTAGGCTATTAAATTCAAAATGGTAATAAATCATACAATTTATAATCCATTTTTTTTGCCATCTCTGGATCTGCCGGAAACCGATGTAATATGAATTCAGTATTTTCTTTTTCTCTTGTCCTTCTTGGACATGAAATATAAGCGAGTATTGAAATATCGCAGACTTCTGTTATGAGGACTATTTCTAGCAATTTCATTGGCCGTTTTAAGATAGCCGCAGGGCATGCGCACTTACATGACATGTCAAAGTGTATTAAATCCGTTTGGAATCGTTTGTTAACAGGGAACTCGTGAGACGATAGAGAAGATACTCGCTCAGCACGCGGTAGGTCCAGGGTTCGAATCAGAAACTTGTAATTTTTTTTTTAAAATAAGTATTTTTTAGTTCGTTAGTAAGATTTTCCTTGCCCTTTATTATAGTTTCTTTATTTTCGTTGCCCTTTATTATAGTTTGTTTATTTTCACGGTGCCGAATTCCCCTTTAAAAATGATATCTGATGAGCACGCCATGCCGTGGCCTTGAAACGGCCAATGAAATTGCTAGAAATAGTCCTCATAACAGAAGTCTGCGTTATTTCAATACTCGCGAAATATAAACACAGGCGTTTGGCATTGTAACAGAAAATTAAAACCACAATACACCAATGAAACGAATAACAACTAACTAGAGAAAGTAAATAATACAACCACAAGACACCAAAGTCTTAAAGAAATATCTCGGCAAAATAAACAAACAGCTAAAAACGCACTAACCTCGAACAACCAGTTTCAATGGCGGATACAGAAAGACTTTTCGGGTGACACGGAGTTATAACCAGTAGTTTTGACCAATCGGTTTTCATTAGATAAAAGTAATCTTAATTTTGATATCATCCAATCAGAAACAATGTGGTACTACCAGGTTAATACTATTTTTACACCCGAAAAGCCCTAGAGTTAAAAGTTAAATTAGGCGCAATATAAATGGCCAATAGTACAATTCCTACACACTTAAATTGACTGTAGACCAGTATGCCCTCTGTTGGTTGCGGTAAAGAACTAAGATTGGGCTGTGCCGCCATCTATTGGTTGCGGTAAATCGGTGATTAACAATTTCGCCATAAGAACCGCCAATATGTATCTTTATAATAAATGCGTTAGGTCATGTCATGTCCTCATGTCACAGAAAACTTTATTTCAATTCTGTCAGTGCCGCCTTCTGTTGGTCGACAATTGAACATTATAATGGATATAAATGGCACGAATAGTCGTTTTAAAAACATAATTATCATGATTCTAAAAAAATATTTTTATTCTACAAACCTCCGTATTACAATAAATCTCAGCAGTTATATGAAATGCGCCGTGGTAGTGGATTTACTTTCCAATAATATTTGTATTTTTTATGATGTTATATACCTATTCGTTTTTTTTTAATGGTGGATTTATGCAGACACATTTATCATTTAAGATTTAACATTTAGCATTTAACATTTATGAGTTGAAGTCTCATAACACAATGAACCAATTTATGCAGCATATTTAGCATTTTACATTTAAGAGTTGGCCAACTTTCAACTTTTAGATTGAATGTTAAACGAAAATCGTACTGCGCATGCATAAATATGTGAGGTTAGGTTACAAATCCCCAACTAAATTATATTGGTTGTCATCACTTGGGCAGGAACAGAAACCTTAAATTTGATTGGATGCTTCTTAAATGACAAGTTATAAATAAATTGTGCATAAATGCATATTGGCATTCTTAAATCCCATTTAAATGCTAAATGTTAAATCTTAAATGATAAATATGTCTGCATAAATCCACCTTTACAAATAATTTTAACCTGTCACATAACCTAACCTAATTATTTTAATTCTCCAAAAAACAAAAAATTATTTGTAGTATGAAGCGGGGTTTTGCAACCGGAAATTCAATAGGCTCCTCCCCAATTCTATCTTTTAATTAAATGGACTATAATGTTAAAAATGTGATTACAAACATATTAGTACGCCGCTGAATCAAGTTACAAACAAGCTGGTCAATGAGACATAGGTTCATAATCGTGTCTTTGTTCCACCAATCATTAACTTATCAGTCAGATGCCTTAGCCTGTCTACGTACCTCTATATTTGCTAAACCTATAAATGCAGGACGTAATTAATTTGATACACGAGCAAAGATTCAAACAAAATATAAGCGCTTATGAAAAAAAGTTCATCACAAAAAACCCTTATTTTCAAAAATCTATTGAGTACTCAATTTTCTGTATTTAAAACGGTTACATAATGTATAAATATTAATTATTATAAATAATGTGTCGGCTAAGGAACCGTAGCAAAGATGAGACTTGATAAAGAAAAAATGTTAATTGTTTTTTTATCAAACTATATTTTGTCCTTGGTCAAGTTGGCTTAACCAGTCAACTGGGGATATGTCATTGAAATATATTATTCCCATGCGGGGAGCATATAAGCATCCTTTACAGTCATACGGAAATGGCAGTATTTCTAGCAATTTCATTGGTCGTTTCAAGGCCACGGCATTGCTGGGCACCGTGAAAATAAACAAACTATAATAAAGGGCAAGGAAAATCTTACTAACGAACTAAAAAATACTTATTTAAAAAAAATAATAAGTTTGTGATTTGAACCCTGGACCTACCGTGTGCTAGGCGAGTATCTTCTGTATCGTCTAACGAGTTTCTTGCTAACAAGCAATTCCAAAAGGATTTAATATACTTTGACATGTCATGTAACTGTGCATGCCCTGCGGCTATCTTAAAACGGCCAATGAAATTGCGATTAATACTTCCATTGCCGTACGACTGTAAGGAATGCTTATATGCATACGGGGATCTTCCTCATAACTAGAATATGGTAAAGAACCACAGTTTAATATAGCCCAAGAGCTGGCGTCCAAAATGTGCAAGAGTTTTCTCAAAGCTAATTTTTTGAGATTAGGTTACTTTTTAGTGATGGAAAATAACTGTAGAGTCAGCACTTCCGGTACCGGGACACCTGGCGCTGGGACGCTCGCAAAGGTGTAATATTAATTAACGTCTCTAAACTGTTTTCTCAAAGCTCAAAATTTATATAAAACGAGCAAATATAATATAAAACAAGAATCCAACAGTCAGACAGCAAAATATAGGGACACGTGTCAGCGCTACTTCATACCTATCAAAAAAATGACGTGTGTCAAAGTGATTTCTCAAAGCTGAAATTCTCCAAAACATTAATTAAAACTATAAAGTTAATAAAGGAGACAGTCAGACTCATTTATGATAGGACCACGTCAGTCAGCAGTCGATAGATGTGAGAACGGTAACTGCGCGCAATAGTACGCCTTTTTCTCAATACATATCATTTATTTTATATAAAAAAATAATATTTATTGTTTCTTAATAATTGTAATTGTTATATATCAGTTATTATATATATATGTCAGTTATTTTATACAAGAAAAAATAATTTTAATTATTTTATAACAGAAAAAAAAAGAATCATTGATTCATTGAAAAAAAAACATCTAATCGTCAGAATCATTGCCGTCGTCATGTTCTTCGCCACTATCTTCATCAGAATAAAACGCAATTGCACCATATTCTTCGGCGTCATCAGCGGTGGTTGATTCCGAATCTGTGTACAAATCAAAAATTCAGCGTTAAGCAATACATTACATTAATAAGTAAGGTTTTGAATCACATTTGCGAGTCGACTGGCAAAAATTACCTGCAGGTGTATCATCCGGTTGAATCAAAACGTCAGAAATGAAATTAGGTAGTTGATCGTCTTCGTACCAACTGAAATCATATCGGCCATCGATCAACTGCCAACCGTTTTCCTTTGGAATCATTGCAGTGGGCACTTTTTCATCAGCATGACTCCAAATGTTCGATATATACGCAGCCCTTTGTATTTGTTTTTTCAATTCCGTCTTGCATGGCGGTAAATTGGAACCATCGACGTTTTTCGTGGCAATTTTGAAAGGGTCGTTGGTGTCTTCAAATGCGTAAGTCTTATTGAAAAGTAGAAAGCGAGCCTCATTTACATCACAAGTATTTTTCAAGCCATATAATTGACAAACAAATTTCTCAATTTTATAACGTCAACAAACACAATTACACAACGCAAATTTAGTTTTTAATAACTAATATACAAAGTCCGAAGAAAGCTAGTACAAGCTGGCAAGCTGCAACAAAAGATGACACGATATGTTATATCTATTATACATGTATATTAATATGCTAACTGAAGCACTGGAAACTTAAACGCGTACCGTACTATACTGTTATAGTAATAATATTAATATAATAGACTGATTTCAACAATTCGCTTCTTTAGCAAAGAGTAGTTTATTCTTTGTTTTTAGTTAGAGAATAAATAATAAAATTAAATACAGAAAATTCAGAACTCAGTCAAAGAAGACCGGCAGTCGGCACTCTATATAAAAACGATAAAACGTAAACATCATAGCCACGCCAACACTTTGTATTCCGCCGACCGGTATTACTTTGATTTTTTGTTATCATACAGCCCGCTTACCGATAGGCGAGCAGGTGAGGACTTATTTGGAGTGCGTGCTTTTGATTAAAATTTAAATTTAATTATTCAGAAACTACAATCGACTTGCGGCAAGTCAGCGCCCCCAAGATTCAGCGCCCCAGGCGACCGCCTGGCTCGCCTGCCCATCGGGCCAGCCCTGGTAACCCATATTCCATTGAGTTATAAAATAAACGATATGTATTGAGAAAAGGCGTACTAATGCACGCAGTTACCGTTCTCACATCTATCGACTGCTGACTGACGTGGTCCTATCATAAATGAGTCTGACTGTCTCCTTTATTAACTTTATAGTTTTAATCATAGAGAAATATATGGTTAGTCTATGGTTTTAATTAATGTTTTGGAGAATTTCAGCTTTGAGAAATCACTTTGACACGTCATTTTTTTGACAGGTATGAACTAGCGCTGACGCCACGTGTCCCTATATTTTGCTGTCTGACTGTTGGATTCTTGTTTTATATTATATTTGCTCGTTCTCTATAAATTTTGAGCTTTGAGAAAACAGTTTAGAGACGTTAATTAATATTACACCTTTGCGAGCGTCCCAGCGCCAGGTGTCCCGGTACCGGAAGTGCTGACTCTACAGTTACTTTCCATCACTAAAAAGTAACCTAATCTCAAAAAATTTGCTTTGAGAAAACTCTTGCACATTTTGGATGCCAGCTCTTCGACTAATATAAGAACAGTAACTACATCTTTTCCTCGAGTCCCCTCTACCTTACAGAGTAGTCATTATACAAGTAGTAAATTAAAAGAAAACTAAAATTAATTAAAACATGGGGTAACAGTGTTGCATACAAATAATAGTTCATCATAAAAGGCTTTTATTTTAAAAAATAAAATAATACATTCATATAAACTTATGCATCGTACATGCAGGCTACTGTATGTCGAAAGTATATTATTATAGAAAGGGTAAAATATTGGTTATTCATAAAAATATAAAATAAAATATTTCTCATAAAACTAAAATCTAACGTCACATATATGTGGTGGTGACTCATGTTTAATCTTGGTAAAATGAAAATTAGATCCTATTTAGGTAATTTAAATGCTAAAAACAACAAACTTAAAATTTTGGTTTGCAAGAGTGGTTAAATTGATTTTTGCCTTTCAATTTCTACGTTATTTTCAAATTTACGCTTTATTTTAACAAAGGCTATCTTTTTTTCGGTTATTCTCAGAAAAAAATAGCGGTCAGTGTCGTACATTGGATTGTGGCCCCTTTTTAGAAAAAAAAAATAATTAAAATTAATTACTGTTTATAGCTAAAAGTAAATTCTTTAACTCGGTATCAAAAATAAATTGATACAATTGGCACTCAATACCGTTGAACAAAGATCTAAACGCATATTTACAAGAATAACAATTTGCCTAAAATTAATGGAATTCTAAAAATTAGCCAATGAAATTTTAAATAAAAGTTTTAAATAGATGTTTCTGAAAATAAGCTAAAAAGATGTCTCTCAATATAAAACTGTTTAAAATTGGCCTCCGACAGTATTTATTTACTTGTGGAAAACGTCAAGAAAATAAAAAAATTCAAGCTGAACACCCTGCAAATTTTGTACGAATTAAAACAAATAAAAAAAATTCTCTTATGAAAAACTGTCCCTTAGATTACCAAATTCTTTGATTAAATTATACGATTTGGTCAGTGGCAGCTGATGGATTTAGGTTATACCATATTTCAATATTGGAGCATGGAACCCAAGCAATATTTTAAGGCACGACTATCAGTACTATTTTGAAATTTAAGTCCTTCATTGTGTAAATTTCAAAATGTCATAACTTTACAAAAAAAATCAAAATTTTCAAACAAAAAAAAAAACGGGGTGATAAATTTTCCTTCTGATTATGAAAAAAATAGTTTGCAAATATTTTTCTAATGGTTTAGAAGTAATCTTTTTTACTCAATTTTTTTTCTATAAAATTCCTCAATCAGTACTGACAGTCGTGCCTTAAAATTTTGCTTGGGTTCCATGCTCCAATACTGAGGTATGGTATAACCTAAATCCACCAGCCGCCACTGGATTTGGTTGTGCCCTATTAAGTCAGTTGTAAGGGCCCTTATAAGCAATGCTTTTGGAATCATGTGATTAAACTATTTCTGATGTTGTCAAGTATAAACTTGATCATCTTGTTTAAAAGTAACATAGCATTTTAAAAATTGATTAAAACATTTCCCATTGATTTATAAGTTAAACGGATAAAATCAGACAGTACCACTAAACCTTGATTTGGTTCATATTTTTTTAAGCAATGGTATGATTTAACGGCTTCTGGTAACAAAATATGGAAAACTCTATCATCAATTTTATCTCCTATAAAACAAAAAAACATCTGACGTTTAAAAGAAAGAGGAATTTCTGGTCCAGGACGAAGATTTTCGAAAGTTGGCCATCGTTGCACACATGGTTTGCATGAACATTTAGGCAAAAACATTTCGCTCATTTTCTTTTGACGTGTTAAGAGGTCTACTTCTTGATAATTAAATCTGAAATCAAAATATAGTTTGCTTATTTATACAGGAATTCCAAAATGCACCGATGGTTGTTAGAATACAATACATTTATTAACCTCAATCAACATACACAGGATATAAAAGGCACGTCATAGTTCGATTATAAAATTACATTAAAGATATAATAAAAATAATGATATATAATAACATTTATAAAGTAATATACGAGCTGCAGTGCAATGTAATTAAATTTATATTTATAGGTCCCAAATTAGAGCCTATTTCCCTTCTAGACAAATATTCTTTAACATTGTAAAAACAGTTGGTTTGTAAGAATAATTTTACCTTTTTTAAAAAGCATTATTAATTTAATTTCAATAGGTAATTCATTATAGGAGATAGTACAGTTGTAACCTGGAGATTTACGAAACGTTGTTTTGTGCACAGATAATTGGGGATTTGTGGTTCTTGTGAAATAGCTATGTATATCTGATTGGTGTACAAAGTCTGTTAGATGTTTCTTGTAAAGGTAATACATTTCAAAACGTAGATGGCACTGTTAAAATTGCATACTTCTTAAAAACTTGTCGACAAATTGCACAATAGTACAAATTGAACATTAATTTTAGTATTCTTTTTTGTGAAACCATATTAAATAACGATTTATTGGTTGAACTTTGCAGGAAAAAACAGTATATCTTAATCTAAAACTGGAGTTTCATTACTATGTATAGCCAAAGTGATAAATCAAATTCTATTCTATTCATTATTCACGATAACTAATTTCAAATGAAACTCCCAGCTTGCTTGAAAAATATTCGTCAACAAATTTTAAATCGGGCTGTAGATAAAAAAAATTATTCAATATTACAAACCATCACTGCACTTTGGAATTCCCTATTTTAGGCCTTATTACAGATTACAATAAAGCTCGACATTACTATAAATTTATTCACTTAAATCAGTTTGATGAACTTACCCATAATATGTCCGATAAATTTCTTCCCCTTTTTTAACATTGTATAATGATCTTACAACTAGATATGGCCCATAAAATGACACAATTGTATTTTTTGAGCAGGCATGTCTCAATTTATCTGTAAATGGATATAGTCCTTTGCCAATATCATTGAAATTATGTACGCAATTTTTGTCTAATTCGGATATGTTAAAACATGTGCAGAAAGCGATTATATGCAATTTAAAAAAAAGTTTCTTTAAAAGCTCATCTCCGATATGAAATTGTTTAAATAAATCAGTACGCTCTTTAAAAAACACCATAAATTACAGACGCATCAATTGCATGTTTTAACAAATCTCTAACATCCATTTTTTCTGAGCAATCCCCTAATTTCAAAATTTCTTGTAATCGGTCAGAGCGATACAAATATTTCTTAGTTTTGTTGACTTTGTTGAGGTCTCTAGCACTTTTTATGATCAGCTTTAAATATATATTAGGTTCCACGCCATATTGAAACAACACACACTCATACTTGTGATAAGAAACAAATGCCTCTTGTTTACATGATTGGCCACAATAGAGTGCAACTGTGCATTTACTGCAAGGTATCAAATTAAAGCAAAGTTCCAAACATTCCGAGCAATGCACATACTTATATTCAGATTTAACCTCATTTACATATGGTTTCTCCATTATAAGTAAATCACCGGTACTTATATCTTTAGCAGCTACTACAATATCTCTTCCAAGACTTTCATTTTTCTTAATTTCTATCAAATCAGAGGCAACTTGGATGTGTGGATTTTTATTTTCAATTGTAGGCAGAGGATAATGATAATTAAGCAATTCTTGATGGGGTACAAATTGCCTCGCCTGTTCTTGTCGTTTTAGTAATTTTTCCTTCAATTCTTCTGGATAATTGCTTTGTAAGGCCCTGTTGATGTCCTATAATTAAAATAAAACAAACTATGAAAATGGTGTGGAATAGCATGTCATTGTAATACAAGTGCGCAACGCCCTACTTCGTCACACGAGTGTGAAGAAGTGCTTTCTGCACGAGTTTTACATACTATTTTTTTCTATGATCGTGAACTTTTTGTACTGAAAAAAGGTAAATTACTATAATTCCTTTTGAATTACACTAGGTATGTTAGTTTCATTTTCGTTAAATTTCATTCTGTTATGTAATTTTGCCATACCGAAACTTAAATCAGTTTCGTAATGCTTGACCGTTATATCAGCAAAACAATTTGTTGATGTTCCTATAATTAGCGTGCGGAAAAACGTACTTTCCGCACTAGTGCAGAAAGTTTTTGGGGTACTGTAAATAGTACACATTACATAACGAGCATGGAAATTGAAACTTATATGAGTGGGAATGTTGATATTTTCCAGCGAGTTATTTATGTACAGAGTTAGTCACCTAAAATTGACACCCCTTTATTTCTCTTAATTTTCATCGAATCGAAAAATTCAAAAAAGGATTTTACACGGTTTTTTATGAATTTTTAGAATAATTAAACAATTTTTTAAAAAACTTCGTCAAATTAGAAGGTTGCAAAAAAACATGATTTTTTTATTGTTTTTTATATTTCAAAAAATTGTCCATTAGTTTCTGATCACAAAAATGTATCATTATTGTACTATTACTTCAACTGTTTTCGAGATATCTATTTTTTTAATAAAAAAAATTATGAAAATTCTTTGATGCTAAAACATATAATATCTAATAATGACCTTTATTATAATAAAACAAAGTTTAATAAATGACAATGAACAGTATAAGAACAACAATAAATAACAACAGAAAATAAAAACAACTTCAAAAGCCTACAATAAATATCGTAAGAATTACGATATAATAATAATATGATACATGATTTTTTTTATTGTTTTTTTATTTCAAAAAATTGTCCGTTAGTTTGTGACCACAAAAATGTATCATTATTATTATTATTACTTCAACTATTTTCGAGATCTTTTTTTTTTTAATAAAAAAAATTATGAAAATTCTTTGATGCGAAAACATATATCTAATAATTTTATTATAATAAAACAAAGTTTAATAAATGACAACGAACAGTATAAGAACAACAAGAAATAACAACAGAAAATAAAAACAACTTCAAAAGCCTGCAATAAATATCGTAAGAATTACGATATAATAATAATACGATATAATTACGTATTTAATACAGTAGGTTTGCAATATGTTTATATGTTCTCCACGTATCCTCCTCTTCTCTCAAGGCACAGTTGGCATCTTTTTATAAATTCATTTCTCACATTCTCAAATAATTGACCATTTTGCCACAAATTTTCTGTTGCTTGTCTAATGCATTCCTTCAGCTCGTCGATGTTATTAAAAATCGAATTTTCATAAATATTTTGTTTTAGTATTCCCACAGAAAGAAGTCCAAAAGACTCAAGTCTGGGCTATTAGCAGGCCAATGTATAGGACCGTATCTTCCTACTCAAAGTGTATATCTCTCATTCAAATATTCCGTTACGTTAAATACAGAGTATGGGGGAGTGCCGTCCTGTTGCCAAATAAGAATAAGAATTCCTGTTTGGAAGGGGAATATTATCTAAATAGTTTTCCACTTCACCCTGAAGAATATTCAAATAACCCACTGCATTCAAGGACCCATCAATGAATACGGGGCCTACACTTGTGTTTTGATGAATACCACACGACAGATATTTACTATATTATATCCTTGTTTTTTTTTATCTTCTTTATATGTGGATTTTCGGGCGCCCAATAAGCGCATTTTTCCTATTAAAAAGTCCGGCAGTTGAAAAGCTACTTTCATCGGTACAAAATACGTTTTTTAAAAAATTATTATTCACTTCTATATCTGTGTACAAAAAGCTCTTCTCTATGTGCAAATTTAACTCTGGAATATCTAGAAAACCAACTAATACCGACACTTTCAAATAAAATTGCATTTTATAAACGATACGTAGACGATTGTCTACTATGCGTTAATAAAAATGAAATACAGTACATATTACAGAAATTCAATGAACAACACAGGAAAATAAAATACACATTAGAAACAGAAAATGAAAATAAAATAAACTTCTTAGACCTGACTTTAATTAGATCTACCAGTAGAATTAAAACCAATTGGTATCAAAAAAAGTATCAGTTCGGGGCGATATACCAACTTCCAATCAAAAACCAGTAATAAATACAAAATTAGCGTTATAAACAGCCTCGTGGACAGGGCCATTTTACTATCAGATAAATTGTTTCACAAAGAAAACATAATTAAAATCAAAAACATTCTTTTAAATAACTTTTACCCGCCACCTTTTATGAATAAGTATATCCAAAAGAGAATACATATAATAAATAACAAAAGCAATAAAAATCAAGTTGACATAGATTTACAACCTAACTGCTTTGGACCCATATTTAACAACACCAACCAGGACATAAATCAAAACAATCCAAATAAAGACAAAATATACATATCGGCACCATACATACCACAAGTATCAGAAAAAGTTCAGAAAGAATTAGGTAAATATAACATACAATTAGCATACAGAAATGATAATAGCATAAAAAATAAATTATATTCAAAACTAAAAGATCCAATAGAGAAATTAAATCAAACCCATGTCATTTATAAAATTGATTGCTCAGATTGCGATAGGTGTTACATTGGACAAACCCAACAATATTTAAATAAACGTATAAATCAACATAAATTGTCAATTAGAAATTCCATAACAACTCCTAATTATTCATGTAGCACAGCATTAACAGAACACGCCATAAATAATTCACACAGTTTTAACTTTCCGGATACAACCATACTGCATAAAGAAAGAAATACGAAAAAACGCATGTTTTTGGAAATGGCCGAAATACAAAACAACAAAAAAAACAGTAAATTATCAAACAGATATAGAAAATCTAAGTAGCATATATCGCAATCTTATTCAATAGTAACAATTTTTTAAATATCCTGTATATGTGCTAACTGCAAAACCTCTTCTCAACTCCTATCCAATATCATGTGAATGTTTACAATAACTCTGTCACTCGGACCATAAATATACTTCAGCTGTTATAATTACCTACTCTTAAAAAGAAACACATTAACGACCACACCAAATACTGACCATTCTCTGCCTAACTCGTCGAACTACACGTACATCACATACCCATCAAATAAAAAAAATGATGAAAAACAAAATAAAACCCACCCATACAGTGAAATTAAAATAGGAAATTTATATTAGGTAAGAAAACACTTTTTTAGATATGCATTCTGTCACTAATCTAATTTACGACTTATGTAAAACCATTATTTTTAATTATTTTTAGCTTTTAACCTTGAAAAAGTCCGAAAACTCGGACGAAACGTAGGACAAATTGTTCATATACTTGGCTGGAAGTCCTCTAGTAATAAAAATAGGAAATAAGTTTTTCTGTTTTTTATTGAAGAAATAATTTCTACCTTAACAGCCAACAACTTGTGTAAAATATCATCTAAAAAGCTCTTCTGTTGGCAAAGTTATTTTCAGTCGTTAAAAGCTGAACTGGCAAAATACTATAAGGCTTATATTTGTGACGTTTTAATATCCTACTTATACTTGCTTGAGAAATATTAAATTCTTCTGCAGCAGCCCTTGTAGATTTATTGGGGTGTTCGGTAAAGAAAAAAGTAAAACGTCTAATTCCTTGTCCTGTTTTGGGCTTCTGTTTTTCCCTTTTCTTATTCTTCAAAGATTCGCCGTTCTTAAACTTGTGATAAATATTAGAGGTGTTCTTGGAGGGGAACGTGTCTCTCTGAAGAAATGTTCTTGCATATTCTCTTTTAGCAAAAGATGTGTTTTTATTATTTTTTTTATTATAATAATCTTACGTGAGACCTGTCAAACAAACTACTTATTGTTTCTTTAAACCATTTCGCTTCATGGATCTCCTGATTTATGGTATTCTGTTAAACTTATTTCAGTGATGTGACAATATATCTTTACTATTATCTCAAGAACTATACTTGCAAACATACAATAATCATACATTTTTGTGATCAGAAAACTACGGAAAATTTTTTTAAGTAAAAAAACATAGGGTGTTCCATTAAAAAAAATTTGTTTTCGCACCCTTACAATTTGGGTACATTTTTAAAATTCGTATAAGTATTCTAAAAATGAGTTAAAAACCGTGTAAAATTCTTTTTCGATTCGATGAAAATTAAGAGAAATGAAGATGGTATCAATTTTAGATGACTAACCCTGTAATGCAATGTTTTTTCCAAGACAAAAAAAAAACACTTCATTTCATTATGATCCAGACACACTTTTACTAATGTGTCGTGTAATTGTTGTCAATAAAATATACGAACATTTATTGTGACATATGCCTCTGTAACGCGGCCCATCGCAAGCAACTTGTCACACTAGTGTGTTCGAAAAATAACGCACACGTATGAAACGGATAATTTTTGTACCTACTAGTGATTATTGACAGTTTTTGTGGGAGATCGTGGGAAAAATCAATTTTCTGTACAGCTTCGCATGTTAAAAATTCAGACTTTCTTCACGGTCATAGAAAATAGGATGTTATTCGACGAGAGCATAATGATGGCTATTACTCATGAGAATGAAGTTTACGACATGAGCTGAAGACAAGTATCGTAGTTCATTTAAATAAGTTATAGCAATTACACGAGAGTAGAATACTATTTTCTGTGACTACTTAATAAGTTGTACTTTTAAAAGTTTAATAATTATTATTAGTTTTCATAATTTTATTTTTACTTAATTCCTTATATCACTTTTAGTAGGTTACGAAATTAATAGTAATGTTGGAACAATTTTCAAAAGGTACCTATGTGTTGAATTAATATTTTCATTTGTAATTAATGAATTTTATGTATAGGTACTTGTATTTTGATGAACTGATTGAGTAATTTTTTTGTGTTATTTTGAAATGTAATCTCTGGCCTATTAATTAACATATACATATATTGGTGTTCAATGTTACTACATAGGGCGTGATTTGCTTTAACTTACAATTCCTTTCCTTAGGAGCTGCGACCTCTTTTATCTCATTGGAAAACTGTCTTTTTTCATTAAGAACGTGGCATAAACAGAACTTATAATTATCATGTTCTTAATTTCATATTTATCGAGCAATACTGTCAATTAAATAATGTATACTTATTGTGGTGTTTTATTTACAAAGTGAAATTTAGCGAAAAACATACCCAAGTTTATTGGTGTCTTATATTTCGTCTACCACCAGTATCGGTATCAGTATCTAGTGTCGAAACCACCAAATGTTTAACTACATTGCGTATGGTATAGACATCCATAATTGATCGACTATAGATATTCTGACAGAAGGTTATTGTCTGATGGATATCTAATATAGATATTCATCATTAATACCGAGTGATGAGATTATTTTTATGATATTTGTTCAAACTATATAACTTTGCATTTGAAAAATTTCATATTTTTTCTATTTTTTTTAGTTATTTGTATATCAGCTAGGACGTCTACAATAAATAAATGAAATGATATACACAATTCGATTTTAGTCCTATATAATTTTACCAGTGAATAATTGGAATTTATATATTGCCGTATCGATTACATCTTTTTCCAGCTAAGGCATGAGGTAATTTATTTATATCCAACAGGACAATACCTAAAAAACATCCCAAGGATTGCATTGATTAGATGAACCCCACCTTTTTTTTTGAGGAATAAGGATTCTTTATAAGTACAGGTACAGATCATAGAATCCGGCGCACACACGCCTATGAGCCCATTGTGCTTCTGCGACTTTCCTAAAAGAGAACGGTTTTTTCTACAGAAGAGAGCAGTCTACACCCCACCTTACCAATGTCTGGATTTTAATTTTTTTTAACATGCATAATTCTAATAAAAATTATATTTTAGGATATTGTTTAAACTAATATATTAGTTAAATATGTCACTAACTTTATGGAATGAAATGCAAGGCATTCCAAGAGGTTCTAAATAAGTATTTTACAAGGAATTTTATTATAATTTTCAACTCCAGCTCGGTGGAGTAGAGCGGGTTCAAACCCCGTCACCGGCACTGGAACTGTAGGTGGAAATGGTGCATGTCCAAATGTAACCCCCTTTTAGACAAAGCTATGAATTTCGGGGATTGTCTAATTTCCATGTTGTTTATTAATAAAATATAATTCCTCATGTGATTGTTTAATTTTGACTGCAGAAAACCTCACTAGCTGTAGGTCAATACCACCAATACCATATAAAACTTTTCAAGCAAGATACTTGGTTAAAATTGAGTAAGATTTTATGGGTGTGCCATTAAATCTGTCGAGTAATAAAAAAATATAAAAAAATTACCTCCAAACACTCCCTATAATACTTCTTTCTGTAAAGTACGGCTGATCTGTTGCCATAAGCTAAACCCAAACAAGCACTCTCTGTATCAGCATGGACTATACTTTCAGTATACATTTTTAAAGCATTTAATTCATTCTTTTTCACGAACATTTCATTTCCTAATTTTCGAAGTTTTATGGCCTTTTCATCATTTTTACTATTATAATTCATAGGTACCGGAGGAATATAGTTCTTTATGAAATCGATGACGAGATTCATGCGTTCATGATCAGATTTCAATATTTTAAAACGATCGAGTAAATGATTCTCCCAGAATTCCGGCGAAAGAAATAACGGATTGGGATTCATGTTGAAGAATTTTATTATTATCGAAAAAAAAAAGTAAAATGTGATGATTCTTGAAAATAACTGAAAACGTAAACGACGCACAACACAGCAAAAATGCGATGGAAACAATGCGGGCTTCACGCAAACTATTCGACAGGGCAGCCACTACAATTTTTTAAATATAAAGTTTGTTCGTAGAACAGACAGAGACACTCTGGCACAGAACAGAAAAAAAAGCAGACAGTATCAGTTTGAAACTATGATAAATTGTACTGACTATGAGATCTTAAAATGTCTTATTCAAAGATTTCACTAATTTTTCGACTTGTTAGCTGTTGTGTATAGTCATTACTCATTAGTCACTAATCAGAATGTTTAAAATTTGTTTTGAATACGAACAAACCTAGTTTACAAAATTCACTCTGAGCGATTTGCAAATACCGTTCTCTTTCTCTAAAACTATAAGAATATTAAAGACAGAGGTAGTGATCTGGCCCCTCAGAGTATATTTTCGTAAACTCCTAAAGGTACATTTACAACTAATTCGCTACAGGCACAATTTATTAACGGATTACAACTATTTAACATAACTTCTAAAAACATTATATTTTCTAATACTAAAAGATCTAATCTTCCAATTTCAAATCACAAACTGACTTTAAATATAAACAATAAATTCGTGCCATAGTACGCATGCGCAATTTGAAATTCGTGCCGCAATTGAATTGAGTATTTGTGATTTGTAAGCATAGACATGTTTGCAAGCATCCAATTCAAACCTAAAGTGCAATTCAAGGTCGTGCCGACTTAAAATTTTATTGTAAACAAATACATTTAACCAGATATGCTTAAAACCCAATTTACAATCCACCAGCAGAATGTGCCCGTAATAAATTGGTTGTAAATGTACCCTAAAGCTGGAGTCCCATGCATCCGATTTTCGACGTTGAATATCTGAAAAAAATGTCAATTATCGTGAGAAAAAATTTTGCAATAGAGCATCTGCGGCACATGACCTGGCGTTGCTAATTTATTTGGAGGTAAATCAAAGAAGAGGTCATAACCTCAAATGCTATTTAGTTACATAATAGTTAGGTTATTGGTTGTAATATTTTTATGTATAGTGATTATTTGTAGTATTCTATTTGCACCGATAATCAGTTCACTTGATCACATTTGATCTGGTTAGAAGTGACCTTACGCGTCGCAAATAAAACGTTCAGCAGCCTCGGATATCGGACGCGCATGCGTATATGGGAGGCACACATTTATTTTATATGTTTGTTTTATCGGTTTTACCAGAGACGTATGTAAGTGTAATATGCGTCTCTAGTTTTACGTAGGTTCTTATAAAAAAATCCTAAAAAGATTGAGAACAGATGATCCAGAAACCAACTTGACATTTTCGTTTCCTAAGACCTCGATTCTTTTTATGTTATGAAATACAGTAATTGCAAAAAAACCAAATTTTTTATGAAAAATATGCAAATTTATTGTTGCGATATGCAAAACCTGTTTATACGTCAACAGTTTGCAGCTTTTCTTACCCCACTACATTACTGATCTAAAGATCACATGTGATTCTTTCATCCAGGATGGAACAGCATCCGCAAGGGGGAACTGACTTAGTCAGTTTTGATTTCAGATCAGTTGTAAAAAAAACATGTAAATAGCCGACTTAATTGATCTATACTAGATCAGAACTGACCTGATCCACAGTGCAAATAAAATACTGCTATTATCACACGCCAATGAGGGCTACCGCGCTTGAATTCACCACGAGAGGCGCTAGTGTAGGATAAGGTCCATGGCACTGACCGTTAATGTTTACTATAGCTTTTTAACGTGGATTTTTAGTAATTTTTACAAAAATTAGCTGAAAAACATTTAACACAATGATGGCAGAAGGGGTAAGTAGTAATTTACTTGCTCAGTAGGGAAATTATTGTACCTATCACAGGTGTCTTATATCATTAAAGTTAGGTTATATCTAGCATGAGCATAATGAAAAGAACGAATGTGCATGATTATTACTTACGATTTTCTGTAGTAGGCTCCTTTGGTAACGCATAATCGTCATGATTAAAATGTTTCATACAAACACGCGAACGTTTCGAAGGAGTAAAATTATCCCTGCGAATCGCTACCAACCACTGTTTTAGGCGAGTTTTATCTCTCAGAAACGTGTCCGTCTTTTGTTTCCGAACAAAATGGAACTGCACAACACTGAGGTATAATTAATAAGTTTTTTTTATTTACTATTGTACGAAATAATTATAATAAAACTCTATAAACTTGTTCAGCGCCTAACAATAACTTTTGACAGCTACCTTACTCGCCAGTGGCGCCAATTGATGAGCCTAAAAACGGTAACCGCCTTGCATCCGCGAACATAATACAGAACGAAATGTTTATACAGGGTGTTCGGCTTTAACTTTCCCAACCTAGAGATCTAACGTATTTTGAGTAAACAGAACTTAATTATCTGATTTGATTTTTCCGATATCTGGAAATGTATCCCACACAAAGTATAAAAGGAACTGTAGTGTTATTTTTATATTTTACAAATTTTAAACTGTTGACCAAAATTTGCACTATTTTATAATTTCAAATAAATCAACCATACCAACAGGATCTTATTTAATAAAGTAAAAAAATATATGTATAAAGGGTATAAAAATGTAACTCAAATGATCGTTACAATTATTTAAACTTACTTAAATATACATCTAGTCAACTTGAACATTTGGCAGGCTAAATAACATTTTAAAGTTAAAACTAATTGAGAATGGCCTTGCAAAAGATCTGTTGTGGCTATTGTGGTGAAGCAACAAATCTTTTACAAGGCCATTCTTCATTAATAAGAAACACCAAAATTTATAAAATAAAAACATTAAACTTAAAACTAACTCACAGCAAACTTTTTATAAGGCATTTTTCATTAGCAAACACTAAATGTAAAAAATAAAACACGTTACAAATTCTTGGGCGGTTTTCTATGCTCAATCTGTGCTGAACAGCGACAACCACATAGATACAAGAAAAAAATGTATACGAACATAACATAAATAACTAATTCTAATAATACTGGTAGAAAAAAATTGTCAAACAACAAAACACTTTCAAAAATCCAAAAGCCTATTTCCCTGAAATATGAATAGGTCGCATATTATTCCATTAATGTAATTATAATTTCGACTAGGTATGGGCAAACCCTTCATTGAGGAGGCAATGTCAAATGCGTCATTTAATAACTTGTCTACTGTACTTTTGTCAATTATTTCTTGTTTATATAATTTCAACATTTTTTCCATGAAAGATTTAGGTATATGCTTTCCTGCACGTAAGTATTCACCTGTGGGCCAGTCCTTTACACAGGCCTCACATTCACAGGTGAAATGATAGTGTATTTGTAGTTCGTATTGCCGTTGAACCTTACTAGTGGTGTTGAATGAAACACTGTAAAGGAAGATATTTTAAGCATTAAAAAATTTACTTCACACGCATTTCTTTGCATATAATTATAAATTATATCTGTTCAATGCTTTAAGCAGCTTTGTTAGATATAGTCGTGTCTTAAAATATTGTTTGGATTCCATGCTCCAATATTGAGATATGGTATAGCCTAAATCCACCAACCGCCACTGACTTGATTTTTAAAAATTCAAAATAAAATACAAATTTATTGAAAAAAACGGCAATTCCAACAAAATAAATTTGTGATGAATTGCGTCCTTGAGAACTTAGTCTTTTAACAAATTTTTGGCAACAGGACGATAGGTCAACTCAAAATGCTGCATTGCCTACGTTTTGTTTATTGTGCATAAATTTCCTCAGGGCTCAATAGCCAAATTGATATTGTAGTATAACATACACGGCCTTTTCAAATTTTAAATTTAGCGGAACCCATGCTGTGTGAGTAGAGACCTCTACATGTAAACAAAGGAACGATAGCACTGGCTACTAACGTTTTAAGTAGGGGATGTTTTTATTCAATAAAAGACATATCGTAAATACACCTAACTTTATTATATTCATACTTGCGGTTCCATTACACAATAAAGATGACAGAAAAAAAATAAATAAAAATATCAATGAAGTTGAGAGTGCCAGGCTCACCTAGAGCTCCTGTGGGGAAAGAGCATGGCAGAGAAACCCACGATCTTTGCTCTCGACTACCCAAAATATTGTATGCAACCAACAACACAGAAATGATAAAAGTCTAACATTTTGATTGTAACAACAAAAACTTAAATTAAATATATATGTTCCTACTACGTGTCACCTCATACAAACAACATACATCATTTTTCAAACAAAACTGAAGAGTTTTTGTGTTAGTTTGGCAAAGGTACTGGGGTCCTATACAGGAGGCATCCCAGCTATGAGTTGAAGGTCGGAAAGATCTGTATGTGTTTTTTTTTTTATACATATAAATTTCTTGCTTATTTTATTTATGTTTTTTTTTTTTTTTAATAGATTCAATCCTTCACGGGAGAAAATATTAGTTTAATCAACAAGGCTCTATCACTTGACTGACATTAAGTAGGCACAACTAATATTTAATAATATTTACTTCAATACCGAGATTACTTTTATGAAGTTATGTAGAACAAAGGAAGATACCAAAATATTAAAGGTAGTCACGACAATCTAACAAATTTACATTCAATGAATGATAAAATTACTGTTGAATAAGTGAAACATTGAATAAACATTGTAAGAACTTTTAAACAAGAAAATTTGTGAACATGAGTCTATGGCGTATCGTTAAGACAAAGGATTATTTATATGTTCAACTTTAAATAACATAATCATGATGTTACATAAAGAAATTAATACACACTATACATAAAGAATGATTACCTGTTAATTAACACTATAAAACTAAACACTTAACTATTTCTTCCCAACTTTTTTCAACTTAAAACTTCGAAATAACGTCTCTACTTTTTTTCGTCGTCCGCACTTATTTTTTTTCTGCTGAGTAGCCCAAAACCCCCGACCGCACCCAAAAATCCCATCGAGCTCTTCTTCGATTCTCCTTTTCCATCTACCAAAAACAGTCATTACCATCTAATATAGCCTACAGACAACTACCTCCTACTGCCATATTACAGAAATTATTATTATTAGTTACGTCCTTGACTGACAGATGGCGCGCACGCTATTAACTTTCACAACTTTACAATGACAACCTCACCCAACAGATGGCGCTAGTTGTATTTTCCTACAATATAAATATTTTTACAGTGGTTGTATTAAATTTATTATGTTGTATGCCAAACAATTTTTTTAATGGAATTTTTTCGTACCTTGAAAAATTAAATTAGTGACGATTTCTATTAAATAAATTCATGTCCCGCTAATAATCGGAAATTATACAAAATTCTTGTATAGTTTATCCAATATAAATTGAAACACTTCAGTCTAAAGTGTTTATACCAGGAGGGCACATTTCCACACTCATCGTCAAAAAAATAGAGCACAAATTGTGCTTGTATTTATTGAACGATACCTCTACATTACATTCGATATGAGAATGTGGCAATGCAGCGGGCCAGAGGTGAAACTCAGGCGGTAGTGTCCGAACTCTGACGAATTAAGTCGTGATTTGAATAGACCACTGGACTAGTTGTTTATATTGACCATACAGTGCAGTTCATGTAATAATTTTGGATAAATAGAATTATTTTCTGTGAGCTATTTATAGCATTTTAGTGATGTTATTAAGCAGTTTTAGTAATATTTCAATATTTGCATTAATTATTATTATTAACATGGCTTTTGGAGGCCCTTTGAAACGCATGAAAATGAATTATCTGAAGAGAAAATATTGAACCGGTGGCGCCGTTAATTGAAACTAGTTCGGAGTTTAATAAGAACAAGGATTTACATGTTCAATGTCAGCGTCTTATTTTAAATATTTATGAAGGTTTAAAGAGAGAAAATATTGAAACGACAGATAGGGACATTGTAAATAGAATTCATGAATTAACTAAACTTTCGACTTCTACGATTTAGCGCGTTATTAAGGAAGGGGATGTTATAGATCACTCTACAAAGCGAAAAGGAAAAAAACGAAAATTTTGTAGAATTGACGATACCTCGAAAGACGTTATTTGGCGAATGGTTTATAGTTTCTATGAGGAAAATAAAGTACCAACTTTAGAAATGATTCGTGATAAATTGCGTGATTATCCGGATTATAATTATAAATCTTTAGAAACGCTACGAGGTATTTTATTAGATTGCGGCCTTAATATCTTGATGAGACCTGGTTTGACACACACGATGTTGTTCAATACGGTTGGGTAAATGACTCTAAAAATTGTAGTGTGAATACACCTTGCTCGAGAGGAAAGCACGTTATAATTCTTCATGCTGGAAGCAAATATACGGTTTTGTACCCAACGCATTGCTCTTGTCGGCCAAAAACATAACACAATCCTCTGCTGATTATCATGAATACATGACTGTGAATTTGTTCGAAAAATGGTTCGCTGAACAGCTTCTACCTAACATTCCTCCAAATTCGATCATTGTTATGGCAATGCTTCGTATCACTCATGTTTATTACATAAAATACCTAATAATAGTACCAAAAAGGACATTTTAAAATTTATGAGGAATAAAAATATAAAGAATTATTAAAACGTATAAAGGAGCATAATTTTAAAAACGAATATGTAGCTGATGATCTTTGCAAGAGACACGGTCATACGCTCGCGCGGTTGCCACCGTATTATTGCGTATTTAATCTGATCGAGATGGTTTGGGGCACTATAAAGAAACATTTAAGGAAATGCAATCAGTCACCAACTTTAAGCACAGTAGTACTTGATAATATACGACAAGTAGTAAATGAAGTGAGCAATAGCGATATATGGGGAAAATACGAAAGTCATATTATACAAAAAGAAACCGAGTATCCTATTTTGCCACCCGTAGCATCAATTATTATTCTAACCGGTGACGATTGTAGTTCAGAATATTCTTCTGATAATTCAATTGCCACTTAGTATTTTTGTTAAATATTTTTTTACGTTTAATCAAGCAACTTAGCTTGAACGGTTCAAGAGATTTATAATTAATTTTATTTGAGTTTTTAACAAATTTTAAATAATTATTTCTGGTTTTTTGTGATTCAATTGCCACGCAGCATTTTTGTTTAAACGTTTTTTACATTCAGTCGATGAACAGTTGAAGAGATTTATAGAGTTGAGTTTTTTGAGTTTCTAACAAAATGCAAATATTTATTTATTTCTTTCTTTTTATATTATTTGTTGTGTTATATTTTATTTGAAAAAGTTATTTAATCCTAATTTAATTCTAACATTCCATCATATTAACACCTTTCATATTCCTATCTTATCCTGGCAAAAAATACTCACACCACCACATTGGTTTTTGCCAGATGGTGACATTTTATACAAGACTTAATATCAATTTTTACAGTTTGTAGAAAATGTCATTAACTAAGTGAGTAAGATTCTTAAGTTTTATCAATCATCAAAATTGCTGCTTCAACTAATATAAATAAATAAACAAGTAAATAAATAAAAAGGTTATTATAGGTATTGTACATACATATAAACTCGTATAAAATAGTAAAAAATATTCGATTTATTTTAAAGAATTAAAAGATAATTCTAAACCTTTTTGGTCGACGCTCATGGATATGACTAAATTCCCGTTGTTGGCGTTTTTATGCTGTTCCAATTCATATTGGAAACACTATAATAAAATGTCTGTAAATATTGAATACGTTCTTAGTTAAGCAAAAAAAATCAGCACAACACCGAAAAACGCTCGTTTCCATACTTTTGACTAATGCCGTAGGTACTGGCTAATTTAAATTGAAACGTATAAAATAATTTATAGCTTACCAATAGCTCACAGTAACTGGCTCGCCTTTCTTAATATCTTGTAGTGCACGAATTACAATGTTAGATCCATAAGACACAGGAAAGGCATTTGCATAACAGGAGTGACTAAACATGGAGTGAAATGCATAAACGACATTACCGACCTTTTCATACTCAGTTTGACCAAAATCAATTTGTTTCGGTTTCTCAATACAAGTGGCGTTACAGTGCATGCTCAGGGTATGGTGAAGAAGAAGTTCTTTCAAAACCTGTTCCTTGTTATCAATATCTGTTTCTTTTAAAATATCGGTAAAATTCTTCAAATAATGATAAAATACGACAGCTTCCAAGGTATCTTGGAACACATAGTAGGGTGCTCTATCTGTTTTGTGAGTTAATAATTCATATATTTCTTTATAGCGACCTGATCGATATATGCCACCTTCATCATTCATTAGATCAACTTTCATATTCTTGTATTCTGACATTCCGTTTAGGGCAACCCTTAAGAACAGCCTCTGTTCTCTTAGTCCAAGTTGAAAAAGGATGCATTCATACTTGTGGTAGGTCTTGTTTGCTTGTTCTCTACAGTTTTCACTGCAATATAGGACCTCTGTACAGTTTTCACAGGGTATCATATTATAACACAGCTCTAGACATTCGTGACAATGAAGGTATTTACTTGTGACAGCTACTTCTTGGGCGTAAGGTTTTTCTACACATATAATGTCACCGGGTTTTATATCTTTAGTCGCCATCACGTAACGGCCCCATTTTTCGTTTTTCCCAATTTCCACTGAATCAGAAGCAGCATCAATCAGAGGGTTCTTATTTTTTATTGTCGGTATCGAGTCATGATAGGAGTATATTTTCTGGGATGATTCTAAACTTTTAGCTTTCTGCTGTCGATGCAGTAGTTTTTCCTTTAAATTATTTGGATAGTTGCTCTTAAAAGCTCTTTCGATGTCCTGAAATGAGTAAAAATTAGGTAGTGGAAATATTTGCCATTTTTCAGGACCGACAGTTATAAAAAAATTCTTACATGTATACAAATAAACACACTATTTAAAAATTTACGTGGTACGTTTATTTACATATCTGTAATATATGCAACCAGTATAACCAGTATAGAGGCAGGAAACTGGGATAAACATATACATATACTATTAAGTAACTGGGCTCTTATTCCTTAGCAAGATGACCGCGTACGGAATGGGGTTTGGCATATGGTCTACTAACGTTCACACATAAAACGTTCTTACCAATCGATGGTTAAAGTGTAAAACCTAGTAAGTCGATTATTCTAAATTTTACAGGAGAAGGAAAAATATTTAGGATATTTATTTGTGCTACTTTTCTATTATTTATTTATTTTTTTTTTCTTTGAAAATGAGTTAGTTTATAGTATTGATTTTACTAGATATACTTAATTTCTTGCATATTATAACCGCATAAATCAGATTTCTACTCGATGACTTCATTCTGAAGTCATTGTTTCTACTTTAATATTTTGCTAAATTAATTTTACTCGGCTTTGAAATATGGAGTTAGGAATCACAAAATCTGAATTTCGATTTATGGTTTTGTAGTTGTGAAGATATTAATATTTATAAATTTTTGGTACAAAAAACACGAAAATGAAAAAATATCGATTTAATAAGTTTTGCACTTTAACCATCGCAATATTGCCGGTACAGTAACAAGAGGATTTTTTTATGATTTGTGCATGTAGTCTGTCTTGGAAAGTGGCCGACAATGCTGACTTTAAAGGTTTCTTTGCAAAATAAGTATCAGGTTTTCCTTTACCTAGTAGCCATACATTGCGTAAAACATATACATATCTAACAAGTGTGTATAAAAATTTGTTGGGCAAGATTTAGAGGACGTATGAAATAAATTATTGTGTCCAACAGTGGATAAAACAGGTGTAACAAAAGTAATGATGGGAATAATCGGGATATTTTTATAATCGAGATATTAGTAATACTGAGTATTTCATAATCGAATTAATAATTCGAGATATTTAATCGAATTAGCTATCGATGATGTCAGAATGAAAATTCGAGATATTTAATCAAATTATTATATTCATGTCCGCAGAATGAAATAAATCGAAATAAAATAGAATAATCAATCAATCAATCAATCAAGAATGCTTTATTGTCAGAAAAATACAAATTTTTTTTGTTGACAAAACCAAACCTTGATCCTAATGTAAAACATTGGTAAAAGATAAAACAGTACCCGAAAGTACAGCAAATATAATGGAGTAAACAGGGTGTCCCTAAAATAGTATACAGCAACACCCTGGATAGAAATTTTAAATCTAGTCTAATTATAAAACAATCACGTATGTCAAGCAAACAGACAATTTAGTCAATTTTAGAATCTTGAAAATAATCATTCAATGTATAATATGCCTTTTTAATCAATGATTTCTTTACTTCATTTTTAAAGTTGTTTTCGTTTACAATTTGCCTTAGGTTTACAGGAAGATGATTGAATATCTTTTTACTATCATAAAGATTCCAGTTTTTTGTCTGAGTAGATGAAAGAATAGGAAGTGTGATGTAAAATCTATTACGTGTATAAATGTATAATGTACGGATCTGGTGTGTATATCACGTTTAAACTTTGTATGCATAAGACATACAATCTCTAAAATAAGTATACAGGCCAGAGTCAAAATTCCAAACCTCAAAAACAATGGTTTACACAAGTCTATTACTTTTGCCTTACACATATATTTTATAGCTCCTTTTTGCAGAACAAAAATTTTATTTATTGCAAACAGAAACCCCAAAAACAAATGCCATTGTGGTAGCCATATCTGTCATTCCACAACACTCTATGCATACAATTTGAAGCCAACTTATTACTTAACATTGATATATAGTTTTCAAATTTTAATTTATTATCAATCCACAAACACAAAAATCTACTACTCATTTGGTTTTTAACAACTTTATCCTCCAAGAATACCTCGTTTAGGTTGCATTTAAAAGTGACATTAGTTTTAGGTATGTTAAATTAGCATCACACCACTTTTTGATAATTAATAAATTAATATTAATAGTCTCCTGTAGTTCAACGATATTTTTGTTGTGCCAAAGTATAGTGGTATCATCAGTGAAAAAAGTGAAATTTCCTTAAATTTTTAAAAACGCAAGATCGTTAAAATATATTAAAAAAGTATAAGGCCAAGAACGGACCCTTGTGGCACACCAGGTTGCACTATGTTTTGTGTTGACAACATATCATTAAAAATCAGTTTTTGGAAACGACATGATAAATATGACCGAAACCAATCCAGCGTTCTTCCTATGAACCCATAAGTTTCACGTTTCCTGAGCAGTAGTCCATGATTCACACAGTCAAAAGCCTTAGATAAATCACAGAACACTGCTGCAGCAACTTCTCCCTCGTTAAGTTCAATATAGTTTCTCTAAAAAGACAAATACGGCATCATTAGTATTTTTTGAAGCCTGAAAACCGAACTGTTCTGAGCAGAGTAGTTTATGCATATTTAAAGGGTTTAAAACTCGCTTCTGAATCAATTTGTCAACTATTTTCGCTAACGTGGGTAGCAACGATATAAGCCTATAACTTGAAGGTGAGTCATGGTCTCCACCTTTAAATAATGGAATAATTGGAATAACAGGGTTACTTATTATTACCAGGCGTTAAAAATATCAATAAAACAATACCTTACCGATTATTATTATAAAATCAGCCAATAAGCAATATCAATAAAGGTAAATAATTTAATATAAACATTACACAACACAAGTTAAATTTGTAAAAGTAAAATTATATAACATACAAACGTCTGATGGCTATGAAATAAAATAAACAATGAAAATTGAAATAACCGCTACAGGAACTTTACACTTGTGTATATCTGCCTGCCGTCTGCACCAATCATCTGCGCGCATTTTGTTCCCTATCCTGGCTAACGCTGCAAAGCTTATTTGAACAGACTTTAGTCTGTTATTTTGCAATAATAACCCTATTTTATAAAAGTGTGTTATGTGGGTTACTATTTGTATACAAATCTATTATAAAAACCCATAAAATCACGATGCAGTAAAAATCCTTAACCGTTAATTATGGCTCATAAACTATTAGAAATACATCTGAAGTAATGTGCATAAAAATTACTCAAAATAAAAATATTTTTCGAAAGTCGGAGAAAAAAATTGGGGTGACGGGCAAAAATCAAAAATAAACATCTCGAAGCCTAGCGTTGATGTGATAAAAATTTACAATTGATCTTAACATGTAGTCTATATAAGTTACTTTTGATCGCTGGTAACAATTACCTCTCTGAGAAATTAGGTGTCACATTCAAATTTGGATAACCCTGTAGAACGTACATTATAGTTTGTTGTGGATTTTTGCGCATATATCAAATTAGGTACGACCTACTCGTGTACTGGTATATTGCAACAATGCATTTTTAGTATCAACAAATACAATAACATGTACAAATGAAACGTCCAGTACTCGCCATTGCTCAAAAGTAGAGTTGACTTTTCTATTTTTTTTTTTGATTACTTGATTCATACGGCTACTGATTGAAACGAGCAAAGATCTAAACAAACTATATATTTATGTTATGTTGGTGAATAATCTATATGTATATTTACTTACCTCTAGACATTCTTTATAGTATTTTTTTCAAACAATACTGCAGATCTGTTAGCATATGCAATACTTAAATTTTCACCATTATTCTCAGCATACGCAATACTTTTAGTATATAATTGTAAGGCCTTAAAATTATCCTTTTTCCGAATAAACAATTCATTCCCTTCTTTACGATATTTTAATGAATTTTCATCAGATTTTTTATATTGCATTTTCTGTGACTTTTCATGAAATATGGGCAACTTCTTAGTTAATTTGTACACATAGTCCATTAGCTCATAATTATTGCCTTTCATTAATTTTTCAACTTTGGTAATTGCCTTTTTATAATTTGAGAGCATGATCAGTGTTCCGTCTGCACGTAATGTTTCCATATTCCACATATTTACAGTTTTTTTTTTTAAATTGTTACTACTTTAGAGAAAATGTGTGAGAAATCTAAAAAAAAAAATAGAAAATTTCTTTTAACACTTTACTCACCAGAAGTACCGAGTATATGCACAGTTTTAATAGGATTACCAGCAATTCTTTAAAATTCAAATTTATGACTTTGCTGTCGCGGAGATACATTTGAAAATCCATAAATATTAAAGAACCAAAGGTAAAGATCTAAAAAAATTACTTTAAAGTTACATTATTTTAAAAAACTTCTATTAATGCAACTAGCTTACAAATTCAGTATAAATATCTAGTTGCTCTTTTGGTGTCTTATAATTACTTCAACTTGTTTTCTTGGAACAAATAAAGTGCTTTATAAAGCATTAGTTATTTAAATTGAAGTAGTACACTCACCTTTTGCTTTTTTAGGAACAAAAAATGATATAAGATATAAGTACGTTTACATACATTTTAACCAAATTCACAGAACATGTACTCAGTTCATTAAAATTGCACCTTACTTTCATTTTAAAAATAAGTAGTTCAATTATTTTAGTAGTAAGGGCGCTGTATTAGATGGGTAAAATCGTCCGCCATTTTGGGTCCAGTTGGTTCGAAGTAAACAATTCGTGTATATGTAAATACAGGCATTCGTGTCCGAAATATTCAGTTTTGAACAAGTTTTAAAATATTTTATTGAGTGAAAACGACAATTATGAAAAATTTATTGAATTTCGTGTTTACATTGAAAATTGAGGTTATGCTTTTAAATGTTAATTTTGGTTTGTACATTAACTACTAATTATAAAAAAGAAATAGTCAGGCGTAGATAAAAACAAAATATCTTAAATCTTGCTCAAAACTGAATATTTCGGACAGGAATGTCTGTATTTATATATACATCGCGTTGTTTACTTCGAACCAACTGGACCCAAAATGGCGGACGATATTATCCGTCTAATAGAGCGCCCTAGTAGTAATGGGCGCGTCTAATAGAGCACCCTAGTAGTAATAGGCGCGTCTAATACAGCGCCCTACTAGTAATCGTCTATCGGGGGAGTCATCAGTGGATACTATTAAAATATCATGTACCATTAACAATGATACATTAATTAATCGATTTTAATTTTTGCTGATGAATTCTGAAGTGAAAATAATACGAAATTTGTTTTTAAAGATCAGTTTAAAAAAATTGTAACAACTATTTTTATCTCTACTTAAAACACTGTTTTTTAGAACTAGTGGCAAGTAGGTAGTTTACAACGCTGTAGGAAAATGAAATTAGTTTAAAATTAATATCTCGTCCACGGCGCATATGGCGCTGACATCAGACGAGTAATGATCAGCTGATTTTTGATGGTTACATTTTACATTCGTTTTGATTTGCTTTTGTGAGTTCTTTCTTAGATAGAAAATTATATGTTATTGCTATTACCTTAATCGAAAGTTGGTAAGTAAATTCAACATATGTAACTAACTTTTCACTATTTTTTGATAATTTGGTCCTCTGGTTTGAAATGGACACGGATTGCTGATGTTAATGCTTTTCCCAATGCTGTTTCTCACACTTTTCTTCTATCTATTTTCTTCACGATACCACATCTATTGGTGATATAAACAAACCTCGCAGTTAGTGTCCTATGTTAATTCTAAGAATATACTTACCACATATTAGCATGGCTTCAGGGCAGGGAGATCAATTCAAACTGCATCCTGTCCATTTTTTAAATCATGTTTATAAGAGGTTAGATGAAGGCAACTATGTGGTATCCATATTTTTCGACTTATCAAGGGCTTTTGACACGGTAAATAAAGATATGCTCTCGGTCAAGTTGGACAACATTGGTATAAGGGAAAATTTACTAAGTTGGATAAACCCTTATATGCAGGGGAGAAAACTTGTAGTGAAATGCAATAATACCCAGTCACAAACCTATGATATAAACGTAGGAGTTCCGCAAAGTTTGATAATGGGAACGCTACTGTATATAAAAATGATTTGCCAGTCCATATAAGAGATGGTCTCACTATAATGTATGTGGATGAAACAACTGTAACTGTCACTTGCGATGTCACTTGATGAACTTCATTATAAAAAAAGAGTCGGTTACAAACAAATAAACAAACATACAAGTGAGGCTAATAAAAGCGTGTTAATGAACACTGTTTTTGATGATATGAAGGCATGGTGTGATCTTAATAAACTTATGTTAAATGCTACTAAAACTGTGTATGTAAACTTTAACATAAGAAGACCTATAACATTAGGAAACTTTAAGTTTTCTGATGTTACTAAAATCCTGGAGACCAATGTTGATAGTAAACTAACTTGGGAGGGTCAGATTGAACATGTGTGTAAACAATTGAATAAAGCATATTATGCACTTTTACAAAATACTATGTCCATATCAGTTTGGTTTCAGAAAACGATTTTCAACAACTGATGTAATAGTGTCCATATCAAACTACATTAAGGACACCTTCGAAATCAAAAAACAATACTTGGGGATATTCGCAGATTTAACAGCAGCATTTGACTGTATTAACAAACTTGAATTCTATGGAGTATGTGGCAACGTTTAGATTTGATCAAGTCCTGCTTAGAAAACAGAGTTCAATTTGTTAAATGTGGTACCGATAAGAGTAAATTTATGCAGATAAAGAGGGGGGTGCCACAAGGATCAATACTGGGACCTTTACTATTCCTGGTGTACATCAATGACTTGCTAAACAGTCTGATATCTTAAAAGTACAAACAGTAATGTATGCAGACGATTCTACTTTTGGCATAAGCATAGACACGAAAGATGACAAGGAGTATATCCTCAACCATATACTTGAGGAGCACAGCAAGGCCTAGTTTGCATCCAGTAGACTGTTGTTTAATGAAAACAAAACTGTAGCAATAACACTTCAGTGAGTGTCAAATGTAAGGTTGAAATATACATAATCTGCACAAATTTCTAGGGGTCATCATTAACATACATTTAACTTGGGTTGATCATATTAACTTACTGTGTAACAAATTGGCCAAGTCCGTTTTTGCATTTAAAAAAATAGAAAAAAATAGCATAAATGTATAAGCTACGATAACAACTTATTATTCACCTTTCCATTCACAACTGACTTACGGAATACTGGCATGCGGAAAAGCAGCCCACTGTCACTTGCAAAAAGTCTTCATACTACAAAGATCGGTATGAGAAGTATAGCTGGTGCTAAATGGGATGAAGGTTATAGACCACTTTTTACATCTTTAAAAATAATATGTCTTTTTTCTATGATGACATTTTTTAATATATTAATCATTAAACAAAACCTGGATAAATATCTTACAGTTGTTGAAGTTCATCAACATGATAGCAGAGATAAGAGCAACATAGTAACAACCCAGAACAGACTGCAGATAAGTAATAATGTAGGAGTTAAAATGCTAAATGTTCTACCAATGTTATTTTGTAATCTTCCACTCAATATATTTAAAAGAAGATTTAAAAAATTCTAACTGAAAATTGTTTGTACAATATCGAGGAATTTTACCAAGTTGTAAACAAAAATGGAAATATCTTAGTAGTGATATAGAACCCTGAAAAAAAATTATATGTGTATATGTATATGAATGTAATGTGTGTATTGTATTATTTGTTAACGTGGAAAGTTTGTTCATATTTTATGTCTGTACTTTTTTCATGTAAGATATTTTAATTTAAGTTTTATTTAGAATGATGATAAACAACTATTCATCTGAACATATCTAAAAAATGTATATTTTCTAAAGATCAATAAATTTTTTATTATTATTATTACTGATTAGTTGAGGGCTGAGGGTCAATTCTAGATTGAACTCACAGTCACAGAACATCTGTCCCATCTAAAAACTTTCTGGACTCTTAGCTGGCTATACGTAAATAGATTCTCATCATAACTATCCAGAACACTATAGGAAGTTCACACTGATGTAGTTTTCCATTAAACACCAAACACCACATACTGCACTCGACGGGCGTTTCGCCAACCAGGTTGGCATCATCTAGAGATGACGAGAGTTTTGTTTTAATGATCTCCAGATGATGCCAACTTGGTTGGCGGAATGCGTGTCAAGTGCAGTATATGGTGTTTTAGTGTTTCATGAAAAACTTCGTCAGTGTTATCTTCACATCAAAGGTTCCAACCCACTTTAGGTATAGGATAATCATTGTGGCAACCAATTTTTGCATGGCCCTAAAAATGATTAACTATAAAGTAGGTATAAGTAATAACAAAATTGATATATTTGACATTTTTAAATGGATGTAAATTATTATTATTTTTTTAACTTGATGTGAAATAATAGAGATAATTTTTAATATTTTCAAAATTTTAATCTTGTATGTTTTTTAAACCAATTTGTTAGAAATGGAAGAAGAGGAACAAATTGATATTGGTGATAATTTTAGCGATATTGATTCAATATCAGAGAAATCTCAGTTGGGAACTATTAGTATTGAGGACTCAAGTTGGTCTTCTGCAGAAAACGGTAGAGAGATATTAAAAAAATGTATTCAGTAAAGGAGACAAAATTTGTTATTCTAAATTAGAAAACATAAATATGATACAGAATGCAAAAAAAGATGGTAATAGTCAACCTAGTTTTAAGCCAACTGTTCACGCTGATAAAGTTTCGTCTGGGGAGTCACTGTATAAGGTATAATTTGTTCGATTCTAATGAAACCTATTGCATTTTCAAAATTTACTAATGCCAACCAACTTTGAGGGTCATTTATATATATAATGTTTTAAATCATGTAAAAAATTTCAAGCTATTCTTTATTATTTCAAAAAGTTATGACCATCTATGAATGAAGAAATGAACATCTATTTTATCTATCTACATGCTCTGTGCATGTCCAAAATTACAATGAAAAACCGAAACCGGTTATGGCATTTAAAAGAATTTGTAAGGAAAAAGTTTTAAATTTATCCGCCTTTCTTGAATATAGAATCGATAGAGATTTGATAATAAATAAATGTTTGAACAATCTTTCCACTGCTTGCCCTGATTTCACCTTTGACTATGACTCTCTGAATCAAGTTGTACTTAATAATAAAAATATTTTAGGCATTTACATTTCAACAGGGATCTAACGATGAAGAGACGGAAAAGTGTATTGCTTTCTGGAAGACCGTTGTGGCGAAAAATTTGGCTCCTTTAAAATGTACCATTATCGAAAATCGTAAAAACAAGGAAAAATCAGAAATTAAGAAAAAAGAATCTACGATTGTATCTGAGAATGAAACGTTTAAAAATGATGCATCAAAAATACACGATGATTATAAAAATATGTGGGTAACACTTATAAATGAGTTGCAGAGGAAAAGATTGCATGAAATTAAGGTATGTATTAGTTTTGTTACATCATGCTCTTAAAAAATGTATAATGTTATTTGTAGTTGATTGGAAAATCTCGCTGTAAAATATGTGATTCAGTACTTCAAGAAAACTTGGATAAAATCAGCAAATCCGAAGTTGAAAGAGAAATTGTAGAATTAAATAAGTGGGACCCTGCTTCTAAGAAAAAAGGTGAACTTATTTTTAGTTTTATATGTATTTCCCACTTGACGTTCAGGGTTTATGATCGACTCAGCTGTACTTGTTTAAATGACAAGTCTCAAAGCATTCGAATAGGGCCAGTGCCTGTGGATCGGCACCAAATAAACATTGATATCTGCGTTTACCTGCCAAGCTTAGCAGAGGATGATCAGGTACTTCATATAAGTTTCTCTTTGATACCTATGTAAAGTTTTATGTATATCATCATATTTCAATACTATGCGAAAGTTTCCACCGTGATTAACATGATTCATTAAATTTCATACTCAGTCAGATTATTTACAAATGTAAATACGAGACAGTTGTCTATTTACAAAAAAGAACTGGTTGAAATGTTATTTGAATCTTCTTTACTTATTACTTCCTAATACCTATTAAAGGGTGTTCCAATAAGACGGATCGATGTTAACAATAAATAACACAATGTTATTAGCAACAAATTTTTAATTTCTTTTTTTGAATCATGTAATTTGGTACATGGCAAATAATATCAGCAAATACATGGCAAATAATATCAGCCAAATGTTCGCCAAGGTTCGGCGAACACCTCCACTCCAAATTTTTGACGACCTCTACATAATTGCTCATCGATGTCACCGATATGCCTTATTATCTCGCCCTTTAGCTGTTGAATTGTTGTTGGCTTGTTGGCATAGACCTTACTCTTGAGATAACCCCAAAGGAAGAAGTCCAAGAGCGTCAAATCGCATGATCTTGGTGGCCAATTAACTTCGCTGTTTCGAGAGTTGATGCGACCTGGGAACTTCTAAATCATTAAAGCCATTGTTGCATTGGCTGTGTGACATGTGTCGCCATTCGTTGAAGCCACAAATCGTGGATATCGATAGCATCCAATTTAGGCCATAAACAATTGGTTATCATGGCACGGTAACGCTCACCATTCACCGTGACAGAATTCCCGCATCATTTTCAAAAAACAAACCCGTCCAATGATTCCGCCAGGATAAATTTGGCAGTTTTACATTTGAAATGTTTAATTTAATTAAAAAAATGTCAATGTCAATAAGAAGAAATTATTAAAATATATGACATGAATTATTATAGACAGTATCGAACGATGCTGATAATTATTTAAAAATTTTAATGAAACATTTCAAGGTATGCTATTAAAATTTAATTGAGATAAGTGACGAATTCAATAGAATGATTTTTTTTAGATCAGGATGATATATACTTGGTATAAGAGAGTTATGTGCTGGATACGTCAGATATTTTTTATTCAGGAATGAAAGTGAAAATCTTTATTAATTCGTAACCCTCGTCGCCAGGATAGCTACATGTTACAACTCCTAGAAAATTAAACTAAATTATGTTAAATACAAGCAAAGAAACAAGTAATACCAAGCTTTATAAACAAATCTGCGAAAGTACTATATCACAACCAATTTAGGGTCCTACGATTTAAAAACAAATCTTTATATGTCTATCAGTTTATGGAAAATTCAAGAAATTCAAAAAAGTTGGTGGTGATATAAATCCTGAGTCTTTAATAGAACACCTAAAACATTGGACTCATAAAAAATTATTGAGTAGAGTTGTATAAGATTTTAATAATTTTATTTATATTAGATATTTATTGCAAATAATTAGATTACAAGGTGTCCCATTTTATAACATGGCTTCATGGTCGAGTGGTAATGACACTTGCCTGTCACCCCACAGTCCCGGGTTGTATTACCTAGCAGGACTTTGCTAATCAATAAAGGACCTCATTTTAAGTTAAAAAGTTCAATTTAACGTGTCAAAAAAAGTTTGTTGGCAATTACTAAGAAACTACACAAACTTTTGATTTGAAATTTGGCACGTGTTTTTTGCTTCGACAGTGCTATCAATACGACATATTTGTCTCAACATCCTGTGGCATAGAAACTGACGTCTGAAACCCCTTTTCTGTCTGGTACTTGTACGCCAATGGATTTTTCGCCACTTTTTACCTTAAAATGAGGTCTTTTATTGATTGGCGAAGTTTTGCTACTATAAACTGAGATAACCTGTATATTGAGAAAAAATTATAAAAACCCTATACGGATGCCTTTTTCCAAAATGAAAAGGGTCTAGAGGGTGTGGATTTAAATTTTGACTAGTAGGTATATAAGTAAATTTTATCAAATATTCTAGGTAAGCCAACATATAAATCTAAATTGTCGAAATATGGGACTTTTATTAAACAGTCCGTAAAAGATAGTAATCGCATGAAACCCCATGATACAGTTAAAGAAGATACAAATATTTACAAACATATAGATGTAATACAAGAAAAAAAGAATAGTGGTGCTTACAGCGCATGGAGAAGTAATAAGGTGGAAAGTCTTTGTCCCTGTGAATATCCAGACTGTGACTGTAACATAAATCCAGCAATAGCAACTGTAGAAATACCAGTACGGTAAGTTTTTTTTTTTCATTCAAGAAAAAATAAAACTGATATATTGTTGTAAAATTATAGCTGGCATTTAAGTGTGTTTTGTATCAGTCACAGACACGATCCGTTTTCCTACAAGGTACTTAACAATTAAATTGCACTGCTGCAATTTGGCAAAAAAATAAAATATTGGTAATACTAACCATTTTATTTATTAATTAAGCATAACATGATACTAACCACTTTATTTATAAATTAAACATAGGTAACATTTTTTTTTAATTGGAATTAAAATTAAGTATAACATTTTTAGTTCCTAAACATCAAAATCTATATTACTTATAGGTTTTTCCAAAATCCATTATTTATTAACATGAATATTAAATGTGCAATTCTGTATAGTACAGTTGCTTACGTTTAATGCACTGCTGGCTGTGTTTGTTTCTAGATTCATAGTTCTGTCGAATACATTACTTGTAATAAGATTGTCAGTTTGATTGTTCAAAATTCTTTCATTGTTGGCAGAAAATTCTTCAGTAAAAATGTCTTCAGTTTGACTTGAAGTACTGGGCTCATTATACTCTAATGGGTTTAGTATTTTTATCGCTATGTTTTTTGTTGTTTACAGATTCTTCAATGTATCCTTCAGCAACGCTGGTGGATTTCCATCCACCATGTCACTTTAGTGTTGTTATATCCACTATTATCAACTAAGATAGTTGCCGAGTATCTTCTAAGGCTATGGCCCGTATATTCATGTGAATTTGGCAACTTTAAAAACGACGCGACATCTTTTGCAACGTTTGAAATTTTATGTATGCCCATCACAACATGATGACAATAATCATTTTGATATTTAATAAAAAATCTACCAAAAGTTATGTCTTTTGGCCGAAGAGTAGCATATTTTCTGTATAAATTTAAATAAAAATCTCCAATTATAGTAAATGAGCGATGTTTTTTAGTTTTTGTGTTGGGAGTATTTACTAAGTTCAGGTGGTTACTACTTTTTGGTGTGTTTCTATTCAAAATTTATGCAAGCAAAAAAACCTGAATATTTGTATGACTATGTAATACCCAGATGAACTGCACAATTTAAATCTGCGAAATATAGTAAGATTCGCCATACCTAGGCACAATAACAAGAAATTTGAGTGTTGCTTTGCATATTTAGTTGTTAATTTGTTCAATAAAAGTGAATTTTATAATATGATGCAAAATAGATCAATAAGTAGTTTCAGAAGGACTTACAAAGAAAATATACTAAATACGCAAAAAAGCATGCAGCATTAGTTGTATATTGTATGTATATTTTTCTGTTTTTTTTTTTCACTTCATTTTTGTTTGTTATGTGTTACAGAGTGATGTAAACGTTAGTACTAAGTAGTTTTTTGTAACGGAGTATGTGGTGACACGGAAGAACGTATATACGAATGTCACCTTTTTGTGTTTGTATAATGTTTTTGTACATATATATAATTCACAATAAATATTTTTCTATTTCTATTTCTATATGATAGGTATACTGCTGTGCAAAACTAAGTAGGGCAGCACTTATTACTGTACCTATAAGAGTTAAAAAGCGAGATAAGAAGAAAGGAGTATTAAAAGAAGGCCTTTAACTGGGAGACGGAGGATAAATGATGGTAGAATACGATCAGCAATTAGTAAATTATCTGCGTGGAAAAGCAGATACATATATATTACACCACTATTGTCACTGTCCTACTTAATTTTGCCCTAATTTAATTAACTCTCTTTGGATCTCACGGTTTACGAGAGCCTAGTGATGAGGCTTAAATTTAACTAACCCTGTATGTATATGTATATATATTTTATTTAGAATCAAAATTAAAAGAAAGAGAACATACCATATCAAGAAAACCAACTGAACAGTCCATATCAATTAAACAAAATAGTAATGAATTTTTGGAACACAATGGAGTTCAAAAAAGGAAAAGTATGTTTAAATCGTATTCGAGTAATAGATTGAAGAAAACATTATCAGTTATGCTCAGCTGCCAGTGCAGTAGTGAGGACTGTGATTGTGAGATCCAAAAAGAAGTTATAACAAAGATTCCAGTCCCAGTGAATGACAATTATGAGAAGCCTAAACTACCAGGTAGAAAATCAGTTGCGATAGTCTCTTCATTAGAACTACTTCATAAGAAATTGCATTCTCCAGACAGTATTGGATTTAATGATGAAACCGATAAAATAGAAACAGGTAGGCAAATTTATATAAAATTGGTGAGATAAGTTATACATAAATTTGCCCTGCGATATTTGGTTATTAACGGCAAAAGAGTTTTATAGTACATATAATGTTTCACAACACCCAGGGTGTCTAAACTGTTTACCTTATTTATAATTGAAGATATATAAAAATATTTATTTTTTGCATAAATGTGGTTTAGCTTTGATCTTCGTTCAAAATTCAAAGTTACAATTATTGTTAGTTCAGGACTTAAACATTAATAAAAATAGACCTATCTATTTACATTATACCGCGCCAAAGAGAACTAAGCATATTCTAAACAAATCAAAAGAATCAGATACGCATGTCGAGAAGTGAGCACATCTGATAAAAGCATACAGCAATGCATTTTAAATTTATGTTCGCTTGTTAAATTTGTAGTGTCTGCTAAAGCCAGAACATAGTAGAGAATTACTTAGACTATCATTGAAAGTCTAAGGAAACTTCAGTTAGAAAATGGGTATTGAACCACATCAACTCATATTACCACACCTCTCGGAATATAGCACCTCCAGTCCATCTGTGGCTGCACAACTGTCATTGCATGTTTCTGTTGTTTTGATTTGTTGTTGTGCTTTCCGTGAATTATATATTGAAAATTGTGCCCAAGAGCTTTGATAGTTAATCGAACAAAGGTGAGACAGTGCCAAGCATCTAAAAAATCCAGTTACTGGGAACCAAATTTATCTTTTCATCGAATTTCTAAATTTTTTATAGTTTTAAAGGAAAAAGGGTGGATAGTTTTCAAATGAACACAGTGTATAACTTAAATTTTTTTGTTAACAGTCGTTTATCAAAATGATTCGTACAACAAAGAATATGGTACCAAAGATGATGATAAAAAGGGTAATGAGGAAACATCAGCCATAAAGAAGTGCCTTTGCAGTAGTGAAGATTGTGATTGTAACAAAGAACAAGAAAGAACTGAAGAAACAGTTATGGAGAAATGTGTTTGCAGTGATCCAATATGTGACTGTGAAAAAAAACAGGATGTTTCGAAGATTCCATTTGACAGCTATGAAATTCATAAACCACATGAAAGGTATTGGAACAAAAAAATATGTTTGTCATTAGATCTAGCTTATAAAAAATTCTACTTAAAGAAATGGGTATGATGACATTGAAGAAGTTGAAAAAAATATAATTGATTTGTAGAGAAGCGATTAAATGGGTAAGATAAATATGTCTCTACAAGTTTTTTTTTTAACTGCTTATTTATTATTAGGTTCGTCATGAAGGGCTGCTGTTCTTCTTCATAAAAATTTACTGTTAAAGTATGGTAGGGATGTAAAAAAGTAATAAATTTATTAATACGAAAATCTTAAATTTATTGTAAAAATTATGAAAATAACATGCGTTTGAAAAAAATGATCTGTGGGACTTCCCCACATAACTAAAGGTTGTCAAACCTAAAAGCGTTGTAGTAGCGGAGGTGAGTTTGTTTGCGCTACTGATTTTTATTTAAAATTTAATGTTATATGAATATCGGGTGTACGAATAATTCGATGTTTTTTTCAAAAAATTTAGAACACCCTGTGGAGTGCACCAGTAACAACAGCAACTTACAATTAAAAGCTAACTCTAGCCTCATCTTTTCTTAACATGTTTTTTTTTATTTCACTTTATTATCTCTATTATCAAAGTAAATGTGCAATTTTATAGCACAACATGTTTTTATTGACAGGTTTTACGAAAACTTTTAAAAACTAAAATTTATTAAGACATAATCAGTAACGTGTATTTCCACCTCTATTTCTAATCACAGCTTCACAACGACGTTGCATGCTTGAAATTAAACTCCTAATTTGGTCTTGATCGATTTCATTCCAAATTTGTATCAACATCTGTTCAACGTCATCAAGGGAAAGTGTGTTGGTTGATGATCTCTTAATAGCCTACCAAGAATATCCCACAAATCTTCAATTGGATTGAGATCTGGACTGCGCGATGGTCAATTTAAAGTCTCAACATTCACCTCTTGTAAGTATTCATCCATTATACGCGCTGTGTGTGGTTTTGCGTTATCATGCATTAATAAAAAGTTATTGCCAATATAAGGAACGAACGGGATTACATGCTCTGATAAAATATCCATAATATACCGTCTGCTATTTAAGGAACCTCCACGTAAGGAAACAAGATCTGTTTTGGCTGTGAAGGAAATTCCTTCCCAAACCATCACGGAACCTCCATTAAATAATGTTGTTTCACGAATGTTGCATTGAGCGTAACGCTCATTTGGTCGTCGAATTACCCTTTGACGCCGGTGTGAGCTATATAAACAAAACTTGGACTCTTCCGTGAACAAGACAAGCTCCCAGTCCTGAAGGTTCCAGTCCAGATGTTATCTGGCAAATTCCAACCTGGCTCAACGGTGGTCAGCGTTCAATTTAGGTCCTGTCGCTGGTATTCTTATGTGCAAATTCTGTTCTTTAAGACGTCGGCTTACACTATCCACACTCAGTTGCACATTATGAACTCTTCTAAACTGCATTTGCATTTTTCTGGTATAGTATTTCCAAAGTCAGTTGAAACACTATAAAAACGCCGACAAAGGATTTTATCCATTAAATGAGTAAATCCCTTAGTCGGGCGTTTAAATTCCTTTGTCGGTGTTTTTATAGTGTTTCAGCTGACTTTGGATATACTATACTTGTAAACCGTTCTCTTAAAACATGTAATGTAATGAAGCGATTTTGTATTGTTGTTATTCAAAGCCTTCCTTGTCCTTGGCATCTATTATGGTCACTTGTTTCCCTAAAACGTTGAACAACTCGAGATATTGTAGTGTGAGAAACTCCCAATCTCAAAGCTATGGCATGGCTGCTCAATCCTTCATTAGCCAAAGTAACCGCCTGAACACGCTCATCACGGCTCAAGTTTCTCGTCACACGGTCCATTTTTCAAAAATTATAAACTATAGAATTAAGCTAAAACAAGAAATCTAACAAAAATAATACACATGAACAAACTGTCACTTTCTAAATCGATGACATTACTTTTAATCTCATTTGTTTTCCAAAGCCTACTTATTTAAACTTTTTCAATGCAGGACTAAAACCTTTCAATAAAAACATATATGCTATAAAATTGCATATCTACATGATGTTAAGAAAAGATGAGGCTACAGTTAGCTTTTAATTGTAGTTTGCTATTGTTACTGGTGCACTCCACAGGGTGTTCTGAATTTTTTGAAAAAAACTTCGAATTATTCTTACACCCGGTATTCATATAACACTAGATTTTAAATAAAAATCAGTAGCATGGTAACGTTTCTAAAGCGTAAACCTACAATTCAAAAAAAAAAGAACATCAAAATCAGATTTAAGATTCAGAAAAAAAAATTTCAAACTTATAGCAAACTTTAGGTGGTGCATTAATTTTGCTGGTCAGTGTATTTAATGACTACTTTCATGCAAAAATTGCATTGTAACTAAATATTAGTCTGTAGAATCTTAGGGTACATATTTTATGACTACAGAAACTATGATTGCAGATTTACTTTAAATAAAATGAATAACTGATTTAAAACTTTAATACCTATCCGATACGATAAATAACCCAGATGTATAAAACCACCACAGACAGGTTGCTATAGCAACCACTTTTTAAATGGTTTCAAAAGAGGTAGGTAACCGAGGAAATAATTATTATTGTAAATAATAACAAATATTGCTATATTTGAAGTTTTTAAATAAACATAAATCATTATCATTCCAACTTGACAACGTGACTTAATAAAGGAAAGAAAATAGTTTAATAATTTGGGTAACATTATAAGAATTTAAATCATTTATTAAATTAACCATTTATTATTAGAAATGGAAGATGATATTCAAGTTGATGTTGATCTACTTAGCATCGAACGTCTTTCAATAATATCAGAAAATATATCTATTGTAAGTACCGAGCGTACGAGTTTATATTCCGTAGATCACAATAAAGAAGCCTTACTTAAGAAATGTATTCGCAAAGGCGACAACATCTGTTACTCGAAATTGGAAAACATAAATATGCTTCAAAATTCAAAACAAGATGATAAAAGAAAATCTAGTTTCGATGCTGACCAGGTGGATAAAGTTTTGTCTGGGGAATCATTGTATAAGGTATACTTATTTAATTCTGATCTATAGAGGAAATCATGGTTTATATTATTTTTATTTTCAAGATATGCTAATGCTAAAGCTTTTAGAATCAATCGTTTACATAATATATTATCCTATTTAATAGAGACTGATATTATTACGATCTGTACATGATATTTAGTCACAATAAAAATTTAAGCAATAATAGGGGTTCATAACAATTTATGAATTATTCCTTTTCAACTACTAATATCTCACTAACAACAAGCTGATAATCGGCGGCAGATGTTTGGACATGTCTGTATCATAAAAAACATAAAAAAACATAAAAACAGACCACATAAATTAGACAACCCCCAAACCAAAGCCAAAGCTGCTCGGATAGGAGTTACACAGTTGAAAAAAACGCGGACACACACAAACAAACCCTTTGACAGAATCGAAACCGGGATTTGAACCCGGGAGTCGATAGGCAGTAAACCAGCTATGTTTATCACTTAACGCTCTGGCCCACTGCATTACCAAACTCATATGTCATATATTACGAGTAGAAAGAGAATTTTGTGTAAATTACGTTTCAAGATACATGAAAAATTGCTAAAATGTGTAGACAAGAAGGTTTTTCATTTGTTGTTACTCACAATATGTAGATGATGTCCTCCTTACACTAATTTTAACCTGTTTCTGCTAATATATTGACTGGGTTATACGTCCCAATATTTTAGGCATTTACGTTTCAACAGGGATCTAACGATGAAGAGACTGATAAGTGTATTGCTTTCTGGAGGAGTGTTATGGAGAAAAATTTGGCTCCTATAAAGTGCACAATTATTGAAAATGGTAAGATCAAAGAAGTACCAGACATTATTGAGAAAGAATCAGCAACTGTATTGGACGATGAAAGGCTAAAAAGTGAAACGGCAAAAATACACGAAGAATATAAAAATATGTGGATAACACTTTTAAATGAGTTGCAGAAGAAAAGATTGCATGAAATAAAGGTCTATATAATTTTTTTTATTTCATACACTAAAAAATTATTATATTATTTGTAGTTGATTGGAAAATCTCGGTGTAAAATGTGTGATTCGTCGTTTGATGAAAATTTAGACAAAATCAACAAATCTGAAGTTGAAAAAGAAATTATAGATTTAAATAACTGGGACCCAGACTCAAAGGGGAAAGGTAAACTTTTTAATTTAGTACAAATCAAACATGTATATTAGACTACGTGATTATGCTATTGTTATCAAAAACTATACTGTCGTGCTGTATCTCCAATTGTTTCCAAAACTAAACAACAATAAAAAATGCCGTGTTTCAGGTTTGAAATGTCAAACATGTCGCATATTAAATTTCTAATATTGCATGTTGTATCAATCATGGTTTAAATGCATAAAATTAATGCCATATCTCCCATTTTATTAGAAAATAATAATGTACCTATGTATGTACATTTTTAAATTTAAAAAAACGTGCACATGCTGTAATTACATTATCATAAGAGTTGTAAAAACTGTTTTAGTAGGAACTGACATATATAGAAATCAAGTCACAACGAAAACTCCAAAATTTTGTACACTACTTCTCATTGTCATGAAATATGAAACCAATATATAAATAATAATTTTTGTCATTATACCGTAGAAAAATAAAAAAAGCACTACATAAATTAGACAACCTCCAAACCAAAGCCGAAACTGCACGGACAGTGTAAGTTGAAAAAAACGCAAACACAACCAATCCCTTTGACTGTCAGAATCGAAACCGGAATTTGAACCCGGGTGTCGATAGGCAGTAAACCATCTACATTTGTCACAATGCTCTGACCTACTGCGCTACCGAGCATTTATACTCTATATACGCTCTCTTCGGCAAGCATTGAAAGTAACTTTTGTATGCTAAACTTGCCGTATGTGTATTAAAAATCTATGATAATACATTTTTCCATTAAAATTTGTCAATTTAAACTAATCTATACACAAATATAAATTAATAAAGAAAAAATATGCTTCAATTTATTTAAAATGAAAAGATACAAGAGTTTCTTTAAAATTTTATCAATCATTTTCTCAGACACTGAAGTGTGTTGGAATCACTGACGTAGTTTCCAAAACAGCATATACTGCATTAAAGAGAATTTCACATAAACAAACTTTATGTGAAATTCTTGACTCATTTCAACTAAACATCACAACTCGTGATCCGACTAGAATATTTACGATGTGTAACGGCCAAACACACTCTAGCATAATCGACTATTTAACCACAAATTTGCCCTTCGATATGTATCAATGCAAAATTCTAGATCCTTGTATAGCAGATCATTTAGCACAAATAATGACTATTGAAAATACAACAAAATTTAACCTCTGATGATGTCACAAAATATATAGGAATTTTACTGAAAAAAAATATATCTTTATATGTAGATCAAGTTGCTAAAACTAACTGGTCATTCATCTATGATGTAGATGATATTAATGAATCTTTTTGCAAATTTGTAAATGGTTTAATGGCGAGTTACTTCAACAGAGAAATAATTTAAAAATGCTTTCGTGGCTAGTAAATTCAACATATTGTGCAAACGGTAGGACATTATATTTAAATAAAAAGAAAGTACAAAAAGAACATTAAAATGGCTAAAAGTAATTTTTATAAAAATATAATTAATAATTCTGGGAATAAAAGCAAAGAAACTTGGAAAATAATAAATACAAAACTTGGTCGTACAAATAAAACGCAAAATCCAATAGAACTAGCAATTGACAACAATATGATAACCGATTTTGTTGAAATAGCTAATAATTTTGCAAATTATTTTAGCACGATATCCAAAATTAAACTATTTGAACATTTTGGAGAAAATTTGTCATTATCATGCACCACTATGGATAACCAGCCACAAACTTTATTTAGGTGTTATATAGACGAATACACTATTAAAAGTGAGATTGCAAATCTAAAAAATAAAAATTCAACTGGACTTGATGAAAATACTATCAAATTATTGAAGCGCACTAGTGACACTATAAGTAAACCTTTTGAATATCTAATTAATACAGCTTTAGAATCTGGTGTTTTTCCTGACATCCTAAAAATAGCATGTATCATACCATTGTACAAAAAAAGATGATCCTCATAATATAGCCAATGAATGAACCACTGCCATACCTATATCTTTAAAAATCTCACCAAGCCACGGGTGAATCAAGGATCATATAGAATCGATACAAATTTCGTATTTTCTCTTTCATGTTGAAAGGTCATGGAATTTCAAAGTGTCTCTTTAAATTTACATTTCTTGATTATTTTATCAATTAAACTTATAGAATATCCATTACTTGCAGTTATATTCTTAATATACTTATATTCTTAATATACTGTTAATGTTGAGTTTTTAGTAAGCAAATTATACAATACTGGAATACGGGGAACTTTACTGAAGTGGCTAGAGTCCTATATGTCCAACAGAAAATTGCTGGTAAAATATAATAATGCTATGTCAGATATGAAGGATGTGCACATGGGAGTTCCTCAGGGTTCTGTGTTGGGACCATTGCTGTTTGCATTATATTTGAATGACTTACCAAAGCACATCACAAAAGGTAAAGTTACAATGTTCGGAGATGACACTACCATTACAGTATCAGCACAGACCCCTGAGGAGTTAGCTGAAAATATAACTCATGTCTGCAATGAGCTTGATACCTGGTGTCAGCGTATTCAACTTATATTGAATGATAAAAAAAACCGTCTCCATCAATTATTTTCATAATAGAAGAGGACTTACTCCAAATTTTCTAGTGGCTAACAATATTAATGTGGTGTCAAATATAAAATTCTTAGGAACTTGGCTCGATGCTAAACTCTCTTGGGACAATCACATAGATTTTGTTTACAACAAATTAAGTTCTGCGTTTTTTGCTATTTTTCAAATGAAAACTGTACTTGATACTAATGGTTTGTTAAATATTTACTATGCCTTAGTCTACAGCCATTTGTCTCTGAATATAGTCACATGGGGAGCAGGCGGAAATATAAACAGGGCATTAATTTCATAAAAAAAGAATAATCAGACTCATTTTTAATTTAAAACCATTAGATAGCTGCAGAGGTGTTTTTAAGAAAAATAAAATATTAACTGTAATATGTATTTTTAATCTAAAATGTGTGTGTTATACATATAAAAATTTTACAAATTTTAATAAACTGGGAGATACACACTTTTACAATACTCGAAATAATAACAAATTGACAGTACCGCCTCACTCTACCACTTTGTATAAACATTCGCCTAATTACAATGCCATCAATCTGTTTGATAAACTTCCTGATTATCTAAAACAGGTTTTAACAAGACAGCTACAAAAAATTACTTACTTAATAGAAATGTCTTTATAGTGTTTTAGAGTTTTTGGTACATTAATTAATTAATTAATTAATTAATTTTCATACATGTTACTGTTTTGTTGTCTACTTTTCTTTTACTGTTCGTTTTCTTTTTACTGTTCGTTTTATACACTACATAATTTATTTGACTTACCATATATATATACATGTTATGTATCACACAATGGTTAATAAAGGTATTATTATTATTATTAAACGCACGTTTCGCCAACCGAGTTGACTTCATCCGCAGATGATTAAAGCTAATCTTATGCCAACAGTGTATCTATTTATACCTAAACTATTGTCACGGTTTGGTGAACCGTAACCCACAAACCAATAAAGCAGGCTACCTGGAATTGGCCCTCTGTCACTATTCATACTATTTTTACACTTTGTGATTTCCAAGCTTTCAAATGCATCCAGTCGTCTAGTATTTGTTACATTCCTAATTAATATTAAATTGCTACTATCTATTTTTATGGTTCTCAAACACATGTTGGACAACACTAGACATCTGTTCTACCATATTTAAGATAAGCCATATGCTCCTTGAATCTAGCTTGAATTGATTGCCTAGTTTGACCAACATACTTTTGATTACAGTCCTTAAAACTAATTTCCTAAATTTCCGACTTTTTGTTTGTTTCAATTTTGTCTTCTGGATTGCCTAAAAGTTGTAGTTTATTTTCCGATGAATGAACCACTGCCATACCTATATCTTTAAAAATCTCAACAAGCCACGGGTGAATCAAGGATCATATAGAATCGATACAAATTTCGTATTTTCTCTTTCATGTTGAAAGGTCGTGGAATTTCAAAGTGTCTCTTTAAATTTACATTTCTTGATTACTTTATCAATTAAACTTACAGAATATCCATTGCTCACAGTTATATTCTTAATCAACGCCATTTCCTTTTCAAACCTCTCCTTATTGAGGGGAAGCTTAGTAGACGATGAACTAGAAAATTAAAACTTGCCATTTTGTGTTACGCACAATGGTGGGTTCTCAGGGATATATCTTAAAGTACTGGTATCTTCTGTGTATGTAAAATTTTAACTTATTTCTCATTATACAGTGTGGTATAAGGAATGCAATAATAAAATATGATTGATTTCAAGTGCAAAATTTTAATTTAATGTACATATTTTAATCCTATGTAAATCCATTCCGATTATTTTTCATGTCATGCCTATCTGTCGGGTTGTTTGTATACATATATATTATTATTTCCATCAACAATTTAAAATGTGACTAGTATGTTAATTTTATTAAATATTCAGGTAAATCTACATATACATCTAAGTTATCAGAAAGAGGGAGCATTATCAAAAATAGAATTGATTCTAAACTGTTAATAAAAGCCACTAGTCAAGCAAAACCCCCTGTCATGGCTAAAGAAGATACAAATAAGTACAAACACATAGATGTAATTCAGGAAAAAAAGGAATAGTGGTGCTTACAGTAAATGGAGAAGTAATAAGGTGGAAAGTCCTTGTCCCTGTGGATATCCGGACTGTGACTGTAACATAAACCCGGCAATTGTGTCTGTAGAAACACCATCAGGTAAGTATATTTTCAGAAAAAATTAAATGTCTTTTCTCTGGGTCAGATCATTTTTCCTACCAGCATTTGAAAATTACACTGTTGCACTTAATGGTAAGTGCTTTGAGCAACCATTGCCCTTGTTGCAGATGGAATCGTTCCATCATATATTGATTGTAACATGTGTTCTTAGAGTTTGTGGTATTTTAAACTTGCACCTCCACAACTCTTCTCCTGTATTTACATAAGTTGAACACCATGGTGTTTAAAGAGCACCATAAAAATAATCACATGGTGTTATGTCAGGAGAATTTGGTGGCCAGTTTACCAAAGCGTCATGGCCTCTACCGATCAACTATTTGGAAATATTGGATTTAAATGTTGTCGGACATTTAAAGTCAAGTTAATGTGCAGATGCCCCTTTATGCTTAAACCACATATCATGGTGAAGTAATACTGGTAAATCATTCAATAAACAATGCAACGAAATTTGAAATTAGCTGGTGTGATATGATGGGGCCAGTAATAAAATTATCAATGATGATACATTATTCTTAAATTCAGGTTGAAAATGTGTTACTTTAATTTTATGTGCATTTTTCATTGTCATTCACATTTTCATTCTGCAAATTTGTTATTTCTTTCCTCATAAAACATGCTTCAGTAGTGACAAAATCTTCATGTTGAAATTGGATATTTTAGGCTCTCTGTACTTAGATAAACCGACAGAAAATTAAATGTGTATTGTTTTTTTATAATTCTATGAATACTATCTTTAGACATTCTACCTTCAGTCCTAAGCATCTGGAGTCTGTGTCTTCTGCAAATTTTTCCAAAATCTGTTCAGAAATCTTAATCGTAGGCCATTGCATCACAGGTGTAGTATTTTACATACCATGGCCGTACGAAGCAAATTTAGCATTGTCGATTGATTAGTAAAATAAATAATTGTTAGTAAAGAGACCACGGGTTTTTAATATTTGTGCAGCCAGGTGTATATATTTCAGTTTTTAACATTTTATATGGTTTAAAATAAAAAAATCTGTAGATTATCTAGATAAATGAAATAAAATACACAATAGGCATAATATTTTATTATTAGTAATTGAATAATGAATGCTAAACATTCCTTAGGTTACAAAATAAAATAGCAAATTATTAATTTCGTGTTTTATTTGCCAGTTTTAAAATTTCTATTAATAAATTTAAGACTGCAAAATATGTTCGTATTTTTTTCTTAAAGCACTTATTTTCAATAACTTAGAAAATTAGAAAAACTGCTGATACACAGCGCTTCTACTCGGATGATATGGTCTAGAAGTAAAATATTATACTTTCAATTTACATTCTTAAAATTACTTTATTAATGGTTCGTGCTTTTGTAAAACAATAACTCCTATACTAAAATCAATAGACTAATGTAACAGTTTTTTCATGAGGAAATATGAATAAAACTTTCTGTAACTACTAATTTTTACAAAATTATACAAGACATAAAAAACACATTTGCTTGTTTTTTTTCTAAATCAATTAAAAAAAAAACGTATATTTATAAAAATGTCCCAAGACTTTTCTTGCGAGGACATAAAAGAAATCATTATTTGTGTAGTTTATCATTCTCTACATATTATAAAATATATACAGGGTGTTCTAACATAAATGGCATTGCAAATAGGTATTTTACTATTGAAGAAGAAACAATCGTAATTGAAGAGAATAGCACCTATTAAAAATGCAAACCACTTAACGGAAGGTCAACATAAATTTAAGGATTCTAAATAATTTATATACAGAGTGTCCCATAATTATATGTCTCTATTCAAGAGGGTAATAGAACTATAAAAAATAAGTTGAGTTTTGTATATAAACATTTTCCTTAAATCAGTTTATACATAAAAGTGCGGAATTATTTTTGTACAGGTATGTAGTTACCTATCGATTATTGTATACCCATCCTGCATTGCAATATTTAAGTACAAGTAACTATAAAACAATAGCTTATATTGACATTTAGTATGAGGACCTTTTTTATTCAGTTTTTAACACTAGCGTTTCTTTCCGTGTAAAAAAAAATAAGACAAAAAGTTATGGCGAAAATTCACTCACACCCCCTTTATAATTACTCCAACAAATCATGATATGTAGATAAAAATTTAACAAGACATGTAACATTATAAAGTTAATCATGGTCCAATTTTAATTTTTGCAACTTAAGACGTTTTGAATTTATTGGCAAATAACTATGTTGTACTTACCCCCTTTAAGGGATTGTAGCTCCCTTATGCACTGACTTAAGGCAACTGTTTATATGCAAAACAACTTATTTTTTATAGTCCTATTACCCCCTTGAAAGACGGTATTTACTTATGGGACACCCTGTATATGCTTTAACTTTATGTAACTCTTTCACCCTGTAAATGGCCCGCAAGTAATAGAACCCCAAGATACGTTGTGTTAATAATAATCGCCTATATATTGCTGTACACAAATCTAATAACAACCCGGCACCGCCTGGCTGAAATTATCAGTGTTCAATTAAAAAATCAAGATTTACAAAACGAAAGCACCAATAATCATTTAAAAACTGACTAAACTTTTCATAAATTGACTAATATATAATTTGTCTACAATATACACACATTTTAAAATTTATTCTGTAATATCTTTCAAAATTATTCAAAATTCATTCAGTTCCAAAAAAAAGTGACGCGCTTGATTTTTGACCTAACTTTTTCCTTTTTTTTTTAAACCAGTGGGTCGTCTTTAATTTTTTTTTATTTGTTGGTAGGTAATTCCTGTGTCTTTCAAAAAATAAAGAGGTGGAAATTTTTTTAAAGCCTGGATGGTAGTGGAAAAACTCGAACCATGTTTTTTTCTTAATTTTTGACTCACCCTGTGTGTTAATCAAGTAATGGTATAGAAAGTGCTTACACTCTGTATGAAAGACACTTCTTATACGAGCATTTTGTTTTTTTGTTCATTGATTTATCTCTAAAATTGTCCGAATTACAGCTTTTTTGCTGAAACCTTGCGTATATCCCACAAATTTATTTCGTTGTAGGATTACATTGCCTTTAAAAAAAACAATTGCCGTTGCCATAGCAATTAATTTGTTGTATGCCTCCATATTTGACTCTTTGTCGTTGTGTCATTAATTAAGTTTCATTAAAAAAGTTTTAGAGACTAAAATTACATAAAATGCCTCAAATAAATCCTGAACAAGTAGCAAGATTAGTTGCTTTAGTAAACGATGGGCGTAGTAAACGTTACGCCGCTCGTGCAGTGGGAGTCCATGAAGCAACTGCTCGTAGAGCGATCCGCAAGTACGAACAAACAGGAAGCGCTGCTCGAAGGGTGGGTTCTGGTCGCCCTCGAAAAACTTCTCCAAGAAATGATCGCTTCTTGAGATTGCGGATATTACGGGACCGATCAAATATTGCGGTAAATGTTCAGCAAGATCTTCGCCGAATTCGTGGTGTTGCAGTAAGTAAGCAGACGGTATGTAGACGTCTAAAAGAAGTTAATTTAAAAGCTAGGAGACCTGCAAAAGGTCCTAAATTATTGCCCGAACATCGTGCTGCTAGAAGAAATTTCGTTCAAAATTATGGAGAATGGAATATTCCTGAATAGTCGAATGTCTTGTTTACGGATGAGTCAAGGTTTTGCCTTAACATGGTGGATGGAAGAAAAAGAGTGTGGAGAAGGACTGGTGAAAGGTTTAATCAGAATTTAATAACAGAATGCGAAAGTTTTAATGGTGGGTCGGTTATGGTGTGGGGAGGGATTTCAATGAATGGAAAGACACCCCTTCATGTTTTTCCGGTGAGGCGGACGTTGACAGGCCTAATCTACATTGACATTTTACAGCAGTATGTCTTACCTCATGCAGAGTTAGTGGGAAATAATTTTATATTGATGCAGGATAATGCCCGACCACACACCGCAACAATAGTGCGAAACTTTTTAGAAGCTACGGGTGTCACCACATTACAGTGGCCTGCGAGAAGCCCCGATATGAACCCTATAGAACATTTGTGGGATGAATTAGGGAGAAGAGTACGTTCTCGCGAGAGGCCTCCGGAAAGTCTCACAGAAATGGCAGATGCATTAGTGGAAGAATGGGATCGTATACCAATGGAAACGATAAGAAACCTAATTTCCAGTATGCCGTGTAGATTAGAAGCTCTTAGAGTTGCTAGGGGTGGCAATACACGGTATTAAGCAGTTATCCCAGTTTATAATTTTGTGTTTAATAAAAATGTTTTTTAAAATTTGTATCAGTTTATTTCACTACAAAACTGTTTCTCGATAAATTCAGAAAGTTGGTAATATGCAAGGTTTCAGCAAAAGAGCTGTAATTCGGACAATTTTAGAGATAAATCAATGAATAAAAAAATAAAATTCTCGTAAAAGAAGCGTCTTTCATACAGAGTGTAAGCACTTTCTATACCATTACTTGATTAACACACAGGGTGAGTCAAAAATTAAGAAAAAAACATGGTACGAGTTTTTCCACTACCATCCAGGAGGCTTTGAAAAAATTTCCACCTCTTTATTTTTTTTTTTGAAAGACAAAGGAATTACCTACCAACAAATAAAAAAAAATTAAAAATCGACCCACTGGTTTTTAAAAAAAAAAAAGGAAATAAGTTAGGTCAGAAATCAAGTGCGTCACTTTTTTTGGAACCGAGTGTAGATGCAGAAGAGCATTCGTCTAATTGTAAATACAAAACTAAAGATTTAATTTTTTTTATTCTATTTCGTATTTTTTTTATACTTTTAATTTATATTCTTAAAATTACTTCATCAATGGTTGTTGTTTTTGCAAAACAATACCTAACTCCTATACTAAATTCAATATGTTTTATGCTTGCAATAATATAACAGTTTTTCACTTAGCTTTCGACATCACGAGGAAATGAATAAAACTTTTCATTACTACAATAGCTTTTATTTATACACCCTTTACATGAGCAAACCATTCCCCCTCTTTTCTTATCATTCCCCATTTTATAATAAAATAAAATGTATACAATTGTCACAGTAAACCAATTACACGTAAAGCACTTACACCAAGAGTTTTTTTTTCGCTGATAACATACACGCTCAGATGACCACTACACTGATGCTAGTGATGCTTATCAGAATAACGTGTCAGTATAACCGCTCTTGAAGGTTCCCGGCGGCGAGGCCTAGCAATAAGGAGAATTAACCTACTGGTTATACTGTGGTTTAGTAAACAATGATTTAGAAACTTTCGCCGTATTCCCTAACACTTGATAGATAGATAGATCTTTATTGATCATGTTACATTAAATTAACATTTGTGACAAGTCATAGATTACAAGCAGAAAAAATTTGGAATATTTGTATGGTACCAAGCCGACAACTTGTTAATAACTTTTTTTCTCAGACAAATAAGTTGGCAGATATTTGCAATTTTACCATTGGAATAATCTTCTAAACTACGTTTTCAAACTTTCAAAATGCAGTTGCTTGCAAATTAGACCTCACAGGTTATAATATTTAAAGCGGCCTAGGAGATTTCCTGGAATGCCCTGTATAAAAAATCAATGTTATATACCGTTTGTAGTCTTATTTTAATATCATTTATTTTATTTAGAATTACAATTAAAAGAAAGTAAAGAGAGTATATCAGATAAACAAGAGAGCAACTCATCTTCGGATATTGATGAAGAAAGAATAATAAAAAGTGCATTTAAATCACACAGTGGTGGTAAATTAAAGAAAACACTATCTGTCATGCTCCACTGTACGTGCAGCAGTGAGGATTGTGATTGTGAGGCACAGAAAGAAGTTCTTGAAAAGATTTCGGTGCCACTAATGGACGATTTTGAAACACTTGAAATTCCTGAAAGAAAGGTGTCCGTTGGACCAGTTTCATCATTAGAACTTCTTCAAAAGAAATTCAGGTCTCCTGAGAGAATTCTGAAAATTAGTGATGAAATTCAAGAAAGCGAAATAGGTAGGAAAAAATATTTACCAAAAAATCTGATGTTAATACAGTGCATTCTATGATTTTCAGCTTGTTCTAGTTTTAGAACAAGCTAACATTTTAGGTAAAAAATGTTTCATATAATAAAACATATGTATGTGTTAGAAATATGAGTGTCATTATTTTAAGAATATGTTTGGACTAAAAGTAGAAAAAAAATCTTATACAATAGGTGTTGAAAATTGAACGGATTTTCCAGAAAAAAAAAATTAAATTTAAATTTTTGAAAGTTCGTTCGAAAAGGCAAAAATAAAGTATACATTTTTTTTCCGCAGAAAAAATTGTGTGCTTCTTGTAATTCTTTAAAATAGGCATATTATGTTATAATAATTTGTATTTTGCAAAATAAGATCCCTCTGTTAAATAGAGAACCTTATTAGCTTGACTTCGCTGAGGTAAAAATACATTATTATTATTATTTATTTTTATTTATTATTTTTTTTTTTCGGTTTCCCGACGCTACGACTCTGTCATGCGTACACTCCAGGCTCGAGAGTCCTCGGTCCCCCATTGACGTGGGAGGTACACATAAGGAACGGACAATTTAGGATGAATACTTCTGTGAATATTCATCATCTTGCGGGCATCTCTGTCTAATTGGCGCAACTCATCTACCGAACACATCACTACTCCAAAGGGGTAGAGTAGGACCGGAATGGCAAGCATGTTAGTCGCAGACATCTTGTTCTTCCCTGAAAGTTGGGAAGACCAAATCTTTCGGAGGCGGTGTCTGTACTTGCCGCATAGAGAAGTCTTTGTTTATTTTACATCCTAGATGTGCTTTTGCACACCCAGATATGTATAGATCTCTCTGGCATCCAAATCGCCTAGGATGCTTCCATCTGCGAGCTGCGCATCTTCAGACAATTCCCCGCATCTACCTCTTTTGAGATGGACGACTGCACATTTATCCAATACGAACTCCATACCATTTACCCATGTATATTCTTTGACCACCGTTTTGTACTTTTCGTTCTCTGGAGGCATAAAGTTTAAGGTCATCCACATAACACAGATGGGTGACCTTACACCTCTGGTCGCTGGGTGGTCCGCATTTATATCAGCAGATTTCGTGGAATCCAACAGATAAGCAGTAGTGAGTTGCAAAAGATGAGAGGTCTCAAGGAATCACCTTGGAATACTCCTCTCCTGAATGCCACATGCTCTGTCGTGACTTGCTGTGCACCAGATGTTATGGTGAAGCAAATCCTCCAGAGCAGTTACAGTTGTTCAATGCATCTCACTAGAGGTGCAGATACTGCAAGGCATTCGAGCAAGTGTAGCAGTAGCTCGGGAGATGTATCAAGTGCCTTGCGGTAATCAATCCAGGCCATTGATAGATTCCGCTTGTATTGCACAGAATCCTGTGTAATACAGCAGGTTGTCCTTACAACCTGCCATGCCCTTCTTAGCACCACTCTGTTCATGTATCTGCTTGATGACCGGATCAACAGACCTCAGTGTTCTGACATACAAGATAGGAGTAACTGTCTTGTAGCAGGAGTTAAGGCCTACACAAGACGGCTACAGTTATTGATTTTATTTTTTTTAAATTAAACTCCCTGTATGTTTTTACATATTTGCATAGGACACTTTTTCACGAACACAGTGATATAGGGATGACTCGATCGGCCTATAATTCTTCGGATCGGAAAGATCCCCCCTTTTTAAGGATCAGCACAGTACTAGGTATCACAAATTTATATAATATAATCACAGTGATGTGTCAAAAAAAAAAATCTGAAAATTGGTTGATCCTGTAGGCCATCCCTGAAACTTCCCGCTATTTTCGAGCTTAAAGCGCTCAAAAATATACGTATTAGTTAATTTTTGAGCTCTCCGAGCTCAAAATATTATACACATACATTTTTAACCTCTACGATTAGGTGAAAAATTTTCAATTTTCTTAGCGGAAAGTTAAAAATCAGGTACTAAAATCTATCAATAAAATACTCATCAATAGGGAAAACATATGACATGATGTAAATAACACGCAGTAACAGCATATTTCTTACTTGCAAAATCAATTACAGAACATCAGTAGTAACACTTATTTTTTATATTTATATTTTTTTCTGATAATCAAATTTAAACCTCTCATCAAACTGTTAGTTTTTTGTCCCTTACATTTCAACCACCTTATAAAGTGTAAAACATCATGGCCAGTCTTGTATAGTGGCTAGGATAACATCACTTCCAGCTGTTCATAGTAATAATTTGTAACTTTGGCAAGCGAAGAAGTCATACAACGATAAATCAAAAGGGGCCACCTTTTGATATATTGTTGTTTTTAAGGAGTATTATATAATGTTCTGATGTGTTACATTCACACCACTAAAATTTTTTGTTAATAGTTGATTATGAAGATGAATCGGAAGATTATTTTGACCATGCAAATGAAAAAGGCAACAAGGAAACATCAAAAATGAAGAAGTGCATTTGTAGTGATGAAGAATGCGATTGTGATAAAGAAGAATTACAAAGTGAATTGGTAGCAGGTATTAAAAAATGTGCTTGTAGCGATCCAGCATGTGATTGTGAAGGTAAAAAAATGGAAATCGAAAAATTAAAAAATTCGCTTGGTGATAGGTAATGGAATGTAAAAATAATATTATACATTTCTTAAGAAAAAAAATAATTCATTCTAGTAATGGGTTTGGCATAGAAGTTGAAGAAAATGTATTTGATCTGTCAAGAAATAATTAAATGGGTAAGATAAATAAAGGTCTGAGTGTGGTTTCTGTCTACATAATTGATTATTTGCTATTAGGCTCATCATGAAGGGCTGTTATCCTTTTTATAAAATAACGTGTTAAAGTATAGTACCGATGTAATAAAAAATAATAAATGGCGAGTAATACTTTAAGGGTTGTTTATTATAAAAATTTATGAAAATATTTTATGTATATACAAGGTGATTTAGAAAACATGATCACCGCCTGTTTCTTGATTTCAATTACAGATGGCGAGTTACGGTAAAAACCGATAGATTCCACAATTCGTTTCAAAAAAGACATTATTTGACGTTTCAAAAAAGTCACTTTGACGTTTCAAAAAAGTCACATTTTTTGACGTTTCAAAAATTGGGACCGATTTTGCCCATCAACGAACCCAATCTCTTCCTTGACCTCTAGAATGTGTGTACCAAATTTGAGAGCTTTATCTCAAAAACTGCAGCTGCTATCGTGAACTAGACATACAATTCTTTCTGTCTGAAATTTTGTGTATCGTCATAATTCGTCGAGATTCGTTCAGAAATGCAATCAAAATTTTCAAAATTTTTTTTACGAACAACTTCCTCTGAGGGGTGTGGAAGTAAAATTAGGTCCAAATTTTGAGGCGTCCTTGTATTCAGAGTCTTAGTGAAATAGTTTTGCTGGCATGAAATTTAGCTCAGTTGAAGTGCTGTCGCCATCTGTAAATGATCTCGCAAAACGAGGGGTAATTATGTTTTTGATATAAAGAAATTATGAAAAATATGAAATTGTATTTTTTTGCAATGTTTGTCTAACCAACATTTTTTGTCCAAATTTAAAAGAAATATATATATATTTGACACCAATTCAAGAAATTATAAATCAAATTATAGCTGCTAACTCTGATGTCATCAAGGTAGTTTAAAACCCTTTCGTGCATAGCGTACACTGCAGTGGACACATGAGTTCGATCTTTTTTTTTTGCATAAAATATAATATATTTCAACATTTGAATGCATAAGTCCACTACAGTGATATTTACTTTATAATAGCACCGGCGCCATCTGTTAGAATTAACTTAAGTTCGCAAGTTCAGCATTTGAACACAACCAACAAAGTTATCAGCTGTGAAACATGGACGATGGAAATTTCCCAACTTTGGATACTGGTTTCTTTTATGGTTTTCCGTAATAAATTCTTATCTATAACCTCGATAGTATAATAAAATTAGTTGGTACTTAACATTAGCAAAAAGTTGTAGATTTTTTTTATATTATGATTCTTTTATAAATGTCCACTTCGGTGTACATCATGCATCTGCGACTTGATATGACAAAAATAGTTATTTGTGTTTTTTTCGTAGGCAGTATTATTTGAGGATCTCAATGAATTGGCCGATAATGATGATGATGATATCTACGCACCTTCGACGTCTCGAGATCAGGCTGATGATCATAATGAGTCATCAGAAAATGAATCTGAAGATTTATTGGTAGAGTTTCAGAACGAAACAGAGGAGCCTGATAAAGAAGAAAATCAGAAAGAATATGGTCTTTTAGATGATGAGTTCGAAGATAGTGAAGATGAAATTAATTTATTACAGTTGCAAGAAAGAATTTAAAAAACTACCTGGATGGCTAAAGATAATGAAAGAGGTCCTGCATCCATTCCTCTATTTTTGGGCTCTTCCAACATCAACGCAAACGTAAACTCTATAATTGATATATTTTTTCTTTGATATCTGATGATATGATGGATAATATTGTTTACCAAACTAATTTATATAGTCAACGGAATGGAAAACAAAATATTAACCTTACTAAAAAAGAATTATATGTCTTTGGTATAAATTTAGTAATGTCTTATATTCGCTATCCACGTGTTAGATTGTACTGGTCGAGTGAAAATGGTTTACGCATGGATTTAATTGCTGATGTCATGTCTGTCAATAGGTATGAGGAAATTCTGAGGAACCTCCATTTTATTGAAAATCCAGTGGGTGTAAGAACTAAATCAAATAGTACAACAAAAAACAGTGAGGACAAAATGTGGAAACTGCGACCTTTTCTGGATAAACTGCAGTGTAATTTTATGAATGCAATGGATTCTAAAGAGTACCAGTCTGTCGATGAACAAGTCATTCCTATGAAAAGTAAAATAAGCATAAAACAATATTTGCCAAAGAAACCTAAAAAATGGGGAATTAAATGCTGGGTAAGAGCAGACACTGGTGGTTATGTGTATAGATTCGAAATATATCGGGGAGCGAAAAGTAGAGTAGCAGTAAGCCCATTGGGAGCTTGTGCAGACGTAGTTCTGCGATTATGTGATGACATTTTTCATAAAAACCATAAAGTTTTCTTCGATAATCTGTTTTGCTCAATTAGTCTTCTAGATGTGCTGAAGAGTAATGGAATATATGGTACTGGAACTTTACGCTCTAATAGAATGCAGGGAGCTAAACAAATATTACCCACAGATAATATAATAAAAAAAGAACCAAGAGGCACTTCTTATGTCGCAACTAGAAATGGTACAACAATAACAAAGTGGTATGATAAGGCACCAATGCTGGTAAAATCTACTTGCGCTGGGAAGGAGCCGCAAGATAAAGCAAACAGATATTCTAAGAAGCAAAACAAAACTATTGAAATTGATCGACCCTTTGCCATAAGATTTTATAATACACATATGGGTGGAGTTGATCTACATGATCAACACTTAGCCATGTATCCATTGCGACGCAAAAACAAAAGATGGTACATTAAAGTGTTTATGCATTTTTTAGATGTGTCAGTAGTAAATGCTTATATTTTATATAAACGTAGTGGGCATAAGGATAAAGACTTCTTATAATTTAAATCTTCACTGGCAAAAACGCTTATAAATATAGGGAAAATGGACAAAACTCGAGCAGGAAGGCCAAGATCAAGATGTGACACCCCCTACTATATTGAAAAAAAAAGAAAGTAAAACGCATCTCTATGGAAGTGAGGTTTGATGGTCTAGGTCACTGGCCAAAATTAACAGAAATAAAAAATGCAAACCGTTGTAAATCTTCAATGTGCAAGAGAAGAACTAACTATATGCAAAAAATGCAATGAATACCTGTGTCCAGATTGCTTCGAATACTTCCATACAGAAATATAGTAAATATGTAAAAGTATAAGAAACCATAAAAATAATATCCTTTAATGCATGATGCCCACTGAAATGTACAAAAATATTTTTAAGTTTTTTTCAAAAAGTTAAAACATTTTTATAACAAAATATGATCTGCTTTCGTTTGTAATAAAGTTTTTAACATAATTTTGAATTTTATTTTCATAATTTATCGTTTTTGTAAATCCATGCATGAAAGGGTTAAATAGACCCCTAAAAGTCTTAATTTTTTGTTTTGTCAATTTTAAATTTAACTAAAATAGAATTTTTTCTGAAAACATTTTTTTTCATAATGGTCTTATCATCTTCTATATTATTCTTTAATATTATCGTTATCTAATTTCTTTATCATTTAAAATTATCTTTACATTTTTTTTATGTAAGATGACTAATATGGTTGATAATCATGATACAAAAACATCATTTATGTTTAATAATCTGTTATGTGATTATGAAATTTATTTGTCACTTCAGGGCCGTAGCTAAAATTTTAACCAGGGATGGTTGGTGGAATTAATTACTCTGTGATGATTAACATCAATTAAAAAGTATATACTTTTGTGTGTACTTTATTTTTCAGTAAATATCACAGTTAGCTTGTAAGTATTTAAATGAATACAATGACTTGCGTTGTATAAGTTGATCATGCAGTACATGCGTCTTCTACGTGCCACAGCTACCAATTGACTGTAGTTACTCTGGTTCCATGGAAGCTTCTGGGTCACCATGTGGCTGCAGTAGACATCTGCTTTCTGGTGGGAATTTTTAAATTGGTCGATATTACATATTCTAAACGGAATTAGGAGTGAGCCACAGTAGGCCTGCTAATGGCCGCAGTGGAGGGTCCACAAGGACCTACGGTTCATAAACAAAACGGCTGTCGCATTTAATAAAATTATGGTGGGGAGACACGTCAATGATGTCACAAAAGTCTTTTTCGCTTTTCGTTCGAAGTGTTTATTTTTGCATTTGTGTTATTTTAAGTTTTTAATATTGGTTTGTTTTTGATTTCTAAATACTTTATAAACAAGGTTAAAAACTTAAAATAAGACAAATGCAAAAATAAACACTTCAAACGAAAAGCGAAAATGCCCTTTGTGACGTCATTGATGTTTACCCACACCATAATTTTATTAAATGCGACCACCATATTGTTTATGAACCGTGCCAAGGGCCCACTCACAATAACCTAACCTAACCTACTCTAAAAGGTCTACAAAATATTTCCACAGATACTGGAAACCAGTTGGTCATCCAGTTCCCAATTTTTACAACAGTATATAACTATTGATATTACAATCCTACACTTTTATTGATTCCCTCACCAGAGGGAAACTTAATAATATAAACACATGACAACTTATTTTGACTCCAAAAACTTGTCGTTCCTTTGTGTCCACGGAATTTCAGGATACCCTGTGTATCTGTACCTGTTTTGAAGAAGGAGACTTTGTAGGGTCTACCTTTTGCGACCTTTCCAAGGCCTTTGATTATGTGTCACACGAAATCTTATTAAAAAAACTGGAATATTATGGAGTCGGAGCTATGAGTCTGAAATTGCTATCTGGGTATCTAACAAATCGATCCCAAGTAACCTATTATGGAGGCAGCCTCTCTGAGGAGAGACAAATAACCCATGGAGTCCCTCAGGGATCAATCCTGGGTCCTCTGCTCTTCCTCATATACATTAATGATATTCCCACATCCCTCCCAGATAGTGCTTTACTTCTATACGCAGACGACACAAATTTTACACATTGCAATGTCGATTTCGATCAATTAAAATCTTGCATGGATGCTTCTATCTCCAAGGTAGAGGATTGGTTTTCAGCAAGCCAATTAAGACTAAATGTAAATAAGACTGAAAAAATGATCTTTTCCTTACGTAAAATTGATAAAATAAACAACCCAGAATCAATAAAATTTTTAGGAGTTTTTCTAGACCCTACTTTAAAATTTGATTGTCATGTTAACTACATAGCTAGCAAGTCAGCAGGTTTGTATTATGACCTTTCACGCAGTCATACAATCTGTTTTAAGTTATGCTATCATAGCATGGGGACACTCTTCCCACACAAATAGGATATTTAAACTACAAAGACAGGCAGTTCGTATTATAGCAAAAATAGAATATCGGGGAGATGCTAGAGATAGAGATCTAAACATTATGACCCTTCCCAGCAGATACATTTTTGAGTGTATAACATATATAAAAAATAACATTGACCATTATAATACATCACAAGGTATACACAGTCATGACACACGCCACAAAGACAATCTTAGAATTGATTTTTTACGATTAAATAATTCATGGAATGCAACACTGCATCTGGCTCCAACTTTTTATAACAAATTACCTATAGGTGTGAAATCTCTTGAAGGAAACGAGTTTAGAAATGTAATAAAAAAGTTCTTAATAAGGAAAGCGTACTACTCCCACAACGAATTTTTAAACAGTGATATCACAATTCATGATTTTTAGTATATCGACGCTTAAGAAACAATACCTCGTATCTCCATTTTTGTCAAAACTCGGTTTAGAATTTTAAATTAATGTCCACTCCTATGTCCAACAGTTCCCAATATCTTGTACCTCCAAGATTAATATTGATACCAAAAACTCTACTTAAAAACTTAAAAAAATACCTCGTATAACAATAAAATAACTCGTATCTCCATGATCTCCATGATAAAAATAACATGTAGGTTTCATATCTATTAATAAGAAAACTTAGTTTTTTTTCGTCTCCTGTAAAACTGCTAATTTGGTGATAAGAGGTATTGTTTCTTAAGCGTCGATATATATATATATTTTTTTTTTTCGTTTTATCCTAATCTAGTGTAAGTTTTAAATTTAAATGTAAAACATAATGTTAAAACCCAATATGCCACTCTTAATGGCATTTTCTAGATATGTAATATATATATTGCCGTATTTTGACTTATGTAAGAATTTGTATTTTCCTGTGCATCAATAAAGATCTATCTATCTATCTATCTATCCACAGCAATTTTTCCGGCCAAAACTATGAAATTTTACAATAGATACAAAATGGAATAAGTACATTAGTAGTGGCTGGTGAAATTTAAGGTATGTCATATCTTAGGATTGAAGCATGGGACCCAAGCGATACTTTAAGACATAACTTTAACTGCAAAACTAAAAAGTTTTACGCAGAAAAAATTGCAATTGCGAAAAAAGTTGCAAAAATTGTGTGCCTTTTGAGACAATTTGTAAAATATTTCATATATTTTTTTTCAGAATCAGACGAAAAATATCTATAAATATCAAATTTCATAAAAAAATATTGATTTTTATAAAGTTACAGCTTTTTGAAGTTTGCAGCGAAAAAATGGATATAAAATTAAATTTAAAAATGGTGTAACAATAACAACGCAATATTTTTTTATGAAATTAGGAATATCAATAATTTTCTACCTGAACAAAAAAAAAAAATGTTACAAATATTTTACAAGTTGTTTAAAAAATAACTGGTGAAGCACAACTTTTTCAACTTTTTTTAACAAATTTCTATCGCAATTTTTTTTCTGCAAAACTTCTTCATTTAGTCTTGATTGTTATGCCCTAAAATATCGTTTGGGTCCTGCACCAATACTGACAACCTAAATTTCACCAGCCAACCCTGAAGTAGATGAATCTTTTCGGAAAGAAAAAAGAGGCAATCATATTTATAAGAAATAATAGGAGCAAATTTGTTTAAGAATGAGGGTAGATTTCGTCCCTGTAGCATTCTAATAAAATTATGAATATCAAAAATTTTCGCTTTATTGAACAATAACTGCAAAATTCAGCAATATATATATTGATAGTTTTTTTTTTTGTGGGGATTTCGGTCAGGTGCAACTAATTAAATTTTTTTTTCTAACGTTTCGGTTTATTACACCATCATCAGAGAAACTATTATTTATTAGGAATTTGCTTTAAAAATTTTTCTATTACATGCTATTTGTATGTCTGTTTTAACGCAACTCATGCATGTAATAGAAAAATTTTTAAAGCAAATTCCTAATAAATAATAGTTTCTCTGATGATGGTGTAATAAACCGAAACGTTAGAAAAAAAAATTTAATTAGTTGCACCTGACCGAAATCCCCACAAAAAAAAAAAAAACTATCAATATTAATTGATAATAACGGTCAAGAAAAGAAAAAAAAAGCAATATATATATATATATATATATATATATATATATATATATATATATATTTTGTAATTGAAGAGAAGATATTATAAAAAGTGTTGCCCATTTTGATTTACACATATTTTCTATGTCTGGAATGAGGTGTCTACTGTTCATAAAATTGCCAGAGTAATACCTTCTAAAAGTATTTAATTATCCTTTCCTTCAAATTTTGGATTGTTATTGGTGTGATGTTGTTATGGGCTTATTAAAATACCTTCTCTTGAATTATTTGAAAAAAAATTGAAAGAAACAATTTTTTTAAACAACTTTGATGCCCTCTTTTGGATTAGAGAAGCCCTTTCATGTATAGGTAAGGTTGGTTATGTCACTGTTTTGTTGTATACAACATAGTCATTGGAGGGTCACAATAATATGACTATGAAAAATCCTCGTCTTTTAATAAGGTCTTATAAAGCTTGTTGGTAGAACTGAAAATTCAGAAGTCAGGTAACTAAACATTTGTATTTTTTAAGTACTTTAAAGTACAGATTTGTGGGGATTTGTTTCCATAAACCTCATTTGTCAAATCCTGCAGAGGAAACAACTAACCGAATGAGGTCAGGAGATCTAGGTGGCCATTGTTCAATAACCACTAATAGTAATAGCAATTTTTAATTCATATGAATATGTATCATGGAGTGAATGTTATTATAGCCGATCTGGTGTAAGACTACAACTTTCTTAAAGAGTCAAAGTCGTAAATAATTTTATTGGTTTCAATGTGCAGCAGACTAATCGTGCATAGGTATATGCATAAGTGACTTATTTACAACTACTTTGTTGGATGATTGTAGCATAGAATTGGTGAACAGTGAATCTCAAACAGTAAATGAATATATTTGTGATTTTATTTTGAAATTCAATCAACTATTTATTTTATGTTATATTATTACTCCTAAAATTAACATTACAAATTAGAATCATGTAATGGCATTATTAAAATTACCTTTTGTTAACTAGAAAAGATTTTGAGCAAGTAAAATTTTGCATTCCTTATGTAGATAATGTAGTTATGTAAACAGGACAGGTCTGTCATATATATATTTAAATATGTTAAGTTGGTAACAATGTACCTATCATCCTGTAAGGATCTAGAATTCTAAAATAAAGCCAGTTATACTCCCAATAAGTGTCTCATTTACATGTACATAACAAAGTCAAGCCATTTCAATCGTTTTCTGATTTGACATACTTATCTGTTCCTCAAATAGTCTGAAAAGACTGAAATTATACAATAATTTCTTAATTTACATAATTTTTAATTACAAACTGGTTTGACAGAAATTTGGTATTATACTATTAAGTCAATATCAAGAATCTAAAAGTGCCAACAGACATTTTCTAAATTTACTAGTTACGGGAGTATTGAAATTCAACTTTTGAAAAAGTATCTATTAAAACAATTACCTTTTCTAACATACAAGAAGATTAAATATAGGAGCAAAAAAAAAATTAAGATTAAAAAAATTTGACACCAAAAAGAAAATTTACATTTAAAGAATTATTCCATCCAGTTACAATATAAAAATGAAAGCACCTACACCACTGCACAACATCTTTCATTCGTTTGTAATCTATCGGGGGGGAGGGGGGGTTGGAAAAAATATATATTTAAAAATATTTTAATTGCATAATTGAAAATATGAACATCATTCTAACAACCTGTATAAGCCCACACCTTCATACAGGGTGGGGCAATAGTGCATCCGACTTCGATATGTCGAGTTCTATGATAGCTAGAAACTTGATTTAAATATATAAATAAACTAGACAAAAAAAGTCCATAACCGGAAATTGTTTTCGAACATACAGGGTAAGCCAAGACGATTCTACAGGGTCAACTATCATTTTTTTAAAATGGAATGCCATGTATATCACAACAATTTTTGAAACCTCTTTGTGGCCTCCTTCCACTCCCGTATTATTATTGACTCACTCCCAACCACTTGGATGTAATGATTTTTTTTATTGAAATTATACCATTTACACGTGTATATTTAAAAAACCACTAGTCACAATTATCAATTTTAAGAAAAAATATGTTAGTACTAGTTATGAGACATCTGTGTGAAGACACTCAGCCATTTTAACTTCCTAAAAGTATACAGGGTGGCCAAAAAGGAATTTTAAATTTACAACTATTTGAACTGAATTTTCTCAATTTTTTTCAAATGAAAAACGAACATTTTTTGTATGTACATTCCTATGGCTATTTGTAACCATTTTCGATTTATTGAAAATAATTGTAAAATTCAGCAAAAAAAATTATTTTTTTTTGTAATTCAAGAGAAATTATAAAAAATTGCCGGAGTAATACTTTCTAAAAGCATTTAATTATCCTTTCCTTAAAATTTTGGATTGTTGTTGGTATGATGTTTTTATGGGCTTATTATAATACCTTCTCTTAAATTATTTGAAAAAAAACCTTCATTTTTAATTTTTATTGCTGAATTTTGCAGTTATTGTTCAATAATAGCCATAGAAATGTACATACAAAAAATGTTCGTTTTTCAATCCTACATCACATCGTCCAAAAATATACAGGGTGTTCCATTTGAAAAAATTGAGAAAATTCAGTTCAAAAAGTTGTAAATTTAAAAATCCTTTTTGGTCGAGGCGAAAATGGCTGCGTGTCATCACACAAATGTCTGATAACTTGTACTAATATTTTTTTCTTAAAGTCGATAGTTGTGATTGTAGTAAATTTTTAATATACACATGTAAATGGTATAATTTCAACAAAAAAAATCATTACATCCAAGTGGTTGGGAGAAAGTCAATAATAATACAGGAATGAAATGAGGCCACAAAGAGGTTTCAAAAAATGTTCTGATATAAATGGCATTTTATTTAAAAAATTTTTACTTGACCCTATAGAATCATCTTGGGTCACCCTGTATATTCAAAAACAATGTCCGGTTATAGACTTTTTTGTCTAGTTTACTTATATTTTTAAATCAAGTTTCTAGCTATCATAGAACTCGACATATCGAAGTCGAACCATGTATATTTTTAAAAATCTGACATTTATTTGCTTCGTATTATGTAATTCTAGAAAAAATAAATTAATTATTTGGATATTACACAAACATCCTTTCAAACCCAATATGATGCTAATTGATAACAACAATACTATAATTTCCTATATTTTACACTGTCATTCTTATCTGTGTGCATGCTTCTGACAGTTTCAAACGGTTGAAAAATATTCTACGAACAAACCTAATAATGGATAGGTAATTACATACCTCTACAAAAATAATTCCACAATACTTTTGACTATATTTCTTTGTAGAGTAATTTAAAATATTGCTTTACGCAAAGAAGCATGTAAGAAAAGTAGTGCCTGACTCTAGTTCTGGATCTTTATCATCTTTTGTTGTACGTACGACCAAGTCTAATAAAGAATAAATAGATAAACAAATTGCTAGAGCTCTTTATGCGACAAACAGCAGTTTCCTGTGTATTGAACAACCTGAAGAAAAAAGGCAACGCTTTTAAGACCTGAAATGTACCACCATCTTGACATGATGTGTCCAACAGACTGCTCGATGAAGTGTATAATGAGGAAAGTAAATGTTTTAAAGATTTATCAGGAAGTTCAGTTTGTCTGTCATTGGATGGATGGTCCAACATACACAATGAACCAATAATATGTGCAAGTGTAACTACGAAAAATGGGTCTTCCTTTTTAGTAGACATGATAGACACATCTGGAAATCCACATACATCTGTATATTTAACAGAACTTGCAACAAACTTAATTAAAACTCTAAACACTGACTATACCTGTACAGTAAGCAGTTTTGTGATGGATAATGCTGCCAATATGAATGCTATGAGAAACCAAATTAAAGAGTAGACAGAACTAAATGTTATTACTTACGGTTGTGTTCCACACATTTTAAACTTGTTATGTAAGGATTTGGAAATTAGTGAAATTAAGGAACATGTTACGTTCGTTGTGAAATACTTCTGAAACAATCATTTTGTCTCTGCCACATAACGCAAAAGAAGGAGGAAAAAACTTACTTTACCTTCTGAAGTAAGATGGAACTCACTTGCCGACTGCTTAGAGGGTTTCGTTAAATCATGGCCCACACTTTTTAAAATTAGCGAGGAACATAAAAATGAAATTGACAGCATAGTAAGACAGAAAATATCGAAAACATTTATTTAAAAAGAACTGCTGAAGATTACTTATCACTACTCAAATCTATATCTGTTGCACTTGATAGGCTTCAAAGAAACGATGCAATTTTATCAGATGTCGTAGAACAATTAAAAATTCTTGTAACATTTTAACGAAACTGAAATTAAGGCAAATGCAAACATTTAGATAATGATACGGTCAATGTATCATCTCATACCATTTGCTAGCCTTCATTCTAGACCCTACGAAAACAAAGCATAAATTAACAGAAAGCGAAAAGAATCGTGCTTTAGAAGCCACTAATGAATTATATCCCGAAAGTGGTTTACTACCACTGATTATTAAATTTCTGGCAAAATCTGAGCCTTTTGCCGATATTATGTTTCACGAAGAAATTCTTAAAAACACAAAACCCTTGGACTGGTGGAAATCCCAAAGAAATATTGATATTATTGACAAATTATTCCCGATTATCAAGCAACTATTTTCTGCTGCAGCTAGTTCAGCCTCGGTTGAGAGAACATTTTCGACACGGTTTGATTCATTCTAAGATTCGAAATTGTTTAGGCACCAAAAAAGCAGCTAAATTAGTTTTTTTGTACAAACTTTACAATAATTAACCTAATTTAAAATTTTTGTTTTGGAGTAAATCATTTTATTTTCTTTTAGAGTTGGTTCTGTTTAATTTGTTTACTTTATGTTTCTGCTTTTAAGTAAGCACTTAATTTATAATGTACATTTAAGAAGGTAACTTTTGTTTTATGTAACCTAACTGTTCTTTTCTTCTTTTTTTTGATTTTTTTTTTTCGTTTAATTTGTATCTAGCTTTTAAATAAACTATACTTTCTATTTGAATTTTCTGAAGTTTGATTTACTGGCTTTACACAACTTGATTTAAATTTAAAAAATCAGTTGATTTAAATCACGATTTAATTCAAATTGATTTAAATCGTCGCAACCCTGTGATATACAAAACTCAACTTATTTTTATAGTTCTATCACCCCCTTCAAAGAAGGTATTTAATTACCACACACCTTGTATATCTTGGAAGATATGCTGAAAACTACTTTATTAGCACTTCCAGCGGAAATTTAAGAAGGCTCATATCCATAATGTAATAGCTAGTCACTTTGAAATTTAAAAGTTTTTTTTATAATAAAACAAGGCTTAGTTATTTTGGGTAAGTAATAAAATTGTTTTTAATGTATTTTTAAAATACATTAGTGTTTTTGATTTTTTTTTGTTTGTTAAACGCCTGTTAGTTTTGTTATGTGACACAAAGCAGGGTGGTAGGCATGAAATAGCGAGAAATTGTTAAATAATCTGTGGATTAAGGTAATTACGCAGGTATTAAAAAAAGTGTATGTATCTATACTTGAAGTGGGTTGGAACCTTTGATATGAAGATAATACTGATTTAGTTTTCAACCGAACACCAAAACACTATTACTATACTCGACGCGCGTTTCGCCAGTTTTATTCATCCCCAGATGATGCCAACCTGGTTGCCAAAACGCGTGTCGAGTGCAGTATAGTGTTTTGGTGTTTCGTGGAAAACTACATCAGTGTTATGTATTTATACTGAAAGCCCAAAAAATCTAAAGCTTGGTTAACTCTTTTAAAGTTAATTTGTCCATTGCATCATATACTCTTATTACAATTTGTTGTAAGAAATTCCAAATTTAAGTTTTTTAAGTAATTAATTATATACGAAATGGACACCAATTTTTCAACTAAATTTTTAAAATTTGTCTACCCCCGGGTTTCTTTTTTTCTATTTAGTTCTCAAAGAACTATTTTTTAATTTGATTGACAATTTTCTTAAAATAATCAATTGTGTTCTACATAATTCTGTTGGTTTCTCTCCTTCATGTTTGAAGTGTTAAATACAGGTCATTTATACCTCAATTTCCTCCGTGGTGCAGTCTGTTAGCTAGCTTATATGCTGGAGGAAGAGATTCTACCACATTGGACCTCATTTTGCCTATATTTGTGTATTGATGCTTCTAGCATTATCTACTAGAATGCTTTGTTTATTACTATCAAATGACAAGTATGTTTTCAATCATTTCTCAATATCAGTATTCAATTGTTCCCAAGGTCACTATCCTGTCACCTTATCACAATTTTCTTTTTAAAAATTTATTAAATGAAAACTGAACAAAGAGAGATAGAAAACATTTTGCTTGTTTCTTTTCTTTGCAACTAAAAATTAAACCTTGCCTATTAATTTTTTTGCACCAAAAAAAGAGAATAAAATACTTTTAAATTGTCAGTTTTTTTATAGGCTAAAAGTTTTGACATAAACCCAGTCTGAATTAATTAATTAATGCAAATAAGTTAGAGACAAACTTACTCTAGTGCCAACTTCATATCCAAAGAAACTATCTTCATAATGTATTAATTAGGTACGTCATTTACGTAACTAAAAAAATAAAAAAAATGAGGCCCTTAACTGTTATAACCAGAATAAGACGTTTTCATCAATCTCAAAAACATTTGGGGCATGCTGACTGGTTATTTTTTTAAGTTGTACTCATTTTGTCAGTGTGAATACTTAATAAAATAACTGTGAAAAATAACATAAAGTATGTATCAATGTATACTTAGGGTCCATCTTTCTATCTTCTATTAAATTCATTTGGTAGAGTTTTCTTGGATACAATTATTTTTATTGAAATTATTCATCAAATAAATTTAATGGGATAGAAAAACCGGACCTTATTAAATAAATAAAAAAAGCACAAAAGAAATACCTCTTTTCTATAATAATAATATTTTTGTGATGTAAAGGGGAACCCATTTCGTAGGTAACTACTGGCTGTGATATAATACGAAACTACATATCACACCAGGAGTTCCTTCAAACCAGATTCCCTTAGTCCTGGCTACATCCTTCTTCGCTACGTCCCATGATGAGCACAATAGCATCCCTCGAAGTACAGTCGAATACATTGTGCTTTGCTGAACCAGCTTTATGAAATATATCATACTCATACAACTAGATCACCAAAGAACAATATATCCGACAAAAAGCTTCCAACCTGTTGCTTGAATTTTCGCCCCATGCGCCGAGTAAGTTATGGAGCGAGTACAAACAATGCAGACAAAACAAAAAACAACACAAAATGTAGATCGTCCTCCCGTTACAGGCGAGTGTTCGATCTAGTCACAATTAATATAACTCATGCAACATTAGACAGAACACAAGCCTACACCAAGAGAGCAAGAAGCTAGGTTATGTAAAAATAAATTGTCAATTACAATTTACGACTATGTCAAAGTCGTCCATATAACAATGAGGCATATACATTTATAATTTAACACAACACATAAGCAGCAAATTGCAAAATTATTGTGAAAAAAGAAACAAACTTACCTACCTACACGTGGCTCGCACAGCAAAATTCGCGAAGCAAATGGAAACGTAATGGCGAATGGCGGGAAGTAGCGCATTCCTTATTGAACGGGCATGCGCCGCAGATGGGTGCTTGGCGGGAAATAAACCTCCCTCTTTTGTTAAGGTAGGTCGGTATTTCTACTACCCTTCGCCCTCATAATACATTCAATGTCAAATATCATTAATTCTTGATTGTTATTTACTCGCATAAATTCAGTATTAATTAGATATTATTCCTATTTACAGTTTGATGATATCTTAGCAAAGATGGATTTTTAAATTCAGCCTGTTCAAAGATTTAAAACACACTTGTATTTATAATTTACCATTTAGTGAGAAGGTGAACATCTTAAGAACTTTTGTGTCTGACTGTACATTCTTATTATAATATACCTGTGCAGGTATAATTTTCGGATAGAGCTATTATTTTCAATGAGTCACAGATAATATTTTTAAGACTTTAAAATTAGATTTATTTTAGGGGATGATAGAACGTAAACCTAAATAATATTCTTAGGTGTTAATATTGAAACATTTACATAACGTTTTGTTATTTTTTATTATTATATTTAGTATTTTAGATTTTCTAGTAAAATTGAATATACAGGGTGCCCCATAATTAATTACTTTCCTTCAAGGGGGGTGATAGAATTAGAAAAAAATGAGTTGTTTTGTATATAAACATTTGCCTTAAATTAGTTCATAAGGGGAGCTACAACCCCTTAAAGGGGGTAAGTATAACATAGTTATTTAGCAATAAATTCGAAACGTTTTAAAGTTGCAAAAATAAAATTTGCCATTTATTAATTTTATACATATTTTTTGTCAAATTTTTATCTAAATATTATGATTTGTTGCGGTAGTTACAGAGGGGTGAGGGTGAATTTTCGCTATAATTTTTTTCTTATTTTCTTTTTAAACACAAAACGGCACCAGTGTTAAAAACTGCATAAAAAGGTGCTCTTACTAAATTTCAATAGAAGCCATCGTTTTGGAGTTATTTTTATTTTAATATTGCAATACACGATATTTATGCAATAATGGAAGGTAATTACATACCTCTACAAAAATAATTCCACAATGTATTCAATTATTTTGTAGAGCAATTTAAAATATCGCTTTACGCAATGAAGCATGTAATTTAACAGATGTTTATAACCACTTTATTTTTTTTTCTTGATCATCTTCTGAACTTAAGACACAAACTTAAACTAATATTAATTGGAAAATTATTGTAAATAAATTTTTTGTGCTTAAATTACATGCTTCATTGCGTAAAGCGATATTTTAAATTGCTCTACAAAATAGTTGAAAATATTGTGGAATTATTTTTGTAGATTTTTAAAAGAAAATAAGCCTAAGAAATTATAGCAAAAATTCACCCTCACCCTCCCTGTAACTACCTCAACAAATCATGATATTTAGATAAAAATTTGACAAAATATGTAACATTATGAAATTAATAAATAGTCCAAATTTAATTTTTGTAACTTAAGACGATTCGAATTTATTAGCAAATAAGTATGTTGTATTTACCCCATTTAAAGTTATAAACCGATTTAAGGAAAATATTTATATACAACACTCAACTTATTTTTTTCTGATTCTATCACCCCTTTGAAGGAAGGTACTTAATTATGGGACACAGTGTATATAAGTAGATGTTGGAAACGATGAATCACGATGTTGAAAAATTAATTTTTTGGATCTCAATTAGATCCAAAAAAAATTCTAATAAACTTAATTTACGAGAAATATAACTATTTACAGAAAATAAGAATCCCAGTAAACACAAAAGTATTTATAACGGGCCTTTATTCAACAGCATATGAAGTTCCCGGTAAAAAACAGAGTTCGGTGTTTATTACTGGGGTAGTTTTTTTTTATTGGAATGAAATACAACAGTTTATACATAGGCTTCTTTCATTCATTATACATTTTATAAACATGGGCGTCGCTTCCAAAATTTGTTGGGGGAGGACGGACACAATTTTTTAGAAATGCATCTAAATCTTTCTTCACAGTGAATACTAAAAAATATTTTTCTTTTAGATTAAAAAAAACAAATTGTCTGAAAAATATATAATATATGTCTCATATAGTACACAATTTTTTACCTACCATAAGTGAATTTTCACTTACCGTTATTACAGTTTTTCCTCAGTGTATAGTCATCAGTATAAAGTTTTTTAAATTTGGTCAATTAATTATCGAGAAAATTAATTTTGAAAATTTAAAAGTGTTGATATGCCTTAAGCCTCATACTCATAGCTGCGAAATGCGAATTTTTCGTCCGAATTTTGTGTAAAACTGATTTCAAAATGTTCGTGGCAGGAGATTTCAACTTTAATGCGAATTCTCTTTAGACATATATCGTTCTCTAACCCGTACATATTCCTTGCACCCTCATGCTTTACATTTCTGTTATACAAATTAATTAAATGCATAATATAATATATAGTACCCCCATAAAGAATAACGGTAATTTGCATAATTTTCTGTAGTAATATATTAAGTGCATTATTTATCGAACATTCAGCGCATGAAAACGTGTTGCCTAGAGTTCATTTTGATGTGATTTGACAAAACGTGTCCCAGACGCAGTCGAGGGTACTTTTTCAGTCAAATCACATCAAAATGAACGAATGCAGTTTTCTAGAGGCAACACGCTTTGAATGTTGAATTTTCAGATTATTTTTAATGCACGAAATATATTTATTAGACTATTTCTAGAACAAAATATAGGATAAGAAATATTTTTTAAGATTAACTGAATTAACAATTCAAATTATTACAATCACGGCTGGGTATACTTTTATTCGCGTGTCACAGTTTTTAAGCGGATTTCTTTAAAAATCGAATTTTTAAATTATTATTTTTTATAGAAAAACCCAAAATATTTAAAAAGTAGGTAATTAATTATGTTTTTTTGCTTCTATAAGCATGCTATCTTCACAGAAAAATAAAAAAGAAAGAAAGAATCTTTGATTTTTTATATTGGTTCAACTGACGTTTTAAGCCGTCAAGCCTAGAGCAATTTTCGCTGTAATTTTATGTAAAATTTTCACTTGGAATGTAGTTGTCGCTGAAAGTTTGTTTTTATTGGTCCAAATGTTCAAAATCTTGCTACATCATTGGTTCTTATAATACGAGGGAAATAGTCTCGTGAATTAACCATTATACTTTGAAATTAAGTGTATTTGATCTCAATTAAAGGTTACACCAAGTAAATTTAGTAGATAAATAAAACGCCTTTAGGTTTTTAACGAATTTCGCTTCAGTGAGAATTCTACAGAAAAAAAATCCGCATTTCGTAGCTGTGGATATGATATGAACCTTTACTTCAGAAAGTGTGCTGTGAAAACAATGTCATTTTAGATTGACATTAGATTATTATCAATTATTTGTGAAAATTGACAGTATGTGCCTTTAATTGTATTTTTATAGTGAGTGATTTTTACTATGGCACATTTAACTGAAACTCAAAGAATAGAAATTTTAATTAGGATCGGATGTAGTACTAAAATAAGAACTCAGAAGGAGGTATGGAGGTTGAGGTGGCGATGAAATTTTTGTATCAGTCACTTCAAAAACAAAAATCTAATAATCCAACGTCAATCTAAGGAGACATTGTTTTCACAGCACTCTCTCTGATTAAGGCACATTAGTATTTTCAAATTTTCAAAATTAATTTATTCGGTAAACAACCTTATATTGCTGATTAACGAAATCAAATCTCTTTCAAATGAGGTATCACAATATCCCCTTTATATTTTAAACATTTTAATAGTTAGTTGTCATTCCAAGAGGGTTGAAATGGGGTGAGATTTTTACACCAGATAGTTCTCTGCTGTCGAAACATCCCAAAATTTTAATTTCATCATCTGCAGCATTTTCATTATTATATTTTTTTCTCGATGTAGAATTTTTAGATTTACTGGACGATTAAAATTATTATTCCTCATTTTCTACAATGATCCAGTTTAAATTTTTTATATTCCTATTCCACAACTAATGTTAACTTTACTATTTTCCTCAATTTTTGGGAAATAGTTTTACTTTTTATTGTATTGGTTGGTAATTAGGAATTGTACTTAAATAATTGTGGATTACGATTTTCATTATTATTTTACAATACACAAATACGCTACAAACAATATATACTTTGTAATTGTTGAGAAAATTGTAGAGCTTTTTTTGCGTCATATCGGTCACTCCCACTTTTTTCCCTCGGTTCTTATTTACTTTATTAACTTCTTTGACCTTCTGAAAATTGGTAATCAGAATCCCAAAAACCACTAAGTGCTGAAATTCACAACAATTGATTTTATTTTGGATCTTGAGTCCACCATATTGGATTCCCCATGTTGAATTTTGAAATTCTGAAGCCATATTCGGATTCGGCGACCCAAAAAACCCTTAAGTTGCATAAACATTGCCACAAAAGTAAATTTCGCGGCACAAAGGGTCAAAGTTTGTTACTTTTTTTTTATAAACAATTTATAACATTTTAGTGGCTTTTCATTGCTCGCATTAAACTCTTTCCCGTTCCATACATACCAAATTTTATAAGAAATGGTGTAAAAATGACAAAGTTAGAGATTTTTGGCAAAGAAATGTTCGTTTGGCACCACTGTGCGTCGTGTGATAGAGTGGATATATACAGTGACGTGCCGTGCCTTTTGGGGCAGAGGGAACACAGCATTCTTAGGGGCGCAAGTCGTAATGAATGTATTCAAACTAGACATGAATTTAAATTTTTTATTTATTGCAAATTTCCTATGTATCGTTAAAACGGTAAAGATTATTTGTATGTTCAGTGTTGTATTTACTTGAATCTGTGTTTTGTACGATTTATTTTCTATAATTCAACGTAACGTAAATTCAACGTAAATTTCTCAAGTAACAAAACTAATTGCGGACCTGAAGTATCACAGAATGTAAGTGAAACTCCGCCTCGGTCGCGTGCCAACAAAAACAACAATCATCTTTCTCGCTTTAATGTAAGCTGTGTAAAAGACGGAAGATGTCATGTGTTATACATTTCCAGCCGTCATGTCGCGTTTTACTCCGCACGTCCCGTCACTATAGCGATTTCTCTTACTATATTTAAATTTTGATCTAATATTGTGTAACTATCGACAGATATTTGCTGCACTATTTTGTTTATAGTTTGTGTTCCCATCCCGTAATTAGTAACCACGTTACTGTGGGATAGTGTAGTTAAATAATTATTAAATAAAATAAATAAATAAATAATTATTCATGAAATGTTCACGAAGTTTTTATTCGAGGTGTTAGGACGCGAGACGGGGGTTGGGAGGCTTACACACCACTGGATAGAGGGACAGAACGAAATTGCAATTATAAAACAATATAATTTATTTTTCAATAATAATTCGTTATACACGTTGTACATAAAATACATTTATTATTTGTCTAAAAGACCCTGTATTTCTTGGAAACTCCTTCCCTTTGTTTCTGGTACCACAAAAATGATAAAGAAAAAAGCAAATACACAAAATCCGGAAAACAACCAGAATGTCCCACCTCTACCTAATGCCTCATTGAGATCATTAAAAAACTTTGTGACAATAAAAGACATCAGCCAACCTGTGAATCCGGTTACTGTTGCCAAAAGAAATTTAACATTTGACGGTAGTATTTCTGATGTAATGGTATATGGCAGCGGCCCGAATCCAATGTTAAAAGTGACTACATATACTACGAGGCATAAAATTGGTAACCAGGAAATGCCGTCTAAATTAACGTCAGTGTTATCTTGTAAGTAAAAGTATATGCCCAAAGTTGTTTCGGAAACGATTATACCACTTGATGAACAAAGCAGTAAGAACTTTCGACCCATTCTGTCTACTACTAAGGGTCCTACAAAACTTGCTAGAAACAGCACAACACCCACGATTATAGACGCGACGTCGGCCGATACATTTGTACCAGCAGTTGAGAAAATAATTTCAGTATAAGCCAATATAGCTCCTAAACCAGAAAGCTGTTGTGCAGAACTTAAACATAAAGCTACCAGAAAACCTTTAATAACATATTTCTTTTTCAAAGTGTTTAAAATATCCCCTTTTTTGTTTTTGTTTATTTCACATTTAATTTCCTTAACTTCTTCTTTCACGCTATAAAATCCCACCTTTCCAGATCGTAACAGTTCAAGGGATTTTTCTGCTTTATGATCGTTTTTACCAACATAAAAGTAAGGGCTTTCCGGTGCTAGTAAGAAAAACAAGACAAAAAACATTAACGGGAAGACGACTAATGTTAAATTGAACCACATTATTGACACGTAAGGTCCCATAATGTACGGAAAGAGATCCCCGAAGCTTGCAAACGTACTATAAGAAACCAGCAGCATTCCTCTATATGAATCTTCGGAAATTTCTGCAACGTACATGGGTAATACTATATAGACCGACGAAAGTGACACTCCGCCTAAAAATCTACCAAAATAATACCAATTTATGTTTTTCGCAAACGCGAAGGCGAGAAATGAGATTATGTGAGGGACGGCTAGGGCTAGTAATACTGGTTTTCTGCCTATTTTATCTGCTAAAAAAGGCAAATGGAAGTATCCCACACATGGCTCCGATGTATTGCAGAGAACCTATCCATGACTCTTCGTCCACTGTTATTGGTTTTCCCAGTGGGTTGATGTTCGTGTCATTGGATTGCAACTTTGGCAATATGGGAGAGGACCATGTCAAAGTGGTGTCACCGGTAAGAGCCAGTAAATTACCTGAAAAATATAAACCAATCGTTGAACAGATTTAATAGACTTTCCCGGGTGAATCTTAAAAAAGGCGCAAGCATAGCTTCCCTTGTATTTTAACCGATCTCGGTGAAATTTCATACATTTTCTACCTACAAATTGTCATCGTTTGACATATGATGAACATATTTGTGATTTCCTGTTTGACCGAAAGTGACATCAACTTTTTTTTATTTAAATAGCAACCCCAATTTTTTCTCTAACTTTTCCAAGGCCTTTGAAATGTTACTACATATAGCAATTTATAGCTCTCATGGGTTGATTAACGATGGTTTCATGTAAGGTCGGTTTATCACTACTAATATTTTTTGATTAACACAGTCCTTTTCCAAATCGGTTGATTCTGGGAGACAAGTGACATCATCTATACAAATTTTAATAAGGCGTTCGACGGGTATTCTTTTGTGTAAACTTAAACAGTTTGATTTTTCAGATAAACTGTCCGAATTTTTTTATCATACTTAGGATGTAGGCGCCAATACGCGGAATACCTTAGTTTCAAGTCTGGCGAATTTATTGCTTCATCTGTTTTACCACAGGGGTCCATACTTGGGCCTTTTCTTTTCGTTATTTTTATCAACGACATTGTACAGGTTTGGCAAATTTCGATATTTGTATAGGGTAACTCGGTAACTGTAAGAGACACAAAAAAATGAAAGACACATTCTCGATCTCTATTTTTGAGGCAAATTCACTGACAAATTTGAATAAAACTAATGACTGACGTATAAAAAATAACTTGCCATTAAAGGTGCAAGAGCGTAACGTTCCGTCTTTCACAAAAAAAATGAACCGTATATTTACTGTACACTCAATAAAATGTCTCTAAATAGAGTAACCGAATTTGGCTGACTTGGGAGTTATTTTTGATTCAAAGTTTTGCTTTAATCTTCGTATTAATGCTGTACTTTCTAGTTACAAAAACCTTGGTTCCTTTATAAGGTATTCACGAGGATTTAATGACACTATGGTTTTGTTTTTACTATTTACTTCTTTCTTTTGTTCCTTCTAAGTTATAATATGCTAGTATAATTTGGAACCCTAGGTATCAAACATACATATAGTAATAATTTAGAAAGTATTCCACGTAAATTTTTAAAGCAAGTATTCTTTAAAATTTATAATATTTACCCAGTTGTTGAAGTGCCACATCGAGAACTATTAACTAGGCATAATATGCTGAATCTAAAAGATAGAACAGGCATTCTCTTATATTCTTACATAATATTATTCATAATAAGATGGACTGCCCTGTTTATTTTGTTCATGCAATAATTATCATTCTGTTCAAGATAATTTAGATATATTTGCAGTATTAACTCGATCAAAACATTATTTGCAAAAAATAAGTGCTGTTTAATGTTTTTCTTTTCTTGCTGCTGCAAATGCATTTGTTAATTTTCAATTGCCTAATTATTTTTTTGTTTTGTGTTGTAATTATGCTGTATTCCCATCCTATAATTGGTATGCAAATACTGTTGGATGGTGTATCTGAATAAATAAATAAATAAATCTCGGCACTTTCCAGGGGTTTTCTATTGTAATATAAACGCAAAATTAATTATTATCGCTGCCCTAATCTACCTACCTGTCAACTGTTTTTGAGATTCTATAGCCATCTGTGCCCTTAACTTACAAAACAGCATTATTTGTGTTTGCTTTTGTTGATAATAACGGATATTCTTACATAAAATAATTTGAAAAAAGTCATTTAATACAACAGCATACAAAGAAAAGTAATCGACACACTATTTCTTATTTGTGAATTGATCAAAATTTTATATCATAATTTCATATCAAGGCAAACTTAATTAGATACAAACAATTGAAATTTTCTAATATCTACAACTTTGAAAGCCACTATAGGCTTCTTTATTTGCAAGTTTCCAAGTTTGAATCCCTTCAAAACTATACAAAAAATATGGATACTACCGTTTAAAATCGCATTTTAAACGGCACTTTCCACAGAGATGTTTCAAAAATATCGGTTTTTTGGAAAAAGTCATGTAAAATACGATATTTGAGGTCGAGTTTCCTTTGAAAATATTCCATGTAATGTTATAGACTTATCCCATGGCCAACTTGATCAAACTTTTTCTTTAGGGCTGGTTCATGGCCTTATGAGTAGAGTTGGCAAATCGGTTCGCAAGTCAGGGGCGGTGTCAGGCAGTCTATTGTTATACCTCGTGGTGTGTACAACGTAATTTATTCCTCTCCGATGTATTGTTGATAATTTTATTTGTTGTATTTTATTATTGATATTAATTTAATAATAAAGTATGTCAGACCTGCCCAAGGGTAAAAAACTGCCATACGCTGACAAAGCGAATAAATTTATCAGTGAATTCCCGCATTTATTTTACAATCGCGCTATAATAATTTGTAAGGTGTGCTAGACAGACCTGATGTGTTGGGACAAACGTAATTAACGTCACGTAAATTCTGTGCAACATAAAACAAAAAAAAAAATGGCGTGCCTTCGACAACACAGTTTATGTTCGATATACTCTTAATGCTGATTGCCTGTCATGTTCCGTTGCACATTCTCGATAAACAACCATTTCAGGAGTTCTGGAATAAATATAATCCCAAGGTGACGTTATCAAGTCGCACAACATTGGGTAACTATGTATCAACTGTAAGCGAAGACATTGTAAATAAGATCAAATCTGTACTAGTAAATACACGGCTGTGGTTATGTGTTGATGAGACGACAGATTGTAAAAAAAATTCTATTTTAAATGTTATATAGTACGTGTACTGGATCCTCTTAAACCGGCATTTCCACTGTTACTAGCTAGCAAAAGACTAACCGAGTGTACTGGACAAACAATTACGCGGGTGGTGCTGGAGACGCTAGAAAAATTTGTTGGTGACCGATGGTGCCGCAACAATGCGTTCGGTAGGCCGTTCTCTTCAAGAACACGGTTAGAGGTTGGTATATGTTACGTGTAAAGTGCATGCTTTCTACCTTATGGCAGAAACTATTCGACAAGGTTTTCCAGAGGTATATGCATTAATAGCAAGTACAAAAAAGTGTTCTTAAATCTCCTAAATGTCTTCGCGCATTTCATAGTAAGTGTCCCGAACCACCACAGTTGATTCTTACACGTTGGGCAACATGGTTGAAGGCAGCTTTTTATTATGCTGAATATTTCCAACAAATAAAAGCTGTGATACTACAATTCAATCCAGACAAAGCTGCAGCTATTAAGGAAAGCCTGACAAAAGTCGAAGATGTTTCTGTTGAAACAGCTCTAAAAACTATTCACAAGAACTATAAAGGATTACATGACGCTATACAAAACTTACAAAACAGTGCGTTGTCGTTATTGGTGTCACTGCAAATAGCGGACGAAGTAAAATCTACTGCTACACTCTATAGCTGACGCAAAACATGAGCCTGTTGGAGAAAAGTTCGCACGTGTGTTAAAGGAAGACACCGGTTTTACCAGATTAAGACAAATGGCAGATCCGTTAAGTGAGTTCAAAGACTATCTTAAGTTGCTTGTATTACATCAATAGATGTCGAACGGTCGTTTTCAAAATATAAGCATATTTTTTCACCACATCGAACATTACTCTCGGAGACAACCATAGAAACATACATGATGCTGCAAAGTTTTTACACATCTTTTCCAGTTTGTGATAACCAAGCTAGTTAAGAGGGTAAGTTGTGCATACATACATTATTATAAATTGTAACATTTTATTGCATTTATTACTAGTTAATTTATTTTATTACACTTATTATGATGAGTACGCCTTTGTCCTGCGGCGCATTTTTGCCAACTCTACTTATGAGTGAAAGTAAAATCGGCTGCTAGTGGGCCATTTTTTATCTGATTTAAAATGTTCAAGAACGGATGTACAGAGAACTGTTTTCTCTATCGATGCGTCGAATAACAAAAATTGTGGTCATTATTTGAATAAAAAAAGTTGATGTCAAATAGGAAGTTACAATTATTACAAATATGTTCTTCAATATGTCAAATGATGCAGTGGCGGACTGCCCTTGGATCCCTGGGCATCAAATTAATGGTTTTTACAATACAAATATTTTAAAAGGCAAATAATTAGCAACATACCTTGCAGAAATAAATATTGCATTATTTTCTATTACGCAAGTAATTCCAACACCGAACGGTGTATTGGAAACACATTTGTTTAATGCGTTTTGACTTAATTATAAAAGTAAAAAAAATAGAGCCAAGAAAAAAAATGAGGGCCCTAGGATAGTCGAAATATGAGAGGCCCTCTTTGTAAATCGCCACCCTGAAAAAATTTAGCCAGTCCGCTACTGAAAAGATGACAATGTAGGTACTAAGAGCAACCGCATACGGTTGATTTTTGATCGACTAAACGATTTAGTCCAGCTGACTTGAAAGCATGCTTCATTGCTAATTAATTGAGTTTATTTAGTATGCGCACTTTCATACGAGCTCGTAGCTATTTAATCAACGAACTAAGAGTCTAGCGATTAAAATTCGTATGTATGTTTTAGCCCTAAATATCTTTGGAATTACTAAAAATATATGAAATTTCATTGAGATCGGTTAAAAAACAAGGAAGCTATAGACTTACGCCTTATTTTAGATTCACCTGGTATACTAAGGCTATAATATATGCAATTAAAGCATAACTTAGGTTTGACAAGTGAAAATTTTGCTATGGGTAGTAATAAACTGATTACTGGTCAGTATATAATACATTATGTACAACAATATAACATTACGAATAGTCAGTAAGATATTATGAAAGGCTCAGTATATTTATAAAATTTGATCGGTTAAAATGGGATATTCGATCAGTAAAATAACTACTATTTGGCCAGTATTTCTATGTTCATGGTTTTTGTTATAATGGGCAATAAAAATTAATAAATGGTCGCATGCAATAGCCGGTAAGAAATCTGCAAAAGTCCAGTAAAAAATTGGAAAAAAGAATATTTTAGGACAAGGAAAATTAAGGGGAATCAAAGCGAGATTTTTCAATGTAATAATTTTACTGACCGTTCATTAATTTTACTGACCGTTCATTAATTTTACTGATTGTTCATTAATTTTACTGTTCATTCATTAATTTTATTGATCACTCATTAATTTTACTATCGTTCATTAATTTTACTAATCGTTTATTAATTTTACTGAGTATTAATTATTAGTATTATTTCTTCAATTTTATTCTCAAAAAAAAAAAAAATATCAAAATTATGTAATAAATAATTGGTGACATTTGAAATGATGAAAATTAGGATAAATTTGACGACTAGTTTAAACAACTAATTTATTTATAAGACATAGTAGGTACCTATTGGTAAAAGAATAAAATGTATCCAAATTTAGACCAATAAAACCATCCAAATTATCAGAGGAAAAAATATTTTATTTTTTACGGCATATAATATTATTAAACTAAGTCGTGTGATTTTATACGTAGATACATACCTGCAAATGTAACAATGTAGACATAATTAATATTAAATTTCTCATGTTCATACATTTCGGAAGTTGAAACTTAACTGGCATTGGATTTTGAATGATCTGAAACTAGAAAAGAAACTGACATATTTCTGTGGTTATCTGAGTTTAGTTAGTATTGGAATATTGAAAAATAATCATGAGGGAACGATAGATATAATAAAGTTCTTTGTTAGCTCAATCAGAAAATGCGCAAGAAAATCCGTCATTTTAACCCACATTTGGGTATACACGTTCAGAAATTTACTTTACAATTTGGGATGCAAGTACCCTCTCCAGTAAATATCACCCTGTGCGCGTGGAGTGGAGGAGTAATAGATATGGGCTCCGCCAGGGGAGCAAGATAGGGTAGTTGCTTTCTCTCTCAGAAAATGACGAAAGATATCAAGTATCAAGATAAATTTCTCGTGATTTGTTTTCAACTAAACCAATTTATATTTTTATTTCTTTTCCCAAATTTGTATAGCAGCAACGGTAAATTTGCCAACATTTGGCAACCATATTTTTCATACTTTTAGACGGACAGATAGACTGACTGACTTGAAGGACAGCGATATGTCCCGTCTTTTTTTTTCATTCATATTTTTTGTAGCGAAAAATTTTAGTGTATATTTATGAGTTTCTTAGAATAAAATTGTTTGAAATTTTATGTTATCAAAGCTATTGTTTCTGTTTTAGACATTTTTTTTAATTATAATACCAAAGATTTGATCCAAATCGGTGTAAATAATAGGCATAGCCTTTTTTTAAGTTCATTTTAATTTTTATATGTTATGATAGAATATAGTGTAAAGAAAAAGTGAGTTGACCGTTTTTTTTTGAAGTTTATTTTAGTTTTATTAATAAGGATCAATTATTTTTTGAAATTAACTTTTTATTTTTAATGTTTTTTAATAAAAAAAAATCATAAAAACTTGCATATTATATTTGTCCTCCTTTGCAAATTCTCTAGCGGCGCCCATGGTAATAGACAATCGGATCCAGGCACACGCTGCGTCGTCGTAGAATGATAGAATTTAAGTATTGCTTTCAGTATTTATTACTATTTGTAAATTGCAATATCATATTTTGATGTGGTATAATTCCTTCTGGGTATTTAACTCCACACTTAAAGAACCATTTCATTTACTCGGGTTCATGACTCAAATTTGTCTCGTCGAAATTGTAGACATTCATATGAGAAACTCCTTCCAGTGACTTTTCTAAATTATTAAAATAAACTTTAAATACATCTCTGCGTAGAAGGGCGCGATTCAGTGGCGGTCGGTCCATGGAAGCAAGGGAAGCAGTGCTTCCCCTGGGATTATTAAAAAAAACACATAATTAGAACCTAATTATTATTTATCACATATATTAATCATTAAAATTTACTTTTACCCAATTTCAAAAGACACGGCCCTGCTTTTCAACAGCTGAGATAATGTTGCATGATAAAACCGTAACGATGACGCACTCGATTAATCGAGCCAACACGAACTCGCGCAACTTCGATATATGTAAGCAACTTCTTGAAATGCATCCCATCCCCACTTCATAATCTTGATATCTAAGCTATATAGCATCGTAATGCATTTTGTTTTATAGATTTTAATCTCGATTTTAATATCGATTTTAATATTATACTTAATATTAATCTTCCTAGTATTATTCTCAGCTTTTGTGCTATATTTGTAAAAACTTTTTTGGTGTTTCTAATCCTGTGGTGCGGCGACAAGTGATTTTTAAAACGTTAAACATTAGTGCGAGTGTAAGCAGTTTTAGAATTGCTTATTAAATTAGGAAGCTGGTCCTAGCACTGTGGAAAACATTATTTGCGTTTGTGTGGTGTGTAATTTGTTGAAAAGGGGATTTTCAACATATTGGTTTCAAGATAAACTAGATATTATTAGAAACGGGAGACCAACACCTGATTTAAAACTCTTAAAAACGAAAGTTAAATCATGCTATAGGTACTTTAATATTGAAGTGTACAGTGCTAATCAGTGGTTAATGGGTTGTGAAAATTTGTGTAAATTGTTTTGTTGGCCATGTGTACTTTTCACAAATGGAAAAGGTGTTTGAAATAAAAATGGCTTTTCAGATTTAAACAACATTCACAAAGTAGCAAAAAGGCATGGTAAGTGTGAAACTCTTTTGCGAGCGGTGCTAAAAGAATAAACATTTGGAAAATCACGAATAGAGTATTCATTAGATCAGCAGTTGAAAGAAAGTGACCGTAAGCATAATGAACTTATAAAAAAAAATCGAGGTGGTAAAAAGACTTATTGACATTGTTTGTTTTCTCGGCGAAAATGAACTTAGTTTTAGCTGGCTCAATTTATAGTTGGCTAGAGAGTGCACGATGGCTAGTGTGACTGAACAAACTCTCTATTTCGCTGCGGGTTCAATCCCCGCCGCCGGCGCTGGCAATGTCGGTGGGTATGGTTGTGTGTCTGCGTTTTTTTCATAAGTGTAACCCTCGCCCGTGCAGCTTCAGCTTTGGTATCGGGGGTTGTCTAATTTTTGTGGTGTTTTTATGTTTTATGTTTATTGAGGAGTGGCGGTCCTACAAGTGTACTTTTTTTCTAGATATCATAACTTTGCAGCTTTCGACATTTGTTTTAAAATGAGTATACTGAAGCCACGCCCCTTTTCTTAAAAAAATTTTTGCCTCGCTTCGCTCGGGGCTTCGCACTACTCATCACCCTATATCACAAACTGCTTCCCCTGTATCAAAACTCACCGCACGCCCCTGGCGCGATTGGAATTTATCGAGTTTTTCTAAAACATATTAAGTTTTTGTGTTTTGTAAGTATTGATATGACGCGTCAAACAGTGGCGACTGGTCAGGGAAGGCAGGATAGGCTGAGCTTCCCCTACAATTTTGAGAGAAGCAGAATATCTCCAAACCAATATTTTTCACAAGTAGAAATTTCTACTTAGGTATATCTCAATTCTCAATGTTGTTTATAATTAAAGCTGCAAATCGTTTCTGTGTATTATGGTCGTAGAGTACAGATGTACTTACTGTCGCCGGCATTCACCTTGACCGCGAAACTCTTTCTCCAGTCCAGTCTATTATTAGTTTTCGAGTTGTGTACACGTTAAGTCACTTGGGCGTATTGCATATTGTTTTTAAATGTAGGGGTTTTTTCAAGATAGTAAATTATATTATGGTGTGATTTTTATTAGCAGCAGTTTATCTGAATAATCTATTTGGTCGTTTAATATGTTATAATTTTTATTCCTATTTAATTTATTAAATTCTAATACTTCTAATAAATTAAGTTTTTTACTTTTCCCACAAATATGTAATATTTTAGGTTGATGGTCGTCAGTTATTGTATGACCAGAATCTGTTAGATGTTTATAAAAGTTAGAATGTTGTTTTTGCGTGTGAATATGTTCTCTATATCTTACCCCGAACGATCTACCTGTTTGCCTACATATGAGGCGTTACATTCTGGGCAATCTAACCGATATACACCACATTTTTTAGAGATCAGTTTTTTGTTTTGCATTGAAAAGATATCTGCCTATATTTTTGTTAGAACTAAAAGATGTTTTAATATTAAATTTGGAAAAAGTATTGCTAATTGAATAGGAGAGTTGACCTGAATATGGTAATGAAATGTATGTTTGAACTTTTTCTCGTTAATAATGAGATAAAGTTCTTTCAAGAGGAACTTATTTTGTTTTTTATAGATTAGATTGTTGATTATATTTTGAGAGTACCCGTTATTATGTGCTATAAGTCTTATTGTGTCTAATTCTTCTTTTAAATCTGTCTCAGATAGAGGTAAGCTGAAGGCTCGGTGTGTTATAGATTGATATGCGGCTAATTTGTGGGAGAGAGGGTTATAGGAATTAAAGGGGATAGTGGCGTCTGTAAAAGTTGGTTTGCGGTAAATATTATAGGGAAATGATGTTTTATGTCTTTTTATAGTTAAGTCGAGAAAGTTTATCGATTTATTATTGATCTCTGTTTCTAAGGTAAAAGATATATTATTATGTGTGTTATTGATAAAATTGAGGAGTATTTTTAATTGTCTGTCTGTCTCTTTAAAACCTATTAGGATGTCATCAACGTACCTGTACCAAAAGATAATATATTTTTTTGATATTGGAGAATCCAATATATGTAACGCCTCATATGTAGGTTAAACAGGTAGATCGTTCGGAGTAAGATATAGAGAACATATTCACACACAAAAACAACATTCCAACTTTTATAAACATCTAACAGATTCTGGTCATACAGTAACTGACGACCATCAACCTAAAATATTACATATTTGTGGGAAAAGTAAAAAACTTAATTTGTTAGAAGTGTTAGAAATTAATAAATTAAATAGGAATAAAAATTAAAACATATTAAACGACCAAATAGATTTAAATAATTCTCCGTTATTAAACTTAATCAGATAAATTGCTGCTAGTAAAAATCACACCATAATATAATTTACTATCTTGAAAAAACCCCTACATTTAAAGACATAACATGTGTACAAATTTGAATTATATTATCAACCATAAAGTGACCCATCCTTCTATTCAGTGCAGTTTATATTTAAATGAAAGTAAAATCTGTGTATAATTTAGTTTACTTGAAAATGTCCGAATAGGATGAAACTAGTTGTAAAATAACAAATAAAGTGAAAATTAGACAAGTAATAAAAAGTGTTTATAATTTTTTAAATTTCGTACCTACTATCCTCCCATGCCTGACCTGAGTTTTACATCGATGACATCCAATATACGAGTTCTACTAATAAACTATAGGTAATAAACAATCCGTCTAGTGAATACTGATAAAGTGGTAATGACTTATTACAATTTATAAAATATGTTTGGACTCTACAATAAGTTTTAACATGAGAACAAAAACAAATAAACCTAAATATACAGTGATAAAAAATGTGGAAACTTGACGAGTTTATTTTATTATTATTAAATAGGTACCGCCTTATTATTAAAAAGTTTGGATCTATTTACTTACTTATTGTAACTTGCAAGTAGTCCAAATGTATCGTAGTATGTACCTATTTAATATAACCTTCAAAATCGTACTTATGAAGCGTTGTTATTGTTGTTTATATGAGTTACAACTAGATTTTAATTGTTGCATATTTTTTTGTTGTATTTAAAACGTCAGTGTGCCGCTTGCTTTAAGATGCAGCATAACATGCATTTTTTATCATACAAGTTTTCACAAGTGTAAATAGTTTTAAGTTGGTAACGAAACTTAACTAAAATAAAATTGCGCTTACCTATTTATCAATTATTATCAATATCATAAATGGGCAAATGGCGTATTGTCACAGTCAATCAAACCTAACCTAACCTAACCTAATTTCGATCTCAAACTTGTATGGTATGAATTAGTACAGTAACAACTAGCCAAAGTAATGATATAAGCGATTAGATTTTAGATTAGCTTTGTTATACGTTATAAAACTTATAAATCTTTTAAGGTACGTACATAGTTAAAAAAATAAAATATACATACATACCTACATTACACAATGCCGGTTGTGGAATCGTTAACATAATAAAATAACTCTTGAACATCTACTTCTACTTTTGCAGGTTACTATACCTGAAAAATTATTTTTATATGCAGCTAATTATTGGTTTTATTGGCGCATAATATTCATCAATCAATTATGATTAAATATCTACTAAAGTAGGTATCGCGTAATTTTGTACCTACCCTCTGCATTTTAGTCGACACATGTATTAAACACTGATTATTGAAATGTGATTGTTGGGTATTTTGATTTGTCATTTATATTATCTACATAATATTTTAAGCAGATAATGTGAGATTTTCAAGGATCACAGGACCCAACACAACACAAATGATGAGAGCGGAGGAATAAAATTTCTGTTTTTTTAGTCTAATAAAACCTAGAAATGTACTTATTTCAAATGCTATATCATCATTTGATTCTCATAAAATAGCTAATTAACTAATACTTCTCAAACTGATAAATCAGCAGTAATAGTATTGATTTAACATTGAGTTGACTTCCTAATGTGTAAGTTTGGTTGCCTATACTTCGCAATGATGTAGAAGCTTCGATGATCGAAGTGTAGAAGCATGAGAAACGTGACGCAGATAAAATTTATTTCTGACCAAAGACATGACGTTCGTCGTCTGTAACAGGGGCGGATTGCGACACCTATGTATATATTTTTTGTTTAAAATGAAATAAAAAATAAGAATTTTATTAAAAATGAAGACGTTTTATTTCAGTAACATCTAACACAAGTTTATAAAAAATGAAATAAAAATAATAAGTGTTTTTGTTGTCTGTGTGAACCTATTTGTTAAATTTGATATTTTAATATATTATAGGTATTTGAAATCAATTTATTTGTATTATTTCTTTTTACATCTGGTAATTTAAAAATAGATCTTAGGAACAAGGACGACTATCCTTAAAATTATTAGTTTTTCAGATATCAAAGGTGAATTGAAACTTACTTCCTCGAAAAATTGAAATAGGCCTGACATCTCGAAGAGTAGACTTCGCGTTGACATTTAATCATGTAGAGAACAAGACTCCATCAACAACAAAAAAGCGAGTGGTTAGAAGGAAGGTTCGATGATAATTTGTTTAAGACAAATACTTCGAAAATATCTAAAGCTTTCGATTGCGTCATTTCATGCATGAGTAACATGAATGAGAAGTTTTCCTATTAGTCACTCAAGATGATGGAACAATAATTATTCAATTCGGACTTATCAAAAAATCATCAGAATGTAATTCTCATTTTCCTATTTTTTTGTTTCATAGATATCTTAGGAATGTAATTTGGTTGCTTGGATTATAATTTTATTGTATCCTGATCGCAACTGTTTTCTTTCTTTATTTGTATAGAATCGTATTGTAACATAACTTGTATTTCGCTGAAACTTTTTCCTTTGGTTTCTGGAACGCATAATATACTGAATACACCACAAGCCAGACACGATGCAGCGAAAAACCAAAACGTTCCGGCTCTTCCCATGATGTTATTCATGTTGTTAAAAAATTTCGTTACCAAAAAGGAGGTTATCCAACACACACTAGCAATAGTAGATGCAGTAAGTTGCTTAACGTTATTTGGAAATAATTCCGAAGAGAGAGTCCAAGGTATAGATCCGATTCCAAAATTAAATGATATTATGTAAAACATTAGGCTGAAAATAGGCATCCACTGTATCGGATGGGTACTGATATTGGTTGAATCCTTTATATAGAAAAATACACCTATCATTAATAATGCCAGGAACATTCCAAAGCATGAGCATATTGTTAATATTTTCCTGCCTAGTCTGTCTATCAAAAAAGGGATAATAAAACTAGACACCAATATCGTGAATCCAACTATGAGGGCAGATATATCAGAACTTAACGACGTACCGGCTGCCTCAAAGATTGGCTGCAAATAAAATGTAATTGCACAAAACCCAGATAATTCTTGAGCAATGATCAAAACGACACAGATGATAAGCGCCTTTCTAAGTCCTCTGTTTTTTGAAAATGTCAGAGAAGTGACCGTTTTCCTCTTTTTTAAAATGTGCTTTAATATAATCCAGTTCTGCTCGCACCCCTTCTTCATTAGTCGACCTAAGTAACATCAGTGATTTTTGAGCATTTTTAAGTTTATTTACACCCACTAAATAATAAGGTGTCTCCGGTGCCAACAATAAAAATATGATAAAAAACGTTGAAGGGATACAGGCCAGTATTATGTTGAACCACATAATCGATACAAACGGCCCTATAGCGTACGGTATGAAGTTACCTATTGACCAAAATACGTTTAAAGTTTGTGACATCATGCCTCTGTTGGAATCTTGTGATATTTCTGCAATGTACATGGGTAACAAAGTATAACCTCCTCCCATCGCGAGTCCTCCGAAAAGTCGACCAAAGTAAAACAAATAAATATTATTTGCAAAAGCCATGGTAAAGTATGAAAAAATATGCGGTATTCCTATACACAACAGTCCTATCTTTCTTCCAAAATGTTCCGAAATGAAACCAAATGGCAATGGACCAATCATTGCCCCAATCATAACCAAAGATCCTATCCAAGCATCTTCATCTTCCGTGATTGGGTCTTCAAGTGGGTTCTTTGACGAATCATTTGAGTAAAGTTTTGGATAAACTGGTGATGTCCAAGAAAGGGTAATGTCTCCTGAGGTGGCCAACAAATCAACTGGAAAAGAAAATTTGCTTGAAGAATTAATGCTTTGCTAAACAATCAGATTCTGGGAGGCAGTTTAAAATAAAACTAATTTATTAAAATATTCATATATTTCACACATTCATATGTGGATTGTTCTGTGAATTTCTAACTTCCCGCTAAGAAAATTGAAAATTTTCAGAAATCGGGAAGTTATTGGTTTCACCCCGATTTTCGAGTTTTTGTCAGATCTCGACGTTTTGAGGTCCTAAGAAGCTATTCTGACTATTCCCACGATGGTGTCTGTATGGCTGTATGTATCTGTGTGTGTGTGTGCGTGCGTGCGTGCGTGCGTGCGTGCATGCGTGTGTGTGTATATGTGTACGGTGTATGTAAACCTGTCATAACTTTTGAACGGTTTGACCGATCGAAACGCGGTTTGCGGCATTGTAAAGGGGTTGACACAACTTAGAACCGATTCGGCCTGGTAGATTTTGAGAAATATCAAAAATAAAATGTTCAAAAATTTGTTTTTTTGGAATATCTTTTAGACTGCCGAACCGATCAATTCCAAAACCTAATCAGCTCTTTTCCTTATAAAACAACGTCGATCGTCGCAAACCGCATCAAAATTGGTTGATTCGTTCTAGAGATATCGATTACGAAAAATTCGCAAAAAAGTGTATTTTTGAAATAACATTCAAGATTCCCGTTGGATCGATTTTTGGCACTAAGATAACTTTTTGTACTTAAAAAACTACGTTGAATGCCGTAAACTGCATCAAAATCGGTTGATTAATTCAAGAGATGTCGATTACGAAAAATTCGCAAAAAAAGTGTTTTTTTGAAATAACCTTAAAAAATTTTGTCGGATCGATTTTTGGTACAAACATAACTTTTTGACTTGAAAAACTGCGTTGAATGCTGCAAACTGCATCTCGATTGGTTAATTTGTTCAAAAGTTCAATAATTACAAAAAAAAGTGTTTTTTTAATATAACTTCGAGATTTTTCACCTAATCGTAGAGCTCAAAAATGTATGTGCATAATATTTTGAGCTCGGAGAGCTCAAAAATTAACTAATACGTATATTTTTGAGCGCTTTAAGCTCGAAAATAGCAGGAAGTTTCAGGGATGGCCTGCAGGGTCAACCGATTTTCAGATTTTTTTTTTACTATAATAATTATGTTCATATGATTTCGGGAATCGACGTTTTTTATGAGATTTTTATGAGTTTGTTTCTTCATGGTTTTCATTATGCAACCTCACGAAAATTGTGTGCAGTCGTATGCATACGTATAACACTATGCTTAATATATTTATACACAGTGTTCTAAAATTATGTAGCCAAACTTATACAGTAAATAGATGGTCAACATAAAACGAAACCTCTTATTATAAATATTTGGTTAATTATTTATATTAAAGGAGTTTTACACACCCTTTCAATGACGGAGGGAAAAATATTGTTTGTAAAAATCGAGGTTTCGGTCAAAATCGGTGAGGCATAATGTCATTTGTTGTAAAGATAGACACATGTTTGTGTAATATAAAGGTGATAGGTGATGACCACGACAGTATTTTTAATTTTTATGCACTTCCGGTTTCGCTGGAAATTATCCCACCTTTCTTATTTTAAATGAAACACCCTGTTTTATGATAAATACTCTCTTACATAGCGGTCTTCAAGGGTGAGAAAATCGGTTTCTCTAAAAAATGCATACCTGCCAAATTTCAAAATTGTAGCTTTGCACGATATTTAGAAAATACATCTTTTTACGATTTTAGTGATACCCATAACTTAGCAATTCCATAAGAATTCACAGTAGAAAAATCAAAATTCTTCTAAATAAAGGTATTATGATATTGTAATGAGGGCTAATGCGCTTGAATTCACCACGAGAGGTGCTAGTGTATGGAAAGGTCAATGTCACTGAATGTTGGGCTTTTTAACGCTAGTTTTTATTAATTTTAACAAGAATTAGCTGAAAAACATTTAACACAATGATGGCAGAAGGGGAAAGTAGTAATTTACTTGTTCAGTAGGGAAATTATTGTACTTATCAGAAGTGTCTTATATCATTAAAGTTAGGTTATAACAAGAATGAGCATGATGAAAACAACGAATGTACATGATTATTACTTACGATTTTCTGTAGTAGACTCCTTTGGTAACGCATAATCGTCAGGATTAAAATGTTTCTTACAAACACACGAATGTTTCGAAGGAGTAAAGTTATCTCTATCAACCACTGTTTTAGGCGAGTTTTGTCTCTCGGAAGCATATGTCCGCCTTTTTGTTTCCAAACAAAATGAAACTGCACAACACTGAGGCACAATTAACAAAGTTTTTTTATTTGCTGGTGTACGAAATAATCATAATAAAACACTATAAACTTTTCCCGCGCCTAACAATAACTTTTGACACGAACCTACTCGACCAGTGGCGCCAACTGGAGAGCCAGAAAACGTTAGCCCTCATTCACAAAACACGATACACAAAGTAGTGTGCTGTGAAAATAATTATCTCAATTAAAGTTGTTTGTTTAAAATAGATGTCAAAATAGTTATCAAGTACTATCAAGTAGAATTGAAAAACGAACATTTTTGGTACGTACATCCGTATGGCTATTTGTAACCATTTTCGATATATCGAACAATAACTGCAAAATTTGTAACGGTCCATTTTTAGATATAATTAACTTGCGTTTTATTTAATGCCAATTGCATAATTTGGTTTGAGGTCAACCTTAAAAATTCTAGAACCGACTTAACTAAATTGTAAATCTCTGATAATTCCAAGCGACCACTGGACCTTCAGTGCACCAGCGCGAATACTGCGGTGTGGGGACAAGGGGGGAACGCTTGTGCTAAGACGGCTAGGTTTTTGAGGGGACTCTCTGCCGAGCCACGGCCGAGAGAGGATATGTGTTTATGGTCTGTTACGTTGTGTGAGTACGTTATCTTTTATTGCTTTGGAGAAGAGACCGGAGCTTCAAGTGAGTTAGTTGTGTGCGTTGCTTGCCTTACGTTTGAGATTTGGTCTGGCTGAAAATTATGGTTCTGAAGTTACCAAGTATGTAGCCTAAGAAAGATATTCTATGAGCTGGTAAGGTGATCTTACTTCTAATTATCGTGACATAGGTACCTATTAAAAAAGTAAACAGCTTCCGCTCTGGGTGTGAGCTGGAAATTTGAAGATTAAAATTTGCATCAAAAGGCTGATTTGCCTATCTATCTAGAGATGGAGAAAGCCCCCTAGAGTTTTAGTTTTGCTCTTGAACTGTGCGATAAAATTTTATGAAAAGTAACCGTTCTTTCCCCCATTCAACGGCCCTAGTGCGTGTAGTTTTTTAGACGTTTAAAATATGTAACTTTCATAGACTTTGTTATAAAACGAAGAAAAAAAGAAAGGCGGGTGGCGCCCTAAAAATAGACTTATTACTTGGAAATAATGTAAATATTTTCTGAAGCTTGTATACTTTTGTAGGCATTGTATGTACCTAGTTTATTACTTGTTAACCACGCCCTGACCCTCTTGTTTTCTATATTCTAAATATATGTATGTATTTTCTTGTGGGCGTTTTATTTGAATAATTAAATAAATTAAAATAGCGAAAGAAATAAACTCGTTATAAATTCAGCAATAAAAATTAAAAATAATTTTTTTTTTTGTAATTCAAGAGAAGATATTATAGAAAGTGGTTCATCTGTTGCCCATTTTGATTAACACATATTTCCATGCGTCTTTGGAATGAGGTTTCTAATGTTCATAAAATTACCGGAGTGATACTTCTAAATCTGTTATCCTTTCTTTCAAATTTTGGATTGATGTTGGTGTGATGTTTTTATGGGCATCATGTAACAAGCTTATTATAATCCCTTCTCTTGAATTATTTGAAAAAAACCTTCATTTTTAATTTTTATTGCTGAATTTTGCAGATATTGTGCAATAAATTGAATCACAAATAGTCATAGGAATGTACGTACAAAAAATAATATAGATTTATTGGGGTCAAAATAAAATAAAGAATGTTTAGTGCCATATCCCCAAAAAAAAACAACTATGCAGCTACGGACACGTGTTACGGAGTTATTGCCCCTCATCAGCGTAGCGTAGATAAATAATTGGATCTAGGATGGGATAGATCAGGAACAAGAACTAAAACAAAGCTGGAAAGTACAGTACACAGTACTCAATTAGTGCCTTCATGTTCCCATGTGCCCAATTTGGGGCCTCGATGATCACAGTCGACACACAGAGCTCTATGTGTACTGCCCGTTTCCACCTGGCAAATACAAATAAAATAATATAGATTTATTGGGGTCAAAATAAAATAAAGAATGTTTAGTGCCATATCCCCAAAAGCTACGCTGATGAGGGGCAATAACTCCGAAACACGTGTCCGTAGCTGCATAGTTGTTTTTTTTTGGGATATGGTACAAAAAATGTTCGTTTTTCAATCCTACATCACATCATCCAAAAATATACAAGGTGTTCTATTTGAAAAAATTGAGAAAATTCATTTCAAATAGTTGTAAATTTTAAAATACTTTTTGACTACCCTTTAATCTTTTAGGAAGTGGAAATGGCTGTGTCATCACCCATATGTCTCATAAGTGGTACTAATATATTTTTTCTTACAACCGATAGTTGTGATTGTAGTGATATTTTTAATATATACGTGTAAATGGTATAATTTCAACAAAAAAAAAAAAAAAATTACATCCAAGTGGTTGGGAGAGAGTCAATAATAATACAGGAATGAAAGGAGGCCACAAAGAGGTTTCAAAAAATGGTCTGATATGCATGGCATTTAATTTAAAAAAATGTTACTTGATCCTGTAGAATCGTCTTGGCTCACTCTGTATATACGAAAACAGTTTCCGGTTATAGACTTTTTTGTCTAGTTTACTTATGTTTTTTAAATCAAGTTTCTAGGTATTATAGAACTCGAGATATCAAAGTCAGACGCAATAGTGCGTCTGACTTTGTATATGTATATGTTAAGTTCAAAAATACGTAAATATTTACCTTTTATTTTGTATCCAAATTAAAATAGTCTTGAAAATTTTGTATAACACAATAATTAATGTATAAGTTCACGAAATCGTTCAAAATCAATCAATCAAATATTCTCAAATAGTTTTCAGCTACCAAAACAATACTTAAATAAAGAAAATATGGCAACACAGGTTCGGTCATATCAGCGGCAATTTTAAATGAATCCAAACTTTTATAAATTGTTTTTTTAAATCCAACCACTTATTGATACTGATTAAATAAAAGTGTAGAATCATATAATAATAAAACGAAATTCAAGTGGGACATCCCCATTATAAAAAATCGAAAATTGAGTAAATCGCATGTTTTCTTTTTTATTTTTATTTTTTACTTTTAGTTTAGTGAGCGTTTTATAAACATGAATAAAATATTTGTTATTATTATTATTGTAAATGAAATTGTATCTATTCAGACATGAGAAAAAAAAACATCTAAAATAATACAAGGAACATTATAGAAGAAACTAGAACCTACGACACTGATTTATTTATCACCTATTATCGTCGTTGTTTCACTCACACAAAATCGAGAACAGGTGGCATATTTTTGATAACGAGGCGGGACAATTGTCTACGTCATCATCAGACATTTTGATGACCCGGTATACAAGGTGTCATGTAATTAATGTTACACGCCCCCTTTTATTCTGTTATTGAATTGGACAATCAAGTTCCATTTCAAAAGTAACAAAAATGTGTCGAATTTAAAAACTGTATATGTAAAATTATAATATCTGAGATATGAGCAAAAATGAAAACAAATACCGTTCTGTTTATGTACAATTTGTTAGGTCCCGTGTAAGTTTGATGTGATAATTCGCACTTGAATATCGTACACTGTATCTAACACTAAGTAAAAAATATTTTTGAGGGAAAGCCTGGGACAACACAATTTTTTTTTATTTTTGGTTTGCTGTGTCATATTTTTAATATACTTATAATGAGGAAACAAAAGTGGAATAGGTATATTTGAAAATTTAAATCCACGCGACGCGACAGTGACCGACTAGGACATATGTACGTACTTATAAATAAATCTTACCTGCAAACACTACAAGAAGAGTATAACTCAAGTATTTTGTCACCATTCTTTTAATAAGTTATTATTAATAATGTTTATCAATCTCGGCATTACTTGTTAATTAGAATCATTATGTTTTGATAATATGCATTAAAACAGATTATTACTTAAACAATTTATAATTATATACTTCAAGTTGAACAGATAAGGAAATCGACTTATCTGACACTACAACTTTGCTTTAACAATACATTATTGTCAATGTAGTGTACAGGGTAAGAGTAGCGGAAAAAGAATCACATTAAATGTTGCACTATGTATGCATATTTAAAAAATCCTGGACGACAGGTGCCCAATAAAACGCATTTTGTAAAATTACAAAGAAGGTGTTGTAAATGTTATTTTTTTAAGGATCTAGTCGCCTACGTAATTGAGAATATTTTGATTATTTTAAATGTTTTAAAATGTTCAATAATTAAAATTATATTTAAAAAGTTGATCGAAGATGATGTTACTTTGTGAAAATCTGTTTTGAAATTAACTAGTTGAAATGTTAATTCCAACTCCATAAAATTTGATATATCGAATATGTACCCTAATATTCCCTCTACTGAATGTTTACCTTTAGTTTCCAATTTGTTAGGTAAACGCAAAATTATTCCAAATTTAGTTCTGAAGTGGGTTGGAGCCTTTGATGTGAAGATGACTGTTTAGTTCCCAGTTATTGAATTTAAGATTTTTTTGTAATACTTTTAGTAATGTATTCAGCATGTCATAAATGGCAAGCTAGGGTCTTTTGATGCTAGGTTATTGGACATGTACAATTAAATAATGCCCCCAATAATATCTTTACTGTTAAGTTTCAACTATTTTAATTTTAGATATTTCCCGACATTAATACTTCTTCGAAGATTTTAGTTCTTATTTATAGATAATATAATTCAATGTTTAGATTTGATTAGGAAATTGCCGTTATTAGTTTAAGTAGGCCTTTATTATTCGACCATTCATCCTTCTACCAGGAAGTAGTTTCAACCCCAGTATTTGATATCATGAGCTCGATGTATATATACCGGGTGAGTCACGAATTGCGCTCGCCCCGATATCTCCTAAAATATTTGGAATAGAAAATTGAAATTTCCAGGGCTTATTATACGACTAAAATGCCATCTTTTCAAAAAAAAATCAAGTTTGGTGCACATCCGGTTTGACCGGAAATGCCCACAACTTTCGATTTTTAAATGAAACACCCTATATATTTTTACATTTTTGAAATCTAGAGGAAATTTTGAATACAATACATCCATTTTGGTCACTTTTTGATAAACATTAAAAATTTTATTAAAAAATCTATTTCTGAATCCAGAGTGCTGTGGTGCCCAAAATATATTTTAGTTTGTGTGCTACGTTACTATAAAAATAAAAAGAGCAATATGATTGCATTACTTAATTGTCTAGAGGCGTTTTTTAAATGTGATTTTTACCCACTAACTCGGTTTTTTTAAATGGGAAGTTAATCGTCCACCAACATTTTTAAATACCCCATTTTCATACGAATCTAATGATACCAAAATTTTGAAAATCCGCTCAGAAATATTTGAGATTTCAGCCAAAATACAATGCAACCAAGCTTTTTTAGAAACATGCGGCTAATAGATTAGTGGGCTTTGGAAACTAAAATGACACATTTCTATTTAAAATCTGGTAACCTAATAACATTGGAAAAATCATCGTAGCCATTGAATGTAATAAAACAATATCAGCTGTCAGACAGATAAAAAATAAAGCGTTGCGGAAATCTCTTTGAGTAAAAATTAAAGAAAATGAATAATTTTAGTAGAAGTGAAAAGGTCGATATGTTATATGGAGAGTGTCACAAAAATGCAACTGCAGCTGTATCAGCAACGATATCCCAACAGACGTCCTCCAAGCAGACACTTGTTTGCCAGAGTGGAACAAAAATTAAGAAACGAACCCGATCAACAAGATGACCATAAAACATTTATTGTAAGTGAGGACAAAGAAATTGATGTATTAGGATTTGTGATGGTACACCCAACAACATCAACAAGGGAATTGTCAACGGAATGCGACATTAGTCAGTCTTCGGTTTGCAGAATTTTAAAGAAACATAAGTTTCGGTCTTATAAATACCAAATACACCAACATCTTTATGGAGATGATAAAGACAGGAGGCTAGTATATTGCAACTGGTTCTTAAATACAGTACAACAAAACCCAGGTTTTCCTTTTCAAATTTTATATTCAGATGAAAGTAGATTTACGAACCAAGGTATGTTTAACAGAAACAATACTAGGTACTGGGCTCAAGAAAATCCGAGGTTGATAGGGCGGGGGAATATTCAGGAAAGATTTGGGTATAACTGTTGGCTTGGAGTACTTGGAGATCGAATAATTGGACCCATATTTTTTGATGGAACACTTACTGGCGAACGATATTTTTTACAAAACCAGACAGCAGAATTTCTTGACTTACTTCCTCTTGCCTATTTACAAAATCTGTTTTTCCAACAAGATGGTGCTCCCCCACATAATTCCAGAAGAGTGATGGAATATTTAAACAACTTGTATGGTGACCGCCTTATCGCAAATCAAGGTCATATCAGGTGGCCTCCTAGGTCACCTGACTTAACACCCCTCGACTATTATGGGGCACTCTCAAAAATAAAGTTTATAAAACTTCTTCAAATACCCGTGAAGAGCTGCAAAATAAAGTTGTACGGGCTCTTAATGAAATAACACCGGCTGAATTGCATAGAGCCATTCAAGCAACTGTACGCAGAGCCGAATTGTGTATAGAAAAAAATGGTGGACATTTTGAACAATATCTATAATGTCAATTTATGGTTTAATTATATTAATTATTTTAATATGGATACCTACTGTTACCTAGTTTAAGTTTAATTGTTCAAACGGAATTGATTTTTATTTATTTATAGGCCCGATATTTATGTTCATTTAAATAAAACTCTGAAAACCGTACTGATGTCGCATTCTGTTGCTAATTTCGTTGTGGATGTAATTGTGTTTACCTCCACATACCTATGCTAAACTTACTTGTAACGTTCTTTGCGCTCACAATTATTAAATGTTTGATAGCTCAAGATTGCCTATAACTACACGAGTCTGTCTGGCAGCTGATATTGTTTTATTACATTCAATGGCTACTATGATTTTTCCAATGTTATTAGGTTACCAGATTTTAAACAGAAATGTGTCATTTTAGTTTCCAAAGCCCACTAATCTATTAGCCGCATGTTTCTAAAAGCTTGGTTGCATTGTATTTTGGCTGAAATCTCAAATATTTCTGAGCGGATTTTCAAAATTTTGGTATCATTAGATTCGTATGAAAATGGGGTATTTAAAAATGTTGGTGGACGATTAACTTCCCATTTAAAAAAACCGAGTTAGTGGGTAAAAATCACATTTAAAAACGCCTCTAGACAATTAAGTAATGCAATCATATTGCTCTTTTTATTTTTATAGTAACGTAGCACACAAACTAAAATATATTTTGGGCACCACAGCACTCTGGATTCAGAAATAGATTTTTTTAATAAAATTTTTAATGTTTATCAAAAAGTGACCAAAATGGATGTATTGTATTCAAAATTTAGATTCCAAAAATGTAAAAATATATAGGGTGTTTTATTTAAAAATCGAAAGTTGTGGGCATTTCCGGTCAAACCGGATGTGCACCAAACTTGATTTTTTATTGAAAAGATGGCATTTTAGTCGTATAATAAGCCCTCGAAATTTCAATTTTCTATTCCAAATATTTTAGGAGATATCGGGGCGAGCGCAATTCGTGACACCCGGTATATATATATATATATATATATATATATATATATATATATATATATATATATATATATATATATATTAATATAAATATATATATATATATAGAGTCAGAAAAGTTACATAATTGGGTATGCCCGCATAGAATGTAGCTAACCGTGGACACGTGTTTCGACCTTACGGTACTCATCAGCACGGCTACCTGTCAGTGGTGTTTCCATTTGTGTCTTCTAACAAGTTGAGCCCATCTATTCAACTTTTTTTCACCGTGCTGATGAGTACCGTAAGGTCGAAACACGTGTCCACGGTTAGCTACATTCTATGCGGGCATACCCAATTATGTAACTTTTCTTACTGTAATGTAATGATCCCGCGAGTAAATCTCATTTTTTTCTTCTATATATATCTATGTGTATATATATATATATATATATATATATATATATATATATATATATATATATATATATATATATATATATATATGATTAAATATGATTTGAAGGAAACAACTACTCAGCGGGCAAATACCCCGACCTGCATTGAATTACACCTTCAAATCATGATAGGTCGATAGCCAATATCATTTGTCAATTCCTAACCAGACATAGATCGATTTCGAACTTATTTGTTCTCTTCAGTATGCCATAGGTTATGGAACAGACAAATGATAGTGGCCAACCTGCTAGTTATATACCAACTAAGGTGAAGTGAATAGTGGTGAGAGGTATTAAACTTCTCATATGGTCTGAATGCTACTATCCGACCGACATCCTAGATGTCTCTGTGGCGGATAGCGACTTGCATCACAGCAAGTACCGAGAGCGGCGACCCTAGCCTAGGTGGACTAAACTAATATGATTAAATATATATATATATATATATATATATATATATATATATATATATATATATATATATATATATATATATATATATATATATATATATATATATATATATATATATATATATATATATATATATATATATATATATATATATATATTATACGGGAGTGGTGACGATTTCTTTATTTTTGAAGGTATCACGACCGCTGTCTATATTATGTGAAAATACCATTGCACAATAAATATTTAGTAGGACATCTTCATTTAAAGTATCCTTCATTTGTTGCATAGTTGCAAGTGCATAATATGCTTTATTCAACTGTTTACACACGTGTTCAATCTGACCCTCCCAAGTTAGTTTACTATTAAGTTTGGTCCTCAGGAATTTAGTAACATCAGAAAACTTAAAGTTTCCTAATGTTATAGGTCTTTCCCCCTTATACCAATATTGTCCAACTTGATCTTGATAAGTCGAAGAATATGGATATCACATAGTTGCCTTCGTCTAACTTCTTATAAACATGATTTAAAAATTGACAGGATGCAGTTTCAATTGATCTCCCTGCCTTGAAGCCATACTGATATGTGGTAAGTATTTTCTCAAAATCAACATAGGACACTACCCTAATAGAGACAATTTTTTCAATTACTTTGGATATGTCATTTAATAGGGATATCTGCCGATAATTTTCAATGTCATTTAAATTGCCTTTTTTGTGCACAGGTATTACACATGCCTTCTTTAATATGTCAGGAAACACTCCTTTCGCTAGCGATAAATTAACTAAGTATAATAAGGGATCAATTATTATTTCAATATTATTTTTAAGTAGCTGAGCAGTTATCTCATCAAAACCGGACGATTTTTTTGTTTTTTATGTTTTTCACAGCATCTAATAACTCATTTTTGGTAATTGGCGGAACAAATATTGAATTTTCAATATAGTTGAGAACAGTGCAAGGCAATGATATGTTATATCCAAAGTATTCTTCCATTTTGTCAGTTGCAACAGTCGTAAAATACCTTGCGAATGAATCGGCAACCTTATTTCCAGTTATTAAATTGCGATTGATATTTATAGTTCTTTGTTTTGACTTTTTTTTATTTGTACCTACCTAAATTGTTGTTTATAATTTTCCAGATCTTTTTAGATTTATTTTCAGCTGTACTTATCTTATTGCTACAGTAATTTTTCTTTGCAGTTTTCTTATTTCTTTTAAATATATTCTCTTTTCTGTTTTTATATATTGAAATTGATTCAGGATTATCTGAATGTAACATATCTGTAAACAAGATTTTTAGAGCCTTACCATCCGATACTATTTCTTTTGTTAGCCAGCCTTTATCTAATTTATTGGTTTTGCTAAGTTTTATACGTTTATAAGAATAATTAACATTTAAACACCTATTCACTCTTGTGAATAATGACACTGACATAATTTTCCACGAAATACCAAAACTCAAGTTTAAATCATCTCCAGATGATGCCAACTTAGTTAGCGAAACGCGCGTTGAGTGTAGTATATGATATTTTAGTGTTTTGTGAAAACTACGCCAGTGTTATCTTCACGTCAAAGGTTCCAACCACTTTAGGAGTCAATAATGGATAGCATCATGCTTGAGGAAACACACATAATGGATACATTATTTAATAGTCGTGGATAAAAAAAGTTAAGTTATTATTGGTTAATAGCTCCATTTTTATTTTTCATATTGCATTTAAACGAAAAATTAAGAATAAATAAAACGAAATATAGTTTTGATATAAAAAATATTTATTAGTGTTTCGAGATACATTGGCTTTAGTTTCTTAAATGATTTGCATGATGATCTTCACCGCTATCATAACACAATTAAAGACATTTAATTATAAATAAAAAATTGGTGCTTAATAATAATATTCTAATGCTAATTATAAGAGAGCCATTTTCAGTGAATTTCAATATCTTCCTTAATCTAATATATACACACTGTCTCATATGACATGAACCATCAATATCTTCTTTGGAGGTATCTATTCGTATATTAAAATTATCTCTACCAAGCTAAAATATATAATGTGAGATGTGCAGGTAATCTTAATGTTCTGTGTGCACTGTGTACATATTTTGTTCTTTTAAGTGTTCTCTGGTGTGTATAATATTTGTAGAAAACTGTTCTCCTCACCTTACCGACCGCGTTTTACATGCGTTTCAACCAAGTGGAAATTACAGAATTCTGTAATAAGTTTTCTTGATTTAATAAATTATTATTATCCAGTGAACCAGATTTGACTAAGCTAATAGCAACATCTCTAACTAAAGAAAAAAATAGTGTGCTTTGGCATTGACTTTAAATGGTTGCTGTGAAAAATTGAAAAATCTTTCCTGACAATTAGAAATTGGATAATAAATTTAAGAAATTGTTGCTTATTTTATGCTAGGTAAGGTAATTAAGAAAAAGAGATACCCCGAAGTTAGTTACATAATGGATAAACATATAAAATTAATTCGATTAAAAATAAACATATTTGGATGTGTTCAGCATAAATCAGACGAAAACTATTGAAGTAATAATGTCAAATAGGGGCATATATAAATTAAAATAAATTAAATTAATAAATACAATAACTAGTCATTTGTTTGTAAACAACTGAATGTTTCTAAAATATAACCTAAATAAACGTAAAGCATCTTGTAATTCTCCTTACGATATTCTTGAGAAAAAATTGTCTAAATATAGACGATTAAATATTGCCTGTCCGATTTCCATACAGATTTTTTTACAAAAATGGGTAACAATTAAAATCGTGTATTCTAATTTGTTCCTAAAATTTTTCCGCTGATTTTTCAATGCCTTCTTCTATATCAATAACATGTTTTCTCTTTTCAGAATCGTGGCATAACATCTCTTGTATTTCTCTAAAGCTCTTACCTTTGGTTTCTGGTACCAAGAATATACTAAATATACCAGTTGCTAGGCAGCAGAAACCAAAGAACCAAAAACTGCCTGCTATCCCTATGGTGTCATTCATGTTATTAAAAAATTTTGTTACTAAAAATGAGCTTAACCAGCATGTACTAGATATTAATGTGGAAGTAACGCCTTTAACATTACTCGGGAATAGTTCTGAAGCAAGAGTCCAAGGTATGGAGCAGATACCAAAATGATATGCAAATATGTAAAGAATCAAGCTGAAAAGTGGTAACCAAAATATTATACCAACATCCGCGTCAGTAGAGTCGTCTAAGTAAAAGTATGTACCTATCAACGCTAATGCTATCACCATGCCAAAACATGAAACTATGGTCAATATTCTTCTTCCTAGCCTGTCTACTAAAAGTGGAGCAAAAAAGCTGGAGGCGAAGATAAAGGACCCGACTATTAAGGCAGAAATATCGGAGGGTATGTTGGTGCCTGCTGCGTCGAAAATTGGTTCCAAATAAAACGTAATCGCGCAAAATCCAGAAAATTCCTGAGCTATTATCAAAACGAGGCATATAATAAAGGCCTTTCTAAGTCCTCTATTCTTTAAAATATCGGAAACGTGTCCGTTCTCCTCTCTTTTTTATATCCGCTTTAATAATTTCCAGTTCTTTTAGCACTCCATCTTCGTCTAAACTCCTAAGTAACATCAATGATTTTTCTGCTTCTTTTATCTTTTTTTCTCATTACTAGGTAGTATGGAGTTTCTGGTCCTAGTATTAAAAATAGTACAAAGAATATCGTTGGAAGACAAGCTAGTATCAAATTGAACCATATCATTGAGAGGTAGGGCCCAATGGCGTATGGTAAGAAGTTGCCTAATGCCCAAAATACGTTTAGTGTTTGCGTGTATGGTCCTCTAGTCGAATCTTGTGATATTTCTGCTATGTATACCGGCAGAACAGTATAACCACCTCCGGTTGACAATCCTGCGAAGAGTCGTCCAAAATAAAACAAATAAACATTATGTGCGAAGGCCATGGTAAACAGAGATACCATATGCGGTATTGCCAAACACAAGAGAGCTATTCTCCTTCCATATTTTTCTGATATAAAACCGGCAGCAAACGGACCAGTCATTGCTCCAATCATAACGAGGGATCCTATCCATCCATCTTCATCTTCAGTGATTGGTCTAGGAAGAGGGTTGATGGAAGAGTCATTCGAATAAAGTTTTGGATATACCGGTGATGTCCATGACAGTGTTAGATCACCTGAGGTAGCCAAGAGATCAACTGAAAGAGAAATAATGCGATTATAGAAATATCAATATTTTTTTATATCTAGTGAAATCTAGCTTAGAACTACTCATACTCATCTAGAGTGTGGCTTATCAACAATTTCTAAACAAGAAATAAGGAAATGCTAAATACTTTTTTTTATTACCGATAGACCGACAATGAAAGTAAATCACAACAGAAAACTTTAAATTTTTCTTTAAAGACATATCAGAAATCTTAGATAACGCTGATGTAAATGATATTGTCGAGTATTTCGAGATATCTTGGTCTGAATTTGTACATTCCTTTGAGAGCGCGTTTCCCAAAATACCTACAAAAAAAAAACTAGAAATCATAAAAGATCAAAAAAAACAATTCCAATTTTCTCGTTAGCTTCAAACAGAATCTGATAAACTAAGGGAACTAAATAACATAAAGAAAATTATGAATGATGATAATGTAAATAAATGGTACAAATTGATGAGAAAGAAACATAATAAAAATATCGTTAAAGAAAGACAAACACAGAATGAAAATAAAATTGATAACTCTAAAAATAAGACAAAAATGTTATGGAAAATTGTAGGTATACAATCAAATTTAAGTACAAAAAACACCTAATAAAAAATCTTAAATACACAAATACACAGATAGCCGATTATTTTAGTGTCCACTATTCAAATAAAGTAAAGGACAAACTTGCGAATCACTTTGTAAAAATGTCAAAGGAATGTACAAGCTCAGAATTGCATAATGAGTCCATGTATTTTAGTACCATTCACCCGGAAAAGGAAGCTGGAGGACTTAAGACCTCCCACTTTAATGGGTGAAACTATTCCATTTGCGGAAGAGGTGAAATATCTAGGAATCTCTGGATAGATCACTTAATTGGAACTCCCATCTGGAAAAGGTAATCCACAAAGCAAAGCTGTCCTTATGGACATGCCGTCGTATTTGTGACAAATCCTGGGGTATGGGTCCCTAACAAATTTACTGGATCTATATCACGGTCATCAGACCAACGATAACATACGGATCCATTATCTATTGTTTGGTGGCCTAAAGGATCACAACGGACGGCCAAATCCAAACTCTCTGGACTGCAGAGATTAGCATGCATGACCGTAACGGGAGCAATTAGCACCACACCGTCAGCTGCAATGGAAATCCTCCTGGACTTACCCCCTCTTCATATATATCTGGAGAGAGAGGCCAGGTGGGGAACCTACAGACTGCAACAAGCGGCCATTAATATGCCGCAGACTAGTATCATGGAGCGGAACAGGTTGCTGGATGACATAGAGAATCACAGCATCCTGGCAATGCCCTCGGATACTATGTCTACCATGACCAACTACGAGCTGACCTTCAACATCCTTCTCCGGAAAGAGATGAGTAGGATTGGAATAAAGCCGACCTACTGAGAGCAGACAATTGCTGGTTTACAGATGGCTTCAAAACTCCTGAGGGAACAGGAGCCGGAATACATAGCTACAGATCAAGGGTGAGGATATTCTCAAGCCTAGTTACTCATGTAACTGCTTTTCAGGCTGAGATTCATGCCATTGAACTGTGTGTATGAAGACTGGAATATATGCATCTTACACGCAGATCAATAAAAATTTTTTCAGATAGCCAAGCAGCTATAAAAGCTCTTGGCTCCTACTGGTGTAACTCCAAAACAGTATGGAATTGTCAGAAAGCTCTAAATCATTTGAGCAAAAACAACAAAGTGACTCTGGTCTGGATACCCGGCCACTCTGGTATGGAAGATAACGAAATAGCGGACTCCCTAGCCAGAGAAGGAGTGGGATCACGATTCATCGGACCAGAACCAATACTTGACATATCCTCAAGTACTGCCAAGATGGCTATCTCAACCTGGGCTGAAAGGAAAACTCTCCAGTATTGGCAAGAGTTACCAGGATTAGTTCATTCGAAGGCGTTCATAAAATACCCTTTGATATCAAGAGCTAAGAAACTTTTAGAGTTAAACAGGGTAGACCTGAAAACTCTAACAGGCCTATATACCGGGCACTGCCGACTAAACTATCATCTGCATAAATTCGGCCTAACGGAAAACGCCGAGTTCCGTCTATGCCTGGAGGATGATGAGAAGGCAGACCACATCTTATGCACCTGTCCCGCTGCGGAGAGGATCCGATTCTCAATATTTGGCAAAGAGTAACTGCTGCCAGAGGATCTGGACACATTCTCATCCAATAAAGTTATCAGTTTCATTAAGAGACTGAACTTATTGGTTGAAATATAATTAGGCGTGAGCCACAATAGGCCTACTGATGGCCGCAGTGGAGGGTCTACTGAGACCCACTCACAACAAACCTAACCTAACCATATATTTTAGACCAGTAGAGGTTGCAGAATTCAGAGACACTATATTACAGCTAGCTGAAAAAAAAATCTACGGGTGTTGATGAGGTTCCTATCAAATTAGTTAAATATTGCTCATATTTATTTTCACTTTGTATTACTCTAATTATAAACAAGTCAATACCGTTAGGCAAATTTCCAAGTAGACTAAAAACGACACTTATTATACCCTTAAAAAGACAGATGCAGGTGACGTTAATAATCATAGACCCATCTCACTTTTAAGTGTTTTTTCTCAAATAATCGAAAAAGTTATGGCAAATAGAATAAACTCATTTTTAAATGAATAAAACTCCTAACATCATCTCAACATCGCTTTAGAAGTAAATTCTCCACAGAAACTGCTACAAGTGGGCTTATCCAGCACATCAATTTTTTGTGAATGTTTTACTTGTAAACTATTTTGGTTGTTTTTTTATCCGACAAACAATAAAACTGTCCGACGCAGTTTGAACAGTTCGGTAACAATTGTCTTGCGCAAACGAATATTTATCGTAGTTATCGGTCGTCAGTTCTCATTTTTGTCAATTTTGAAGCATTTGGAGTTTCCCAAAATTTTAACAAGGCAAAAAAAACTTGTAGACATGAGTTTTGTTTTGGGCGAGCTCCTTCCCAATAGAATTTATCACCAACGGTATCCTGAAAGAAAAGCTCCCTGAAGTTAAGAGCTTGATAGGTTTGTGGAAACTGGCAATGTACAATATAAAAAGAGTGAACGAAAAAAAATATTGTGAATGAAGAAAATGAGTTCTCTGTGGTGCTGGAAACAATTGAGGATCCCCATATTAGTCAGAAAGAAGTACATTAATAGAAATAAGTAAGCGATGGTTGAATCTTAAAAAAAAAAATAAGTTTCATGCATATCACATTCAAATGCACCAGAAACTAAGTGATGAAGATTTTCAAAAGCGTCCACAGTTTTGTAATTGGGTCAGAGGTAAAATGCAAAAAGATGCTACTTTCTTCAATAATGTTTTATTCACTGATGACAACTTTTTATAAAAATGGGTTTGTTAACAGACACAATTTTCATTATTATACTTCAGATAATCCTCACTTTTTCAGGCAAGTTGATAACCAGCACAGGATTCATAAGGTTTGGGGAGGAATTATTGGAGAACATGTAATAGACCTACATTTCTTTGATGGTACATTAACTGGAGCTGTTTATCTTCATTTTTTAAAGAACTATCTGCCACAATTATTGGTGATTCTTTCTAAAAGGATCCGAAATAGGATGTAGTTTCAGCAAGATCGTGCTCTACAACATTATTTAAATACTATAAAGGATCACCTAAATAATGTCTACCCACTTCAATGGATTGGAAGAAATGGTCCCACTAAATGACGTTCTAAATAGGGATGTGAATATAAAAAATGTTCGCTTTTCAATTTTACATCACATGGTCGAAAATTATACAGGATGTTGCATTAGAAAAAATTGAGAAAATTCAATTGAAAAAAATGTAAATTAAAAAATCATTTTTGGCCACCCTGTATTATTTTATTAAGTGGAAATGATTCAGAAACATCACACAGATGTCTAGTAACTGGTATTAATATTATTTACCCTAATGATTTTTTTCAATATCCATATAGGAGTGGAAGGAGACTAGAAGGAGGCTTCAAAAAATGTACATGGTATTATCCATTTAATAAAAGATCAGTAGAATCATCTTGGCTCGCCCTGTATATTTGAAAATAATTTCCGATTATAGACTTTTTTATCTAGTTTAGTTTTTTTTGATCAAATTTCTAACTATCATAGAACTCGTGTTATCGAAGTGGGATGCACTTTTGCCCGACCCTGTATATGTTTTTAAACAATTGATTTCCCGGCTATTTGCGAAACGTTGAAACAACAAACAATTGTCAATTTCGGCCTTTTACCCTTTTTCTATAAATATTATGCACTTTGTTGATAATATCGATATTCAGAAGAAAATAATTAACAAGCATAATCACCATTTATCAAATAGGCACTTGCAAATTATGATTCACATTATCACTCCATCACAAAATATTTGGTTTATTTAACAATGCATGAGATGCATGATAGATAATAGTAATAATTGTTAGTATAAGTGGCCATTAAGAACATAAAGATGGTCACTGTTAAAGTAGAACATAAATAAGAAAGTAATGTTGTCGTGTGGTTATTCGATAGTGTGAATTTAAGGCGATCTACGAGATTTTGCCGGATGCGCCGATGACAATGTTTTCATCGTGGACAACTATTAGTGCACCGTAAAACGGGGAAAAAGTAGCTTCCTTCTTGAAAAACATTTTTTAAGGTACAACCACTTGGGACCTTCACAGCATGATAGCCTAGGTCCTTGGCCATCTGTAATGGCAAATTACAACATTTTTTTGGAGGTCAAACTTTTTTTTATTACGAAGAATGTTATAAATTTGTCAAAATTAATTTTTCTTACTTTTTCACACATCCCCCATGATATCTCCGGAACGAATCGAGATAATTATATGTATTTTTTTTTTAATTGATAAAGGAAATGTGGGCGAAGGTCACTGCTTTAATTTCGTTTTTATGGAAAATTAAATTTTTTTGTAAAACTAGGTAAAACTGGAACGTTTACTTTCCTTGCTGCATTTTTTCGGTAAGCGAAAAACTTTTTTTATTTTTAAGGAATTTTGTCATACCATATGTGTATAAAATAAAGCTTACACTTCAAGGAAGTTTTTTAAAAAGAAGTCAGTTCTCTACGACTTATAGTTTTCGAGATTTTGTTATTTACGAGTTTTTCGATCCTAGATGCGCCTCACCGCGGTGCCACTCAAGTGTGTTGACTGTAAAGTGTAGACTATTCAATACAAGCAATCTTATACATATATTGCCAGTTAGAAACAAACTTTTTTTTGTGTAATGTGAATGCGAATGAGTATTATTTTTATTGAGTTTTTACATATTATTTAGTGCTTAACAATGGAATGTTTATTTTGTGTTATCAGAATTAAAATCAGGTAATACAATTCTGGTAAAATCTGTTGATACTGATGTCCTGACTTTACTTTTACATTATTACTGTGAAACACCAGATATGTCCTAGAGGAATATATTTATACAATTAGGACATAGTAAGAATATACATTTTTTGTCAATTAACAATATTGTGGCAAATTTAGGAGAGGAAATTTGCAAGAAATTATTAACGATTCATTGCCTAACTGGTTGTGACACAACTAATGCCCTATTTTATATAGGGAAGAAAACGGCATTCGATGTTTTATATAAAAATTTAAATAATTTAAAAGATTTAGAAAACCTTTCTTTTCTGTCAGAGGATAAAGCGATGGAATTAGGGGTAAAATATACGCTTTATTTATATAAGAATAAAAACAAAAATATAAAATCCCTAAATGAACTGCGAAGGGACTTAACAACAAGTACAAATCGGCCAGCTTCTGAGCTGCCTCCTACTGACCATGCTTTTTAGACAACATTTAAAAAGGTAATAATTATTTTTCTAGATCGCCCATACCTATTAAAAAAGAAACAAAACACCTACATGTAATTATTTTCTTTTTAGATGTCTGTATCAATTAAAAATTTGGTACAATAGCCATATACAATACATGTAGTTGGAAAATCCAACTCGATACGGTTGGACATTTGAAGAAAATGTTTGGAAGGCAACTTTTTCTAGTCAAGAACCTGTGTCCGATATTGTAAGGCAAAGTTTGTTAATAAAATGTTCCGACAGGGTCTGTAACAACAACATATGTACCTGTTTTGCTCAAGGTTTGAAATGCTGCAGTGAGTGCAAATATGCAAACTGCTGCAACCAAGGAACTGTCCAGATATTTTTAGATTCCGACGTTGAGGATTTTTAAAATATTTTTATAACAAGTTTTAAATTTGTATTTTAAAATAAATAATTATTTCGTATTTTTTTTAATTCAATTTTATGTTTTAATGTATAAATATAATGGATTTTAAATAATGTGCAATGTAAATAATGATAAGTAAAACCTTCTAAGTGCTTATGAAAATAAAATTTATATTAAAGATATGTCAAAAATAATACTTTATAGTATGCACCCACAACACGCATAGCACACTGATTAAAGCACAGTAGAACCGGGGGAGCGAAGCTTCATGAAATATCCTGCCGCAGAAACTTAATTTCAAATAACAATAACTTGAAACGTATAAGTCGTAGAGTATTGTGTTTTTTTTAAAAACTTCCTTGATGTGTTAATTTTATTCCATATGCATACACTGTAGCAAAATTCCTTAAAACAAAAAAGTTTTTCGCTTACTGAAAAAAAATACTGCAAGAAAAATAAATGTTAAAGTATTACCCAATTTTTATAAAAAACTAGGTTTTCCATAAAGACTAAATTAATTCAGTCACCTCCGCTCACGTTTGATTATCTCAATTGGTTCCGGAGATATCGTGAGGAATGTGTGAAAAAGTACGAAAAATTAATTTTGACAAATTTATGACATTTCTCATAATAAAAAAAGTTGGACCTCCCAAAAAATGTTGTAATTGGTCATTTTAAATGGCCAAGGGCCTAATCTATTATTCTGTGATGGTCCCATGTGGTTGTACCTTAAAAAAATTTTTTGAAACGTTTTTGTCGGTTTTTCAGTGTACTATAATATGTGAAAAGTGGTTGAGGGTGGTCTTGCTTGATTTCTTAAAGGTTGCTGATTATAGATAATAAGGGTGATATTCTAAGATACGTTGTTGATAGCTTCGGTGCTGCCCCAAAGATGACAAACATGGTTCAGTGAATATCATAGGAATTTGTAGATAAGTTGAGGCACTCTAGGTGACAACAAGACTAATAAACATTTGTTTCTCTGGTTAATAAATGATTTGCATGACATATGAATTAAGTGAACTAAATAAGATGCATATTGGTCTACATTTCGTTTATTATCCAATTTGGACCGAATTATTTTTGAAAAATAAGGAATCAAACACTACTTTGGTGCACAATTTTGGAATTGACTTTTAATTTTCAAAGCCTTCTATGAACTTTTTTCAATGTCAAAATTGGCCAAATTTGATTAGCAATTCTCTTATTTAAATTATGACTACACTGCTGGATACAGGGACCTCTCAAATGGATTTGTAATAACTTCATAAAATAATGTTTATTATGGAAAGATGTTTGACAAAATTAATATTGGCAGAACTTTAGCATTATGCTGTAGGAAAGTACCCCTTTTTCATTCTTTTTTTTTTTCATTCGCCTTGCCCTCCACCACCCCCAGACAACTCCAGAGTAGTACTTAATTTTTTTCGCCACATAAAAATACATAGGAATTGAAGACATTTATTTGTCATATGCCAAGAATGCAAAAAATAGAGTGCCATGGAAAACAAAAATTCAAAGTCAAATGTCAAATCTTTAATACGCAAGAACTTAGTAAGACATATTTGCATTTTAGTAAAAGCGATTGCAGTTAAAGGTTAATTATTAATTTTGTATTGTGATTATGCAATTTAAATTTTGCTACTTTACATTTTCTTACTTGTTTCAACAGATTTTAAAACTTTCTTTTTTTCATGTTACGGTTGTTAAACAGTTATTACACGGTTGACTTTAGCGACTTTTTATTTATATCTGTACAGTTACTGTTCTGAAGAAAACAGACACATTTTATCAATTAATGTATTGTATTGGATGCGCTGCATCACTTAGATCAAACCTAATATGAAATTATAATTTTTAACCACAATGAACATACGTATACAGATTTTAAACTTGATCCGTCAAATTATTTTTGAGTTGCACCAAAAAATCAATAAAAAAATTGTATTGGCACATTTTACGTAAGCATGTATGGTTAAATCTTCATATTTGATACCAAAGAATCTCTAATTACTCTATAGCTCATGCTTATAACCCACCCTGTATATCAAAAAATATGCTATGGAATCGATTCATTTTTTTTCGCTGATGTAATAATCTAAGATCCGAATTAAGGACGACCTTCACCCATCCGTTTAATGGATGAAAAATATATTATATTAATTTTAATATGTTATAAAATATATCGCGAGTGGGTTGGCTAAAAAATTCCTGGCAAGACTATGATTAATTAAAAATTGACATTTTTTTTTTTAAAGGAGCAAACTATCCGGTGCGATAGAAGAGGACGCAGCATTGCAGCTCGTCCGTCGGATGAAAGAGAGTGCGCATACTATTTGTTCGTGCAATTGAGAAGGGGTACCGATAGACTAGTAAATACTCTGAGCATTATTTTTGGAGCAGTTAACCTCAATATTCGAATCGAGAGAACGTGCTACTACGCATCTGTTATTAATTGACAATATATTATGATAAAAAATGGCTAAAAAGTGTTTTTTGTGTGACTTGGACGATTCTGTAATTGATTTTAATGATAAAACTTTTAAAAATTGTTCATTAAAGTTGGCTTTTCGTAAAAAAAAGAACTTTAAATACAATGAAGTTGAGCTAACCAACGCGTCACTCGATTTTGTTGGTTATCATACCTCGTGTTATAAAAAAATCACTGCTTTAGGAAATGAATATAATGAAGAATTTAATAACTTTTGTACGGAGAATACACTAAGTACATAGTAAATGAATTTTCTAAATTATAATATAATAGTAAATATATCTTCTATATTTTATTTATAATGAAATAATGGTGGAATTTGAAAATTTTTTAATTTTGTTTTGGCCAAACAAATTATTTAAAATTTTTTTTTTAAATATATGCACCTATCACTATCATATTTTTATTTAGAAGAACATTTATATACTCTAATATCACAAATAATATTATATATATATATATACATATATATATATATATATATATATATATATATATATATATATATATATATATATATATATATATATATATATATATATATATATATATATATATATATATATATATATATATATATATATATATATATATATATATATATATTTAAATTTATTATATATTTATAATTTTATTGCAAGTCTACTGCCAGTTGCTCCAAAATAATGCTCAGAGTATTTACTAGTCTATCGCTACCCTTCTCAATTGCACGAACAAATAGTATGCGCACTCTCTTTCATCCGATGAACGAGCCGCGCGCAGCTGTAATGCTGCGTCCTGTTCTATCGCATCGGATAGTTTGCTCGGACCTCTTTGTCGCACATTTTCATTCTGACCAATATTTCGCTTTTTAAAGCTCGCCAACCGGAGTTTAAACCAGATTTTTCGCAGACAACCCTATATCATTCTGTTCGCAATTTAATTACCTTTATTTTGATATAAGATTTATTCATAAAACAGAAGAATGTAAACTACTAGTATCGAATTACCTGTTTATACCTGCCAACCCAATAGTTACGCCAGGAAAAAAATAGACAACCTAACGTTTGCATATTCTATAGGCTTCATAGTTTCGATTGGAATATAATTTGTTCCTTTAAAAAAAAATATTCAATTTTTAATTAATCATAGTCTTGCCAGGAATTTTTTAGCCAACCCACTCGCGATATAATTTATAACATATTAAAATTAATATAAAATATTTTTCATCCATTAAACAGATGGGTGAAGGTCGTCCTTAATTCGGATCTTAGACTATAAGGTTATCGAAAAAGTTCTCGAACACGTTGATTTTTTAATCTCAATTAAAAGCACGAATTTATGAGCCACATTTTGCAATCTGACAATGTAAGATTTCATTTAGATGCACAAGGTGAAGCGCGAAATTTATAATTTTATACAACTTTGGTCGAGAAAATAATAGAGTATCGATATTTAAATCAACGGATGATGACTAGTGCATTAAAATTGTTTGAAAATTCACCATAATGTGCATATTATCTTATGAAATTTGTTTACCCACTAACTTTCATTTCTGGATTCACGAAAAAAAAGAGGAGTAACAAATCCATTAAAATATTGTCTTTCTTCATTGAGTACTACATCTCGAAAGTTGTTTGCTTATACTATAATTTTGTATAATGAAGCCAAAGACATACCTGTAAACACTACAAGAAGCGTATAACTGAAGAAAGTCTTCATTTGCTAAGTTTCACCAAAGTACTGTTTTTCAGATCGTTGTTGTGATTCTTGATGCTGTAAATTGTGATGATTAAAAATTTTATGTTTAGTCGCACCTAGACAGTATGTTACAATGAGATTTGTATTTTTCTTCATATTTATATATTTATGGACATACAAGTGTTTTGATAAGAATAATCTATGTAAAACACTTATTATATTTATTAATAAACTAATCAACAGGTTAATTTTCTTTAAACTTTTTATTATTATTGACACACATACTAAAACACCAAAATAGTAGTGATTTGTCATGCATTTTTATTTTTATTAGAAGTGGAAGCATGTTTTGATACGTAATTAATAACATGAAGTTTATACCTGAAGTGACTATTATTTTTGAAATGGTATTATAAAGCTATTTTTATTTGATTATATTCAAAAATGACCTATATATTTTTGACATTTAAAATTTTTGAATAGAATTTTTAATAATGTATTTATAGCAAAAATCATATAAGTTACACGACAAGGAAGTGTCTTCACAGGACTCGCAGGCTTCCAAGTCCCGCTTAGCATGGCGGCTCGTCCTGGATTTGGACTACTTCCTGACTTGTTACGTAAATAACTATTTTTAATCTCCCTTAATACAAAAAGGCCTCTTTATTTTTTTGTATACGAATCCATTCGCAACAGTAATATTACTCAAGTAGGTAATGAAGATATTTTGTGTGCTACAATTCTTAGGAAGGCTCACAGAAAAATAAAATTTGGAGAAAAAACACATCGACGACTTAAGAAGTTTTGTTGTTCCCGAAAATTGGCAGAATAGTTTCTTGATACCCTGTATATATCAACTTTACCTGCCTTTTTATTTCAAGGAAAATATTTTACTAAAACCTGTGTTTTAAAATCATTTTTATCGCCCTTTATCATGAAAACGAAACATTTCAGATGCATGTGAATTCGAATAGTTTAATTATTAAATGTAAAAAATAGTTATTTATGATACACTGCAGTTTTTCGTACGATTACGTAAAATTACCGGTCGATGCAAATCGTGAAAAATTTTTCTCGTGAGCTAACTTTCAACGCCACAATCGCAATTAATTAAGTTAAGAAGTAGGCGTAATATTCAATAAAAAAAATAAATTCTATTAATATCACTATGTTGCATTCTGCAGCATCAAATTGTTTAATTCTTGTCTCAGTATTATAATTATAAAGTCAATATTTGTTCTTACTTTTTTATACCTAATATAAGGAAGTATAGTAATCATGATTTTTTTCGACCTGAAGATTTTGATTGATATATACGTTTTGAATCCATTTGAATCCATTTTGACTATTTTCCGAATGACGTCTGTAATTTGTTTGTAATTGAGTGAACAATATATGGGTAGTGGTGAGAGGTATGAAACTTCTCGTATGGTCTAAATGCTACTATCCGACCGACATCATAGATGTCTCTGTGGCGGATAGCGACTAGATAGAGACATCTCTGATGTCGGTCGGATAGTAGCATTTAGACCATACGAGAAGTTTCATACCTCTCACCACTACTCAATTTACCTTAGTTAGTATATCATTTATAATTCAGATTCAGATAAAAATATATAATAACGTTAACTATGAATACCTGTGCGGTGTGCCTAAAGAGGCTAGCTAAAAACAAAAACTTACAGTGTGGTTTTTGTCAAGAGTGTCTACATATTTCTTGTGCTAATATCGATGAGGCATCACTAGCAGCTATGAAATCAGTGCCGTACTTAACTTGGAAATGCCATAAATGCTACGAAAAAACATCGGCAGACGGCGAAAAAGTTATACAGAATGGCCCAGATAATAAATCTTGTGAGGGTTGTAGAATTCTACCTACCCTACAAGCAAGTATTAGTAGCCTTAACAAATGCCGTAAAGGCATTGGAAGCTGAAATTAAAGATATAAAAAAAAGGGAAAAATAGAAGAAAAAAATGGAACTGAAATAATAATAAATGAAATAACGGAAAGAGAAGAAAGATCCAAAAATATTATCCTATTTAATCTAGAAGAAAAGATGAAGAAGACAAGAAGATCAGGATAGAACATGATATAAAAATGGCAAAGAAAGTTATTAAAGATATATGCCCGGATCTGGATACAAATAACATTAGAACCTTCCGCATAGGGAAGAAGAATGGTGCTAACAGAAGGGCTATGAAGGTATGTCTCAATAATAAAGGGGATGCTATGAAGATCATAAAAAATAAGAAAAAATTGAGGGAGGCTAACTCGACTGTGTCCATAGTGCTTGACCAAACAATGATGCAAAGGGATTATTATAAAAAGATACACGATGAACTGAATAATAGAAAGGAAAATGGAGAAAGCAATATTTTTTATTAAATACGAAAATGGCATCCCTAAAATATCAAAAAACTATCAAGCAAACCCGATTACTTCTACATAAGCCAGGTAAATATTCGATCAATAAATTCGTGCTTCTCTGATTTTTCGGAAATAGTGAAAAAAAAATAATTTTGATGCCATTGGACTATGTGAAACATGGCTGACTACAGATATGGACTTTAAATTTTTAAATATACCAAACTATGACCTTATACGAGCTGATAGAATAGTGAGAGGAGGTGGTGTGGCCTTTTACGTAAAAAGCCACTTAAAATATAAAGTTTATTTCTCAAATGTTAACACAGACAGTGGAATGGAACATCTTTGGTTAACGGTGCATTTAAAAAGTAAGAAAGTGGGATTTGGTGTCGTATATAGACCTCCTAGTGCTAACGTGTCGGGCTTTGAAGAAATAAGTGAGGTATTAGAGAACATCTATATGGAGGTAGACTACGTCATCCTAGTAGGAGATATAAATGTTAACCTATTATACGAACACAGAGATGCTAAGTATTTTAATGACATTATTTCTAGTTTTAATCTAACACAAATAATAAATAGTCCAACAAGAATAACCCGAACCACTGAATCCTTAATTGATGTTATTTGCTTAAGCAATAATTTAGAATATGAGGACGTAAAAACCATGGATTTGGGGAATATGACTGATCACATGCTAGTATCTTGCAAAATAAATGTACAATGCAATAAAGAAGTATCAGGATTTTACACTCGATGCTACAATAAATTTGATAACGAAAGTTTTGCGAATGATGCTCTAGCGATGGATTGGAATTTAATTGCATATACTGATGATCTAAACTTACAAGTTGAATTACTCAATAAAAATATTTTAGACCTTTTTAATAAACATGCGCCCGTGAAATTTATTAAACATACAAATAAGTCGAAACCATACATAACCTATAATTTAAAAGAAATGATAAAACTAAAAAACAAAGCACACAAAAAATATCTTAAAACTAAATCACCAACTGACAAAAATTACTACATAGACTTAAAGAATTATGTAAATCTTGCTATAAAAAAGGGAAAAATTGCATATATGGATTATACGTATAAAAAATCAAAAAATAACCAAAAGTATTTGTGGCAAAATCTGAGATCATGGGGAGTGCACAATCCGTGTAAAAAAAGATATTGCTGGTATACCGGATGAATTAAAAGATCCTGATCAAATTAATAACTATTTTGTAAATGTAGCTGGAGAAACTAATATGGATCATGAGTATTTAAATTATTTTAACACCAATAATAGTGATTTTTAAAATGACACAAATAGTTTTAAATTTAAAGAAGTAGATGTTAACGATATATATAAATATGTAGCTACTATTAAAACTAACTCCTACGGTATAGATAATATAAACCTAAAAATGCTTAATATTGTTTTACCATTCTGTGTTCATGCATTAAAAGCAATAATTAATAAATCTCTAACAACAGGTATTATACCTGAAATATGGAAATATGCCTTAGTTTTGCCAATACCTAAAATTATTAAACCGTCAGAATTTAAGGATCTAAGGCCAATAAATATTTTACCAATTTTCTCTAAACTACTAGAAAAAATTGTTGCAGATCAATTGAAAATTTATATCAATAGTTTCAATATCTTACCTAAAAACCAATCTGGATTTAGGGAAGGTTATAGCACATGTACCGCACTCATGAAAGTCATTGATGATATTAGTCACAACATTGACAAAACTGAGCTTACACTATTAGTATTACTAGATCAAAGCAAAGCTTTTGATCTCGTTAACTTTGATTTATTATTAGCAAAATTAACTCATTTAAATATTAATAACACGGATATTGGTTTAAAAACTATTTACAAGATAGGTATCAAGCCGTTAAACTTGAGAACACAGTATCTAATAAAGTAATGACTAAGAGTGGCGTTCCGCAAGGGAGCATTCTTGGCCCAATATTATTTTCAATTTTCCTGTTTGATTTAGAGACAGTATTTACAAAATGTCAGATACATATGTATGCTGATGATATACAAATATATACCGGGAGCAAAGTCAATAATATAAATGACGAAATTAATATATTGAATTATGAATTACAAGAGTTCTCAAATTGGTGTTGCAAAAACGGATTAAGAATTAATCCTAATAAATCAGTGGCTATTTGTGTAGGAAATGAAAGATTAATAAATCAAATCAACTTTGATGACATTAAAATTTTAATAAATAGCACCGAAATTCCATGGGTGCAGTCCGCGAAGAACTTGGGCTTATATATGGATAGTTCGCTTAACTTTAACGAACATGTCACAAATATATTTAAACAGTGTTTTATGGTGCTGAAATCTATATATCAGTTTAAATTCTCATTGCCGGAAGAATTAAAATTGAAAATAGTTAAATCTTTAATTTATCCTAAAATTGAATATTGCTGTGTTGTTTATTATAATTTTCTTACGTTGCTAAATAAGAATAAATTACAGAGGGTACAAAATGCATGCTTTCGATTTATTTGTATAACAAACTATCGTGAACACATTACTCCACACATAAACAGACACTGTGAACTTAAAATTGAAAACAGAATTAAATTATTATTCTGTCAATTTTTGTACAAGGTAGTGAACAATAATACCCCTGACTACTTGATAGAATTGCTCTCAAGACGATCTGAAATACATAATATAAACGTTAGAATCAACAATTATACCATACCCCAGCATAGTACCAGGAAGTTTGAGGGTAGTTTTTCATACTGTGCCCCCTCTGAATTAAACGAATATTTCGATTTTTTAAGCTTGTCTTATGATATGTATAAAAAAGAGGTCAAGACTGTTCTGTTTAATTCTCAGCTATAAGTATTGCGCTAATCTGTGGTTACTAGTTCGTTAATTAAATTGTCACTGTCTGACTGATACATTATACTATTATATTACTTGTATACTACTATTATATTATTCTATACATATATTATTTGTTATTATTACGTCTATTTGCCAATGTTTGTCTAATATCTTATACTTACTTGTAAATTATTATGTTTATTGTCATACATGTATTGTTTTTATTATTAAGTGTATTTTCGTTTATTTTTTAGTTTATTTTTTTACGGGGGAGGGGCTGAAAATCAACTATGTTGAGCTCTCTACCCTTTGTGTAATTTATTGTATAATTTTTTGCACAATAAATTTATTTATTATTATTATTATTATTATTATATGAGTAGCAGGTTGGCCACTATCATTTGTCTGTTCCATAACCTACGGCATATTGAGGAGCATAAATAAGTTCGAAACCGGTCTATATCTGGTTAGGAATTGACAAATGATATTGGCTATCGATCTATCATGATTTGAAGGTGTAATCCAATGCAGGTCGGTGTATTTGCCCGCTGAGTAGTTGTTTAATTCAAATCATATTTAATGAACAATATATCACAATGAGGCATAACTAAATGAAAAAAATTGAACCAGTAAAGAAAATGTTCATTTTGTAAGTAGTTTTTTAAACCAATAGCTTGATTTAGAGTGTTGTTTTCTGATTCATTATCAATGATTTTTTCTAAACAATCTAATAATTCTGTTCGATAGGTATAAACAGTCTCTATGCACTTTGTATTAAAATTCCATCGTGTTGGAGCTGCTTTAGGTAATCTCACCTTAACAACATTATCTAACACGGCTGTCCTTTTTGACGATTTTCCAAAGAATGAAGAAAAGCTATGTAAATTAGCAAAAAAAAAAATTATGCTTTTATCCTGACTTGATGCTTTTTGTAAAATTAAATTTAGTTGATGAGCGTAACAATGAATAAAATTTGCTGAAGGATAACAGACTAATACACAGTCTATTATTTTATTTAAAATATATCTATTTTTAGATACGTTTTCGTTGTAGGCTTTTAAACTTTTTCTATAGGCACTGTCTAACTGCATTCTAATATCAACTGTACCAAGTGTTGCTAGACTACAACAGTTATTCATATGACTTGATGTGAGCGAATGTTTCTATACTTTTATTTTTAAATATTTCAAGTCAGTTACACCTATTTTGGACCATATAGGATCAGGATCATCACCAAATAACAGGCATGGGAAACAAAAAATGCATTCTTTACCTCGTATCCGCAAATCCACTCGGATAAATCGTACATTGAATTTCGAAAATACCTATTAACTTCTTCTTTCTTATCAAGAGATGTTTGCTTTATCGTCATATTAGGTTTTGGGCGGCCACCACCTTTGAATTTTACTCGGTCTTCATAACCCAACTTATGTCCATTTTTTAGTTTTAATATATTTTGTACAACACTCATATTTAATAGTAAACACCAACAACACTGTTTTACTTAATTTCACGACAAGTAGAGATTTACTAATAAAGTGTTCACAAATAAAAACATTAAAAACACGCCACAGAATTTACCGATCAACGCGTACCTAGTCAGCATTAAGACTGCTCTACTAAACTTCGTGCGTTACCGTTTCCGTAAAATGTGTCAGGGACATTGTCCCCGCCAGTGTTTTCTGTCTCTTTTTGCTTTCTGACGATTCGCGCATAAGTCTATTTCACTTTAATTCGTTGTAAATTCGGTCCGTATCTAGCTTTGAGGACACGTTGTGGATTGACCTAAGATTTTTAAATTCTATAAATGAATAATGTAATGAATATGAATGTAGAGGCTCGGTGCTCGGTGCTCGGAGGGGATACGAAATCTTGTGTAGATATTTGAATAGCATTGTGCATAGAATGAACCAGCAACTTTAATATATTTTTCAAGGATATTAAAAATATGTATTATATATTTTTAAACTTCAGAAAATGAATAGCTCTATTTTTTTATTTGTATGTGGGAGGTCATTGACCAAATGACCCTATAGAAGAACCGCCAGTGATATGTACACCAATCTGTATACTACAAAATAAGTGGTCAAATGCCAAGAAGAATAAACTAACAAGGAATGCTTAATCAGGCTTTAGCCAATCAAAATTTAAAGCGTCACGGTGACGTCATTGATATCCAATTAGAGGCCCAAAAAACATAATATAGCGTGTCTCAAATTACTACACTAAAACAATCTTAAATCAATACAATGATTGTAGTGTAAGATTCCATAATATGAAGGTCGTTAACTAATTGTTGACTGAGAATGTCAAAAACTTTATTAAAATCAGTGCTGTGGGAATATAAAGAATGAAATAAACAAAATCAGCAAAATTGTGAAATACAGATAAAAACAAGTGTGTTTCGTAATAAAATATATTTTAGGTTGGTAAAGTTTTGTTGGTTACTATACGTATACAAACATTTTCAAAACATCAAGTTCTATATCTAAAGTCGTAGATCAGTTTACCCTCATATATGTAGTGTAGAATATACTTTTTTAAATATCACTTGACATAATTAATCCACATAAAAATAAAATAGGGCTGATTATTTAACGTTGAAAATCTGGACAAAAAAAATTCTAATGCATAATGTAGATTTGGAAGTAGTCTTTATTATCTTTGATTATTTACAAATAATAACTAGAGCTGTCCGAGGTCACCTGGCCGACAGAGCCGTCATATGACTCATATGTTTACATCATATCATAATACTTGAATAAGTACAGTAAATGGAAATAAATTTTAACAATAATGTTACATTTTATAAAAATTTGTATAAAACTCACCCTTTTAAGCAGATTTATGAAGTAGTTTGGTTGTCGTCGTCAAAAAGTGGGGAAGATCTATAGTATAATAGCATCAGGTATGTTTCTACAGCTGTCTCCGTCAGCGATGTTCGCTTTGGTGAAAAAATATGTTTGTATTTTGAAAATGACCGTTCGACATCTACAGATGTAATACAGGCATAAGTAAAACAATCTGTGAACTCACTTAACGAAGTTGTAGATGCACCATCACAAATTTGTCTTAATTTACTAAAATCAGGATCTTTCTGTAATACACTCTCGAATTTTTCACTCACGCGATTATTTTTTGCGTCATTTATAGCCTGTAGTTGTGTATTTACGTCGTCCACTATTTGCAGCGATTTCACTAACGACAACGAATTATTTTGCAATTTTTCTATTGCGTCGTGTAGTCCTCTATAATTGTTATTAATAGTTTTTAAATCTGTTTCAAGGGAAACGTCTTGAAAACTTGTCTGGCTTTCCCTAATAGCTTCAGCCTCGTTAGGGTTGAACTGTAGTATCACAGCTTTTATTTGTTGAAAATATTCAGCATAATAAAAAGCCGTTTTCAACCACGTTCTCCAACGTGTAAGAATCGGCTCTGGTGGTTCAGGGATACCAGGACACTGTCTGTGAAATGCTCGAAGCCGTTTAGGAGATTTGAGAAAAACTTTTTTTGTATTTGCTATTAATGCATCTCTACCTCTGGAAAACATTTTCGAATCGTTTCTGCCACAAGATGTAACGCATGCACTTTACACGTAACATGTAAAAACCTACAATTGTCTCTTTGAAAAGAACGGCCTACCATGCGCATTGTCGTAGCACCATCAGTCACAAACATCAATACTTGACTTGTTGAAAGTTCAAATTTTTCGAATGTCTCCAACACCCCACGCGTAATTATTTCGCCAGTACACGCAGTTAGTCTTTTACTAGCTAGTAAAAGTGGAAATGTTAGTTTAAGAGGGCCCAGTACACGTACTATAATATTTAAAATAGAATTTTTTTTACAATCTGTCGTCTCGTCAATACATAACCAGAGCCGTGTATTTTTTAATCCACAGTTAATCCTATTTACAATGTCTTCACGAACAGCTGGAATATATCTACGTAACGATGTACGACTTGGTAAATTCACCTGGGGATTGTATTTATTCCAAAACTTCCGAAATGGTTGTTTATCCAGTATGTGTAGCGGAATATTACAGGCTATTAACATCAACAATAAATCAAACATAAACTGAGTTGTCAAAGGCATGCCATTTTTTTTATTTTGATGTTGCACGGTGTTGATATGACGACGACAATCTGTTTTGTGCCAGCACATTAAGTCTTGATTACAAACTTTACAAATTATTTTGCATCCGTCATAGAATAAATAATCCGGAAATTCACCCATAAATTTATTCACTGTGTCCGCGTACGGTCGTTTTTTACCCTTTGGCGCGTTTGACATTATGTATAATTTATAGGTACAACCTCACGCATCAACCTTTCAAATAAGACTGCAGCGTAAATCACTTCTAAATCGGCACGTGTGACGCCATCGCAAGACCGTGGCTGTACTCCAGCCACCTCGGACAGCTCTAATAATAACAAAGCATACAAACAAAAATTCTCTCACATGGCTTATGAAAAATAAGAAAACTATTACAAAAGAAATTGCGAAGAGTCAGAGAAAGTCGAGAAAGATGCGACAAGTAAAATAGAATTAGCCCACAAATAACTTTGCATTTGTTGGGATTACAAAATATATACAATTGTTTAAATTATAAAACAGTATGACACAAGATAATTTATTATCCACTTTTCTGATTCTCTAGTAGTGGAGTAAAATCGGACCTCAATTATGCCGTTTTTTTTAAATTAAGGTATAACTAAATGGGACCTTCACCATCTTGTAGGGGTTGAATTTGGCTAATCGAAATGGATATCTACAACTTTTTTTTAGTAGGGACGAATTTTGTAAAATCGTTTTTTCTCCGCCGGAGAACTAATTCAAAAAATGTGTTTTTCAAAACATACATCGTGTTATTAAATCAAGGATTTAAGTTACGATTTTGAAATTTTTGTCAGTTACATAAAAAACTACAGCGCTTCTAACAGAACCCACGAAATTTCTAAAACCTAAAGCCTTTTCGAGAAAATGAGCCCCAAATTCGCCATAACCAAATCCGTGCATTGAAAACTTCACCGTGTGAGGAACTATGTTCATTATTAAAAATTTATGTATATATATATATGTGAAGTCAAATGTAGACAAAACTATAGAAAAGTTTTTAGAAAAAAAATTCAGCTCGCTAGGTCTCATAGTTTTCGAGAAATCGAATTTTTAATGCGCTTCATTTTCACAGTGACAATTGCGCTCGGATTCCTGGAGTCGTAATGCGACCAGCTTGCCTATTATGTGGCGCGGCAGGGTTTATAATATTGCAATAATGTATTTTCACAAGATTGTACGTATTTTATTAGTTACCACTACCTTTTGTAAATTGAATTTCTTACATGATTATATGTTCCCATAGAAACAAAAAAATTAATGATGTCACGATGCATGTGCGGCAGATAAAATAATAATTTAGTAACCGCATTCAAAGCATTGGGGATAGAATTAAAATTCATACACGATAGCTAACGTCAAAATTATTTTATATTTCTATCTAATTAACGAGCTAATTAATAATAATATATGTCAACAGTAAGCAATAAAACTCTCGGCCTATGTCTATAAAAAATTTATAAAAATGAACACAAATGTTGTCATAGTTCTTACATCATTGTAAGAACACGAAAATCCCATGTTATAGAGAAGATCTATAATTTTTTTTTCTGACATTATTATATATATACAAACCTAAACCTATCTGTAAGTTATTCTTAGAAAATTGTTTGGAGCAAAAGCTCATAATAATATTTGAAAGGACTAAAAAATCTATACTATCTTCATGTCATCAGATGTTTTTAAAAGCCATTTTGAAAATGTCAATAGAACATCAGGAACTTGACTTTCGAATTTTTCTCTGCTAATTTCGTTAACAGAGGGAAATGCTTTTCTCGTTTTCTTATGGCCAGATATAGCTTTTTGCAAAATTTCCGCAGCTCTATGGAGGATTTGCTTATCAGAGAGGTTTGAAGAATTATCTTGTGAAAATTCCTCATCTGAACTACTAGGCATAACATTATCAGCATCTCTATCTGAATCGCATATTTTATCGGACTTTTGTCTAATTTTTGCTGCTACATTTTTATATGAAATATATTGGCTATAACATGTTCTATGATATTTTGCGTCGCAAGCAAAAAGATCGTTATAATTTGCTAGCCGCGAAATCATTTCTGTATCACCACATCTGTTAGCAGCTTCTAAAATTTTTGATCGTGTTGTTTGTAATTAATCGAAAATATTAATTCAATAAGAAACACATTATACAAAAAAACATATAATAAGGGTGTTTCATAGGCTCTAACGAAAGAAAACTGGTGTTTCAGTAAACCTTAGATATCTCCTTTTTTTGGAAAATTTGACGATTTTTTTGCATCCCAAACATACAATTTTAAAAAATTAGTTAATGGTTTGTAACGGGTTTTGAAAACATTTGTTACAGTTTATACTCATCGAAATCTACTGCCATTTTTTCGTCAGTCTCTGAAACACCCCGTAAAATAAGTATATAATAATTACTAAATCTATTTAAAATAGCGTTCATATAGGTATCTGTTTGTATGGAAGTTAATTTTTCTTGTTTCTTTTTTCCCGCTCTCTTACAAAATAAACACATTGTACGTATCTCAAACGAATTAGTACTTCGAGTTCGAAAATGGTCATTTGAACTAGTGCTTGGCAAAGCAGAAAGGTCAGAAGGCATTAATTTGGCAGCAATATTTCCTCTACTAACATAAGAACTTCTACAAGATGTATGAAATCTAAAACTCTTCAGTATTTCATTTTTATAAGTAAGGATATTTTCAGAAAATTCATCTGCAGCTCTTATTATGCCTAATAGCCCTTTTTTAGTGGGTTTGTTAACAATTGAGTCTTTAGAAGAGTCACAGGCACTCCCACAAATTAAACATACATTTTCCATTTTCTACAGAAATTACAATTAATTTTACAACTAAAACTATTTCTATTCGCGCAGTTTCCATATAAAAACATACTTACCAAACTTTATTTTCAAAAATTTTGTAAATAATAAAGCAATTCACGAGTAAAACTGACGATGGTCTGAGCGCATTATGTTTACTGTGAAAATGAGCTACGTTAAAAATTCGATTTCTTGAAAACTATGAGACCTAGCGAGCTGAATTTTTTTCTAAAAACTTTTCTATAGTTTTGTCTACATTTGCCTTCACATATATATATACATAAATTTTTAATAATGAACATAGTTCCTCACACGGTGAAGTTTTCAATGCACGGATTTGGTTATGGCGAATTTGGGGCTCATTTTCTCGAAAAGGCTTTAGGTTTTAGAAATTTCGTGGGTTCTGTTAGAAGCGCTGTAGTTTCTTATGTAACTGACAAAAATTTCAAAATCGTAACTTAAATCCTTGATTTAATAACACGATGTATGTTTTGAAAAACACATTTTTTGAATTAGTTCTCCGGCGGAGAAAAAACGATTTTACAAAATTCGTCCCTACTAAAAAAAAGTTGTAGATATCCATTTTGAATAGCCAAATTCAACCCCTACAAGATAGTGAAGGTCCCATTTAGTTATACCTAAAAAAAAAAACTACCAGAAATAAGCGAGATAGAGGAGCGATTTTACTCTACTATAGGTATCTGTAGTTATACGACAAACCTCATATGTTGCCACGATATAATAATTTGAAAAAAAATATATTTTACAAAATACCTAAACATTTTAATATTTACACATACAAAACAAGTTTGCAAATATTACAAATAATACAATATTACAAAAAGATTCAGGTACTTTTTTTTATAATTATCTGTTATTATATTTCCTTCATTAGTATCAACAATAATATTTTAAAAACAAATTAAGCTCCTCTTCTTGATAAAAGTTAAAATATAGAGTGGAATGAAAAATAATATTAACTGAAAATTTTTGGTTTTATTAGACAGAATAGTTGAAATTAAAAAATAACATTATTGTCAGTTGTACTGAACATAATGTGCATATTATCTTTTTTGTAATCCAAGTTTCAGCGTTTTGGCAAATAGCCGGGAAAATAATTGTTTAAAAAGATATATGTTATACTTATCTGTGATAAGATTTGTAAAAGTTAGTAAATAATAATTAACAAAAATTTTCAGTTAATATTATTTTTCATTTCACTCAATAATATTTTGTTCATTTTCATTTTGTTCTTGTAAAATTTTATTTACTTCAAAGCTCCTGCTTTTTCTTTTTCTACCTTCTCCAAGATATTGCAGATAATATTGCTTCTATCTTCTCTTTGACACTCGCCTTATCATTCTCAAATAAAATACTGGGAACAACATTTCTTTCAGTATATTTTATAATGCTCCAGCTATAAATAAATTAAAGTGTTACATTGACATTATTCATTTAAATATCAATTGTTACAAAAGAATCCACAATTTTTTTTGTTTAGTTTTTAGATAACCTCAATAATTGCATTTAAATAATGTTATAAAAAATAGACAAAACTAAATAAATGGTGCAAACCTTTAACGATTTGGAAAAGTTAGACAAAATCTAATTATACGTGTTACTTTCCTTCGTAAATCTCTTTAAAAATCGCACTTCTTAAAATGTATGGAATAGATTTGGCTTAAAGTAGAGACGGCATTAACTTCACAAAATAGAAGCCATTTCTCTTTTAGCTCCTTATCTTTGGAAATCTGTGGTAAGATACTATTTATCATTCCATCACTTGTATCGACAGTCGACACAGTACTTTACACAGCATCTGGTAGGCATGTACCCTATAATATAGTAGAAAAAATTTAATTTAATATTCCTACCTTTTTGATTATGTAGATGTAGATTATCTTTAAATTGAAACGAAAATATCAGATTGATTCATCGTCATTTTCAGCTTGCTGTTTTTGGTTACGATTTCATATTATTAAAAACCATTACTTAATGTTTATTTTAGCGGAAACAGAAAATATTTAAACCTATTTTTATTTATGAAAAAACCGTTGAGGTCTACTTACCTAGTTTCCAAAAAAATTACCCTTATTATAATGTTGATGTAGTAAAACGTGCATGCACTAAAGTCTGTCTTTTATGATATAGTTGTGTCACTTAAAACTGCTAGGTATTTTCATTAAATGTAATAATAAAGTAATAAACATAATTAACACAAAACCAGTAAAATCGCAATTAAAAATCACACAACTTGCTACTATGAATACACGAAAATAAACGGCCATTCTGTCTACACTAGGAATTTATCAAAATATACCCGGAGTGGCCAGATCCCTATCTCTGTCTTTGTTGTTCTTATAGTTTTAGATAAAGAGAATGATATTTGTAAATCGCTCAGAGAATTTTCGCAAGCGCCAACTGTCCACCGGTGACATCAGTTTGACATTATCTGTCTTTCTAATTTGCTTACATTGCTAAATAGGGATTAAACACTCCTTGTTAGATGATATTTTACAAGTTGTTGTCTGTTAAAGTAGAAATTATTTCTTCAATAAAAAACGAAAAAACTTTATTTCCTATTTTTATTTTTAGAGGACTTCCAGCCAGGTATATGGACAATTTATCCTACGTTTCGTCCGAGTTTTCGGACTTTTTCAAAGGTTAAAAGCTAAAAATAATAGTTTTACATAAGTCTTAAATTAGATTAGTGACAGAATACATATCTAAAAAAGTGTTTTCTTACCTAGTATAAATTTTCTATTTTAATTTCATTGTATGGGCTGGTCTTATTTTGTTTTCATCATTTTTTTATTTGGTAGGTATGTATGTGTTGTACGTGTAGTTCGACGAGTTAGGCAGGCAATATTTGGTGTCGTCGTTGATGTGTTCTTTTTTAAGAGGGCTAATCGAACCAGTGTTTGTAAGGTAATTTTTCAAAATTTATTTCTTCCATACGGCTTGTTCAAATTACACCAAATTTGGAGGATCAGTAGTTGAAAGTGTAGTGTAGAGGGTACATGTATATCTATTTTAATTAATTTTCACTTTATGTAGGGAAAATTTATACTGTAAATATACGTGAAATTTGAACGTGATTAGCTCGTGAATTATGATATCAATCGGTAAAATTCGAGGTAAAATTCATACATGTCATCTAGAATGAATCTTCATAATTATGCTCAGGAAGTTTTAAACTTTTATTCCGTACTATTTGGTTAAAATGCATTTTCTAAATAAGTATCTTGGTCACTACAATTGGAGCAAAGAAGTGTTACCCCTATTGGGAATCGCACCAAAATGAAGTCGGTGAATAAAACGTCCAGTGAAGGTATAGTCAAGAGCAAAATTATTCAGCGGCGCATGTATAAAAACTTTTTTAGAGAGTGACACAGCTATCCGAAGCTTTTTCCCGACTAGGCCCCTTAAGAGTAGGTAATTATAACAGCTGATAGTATACTTATATTGATGGTCCGAGTGACAGAGTTATTGTAAACATTCTCATGATACTGGATAGCCGTTGAGAAGAGATTTTTGGAAATGGCCGAAATACAAAACAACAAAAAAACAGTAAATTAACAAACAGATATAAAAGATCTAAGTAGCATATATCGCAATCTTACTCAATAGTAACAATTTTTATACATCCTGTATATGTGCTAACTGCAAAATCTCTTCTCAACGGCTATCCAATATCATGAGAATGTTTACAATAACTCTGTCACTCGGACCATTAATATAAGTATACTATCAGCTGTTATAATTACTCTTAAAAAGAACACATCAACGACGACACCAAATATTGATCATTCTCTGCCTAACTCGTCGAACTACACGTACAACACATACATACCTACCAAATAAAAAAAAATGATGAAAAACAAAATAAGACCAGCCCATACAATGAAATTAAAAATAGAAAATTTATATTAGGTAAGAAAATACTTTTTTTAGATATGTATTCTGTCACTAATCTAATTTAAGACTTATGTGAAACTATTATTTTTAGCTTTTAACTTTTGAAAAAGTCCGAAAACTCGGACGAAACGTAGGATAAATTGTCCATATACCTGGCTGGAGGTCCTCTAAAAATAAAAATAGGAAATAAAGTTTTTTCTGTTTTTTATTAAAGAAATAACTCCTTGTTAGTTTAATCTGCTTGGTCAAATGCTACTGCATCCCTATACATTTAGCAAATTCCTCGTACGTCAATGGATAAGTTCAAGGTGACAATCTGCACCTGCATTTTTGTAGATAACAAAAATAATTTAGCTGTAATCCAAATTAGAGTTGAACAAGTTTTGGCACATTATTGATTAGAAGATAAAAAATATATGAATTAAGGTAAAATTTAATTATTATTATTATTTTTTTTTTGGAAAAACTGCAATTCTTTTGTTTTGTGAGGAATGCAGGTATATTGTACTAAAGCTCTAATGGTAACGGGAGACTCTAGCTAAATGTCATGGTTTTTAGTTACTGGTTCTCTTTCTTAAAAAAAAAGTTTATTTTTTAACCGTCTCTCTTAGTCCCATGAAAATCAGAGATTTTGTCTTAGGCAAAAAGAGATGAGGCCCAACAGTTTATTGTGGAATCCGACCCACATCTAGAGCATCGACAGTTACATACTTCATGTGAGTGGAAACAAATTTAAAATAAATTTTAATATTTGTCCCGAGATGGAATCAGACCATAGGTGAATGCCGTGCCTCTGGAGTTGGTATTTTTCTTGAAGCAGATTTTAATTGGTTCCAATTATTTTGTTAAATTTTTTTCCGGAAGTAATTTTTGAATTTTTAGCAAGAATATATTCTAAACTTTATAAGTTTTTGATATGTTATGAAATATAATTTTTGTCATTGTTTTATTTACTTTCTACAAATTTTTATTAATTGGATATTTCCTGTTATTTTTATCTCCTTTAATAATATATTGTTTTGAAATTGAATTGAAAATGATTCATCAAACAATCACGTCGTGATTTATCTGTTCTACGATTTATCTTTTTTGCAACACCTGTGTTCTTTTATTTATTTGATGAAGTCAAAGAGGTCGAAGCGAATACAAATGTGTTTAAAATTATTATTTTCTCTATTTAAATATTCATAATAAAAAACGTATATGAAAAATAATAAAATTAATTTATCTATGAATACTGTGACAAAGGTATAGCTAATTATCTTTGCCATTAAAATTTTTTTAAATTAAAAATTATTATGTATACAGCGTGTGTAAAAAGTAATGAAACATGATCGAGTTTTAATATTAAATAACAAAACTAGTGTTGTAATTTATAATTTTATTTTACACACCCCAACTTCCTTTTCAAATACCAACCTACCCTTAGTGATACCTCGAAAATCGAAATCCGTGGAAGGGGTTTCAAAATAAATGCAATTTTTTTCTCAAACGCATGGAATGAAATTATTGTTTATCAGGAAAGAAAAAATAAATCAAAACTTTATTACTGAAAAAGATTAACAAATTATCTAATAAGAGGTTCAAACTCTGCTCCGTTAACAACTTGGCAATGTGCAAGTTGCTGTTCAATACTTCCTAAATAGTTGTCGAATGCTGTTTGAAGTATTCGATCAATCTCCGCTCGTATTATATCCTTTAGATCTTCCAAATTATTCCTAGAAAAGATCCTTTAAATTGCCCCATAAAAAGAGTCGAGGGTATCAGGTACGGAGGTCTAGCTGGCCATTGGATTGATCTTCTGCCTACCACTCTTCGGTCCAGAAAAATCTCATTCAGATACTCTCTTACATTAAGTTCAGAGTATGGAGGAACACTATATTCCTGGAACCATAGGCTATCGGCTACAGCTGTGGATTTATAAGTCAATTGGAATTAAAAATCAACGTATCCGAGATTTTTTCGATAACTTTGTATCAATAGAGAAAATTAATTTATTCTGTATTTTTGTGACACATGTACAGGATGAGTCATTAAGAATGGGACATCTCTAAACTGGAAATATAGAGACAAAATATGACGATTTAGCCCACCATGCCTTATAAAAATGCTGCTGGTTTAAGAGAGACAAGGTGTTCAAAGTTAGAATTTTATTTTGAAATTTCTTAATAATTTTGAAAGTTGCATATTATCAATTTGAGAATTTGCAGCTTTATGTTTTTTGGCATGACAAATAAGGATTTGCAACTAATTTTAACATTGCTCATAGAGAGTGCTATACTTCGTTCATTCATATTAGCACATAAAGACCTGTTTACCTGGGCTCGCAAAGCGACCCTTTGTCGATCGTCTGTATTGCATAGTTCTCTAGCATAGGCGCGCGATGCATTATAAATCCACAAAATATATTTATATACTGCGAGCCTATTCTAAATTTTTTTGTGCTTATTTAAGATTAATAGACTATAGTTATGCTCTACTACTTTAATAAATCAAGACATATAGTTTTTGTTTGTAGAATTATGAGCAAAATGAATTGAAAATCTGAAAGAGCGTCCTTCTTTACATAAAACAAGGTTATTATGTTTAAAACAAAATGTTTGAAACACGTTTAAAACACTTGCAAAAAACATGTTTTAAACAGTTTAAGACATGTTTCTTTTCAGAAGTGTTTTAACCATTTTATATTCACTTCAAATGAAAGTAACACTACATGCACTAGTGCGGAAAGTAACGTCTATACTGCTTTGCATGTTAGAAATTCAGACTTTCTACATGGTTGTAAAATAATTAGTTTTTTGAATACCTTATAATATTGTAATAATATAATTAATTTAGAATGAATGTTATTTTCCTGTTTAATCTGATAATAGAAAGTTTTTTAAAATATTTTTTCTTTAATTTAGTTAAATAAATTAGGTATGCTGTTTAATAAAATTTAAATTTTAAAATGCGATTTTTTGTATCCTTTCCAAAATGTACAGTATCGCGTTGTTTTATTTTTAAGGTTTTGAGTTTATTAAAATTTTATTAATTTACCTGTTTTTAGTTTTTTTTTATTTTCCGGAAATACGAAATTATTCGTAATTAAAATAAAATTGTGATTTTTCTGTTAAAAAGGAAATAATTGAAATACGTATTATTTAAACTTATGGAAACAAAGCATTTAAAATGAAATTTAATATTACAAATACTAGCCTTCCGGGAGCATAGTTTCGGAAGCAAAAGAAAAAAGTATCGCACTGATTAAACTGGTTCCTTTTAAAAAAAGCATGTTTTTTATCAACCCTGACATAAAATAGTGACTTGTTTAATTTCGATATCTCTATCCGTTTTCGAGATATGTATTTGCTCTTGAAAGTTTCAATGCATTTTGTTTTTATGCAATTTTTTATCCTTAAAATGCAAATTTAATTTTATTTGTAGAGAGTAAAAATAAAAACTAATATTAAATTACAGTTCTGTGTGTCTGTGCTATTTTTATTAACTTATTTATGATTTACTCGGCACACTGGCCCATAAGTTGTCAGCTGTTGGTCTAAGTCTTGACTTTCTAAGCTTCTTTGAGTCATATCTGGGCAACAGAACATTAAACGTGAAGTATCATGGGTTTTCATCTATTGAAGTATTAGCGACGTCAGGAGTTCCGCAGGGCTCTGTTTTGGGCCCACTATTATTTATAATCTTCATCAATGATATCTGCCAAGATATACAAAGTAATGTCCTCCTATATGCTGATGATCTAAAATTGTTTGCATCTATTAACTCCGAAGAAGATTGCCATCGATTACAGCAAGACCTCTCAAAAATAAATTCATGGTGTGAAAATAATAGATTACCTTTAAATATATCAAAATGTAACGCGATGACTTTTACAAGGAGAAATAACTCGATAAAATTTTCCTACAAAATAGGCAATGAAATAGTTACGAGATGCACTCAATTCAAGGATCTCGGAGTCATCTTTGACTCAAAACTAACCTTTACTGCCCACATAGATCACATAACTGCTAATGCCTACAGAAATCTAGGCTTTATCATGCGAAATTCAAGGCATTTTAAAGATATTTCCACACTTTCTCTCCTGTTCAATGCTTTTTTACGGCCAAAACTGGAATACGGTGGTATTGTCTGGAACCCACATTACAATATTCATGTCCTTAATTTGGAACGGGTTCAGAGAAGGCACGTTAAACATCTTTCATTCAAAGCTGACGGAATTTATCCTTCCAGAGGCACGCCACAATCTGACTAGCCAAATTTAATCTAAATGACTTAGCAACACGTAGGATCTACTTTTCTGTGTTGTTCCTACACAAACTATTAACAAGTCAGACTGACTGCCCGGATATTCTTAGTTCCATACATTTCAAAGTTCCATATTCTCAAACTCGCTCACACGACATCTTCTACCTAGCTACACCAAGAACAAATGTACTAAAATCGTCGCCTATTCACAATATGTGCTCAAATTACTTAAGCTATCAGTCGAACCTTGATATTTTTAATTGTAGTGTTAATAGTATAAAGCAATGTATTTTGATTCGCTCTTAAGTAAACCTCTAGTTCATACCAATCCACTGTTTAATCTATCTTCTCATAAATTATTGCATTCTCTTTTTTAGTTTAATAGTAATTATTTATCTGTAAAACATTTAGTATTAAGTCGTTTACTCTGTACTGTGCACATATTTCTTTGTATATTTCCTGCCCTGTAATTGGATGCATATCTGTCTGGGCAGCTGTATTCATAAAATAAAATAAAAAATAAAATAAAAAAAAATAATTCTACAGGCAAAAAAAAATTTTTCAAAGCAATATCGTATAACTAGTGCCCTCTATGAGCAACGCTAAAATTAGTTGCAAATTCTTATTTGTCATGCTAAAAAACGCAAGGCTGCCAATTTTAAAGAAAACTTTCAAAACTGTTGAGAAATAAAAACACTGAATACCCTGCATATCTTGAAGAAGTATCATTTGTACAAGCCATGTTGCACTCACTGGCATATTTTGGTCTCTAGTATCTCCAGTTTCGAGATTTTTCATTCTTTATGAATCACCCTGTATATAATACAAAAAGTGGCAAGTTGAAACGTAATCACTATGCCATTGTTTACCCATAATGTTGTTATATGGAGTAAATATTATGATTGGATTCTGCCTCTTCACGTGCAAAAATTACTTAAAAAAAAAATCATACACATTTTTTTTAAATTTCGCCGTAGTTTTTCCAAAATATGTAATAAATCCTTCAACGCATATAAACTATCCAAAACAATTTATTTTTCTCTCACAGTTGCAGCCCAGATTGTAGAGATCGGCATTTATGAAGTATTTTCACCAATCTTTAATTAAGTTTATTTTTGTAACACTTAAGGTGATATCAATCTAAGTTTCTATTTTAAGAAATAGAAAAACAAAAGAATGTCTAATCTTTGGAACAAATCTAAATATAGAAAAGGAAATCTGGTGACAACAAGAGTGATGAATTATTTTGCTATCGATCAGTTTGTCTAATTTAAATTAGTTTTAATCCCTCACTCGAAATAATATAAGACATCAATGAATAATGCTTTTAATATGACCAATGATGGTTTTCATTTAAAATATTTATTAAAATAATTAATTTAACAGACAGATATTCATTTCTAATTTAAAAAATGTATAGTTTGGAATTTCCTTCTTTGAAAAAAATACAAAAATTGTCCTTTTACATCGATGCCCCTAGTCCTGCCCAGTTTCAATAAATTAAATTTGATATATCTTTATATGCATTCCACGCGTGTCTATTCTGAAAACTGAAAAATATAACGTGCTTCCTTTCCTAGAGGACCAAGAACCATGTCAACATTATTTGACCAAAAAATACTACAGTTTTTTGAAGCGTCCTTCAAATTTCATTTATACAAAATTTTCGTATTTTCTGGGACGCATATATTCATTTTTAATTGTTTTGAGTGTTTTGGGAATAACTAATTTTTAAAAAGATCCATAAAAAGCTCTAATCGAACCTTGCCCAACAAGTATTAGTATACGTCTCCCTTAGATAAGATATATATATATATATATATATATATATATATATATATATATATATATATATATATATATATATATATATATATATATATATATATATATATATATATATATATATATATATATATATATATATATATATATATATATATATATATATATATATATATATATATATATATCATCACATTTAGCAATATTATAAATTATTATAAAAGATTTAATAAATATAGTAGCATGTGTACATTAAAAATGAACAATTTCAGAAAACAATTTTAATTTAGTGTTAACATATGTGTAGAATAATTAAGTATTCATTGTTCATATAAAAATGTAGTTAGTTGTAAGGTATTTGCAAATCCAAATTGGCCATAAAAATTAATGAAAAACAAATAAAAACAAGAAAAAGGTGTCAAGTCGAAGTCCTGGATCTCCACTGGCAGAGCTGACGAGAGACCTATTGTGTATTTCCTGCCATCGAAAAGGTGTCACCAATGTAGTCCCATATAAAAATTTCACTTCAATTAACTCCAGTAGTATTAAAAGTTGCATAATTTCAGGGGAAAGATTTCACCTATAAAAGAGACAATTGTTATAGTATATACTTTTAAAAGGGGAAATTTATTAAAAATCTAGTATAGAGTCAATGTAATTGAACTTTAGATAAAAGTTAAAAAAACGCAACATTCAATAAACAGGGGAAAATATTGTAAATTATCTTAAAACTTTCATAACGAAACATAAAAAGTGCATGGTCTGTAAAAGTGAATATAAACTGAAATAAAACTTACCAAACAGGGGTGCAGTAATGTGTTTAGATGAATGCCATAATAATTTTTCCAATATTGGGGTTGAAACATAAACATTTCTTGATTTTGTATGTGTGACAGCATAGTTGAACTATATTTTCATAAAAAAACTAAACAGGAAATCCATTGATGTGCAAAGACATGCCATTAGGACAAAGGAGAAACTCAGTGCTTCGTATGTGAGTGGGGGTAGCTCAAGACACAGTGTTAAAGTGTGTGTAAAAGGGGTGAAACCAATATCGACAGCCTACAAAATGTAGAAACAAAAATATTAGTTTTGAGTAAAGATATGTTAACCTATATATGAAAAGATTTGTTATCAGTAGTTATTTAGTTCTAGTTATATAAAAAGGAGTTTGTTTAAAATGATAGGGCATTTGTTAAGAAAATTTTGAAAATGAGATGTGAAAGATAAAAATTTTTATACTGAACGTAACACATGCAAATTTACAGAAAATACTATATAAAGTATCAAGGAAAGAATATTGTTTTAAAAAGGCAACAAAAAGGTAGTATAGAAGTTTTTATTTGCAAAATTAAAAAATATTTGACATTAAAAAAAATAATTTGTGACAACTAGTAAATTTTGAAATTTGGTGATTTTACTATATACAAAATTAAAGTAAGCAGAGAAAACAATGGATAGTTGGTTGTTATTGAAAAATAAGAGGGGAGAGTGGAAAAAATTTTTGGAGAATCGAATAAAATTAAAGAGAAGAGATACTAATAAATTAAATGGTACCTAGTAAGATATGATTTTTAAATGTGCAAAGGACAACGACAGATGTAAGAATGTATAATAATTAAAAGCAAGCAGATTATAAGAAAAGTAATAAATATTAGTGGAAATAAAATATCCATTTGAGGTAAATGTGTGGAACTTACCTTGGAAAGTTTTTATAAAAATAATAATCAATAAAATTCAAAATTAACACAGCATTAAACATTTTGGAAGAAATAAACATATTCAGTAGTTAATAAAAAGAAAACAAGTATTCCATGGTGAAACTTCACAAGAGTCGGTAAGTTAGGAACCGAAGGGACACCGAAATTAATGAACGAGTAGAAAGGAGGATTTCATTCAACAACCGGATACCGAAAATCCTGATCAGGTCGTAGCTATATATATTCTTTTGCAAAATTTCACATAAATATATCTCGAGCACCGTAATTTTTATTTAGGTTTAAGGCTTTAATGGGCCATTCTTGTTAAAATTAAAACAAAAAAAAATCGATATTAAAACTCCTTTATTGTTTTCTGAAAGTGTTTAGTTTTTTTTTTTATGGGTACTGATTTTGTGAATTTAAATTTTGAAATTATACTATAGAAAAACCAAATTGAACCTGCATCCTGAGTGAGAGAGTAAAAGAAAATAAAAGTAAGTAAAACTTGTAAATTAAAATATGAGCTAGTCTGGGTATACAAGGGCATAAATATAAAATAAATACAAATTTAAAATAAAGGCGCCAAGTTTCATAGATTTTAATAAAACACAAAATTTTCAATTCTATAACTGTTTAATAAAAACAATTCAAAATTTTACAAAATATAAAAAAAATACAAAAATACAACAATCCTCATTATCACAATAATATATATATATATATATATATATATATATATATATATATATATATATATATATATATATATATATATATATATATATATATATATATATATATATATATATATATATATATATATATATATATATATATATATATATATATATATATATATATATATATATATATATATATATATGTATGTGCAAGGTTTGATAAAAAATATTGGGTCCTTGGAAAGTTGCTTTACCGTCTTAAATCGATTGGTATTGTTTCAACATGTTTCAAATCATCAATTTTTTTTATAAAATATGAAGGGGTATTTTTAATATTAAATATAAGAAAACTGTTAAATTCACTCTTTCAAGCAGTATGGTTTATTTTCTTGAAATTTGAGTGATGCACTTTTCTACCCAGACCGGTCAGGTTTAAATCCAAGTCGGACCAATTCAAATTTTGTATTTATTTGTCAAATAATATTAAAACATAATAATAAAAGCTTTCGTGTATTACTTAGTTATAGATCTTTGGGTATGTGTCAAGTATTTTGCGATGCGACCGCTTGTATTACCAGACATTTTGATAATCCCTGCTACAGAGCAAGTATAAGAAAAACACTGGTACACGTAGCAAATTTTTGAAGATTAAATATTACCTAAAAAGTAGTTTGTAGTTTATTTAGAATCGGTGACTAAAATGCCTACGGAAACTTCCTTTTGTTATGTTTATAGTGATAAGGATAAGAGATCTATTCAAAATATTCATGTCTACAATAATGGAAAATCCCATGTACAAACTTCACCTACTATAAGTAATACGTTTAAACACACAAACAAGTTTTTGTTTTCCGAAATACAACAATTACTGAAATATCTCCGAAGTTATTATGAATGATTATTATTTTTTTAAAATATGTGCTATTTATTATATTTATGAGTCCAATAAATATATTACGATAATTAGACATAACAGAAAAAATGTAATGAAATAGTTGCACATTGCAACACTATGAACTCAAATATCGACAAGAAGTTTTGCCTGTATGCATGTAGTATACAGGGTGTCCCAAGCAAGAGTAGGCACCCTGAATAACTTTGGATACATTTTTTTTGAAAAATTGGTGAAACACGTCGACCTTGTTTCCACGAGGGACATATTTTAATGTAATACTTGTATACCTATCATCATCCCTCTACCCTACACGGCCACCCCCTCGAAAAATTCAAATGGCAAAGGGGGTCGAGTGATATATATTTTGAAAGGTCTTTCATTTCTCTACATAACTGTGTATTTTTTAAACTTTTATCGATTCGTTCCTGAGAAATAATTGTTTCATTATTTTAGGTTCGGGAAATAAAAAATAAAAAGAAGCAGTTTAAATTATCGTATGTATTGTTCAAAATGACCCCCACAGACTTCCGTACAGTAGTATAATCTGTCTAGAAATTCTGTACGAACATTTCTGAACAGATCTGGAGTCAATAAACGGCATTCTCGAACAATTCTTTCACGTAACTCTTCCAGAGATGCGGGTTTTGTTGCAAATATCTTCGATATCAAATGTCCCCACAGAAAGAAATCCAAGGAAGTTAAATCGGGTGACCTAGCGGGCCACTCCACAGGACCTCTTCTTCCAATCCATCGCTCAGGAAACCGATTATCCAAAAATTAACGGACTACTATAACAAAATGTGGGGGTGCCCCATCCTGTTGAAAAAACAGTTCACTCTCTAAAAGATTATCGTCTTCTTCGAGGATTTGGGTAATCATTGGGTCGATGTTATTTTCTAACAGATCGAGGTACCTTTCGCCATTTAAATTGTCAGGAATAAAAAACGGCCCGACAATGTGAACCCCTAAGATGCCAGCCCAAACACTTAACTTCTGAGGCCTTTGGGTATGAGTTTTCATGAACAAATGTGGATTATTTTCACTCCAATACCTACAACTGTGCCTGTTTACCATCCCATTTAACTGAAATGTCGATTCATCAGAAAAACACGTATTGTATAGTAGATTGGCAATACCGTTTAATTATTCACTAAAATTCTCACAGAATTCAAGTCGACGCGACGGACGATCGGGATCATCTTCGTTTAATTCGTGTAGCAATTTAAATTTATATGGATGAAATTTGTGGGCCTTTACAATTCGATGAACACTGCTTCGTGATACACCGGAAGCCTCCTACTTTCCTGATCGATTGAGTATTATCCATCTGCAAATGACCCAGAACTGTCACTTCGACTGCTTCATTCCTAATCGGTCGCTGAGGTTCATGCTTTTTGTTTCCTACAGAACCTGTTTCCATAAATTCTGCCGAAAATTGTAAAACACACTGAGAACCAACCCTTTTATCTGGGTGATTTCTATTGAATCAAATCAGATTTGGTTTTTGGATTTGGATCTAAGTTTCCACCCTTTAATCATTAGGTGGTTAAAGAGCCTTCTATAGATGTGCCTACATATCTCATCGCTCCTCTTCGCGACAATTTTCTAGTTTGTCAGCTGATTTGTTGTTGTTTTTGTTACTGCCATGTTCTGCTTCAGTGGATAGTTGGAACAACATTTTCTTTTCATTTCTTCTTAATGATATTCTGTTACAATCATCACATTAATTGTCTGAGTTGCGCCAAATGTAAAGATAACTGAATTAACTTATTTTAAACTTCTAGATAAATCTGGAAACATGTTATTGTTTTTTTTGTCTTTTCTCTTTTTTACATGCGGTACCGCATGATGTGATACCAGATTAAATTCCTTACTGGCGCTGAAACACTTACTGCATCATCAAACACGTCATTTTTTTTAGAATTTAGTGTTGCACAATGACTTTCTAAGATACTGCTCACCTGATCACACATTTTATTTTTATCTAATAATAACACTTCAGATAATTATAATGTCTACCTAAACAATTGTGCTCTTTCGGAAATTAAACTCTTTTAGTAATTTAATTCACATAAGAATGTAGTAGAAGAACATGAGAAAATATACTGTACACTGAAACTTTTTGGTAGATTTCCTTTTTTAAACAAATTTTAGAAAAATTATTTTTTTGTTTTAATCTATCGTTTTCAAGGTTTTGTTATTAAGAACTTGTAAGACACTGACTGAAATATGGATATCTCTAGTCTAATATAATTTCTGGATCATATTATTGTGTTAAAATAAACGGAACATTGGAAAATATGTTAAACAAAGAAATAAAATAACATTTGAATACGATTAGAGATTTTGGAAACATAAATAAATGACCTTTCAATACTAAGTAGTACAGTTTCTGCAAGAAATATGAAGTTACAGCAGTAAGCTTTATAAATTTCTGAGAAAATGAATAAAACTTTTCATTAATCGATATACATATAGATTATTAAGAAAAGTAGTATTTTCAAGATTAAATGAGGAAGTAGTAGATCACAGAGAGGCTATAATTGATAAACAATCGCGTGATTGTTGTTGTGTGTAGCGGAATCTTGTAAAACGTCAATATTGTATAAATTGAAAAGTTAATTATTTTAAAGAACACAGGGAAAATTTTCTTTTAGATGTTTCAAAAATTGAATTATATAGAAAAAGAAGTTTTAAATAAAAGTTATGTGGTTATGACTGAATTTTGTTAAAATGCTATCAAAGGTACAGTAACTTGCAGATTTCAGGGTATACAAAAAAGTAATATATTTTTTTAAATGGGATACCTTGTATATTATTAAATTTTTGGAATGATCCTTTGTTCCTGATTTCAAAAATTTACCATACGTTATCCCTACCATATACCGTTTTTGAGTTAATAAACGTCGAATATTTTAGTTAAACTAGTTACTGTAAATATGGAAAAGTTAACATTATTAAAGTGAGCTATGAAAATGACAACTATTATGTTTGATAAGTGACATTTCATTAATGAAATAATCAAAATGGTTTACAGTGTAGAAGAAAAAAAACCAAATATTTACTTGTTATATACAAAATAACAAAAATAAACTTGCAGCAAAAAGATCATATGGGGTGTTGTATCCAAACCGTCCAACACCATCAGAAAATACGTTAAAAAATATTTACCGAAAGGTGAATAATACCTCCAGGTTCAGTAGAAAAAAGCGTGTAGTTCAGGCAAACCAAAACGCTCTCAAATCGATAATTTTACAAGGTGGTCAGTCCTCTTAAATGGAAATGTTAATAGACGATGTATGTATTTGTGGAATGGTGCCATTTTTATTTGCAATGATTGTTTAGATTTATTATGAATTACTGTATCTGTATAAGTGAAACTAATTTTGCGTTACTACCCAGGTAGCAAGGGTACGTCATAATGACGTCAAAATCTGGTGATTACTGGTCATAAGACGTCAGTGAACCAAAAATCGACGACATAATGACGTCTTATAAATGACGTTAAAATGACGTGCTGCATATCACGTTATAGAACACGTCATATTGTCGTCTTTTTTTTCGGTGCTATTATTATATATCAAAGTCATATACAATATGGAACGAAGCGGCATTTTCGCAAGTGACATATTGCCATCATTACAAAATTACCTGTATTTTTTTAACAGTTTCCAAAGAGAATAATCAAAGGCATGCAAAAATATTGTTTTTAGTTTGTTTTTGCGCAAAAGCAAAAACATTTGCCTGTATAATTTTTGCACAAATATTTTATTACTTCTAGGAACATTTTTAATATTTGCACGTCACAGCCATTCATCATATAATTTTTGTGATATAAATTTCGTACCCTGTATCCCATTGAATTCAAAAGTACCGCTATATAACCAGACATGAGCGCAACTACGTTCGAACTTCTGAACAACGTAATTAATATTAACCAATCGGTGTAGGTACAGCTTATGCGCGCGCAGTCCATCTTACCACAGACCACTGTGAATTCCCAGGCGTTTACGACCTTTTGTGTTCTGTGTTTACTCTGGCCTATTAGTGAAATATCTGGCAAATGTGTTGTTTTGACGTTTAACGAAAATTCTGTAGCAATACCTATTATTCACAGTTTAGTATATGATAGTAAGATAGAATAAACATTTATTTTTTTTGAATATGTATGTTATATAAACATAAATTTTATATAGTAATATATTTTTTTCAATATATGTATAAACTAAATACTAATAGTTTTATCTGTATTACTGAAAACCTGGGAGGGGGGTACCAAATATAAGTAATCAACGTCATCGGTCCAAGACATTAGGAGGACATTTTCACGTTATATTTACGTCATTTAACTAGTCATTTCTCATCACTCGGTGACCATTTTTTTCACGTCATTTTCACGTGCTCTTGCTACCTGGGTAGGAACTGAGATGTTTTTAACTTTTTTCTATAAATTGCAAAGAATTTTTAATAGAATACTTAGAAATAAAGTTTGTGAGGGAAGGTAATAAGATATGTAATTCTTTGCAAAGCTTCAACGATGGGGTGTTTACGTAGGATACGACCAGTCTAATGGGTATATTTCCTTTATGAATTATTGGAGGTCCATAGAATAATGGCGGTGCGGGATTCATTATATTGAATTTATATATCTGATCTGGTGGGATAACTGATGCAGACTGTTTTATGGTTTTTAAAGCGTCTGCTTGATACTTATTAATTGGGTCATGATTTAATTTTATAAAGTTGATTGAATATGACGTTACTTTGTGAAATTCCATTTTGAAATAATTACAAAACACTGTTTTTTACTTGTGCTCATATTCCTACGTAGCCCAACCAACCAGCCTTATCAGTAGAGCTGTCCGAGGTCACCTGGCCGACAGAGCCATCATATGACTCATATGTTTACATCATATCATAATACTTGAATAAGTACAGTAAATGGTAATAAATTTTACCATTTTATAAAAATTTGTATAAAACTCACCCTTTTAAGCAGATTTATGAAGTAGTTTGGTTGTCGTCATCACAAAGTGGGGAAGATCTATAGTATAATAGCATCAGGTATGTTTCTACAGCTGTCTTCGTCAGCGATGTTCGCTTTGGGGAAAAATATGTTTTGCATTTTGAAAATGACCATTCGACATCTACGGATGTAATACAGGCATAAGTAAAACAATCTGTGAACTCACTTAACGAAGTTGTAGATGCACCATCACAAATTTGTCTTAATTTGCTAAAATCGGGATCTTTCTGTAATACACTCTCGAATTTTTCACTAACGCCATTATTTCTTGCGTCATTTGTAGCCTGTAGCTGTGTATTTACGTCGTTCACTATTTGCAGCGATTCCACTAACGACAACGAACTATTTTGCAATTTTTCTATTGCGTCGTGTAGTCCTCTATAATTGTTATTAATAGGTTTTAAATCTGTTTCAAGGGGAAACGTCTTGAAAGCTTGTCTGGTTTTCCCTAATAGCTGCAGCCTCGTTAGGGTTGAACTGTAGTATCACAGCTTTTATTTGTTGAAAATATTCAGCATAATAAAAAGCCGCTTTCAACCACGTTCTTCAACGTGTAAGAATCGGCTCTGGTGGTTCAGGGATACCAGGACACTGTCTGTGAAATGCTCGAAGCCGTTTAGGAGATTTGAGAAAAACTTTTTTTGTATTTGCTATTAATGCATCTACCTCTGGAAAACATTTTCGAATCGTTTCTGCCACAAGATGTAACGCATGCACTTTACACGTAACATGTAAAAACCTACAATTGTCTCTTTGAAAAGAACGGCCTACCATGCGCATTGTCGCAGCAATATCAGTCACAAACATCAATACTTGACTTGTTGAAAGTTCAAATTTTTCGAATGTCTCCAACACCCCGTAATTATTTCGCCAGTACACGCCGTTAGTCTTTTACTAGCTAGTAAAAGTGGAAATGTTAGTTTAAGAGGGCCCAGTACACGTACTATAATATTTAAAATAGAATTTTTTTTACAATCTGTCGTCTCGTCAATACATAACCAGAGCCGTGTATTTTTTAATCCACATTTAATCCTATTTACAATGTCTTCACGAACAGCTGGAATATATCTACGTAACGATGTACGACTTGGTAAGTTCACCTGGGGATTGTATTTATTCCAAAACTTCTGAAATGGTTGTTTATCCAGTATGTGTAGCGGAATATTACAGGCTTTTAACATTAACAATAAATCAAACATAAACTGAGTTGTCAAAGGCATGCCATTTTTTTTATTTTGATGTTGCACGGTGTTAATATGACGACGACAGTCTGTTTTGTGCCAGCACATTAAGTCTTGATTACAAACTTTACAAATTATTTTACATCCGTCATAGAATAAATCCGGAAATTCACCGATAAATTTATTCACTGTGTCCGCGTACGGTCGTTTTTTACCCTTTGGCGCGTTTGACATTATGTATAATTTATAGGTACAACCTCACGCATTAATCTTTCAAATAAGACTGCAGCGTAAATCACTTCTAAATCGGCACGTGTGACGCCATCGCAAGACCGTGGCTGTACTCCAGCCACCTCGGACAGCTTTACTTATCAGCGAGTCAGGTAGGCACGTGAATAACATATTTACTAGCCTCGCCCCGCCTCAAGCTTCTCAGTCTGCCGTAAGGGCGGCGATTTACAACACATGACACGCCTTAAACACACATTATTGGCTAGAGTAGGGGCCTAACTTACTGTATTTTATTGCACAATGACCCACTTACTAGCAGAGATAACTCTGTTACTAGTCACGCCCAATTTGCAAAAGGTCTTGAGACACGCTGTATAAACCAGGCAAGTCGATGCGCCCTATTGTTTCAGCAATTATATCACCGACTTACCATCTATCAAAATGGTTAAAAAAGGAGTTCGAAAGCTTACTATTGCACCATCTAGTTTCGATGTGATTAATTCCACTGATTTTATTAATAAGGTGAAACATATCCAGTTGCAAGAGGGCGAAGTTTTGATCTCCTTTGATGTTTGTTTATTGTTTCCAAGTGTTTCGATACCACAGACCTTGGACTACCCTAGACTACTTGAATTAAATACAGTGAAGATGTAGTAAAAGAATATATTCAACTCACTAAACCAGTGTTTATAAACATTGCATGGAACAATATTGCTTTTGATTCAGGGGTAACACTGGTCTACAACTTTTAAGTTCTTTAATCACTTTTATGCAAATTTCAAATCTACTAATACTTTTTTTCTAGCACGTAACTTTTTGGGATATATTTAATAGTACTAAATTTGACATGTTTTATACCTTTTTTAGATATTTTTAGGATTAACAGAAACATACAAAATTTTTAACATCATATATTCTCTATATAAATTTAAGCATCTGAAATAAATGAAAAAAGTATTTTTACTAAAAGATTAAATTAGTTTAATCTTATAAAGACTTACATAAATGAATCATAATTTATGGTCATCTTTTCAGACTCAATGTATGGTCTCATACGAAAAACATTATCTTTTATTTAAAACACATTTTAAAATTCTCCGACTTTTCCAAATGGAAAATAAAATCCGAAATTTGTATCGATTCATTTATGATCCTTGATTCACCCCTGATATGTTTTTAAGATATAGGTATAACAGTGATTCATTCATGAGGACATAAACTACAACAACTTTTAGGCAATCCAAAAGACAAAATTTAATAAACGAGTAGTTGGGGACTTACGAAATTAGCTGTAAGGACCATAATCAAAAGTATGTTGGACAAACTACACGACCAATTCAAACTAGAATCACTGACCATATGGCTCATCTCAAATATGGTGGAACATATAAGTCTAGTGTTGCCCAACACTCGTTAGACAACAACCATAAACACAGCTGGAGTGCAGTATATGGTGAATAAGATTTACAGGAAACAACTACTCAGCGGACAGAAGCCCCGACCTGCATTGAATTAAACCTGCAAGTCATGTTTGTTAGCTAGGATCATTTGTGAATTCTTCACTAGGCATAGACCAGTTTCGAACTTGTTACATTCTCGTCAGTATGCCATAAGTAATGGAAGTATGTGATGTTTTGGCATCCTGTGGAAAACACGTCGGTGTTTGCTTAACATCAAATGTTACAACCCACTTCAGAAATAAAATGTAATTAACTATTTTGTAACAGTTTCATGTTATTTGCGAACAAATTTCACCAATATATATTTTCCAGTTTACACGAATGGTCTGAATGTTGGTAAAAATCCATTCATAATCAATTTAGATTTGTCGATATTATCAAATATTTCTCTGTAATTTTCTTATCTAAGCGATAATCACGCATTTTTATGCTAGGATGTATAAAAATAGACATTTCAATGTTTTTAAAAGTTAATTGTTCTATTATGAGTGTTATTAGAGATATTTATAGATTTTGTTTATGGTGACTTTCAGTTTTTCTTTCGATGCGTAGTTAATATTTGTAAAAATGTACTTAATAGTTAAGAGCTATGAGAACGTTTCCAAGAATAATATTATTATTTACAGTTTTACAACTTTGTTCCGAAATGCCGATCGGAAATATATATAGACGTTTCGTTAATTTAACTTTCTACTGTAAGTTGACTGAATTTCAATGCTTCTCGTAAAAAAATGAATTTTCTACAGAATGTTTAAAAAGAACAGTCGATTTTTCTTTTAAATATTTTAGAGTAAATAATTTTTTTAACAAGAATCACTGAAATTAATAGGTTCTCTGTGTTCTACTGCCACCTCACTTAATTTCGGAAACGCTACTTTTTGGTAATCTGTGTATCGATTAATAAAAAGTTTAATAAGTTTTCTCACAAATGTATAAAGCTTACTGCTCTACTTTGTTTCTTCTCACCTTTTTTGGATAGAAAGCCACTTCATATAAAGTATTCAAAATATTTGTGTTAAATTAATTAAATAAATGAAATTTAAGAAATAAAAAATTAGTTTCGCACAACAATTTATTGGGCCACCAGGTACAACGGATCAGTAGTAAGTATCGTACTAAGTAATTCAGCCGCTAAACCATGAATGCCTCGGGCACGGGACCCTCGCTTCAGCACAAGCGTCTACAGATAGGTTGCAATTGGCGTTGATGCTCCAGAAGACATGCGCGAGATTGCGACCATGAATTTTGTCTAGACGAGTCCATTATGAACATAAAGGGGGAAGCCTTACTTAGTTCATAGATAAGTATTAATAAATCCTTTTGGAATCGTTTGTTAGCAAGGAACTCGTTAGACGATAGTACTCGCCTATAAAGGGCAAGGAAAATCTTACTAACGAACTAAAAAATACTTATTTAAAAAAAACCTACCGCGTGCTAGGTGAGTATCTTCTCCATCGTCTAACGAGTTCCTTGCTAACAAACGATTCCAAAAGGATTTATTAATACTTATGTATGAACTCAGTTAGGCTTCCCTTTTGTGTTCATAATGGACTCGTCTTTACAAATTCATGGTCACAATCTCGCGCACGTCCTTGTAGACATCAACGCCAATACGGCTATCCGTAGACGATATGCTTCAGCTTCCCTCCAAGCTGCCGACTCGGTCATTCAGTAGGTCCGACCCCCATCCCGCACACAGAGACCTTCAACAGAAGTGATGCTTGACATTTATTTGTTAAATATATATATATATATATATATATATATATATATATATATATTATATATATATATATATATGTATATATATATATATATATATATATATATATATATATATATATATATATATATATATATATATATATATATATATATATATATTAAAAATAAATTCAGCATCACTTCTGTTGAAGGTCTTTGTGTCGGGATGTGGGGGTCGGACCTACCGAATGGCTGAGTCGGCAGCTTGAGGGAAGCTGAAGCGATTATCGTCTACAGATAGGTTGCAATTGGCGTTGATGCTCCAGAAGACATGCGCGAGATTGCGACCATGAATTTTGTCTAGACGAGTCCATTATGAACACAAGGGGAATATGACACTAAGGGAATATATATATATATATATATATATATATATATATATATATATATATATATATATATATATATATATATATATATATATATATATATATATATATATATATATATATATATATATATATATATATATATATATATTATATATATATATATATATATATATATATATATATATATATATATATATATATATATATATATATATATATATATATATATATATATATATACAAATATTTTTAATTTTAAGTGGGATTGCAGTCATGTGACAGGTAATAAAAGAAAAACTCTTTTTTTCTTGTTCAAGCTTAAACTTTTATTGTTTCTTCATCAGGAACTCTACAATAAATTATGATTAATTAAACT